>CM061752.1:103008035-104298034 GCA_030979885.1 Lolium multiflorum | reverse complement strand
TTTTCCATCATGGAATCTCACCTCCCTGGAAAAAGTTTAGCCAGTTCACGCCATTTGTTTCCATGTATTTGATGAGCACGAATCAGTGCTATCTCCTCCTGTTCTGACCATGCATTTCTATTAACAGAAGGGTCAAGATAATATTTCCACCTGCATGTCCATTTTCATGAGTAAAATCTGCCTTTAGTCAAGGAACAACAATATGAGAGGGTGAGTTCATAATTCTGAATAATATATAACGTATTTATGAACTTCCATCACAGCAAAAGCTACTGCCTCTTAAACATAGGCTTCTGTTGAGGTCACAAACAATATTGTCATGCTATAAGATTTAATCCCCATCTAGAAGGTTGAAGGTCTATCATAGACATGAGAAAGTAAACTATTGTCACAAATCCTAATATTGCATTATGAAGAAATTAGCAGTAAGCAATATAAGGAGCCAAACAACAAAGATTATTTTTTCTTTTTTTTCATGAATAAATTCCACTTTTTACCCTCTAGTTTTGACAGACTTAAGCTCATTTAAAAGTATTGCCATATTTCACCCCTTAGTTGTGTCAGTGTGATAACATTTTCCATATTTTATTTAATTTCAAAAACTGAAATGATAGACACGTTTGTTAGGACTACATTGCATTTGGCTACCACATTTTATTTATTTCGAAAACTGAAATGATAGATCCACTTGTGAGGCCAACAAACAACAGGCCGGGTACACAACTTGGACACGTACTCATTAGAGACTACACCCTCCGCTCCGAATTATATGGCGTTTTGGATATTCAAAAAGTAGAAGTAGACTACATATGGACTGTAATGAATGAACAAACACATTAAGCGCATCTATATATACATGTGATTCACAAAAATGCCTGAACTTTTTATAATTCGGAACGGAGGGTATACCAAATTATGCAATATTCTCTTATATTCACGAAATTCATTAAAATTCGCTGAGATTGCTTGAATTTTGCTGAACATGTGCGGCTGGCTGCACCACACTGCTCCTGCATCATAGGTGATACATCCCTAACAAATATGGGCCTTAGTTTTCCTCCTAGTCAACCACAACATCATCTGACACATGGGCCTGCCTTGTCAGTTTGGAAAGTAATAAAATAGAGTAAAACCAACACAGGGTCACAGCTAAGGGCTAAATGAAGCAAGATTTTAAATGGGTTAAACATTGTCACGGTATCACAGATCAGGAGTTTACATTTTTTCTCTTTGAACATGTGTATGTTTGGCAGCAGAGGTACGCGCTGCTGACAATGAGGCTCCTGAATCGTGGATGGCCTAATTGTGGGCTTTGCCCTTTATGCAAGTGTCAACCACCTTTTTGTCCATTGCCGTTTCGCTGCTCGCCTTTGGGGCTTCATCAAAGATTGGATGGGAATTACCGAGCTCAACCCAAGGCAATGGACGGGCTTCACAATCTCAAAGTGGTGGAACATGATGCCGGCCGGCTCTACCCCTAACCGCAAGGCCATGGCAACGCTTACTTTGCTCATCTCTTGGGAGGTGGAATGAGCACAACGCTAGGGTCTTCCACCACAAGCAAGCTCATTCGCAAGTAGTATTCGCTAAGATAAAGAAAGAAGCACGTTCATGGGTTTTAGCGGGCGCAAAGCGTTTGGGAGATATGATGCCAGGAGGGTGATTCTTGTAATAAGAAAAAATACATTCTTGTAAAACGCCTAGTTAATTAATAGATTGGGGCAAAGTTTTTGCCCCCGATTCAAAAAAATAATAAATACTGGCGGATGACAGGTTCCGACAGCTACCGTAAAGTAATGCACGGGAAGCATATATAGCTAGAGTTCTCATGGAAAGATGGGACTTTCCACTGATTTTTCTTTGGAAACAATAAAATGCTAGGTTGGATCATTTGAATCCGTAAACAGCAATCAGAAGAAGCCAAATTGCATGGTTTCTGTAAACTGTACCTATCCCGGCATTGGCGGGCAATAAGACCAGGCATAGCACGAGCAATAGTTGGCCAATCCTTTGAGCCATGCAGATTTACTATTTCAATCAGAGTATCATCTTCCTGAAAGAAACTTTATGGTATTAATATAATTTAATTGTTGAAATACAACAATATGTATGATGCCGAAGGCTGCTGACATGAACTAATAACTTGCCTCTTCTGACCATATGTGCCTCCTCTTCCATGAGTCCACACCTGTCTCGCGGGGCAGGCACTTAGCTAAACAAAAGAATTAGCATTAATGTGAACACGAAAGTGGAGTACAATCAATTGATCAAGAAAGCCTGGTATAGCCAAGCAAGGCAGCATCTGAATATTTTCAATTTAAAATTTAAATACGGATCTGTGCAAGAAATCGAAGAGCTAAACTTCCAATTTATCCATGAAATAATATTAGAAATTAACTTGCCATTTTGAAGTACAGTTACCTGCAGTTCTCCCCTTTTCATCCTGGATACGCTTAGAAGCTTTTTGTAGTTTCACGTGCTGTGGCAAGAGTTAGGAAATCATGCATTTATTCACAGAAATAAGTACATCAAAGGGATGACTACTAGATCAAATCCATCGTATATATTGCTTAAAAAGGACAAATCTCAAACGGGAAAAAGATATGACAGAATCTTAGCTCAAGTCCAAGGTAAGAAAAGTGATATAATTATTTTTGGACTAAGTTCTTTTTTCATATCCCAGAAATAAAATCCCTTTTATCCCTTTTATGGCTACTTTCCATGATAACAGCAGTTAGCCAAAACATATCATTGCTCAAATATTAAACTTTGTAGTATTACAAGTTAAACAAGTGAATAATTAATCATAAAAATCTCACAGGCATAGGGATGTGCTCGTCTACTAATCTGCAAATGCAAGACAATGGATTAAGAAAACCCCTTAAGATTAGAGCCTAAGCTCAGGCCAGTTTAAGTTGATTCTGGTCTTCATCTAGCATGGCTGCATTCTAGTCTCTTGAATCTTCAATTAATGATAAATCAAACCATTATATACAAACCTCTTGTGTGATTCCATGCATTTTGCTGCTTAAGCAGCCCGTTGACCTGATGGACTTCCTACAAAATACACCAAGATCATATAGAGTACAGAGATAATAATGAACAGATCGAGATAGCTGACAATTTCGGAAGGTGGCATAGAAAATTAGAAATGGATTGTACCGCCGTCTAGGAATTGGAAGCCCGTCTCCACTCTGCCCCATTGGCTTCTGCCTGCCCGAAGAAGCAACAAACAAGCAACAATGGCGGATTGGAGCGGCCGATATTGGCTATGAGAAGGCAGGAGAGCGAGCCAGCGTAGTAACCGACGTTCTGATATCTGCAAGTTGGAGAACCTCCTCATCGTCCGCGTGTCACGCTTTTCGTCTTTCTATCTCCCACGTGTGATTCACACGGTGCCAAGGGTAAACAGTACAAATGGGCTGACAAGAGAGGGTACTGGAACTCATGAGAAAAGGCACTTTCCAATAACAGTAGAGCTACTTGCTAGTTGCTACTGCTACCTCTCTCTCTTTTAAAATAACTCGTTTATTTTTATCTAAATACAGATGTATTTAGATATATTTTATTTATCCGTATCTAAAAAAGTTGAGACACTTATTTTATAAAGAAGGAAGCATCTTCGATCTAAAATAAATAGTGCAACTTTTTCAAGATATGAATACACCTAGACAAATTTTAGGTTTTCTCTGTCCATAAAAGGTTATCTCAACTTTATAACGATATGTATGTATCTAGACATGTTTTAGTACATAAATAAATACAAACTTAGACAAAGTTGAGACATCATTTGTAGATGGAGGGAGTAGTTTTAAAATATGCAGTATTTATCATACTTATATCCAGGGACAGATCCATACTTGACAGTTGATCAATGGTGTACACATGAACACCCAAAAATTCATGCAAAAATTAGATGTATAATTTATAGTTGACCTCACGAGTGGGGATTTGGTGCACATATGCGCCAGTGTTTTTTTCTATGAAAAAATAAAAATCATATTTATAAGTTTCCAAATATTCTTTAAAAAAAGGAATGTAGGCAGTAAAGTATCGATGAACGTGTAAACTATCAATTGGAAATAGTATGTATATTGGGTTACACAAAAAGTAGAAATATGTGGATACTATAGTGATTTCAAATCTCCAAAATAATCCAGACTTCCAAATCTCCAAAATAATTCATATATTTTTTTATTTTTTGTATAGCCCAGAATACAAAATACTCCCTCCATTCCAAGAAACTTGTCTCAACTTTGTTCAAATTTGTGTCTATCTTTTTCGATAAAGGGAATATATTAATATCAGAAGATATCAATTAGACACAGCATCCGCAACAACGCACCGTCCTAATGACAATATGGATACACACAGCCAAAAAAGAGAAAAGAATCTAAGAAAAAAGAGTCCCGCCATAGCATTCCGGAATTCACCATGACAACACATGAACTCCAGACTCTTCAAAAGCGATGCCTCCAAGAAGGGAACGGTGCACCAACACCGTCGTCGCCTGATCAAAGATCTTAGGTTTTCACCCTGAAGATAGTCCGCGCATTTAAAACAATGCCTTCAACAAGGTCATTGCCAGGCGCAACCAATTAAGGCCAGACCTTGGATTTTCATCCTGAATAGAAGTACTCTGAACTTCACCTGTGGTGCCGCCCCCACTTTCATACTGCTGCTGCAAGCCCAGAACACCAAGCAGGTTCCTACCAGCGCATAGACTTTGAGCTCCATTGCTAGACCTCCCAATCCGGCCATCATGATATTCTCCGCCTCTAACTTCACTCAGGACCAAAGTCACGCTCCCTCTGAAACCAAACGGTCAGAATAAACGCATGGGTGCGCACGACCGAATACCACCACGTCCGGCAAACTCTAGGCAATATGTGCAATGTTACATTCGCCGGTGGTGCATTCCGGAACTCAACACTCCGGCTAGATCAAAGGACACACTCAGGCAGATCTTCATCTTCGTGCAAGAGGAACCCTAGGACAACCACCTATATGCTAAATAGTATCTAGATACAAGTTTAATGAGAAGGAGGGAGCATTTTTAATTGAGATTTTGCACATTAGTGAGATGTAACATTGGCTACTTTTAGGATTTTGTTTCACGATTTTTGAAACCTGTAAATTTGATTTTCGATCTTTTTTTTACATGGAGGGAGCAATGGAGCTAGGGAGCCAAAAAGATTTTCTGCTCACTTGTGGTATTTTATTTAGCATGTATATGTTGCCCTTGCTGTCCAAATCTAAATCAAACCTCGATTTTTTTACTTTCTACTGGCATGAAGGTATGGACAAATTTCAATTTTTCACGTTTTGTTGGAATTTGAACACCCAAAGTAAAATTTCTGAATTTGAACAATTTAAATACATTTGAGATATTTTAAATAAGAAAATTTAAGAGTACAAATCTCACTAGAAACCCGCCCCCGGAGGATGTGCGTAACCAGAGCTCATTAGCTAGCTGGATGTTGGAATGGTTAGCTTCTGTACGTGATTCAGAGCTGGACATTACCCTGATGACACTCTACCAAATTTGGCTAGCAAGGAATGATGCACGGGAGAACAAGGCTATTGAGTGTCCGGAGGCTGTGGGACGGCACGCTGTGGCTCTTGTTGAGGAGTGGCAGGAGGTTCATGTACCAACTGGTCATACGTTGTCACCACCGAAGGAACGATGGCGGCCACCAATGGCGGGCTGGGTTAAGGTCAACACGGACGGAGCAGTGGTGAAATCAGCGGATATAGGTGGTGGAGGTGTGGTCGTTCGAGACCATGATGGAAGATTCTTAGCGGGATCAAGCCATTTTTTCCCTTCGCTGTCCGGTCCAGAGGAAGCCGAGCTGCGGGCGTGTGAGCGGGGAATGGAGCTGATCAAGCGTCTTAAGCTGAAGAATGTGGTACTGGAGCTCGACTGTGCTGCGGTGGTAGCGAAGCTGAATGGTGTGGAGGTGGACAGATCATCCCAGGGTCTACTGATTGAGAAGCTGAAGAGGGCGCTCAGAGAAGTGAATGGACATGTGATCAAGTGGGCAAGGAGAACGGCGAACACGGTGGCTCACAAGCTAGCTAAAGAGGGTTGCGGCATGGAATGTAGTAAAACTTGGTTTTTATTTCCTCCTAGTTGTATTAAGGATGCTTTAGACATGGACCTGTCGGTTGATTAATAATAAGCGCAACCCCCCTAAAAAAAAAACTTGCTTGTAATCAGTACAATATTCATTTTGGTCCACGCATTGCTCAAATGTCAAGCAAAATAACCAGAAATTCCATTTGCTGTGATATCTTTTTTAGAATGGTTTTATACCAGAACTAGTAGGAAAGTATCCTTCTGTCAGTATTTTATTTACAAGCAAACTTTTTTTTTACCCAGGAAAATTGGGGGAACCCCTCTGTCCATGAGGCACGCCGTGGGAGAGTGTCCGATTTAGAGTAGGACTCGGTGTCATAGTGGTATTAAGGACACGCGAGACTCAAGAGCGTGCGCGCTGCGTCCTTCTATTCCTGAGTTCTTGTTGCCTCCGACTTCGGCCTTGCTACGTTTCACCGTCAAGAAAGCCGTCAGCCGGCACCGATCGAGACGACAAGCATGGCGAAGCCGGAACACGCTGCGCCGCAGCGCCGGCGAACGCACGGACGACGGAAGGCGCCCTCGGCACGGCAGCGGCGCTACCGGAGGGCACCGAGTACCCGCGGGTTCGACGTGAAGGTGGACGGATCCGACTCTGCGAGGATGTACCGCAACGTGAGGCCGCGGCTCCGGTCGCAGATTGGCGAGGTGCGTGGCTCCCTCTACAGGATCAGCCTAGCCGAGTACTTGGCTCGAGAAGCTGCAGTCGGCGGCGCCGGTGCCGGTGCGGAACCATCGTCGCCGCCAACATCCAAGGCTGCGAGCCATAACACGAGTCAAGTGTTCTGTGTCACGGTCGTGCGTGACTCCACTGCAGTCCACGGCGGCGCTCTTTTTTCAAACAGCAAGCTGGGCCGTATGGGCTATTTCTAGCTAAGCGTTTCCAGGTGCTGGGAAAAAAAGTTGTACCCAAAAATGTACACTGATCGTTCTGAAAAAGAAAAAAAGAATCAGACATTCAGAATGGAATTTAAAAAATGCAAATGACCAGACTGTCTTTTAACAGGGTGATGCGTCGGAGGCGCCAAAATTTCATTCCTCAGCTCAACAGAACTATACATCATGAAGTACAAAATCCTGCCATTCAAAATTTGCAAGGACTGAGATAACAAGACATAGAGGTAAGGTAGGTGATCTTGGAGTATTTCTGAGCACCTGATATGACATAGACATGCATACCTCTCAAAATATATATTTTCAACACTCCTATTGCATTCAAAATGAAAAGATCTAGCTCATGAGTAATCTTGCTTCCCTCTGTGTGGGGCAAATCTTTTAGTTTTTATGTTGAGTCACCATCCTTTCTTTGTGAAATGCAAAAGTATAAGGATATAGATGGGGATATTATAAAACTGAAATTGTTTCCTTTCTCCTTGAGAGGAAGAGCTAAAGATGGTTGCTATCTTTGCCTAAAAATAGTATTAGTTCATGGACTAAATCTAAAGATGCTTTCATTGGAAAATATTATCCTCCTGCTAAAATTATATCTTTGAGAAGTAGCATTATGAATTTTAAACAATTGGATAATGAACATGTTGCCCAATCATGGGAGAGAATGAAATCTTTGGTAAAGAATTGCCCTACCCATGGACTAACTACTTGGATGATCATCCAAACCTTTTAGGCATGATTAAATTTTTCTTCAAGGAACCTATTGGATTCAGCTGCTGGAGGTACTTTTATGTCCATCACTTTGGGTGCTGCAACAAAGCTTCTTGATGATATGATGATCAACTACTCTGAATGGCACACTGAAAGAACTCCTCAAGGTAAGAAGGTAAATTCTGTTGAAGAAACCTCTTCCTTGAGTGATAAGATTGATGTTATTATGTCTATGCTTGTTAATGGTAGATCTCATGTTGATCCTAATAATGTTCCTTTAGCTTTATTGGTTGCTCAAGAAGAGCATGCTGATGTGAACTTCATTAAAAATAATAATTTGAACAACAATGCTTATAGGAATAATTTTGGTAACAACAACTATAGGCCATATCCTTCTAATAGTGGTAATGGTTATGGTAATTCTTATGGTAATTCTTACAACAATAGTAGGAGTGTACCCTCTGATCTTGAAGTCATGCTTAAAGAATTTATTAATACACAAACTGCTTTTAACAAATCTATTGAGGAAAAGTTTGGTAAAATTGATGTTCTTGCTTCTAAGGTTGATAGTCTTGCTCTTGATGTTGATCTTTTGAAACTGAAAGTTATGCCTAATGAAGTTAAAGATACTAAGTCATTTGCTACAGCAAATGCTATCCAAGTTCGAATTAATGACAATATTAGAATGATGGCTGAATTGCATGCTAGGTGGGAAAGAGAAGAAAAACTTGCTAAAGAGAATAATATAGCTAGAGTTTGGACTATTACCACCACTAGTAATGTTGATGCTTCACATGTTGCTAAAACTCCTACTATCAATGGTAAAATAATTGGTGTTGGCAATGTTTCTACTTCTACTACAAAGCGTGCAAAATTGCCTGAAACTGCTGAAACTGTTTGTGATAAAAGTGCTGAAATTTTTCGAAGTGTTGAGGACAATGGTCCCATTGATTTAGATCATAATGGTTTTGATTTTGATAATTGTCATATTTCTGAAGTTATTAAGTTCTTGCAAAAACTTGCTAGAAGTCCTAATGCTAGTGCTATAAACTTGGCCTTTACAAAACATATTACAAATGCTCTCATTAAAGCTAGGGAAGAGGAATTAAAACTTGAAGCTTCTATCCCTAGGAAGTTGGAAGATGGTTGGGAGCCCATCATTAAGATGAAGGTCAATGATTTTGATTGTAATGCTTTATGTGATCTTGGTGCAAGTATTTCTGTTATGCCTAAGAAACTTTATGATATGCTTGACTTGCCACCTTTGGAATGTTGTTATTTGGATGTTAATTTTGTATAATTTTATAAAGAAATCTTTGGGGAGAATTGACAATGTTCACATTACGGTTAACAATAACCTTGTCCCCGTTGATTTTTTTGTTTTGGATATTGAATGCAATGCATTTTGTCCTATTATTTTGGGAAGACCCTTTCTTCGAACCGTTGGTACTATTATTGATATGAAAGAAGGAAATATTAAATATCAATTCTCTCTTAAGAAAGGTATGAAACACTTCCCTAGAAAGATAATGAAGATGCCTTTTGATTCTATTATTAGAACCAATTATGATGTTGATGCTTCTTCTCTTGATGTTATTTGATTTTCACTTTCTGCGCCTAGCTGAAAGGCGTTAAACAAAAGCGCTTATGGGAGACAACTCATTATTTTATTTCTGCAATTTTTGTTTTATATTTGAGTCAAGGTGCTTGTTACTAATGTAGCAATACCTTTGTATCTTTATTTTCTTGCAGATGTGACATTTATTTCCTAGAGAAACGGCAACACGAGTACACTGGGATCATCAGTTTTTACAAGGCAGATTAACAACCACACTAACTAGAAGTTCGAACTCAAAAGAAAGAAAAACAAGGCCCTCACAGAGCACACAACGAAATGGACACCTTCTGGGCACATGAACAGTATCATTGATATTCCCCTGAACACATCATTCGAAGACAAAGGAGCATAACTCTGCCCTTCTCCTTCAGCTGGTGCAGGCGCAGTCCCTGGCGTAGTTCACCAAATTATATCACATTCCATGCTCGCATTTGCTACCGTGTGGAGAATCGGGTGGGATGATCATCAAGCTCTCGCAATATGACATGTCCAGAAGATCGGCGATATCTGCCTGACGTAGCTCTGTTAACTCCTTATCAGCGCCGTTGCAGATCTCATCAAAGTGTGCGTCCATAGACTGGGAACTACGAGCTGGAGACAAGACCGTGTTTGCATAGCTGGGCAGAACTTCTCGAGGACACGAAGAACTCATTTGATTCTGTTCCGATAAAAAACTTGGAGCAGCAACACACACCTTAAGATCCACTGAGCTTGATGACAAAGCCATTTTCTTGTCGCTTACTATAGGAGACTTCGATGTATCCATTTGACAAACCATCTTCTTCGGGTCATCAGCTGAACAAGCACTAAATCCTTTGGCACTTGCAGAATCTGAACCTTTTCTGCCTAGCGTAGTTGCATTTTCACCAGTCTCTGTTAGTCCTTGTTTAGGTTTGGGTCTTGCCTGCAAATCGGGTGAGAGTTTATTGTTCTTGGATGAATCTTCATTGCCCTTCACCGTACTCGAACCACCGCTGTCCAGGATAGGTGTGTCGCCAGACACATTTTGGAATTGGTCTAGCAATCCTCTGGTTAAGTACGAGTTCACTTTCCTCTTCATACCACTATTCCACTGATTCTTTACAGCTTTTCCGGTCCTGGCAGGATAGGAAATGACCAATTGCAACAAATTATAGGTAAAAACAGTGCACTGAATTCCTATGATAGAACAATGAAATGCAACAGAAAGTAAGGATCAATAACCCTAGTTAAACTAGCTAGTTACAGAAAAATAGAGTAAATTGCACAAACAGAGAGGTGGGTCGGAGTAACAAAATACGTGAATTTGAGGCTTTGTAACAAAAAGACCAACTATTGATCAAGCCTAGTTGTGATACATACCCCAAGTCTATGCAGATTAGCACATATTCTGTTCACCAATTTTTATCTGATGATTGGTTGCTCATAATGTGTTCAAATTTTCCCAGTTCAATCATCACATTAAGATTTGTCTTAAAAGAATGTTTATCGATTTTTTTGGGACTATGATTTTTCGGCCTTTTTTTTACGATTATTTTCATCATCAAAAATAAAAACAAAAGATTGGATGCTATATTGAGCTCACATTTTAGAGTTCACAATGCACATTATGGATCATTTGCAGGATTGTTTTTGGCATACTTGAAAACCCACTTGCCATAGTTGACATCAATGGACTAATCTGTGCAAATATGGATCATGTATTTGGCTCAATAGTTCATGTTTTTGGTACAAAGCCTCAAAAGTTCAAGTTCGTTACTCCGTCCATGATATGTGTGTGCTTGTGCAATATGCAAACTTTCATGATCCGTGTCTATCGTTTTCTGACAAGTGTTTACATAGACGGAGATAAGCTATATGGTATGGTTAATAGTATAACTAGAATCCCAGAGACAAGAAACTAAATACGGGAAATTTAATATTCTATTTTTTTCCATCATGGAATCTCACCTCCCTGGAAAAAGTTTAGCCAGTTCACGCCATTTGTTTCCATGTATTTGATGAGCACGAATCAGTGCTATCTCCTCCTGTTCTGACCATGCATTTCTATTAACAGAAGGGTCAAGATAATATTTCCACCTGCATGTCCATTTTCATGAGTAAAATCTGCCTTTAGTCAAGGAACAACAAGATGAGAGGGTGAGTTCATAATTCTGAATAATATATAACGTATTTATGAACTTCCATCACAGCAAAAGCTACTGCCTCTTAAACATAGGTTTCTGTTGAGGTCACAAACAATATTGTCATGCTATAAGATTTTATCCCCATCTAGAAGGTTGAAGGTCTATCATAGACATGAGAAAGTAAACTATTGTCACAAATCCTAATATTGCATTATGAAGAAATTAGCAGTAAGCAATATAAGGAGCCAAACAACAAAGATTATTTTTACTTTTTTTTTTCATGAATAAATTCCACTTTTTACCCTCTAGTTCTGACAGACTTAAGCTCATTTAAAAGTATTGCCATATTTCACCCCTTAGTTGTGTCAGTGTGATAACATTTTCCATATTTTATTTAATTTCAAAAACTGAAATGATAGACATGTTTGTTAGGACTACATTGCATTTGGCTACCACATTTTATTTATTTCGAAAACTGAAATGATAGATCCACTTGTGAGGCCAACAAGACAACAGGCCGGGTACACAACTTGGACACGTACTCATTAGAGACTACACCCTCCGCTCCGAATTATATGGCGTTTTGGATATTCAAAAAGTAGAAGTAGACTACATATGGACTGTAATGAATGAACAAACACATTAAGCGCATCTATATATACATGTGATTCACAAAAATGCCTGAACTTTTTATAATTCGGAACGGAGGGTATACCAAATTATGCAATATTCTCTTATATTCACGAAATTCATTAAAATTCGCTGAGATTGCTTGAATTTTGCTGAACATGTGCGGCTGGCTGCACCACACTGCTCCTGCATCATAGGTGATACATCCCTAACAAATATGGGCCTTAGTTTTCCTCCTAGTCAACCACAACATCATCTGACACATGGGCCTGCCTTGTCAGTTTGGAAAGTAATAAAATAGAGTAAAACCAACACAGGGTCACAGCTAAGGGCTAAATGAAGCAAGATTTTAAATGGGTTAAACATTGTCACGGTATCACAGATAAGGAGTTTACATTTTTTCTCATTGAACATGTGTATGTTTGGCAGCAGAGGTACGCGCTGCTGACAATGAGGCTCCTGAAGCGTGGATGGCCTAATTGTGGGCTTTGCCCTTTATGCAATTGTCAACCACCTTTTTGTCCATTGCCGTTTCGCTGCTCGCCTTTGGGGCTTCATCAAAGATTGGATGGGAATTACCGAGCTCAACCCAAGGCAATGGACGGGCTTCACAATCTCAAAGTGGTGGAACATGATGCCGGCCGGCTCTACCCCTAACCGCAAGGCCATGGCAACGCTTACTTTGCTCATCTCTTGGGAGGTGGAATGAGCACAACGCTAGGGTCTTCCACCACAAGCATGCTCATTCGCAAGTAGTATTCGCTAAGATAAAGAAAGAAGCACGTTCATGGGTTTTAGCGGGCGCAAAGCGTTTGGGAGATATGATGCCAGGAGGGTGATTCTTGTAATAAGAAAAAATACATTCTTGTAAAACGCCTAGTTAATTAATAGATTGGGGCAAAGTTTTTGCCCCCGATTCAAAAAAATAATAAATACTGGTGGATGACAGGTTCCGACAGCTACCGTAAAGTAATGCACGCGAAGCATATATAGCTAGAGTTCTCATGGAAAGATGGGACTTTCCACTGATTTTTCTTTGGAAACAATAAAATGCTAGGTTGGATCATTTGAATCCGTAAACAGCAATCAGAAGAAGCCAAATTGCATGGTTTCTGTAAACTGTACCTATCCCGGCATTGGCGGGCAATAAGACCAGGCATAGCACGAGCAATAGTTGGCCAATCCTTTGAGCCATGCAGATTTACTATTTCAATCAGAGTATCATCTTCCTGAAAGAAACTTTATGGTATTAATATAATTTAATTGTTGAGATACAACAATATGTATGATGCCGAAGGCTGCTGACATGAACTAATAACTTGCCTCTTCTGACCATATGTGCCTCCTCTTCCATGAGTCCACACCTGTCTCGCGGGGCAGGCACTTAGCTAAACAAAAGAATTAGCATTAATGTGAACACGAAAGTTAAGAACCAAGAATTGAGTAAGTGGAGTACAATCAATTGATCAAGAAAGCCTGGTATAGCCAAGCAAGGCAGCATCTGAATATTTTCAATTTAAAATTTAAATACGGATCTGTGCAAGAAATCGAAGAGCTAAACTTCCAATTTATCCATGAAATAATATTAGAAATTAACTTGCCATTTTGAAGTACAGTTACCTGCAGTTCTCCCCTTTTCATCCTGGATACGCTTAGAAGCTTTTTGTAGTTTCACGTGCTGTGGCAAGAGTTAGGAAATCATGCATTTATTCACAGAAATAAGTACATCAAAGGGATGACTACTAGATCAAATCCATCGTATATATTGCTTAAAGAGGACAAGTCTCAAACGGGAAAAAGATATGACAGAATCTTAGCTCAAGTCCAAGGTAAGAAAAGTGATATAATTATTTTTGGACTAAGTTCTTTTTTCATATCCCAGAAATAAAATCCCTTTTATCCCTTTTATGGCTACTTTCCATAATAACAGCAGTTAGCCAAAACATATCATTGCTCAAATATTAAACTTTGTAGTATTCAAGTTAAACAAGTGAATAATTAATCATAAAAATCTCACGGGCATAGGGATGTGCTCGTCTACTAATCTGCAAATGCAAGACAATGGATTAAGAAAACCCCTTAAGATTAGAGCCTAAGCTCAGGCCAGTTTAAGTTGATTCTGGTCTTCATCTAGCATGGCTGCATTCTAGTCTCTTGAATCTTCAATTAATGATAAATCAAACCATTATATACAAACCTCTTGTGTGATTCCATGCATTTTGCTGCTTAAGCAGCCCGTTGACCTGATGGACTTCCTACAAAATACACCAAGATCATATAGAGTACAGAGATAATAATGAACAGATCGAGATAGCTGACAGTTTCGGAAGGTGGCATAGAAAATTAGAAATGGATTGTACCGCCGTCTAGGAATTGGAAGCCCGTCTCCACTCTGCCCCATTGGCTTCTGCCTGCCCGAAGAAGCAACAAACAAGCAACAATGGCGGATTGGAGCGGCCGATATTGGCTATGAGAAGGCAGGAGAGCGAGCCAGCGTAGTAACCGACGTTCTGATATCTGCAAGTTGGAGAACCTCCTCATCGTCCGCGTGTCACGCTTTTCGTCTTTCTATCTCCCACGTGTGATTCACACGGTGCCAAGGGTAAACAGTACAAATGGGCTGACAAGAGAGGGTACTGGAACTCATGAGAAAAGGCACTTTCCAATAACAGTAGAGCTACTTGCTAGTTGCTACTGCTACCTCTCTCTCTTTTAAAATAACTCGTTTATTTTTATCTAAATACAGATGTATTTAGATATATTTTATTTATCCGTATCTAAAAAAGTTGAGACACTTATTTTATTTTATAAAGAAGGAAGCATCTTCGATCTAAAATAAATATTGCAACTTTTTCAAGATATGAATACACCTAGACAAATTTTAGGTTTTCTCTGTCCATAAAAGGTTATCTCAACTTTATAACGATATGTATGTATCTAGACATGTTTTAGTACATAAATAGATACAAACTTAGACAAAGTTGAGACATCATTTGTAGATGGAGGGAGTAGTTTTAAAATATGCAGTATTTATCATACTTATATCCAGGGACAGATCCATACTTGATAGTTGATCAACGGTGTACATATGAACACCCAAAAATTCATGCAAGATGTATAATTTATAGTTGACCTCACGAGTGGGGATTTGGTGCACATATGCGCCAGTGTTTTTTCTATAAAAAATAAAAATCATATTTATAAGTTTCCAAATATTCTTTAAAAAAAGGAATGTAGGCAGTAAAGTATCGATGAATGTGTAAACTATCAATTGGAAATAGTATGTATATTGGGTTACACAAAAAATAGAAATATGTGGATACTATAGTGATTTCAAATCTCCAAAATAATCCAGACTTCCAAATCTCCAAAATAATTCATTTTTTTTATAGCCCAGAATACAAAATACTCCCTCCATTCCAAGAAACTTGTCTCAACTTTGTTCAAATTTGTGTCTATCTTTTTCGATAAAGCGAATATATTAATATAAGAAGATACCAATTAGACACAGCCTCTGCAACAGCGCACCGTCCTAATAACAATATGGATACACACAGCCAAAAAAGAGAAAAGAAGCTAAGAAAAAAGAGTCCCGCCATAGCATTCCGGCCCTAGCAACAACAATACAACCATCACCATGACAACACCTGAACTCCAGACTCTTCAAAAGCGATGCCTCCAAGAAGTGAACGGTGCACCAACACCATCGTCGCCCGATCAAAGATCTTAGGTTTTCACCCTTAAGATAGTCCGCGCATTTAAAACAATACCTTCAACAAGGTCATTGTCAGGCACAACCAATTAAGGCCAGAGTGGCTCAAAAAAAAAAACCAATTAAGGCCAGACCTTGGATTTTCATCCTGAATGGAAGTACTCGAACTTCACCCGTGTGCCGCCCCACTTTCATACGCTGCAAGCCCAGAACACCAAGCAAGTTCCTCACCAGCGCATAGACTTTGAGATCCATTGCTAGACCTCCCAATCCGTCCATCATGATATTCTCCGCCTCTGACTTCACCCAGGACCAAAGTCACGCTCCCTCCGAAACCAAACGGTCGGAATAAACGCATGGGTGCGCACGACCGAATACCACCACGTCCGGCAAACTCTAGGCAATATGTGCACTGTTACATTCGCCGGTGGTGCATTCCGGAACTCAACACTCCGGCTAGATCAAAGGACACACTCAGGCAGATCTTCATCTTCGTGCAAGAGGAACCCTAGGACAACCACCTATATGCTAAATAGTATCTAGATACAAGTTTAATGAGAAGGAGGGAGCATTTTTTATTGAGATTTTGCACATTAGTGAGATGTAACGTTGGCCACTTTTAGGATTTTGTTTCACGATTTTTGAAACCTGTAAATTTGATTTTCGATCTTTTTTTTTACATGGAGGGAGCAGTGGAGCTAGGGAGCCAAAAAGATTTTCTGCTCACTTGTGGTATTTTATTTAGCATGTATATGTTGCCCTTGCTGTCCAAATCTAACTCAAACCTCGACTTTACTTTCTACTGGCATGAAGGTATGGACAAATTTCAATTTTCACGTTTTGTTGGAATTTGAACACCCAGAGTAAAATTTCTGAATTTGAAAATTTTAAATACATTTGAGATATTTTAAATAAGAAAATTTAAGAGTACAAATCTCACCAGAAACCTTGCTTGTAATCAGTGCAATATTCATTTTGGTCCACGCATTGCTCAAATGTCAAGCAAAATAACCAGAAGTTCCATTTGCTGTGATCTCTTTTTTAGAATGGTTTTATGCCAGAACTAGTAGGAAAGTATCCTTCTGTCAGTATTTTATGTACAAGCAAACTTTTTTTTACCCAGGAAAATTGGGGGAACCCCTCTGTCCATGAGGCACGCCGTGGGGGAGTGTCCGATTAGAGTAGGACTCGGTGTCATAGTGGTATTAAGCACACGCGAGACTCAAGAGCGTGCGCGCTGCGTCCTTCTATTTCCTGAGTTCTTGTTGCCTCCGACTTCGGCCTTGCTACGTTCCACCGTCAAGAAAGCCGTCAGCCGGCACCGATCGAGACGACAAGCATGGCGAAGCCGGAACACGCTGCGCGGCAGCGCCGGCGAACGCACGGACGGAAGGCACCCTCGGCACGGCGGCGGCGCTACCGGAGGGCACCGAGTACCCGCGGGCTCGACGTGAAGGTGGACGGATCCGACTCTGCGAGGATGTACCGCAACGTGAGGCCGCGGCTCCGGTCGCAGATTGGCGAGGTGCGTGGCTCCCTCTACAGGATCAGCCTAGCCGAGTACTTGGCTCGAGAAGCTGCAGTCGGCGGCGCCGGTGCCGGTGCGGAACCATCGTCGCCGCCCACAACCAAGGCTGCGAGCCATAACACGAGTCAAGTGTTCTGTGTCACGGTCGTGCGTGACTCCGCTGCAGTCCACGGCGGCGCCGGAAAAGGCTCCTCGTCATGGTCACCAAAGGCCCCTCCGCATGGAACGGAAAGACCGCACTTGGCAGCCGCCGAGCACCGACCGGAGGCCTCCGCCGCACCGCCGGCCTCAAGGAGGAGGAAGACGGTCGTTCCAAGCGCGCAGCCTCCGATGATCACGCAAGCTGACCTCATTCTGAAGAAGTTGCAGGACGTGCCAGAACTGATCGCGGCTGAGCCGGACGTGCTGGTGCGGGCACGCTATCTCAAGTCCCGATATGCCGGCATCATCGCCAAGTCTAGAGAGACTCTCAGCATCCGCCATCGACAGGACCTCGAGAGGCTGCCGGCAGCCGACATCGACCAAGGGGGCACTGGAATGGAAACCGAGTATGAAAAGGCTCTCCGGCAGGAGGAGGAGAGGAATGCCCGGGTCGGCGCGCTAAGGAAGATGGCTCGGGAGGAGCTGCAGGAGGTGGAGAAGAACGGGCGGCACACAGGGCTCAGCGTCGAGACCATACACCCAGTGCATCTCATCGAGCTTGGCATATCGGCCGATGAGCACGTCCAGAGCCCCGAAGGAAGCCAGGACGGAGCGCTCCCCGCCGTGCCAAAGAACCGCCGCCGGCGCAGCCCGCTGGAGGAGCTCGGGCTATTTGTGAAGCCGGTCGACGACTCTGGTGACGAAGAAATGGAGAACACATAGCAGGAAAAGGTAAGCATGCAGTCTGCTGGGTCTAGGAACTGGTGACTGCCTTCATATATGTCATTTTGCAGTATGGCACAAGTGCTAGATATAGTAAGCTAGAGATTATTGCTCCTCTGACCTCTACAAGAATTATCTTGATCCGTTCAACAGTTTCCTGACTTTGTATGTAAAATCTGGCTGATTATAAGATCATCAGATTAGCTCGACATGTGCAAGTAACCACATGGCTGAAATTTGTCATTCAGACATCAGCTCATGATGTTTATCATTGCTGCTACACTTATATTACTGCATCTCTGTTTCACTTCGCCATTTTGGGTTAGAATTCAGGATAAATTCATGTTCAAAATGTACTATGGTAACAACAGGATCTCTTGCCTGATTAAGACCTAAATCAGAATTGCGGAAAACAATATAGTTTGTCTGCTTTTCAGTTTGGTAGTTTCGCAATGCTGAAAACCCTTGCTTAAAATATCAAACAAGTGGCAGAACTACAAAAATAGTTATCTGCTTCAAACCAGCGACAGTAACTATGACATGAAACAGCACCGTTCTTTTTTCTCCAGCTAAAATTTTCATCCGACACGACGATAATCATACACTGTCAATTTACAGGGCGATAACAATAACTGTAAGTTTAGTTCATCGCCTATTCTGCTACAAGAGTGCGAGTGAAACCATCTGAAGTTGTACCTTTTGTCAGTATCACTTTCCACATATTATATGGAGTTACCATCATGTGGAGAACCAGGAGGAAAAATCATCAAGTTATCAAAGTATGACATCTCCATAAGATCTGAGATGTCTAGCTCTAGTGAACATGGATCTGAGGGATCTGAGAATTCTGCAGAATAAATATCAGTGGATTGGTAACAACCAGTTTGTGATAAAAGTGTGTCTGCACAATCCGATGGGACTTCTGGTAAAATATCATGGCATCCATTTGAAGGACAGATACCAGCAACGGCTGGAATCACTTGTTCCCTTTCCTGTGAAGGCCTTGGAGAGTTTACTGCAAAAGTGGACGCCTTAAGCTCCACTGGGTTTGACAGAAAATCCAATTTCCTTTTGGTTTTTGCATGCTGCTCGGATCTTTCAATTATCTTTTGAGGGGATTTGGCTGAAGGAGCATCAACTCTAACATACATCAAATCTGCACTTTCTCCCTCCGATGCATCAGCATTTTCACCTGTTTCTGTGAAGCCCATTTCAGATTTGGAACTTGTTGGTACAGCTGATGTCGTTTCATTTCTATCGGACAAACCTTTAGTGTCTTTCAGAATATCCGAGTCACTGTTCTGTGATACTGACAGGTTTTCAAGATCGTCCGGGAATTGATCAAGCAACCCTGAAGCTAAATATGAATTCAACTTTCTTTTCATTGGGCCTCTCCAGTATTCTTTGATTGCACCATTCGTCCTGGATGTACACAATATTAATAATTTAGTTGTACCATCCTGAGCTATGATGATAGGGGAGAATGAACTGCAACAGCAACGCTAAAATTCCTTCTTCTTTTGCTGAAACATCAAATCTTACCTCCCAGGAAAATGTTTGACCATTTCACGCCACTTAGTTCCATAAATTTGATGAGCACGAATCAGTCTCAACTCCTCCTGCTCCGACCATGCCTCCTTGTTTATTGCAGAGTCTATTTTATATCTCCACCTGTGTTTATTACCATTAGGTCCATCGAAACTCAAATGTACGGACTTCTAATTGATAACATTAAGTAATGAAGTGACAATTGCTCGGTAGTGCTGCCCTAGAGAATCTTATAATGTAGCAAACCTTCAACCCTTATCTACCGAAAAGCTGTGGCAGCACAAGACTAGTGAAAGCTTCATAATGTGCTAAATTAAATAACTCCTTGAATCACAGGCTAACAACATCATGCTCCCCACTTGGTATCTTGACATATTCATTGTTTTCCACACAAATCTAAAGGGTGCTTGCTGCAAACCAGGCGTTTGGTGCAATCACACCACTTCGGTTTGGCAACAAAACATTGCGGATAATTATGCTACAATTTTTACATATGCCCGCTGATACGAAACCATAAATTTTGTCACGAACAAGTATCTGGTTTCATTGCTGATAGATAGAAACATTCAAATTGAAAAACGAGCAGTTTATACAATGCAAATGCATAAACAGATGTAAGCCATCATATGTCAAAAGAACAGTGGTAAGTTAATAGACAATGTTGCTATTGCAAAATAAATCAGGCACTAGAGGTGATAGATCATAGCTTCTGGCGGCAAGTAAAACGAGTAACTAGTTGATAAATTTCTAGCAGCTCATATATGAATGGAAGCAAAGATTTTCATGTCCAGAAACTGAACTGGAACCAACCAAACAGTGTGGTAATACCTTTGTCGGCATTGCGGTGCACTTCGGCCCGGTATAGCATGTGCGACAGTTTGCCAGTTTTTCAGCCCATGTTTGTTGATCATATTAGTGAGTATCTTATCTTCCTGGAAGGAAAATTAGAACTGTTTGTCAGCAGGCATTAGGATGGAAAATAAAGTTGAGAAGAACATCCAGATGCAGGGGAAATGAAAGTTCTGGCCTAAATAACTTTCCTCTTCTGACCATTTTACTCTGGCGATGACTTCAGAATTTGTGTTATTGCAGCTATCCTTGAAGCAGTGGCCATCATTCTTGCGAAGTGGCTCTCCTGTTTGAGACAGACAAACATAAGATGAACACACGATCCTTCAACGAAGATGACCAAACTGAACCAACAGGAGTACAAGTGGTAGTCACAGATGCAAGCAGAAGCAGATAGGTAAATGTGTGTGATAGAACAACAACACAGTACAAATGATGCATGAAGAGATCAGCATGTAGATTATCATACAATAAAGTGATGAACTGTACACAATAGTGACAGATCAGTTCGGAATTGGCACCTCTGTGGCCCAATATAAGTACGGAGTATAGTAAAGTAAAGCATGAAAGTGTCTGCAAGTTGACTTGCATGCATACTACTTCTGTGTATGGGTAGATTCTGTATGGCGTTTTAATCAAGGTGCATCACATGGACTGATTGTGAATCATAAAAGTAATAAAATACTTTCTAATTATTTTATTTAGAAAGCTACTACCACTACCCTATTTGCCAGCAATTTGTTGAAGGAAGGATAGAACAACGTGAAATACTTGGTTGTGTTACCTAAGCCTCAGAGGGCATGGGCGGGCACAGGATACATACAATGGGTATTCAAATTTAGGACAACAAAATCGATTACCGACTCATCCTCGTTGCGTCGCTGGTGCAAGCTTCGAGCTAGACTGCTGGAGAGTTCACCAGACCAACACAGGAGCAATCTAGTGCTATTATAGGGATAGTAGGTTCACTGGAGATGCTATGCGTAAGGAGAATAGCTAGATTGGTTCAGCTAGGCATGCTGAATACTATGTGAATTTTCTTGAACAAAAATAATGGGTATTCACTTGAATACCCATGAATACACTTGTGGCCGCCAGTGTCAGAGGGCATAACATGTACAGAGTATATGGCAGCTTGGACCACAAATTAAAGTCCCAGTGATGCAGAAAACCATACCTGGTAGAAATCATTACTGAAATTATGCTATCTCTAAGGCTTCCATACAAGACATATACTCAAGAGCTGCAACTAGATAGGTAAACCTAGTAGAAAAGGCTTCTCTTGTTTGACTAAGCAGGAATTGCTCGAACATCTTTTAAAAAAAAATGTATCTCTCATATAATGTAGTACTAGCATCAATGAGAATATCCTCAATAGATGGACAAGCCAACGAATGATGATGGAAGTGTTCTTACGAAACAAAAAATTCTCTCTGAAGTTATGAAAAGAAAAATAGATAGTGCGAAATACAGCTACCCGAGCAATTGGGATACTGCAAGTTCTCATTTCATAATGAACTTGCATTCCGGTAGAGCATGTTACCTATGTTTTCCAATTCTTCACCGTGGCAATGTTTGACAGTTTCATGTGGTGTATTACTCTGCATCCATAGTTAAAAATCTGAACTGAGCATAAACTGCAAGTGAATTAACAAAACTACCAAGACGCTGACTAAAGACTCAACTTAATCACTTTAATAGATTAAAAAAAAATCTGAAATAGGGTTTATAAGGATCAAGCGAAAGCAGAAACAGGCCATGTATTGCTTTCATTGTAATATAAAATCCCATGCAGATACCTCCATTAGACAGTGTTGGTGGCTTGGCTTAGGTAAATTACAACTGCAATTTGTTGATTACCTCAACCTTCCTAAGAGGAAATAAACATTTGAAATTATTAATGTCGTAGTAAAGATAAAGTGACCATAAATTAGCACTGTTCAAAAAATCGGCCGATTAACCAGTTAACTGGCCGATTAATCCCTACTCGGAGGGCCACCGAGTAGCCGATAAACTGATTAATCGGCCGATAAATTGATTAACTGGCCGATTAGTCCATTAATCCCCAACTCGCCAGCTGACGGATAAGTTACCAGTTAACGATTTCCCCAACAGTGTAAATTAGCATTTGATATCTTGTGTCAGCCCAGAGTAACATCAATCAAATTAGATTCTTGTCCAGATGTGAACATTGCTACATCTAAGTTTGACAAAACTTGCTTACAAACATCAGGGAAGGAAGACCAGACAATGAAAAGGGCAATTGACGTTCATAAATCGAAAGATCAAACTTTGAAGAGCATTCTCATTCGGCGTGTCGGATCGGCGCTGCATTACCACATTCACAGAAGCAGCATCAGCCTTCCTTGAGTAACTTGTCGAATTGACAGCCCTGCAAAAGAATGAAGTAAGAGTCAGCTGACCATTCTGCAGTGAGCCCTTGTGATTAGTAACACCGGATCAATTGTTTCTTGTGTTTTACTAGGAAAAAAACAACCTTCGATTGGTAAAGAAACAACAAGGGAAGCATTCTTCTAGCTAAATGTCCAGATATAGTCAGTTCGAGATTAGAATAGAGAGGTACGGAAGCACCCTGCTGAGTAAATATCTAAATATAGTCAGTTTAAGGTCCAGTTTGGGAAATTTCGGCTTCAACGTCAGGTAAACGCCGCCGACACCCAAAGTCAAACGCTGCCACGGACGAGGGTGGAGGGCATCTGATCTCCCTCAGATCAAAGATTAGCTAAACGAGGACGGAGATGCAGAAATCGCAGCAACGGGCCTGGTCAGATCACAAACTCACCGCTGCCTGGGCACCGCATCTCCGCTCCGCGACATGGCTGGGAAGAGCGCCCGGGTCGGCCAGAAGCATCGGCTGGAGCTGGAAGGAGAGACGCGCATACGCGGGCATCAGACAAACCAATCATTCGTAGGGGAATCTGAGGGGAATGCTCAGATAAAAAGGGGAAATTCGCGGTGGAGCTACCCGGTTTGTGCAGGATTCGGGCCTGACCTGCGGAGGTCCTCGCGATGGAGGATCCCGGAGGAGAGGACCGAGGAAGAAGAGGTGGGAGTGGGACGCACGCTGGCGACGAGCACGAGGGCGAGGAGAAGGAAGAGCCAGATGGTGGACGGGATCCGACGGAAGCCATTGACGTTGTTTTGCAACAGCGGTGAGTCAAACAGCAAGCTGGGCCGTATGGGCTGTTTCTGGCCTAGCGTTTCCAGGTGCTGGGAAAAAAGTTGTAGTGCTGAAAATCTACACTGACAGTTCTGAAAAAATAATATACGGAGGTTCAGACTGGTTTAAAAAAAATGCAAACGAATAGACTTTCTTTTTTAACATTCCCTGTTATATGGGCTCGACTCACAGTCAAAGAATTTCATGGTTCGTGAAGACGTATTGACTCAGCCTCTTCTTTTTGTCAAAAACAAGATGAGGGAAGACAAGGGCCGGCCATTTATGTGCTCGTTGGTGTTAGGGTATGGCTAGGGGTTTAGGTAATAGCTCCCGATTCACATGCAAGTAATTTGGGATACATTTCAAATCGATATAGACTTGAGGAGGAGGATGAGGGAGGGTGACATGCTAGCCAACGCTAGTGCTGGTACAACGCTTCGTACCTAAGTAGTACTCGTCGTCGTTGCTAACTCACTGAGGGCCTTGGACTCGTGGATTAGGCTTCCTCGATGTGGTGTGTCTTGGCGATGGGTCTTTGACTTGATGGGCCATCACATTAGAGAAAGGAGAGGCGCTAACATTCTCCCGTTCTTGGAAGCTAGCTTATCCTCAAGTTGGTGCAGCTGAAAATTGTCGTTGAAGATCGAGAAGATCTTCCTAAGTTGGTGTTTCCGTAAGAGAACTAGTTCACTTGATTTAACCTTGTTCAATGACTTGATCAACTCGCTCAATCCAGCATGTGTCCAACACTTGCACAGGAATAACAAAGATATTAGAAGTTGTGGCAACGATGTCAATACCTGATGCTTGGGTGGAATCACCCGTCATAGATGGATGATGTGGAAGATCGGATGGACTTGAGCTTGATGTGGTAACTCAAATTCATATGCAACTACAATCAGACGCTTGATCACTTTGTACAGCCCAAAGTAACGAAAGACCAACTTATGATTGGAACGAACGGAAACTAAATTATGGGCATATGGCTGCAGTTTGAGAAATACTACATCATTCTGCTCAAATTGACAATCTACCATGTGTTTGTCAGCTTAAACTTTTATCAACTGATTAGCTATGTTTTTTTTGCGGGTTACTTTTTTTTTTAGAACACAGTACAACGCAGACGCTCACAAACACGCACGTACAAACACCCCTATGAACGCACGCACGCACACCCTACCCCTATGAGCACCTCCGAGGGACTGAGCCGGCATATCTTGAGGTTGACTGATTAGCTATGTGAAGATGCAATTTCATATTTGCATTCAATACTAAATGTTTTTACACCCATTGTTGTACATCCATGATCGGCTCAATGTACATTGCCTCTATAACCCATAAAAGAGGGTGTATAGCCGTGAAAGATACGAAATGGCAAATGCCCCAGGGTAGAATGGTACAGTGTTGTACCCAGCCAAAGACAACCAGTTAGGCCATCCACTGGGGAAAGGATCGTATGACACCTACAGGGGGTGAATAGTTGCTTAATCAAATTTTAATTATTTTTTCCAATTTAGGCTTCACACAAAAGGTAAATTCTCTAGATGTACAACTATGTGAATTTACCTATATGACAAGATGCAAGCAAGCAATACAATACACAAGATACCAATGAAGTGCGGTAAATGACAGAAGTAACCGAGGTGGAGCACGCGGAGACACAAGGGTATGATTCCCGTAGTTCATTCCTTGTAAAGGGAAGTACGTCTATGTTGGAGGAGTGTGGTGCCACGAAGGCCTCACCCTATTCTCCGGTGAGCACCGCCATGAAGGCCTAGCTCACGCTCCACTAAGCGGTAGAGATGTAAACGGATCGGATCGGATCGGATCGGATATTTCTATTACCATATCCTTTACCATATTTTTATGACGGATTCGGATCGGAGCGGATAATGGTCGGATGCGGATTCGGATGCGGATTATATCGGATTACGGATATGGAGCGGATTCGGACCGGACTCGGATCGGAAGCGGATTATTAAGCAAATATACACATAAAAATAGAAGTATGCTTTTTTATGTATAATATGTTTGTAATTATAGGCTATAGCTAAATGTACACACATGTTTGTACAACAAAGCAAATTGCGTGCTAAGAGCATACATATTTTAGCCGATGAACTAACTATATTGTCTAAATATTTAGGGTTGGGCTAATTTTCTCGGATTATCCTCATTGAGGACCTCGGATAATCCACAAAAAATGACGGATAATCCGTATCCGTCGGATAGTATCAATACCATATCCTCTACCGTATCCGCCGGATATCCGCTTGAGCACTATCCGCATCCGCATCCATATCCGGCGGATTTCAAAAAATGCATACCATATCCTCAAAAACGGATACGGATGCGGATTCGGAGCGGAAATTATCCGTACCATTTACAACCCTACTAAGCGGTTGCCTTAAGATCGCAACCGACACCTTTACACCAAGCTTGGGGCATACATCCACAACTGAATTGGAGGATTCCAAGATGCAACCACGAAGCTGTACATAAATATTAGCTTTGAGGTCACCTCACAAAGACAAGTTTATCAATGGTAAACAACAACTAGGGTTTATAAGAAACACTAGGACAAGAGTCCCTCAAGTGAATGAGGGGGAAATGCAAATTGCTTTGGTGAAGTAATAGATCGGGGTCTTCTCCTTTGATTCTGCAAAGATCAAGAGCTTTGAGGGCTCGTTTGGTTACAGGAAACCCGGCGGGATCCCGGCCTTTTCCCGGGGAGATTTTGCCCCTAGTCCGGAGGTTGGGAAAATAATCTCGGGGGTTTGCTCCTGTTTCTGCCTATTCCCAGCCGGGAATATTTACCCGGGGAAGTTTGGCCCGAACAGCCAAACGAGCCCTGAGTGGTTGAGGGAGGAGATCAAGTGATTCTTGTGGCTCAACTATGAGGAATGCTTCTTTTGTGGACGAGCAACCTTCTCCATTGGGGAACAAGGCTATTTATATGAGTAGCCACTCAGATCTGGCTATTGTGCACATTTTCTTATAAAACCGGAAGTACCGGCTACTGCGGCCGAAACTACCGGCCAGATTCCCTATATAGCTTGGCAGACCAATCTTCTTGATGTTCAAAATCCGAGCGGAACAAGGGCAGTAGTACCGGGGGCCGGTACTATCGGCCAAGTTTTGGTTCTACTTCCGAAAATGGGGAAAACCATATTGGTCATGTTTTGCGTCTAAAACGCGGTTTCCGGAAGTTGGGCGGTAGTACCGGTCACCGGTACTACCGGCCAACTTCCACCCTTCGTCGTTATGCGCCCTATGTTGACTGATGTTGTGGACAATATCTCGCCGGAAGTACTAGTGCCACCGGCCGGAACTTCCGCCCATTGAAAAAACATAGCCCTTCTTCTTCTTGATGGATATGTCCAATAACACTACGTGTAATATCTTTTTATAGACCTGTGTATATCAACACACATAAAACTAATACTTGTGTTGACATCAAACACACAAAACCCATTTAGGGCGGGAAAATATTCTTTCAATTTCCCCCTTTTTGGTGTTTGATGACAACACAAGTATTTGCAAGAAATAAACGATATTGAAGCAACCGGCATATGTAACATATATATGAGCTCCCCCTAGATGTGTGCATATAAGGATTTTTTCCTTTGAATGCAAAAGCACACACACTAGAATCAACACTCGCCCTATATCTTTCAGGCCATCATATATAAGTAATAGCAACAATATGTATCACAAGCCTAGATAGCTCATGTATCATAAACGAAATAAGGACTAGGCTTGAGATAGAGATCATACCACACACATAGATAATCCATGATAATCGATGTCTTACAACCATACATAAATAAAGTCCACAAACCAAGTAGCAACTACGTACGGAGTTCGACAACACATAGCAAATAACATAAGTTCAAAAGCGAAAAAGAATCAAAGAAAGCACGAGCTTGTGACTTCCCCATGCAAATACCCATCGTAGAGCACCCTAATAGACCTCACTCTCCCACATCAAGGCACCAAAAAAGGGACATGAGCAACTAGACGCCCCAAGGGTCGACGTTGTCCCATCCAGGAGGAACATCGGAGGAGGCGTCGGGGAAGACAGGAGTGTGAGGAGGGGACTGGATCTTAAGATCATCATCCGGGAGAGGAATGGCGTGGCGAGACAACCATTCATTCTCCAGAGTGATGTTCTCCTTGGTGCCGGGAGGGGAAACCTCCAAGTTGAGCACCCTCATGATGCTCTTCTCACGCACACGGGACTTCTTCGCATCGCAATGCTGCTCATATTGGCGCTTGTTGATGGCAGTGTTGAGGCAAAAGACTTGTTGAAGGCGACGTGCAAGCTTTGAGACCCAACTTGGGTTCTTCTCCACAACGGAAGGAGCAACCTCAATGGGAACGAAGTGAGTCTTGATCCTTAGCTTCTTCACTTCGTGTGTTGAGATATTGAGAGGAACAAAGTGCATGAGAGGTGTACCACGAAGAGCAAGCCAACAATCTTCAATGAGCTTCATGATGAAGGGGGCAAAGGCGGGCAGCTTCTTCTCCATCACACATGACCACATCTCATGGTAGAAGTAGTCCATCACATCGAGCTTCTCACTGGTGCCTTGCTTGATGAGAGAGTTGTGCATGACATCCACTTCATAGGTGTGAAGCTCATCAAAATTTCCACCCTTGGGTCCAATGGTCTCATGGTAGACTCTTAGCATGATGTCCCAAAGTGGGAAGAAGATCCGCACTCTTGCCCAGAATGCCCCACCCCTTGATGTAGAGAGGTAACAACACACCCTTAGTCATTGCAAAGGAGTTGTCGTGAGACCGCCAACCGTTGGAGTTAGCCCATGGAGAGCGAGTATACCCAAGAGCCTCACCAAAGCCTACACCAAGTTGGATTCAAGTTTCACTCCATTGGTCATCCACCTAAAAGTGTGAGCTTCATCTTGTTGAAAGTGAATGGTGGCATAGAACTGCATGATCAACTCAATGGCAAAGTCCTTGTTGAGCATCATGATGGGGAAGAGCCCAAACTCTTCACAAACGGCATATGCCTCTCCAAAGTATTCTGATGACAAATCTATCTTCACAATATCAATGGAATGCTGAGAGACCACACCCTTCTTGAAAGGAACATAGATCTCATAGTAGATGTCCTCTTGTGTATTGCTATGTAAGTTCATATCCGAAACTTGGGGGTTGCGAGGAAGGAGGTATGGATTTTGCTGTCGCAGTTCCTTGTACTCAAGATAGGGCATGTCTTTGATAGAGGTGTGAGCTGGTTTCTTGCCACGGGCAGCGGTGGACTTGACATTCTTGTGAGCAGATTGTTGGTGTGTCGTGAGCTTGGAGGGGCGCACAACCGCCTCGCCTCAACTTGTTCCTTTCCCCTCTTCTTGGAACCACTTGTGAAACCCTGAAAAATCTAGGCAAAAAAGTGAGTTCATCACTGAAAAAGTTTCCATACGGAAGTTCCGAGGAGAAGTGGCGGTAGTACCGGGTGTAGTCACCGGTACTACCGGCCGCACCATGGCAGCATGGTTTCTTCTCAGATTCAAGCTAATGGAGCAATTTTCAAGTCAAAACACAGTAGCCAACCTAGATCGAGTAGGGGAACTCCATATATGTGATTTCTACCATGGCTAAGCCAAGCATTATGCCCTATTTACATCTAGTGAGGTCAACCCACACCTAGAGAGGGAGAGAGCACAAACCGGGAGGAGCCATGGCAGAGGAGAGGAAGGGGAAAGTTCCCCACTGAACAGATCTGGTGAGGGCCATCGGAGGGATGGGATCCGGCAGACACTACAAGAAAAGTTCTGATAGACAACGTCCCAAAATCGTCAACTAAGGGGCATTTTTCGTCGCCTATGGGCCTAACCCGACGATATGGGTTCCGTTGTCGAAACTGCGTCAGGCAAAGTCCAACGACGATTTTTCGGTCCGTCGCGCTTGGGCGCCCTTCCGCCACGGAAAATCGGACCGTTGCGGAAGTGTTTTCGGGAGCCCGTTGACTGCTGACGTCATGCAACCGACACGTGCGACGCCGTTAACGCCAGTTAACGGCGTTAACCGGCTGAAACCCCGTGGTAGATGGTAGGCCCACACGAGGCCTGCCACGTCTTAAGCGGGCCGGGCCAGATGACATAGTTTGACCGGTCAACTATATAGCTGGGCTGGTCCATTAGTTACGTGGGCCGGGCCTAACCTCTAAGGTTGACTGGTCAAAACTTAAATGGGCCGGCCCATTTAACATGTGGGGTCCACCTTACAGAAGCCCAAAAGCAAGTGGGCCGGCCAAACACAGTGGGTCCCACTTTTTCCCGTTAAAAGGGCCATTTAGTGTGTGGGGTCCACCGTATAGCAAGTGGGCCGGCCCAACAAGCTAGTGGGCCGGCCAAAACACGTGGGTCCCACTTTCCGTTAAAGGGTCGGCCCATTTAGTTTGTGGGGTCCACCATATAGCAAGTGGCCGCCCAACAAAATAGTGGGCCGGGCCAAAACACAGTGGGTCCCACTTTCCGTTAAAGGGCCGCCCATTTAGTGTGGGGCCCACCGTATAGCAAGTGGGCCGGCCCACCAAGATAGTGGGCGGGCCAAAAACAGGTGGGTCCCACATTCGTTAATGGGCCCATTTGGTATGTGGGGTCCACCATATAGAAGTGGGCCGCCCAACAAGATAGTGGGCCGGGCAAAACACAGTGGGTCCCACCTTCCTATTAAAGGGCGGCCCATTTGTGTGTGGGGTCCACCATATAGAAAGTGGGCCGGCCCAACAAGATAGTGGGCCGGGCCAAAAACACAGGTGGGTCCCACCTTCCTATTAAAGGGCCGGCCCATTTACCATGTGGGACCACCATAGAGTGGGCCGGCCCAATAAGCATGTGGAGCCCATTATCGTGTAACCGGGCCGGCCTACTAAAGAAGTGGGCCGGCCCAAAATGAAAGTGGGTCCCACACTACTGTAAGTGGGCCGGCCCAATCTGTTGTAGGGCCCTACTTGTTTGACTAGTCAACTTGCATTAAATTTCATGAGCCTAAAATCTGATTTCAATGATACACACAAGTACATACACAAATAAAACAAATAGGAAAATTACAAGGCAATTAATGTGCCCAAATAAAAAAATTACATAGAATCATTGAGGACTTCTATTAGCATCATCAATAACACGTTGACATTTGGCAATCGCCTTGATTGAATCTTGTGTACTCTTTGTCAACATATCAGCTACAGATCTTAAAGCAGCAATACCATGTCTTTTATAAAGTACAGCCTTGAGATATTTACTGTCTGATGAAAGAAATGGTCTAGGTTGACGGCTATGAGAAGATGCATCAGAAGAAAGATCAGAACTTTTTGTGGGCCTCACTGGTAATGAAGATTGCTTCATCACAACTGCATTCTGATAATAATGCAAAAAGAGTTAAACGATGAACTATGCAAACATTTATTATGCAATGTAGATATAAGATAATAACAAGTTGCATAAATAAGACATGTATGGAACTTGTACTAAGCACAAACTTACATCATAATGTTGCACAGGGTCGCTACAGATCCTTTTTTGGCGACTATCTTCTAATGATGACTGCTTCATTAAAACTGCATTCTGGTAACATTGTAAACATAGTTACAACAATTAACTATTCAAACATGTATTACGCAATGTAGAGATCAGATAACAGCATGTAGCAGAAATAAGCACAAGATAAGATAAGATGCATGTACTAAGCACATACTGGCTCACTGCAGGTCCTTCTCTTGCGTGCACTAGTCGTGGTCAACATGCCTATCATTTTAGGTTCAGCCATCAAGTGAAATGCTAATCCTCCTGCTCCATTGTCCTTAATCTGTGTTTAGATATCACATTTAAGACCAAGTCAGCTGGTTTCAAATAACAAAAAACTTGAGCTGCCAAATGAATAAGCCAATAGTTACCAGATATCAGATTAAAACCAACTAGATGTTGCTTTGCATGAGATACGAATTTCAGACATTCAGATTTAGAGTAGGGTAATGCCAAGGTTTTACACATAAAGTAAACTGGCATTAAGAATGACCAAATGTCAGGTTCAAATCACCCTCGAAGTTTCTCCAAGACAAGCATATCAAATAGGCAGAAACATAGTAAAGCATGAATGGCATTGCTATGGCAGGGTTCCAAGTGTTAATCTCTTGCATAAGGAACAATGCATATAGGTTATAGATAATAACGGAAGTAAACTGCCAAAATTACCAACCACGAACTCAGATTCCAACCTTACCTAGCGTCCCCGCTGTTAATGTTGGATGTTCTAATAAGTGGTTCGCATGATCAATCCCAAGGAAAAATAACATTGACAAGTCAGTCTACGATAATACAAAGACCAGACATGCACGCAGCAATAACTATATAAGCTAAAGACGAGGTATAAGAGCAAGCAGATTGGAAATGCACATAGCATGATTATAAAAGCAGTGTGAGAATAGCAGACACGAGAAAACAGCTAGCGGTGAGCTAATGACGTGGTATAAGAACAAGCAGATTGGAAATGCCCATAGCACGACTATAAAAGCAGTGCGACAATAGCATGCAGTACAAAAACAGTTGGCAGCAAATGAATGGGTACAAGGCTATAAATATGTGGATGCACACAGGTGTCAGTAGAATGAACAGGATGGTAGCGACCGGATAATGCTTTTGTACTGTACAACATTTAAACAAACTTCATGCGAAGCAACACATCAAGAAAGTTAACGGCATATGAGATCTGCAAATAACTACACAAAACATGGCTAAAGAAACACCGCGATCTAACGGGCCAGCGTACTAACCAAGCTGCGGCGGGGTGGACGGGGGCGGCAACTTGCATTCCAGCGGCGGCGAACGCGGGAGACGATGAATCGACCCTGTTTCAGTAGAAGCGGGCGTTAGTGAAGCAGATCTGGTTGGCTGGCAAGGTATTCGGTGAAGTTGATACAGCCGCTGCGGCGAGGTAGTCGGTGGCGAGGTCGGCGGTGAAGCAGATCCGTCGGTGGCGAGGTCGGCGGTGAAGCAGATCCGTCGGTGACGAGGGCGGCGGGGGAGCGGATCAGGTGGGTGGACAGCCAACACGATCAAGGCTACGCTGTGGAGGAGTATGCCGGCGGCGAAGCAGATCTAGTACTGTAGAGAGTCAGAGCTTTGGCGTGTGAGAGTATTTTTGAGCTAATGGGGCGAATGGTTGGTGGGTGGGTGTGGGCCTGTGGGGAGGGTTCGGGATCTAGGCAAGATATTTCATTGTTACCGAATGAGCCCTCCATGGTCGGTGGGTTGTAGCTTCCGGACCAGGGTTAAAAGGGTAAAACTGGTCACGGGATTTTCGAATGGATGCGGCGGGATGATTTGGCGCGTGGCCGAAATTTTCAGTTTCAAGCTACAGTACGAGCAGAACGACAAAAATAATGTTCTTCCCCAGGGAGCTCTCATTTCTTCCTCTTCTCTTTCTCTCTCGAGTCTCTCCCACTCCCCCGGCTCCTCTCCCCCTTCTCTCCGGCGGCCTCGCCGGCCGGAGACGAGGCCGACTTCTCTCTGTATATTGTACACCCTCCGAACTAAATTAATTGATTCAACTTTCCTTAGACGTGTATGTATCTAGAGTAAAAACATGTGTGGATACATCCATATTTAGATAAGCAAAGTTGAGTCAGCTAATTTGGATCCGAGGGAGTTAGTGTTGTTGTAAGCTTAGATCCAGTGTTTCCCATGAGCAGAATGGCGCAATGGAGTCGGGGATCTCGTCATCGGCTTCAGATCTGGCCTATGGTGAATCTGGCGGATCTTGCCGGCCAAACCCCGATCTGGTGCCATCAATGTGATGGCGCTAACGGTGAGGCTTGCTTTGGTCAGTGCTTCAGATCTGGCCAATGGGGAAGTCAAGCTGCTAAAGTTCACAAGCTCGGGGCATACGACGGCGTCATCCGTCTTGCCCGTGCACATCTTGGACTTTCAGCGACCCTTCTCAGAGCCAATATGCCGTTGCTGAGGCCCTTCTTCTCCTTCGTCCTGGCGACTACCGGCGACACCGTCCCAAGTGGTGCGTCCCCGGCGACGGAGTTGCTGGAAAGGATGCGGAGCAGAGATCTGATGTGCGGTCGAGAAGGACTCGATTGATTTTCTTCTATATGTTTTGGGGTCCTTTTTGTAAAGTTGCAGGTTCTATTAGTTATTGTCTAGTACTTTTGGTCCTCTATGTAATTTTTTGGACTAGTTTCCATTGGCACTGATAAACTTGAATTTTGACAAGTTCACGAGGAAAAAAATTCCTTTGCACATATGGCCTATCATGTATAAACATTCTTGAGATTTAAACTATATGTAATGTGCCATGCATTAACCCTAAACCATATATATGTAACTAACCCTAGCTGATCAAACCCTACTTAATTAAAACAAATAACCCTAAACTATACGCATGCACTTTATGCGCAAAGGCGCGGGTGCCTCTAATAATGTGTGTGCGCACTCGATCGATGATCCCTAAACCTTATACAACCCTGAAACCCTAATCCCTAATCCCTAAACCCTAAACACCCTAAACACTAAACCCTAGACCCTAAACCCTAACCCTAACCCTAAACCCTAATTAAACCCTATATATAGGCCAACGACACTTAATTGTGCATCAAGCAGGCCAGGGGTGCCTCGCGGTCCTCTAATTAAATTAAATGTGCCATGCATTAACCCTAAACCATATATATGTAACTAACCATAGCTAATCAACCCTACTTAATGAAAACACATAACCCTAAACTATACTAGCTATAACCCGATCTAATAAAAACATGCTCTATATATAGCAGCTAGCTAGCAAACCGTAGATTAACACCAATTAATATATACATGGCCTATATCGATCATGTTGTATAACATATCCCTGAGATTCATTAATTAATTATATAATTATCGTGATAAATTAATTAACTTTAATTTTGACAAGTTCTCTCGAATGAAAACACATTTGATTAAGTTGCCTCATAATATATATATATAATTAGTGTGCATGCATGGCCTACCATGCATTCGTGCATATATTTTAATGTATATTTGAACATATTCTTGGGGATTTCAATCTCTCTCTCTCGATCATCTATATATCGTTGGTGGCCAAAAAACACACATATATATATATGCATGCAATTTATGCGTAAAGGCGCGGGTGCCTCTAATAATGTGTGTGCGCACTCGATCGATGATCCCTAAACCTTAAACAACCCTAAAACCCCTAAATCCCTAATCCCTAAACCCTAAACACCCTAAACACTAAACCCTAAACCCTAGACCCTAAACGTACCCTAACCCTAACCCTAAACCCTAGCTAATCCTAAACCCCAATTAAACCCTATGTATAGGCCAACGACACTTAATTGTGCATCGATCGAGCGGGTCATGGGTGCCTCGCGATCCTCTAATAAAATTAAATGTGCCATGCATTAACCCTAAACCATATATATGTAACTAACCCTAGCTAATCAACCCTACTTAATTAAAACACATAACCCTAAACTATACTAGATATAACCCGATCTAATAAAAACATGCTCTATATATAGCAGCTAGCTAGCAAACCGTAGATTAACACCAATTAAAATATACATGGCCTATATCGATCATGTTGTATAACATATCCCTGAGATTCATTAATTAATTATATAATTATCATGATAAATTAATTAACTTGAACTTTGACAAGTTCTCTCGAATGAAAACACATTTGATTAAGTTGCCTCATAATATATATATAATTAGTGTGCATGCATGGCCTACAATGCATTCGTGCATATATTTTAATGTATATTTGAACATATTCTTGGGGATTTCAATCTCTCTCTCTCGATCATCTATATATCGTTGGTGGCCCAAAAAACACACATATATATGCATGCAATTTATGCGTAAAGGCGCGGGTGCCTCTAATAATGTGTGTGCGCACTCGATCGATGATCCCTAAACCTTAAACAACCCTAAAACCTTAAATCCCTAATCCCTAAACCCTAAACACCCTAAACACTAAACCCTAAACCCTAGACCCTAAACGTACCCTAACCCTAACCCTAACCCTAACCCTAAACCCTAGCTAATCCTAAACCCCAATTAAACCCTCTGTATAGGCCAACGACACTTAATTGTGCATCGATCGAGCGGGTCATGGGTGCCTCGTGATCCTCTAATAAAATTAAATGTGCCGTGCATTAACCCTAAACCATATATATGTAACTAACCCTAGCTAATCAACCCTACTTAATTAAAACACATAACCCTAAACTATACTAGCTAGCTATAACCCGATCTAATAAAAACATGCTCTATATATAGCAGCTAGCAAACCGTAGATTAACACCAATTAAAATATACATGGCCTATATCGATCATGTTGCATAACATATCCCTGAGATTCATTAATTAATTATATAATTATCGTGATAAATTAATTAACTTGAACTTTGACAAGTTCTCTCGAATGAAAACACATTTGATTAAGTTGCCTCATAATATATATATAATTAGTGTGCATGCATGGCCTACAATGCATTCGTGCATATATTTTAATGTATATTTGAACATATTCTTGGGGATTTCAATCTCTCTCTCTCTCTCGATCATCTATATATCGTTGGTGGCCCAAAAAACACACATATATATGCATGCAATTTATGCGTAACGGCGCGGGTGCCTCTAATAATGTGTGTGCGCACTCGATCGATGATCCCTAAACCTTAAACAACCCTAAAACCTTAAATCCCTAATCCCTAAACCCTAAACACCCTAAACACTAAACCCTAAACCCTAGACCCTAAACGTACCCTAACCCTAACCCTAAACCCTAGCTAATCCTAAACCCCAATTAAACCCTATGTATAGGCCAACGACACTTAATTGTGCATCGATCGAGCGGGTCATGGGTGCCTCGTGATCCTCTAATAAAATTAAATGTGCCATGCATTAACCCTAAACCATATATATGTAACTAACCCTAGCTAATCAACCCTACTTAATTAAAACACATAACCCTAAACTATACTAGCTAGCTATAACCCGATCTAATAAAAACATGCTCTATATATAGCAGCTAGCTAGCAAACCGTAGATTAACACCAATTAAAATATACATGGCCTATATCGATCATGTTGTATAACATATCCCTGAGAATCATTAATTAATTATATAATTATCGTGATAAATTAATTAACTTGAACTTTGACAAGTTCTCTCGAATGAAAACACATTTGATTAAGTTGCCTCATAATATATATATAATTAGTGTGCATGCATGGCCTACAATGCATTCGTGCATATATTTTAATGTATATTTGAACATATTCTTGGGGATTTCAATCTCTCTCTCTCTCTCGATCATCTATATATCGTTGGTGGCCCAAAAAACACACATATATACGCATGCACTTGATGCGTAAAGGCGCGGGTGCCTCTAATAATGTGTGTGCGCACTCGATCGATGATCCCTAAACCTTAAACAACCCTAAAACCCTAATCCCTAATCCCCTAAACCCTAAACACCCTAAACACACTAAACCCTAGACCCTAAACACCCTAAACACTAAACCCTAAACCCTAGACCCTAAACACCGTAAACCCTAAACCCTAAACCCTAAACCCTAAACCCTAAACCCTAAACCCTAAACCCTAAAACCCTAAACCCTAAACCCTAAACCCTATAAACACCCTAAACACTAATTAAACCCTAAACCCTAGACCCTAAACACTAAACCCTAAACCCTAGACCCTAAACACCGTAAACACTAAACCCTAAACCCTAAACACCCTAAACACTAATTAAACCCTAAACCATAGACCCTAAACACTAGACCCTAAACCCTAGACCCTAAACACCCTAAACACTAAACCCTAGACCCTCTAAACACCGTAAACACTAAACCCTAAACCCTAGACCCTAGCTAAACACCCAAAACACTAAACCCTAAACCCAGCTAGCTAACCCTAAACCCTAATTAAACCCTATATATAGGCCAACGACACTTAATTGTGCATCAAGCAGGCCAGGGGTGCCTCGCGGTCCTCTAGTTAAATTAAATGTGACATGCATTAACCCTAAACGTACCCTAACCCTAACCCTAACCCTAACCCTAAACCCTAGCTAATCCTAAACCCCAATTAAACCCTATGTATAGGCCAACGACACTTAATTGTGCATCGATCGAGCGGGTCATGGGTGCCTCGCGATCCTCTAATAAAATTAAATGTGCCATGCATTAACCCTAAACCATATATATGTAACTAACCCTAGCTAATCAACCCTACTTAATTAAAACACATAACCCTAAACTATACTAGATATAACCCGATCTAATAAAAACATGCTCTATATATAGCAGCTAGCTAGCAAACCGTAGATTAACACCAATTAAAATATACATGGCCTATATCGATCATGTTGTATAACATATCCCTGAGATTCATTAATTAATTATATAATTATCGTGATAAATTAATTAACTTGAACTTTGACAAGTTCTCTCGAATGAAAACACATTTGATTAAGTTGCCTCATAATATATATATAATTAGTGTGCATGCATGGCCTACAATGCATTCGTGCATATATTTTAATGTATATTTGAACATATTCTTGGGGATTTCAATCTCTCTCTCTCTCGATCATCTATATATCGTTGGTGGCCCAAAAAACACACATATATATGCATGCAATTTATGCGTAAAGGCGCGGGTGCCTCTAATAATGTGTGTGCGCACTCGATCGATGATCCCTAAACCTTAAACAACCCTAAAACCTTAAATCCCTAATCCCTAAACCCTAAACACCCTAAACACTAAACCCTAAACCCTAGACCCTAAACGTACCCTAACCCTAACCCTAACCCTAACCCTAAACCCTAGCTAATCCTAAACCCCAATTAAACCCTCTGTATAGGCCAACGACACTTAATTGTGCATCGATCGAGCGGGTCATGGGTGCCTCGTGATCCTCTAATAAAATTAAATGTGCCATGCATTAACCCTAAACCATATATATGTAACTAACCCTAGCTAATCAACCCTACTTAATTAAAACACATAACCCTAAACTATACTAGCTAGCTATAACCCGATCTAATAAAAACATGCTCTATATATAGCAGCTAGCTAGCAAACCGTAGATTAACACCAATTAAAATATACATGGCCTATATCGATCATGTTGCATAACATATCCCTGAGATTCATTAATTAATTATATAATTATCGTGATAAATTAATTAACTTGAACTTTGACAAGTTCTCTCGAATGAAAACACATTTGATTAAGTTGCCTCATAATATATATATAATTAGTGTGCATGCATGGCCTACAATGCATTCGTGCATATATTTTAATGTATATTTGAACATATTCTTGGGGATTTCAATCTCTCTCTCTCTCGATCATCTATATATCGTTGGTGTTGATGTCTACGGTGTATTCTTGTAGACAGTGTTGGGCCTCCAAGAGCAGAGGTTTGTAGAAAGCAGCAAGTTTCCCTTAAGTGGATCACCCAAGGTTTATCGAACTCAGGGAGGAAGAGGTCAAAGATATCCCTCTCATGCAACCCTGCAACCACAAAGCAAGAAGTCTCTTGTGTCCCCAACACACCTAATAGGTGCACTAGTTCGGCGAAGAGATAGTGAAATACAAGTGGTATGAATGAATATGAGCAGTAGTACGGCGCCAGAAAAGTGCTTGCTGGCGTGCAGTTGATGGTAGTAGTATTGTAGGAAGTAAACATGCAGTAGTAACGCAGCAGTAGTAACTCAGTAAAACAGTAACAAGCAGCGATAGCAGTATTTAGGAACAAGGCCTAGGGAATAGACTTTCACTAGTGGACACTCTCAACATTGATCACATAACAGAATAGATAAATGCATACTCTACACTTTTGTTGGATGATGAACACATTGCGTAGGATTACACGAACCCTCAATGCCGGAGTTAACAAGCTCCACAATAATGCTCATATTTTAGTAACCTTTAGTGTAAGATAGATCAAAAGACTAAACCAAGTACTAGCATAGCATGCACACTGTCACCTTCATGCATATGTAGGAGGAATAGATCACATCAATATTATCATAGCAATAGTTAACTTCATAATCTACAAGAGATCACAATCATAGCCTACGCCAAGTACTCACACGGTGCACACACTGTCACCTTTACACACGTGGAGGAGGAATAGAGTACTTTAATAACATCACTAGAGTAGCACATAGATGAATAGTGATACAAAACTCATATGAATCTCAATCATGTAAGGCTCATGAGATCATTGTATTGAAGTACATAGGAGAGAGATGAACCACATAGCTACCGGTACAGCCCCGAGCCTCAATGGAGAACTACTCCCTCCTCATGGGAGCAGCAGCGGTGATGAAGATGGCGGTGGAGATGGCAGCGGTGTCGATGGAGGAGCCTTCCGGGGGCACTTCCCCGCTCCGGCAGGGTGCCGGAACAGAGACTCCTGTCCCCCAGATCTTGGCTTCGCGATGGCGGTGGCTCTGGAACTTTTCTCGTATCGTGGCTTCCTCCGTAAGGGTTTTCGATGCAGGGGCTTTATATAGGCGAAGAGGCGGCGCAGAGGGCGACGAGGCGGCGACACCATAGGGGGCGCGGCCACCCCCAGCCGCGCCGGCCTATGGTCCAGTGGGCCTGTGGCCCCCTCCGGTCCTTCCGGGTGTTGGAAGCTTCGTGGAAAAATAGGAACCCTGCGGTGATTTCGTCCAATTCCGAGAATATTTCTTTACTAGGATTTCTGAAACCAAAAACACAGAAACAGGAACTGGCACTTCGGCATCTTGTTAATAGGTTAGTTCCAGAAAATGCGTAAATACGACATATAATGTGCATAAAACATGTAGGTATCATCAATAAAGTAGCATGGAACATAAGAAATTATCGATACGTCGGAGACGTATCAGCATCCCCAAGCTTAGTTCTGCTCGTCCCGAGCAGGTAAAACGATAACAAAGATAATTTCTGAAGTGACATGCCATCATAAACTTGATCATATTGTAAACATATGTAATGAATGCAGCGATCAAAACAATGGTAATGACATGAGTAAACAACTGAATCATAAAGCAAAGACTTTTCATGAATAGTACTTTCAAGACAAGCATCAATAAGTCTTGCATAAGAGTTAACTCATAAAGCAATAATTTAAAGTAAAGGCATTGAAGCAACATAATGGAAGATTAAGTTTCAGCGGTTGCTTTCAACTTGTAACATGTATATCTCATGGATAATTGTCAACATAAAGTAATATAACAAGTGCAATATGCAAGTATGTAGGAATCAATGCACAGTTCACACAAGTGTTTGCTTCTTGAGGTGGAGAGAGATAGGTAAACTGACTCAACAATAAAAGTAAAAGAAAGGTCCTTCAAAGAGGAAAGCATCGATTGCTATATTTGTGCTAGAGCTTTTATTTTGAAAACATAAAGAGAGCATAAAAGTAAAGTTTTGAGAGGTGTTTGTTGTTGTCAACGAATGGTAGCGGGTACTCTAACCCCCTTGCCAGACAAACCTTCAAAGAGCGGCTCCCATTTTATTTTATTTTTGGGTGGCACTCCTTCCAACCTTTCTTTCACAAACCATGGCTAACCGAATCCTCGGGTGCCTGCCAACAATCTCATACCATGAAGGAGTGCCTTTTTATTTTAGTTTTATTATGATGACACTCCTCCCCACCTTTGCTTTCTCAAGCCATGGCTAACCGAATCCTTCGGGTGCCGTCCAACAATCACATACCATGGAGGAGTGTCTATTTTTGTTAATTAATTTGGGACTGGGAATCCCATTGCCAGCTCTTTTTGCAAAGTTATTGGATAAGCGGATGAAGCCACTAGTCCATTGGTGAAAGTTGCCCAACAAGATTGAAAGATAAACACCACATACTTCTTCATGAGCTATAAAACATTGACACAAATAAGAGGTAATAACTTTTGAATTGTTTAAAGGTAGCACTCAAGCAATTTACTTTGGAATGGCGGAGAAATACCATGTAGTAGGTAGGTATGGTGGACACAAATGGCATAGTAGTTGGCTCAAGGATTTTGGATGCATGAGAAGTATTCCCTCTCGATACAAGGTTTAGGCTAGCAAGGTTATTTGAAACAAACACAAGGATGAACCGGTGCAGCAAAACTCACATAAAAGACATATTGTAAACATTATAAGACTCTACACCGTCTTCCTTGTTGTTCAAACTCAATACTAGAAATTATCTAGACCTTAGAGAGACCAATTATGCAAACCAAATTTTAGCATGCTCTATGTATTTCTTCACTAATAGGTGCAAAGTATATGATGCAAGAGCTTAAACATGAGCACAACAATTGCCAAGTATCACATTATCCAAGACATTTTACCAATTACTACATGTAGCATTTTCCAATTCCAACCATATAACAATTTAACGAAGAGGAAACTTCGCCATGAATATTATGAGCTAAGAACACATGTGTTCATACGAACCAGCGGAGCGTGTCTCTCTCCCACACAAGGATGAACTTATTCAGAGAACTAAGATAACAAAACAAAAACAAAAATAAAAACACAGACGCTCCAAGTAAAATACATAGGATGTGACTGAATAAAAATATAGTTTCACTAGAAGAAACCTGATAAGTTGTCGATGAAGAAGGGGATGCCTTGGGCATCCCCAAGCTTAGATGCTTGAGTCTTCTTAAAATATGCAGGGATGAACCACCGGGGCATCCCCAAGCTTAGACCTTTCACTCTTCTCGATCACATTATATCACCCTCTTCTATTGACCCTTGAAAACTTCCTTCACACCAAACTTCAAGCAAACTCATTAGAGGGTTAGTGCATAATCAAAAATTCACATGTTCAGAGGTGACACAATCATTCTTAACACTTCTGGACATTGCACAAAACTTCTGAAAGTTAATGGAACAAAGAAACTCATTCAACTTAACAAAAGCGGCAATGCGAAATAAAAGGCAGAATCTGTCAAAAACAGAACAGTCCGTAAAGACGAATTTAAAGCTGGCACCAGACTTGCTCAAATGGAAAAACTCAAAACTAATGAAAGTTGCGTACATATCTGAGGATCACGCTCGTAAATTGGCAGATTTTTTCGAATTTTCTACAGAGGCCTGTGCCCAGATTCGTGACAGACAGCAATGCTGTTTCTGCGCAGCGATCCCAAATATAACATCAACTTTGACATAGAAACTTTACTTGGCACAAAAACATGATAAGGAGAGGTTGCTACAGTAGTAAACAACTTCCAAGACTCAAATATAAAACAAAGTACTGTAGTAAAAAAACACATGGGTTATCTCCCAAGAAGTTCTTTCTTTATAGCCATTAAGATGGGCTCAGCAGTTTTAATGATGCACTCGCAAGAAATAGTAGTTGAAGCAAAAGAGAGCATCAAGAGGCAAATTCAAAACACATTTAAGTCTAACATGCTTCCTATGCATAGGAATCTTGTAAATAAACAAGTTCATGAAGAGCAAAGTAACAAGCATAGGAAGATAAAACAAGTGTAGCTTCAAAAATTTCAGCACATAGAGAGGTGTTTTAGTAACATGAAAATTTTTACAACCATATTTTCCTCTCTCATAATAACTTTCAGTAGCAACATGAGCAAACTCAACAATATAACTATCACATAAAGCATTCTTATCATGAGTCTCATGCATAAAATAATTACTACTCCCAACATAAGCATAGTCATTCTTATTAATTGTAGTGGGAGCAAATTCAACAAAGTAGCTATCAAATATAGGAGGTATATTGTAATCATAATCAAATTTATCCTCCATAACAGGTGGTAACAAAAGACTACTATCATTATAATCATCATAAATGGGAGGCAAAGTATCATCAAAGTAAATTTTCTCCTCAATGCTTGGGGGACTAAAAATATCATGCTCATCAAAGCCAGCTTCCCCAAGCTTAGAATTTTCCATAGCATTAGCAACAATGGTGTTCAAAGCATTCATAGTAACAACATTCCCATTAGCATGCATATAAAGTTCCATGGGTTTCTTAATTCTTTCTTCAAACACATCATGTCCTAATTCAAGATAAAGTTCATAAAGATCTCTCATATTTTTGTTGTTTTCCATTATGCCTAACTAGTGTAAACAAGAAACCAAATGTCGCAATTGCAGAGTCTAAAGGAAATAGCTTTGAGTACTTACAACGGCGCCGGAAAATAGCTTAGTAGCCGAGGTCCGGAGTGTGAGTACCTTTTACCTTTCCTCCCCGGCAACGGCGCCAGAAAAGTGCTTGATGTCTACGGGTGCTTCTATTCTTGTAGACAGTGTTGGGCCTCCAAGAGCAGAGGTTTGTAGAACAGCAGCAAGTTTCCCTTAAGTGGATCACCCAAGGTTTATCGAACTCAGGGAGGAAGAGGTCAAAGATATCCCTCTCATGCAACCCTGCAACCACAAAGCAAGAAGTCTCTTGTGTCCCCAACACACCTAATAGGTGCACTAGTTCGGCGAAGAGATAGTGAAATACAAGTGGTATGAATGAATATGAGCAGTAGTACGGCGCCAGAAAAGTGCTTGCTGGCGTGCAGTTGATGGTAGTAGTATTGTAGGAAGTAAACATGCAGTAGTAACGCAGCAGTAGTAACTCAGTAAAACAGTAACAAGCAGTGATAGCAGTATTTAGGAACAAGGCCTAGGGAATAGACTTTCACTAGTGGACACTCTCAACATTGATCACATAACAGAATAGATAAATGCATACTCTACACTTTTGTTGGATGATGAACACATTGCGTAGGATTACACGAACCCTCAATGCCGGAGTTAACAAGCTCCACAATAATGCTCATATTTTAGTAACCTTTAGTGTAAGATAGATCAAAAGACTAAACCAAGTACTAGCATAGCATGCACACTGTCACCTTCATGCATATGTAGGAGGAATAGATCACATCAATATTATCATAGCAATAGTTAACTTCATAATCTACAAGAGATCACAATCATAGCCTACGCCAAGTACTCACACGGTGCACACACTGTCACCTTTACACACGTGGAGGAGGAATAGAGTACTTTAATAACATCACTAGAGTAGCACATAGATGAATAGTGATACAAAACTCATATGAATCTCAATCATGTAAGGCAGCTCATGAGATCATTGTATTGAAGTACATAGGAGAGAGATGAACCACATAGCTACCGGTACAGCCCCGAGCCTCAATGGAGAACTACTCCCTCCTCATGGGAGCAAAGCGGTGATGAAGATGGCGGTGGAGAGATGGCGGTGTCGATGGAGGAGCCTTCGGGGGCACTTCCCCGTCCGGCGGGTGCCGGAGACTCTGTCCCCCGATCTTGGCTTCGCGATGGCGGCGGCTCGGAACTTTTCTCGTATCGTGGCTTCCTCCGTAAGGGTTTTCGATGGGGGCTTTAAATAGGCGAAGAGGCGGCGCAGAGGGGACGAGGCGGCGACACCATAGGGGGCGCGGGCCACCCCCGGCCGCGCCGGCCTATGGTCAGTGGCCTGTGGCCCCCTCTGGTCCTTCCGGGTGTTCTGGAAGCTTCGTGGAAAAATAGGAACCTCGGCGGTGATTTCGTCCAATTCCGAGAATATTTCTTTACTAGGATTTCTGAAACCAAAAAACAGAAACAGAACTGGCACTTCGGCATCTTGTTAATAGGTTAGTTCCGAAAATGCGTAAATACGACATATAATGTGCATAAAACATGTAGGTATCATCAATAAAGTAGCATGGAACATAAGAAATTATCGATACGTCGGAGACGTATCCCCAAAAACACACATATATATGCATGCAATTTATGCGTAAAGGCGCGGGTGCCTCTAATAATGTGTGTGCGCACTCGATCGATGATCCCTAAACCTTAAACAACCCTAAAACCTTAAATCCCTAATCCCTAAACCCTAAACACCCTAAACACTAAACCCTAAACCCTAGACCCTAAACGTACCCTAACCCTAACCCTAAACCCTAGCTAATCCTAAACCCCAATTAAACCCTATGTATAGGCCAACGACACTTAATTGTGCATCGATCGAGCGGGTCATGGGTGCCTCGTGATCCTCTAATAAAATTAAATGTGCCATGCATTAACCCTAAACCATATATATGTAACTAACCCTAGCTAATCAACCCTACTTAATTAAAACACATAACCCTAAACTATACTAGCTAGCTATAACCCGATCTAATAAAAACATGCTCTATATATAGCAGCTAGCTAGCAAACCGTAGATTAACACCAATTAAAATATACATGGCCTATATCGATCATGTTGTATAACATATCCCTGAGAATCATTAATTAATTATATAATTATCGTGATAAATTAATTAACTTGAACTTTGACAAGTTCTCTCGAATGAAAACACATTTGATTAAGTTGCCTCATAATATATATATAATTAGTGTGCATGCATGGCCTACAATGCATTCGTGCATATATTTTAATGTATATTTGAACATATTCTTAGGGATTTCAATCTCTCTCTCTCTCTCGATCATCTATATATCGTTGGTGGCCCAAAAAACACACATATATACGCATGCACTTGATGCGTAAAGGCGCGGGTGCCTCTAATAATGTGTGTGCGCACTCGATCGATGATCCCTAAACCTTAAACAACCCTAAAACCCTAATCCCTAATCCCCTAAACCCTAAACACCCTAAACACACTAAACCCTAGACCCTAAACACCCTAAACACTAAACCCTAAACCCTAGACCCTAAACACCGTAAACCCTAAACCCTAAACCCTAAACCCTAAACCCTAAACCCTAAACCCTAAACCCTAAAACCCTAAACCCTAAACCCTAAACCCTAAACCCTATAAACACCCTAAACACTAATTAAACCCTAAACCCTAGACCCTAAACACTAAACCCTAAACCCTAGACCCTAAACACCGTAAACACTAAACCCTAAACCCTAAACACCCTAAACACTAATTAAACCCTAAACCATAGACCCTAAACACTAGACCCTAAACCCTAGACCCTAAACACCCTAAACACTAAACCCTAGACCCTCTAAACACCGTAAACACTAAACCCTAAACCCTAGACCCTAGCTAAACACCCAAAACACTAAACCCTAAACCCAGCTAGCTAACCCTAAACCCTAATTAAACCCTATATATATAGGCCAACGACACTTAATTGTGCATCAAGCAGGCCAGGGGTGCCTCGCGGTCCTCTAGTTAAATTAAATGTGACATGCATTAACCCTAAACCATATATATATAACTAACCCCTAGCTAATCAAACCCTAGTTAATTAAAACACATAACCCTAAACTATACTAGCTATAACCCGATCTAATAAAAACATGCTCTATATATAGCATGCAGCTAGCTAGCAAAAACGGTAGATTAAAACCAATTAATATATACATGGCCTATATATCGATCATATGTTGTATAACATCTCCCTGAGATTCATTAATTAATTATATAATTATCGATGATAAATTAATTAACTTGAATTTTGACAAGTTCTCTCGAATGAAAACACATTTGATTAAGTTTCCTCATAATATATATATAATTAGTGTGCATGCATGGCCTACCATGCATGCATTAATTCGTGCATATATTTTAATATATATTTGAACATATTCTTGGGGGATTTCAATCTCTCTCTCTCGATCATCTATATGTCGTTGGTGGCCAAAAAACACACACATATACGCATGCACTTTATGCGCAAAGGCGCGTGTGCCTCTAATAATGTGTGTGTGCGCACTCGATCGATGATCCCTAAACCTTAAACCCTAAATAAACCCTAATCCCTAATCCCTAAACCCTAAACACCATAAACATTAAACCCTAAACCCTAACCTCCTAACCCTAAACCCTAAACCCTAATTAAACCCTATATATAGGCCAATGACACTTAATTATGCATCAAGCAGGCCAGGGGTGCCTCGCGGTCCTCTAATTAAATTAAATGTGCCATGCATATATATGTGTTTAATTTGGGGATTTCAATCGCTCTCTCGTATGTAGCTCTCTCTACTCTCTCTCTCTCTCTCTCTCTCTCGTTGGTGGCCAACAACACACACATGCACTTTGTGCGCAAAGGCATGCGCCTCTAATAATGTGTGCGCAGTCGATCGATCTAGTTTTGATTAATCATAGCACACAAATAAAGAAGTTGTATTTGAATCCACACAACCTAATCTAAAACACATAACCCCTAACATGGCCTAATTAATTAACCCTTCTCGATCTCTACCTAATTAGTGGAAATTGCACAAAATCAAAAGGGGTCCCTCACTAATTATGCATATCTGCTAGATTGTGATAAACTTTTGCCACATATATATTTGGTGGATGGGTGCATCTTGGCATGTAAACAATTAGTGTTTGCAAATGGCGTTGTCAAAATTTATGTACAAATGATTTCTTTCCATCCAAAGTGCATAAAATGGGAGTTTTAATGAAGAAAGTACAAATAAAACAGCTCAACATGCTTCCACACCCCGATTTTCACACGAAGTAGAGCATATTTAAAGGATAATTCCAGAGTTTTACTATTTTTCAAGCAACTTTGCTAATTTTCCCCCACTCACATGACTTTATGTCGATTTAACGAAAATATGGCGAATTTAAACTACATGGGCGGGATAGTTTGAATTGTGCGCGCGGCAAAGGGAACCGCCTATTCCTCAACCTTGTGCACGGCAAATTACACACGCAACTCCATTAAACGCCACCTACCGACCTTAATTATCACCCCGGCGGCCCGGCCGCATGACCCCCCACCCACCCGTACACAACTTATCCCCGTCCGTGCGAAGAGCTTCCCCTCCCCGTCCCGTCCGTGCGAAGAAGAAGCTTCCCCTCCCCGTCGTTCTTCTCGAGACGCACCGGCGGTCAAGTTGATCCACGGTAGGGCTGCTATCTCTAGCTCAATCATGTATCGGGCAAGACAGCCTAACGATTTATATTTTCTTGATGCTGCTAAAAAAATTCGTCAGTATGCTCGAACTAATTGGCACTTTATAGTTTTCCGCTCGATTTGTCATCGATCAATTTGTTCATTTGCGTGGGCATATAGAGTCAGTTCTGCACTCGATCCGTTAATTTGCTGAAATGCCATGGCAGAGTTTTGTACACGATCTGTTTGCTAAAATGTCGATGGGCATTTTTTGTTTTGTACTCGACATGATTGCTGAAATGCATAATCATGTAGTATAGTTTTGTACTCGATGGATATACATTTCCTACTTCGCCTTAAATTAATCACCAACCACTGTATCTCATAATTAAACAGATGGACAGAACTTGGAAACTGCATGGACACTTATGTTCCCCTTCATATATAAATGGTGTTCAACCCTTTATGGGGTTTATTAGAGCTCATGATGGTCACAACCTGGACGTGTATTGCCCGCGCTGCACATGTATGAATGGTGAGAAGAGGCCTCACCCTGTAGTGGCAGATCATTTACACATTTTTGGGATGGACCGCACATATGTTAGGCGGGTTTAGCATGGTGAACCATATAATGATCCTTTAGCAGGAGAAGCAGATCTTGCTCACACTGTATGTGTGCTGGCATATGTAGTTAATTATTTATATTGATGCTGCCGCTGTTTCAATCAATAGTTTGCATTGCTGTGCAAGGTTCTGTACTCAAATTTAACTTGTTGCAGATGGATGGACGGGAAGGAGAGAAAAAGCGCTTGCTTCAGGAAACGGGTTTCAGCTCTGGGACATGTGCTGTGCCAGATGAGAAGGTAAATATGTAAAACGGCATTTGTTCAGGTTGCATCCCTTAGATGTTTGTCTAATCGGTTGATGTACTAATTGCAGAAGCATAGAGTTAAAGAGGTCTCTCAGTTTGATGGGAGATTTGAAGATGAATCTCAGTTTGATGCACCTGTGGATGGTACTGATGACGAGCCTTTCATAGACGAAGGTCCTGCACCTGAGATTATCCAGTCTACAGAAGGAGGCCGTGGACCGAGTACACAGCTTTGCGTTGAAGTGGATGCACGCCCGGAGATCATCACGGGCGTCCGGGTAGTCTCAAGACCACCCAGCCCTGATGCACCTGTGGATGGTACTGATGACGAGCCTCTCATAGACGAAGGTCCTGCACCTGAGATTATCCAGCCTACAGAAGGAGGCCGTGGACCGAGTACACAGCTTTGCGTTGAAGAGGATGCACACCCGGAGATCATCAGGGGCGTCCCGGTAGTCTCAGGACCACCCAGCCCTGATGCAAAATGTTGAGCTACTTTATGATTCGTACTCTTATGTTCTGGTGCTGTAGTATGTTATGATTTGTACGCCTTTGGCGCTAGATTAAGCATTCAGTGGATGATCGCGTTGCAAAATTCGACACCCACACAATCAGTTCATCGTACGAGTAGTAGCACAATTACTTCTACAGCGATTCCTGCCAGCGCATTAGTTGGTAGCATGAAACACTTTCAGGTACTCCCCTCTGATTCATATTAATTGACTCAATTCTGTCTAGATATGGATGTATCTAGATGCATTTGTTAACTAGACTAACAAACTTGAGTCAGTTAATATGAATCCGTGTAAACCGCCCAAGTCCTCGAGCAGCTAGTTTATTGACTCTGGACTCCAAGCCTCTCGCGGCAAGCCATCGACGAAGCTTTGACCAGATCTTGGCCCGCAATTTTTTTTGTGTGGCGAATAGCAAAGCTTTGACCAGTTCCTCTCGGGATACAGCACGCCGGTGAGCTTGCACGGTTGCCATGAGCACTTTCCGGCGGAACTTCCTCTTCAGCGCCCTCAAGCCGCTGCTGCGAGACAGCACGCAGTGCCTCGAGGTGGACGGAATTCTGGATCTCAGGGCGGGTGGTCCGCATCGTCCGGGAACGATCTCCAGCGGGTTAACGAGGACATGCATGGCGGCCAGGGGATTTGTTTTTTGTTTTTTTTTTGGTTTGAGCTTGGGATTTGGGGTTTTTTCGGATAGGGGAGGAGGAACCGAGGAAGAGGAAGGAACAGCCGCGTGCTTGGCGCGTGGCGGTGTGCTTGAATTTCGAATTTTTGTGAAATGTTTCATTTCCCCGCTACAATTCGGGGGTTTCTTGACGCGCCAATGCGTCCCGCCGGGCAGCTTCAAGTAAATTTGGGGTGCCACACTATGGGCCCTAGTTTCAGTGAGACATGTAATGACTAGTCACATCAGTAAGTTCACTGTGTAATAAAATATGTTACCCCTCCCCTTTATGTAGCACCCCTTCTCTCCCGATCGAGTGCCGATTGCCGACGGATGCAAGCCGCTAGCTCGATCCCCTCCTTTCGCCTCCACCGTCCAGGCATCCAGCTTGGAGGGGCAAGCTGCATCTAGCCCAAGCGGATTAGGTAGGACTAGTAATGTTCTCTCCTTTCTCGAGATCGGTTCTTTTTTCCTCTCCTCGATATCTTGCGCATCTCTTTCCTATTCTGGGCAAAGGGGTGTCTTTCTGGTCACCCTCGAGCTGGGAGTGATTGATGGGGGTGGGGGGCGGGGGCTACCTTTGCTTGGATTGGGGTGTTCTTCCTTTATTTGTCGACATTTGCAACCTTTGTAGTTTCTGCTGATCCTCACTGTATCTTTTGTCAGCTTGTACAGGAAAGGTAAGACCTCGGCGGTGGGGGCAATGGAGCGTAAGGCCACCACGCATGTGGGCAGTTGGCTGAGCCTGAGCTGCGTCCCCAGCCCCGCGAAGCAGGTACTCCGTTTGCTTATCCACTCTTTACCTTTTAAGTGTCTCTCTGGTCTCTGCATCCTCAATCTGTTCCTGTTCTGGAATATGCTTAAAGTAGCACATGTCTTCAGCTGTTTGTGCGTAAAGCCTCTGTGACACCATGCTCTATATTCTCTGTATCAGGTTGGTACCTCCAGGTTCCGTGCTGAGGCTATGGGGAACGAGAATAGCGCCCCACCTGCTGCAGGAGCATGGCCCGATCTGCAGCACAAGAAGCGAAATGCCACTGCCGAGCTGGGCAGGGACCGCCCAGGGGTAATTTTTTTAACCAACTTACCATGATGTAGTCTGAATCTGATACTCCCTCAGATCCAAATTAATTGACTCAACTATCTGTAGATACGGATGTATCTAGATGTGTTTTAGCTCTAGATACTACTGCCTCCATCCCAAAGCTTTGGGCTTATATTATTTTTAGAAAGTCAAACTATACCATGTTTGACTAAGCTTTTACCAAAAATCAGTAACATGCAAAATACAAAATTAATATCATTAAATAGATAATAAAATATATTTTCCTACGGTATCTACACAGTATTATATTTGTTGATAGAATGTTCTAAAATTTTGGTCAAACTTTGCTTGTTTTGATTTCTCAAAAATAAATAAGGCTTAAGCTTTTGGATGGTGGTAGTACATTCATATCTAGACAAAGCTGAGTTAACTAGTTTTTTTGTCTGTCCATAGCTAGTGTTCACGCTGCAAAAGGCTAAGAGCATCCACTATATGCATCAGTCTATCTCATACAGTAATTCAATATCACTGCTGAGGTCTGCCTTTTGTTTTGCTATTCATATGCAGACTGAAACTTTAGGGCCTTTACTCAAAAGGAAGATCAAAACTGCGGCTGATCAGGCTGCCAGTATGTTGATGCCGCCCCCATCTTCTAAATGCCTCTACAAGCACAAGGCCACGCACCAGCTGGGTGGTGATCTTTTAATGAATATGGTATATTTTCTTAATCCACAAAACATGCCTTGATTTTTCTCTGTTTATTGTCGGTTTTTTCTATGCTTGCCAAAAGTTTACAACAACAACAACAACCAAGCCTTTCAGTCCCAAACAAGTTGGGGTAGGCTAGAGTTGAAACCCATAAGATCTCGAAGCCAAAAGTTTAGAAACACCAAATTCGTTTGCTTACAATCATCATACAGTAATGTTCATCTACTCCAGTTCCCCTAACCCAACATAAAATGATGTTAATTTCGATTTTTAGATTAAAAGAGCACCATTAGGCGCTGTTAATTACGACTTTGAGATTAAAATGTCATTTGCAATTGTTAATTACAATTTTGAGACAATTGGTTAGTTTAACCTCGATCTCTTCTGCTCTCCATTTTTCCCAACCGAACAAAAATGTAACCATTCCATTCCTCTGAAATGGAACCATTCCATTCCATTCCACGCTGTTTCAGAACCGAACACACCCTTGCATTGTTGTGAACTGTTGTCCATACACGGCCATACCCTTCCACTTACATCTAGCACTATATGCATCAGTCTGTCTCAGAGTCATTCAATATCACTGCTGAGATCTGTTCCCATTCTTATGCAGGCTGAAACTGCTGCGCCTTTACTCAAGTGGATGCAAAATGGGGCTAATGAGGCTGCTGTGAGGACGATGGTGCCGGCACCATCTTCCGAAAACCTCTACAAGCACGAGGCCATGGGCCAGCTGGGTGGTGACCTTTTAATGAATCTGGTATATTTTCTTAATCCACATACATGATTTCATTATTATCTGTTTAATTACTGTTGGCTTTGTCTAATGCTTACCAAAAGTTCAGAAACACTGCGTTTGCTTACAATCATCATACACTAATTTTTCACTTTTCAGTCTGTCTCATCCAGTATATAAACTGTTGATTTCCATTGGCTTCTTTTGTAATCATTTGCATTGTTGTCAACTGTTCTCTATGCACAACCCTATTCTTCCACTTACACCCCGCACTATTTGCATCAGTCTATCTCATAGATTTATTAAATATCAATGATGAGTTCTGTTGCTATTCATATGCAGGATGAAACTTCTGTTCCTCTACTCAAATGGATAAAAAATGATCCTGATGAGGCTGCTGTGAAGACGATGGTGCTGCCACCATCTTCTGAAAACCTCCTCAAGCACAAGGCCACGGGCCAGCTGGGTGGTACCCTTTTCAGTAAGCAGGTATATTTTCTTAATCCTCATACATGATTTGATTTTTGTCTGTTTATTGCCGGCTTTGTCTAATGCTTACCAATAGTTCAGAAACACACACACCTATTCTTCCACTTACATCCAGCACTATATGCATCAGTGTCTCATAGATTCATTTTATATATCACTGCTGATGTCTGTTGCTCTTCAATTTTTATATGCAGACTGAAACTGCTAAGCCTTCATTGGTCAAAAGGATTGCAACTGCTGCTGATGAGGCATCTGCAGAGGCTGCCACCAAGTTACTGTCAGCCCCACCTTCTGGATGCTTATATAAGCTCAAGTCCAAGGATCAGCCGGGCCGTAACCATCCAAGGGTTCGGGTATATTTTCTTAAGCCACATATACATGCCATGATTTATGTCTGATATTATCACCGGCTCTGTCTAATGCTTTTTGGAATTCGGAAACACCAAATTAGCATGCTTATATTCATCATACACTAATTTTTCACTGTTCAGTTTGTAACATAGTGTTATGCACTTGCTTGTCAACATTTGCATTGCTCTGAACTATGCACTTTACACAACCTAATTCTTCCACTTACGTTCAGCGCTACGCACCAGTAGTACCTCCCATGTTTCCTTCACCATCCCGATGCCGAGCTTGCGGGAATATGGCGGGCCCATGTACATACCCCGCATATAACACCTCCTATGGCTCTATCTACCTTTCTAGTAGCTCCTTCACAGAGTTACAGGTATGTATTCTCAGTGGTTTAGCATGAATTGGCATATAGTAAAGTCTTGTTTTTAGTCTTCCTGCTTCTTACATTTGTATCAATTTTCACATGCAGACTGTACCTTGTGAACTTCGTCCAATGATTAACCAGATGTGTCCGCATGAAGGATCTTTCACTATGCATGGCAATGGCAAATTGATGAACACCTACACGGTCTATGAGGTGTATGTCTACAAGACGCAGGCCATCACATATTTGTATGGACATGATTGGAGAAAGTTTGCTTTTGACTACGGTCTGAAGAAGGGCGACGAGCTGAGGATCAGAAACTCAAACGGGCAGATATACGTAACTGCTTACAGAGTTGGAGACACTTCCAAATATATAATATGTAACTTTTTTCTACTCATATCTTTTGATAACTGCATTCTGAGCAGTTGTTCTAAACCATTCCCTCTGTTCTAGCTTGCTGGGTTTAACATGATCAAAGCTGCAGATCCCCTGACGGAACAGGAGCGGATGTCACAAAGGGCAACCACACCAGCACCGGCACCGGCTTCCCACTCTCCTGCATCAGCACCGGTTCCTGTACCAGCTCCGTTTACTGCATCTACCCAGCAGTCCCCTACATCAGCATTGGTTCCTGTAGAGGCCCCATATACTACACATGCCCAGCAGGCTCCTGCATCAGCACTGGTTCCTCTAGCTGCACCGTTTACTGCACCTGCCCAACAGTCTCCTGCATCAGCACCGGTTCCTCTAGAGGCACCGTTTACTGCACCTGCCCAGCAGTCTCCTGCATCAGCACCAGCTCGTGTACCAGCCCAGGCTCATGCACCTGCCCCAGCCAGATCACCGAGGTCTCAGCTCATTGCTGTGGCCACCCGTGTGGTGACCAGGACGCATCTGAAGGCTATGTTCGTGAGTATATGACAGCATAACTGCTCTTATCTTGATGTCTTCTCTGCTCAAAGTCTCACATGGTTCAGTGCATTGGTGCCATTGACTAATTTTTGGTGGTATCTCTTGCTTTGAATCAGAAATTGCCTAAAAGTATCTCCAAGGATCTCAATGCTGGCCGAAGGGGCAAGATATCCCTCGTCATGGAGAGTGAAGGTCTCACCGTGGAGGGACGGTACTCTGTCAGTCCCACAGATGGCCGCTTGGCTGTTACTTCCAGGTGGAAAAAGTTCATTGACGGTGCCAAACTTCGCATTGGATCAAAGTTGAAGGTCAAGATCTTTCGATGCCGCTGTGACATGCTGGTCATAAAGTTCGCGGTTGTCTAGTTCTGTTGTCCCATGAGCCCTTAGCAAATGCATTTGTAGTTATACTTATATAAGGTTATCTTATCTGAACTGCTAATTAATTGTATGGGTGGTAAAACTCTGGCAAGCTTTTGCTCTTAGCAAGTATGTATGTATGATCAGCTATTATGATAACTAATGTTTGTGTTCATCTTAATTTGCATTTCCCTTTTAGAAAAAAACTTAATTTCTATTTTGGCTGACCTGTTAGAGAACTATCAGATTGAACCCACAACATGATTCATATAGATTCATTACACCGAGCCACATGTCTTGACCTTGCGATACACTACTTCCATTAATTAGTGCAAGAAGGCTTACCTGAGCTGCCTGAACCATGGCAGATTCGAATCCACCTTATCTATCTAGAAATACAACCTTTGCAGAAAGAGGATTTGCAGTATGGGGAGGCTGACATTGGGGACCCATGAGCCAGCAGCGTCGTCAACGTTTTAAAGGTGGCAGGAGATCGAAAGAAAAAATAAGCCAAAAATCAGTTGGTAAACAAATTCAAGAAAAGAAACATTTACCTTTCTGAGAGGATGACATGCGGGACCCATGAGGCAGCAGCATCCTCAACTATTTCAAGGCGGCAGGGGATCAAAATAAAAAAGGAAATAGCCAGAAATTAATTAGGGTCAAAAATAAATCCATCAAAGGAAACTTTTATTGTTCATAGAGGATGACATGTGGGACCGACTTGCCAGCTGCGTCGTCATCGTTTCAAAGGGGGCAGGGGATCAAAAGAAAAAGACAAATAGCCAGAAATTAGGGGAAAAAAATAAATCCAACAAAGAAAACTTTTATTGTTCATAGAGGATGACATGCGGGACCCATGAGCCAGCAGCTTCCTCAACGTTTCAAAGTCGGCATGAGATTGAAAGAAAAAGTCAAGTGACATAATATCAGGAGCCAAAAATAATCCAAGAAAAGAAACTTTATTGTACATAGAGGATGACATGCGGGTCCCATTTTGTAGCAGCGGTCTCAACGCTTCCAAGGCGGCACAGGACCGAAAGAAAAATGAAGTAGCCAGAAATCAGGGTGTGAAAAAAATCCAAGAAAAGAAAGATTTCAATTGGGCTGTATCTGGACATCTGGGCCTTCGAACTATCCTGCTGGGCCTTTTGACTCGTACAATTTCAGCCCACTCCAAAACAGGAAAGGTCGGATTTTTCTCAAAAAAAAAACAGGAAAGTCCTATGCTTCGCAAAAACAAAAAACAAGGAGATTCAACATATAAGTTTGTTTATGTAGATATAAAGATTTAATTTATCCGTTTGCAATAGCTCAGAGCGAAATACAACGTTTATTGTCTGCAAAATAAAATATCACATGTTTCTTGTACGGGGAGGCTGACATCGGGGACCCATGAGCCAGCAGCGGAGTCAACGTTTCAAAGGCGGCAGGGGATCGAAAATAAAAAAAGCCAAAAATCAGTTGGTAAAAAAATACAAGAAAAGAAAACATTTATCGTTCTGAGAGGATGACATGCGGGACCCATGAGGCAGCAGCATCCTCAACGTTTCAAAGTCGGCATGAGATCGAAAGAAAAAGGCAAGTGACATAATATCAGGAGCCAAAAATAATCCAAGAAAAGAAACTTTATTGTACATAGAGGATGACATGCGGGTCCCATTTTGTAGCAGCGGTCTCAACGTTTCCAAGGCGGCACAGGACCAAAAGAAAAATGAGGCAGCAGCATTCTCAACAATTCCAAGGCGGCAGGGGATCAAAAGAAAAATAAAGGAAATAGCCAGAAATTAATTAGGGGTCAAAAATAAATCCACCAAAGGAAACTTTTATTGTTCATAGAGGATGACATGTGGGACCGACCTGCCAACAGCGTCCTCATCGTTTCAAAGGGGGCAGGGGATCAAAAGAAAAAGGCAAATAGCCAGAAATTAGGGGTAAAAAATAACTCCAAGAAAGGAAACTTTTATTGTTCGTAGAGGATGACATGCGGGACCCATGAGCCAGCAGCTTACTCAACGTTTCAAAGGCGGCATGAGATCGAAAGAAAAAGGCAAGTGACCAAATATCAGGAGCCAAAAATAATCCAAGATTTATTGTACATAGAGGATGACATGTGGGTCCCATTTTGCAGCAGCGGTCTCAATGTTTGTAATGCGGCTTGAGATCAAAAGAAAAAGAAAGTAGCTAGTAATTAGGGGGTGAAAAAAAATCCAAGAAAAGAAAGTTGATGGACATAGAGGATGACATGCGGGTCCCTTGAACCAACAGCTTACTCAACGTTTCAAAGGGGGCAGGGGATCAAAAGAAAAAGGCAAGCCAAAAATCAGAGGGTGAAAAAAAATCCAACAAAGGAAACTTTTATAGCACACAGAGGATGACATGCGGGTCCATGAGCCAGCAGGTACCTCAACGTTTCAAACGTGGCATGAGATCGAAAGAAAAAGTCAAGTTACCAAATATGAGGTGCCAAAAAAACTCCAAGAAAAGAAAGTTGATTGCTCATAGAGGATGACATGCGGGTCCCATTTAGCTGCAGCGGTCTCACCGTTTGAGAGGCGGCAGGGGATCGAAAGAAAAAGTCAAGTGACCAAATATGAGGTGCCAAAAATAATCCAAAAAATGAAAGTTTTATAGTACATAGAGGATGACATGCGGGTCCCATTTAGCAGCAGCGGTATCACCGTTTGAGAGGCAGCAGGGGATCGAAAGAAAAAGTCAAGTTACCAAATATGAGGTGCCAAAAAAATCCAAGAAAAGAAAGTTTTAAGTACATAGTGGATGACATGCGGGTCCCATTTAGCAGCAGCGGTATCACCGTTTGAGAGGCAGCAGGGGATCGAAAGAAAAAGTCAAGTGACCAAATATGAGGTGCCAAAAAAATCCAAGAAAAGAAAGTTTTATAGTACATAGAGGATGACATGCGGGTCCCATTTAGCAGCAGCGGTATCACCGTTTGAGAGGCAGCAGGTGATCGAAAGAAAAAGTCAAGTGACCAAATATGAGGTGCCAAAAATCCAAGAAAAGAAACTTTTATAGTACATAGAGGATGACATGCGGGTCCCATTTAGCAGCAGCGGTATCACCGTTTGAGAGGCGGCAGGGGATCGAAAGAAAAAGGTAAGTGACCAAATATGAGGTGCCAAAAATAATTCAAGAAAAGAAAGTTTTATAGTACATATAGGATGACATGCGGGTCCCAGCAGAGGTATCACCGTTTGAGAGGCGGCAGGGGATCGAAAGAAAAAGGCAAGTGACCAAATTTGAGGTGCCAAAAAAAACTCCAAGAAAAGAAAGTTGATTGCACATAGAGGATGACATGCGGGTCCCATTTAGCAGCAGCGGTCTCAACGTTTCCAAGGCGGCAAGGGATCAAAAGAAAAAGGAAGTAGCCAGAAATCAGGGGGTCAAAAAAATCCAAGAATAGAAAGAATTTTGGTTCATAGAGGATGACATGCGGGACCCATGATCCTGCATCGTAAACGGCTCGATCGGAGAACGTTGAACGAGATGGCGCGATCTAGAAAAAAACAATGCCAGAGAGGCTGCCATCTGGGCCCTACATCCCTCGGCGGTGCGGATTTGCGTTGACTCGGCCGGCGAACCCGAGATTTCGAGATGCACCACGTCCCGGGCCACCATACGCCACGTTTTGGCCGCTTTCGTCGGGCTAGGTGGCCTCAAAAACGAGAAAAAAAAGTTTTGACATGCACCACGGAGGGACCAAAATCGTCGGCCATGGTACACCAGCAACCACGGCGCGACTTCAACTTCGTCGGCCATGGCAACTTTTCTTGTAGTGAGAGGCGGCCGACGACACCACTTCTTGGAGAACCGGCCGAGTAGAGGAAAGGTGGGTGATGTCTACGGGTGCTTCTATTCTTGTAGACAGTGTTGGGCCTCCAAGAGCAGAGGTTTGTAGAACAGCAGCAAGTTTTCCCTTAAGTGGATCACCCAAGGTTTATCAAACTCAGGGAGGAAGAGGTCAAAGATATCCCTCTCAAGCAACCCTGCAATCACAAAGCAAGAAGTCTCTTGTGTCCCCAACACACCTAATACACTTGTCAGATGTATAGGTGCACTAGTTCGGCGAAGAGATAGTAAAACACAGGTGGTATAGATGGTGGTAATATTGCAGAAAGTAAAGATGCAGTAAAACAGTAAACAAGCGGCGCCAGAAAATAGCTTGCTGGCGTGGGAAGCAATTCTTTGTGGTGGAAACAAGGCCTAGGGATCATACTTTCACTAGTGGACACTCTCAACATTGATCACATAATAAATAACTCTTTCTCATATGTGCTACATATACTCTTGTTTGATAATGAACACCATTCGTTGCGTAGGATTACACGAACCCTCAATGCCGGAGTTAACAAGCTCCACAACATTCGATATTCATGTTTAAGTAACCTTAGAGCATAATAGATCATTGCAAAATAAACCAAGAACTAACATAGCGCACACACTGTCCACATTACACTATGAAGGAGGAATAGATCACATCAATACTATCATAATGATAATTAACTCCACAATCTACAAGAGATCATGATCATAGCCTACGACAAGAACCACACGGTGCACACACTAGTCACCTTTACACCATGCAGGAGGAATAGACTACTTTAATAACATCACATGAGTAGCACATAACTAGTAGCGATACAAAGCTCATCATATGGATCTCAATCATGTAAGCAGCTCATGAGATCATTGTATTGAAGTACATAGGAGAGAGATTAACCACATAGCTACCGGTACAGCCCCGAGCCTCGATGGAGAACTACTCCCTCCTCATGGGAGCAGCAGCGTTGATGAAGATGGCGGTGGAGATGGCAGCGGTGTCGATGGAGAAGCCTTCCGGGGGCACCGTCCGGCGGCGTGCCGGAACAGAGACTCCTGTCCCCCAGATCTTGGCTTCGCGATGGCGGCGGCTCTGGAACTTTTCTCGTACCGTGGCTTATTCCTATCGTGTTTTAGGTCAGGGACCTTTATATAGGCGAAGAGGCGGCGTCAGAAGGTCAACGAGGCGACGACACAGGGGCGCCCCCGGGCCGCGCGGGTGGTGTCCGTGGCCCGGCCCCCTCTGGTCCCTCTCGAGTGTTCCGGAAGCTTCGCGTGATCCTAAGATGCGGGCGTTGATTTCGTCCGATTCCGAGAATATTTCCTTACTAGGATTTTGAAACCAAACAGCAAAACAGCAACTGGCCCTTCGGCATCTCGTCAATAGGTTAGTTCCGGAAAACGCATAATAATGACATATAATGTGTATAAAACATGTAGGTATCATCAATAAAGTAGCATGGAACATAAGAAATTATAGATACGTTTGGGACGTATCAACAGTGGGAAGCATTGCCTCCTCCCCGTGTTCCGACCGATGACCCACAAGTATAGGGGATCGCAACAGTCTTCGAGGGAAGTATTACCCAATTTATTGATTCGACACAAGGGGAGACAAAGAATACTTGTAAGCCTTAACAGCGGAGTTGTCAATTCAGCTGCACCTGGAAACAGACTTGCTCGCAAGAGTTTATCAGTAGCAACAGTTTTATAACAGTAGGAATAGTGAAATAACAGCGAAATAAAGACAGCAGTAGTGATTATAGTAAACAACAGGATTAAAATACTGTAGGCACAGGGACGGATTAACGGGCGTTGCATGGATGAGAGAAACTCATATAACAATCAAAGCAGGGGCATTTGCAGATAATAATAAAACGGTATCCAAGTACTAATCAATCAATAGGCATGTGTTCCATATTTAGTCGTACGTGCTCGCAATGAGAAACTTGCACAACATCTTTTGTCCTACCAGCCGGTGGCAGCCGGGCCTCTAGGGAAACTACTGGAAATTAAGGTACTCCTTTTAATAGAGTACCGGAGCAAAGCATTAACACTCCGTGAACACATGTGATCCTCACATCACTACCATTCCCTCCGGTTGTCCCGATTTCTGTCACTTCGGGGCCATTGGTTCCGGACAGCGACATGTGTATACAACTTGCAGGTAAGATCATAAACAACGAATATCTTCATGAATCAATAACATGTTCAGATCTGAGATCATGGCACTCGGGCCCTAGTGACAAGCATTAAGCATAACAAGTTGCAACAATATCATAAAAGTGACATCTACGGATACTAGGCACTATGCCCTAACAATCTTATGACTATTACATGACCAATCTCATCCAATCCCTACCATCCCCTTCAGCCTACAGCGGGGGAATTACTCACACATGGATGGGGGAAACATGGCTGGTCGATGGAGAGACGTTGGTGGTGATGGCGGTGAAGATCTCCTCCAATTCCCCGTCCCGGCGGAGTGCCAGAACGGAGACTTCTGGCTCCCGAGACGGAGTTTCGCGATGTGGCGGCTCTCTGGAGGGTTTCTGGCGACTTCGACTTCTCCCCGTGCGTTTTTAGGTCGAGGGCGATAAGTAGTCCGAAGGAGGGCGTCGGGGGCCACACACTAGGGCCGCGCGGGCCCCTCCTGGGCCGCGCCGGCCTAGTGTGTGGGGCCCTCGTGCCCCCACCTGGCTTGCCCTTCTGGCTCCGCCAATATTCTGGGAAAATAGGGCCTTCTGTATAAATTCCGAGGTTTTTCCTGAAAGTTGGATTTCTGCACAAAAACGAGACACCAGAGCAATTCTGCTGAAAACAGCGTTAGTCCGTGTTAGTTGTATCCAAAATACACAAATTAGAGGCAAAACAATAGCAAAAGTGTTCGGGAAAGTAGATACGTTTTGGACGTATCAACTCCCCCAAGCTTAGCTTATTGCTTGTCCTCAAGCAATTCAGTTAACAACTGAGCGATAAAAGAACTTTCACGAACACATTTGCTCATATGATGTATATATTCTCATGCTATGGCTAATACTTAAGCAGTTCATAATGAGATACATGCAAATAAGATCATCCAACAGCTATGTCAATCATGGAGAAGTACCAACAATTAATAATAAGCATCATGAATCATGTATATAAGCAGGATTGCAATGTTCATAAGAGAGTATGATAAAGTGGTATCTCGCTTGCCCGTATTTGATCGGCAAAACATAAATGCCCAGGCACCTCTGGAGTTCATAGAAAGACTAGAAGTAGTGATTGTCAAAGATAAAAGCATCAAAGTTATACCACAATCAATCATATTTTGAGACAAGCATATTATACTAAGAATGACAGTTGTGCTCTCAAGATAGTGCTCAAAGAAATAATGGAGACACAACATAAAAGTAAAAGATTGACCCTTCGCAGAGGGAAGCAGGGATTAACATGCGCTAGAGCTTTTCATTTTTAAAACAGGAGTAAAATTATTTTGAGAGGTGCTTGTTGTTGTCAACGAATGGTAATGGGTACACTAACTACCTCATCAACCGGACTCCCAAGAGCGGCTCCCATGAATTATTTGTATGTTTATGTGGCACTCCTTCCAACCTTTCTTACACAAACCATGGCTAACCGAATCCTCGGGTGCCTGCCAACAATCACATACCATGAAGGAGTGCCTTTTTATTTAAGTTTTATTATGATGATGACACTCCCCCAACCTTTGCTTACACAAGCCATGGCTAACCGAATCCTTCGGGTGCCGTCCAACAATCACAAACCATGGAGGAGTGTCTATTTAAGTTAATTAATTTGGGACTGGGAATCCCATTGCCAGCTCTTTTTGCAAAATTATTGGATAAGCGGATGTGCCACTAGTCCATATGAAAGTCCGTCAAAAGTAAATGACAAGGTTGAAAGCTAAACACCACATACTTCCTCATGAGCTATGAAACATTAACACAAATTGAGAAGCATTTTGAAAGTTTTAAAGGTAGCGCATGAGAATTTACTTGGAATGGTTTGAAATGCCATGCATAGGTATTTATGGTGGACACTTTGGAACAACTTGGTTTTCAGGTGTTTGGAAGCACGAGCGGCGTTCCCGCTCAGTACAAGTGAAGGCTAGCAAAAGACTAGGGAGCGACAAATCAAGAGAGCAGTAACTGTCATAATCATGCTTGCGGCAAAATAAATTAACGGAGGCATAAAAGTGATACAAGAACTCTGAAGCAATATAAATCATCGAGGCTTAATTGACTTTTTGTTCAGTCATATGCATGCGTGAGCATGTGCCAAGTCGATATAAATGAATTATTCAGAGGAGGATACCACAATGCCATACTTACTTATGAATAAAACAATGCAAGCGAACATCCATGACATGCTACTCATATTAATAAATTGGAGCTAAACATGAGAGATCATGAACTACTAGACTTTCTCAAATAACATATACCTCACATGAACCAAATAAGCATGCTCACATGGATGAGTATATGTACAAAAATGAAAACAAATAGAGTTCATACCAGCCTCTCACCACAATCCAATTGTTGTAGATCGTCATTATTGCCTTTCACTTGTGTAGCTTGGATAATATGAAATGAAAACCACGCTCCAGCCACCGAAGACCATTGAACTCATGATGAACTTTACAAACCAAAGAAGAACAGCAAATATTTTTGGTGTTTTCGAATTGGAAACAAGAACAAAAGGAAACAAGAAAACAAAGCAAAATCTTTTTGGGTTTTCTCATAGCAAACCAACGATAGCAAATAAAGTAAACTAAGAGCAAAGAACCAAATAAACAAATGGTGAAGAGAAACAACAGAAATATTTTTGGTCTTTTTGTGTTTTAGGAAAGAAACAAAGCGAAAACAAAAGAATGCAAACTAACAGAAACACAGAAAAGCAGGATGACAGAAATCTGCCAAATCCTGACAGCAGTACAGAAATCGAAATTAACAAAAATCTTCCATTGCTCAGCTCAAAAAGTGTTCAACTAATGAAAGTTAGATAACAACCTGGGGCACATGCTCAAAAATTGGCAACTCAAAATAACGTTCTGGCTGTGCGTACGAATTTTTTTGGTAACAGCCCAGAATCTGTTTTTGGACAGCACTTCCCCAAATATCATCTCCCTCTCATTAGAAAACCACTCTAAGAAACTAAACAAGTATGTACAAGTATCCAGCAACCATAATATGCAAAGAATGAGTGATGCCGGTATACCTCCCCCAAGCTTAGGCTTTTGGCCTAAGTGGAGTTCATTCCCACGGTCCCCATGAAGTGGTGTCTCCGTAGTACGACGAAGAACGACCCGGTTCCAGGTATGTGCTGGAGGAAGCATCGGGGTATGTGACGGTGTAGTCGTAGGAGGGCTCGGCGTCCTCGGAGTCATGCTGCTGGTGGAAGTCTTGTATCTTCATATGTTCATCCACCTCCTCCTTAGTGCGCGACCATGATTGCCTGTCAATATTGAACAAACCTGGCTGGGGAAGAGGGATTTCCTTCTCATCCCCGTCAGCAAACAACATTCTATAGACCATATTATCTACAGTGGAATCAGCAGTAACAAAATGATGGCTCTTCATAGCAGCAATATCAAGTCTCCTAGGGGTTAATGGCACATCATTAGAATCAAGAGGGAGTCTTAAATGTGTTAAAATGCGCAGTGCAATAGTTCCTCCAAAAATAGGCCCCCTGCTAGACAGGCGGCGAGCAATAAGAGAACCAAGATGATAAGGTGTCTGTCCAGTAAGTGCAGCATTCAAGAAAGCAAGATGATAGCTAGAGATATTGCTAGTATTTTCCCTACCAAGAATGCTAGTAGCAATGTAATATGCAAAATATTTAATGGCGGGGAGTTGAATGTTTCTTATCTTGCCGCGCTGAATGGTGCGGCAATCATCATCGGTGATCCCTCGATAGAGCTCCAACAGGTCCCGGGGGTTGTCATCAATCCTCCTTGCTGTACCTACAGGGGCAATATCCAATGCACGACAAAATTCTTCCAATTCCATAGTAACAGGATTACCATAGATCTTGAATGCAACTGTCGGCTCATATTGCGTGTTGTGGAACTTGAAGCTCTCAACGAAAATTTTGGTGAGCATGTAGTATTGCTCCCTTTCATCTCCCACGTAGGTGGCTAAGCCCGCCCTGTTGACAAGGGTGAAGAAATCATCCAATATCCCTGCATTTGTCAGAAAATCATAACATGGGAAGGATGAAGCATTAGGAGCCCCATTGTCCTCTTCGGGCGCGAAGCTAGGCGCGATGATATCCTCATTGTAGGATCGCCTAATCTGAGTGGACGCCCTCGAGGGCCTCCCGGTGCTGGTTGTTCCTCTCTTGAATAATTCTCCAAATTTGAATTTCTTCATCTTCCTCTTCTGAAATTTTCAACAACCATTATAAAATTTGATTTCAAGGTATATAATTGAGGGGAACTACTATAGGAACTTGCTAGAGTACTAAACATGCATCAAAACTAGTTTCTACCACTTAGAACAAGCATGCAAGCTCACTAAACATGTTATCTACAGCAGCAAAATATTCAAGATATACTCAACCAAACAAAATTCTAATTGGACAATCAAAGGAGTCACATACCAAGGAGCAAATGTGCCAAATTTCAGACAGAAATCTGGGCTGAGCAAAGAGATCGAGAAATCGCGAGTTCTTGAGCAGAAACGCGAGTGAGAGAAAGTGAGTACGAGTTTTTTCGGGAGAGAGAAGAGAATGGGTGAAAGAGATGATGAAGTGGGGCAAGGGGGGCCCACACACCAGGGTGGCGCGCCCCCCTTGCTGGCCGCGCCGGCCTGTGGGGTGCCACCCTGGGGTGCCCCACTGGTCAGCCCCAGGTGCTCCCAGGTGCCTCTTCGAAAAATAGGACTACCAGTATAATTTTTGTAAATTTTTGAGAACTTCGAAAAATGCACATTTCTGGGTGTTAAATTAATTATTACTGCGCAGGAAAATGATTTCCAAAATCTTAAACAACTAAAACATATTGCAAAACAAAAAGTGCTACAGCAAGTAAAACAAATGGAGGGAGAAAGAAAGAAAGAAATGTTGTTTAGCTCTCTTATGCATTAAAATATACTTGTTAACAAGGTTGATCAAGTCTTGCTACCAAATAAATTTTATATGACATAAGAAGAAATAAACCTCAAATCAATCATGTTACCTTATATTGAATTGATATGGATCCAATCACAAGAGTTTGATATTCTTCTTTAGGCTCATATATAGGACAATCAATGGATCCCACTTTGATAGTTTTCACATTAAAAATTGTATTAACTCCATATACTTTATCAATCCTCTTGGGAAAATAGACAGTATGTTCCTTATCATCAACATTGAAAGTAACCTTGCCTTTATTGCAATCAATAACAGCCCCTGCAGTATTAAGAAAGGGTCTTCCAAGAATAATGGACATATTATCATCTTCAGGCATTTCCAACACAACAAAATCAGTTAATATCAAGCAATGTTGAGTAACTTGAACAGGAACATTTTCACATACACCAACAGGAATAGCAGTAGATTTATCAGCCATTTGCAAAGATATATCAGTTGGTATCAACTTATCTAAATCAAGTCTCTTATAAAGAGAAAAAGGCATTACACTAACTCCCGCTCCCAAATCACATAGAGCAGTTCTAACATAATTATTCTTGATGGAACAAGGAATAGTCGGTATACCTGGGTCTCCAAGCTTCTTTGGAACCTTACCACTGAAGGAGTAATTAGCGAGCATAGTGGAAATCTCCTCATTGGGAATTTTCCTTTTGTTAGAGACAATATCTTTCATATACTTTGAATAAGGAGGCAATTTAATAGCATCAGTCAAAGGGATTTGCAAAAATAAAGGTTTCATCCAATCACAAAATTTATTATAATGTTCCTCCTCCTTTGATTTTAGTTTCTTAGCAGGAAAAGGCATTTGCTTTTGAACCCAAGGTTCTCTTTCATTACCATGTTTCTCAGCAATAAAATCTTCTTTAGTGTACTTTTTATTTTTAGCATGCTTTTCAGGTTCTTCTTCAACCTCTTCTTTATCAGGAGCATCATTCTTATCATTATCTTTATCATGTTCATTACCACTTTCAGTTTCAGCATCAGAAATAGAAATACTATTAGGATCATTAACAGGTTCAGAGGATTCTACAACATTCTTATGTTTCTTTTTCTTTTTCTTAGATGGAGCACTAGTTTTAGTTAGTTGAGAATCTTGTTCAACTCTTTTGGGATGCCCTTCAGGATATAGAGGATCCTGGGTAGAAACACCACCTCTAGTTGTTACTTCATAAGCATGTTTTTCTTTAGAATTATTTCCCAACAAGTCATTTTGCACTTTAGTGAGTTGATCAATTTGAGTTTGAACCATATGAAAATGTTTAACAAGTATCTTAACATCATTGGAGGTTCTCTCCACAATATCATGCAATTCACTAATAGCTCGAGAATTTTCCATTAAATGATTCTCTACTCTCATATTAAAGTTTTCTTGCTTAACAATATAATTATCAAACTCATCTAAGCATTGAGCAGGAGGTTTTGAATACGGAATATCTTCCCTAGTAAAGCGTTGAAGAGAATGTACCTCAATCATGGATGAAGGGGGAGTTATCTTACATAAATCTTCTATAGGAGGTAAATTCTTCACATCTTCAGGTTTAATACCCTTCTCTTTAAGAGACTTCTTAGCTTCCCTCATATCTTCATCATTTAATTTAATCATACCCCTCTTCTTCAATATCGGTGTCGGGGTTGGTTCAGGTGTAGACCAATCATCATGATTCCGGCCTATTTTAGCCAATAATTCTTCAGCGTCGTCTGGAGTTCTTTTCCTGAAAACACAACCAGCACAACTATCCAGGTATGCCCTAGACTCAATGGTTAGTCCACTATAAAATATATCAAGTAAATCATGCTTTTCCAAATCATGATCAGGCTGAGCTCTAATAAGAGAGCAAAATCTCGCCCAAGCCTCAGGCAATTTCTCTCCATCTTCCTGGTCAAAATTATAAATTCTCTGCAAAGCAGCGTGTTGAGCGCTAGCAGGAAAGTATTTTCGAAAGAAAACATCACGCAAGTCAATTGGACTTTTAATAGAACCAGGAGGCAAATTATTATACCAAGTTTTAGCATCATCCTTTAATGAGAAAGGAAAAATTTTAGCGACAAAATAAGTACGCATCTTGACATCATCAGAAAACAAGCTACTCAGAGTAGATAACTCAATCATGTGTTCAACAACACTTTCTTTTTCAGTACCACAAAAGGGTGTTTTCTCAACAATAGCTATATGAGATAGATCAAGAGAAAAATCATAATCTTTATCCTTAATGTTTATAGGAGATGTGGCAAATTTAGGATCAGGAGACAGTTTATATCTAACAGCATGTTCTGCAAGCAACTTTTTAATTTTTCTTGCATCAGTAGTAGCATTGCATTTTTCAATAAAATCATCATCAAGCTCCACATAATCTTCATCAAGATCATCACTAGAATATTCAACAGACTCAGGTGAATTAACAGGTGTAGCAGCATTTTCATTAGGAGTTTCAGTATTTTCAATTTGCCTAGACCTAGCAATTGTAGCATCTAGAAAAGATCCTAACGAACCATCATTATCAAGCACAGCAGAAGCATCATCACAATTATGAGAGGAATTTTCAGATTCAGCAGAAGTACCAGCATTTGAAGCTTGTGGTGGTGAAACAAGTTTACTTATCACAGATGGTGAATCAAGAGCAGCAGAGGTACTAAGAGTTGTACCTTTTCTTGTAGTGGATGGTAATATGGCGATCTTAGTATCGCGAGGTTTACCCATAATGGAGACTTTGCAGCGAACAATATCAATCCAAGTGAACTTCCAAATAAAGCTATGCTCCCCGGCAACGGCGCCAGAAAATAGTCTTGATGACCCACAAGTATAGGGGATCGCAACAGTCTTCGAGGGAAGTATTACCCAATTTATTGATTCGACACAAGGGGAGACAAAGAATACTTGTAAGCCTTAACAGCGGAGTTGTCAATTCAGCTGCACCTGGAAACAGACTTGCTCGCAAGAGTTTATCAGTAGTAACAGTTTTATAGCAGTAGGAATAGTGAAATAACAGCAGCGGTGAAATAAAGACAGCAGTAGTGATTATAGTAAACAGCAGGATTAAAATACTGTAGGCACAAGGACGGATTAACGGGCGTTGCATGGATGAGAGAAACTCATATAACAATCAAAGCAGGGGCATTTGCAGATAATAATAAAACGGTATCCAAGTACTAATCAATCAATAGGCATGTGTTCCATATTTAGTCGTACGTGCTCGCAATGAGAAACTTGCACAACATCTTTTGTCCTACCAGCCGGTGGCAGCCGGGCCTCTAGGGAAACTACTGGAAATTAAGGTACTCCTTTTAATAGAGTACCGGAGCAAAGCATTAACACTCCGTGAACACATGTGATCCTCACATCACTACCATTCCCTCCGGTTGTCCCGATTTCTGTCACTTCGGGGCCATTGGTTCCGGACAGCGACATGTGTATACAACTTGCAGGTAAGATCATAAACAACGAATATCTTCATGAATCAATAACATGTTCAGATCTGAGATCATGGCACTCGGGCCCTAGTGACAAGCATTAAGCATAACAAGTTGCAACAATATCATAAAAGTGACATCTACGGATACTAGGCACTATGCCCTAACAATCTTATGACTATTACATGACCAATCTCATCCAATCCCTACCATCCCCTTCAGCCTACAGCGGGGGAATTACTCACACATGGATGGGGGAAACATGGCTGGTCGATGGAGAGACGTTGGTGGTGATGGCGGTGAAGATCTCCTCCAATTCCCCGTCCCGGCGGAGTGCCAGAACGGAGACTTCTGGCTCCCGAGACGGAGTTTCGCGATGTGGCGGCTCTCTGGAGGGTTTCTGGCGACTTCGACTTCTCCCCGTGCGTTTTTAGGTCGAGGGCGATAAGTAGTCCGAAGGAGGGCGTCGGGGGCCAGCCGAGGGGGCCACACACTAGGGCCGCGCGGGCCCCTCCTGGGCCGCGCCGGCCTAGTGTGTGGGGCCCTCGTGCCCCCACCTGGCTTGCCCTTCTGGCTCCGCCAATATTCTGGGAAAATAGGGCCTTCTGTATAAATTCCGAGGTTTTTCCCGAAAGTTGGATTTCTGCACAAAAACGAGACACCAGAGCAATTCTGCTGAAAACAGCGTTAGTCCGTGTTAGTTGTATCCAAAATACACAAATTAGAGGCAAAACAATAGCAAAAGTGTTCGGGAAAGTAGATACGTTTTGGACGTATCACCCCTTTTGCGTAGATCGGCCAGGGCGATAGTACCGGCCGCTAACTGCAGTACAACCGGCCCGAAAATTCCAGCGCGCTGATGCAGGAGTACCGCCAGACAAATCCGGGCGGTACTACTGGCCAGTGTGACCGGAACTTTCTGTTCTAGAGAATTTTGGCTAATTTTACTAGATTGGTTTGGAACTTGTGCACGAGGACTAGATTGTGTAAGGACCTAGATGCTAAAGGCTCGGTTAGGAAGAGCACACGAGGATGGATAGTACAGTATCACTCACATTTGCAAGTATAGCAAATAAAGACCAAATATGAGTGATTTCCCATAAGAACATATAGATGTCAAACAAGGCTCAATAAAATCCCAAATAAATCTCAAATAAGCCCAACTCTTCACAAGGAAGAGGTCGGTGGCCTAAGCCACCATGTATGAGTGCTTGGCATGAGACCGCAAGATGTATCGTGGGTCCATAACCAATACTCGTCATTGAAGCTCACATATCTTAAATGATATAAAGAGAATGATTTCTTACTATGGGCATCATCGGGGGAGGTATAGCTCAATAAATTTAAACCGCACTCCCCCTATATCCATGCCTACACCTAAACCAAATAGAAGTTGACAAATATGTGTGTGTGCAAAGTGTTCAAGTCAAGTTCCTTGAATCTACGATATTTAGCTCATTCCTCAAGTAACAAAATCTTGCTTCATCAAGAGGTTTCATGAATATATCCGCAAGTTGGTCATGGGTACCAATGAATGACAACTCAATATCACCCCGGGCAACATGATCTCGAATGAAGTGATTCCGAATCTCAATATGCTTCGTTCTTGAATGTTGCACCGGATTGTAGGCAATCTTGATGGCACTTTCATTGTCACATAAAAGAGGCACTTTGTCACAAATGACACCGTATTCCTTTAAAGTTTGCCTCATCCATAACAATTGAGTGCATCCACTTGCGGCGGCAACATATTCGGCTTCGGCGGTGGAGAGAGATATGCAATTTTGCTTCTTAGAAGACCAACACACCAAGGACCTACCAAGAAATTGGCAAGCCCCGGAGGTTGATTTCCTATCATCCTTGTCTCCCGCCCAATCCGCATCGGTATAGCCAACAAGTGAGAACCCCTTTGGGGTACCAAATACCATATCTTGGGGTATCAACCAAATATCGAAAGATTCTTTTGAGAGCCATCATGTGGCTCTCCTTAGGAGAAGCTTGATACCTTGCACACACACCAACACTCAACACTATGTCCGGTCTAGATGCACAAAGGTAAAGCAAGGATCCTATCATGGAGCGGTATACCTTTTGATCCACCTCTTTACCATTGGGATCAAGTGCAAGATGACATTTGGTAACCATAGGAGTGGCCACACCCTTCAACTCGGTCATCTTGAACCTCTTGAGCATGTCTTGGAGATATTTTGCTTGATTGATGAAGGTTCCTCTCTCAATTGCTTGATCTCAAAACCAAGGAAGAACTTCATCTCTCCCATCATGGACATCTCAAACTTGTCGGTCATAAGCTTTGAAAATTCCTCATTGAAAGATTTATTAGTAGAGCCAAAGATAATATCATCAACATATATTTGGCAAATGAAAAGCTCCCCGTCAACCCTCTTAGTAAAAAGAGCGGGGTCGATTTGCCCAAGTTCAAAGCCACGGTCTAGCAACAACTCTTTAAGGTGCTCATACCATACACGTGGGGCATGTTTAAGGCCATAGAGTGCCTTATCAAATTGATAGACATGGTTGGGAAACTTGAGATCCTCGAACCCGAGGGGTTGCTTTAACATAAACATTTCTTTTAGAGGACCATTTTGAAATGCACTTTTCACATCCATTTGTGCTAAGTGTTGAAAGATAAAGAAAAAGCATCACAAGATAATATCGATCCCCTCGAAAAGGTGAAAAGAGTTGAGCAGAAATTCTTCAGTGGCCAGCACTGCCGGTGGATGCACCCCGACACTGCCGACTAGCCCCTGTCGACCAATTCTGACCTAATTTACATGGCCGGCACTGCTGTCTCAGGCCGCAATCGCGCAAGTCGTCCCAACGGGCAGTGGAGGGGTATATAAGGAACCCTTCTCCTACCTTGGAAAGTTGCTCAAACCCCCAAGACTTATTCCACCATTGTTGAGCCACCAAGAACACCAAAATCGTCAGATCTCCTCCCTCAACCACCCAAATATCTTGAGCTTTGGAGAATCGAAGGAGAAGACACATCTTCACCAAAGCGATTTGCATTTCCCCCTCATTTGAGGGCCCTTTGCTAGTGTTCCTCTTTGGAAACCCTAGTTGATTTGTGGTTGATTTGTTCTTGTTGTTGTTGTGTTGTTACAGATTTGGGAGCCTCCAATTCGGTTGTGGATGTGTGCCCCAAGAACCTTGTAAAGGCCCGGTTTCCGCCTCGAGGAAATCCCTTAGTGGAAGTGGGCTAGGCCTTCGTGGCGTTGCTCACAGGAGATCTGAGTGAAGCCTTCGTGGCTGTTGGTTTGGCTTTCGTAGCAACCACACTCCTCCAAACGTAGACGTACCTTCTTGCAAAGGAAGGGAACTACGGGAATCATCTCCGTGTCTCCGCGTGCTCCACTCTCGGTTACCTCTATCCTCTATCTCCTATATTGCGTAGCTATATCTTGCTTAGTTGATAATCTTGCCATATAGGTAAATTCACTTAGTTGCATATCTAGAGAATTTACCTTTGTGTCAAGCCTAAATTGAAAAAGAACTAAAAATTGGTTAGCACCTATTCACCCCCCTCTAGGTGCGGCATACGATCCTTTCAATTGGTATCAGAGCCTCGGCTCTTATTTCAGGCTTAACCGCCTAAGAGTATGCCGGACGATGATGTTATGGAAGGGGCCGCGAAGCTGTTCTCTATGGAAGATCTCAAGTTGATGGAAACATCTTTGAGGTCCTCCATGGAAGCTCAAATGGAAAGTATAAAGATAATGATTTCCGAGCTCATAACGCCGGTTCCCCCATCATCCCCATCATAGAGCAAAAGGACAAGGGTGCGTTAGAAGAGGGAGATGCTTCGGCGTTACCCTCCTCTAGCAAGCCCTTGGATGGTGATCACTTAGACAAAATTAAAACCCCCATTGCTTCTCCTAGGGCAACAAGTGGGTGAGAGCTACAATCGAGTAGCTCCACCTTTCCTATCTCCCGATATCCCGGTTCCCCATCCTCATATAAACATTAGGGGTGATCCACCCAAGTTTTCCGTTGAGAATTTCGATACTTGGCAATTTGAGTTTCGCTCTCATGTTTGCAGTGCCTCCAATGAACTTTGGAGAATCATCTTGGAAGGCTTCAACCCTACAACCCCGACAAGTTGACTAGAAGAGAAGCGGTTGATAGTCAACTCAACAACATTGCCTTGCACATGATTCAAACTAGTGTGGGGACAAAGGACTTGCCTCGTGTTCGGAACTACACCACCGCCAAGGAAGCTTGGGATGGTTTGGCCGCTAGTTGCATGGGAAGTGAAAGCATGAAGAGAAACAAGTATAGTGTTCTTCGGAATCAAGCCGAAGGGAGGTTGCCAGATGAAGATCATCAAGAGATGTATAGAAGGCTTATCACCATTGCCGATGCCTTTCGGAATGTGGGTGCCCAACATATTGATGACTTTTGGATCAAGGACAAGTATATTGAATGCATGATGCCTTATGAACCCATTGATGTCAAGAGTCTCCTTGGAAGAGAAAGCTATCCTTCACTCACCTCCTGATACGTCTCCAACGTATCGATAATTTCTTATGTTCCATGCTACTTTATTGATGATACCTACATGTGTTATGCACATTATATGTCATATTTATGCATTTTCTGGAACTAACCTATTAACAAGATGCCGAAGAGCCGCTGTTTCGTTTTTGGTTTCAGAAATCCTAGTAAGGAAATTTCTCGGAATTGGACGAAATCTTCGCCCAGGGTCCTATTTTTGCACGGAGCTTCCAGAAGACCGAAGAGGGAAGGAAGTGGGGCCACGAGGCGCCGACACCATAGGGCCCTGGCCGCGCCGACCTAGGGTGTGGGGCCCTCGTGTGGCCCCCCGCGTTGCCCTTCCGCCTACTTAAAGCCTCCGTCGCGAAACCCCCAGTACCGAGAGCCACGATACGGAAAACCTTCCAGAGACGCCGCCGCGAATCCCATCTCGGGGATTCAGGAGATCGCCTCCGGCACCCTGCCGGAGAGGGGATTCATCTCCCGGAGGACTCTTCATCGCCATGATCGCCTCCGGAGTGATGAGTGAGTAGTTCACCCTGGACCATGGGTCCATAGCAGTAGCTAGATGGTCGTCTTCTCCTTGTTGTGCTTCATTGTTGGATCTTGTGAGCTGCCTAACATGATCAAGATCATCTATCTGTAATACTATATGTTGTGTTTGTCGGGATCCGATGGATAGAGAATACTATGTTATGGTGATTATCAATCTATTGTTTATGTGTTGTTTATGATCTTGCATGCTCTCCGTTATTAGTAGAGGCTCTGGCCAAGTTTTTGCTCTTAACTCCAAGAGGGAGTATTTATGCTCGATAGTGGGTTCATGCCTTCATTGACACCTGGGATCGTGACAGTAGGTTCTAAGGTTGTGATGTGTTGTTGCCACTAGGGATAAAACATTGATGCTATGTCTAAGGATGTAGTTGTTGATTACATTACGCACCATACTTAATGCAATTGTCTGTTGCTTAGCAACTTAATACTGAATGGGGTTCGGATGATAACCTGAAGGTGGACTTTTTAGGCATAGATGCAGTTGGATGGCGGTCTATGTACTTTGTCGTAATGCCCAATTAAATCTCACTATATTTATCATATCATGTATATGCATTGTTATGCCTTTCTCTATTTGTCAATTGCCCGACTGTAATTTGTTCACCCAACATGCTTTTATCTTATGGGAGAGACACCTCTAGTGAACTGTGGACCCCGGTCCTATTCTTTACATAGCATACAATCTACAATTGTGTTTTACTGTTTTCTTGCAAACAATCATCTTCCACTCGATACGCTTAATCCTTTGTTACAGCAAGCCGGTGAGATTGACAACCTCACTGTTTCGTTGGGGCAAAGTACTTTGGTTTTGTTGTGCAGATTCCACGTTGGCGCCGGAATCCCTGTTGTTGCGCCGCATCACATTTCGCGACCATCAACCTTCAACGTGCTTCTTGGCTCCTCCTGGTTCGATTCAACCTTGGTTTCTTTCTGAGGGAAAACTTGCCACTGTGCGCATCATACCTTCCTCTTGGGGTTCCCAACGGACGTGTACATTTACGCGCATCAAGCCTGTTTTCTCTGCCGCTGCCGGGGAGATCAAGACACGCTGCAAGGGGAGTCTCCACTTCTCAATCTCTTTACTTTGTTTTTGTCTTGCTTTATTTTATTTACTACTTTGTTTGCTGCACTAAATCAAAATACAAAAAAATTAGTTGCTAGTTTTACTTTATTTACTGTCTTGCTCTCTATATCAAAAACACAAAAAAATTAGTTACTTGCATTTACTTTATCTAGTTTGTTTTATTTACCGTTGCTAAAATGAATACCCCTGAAAATACTAAGTTGTGTGACTTCACAAATGCAAATAATAATGATTTCCTATGCACACCTATTGCTCCACCTGCTACTACAGCAGAATTCTTTGAAATTAAACCTGCTTTACTAAATCTTGTCATGAGAGATCAATTTTCTGGTGTTAGTTCTGATGATGCTGCTGCCCATCTCAATAATTTTGTTGAACTTTGTGAAATGCAAAAATATAAGGATGTAGATGGTGATATTATTAAATTGAAAGTGTTTCCTTTCTCATTAAGAGGAAGAGCTAAAGATTGGTTGCTATCTTTGCCTAAGAATAGTATTGATTCATGGACTAAATGCAAGGATGCTTTTATTGGTAGATATTATCCTCCCGCTAAAATTATATCTTTGAGAAGTAGCATAATGAATTTTAAGCAATTAGATACTGAACATGTTGCTCAAGCATGGGAGAGAATGAAAACTTTGGTAAAGAATTGCCCAACCCATGGACTGACTACTTGGATGATCATCCAAACCTTCTATGCAGGACTAAATTTTTCTTCGCGGAATTTATTGGATTCAGCTGCTGGAGGTACCTTTATGTCCATCACATTGGGGGCGGCTACAAAACTTCTTGATGATATGATGATAAATTACTCTGAATGGCACACGGAAAGAGCTCCACAAGGTAAGAAGGTAAATTCTGTTGAAGAAACCTCTTCCTTGAGTGATAAGATTGATGTGATTATGTCTATGCTTGTGAATGGTAGATCTAATGTTGATCCAAATAATGTTCCTTTAGCTTCATTGGTTGCTCAAGAAGAAAATGTTGATGTGAATTTCATTAAAAATAATAATTTCAACAACAATGCTTATAGGAACAACTCTGGTAATAACTATAGGCCATATCCTTCTGCTAATGGTAATGGTTATGGTAATTCTTATGGGAATTCTTACAACAATAATAGGAGTGTACCCTCTGGTCTTGAAGCTATGCTTAAAGAATTTATTAGTACACAAACTGCTTTTAACAAATCTGTTGAGGAAAAGCTTGATAAAATTGATATTATTGCTTCTAGAGTTGATAGACTTGCCTCCGATGTTGATCTTTTAAAATTGAAAGTTATGCCTAATAATGATATTGATAATAAGATTACTACTACAGCAAATGCCATCCAAGTTAGAATTAATGAGAATATAAGATTAATGGCTGAATTGCGTGCTAGGTGGGATAGAGAAGAAAATGAAAAACTAGCTAAAGAGAATAATGTAGCTAAAGTTTGGACTATTACCACCACTAGTAATGCTAATTCTTCACATGTTGCTGCACCTCCTACTATCAATGGTAAAATAATTGGTGTTGGCAATGTTTCTACTCCTAGTGCAAAGCGTACAAAACTGCCTGAAATTGCTAAAACTGCTGAAACTGCTTGTGATAAAACTGCTGAAATTTTTTCCAACCTTGGGAACAATGATCCAATTGCTGTAGCTCATAATGATTTAGATTTTGATGATTGCCACATCTCTGAAGTTATAAAGTTCTTACAAAAACTTGCTAGAAGTCCCAATGCTAGTGCTATAAATTTAGCCTTTACAAAACATATTACAAATGCTCTCATAAAAGCTAGAGAAGAGAAACTAAAACTTGAAACTTCTATTCCTAGAAAGTTAGAAGATGGTTGGGAGCCCATCATTAAAATGAAATTCAATGACTTTGAATGTAATGCTTTATGTGATCTTGGTGCAAGTATTTCTGTTATGCCTAAAAAGATTTATGATATGCTTGACTTGCCACCATTGAAGAATTGTTATTTGGATGTTAATCTTGCCGATAATGTTAAAAAGAAACCTTTGGGGAGGATTGATAATGTGCACATTACGGTTAACAATAACCTTGTCCCCGTTGATTTTGTTGTTTTGGATATCGAATGCAATGCATCTTGTCCTATTGTGTTGGGAAGACCTTTTCTTCGAACCGTTGGTGCTGTTATTGATATGAGGGAAGGTAATATTAAATATCAATTTCCTCTCAAGAAAGGTATGGAACACTTCCCTAGAAATAGAATGAAGTTGCCTTTTGATTCTATTATTAGAACAAGTTATGATGTTGATGCTTCTTCTCTTGATGTTACTTGATTTGCACTTTCTGCGCCTAGCTGAAAGGCGTTAAAGAAAAGCGCTTATGGGAGACAACCCATGTTTTTACTACAGCAATTTTTTGTTTTGTTGAGTCTTGGAAGTTGTTTACTACTGTAGCAACCTCTCCTTATCATGTTTTTGTGCCAAGTAAAGTTTCTATGTCAAAGTTGATGTTATATTTGGGATCGCTGCGCAGAAACAGCATTGCTGTCTGTCACGAATCTGGGCACAGTCCTCTGTAGAAAATTCGAAAAAATCTACCAATTTACGAGCGTGATCCTCAGATATGTACGCAACTTTCATTAGTTTTGAGTTTTTCCATTTGAGCAAGTCTGTTGCCTTTAAATTCGTCTTTACGGACTGTTCTGTTTTTGACAGATTCTGCCTTTTATTTCGCATTGCCTCTTTTGCTATGTTGGATTCATTTCTTTGATCCATTAATGTCCAGTAGCTTTATGCAATGTCCAGAAGTGTAAAGAATGATTGTGCCACCTCTGAACATGTGAATTATTAATTGTGCACTAACCCTCTAATGAGTTTGCTTGAAGTTTGGTGTGAAGGAAGTTTTCAAGGGTCAAGAGAGGAGAATGATATACTATGATCAAGAGGAGTGAAAGCTCTAAGCTTGGGGATGCCCCGTGGTTCACCCCTGCATATTCTAAGAAGACTCAAGCGTCTAAGATTGGGGATGCCCAAGGCATCCCCTTCTTCATCGACAACATCATCAGGTTCCTCCCCTGAAACTATATTTTTATTCAATCACATCTTGTGTTCTTTACTTGGAGCGTCGGTTTGTTTTTGTTTTTGTTTTTGTTTGAATAAGATGGATCCTAGCATTCACTTTGTGGGAGAGAGACACGCTCCGCTGTTGCATATGGACAAATATGTCCTTAGGCTTTACTCATAATGTTCAAGGCGAAGTTTCTTCTTCGTTAAATTGTTATATGGTTGGAATTGGAAAATGCTACATGTAGTAATTATAAAATGTCTTGGATAATGTGATACTTGGCAATTGTTGTGCTCATGTTTAAGCTCTTGCATCATATGCTTTGCACCCATTAATGAAGAAATACATAGAGCTTGCTAAAATTTGATTTGCATATTTGGTCTCTCTAAGGTCTAGATAATATCTAGTATTGAGTTTTGAACAACAAGGAAGACGGTGTAGAGTCTTATAATGTTTACAATATGTCTTTTATGTGAGTTTTGCTGCACCGGTTCATCCTTGAGTTTGCTTCAAATAACCTTGCTAGCCTAAACCTTGTATCGAGAGGGAATACTTCTCATGCATCCAAAATCCTTGAGCCAACCACTATGCCATTTGTGTCCACCATACCTACCTACTACATGGTATTTCTCCGCCATTCCAAAGTAAATTGCTTGAGTGCTACCTTTAAAATTCCATCATTCACCTTTGCAATATATAGCTCATGGGACAAAATAGCCTTAAAAACTATCGTAGTATTGAATATGTACTTATGCACTTTATCTTTTATTAAGTTGCTTGTTGTGCGATAACCATGCTTCTGGGGAACGCCATCAACTATTGTTGAATATCATGTGAGTTGCTATGCATGTCCGTCTTGTCTGAAGGATCTATCATTTTAGTGGTTGGAGCATGCAAAATTGTTAGAGAAGAACATTGGGCCGCTAACTAAAGCCATGAATCATGGTGGAAGTTTCAGTTTTGGACATATATCCTCAATCTCATATGAGAATAATAATCATTGCTACATGCTTATGCATTTAAGAGGAGTCCATTATCTGTTGTCCATGTTGTCCCGGTATGGATGTCTAAGTTGAGAATAATCAAAAGCGAGAAATCCAAAATGCGAGCATTCTCCTTAGACCTTTGTACAGGCGGCATGGAGGTACCCCTTTGTGACACTTGGTTGAAACATGGCATGCAAAGATCCGGTAGTCCAAGCTAAGTAGGACGAGGTGCGGACACTATTAGTATACTATGCATGAGGCTTGCAACTTGTAAGATATAATTTACATAACTCATATGCTTTATTACTACCGTTGAAAAAATTGTTTCATGTTTTCAAAATAAAATCTCTAGCACAAATACAGCAATCGATGCTTTCCTCTTTGAAGGACCATTCTTTTACTTTTATTGTTGAGTCAGTTTACCTATCTCCTTCCACCTTAAGAAGCAAACACTTGTGTGAACTGTGCATTGATTCCTACATACTTGCATATTGCACTTGTTATATTACTCTATGTTGACAATATCCATGAGATATACATGTTATAAGTTGAAAGCAACCGCTGAAACTTAATCTTCCTATGTGTTGCTTCAACACCTTTACTTTGATTTATTGCTTTATGAGTTAACTCTTATGCAAGACTTATTGATGCTTGTCTTGAAGTACTATTCATGAAAAGTCTTTGCTATATGATTCACTTGTTTACTCATGTCATTACTTTTGTTTTGATCGCTGCATTCATTACATATGTTTACAAATAGTATGATCAATATTATGATGGCATGTCACTTCAGAAATTATCTTTGTTATCGTTTTACCTGCTCGGGACGAGCAGAACTAAGCTTGGGGATGCTGATATGTCTCCAACGTATCGATAATTTCTTATGTTCCATGCTACTTTATTGATGATACCTACATGTTTTATGCACATTATATGTCATATTTATGCATTTTCTGGAACTAACCTATTAACAAGATGCCGAAGAGCCAGTTGCTGTTTTCTGCTGTTTTTGGTTTCAGAAATCCTAGTAAGGAAATATTCTCGGAATTGGACGAAATCTTCGCCCAGGGTCCTATTTTTGCACGGAGCTTCCAGAAGACCGAAGAGGGAAGGAAGTGGGGCCACGAGGCGCCGACACCATAGGGCGGCGCGCCCAGGCCCTGGCCGCGCCGACCTAGGGTGTGGGGCCCCCCCGCGTTGCCCTTCCGCCTACTTAAAGCCTCCGTCGCGAAACCCCCAGTACCGAGAGCCACGATACGGAAAACCTTCCAGATGCCGCCGCCGCGAATCCCATCTCGGGGGATTCAGGAGATCGCCTCCGGCACCCTGCCGGAGAGGGGATTCATCTCCCGGAGGACTCTTCATCGCCATGATCGCCTCCGGAGTGATGAGTGAGTAGTTCACCCCTGGACCATGGGTCCATAGCAGTAGCTAGATGGTCGTCTTCTCCTTGTTGTGCTTCATTGTTGGATCTTGTGAGCTGCCTAACATGATCAAGATCATCTATCTGTAATACTATATGTTGTGTTTGTCGGGATCCGATGGATAGAGAATACTATGTTATGGTGATTATCAATCTATTGTTTATGTGTTGTTTATGATCTTGCATGCTCTCCGTTATTAGTAGAGGCTCTGGCCAAGTTTTTGCTCTTAACTCCAAGAGGGAGTATTTATGCTCGATAGTGGGTTCATGCCTTCATTGACACCTGGGATCGTGACAGTAGGTTCTAAGGTTGTGATGTGCTGTTGCCACTAGGGATAAAACATTGATGCTATGTCTAAGGATGTAGTTGTTGATTACATTACGCACCATACTTAATGCAATTGTCTGTTGCTTAGCAACTTAATACTGAATGGGGTTCGGATGATAACCTGAAGGTGGACTTTTTAGGCATAGATGCAGTTGGATGGCGGTCTATGTACTTTGTCGTAATGCCCAATTAAATCTCACTATATTTATCATATCATGTATATGCATTGTTATGCCTTTCTCTATTTGTCAATTGCCCGACTGTAATTTGTTCACCCAACATGCTTTTATCTTATGGGAGAGACACCTCTAGTGAACTGTGGACCCCGGTCCTATTCTTTACATAGCATACAATCTATTGTGTTTTACTGTTTTCTTGCAAACAATCATCTTCCACTCGATACGCTTAATCCTTTGTTACAGCAAGCCGGTGAGATTCACAACCTCACTGTTTCGTTGGGGCAAAGTACTTTGGTTTTGTTGTGCAGATTCCACGTTGGCGCCGGAATCCCTGTTGTTGCGCCGCATCACATTTCGCGACCATCAACCTTCAACGTGCTTCTTGGCTCCTCCTGGTTCGATTCAACCTTGGTTTCTTTCTGAGGGAAAACTTGCCACTGTGCGCATCATACCTTCCTCTTGGGGTTCCCAACGGACGTGTACATTTACGCGCATCACCTCCCAACAAGTTGTGCACGAGTTGCAAGCTCTCAAGGTGGCCGAACAAAACTCTCAAGATTCTCGCAATCTTGCTATTGGAATGGCAAGAGGTACAAACCATGCCTTGATGGTCAATACCGTGGAAGAGGTGAACACTCAAGAACCATATAGGACCTCTTGGAGCATGTCTTATCTGGAAGATTTGGAATACCACTACCATGACCACATGGCATTCCATGCAAAAACCTTCTGGGTTGATCCATCCAAAGCAAAGGAAGAAAACATAAAGAGAAACAACACAAGTGGGTTCAAGAGCTCGGGCCCAAGATCAAGATCTTGCTTCAATTGTGGTGACAAGCACCATTTCATCGCCGAATGCCCCTATGAGAATAGAGAAACTCGTGGTGGAAGGCTCATTCCCAAGGACAAGAGCAAAGATTCAAAGGCCCCCAACAAGAAATTCTACAACAAGAGTAAGAAGAACAAGAGGCCATCAAGGATTGTGCTAATGACTAAGGAAGAGTATTCTTCCGATGACAATGATAGTAGTAGTGATGAAGAAGAGACCTCAAAGGAAGTGGCCGCCATTGCCACCACCAATATTCCCTCTTCATCTCTCTTTGAATCCCCCAATGAGAACCCTCACATCAAGAATGCACATTGCTTCATGGCAAGGTCCTCCTTGGACACATCTATTGTGCTATCAACTCAAGAAGAATATACATCCGGGGATGATGATGATGATGATGAAGATGAAACTTCCAATGGGTTGGTTGCTCTTGCTTACCTCTCCACCAACTCTTCATCGCCAATTGAATCCCACAATGAGGATATTCGCTTGGAGGAATAAAATTGCTTCATGGCTAAATCGTCCAAGGTATCATTCCCCAACCCCTCTATGCCTAACATATCCAATGCTCTAGGGGTTGATCATGCTAGCTTAAAAATGAAACAAGAAATGCTTGATTTTGATGAGTTCATTCTTAACTTGAAAGTTGACACTAAAAAGCATGTTTTGGCTCTCAGGGTTCGCCTAGCACAACTAGATGATACCTGATACGTCCCAAATGTATCTATAATTTTTGATTCTCCATGCTTGTTTTGTTACAATTCTTATATGTTTTATGTGCACTTTTCCACACTTTTTAGCATTTTCTAGGACTAACCTATTAACGCAGTGCCGCAGTGCTAGTTCCTGTTTTCTGCTGTTTTTGTGTTTCAGAAAAGTTGTACATGAAATTTTCTCGGAATTGGACGAAACAAAAGCCCAGAGTCTTATTTTTCCGGGACGAAGACGGAGCCAGAAGGACACGCGCAGGAGAGCTGCCACGTGGCAGTACATAGGGCAGGCGCGAAACCCCAGAGACGAGAGCCTCCATCCACGAAAAGTTCCGACGCTGCCGTCAACCGAAAACCTAGTTCGGGAGGGTTCTGCATTCCATCCCGGGCACTGCCGGAGAGGGAAATCGCCGTCGGAGGCCTCTACATCGCCATGTCTTCATCCAAGGTGATGCGTGAGTAGTCCTCCATGGGACCATGGGTCCATAGCAGTAGCTAGATGGCTGTCCTCTCCTTGTTGTGCTTCATGTATAGATCTTGTGAGCTGCCTAACATGATCAAGATCATCTATTTGTAATTGCTACATGTTGGTTTGATGTGGATCCGATTTATAGAGAGATTGCTTTGGTTGAGATTATGTATTATGTTATTATGATCTTGCATGCTCTCCGTTTCTAGTAGATGCTCTGGCCAAGTAGATGCTAGCGACTCCAAGAGGGAGTATTTATGCTCGATAGTGGGTTCATGCCTCTATTTAACCATGGGAAGTGACCTTGTTCTCTATGGTTGTAGATGTGTTGTTGCTACTAGGGAGAAAACAACGGTGTTCTATTCAAGGGTAGTTTCATCGTTTACTTTACACACATTGCTTAAAGCGATAGTCCGTTGCTTGCAACTTAATACTGGAGGGTGTCGCGGATGCAATCCTGAAGGTGGATTATTAGTCATAGATGCAGTTGGATTACGGTCTATGTATTGTTGTAACCCCATTAGCGTAGAATCTCTGTTTGTCAATTGCCCATCTGTAATTTGTTTACCCAGCATATTTATTTTATTGGGGAGGCGCCTCTAGTGAACTGTGGACCCCGGTCCTTCTTCTTTTAATTGCAATCTTCTACAACATTTTCCTGTTCTGTTCTCTGCAAACAATTCTTCTTCCACACGGTTCGTTTAATCCTTTGTTTTCAGCAAAACCAGTGAGCTTGACAACCTCGCTGAAAGTTGGGGACAAAGTACTTGGTTGTTTGTGTGCAGGTCTCCACGTTGCTGCTGACGCCGGCAGTGCGCCCTGCCACGAGTTGGTTCGCAACACCTCGGGAGAGAACGTTTTTCTCCTACTGGTCGATAAACCTTGGTTTCTTACTGAGGGAAAACTTCCTGATGTGCTCATCATACCTTCCTCTTGGGGTTTCACTCAACGTTGCGCATAAATTCTCCTTCATCAACTCGCGCTCAAGCAAAGACTTTTTCTCAAATGGGAATAATCAATACAGTACATCAAGCCCCGTCAAGCACCATCAATACCCTTGATAAAAAATGTCAAATAGAAAGAGAGGATTCTCTTGAAATAGCCGCTCTTAAAAATTCCCTTGAGGAAGGACAAGAAACTATAGCTTCTCTTGAAGAGAAGCTAGAAACTCTTGAAGAGCCTCAAGATGAAATTGCTAAGCTTACTAAAGAAAGAGATCTTGCTAGGGCTAAGACTAAAGTGCTTAAAAAGGAAAAGGCCAAATTTGGTGTTGATCATGAGAAACTTGTGAAGGATCTAGATGAACTAGACAAGGCTCACAAAGCCTTGAAGAGTGAATACTCTCTCCTATCCAAGTCTAATGAGCAACTTCAAATTAGGCTTGCTGAATATGTTGTGCCTAGCTCTTCTACCTCTACTTGTGATCATGCAAATATTGTTGAGGAAAATGCTAGGTTGAAGGATGAACTTGCTAAGGCCTCCTCTCCCCAAAGTAAACTTTCTTTGGATGACCTTTTGAGTAAGCAAAGGTCAAACAATGGGAAGGAGGGCCTTGGTTATAAGCCAAGGCAAAGAAGGCAAACAAGAAGAAGGCCAAGCCCGCACAAGAAAAGAAGAAAGTATCACTAATGGTGATGCCCCAAAGGCCAAAACCATTAATGATGATGATGCGGGAATTTCTAACCCTCACTATGTGTTATTTAAAGATTATTATGGTGATGTTTATGCAAAATATGTTGGCCCTTATGATGGTTATATTGCTTGGTCTATTTGGGTCCCAAAGACCCTTGTTGCTAACAAAAGAGGACCCATTGAAAAATGGGTACCTAAATCCAAGAATTGATCTCATGTAGGACTATGCCGCCGGAGGTTCAAAATGGGTGCTTGATAGTGGATGCACAAGTCATATGACCGGCGGCAAGAACCTCGTCAAGGAGTTGAGGCCTAACATTCATGAAATCACCGTCTCCTTTGGCGATAATTCAACATCCGAGGTATTGGGTTTTGGCAAGGTTGTGGTTGCACACAACATTACTCTTGTGGATGTCATGCTTGTCAAAACCCTTGGTTACAATTTACTTTCCGTTTCCGCCCTTGGCAAGATGGGTTTCGCCGTCTTTATTGATAATGATATTGTGGTCCTCTTGTGGAGCAAGACTCTAAAAGTCGCTTTCGTTGGGTATCGCGAACACAACTTGTATGTGGTGGACTTTTCGGGGACCACCACTTCAAGTGCGATGTGCCTATTCGGAAAGGCGGATGTGGGTTGGTTGTGGCATCGCCGCTTGGCCCATGTCAACATGAGAACTTTGCAAAGTCTTCACAAGGGGAACCATATTGTGGGACTAATGGAAAATGTTTCTTTTGCCAAAGATCGTGTTTGTAGGGCTTGTGTTGAAGGCAAAATGCATGACTCTCCGCACCCAAGCAAGACTATTATCTCTTCCAAGAGGATCTTGGAGCTCCTTCATGTGGATCTCTTTGGTCCTACCACTCATGCAAGTCTTGGTGCGAAGAAACATTGCTTGGTGATTGTTGATGACTATTCAAGATATACTTGGGTCTACTTTCTCAAGAAGAAAGATGAGACTCAACAAATCTTCATTGACTTTGCCACCGAGGTGCAACGCCAACACAACCTCCTATATGGCAATAAGAAGTGACAACGGCTCCGAGTTCAAGAACTACACACTCAATGATTTTCTTAGTGATGAGGGGATAAGACATCAATATTCCGCTGCATACACCCCTCAACAAAATGGTGTTGCGGAGAGGAAGAACCGGACTCTTATGGATATGGCAAGATCTATGATGGCGGAGTATAAATCCCGCTATAACTTTTGGGCCGAAGCCATCTCCACCGCTTGTCACTCTTCTAACCGGCTCTATCTCCGTAAGGGCTTGAACAAGACTCCATATGAAATACTCACCGGGAACAAGCCTAATATCTCATACTTCAAGGTGTTCGGGTGTAAGTGTTTCTATAAAATCAAAGGAGTTCGTTTATCTAAATTTGCTCCTAAAGCTTTGGAGGGTATATTTGTTGGTTACGGTGCCGAATCTCACACTTATAGAGTCTTTGATATAGCCTCCGGGATTATCATCGAATCTTGTAGTGTGAAGTTCGAAGAAAATGATGGCTCCCAAGTGGGGCAAGTTGATGTTTGTGCAGGTGATGAAATACCTCAAGATGCCATAGTAAGAATGGGTGTGGGATTTTTCCGCCCCATTGAGGGACACGGTGTGGCGTCTCGGGAAGGACTATGCTCTACTATGGTGGAGCCCTCATCTTCACAACATCAACAAACTCCATCTCTTGAAGCTAATGATGCACCAACCCAAGAACAAGAACAAGACCCTCCCTCTAGTGTGCAAGATCAAGGACAAGATCAACCAAGGATTCATGATGGATCCGATGAGTATCCATTTAATATTCTTCTCTCACCGAATAATGTCCAAGATCAAGCACATGATGTTGAGCACTCTCAAGAAATTGAGGAAGCTCAAGTTGAAGGTCAAGACGGGGACCCAAACGATCAAGTTGATCAAGTGATACCTCCAAGGCCTAGAAGAACCAAGGAGGAGATCGAGGCCCGTCGTCTTGCAAGAAGAGATAGGAACTTGGAAATTCTTGAACACACTCATGAGAAGGTCCTAAGTGATGTAAGAGGAAGAGTTTCCACAAGAAGGCAATTGGCTAACTTTAGCAATCATCATGCTTATATCTCCTTAGTGGAACCCAAGAAAGTATTTGAAGCTCTTGAAGATCCGGATTGGTTGGAAGCTATGCACGATGAACTCAACAACTTCAAGCGCAACAAAGTATGGACCTTAGTAGAGAAGCCAAAGGAGTGCCGCAATGTTATAGGCACTAAATGGATATTCAAGAACAAGCAAGATGAGTTTGGAAATGTTGTGAGGAACAAGGCAAGATTGGTGGCTCAAGGTTTCTCTCAAATTGAAGGAATTGACTTTGGAGAAACTTATGCTCCCGTGGCTCGCCTTGAGTCCATCCGTATCCTTCTTGCTTATGCATCACATCATAACTTTAAGTACAACAAATGGATGGGAGTAGTCCCCGAGGCTACAGCCGAGTGTTTGCACTTGGGTGTAGGCTCAACTTCTTTCCATCCACTCTACAATTTTTCCTCTTCCTTTTTCTTTATTTCATCGGTACAAGCTCCCGATGGGAGTAGCCCCTGAGGCTTCAGTCGAGTGTTTACACTTGGCTGTAGGCTCAACTTTTGTTATTTTTGACCAACTCTATATTTTTGTCTTCCTCATTATCCTCTTATCAGAAGTATAAACAATACTCCTAATAAGAGTAGCCCCCAAGCATATTGATACGTCTCCAACATATCGATAATTTCTTATGTTCCATGCTACATTATTGATGATATCTACATGTTTTATGCACATTATATGTCGTATTTACGCATTTTCTGGAACTAACCTATTAACAAGATGCCGAAGTGCCAGTTGCTGTTTTGCTGTTTTTGGTTTCAGAAATCCTAGTAAGGAAATATTCTCGGAATTGGACGAAATCAACGCCCAGGGTCCTATTTTTGCACGAAGCTTCCAGAAGACCGAAAGGATAACGAAGTGGGGCGACGAGGCGCCGCCACGCCAGGGCCGCGCGGCCAGGGCTGGGCCCGCGCCGCCCTGGTGTGTGGGGCCCTCGTGCCACCCTTGACCTGCCCTTCCGCCTACTTAAAGCCTCCGTCGCGAAACCCCCAGTACCGAGAGCCACGATACGGAAAACTTCCAGAGACGCCGCCGCCGCAAATCCCATCTCGGGGATTCATGAGATCCCGGCACCCTGCCGGAGAGGGGATTCATCTCCCGGAGGACTCTACACCGCCATGGTCGCCTCCGGAGTGATGAGTGAGTAGTTCACCCTGGACTATGGGTCCATAGCAGTAGCTAGATGGTCGTCTTCTCCTTTTGTGCTTCATTGTTGGATCTTGTGAGCTGCCTAACATGATCAAGATCATCTATCTGTAATACTATATGTTGTGTTTGTCGGGATCCGATGGATAGAGAATACTATGTTATGGTGATTATCAATCTATTACCTATGTGTTGTTTATGATCTTGCATGCTCTCCGTTATTAGTAGAGGCTCTGGCCAAGTTTTTACTCTTAACTCCAAGAGGGAGTATTTATGCTCGATAGTGGGTTCATGCCTTCATTGATACCTGGGACAGTGACAGAAAGTTCTAAGGTTGTGTTGTGCTGTTGCCACTAGGGATAAAACATTGATTCTATGTCTAAGGATGTAGTTGTTGATTACATTACGCACCATACTTAATGCAATTGTCTGTTGCTTTGCAACTTAATACTGGATGGGGTTCGGATGATAACCTGAAGGTGGACTTTTTAGGCATAGATGCATGCTGGATAGCGGTCTATGTACTTTGTCGTAATGCCCAATTAAATCTCACTATATTTATCATATCATGTATATGCATTGTTATGCCCTTTTCTATTTGTCAATTGCCCGACTGTAATTTGTTCACCCAACATGCTTTTATCTTATGGGAGAGACACCTCTAGTGAACTGGACCCCGGTCCTATTCTTTACATCGCATACAATCTACTGCAATACTTGTTTTACTGTTTTTTCTTGCAAACAATCATCTTCCACACAATACGGTTAATCCTTTGTTACAGCAAGTGATACGTCTCAAACGTATCTATAATTTCTTATGTTCCATGCCACTTTATTGATGATATCTACATGTTTTATACACATTATATGTCATTATTATGCGTTTTCCGGAACTAACCTATTGACGAGATGCCGAAAAGGTTTTCTGCTGTTTTTGGTTTCAGAAATCCTAGTAACGAAATATTCTCGGAATCGGACGAAATCACCGCCCAGGTTCCTATTTTTCCCGGAAGCTTCCAGAGCACCGGAGGAGGATGAGAGGGGAGCCAGGGGGGCCCACACCACACCCCGGCGCGGGCCAGGGGGGGCGCGCCCCCCTAGGGTGTGGGCAGCCCGTGGCCCCTCCGACTCCCCCTCTTCGCCTATTTAAGCCTCTCTGACCTAAAAACACCGACAGAGAGCCACGATACGGAGAAAACCTTCCAGAGCCGCCGCCATCGCGAAATCAAGATTCGGGGGACAGAAGTCTCTGTTCCGGCACCCTGCCGGACGGGGAATTGCCCCCGGAGTCGTCTCCACCACCGTCTCCACCGCCATCTTCACCGCCATCGCTGTCTCCATGATGAGGAGGGAGTAATTCACCCCCGGGGCTGAGGGCTCCGCTGTAGCTATGTGGTTCATCTCTCTCTTTATGTGATCTAGTTGAATATCGTCTATGTGCTACTCTAGTGATGTTATTAAAGTACTCTATTCCTCCTCCATGTGTGTAAAGGTGATAGTGTGTGCACCGTGTGAGTACTTGGCGTAGGCTATGATTATGATCTCTTGTAGATTATGAAGTTAATTATTGCTATGATGGTATTGATGTGTATTATTCCTCCTACATATGCATGATGGTGATAGTGTGCATGCTATGTTAGTTCTTGGTGTAATTATGTTGATCTATCTTGCACTCTAAGGTTATTTAAATATGAACATTGCATTGTGGAGCTTGTTAACTCCGGCATTGAGGGTTCGTGTAATCCTACGCAATGCGTTCATCATCCAACAAAAGAGTGTAGAGTAGTCCTATTATGTGATCATTGTTGAGAGTGTCCACTAGTGAAAGCAGGATCCCTAGGCCTTGCTTCCAAGCATCGAATCTCCGTTTGTTTACTGTTTTGTTGCATGTTTACTCGCTGCCATATTTTATTCAGATTGCTATTACCACTCATATACATCCATATTACTTGTATTTCACTATCTCTTCGCCGAACTAGTGCACCTATACACCTGACAAGTGTATTTGGTGTGTTGGGGACACAAGAGACTTCTTGCTTTGTGGTTGCAGGGTTGCTTGAGAGGGATATCTTTGACCTCTTCCTCCCCGAGTTCGATAAACCTTGGGTAATCCACTTAAGGGAAACTTGCTGCTGTTCTACAAACCTCTGCTCTTGGAGGCCCAACACTGTCTACAAGAATAGAAGCACCCGTAGACATCAAGCACTTTTCTGGCGCCGTTGCCGGGGAGGAAAGGTAAAAGGCACTCATACTCCGGTTCCAGGTAACAGTACTTTTCTGGCGCCATTGTGTGTGTGCTCGAAGCTATTTCCTTTAGACTCTGCAATTACGACATTTTGTTTCTTGTTTACACTAGTTAGGCATAATGGACAACAAAGAGCTTCTTATTCTATTTCCTGATTTAAGACATGGATGGTTTGATGCGAAAATTAAAAAACCTATGGAACCTTATTTACATGATAGTAGCAATGTTATTAGTATGAATGCAATTACTGCTAATGCTATGAAGAAGTCTAAGCTTGGGGAAGCTAGTTTACATAAAAATAATCTTTTTTGCTCCTCAACTTTGGAAGAAATATTTTGCTCTGATAATGCTTTATCTCCCATATGCGATAACTCTAATGATGCTTCTGATATTTTAAATCCACCTGCTGAAAGTATTCCGTATAAAATCCCTATGAAAATTATTGAACGTGTTATGGATAACCGCTATGAAGGGGATGGAACTGTCCATCCTGGAGATCATTTACTGTTTTTGCATGAATTATGCGGGTTATTCAAGTGTGCAGGTATCTCTATGGATGAAGTGAAGAAGAAACTATTCTCTATGTCGCTGTCTGGTAAAGCGGCGCATTGGTATAAACTGCTGAAGGACGGGCGCTCTCTTGATTGGAAGGATATTATGCCTCTATTTTGTTCCAAGTTCTATCCTCCAAGTGAAATTCACAAAGATCGAAACCATATATATAATTTTTGGCCTCATGATGGAGAGAGTATTGCCCAAGCATGGGAGAGATTGAAGACTTTAATGCTCAAATGCCCCAATCATGAGCTTCCAGGTAATATCATCATTGATAATTTCTATGCAAGACTTTCTTTTCAAGATAAGACCTTGCTGGATACTACTTGTTCTGGATCATTCACGAGCAATAAAGAAGAGTTTAAAAGGGACCTTCTTGATCGGATTAAGGAGAACGCTGAAGATTGGGAGAACGACAAAGGTAAAGAGTCAGGTATAAACTATGATTATGAATGCATTGAAACTTTTATGAATACTGATAAATTTCGAAATATGAGTGCTACTTATGGTCTTGACTCTCAAGTTGCTGCAAATCTTTATAAAGCCTTTGCTTCTCATTTAGAATTGCCTAAAAAGAATTTTGATAAGTATCATGAACCTTTTAAAGAGGCTTGCATGAAGAATGACATTGTTGTTAATGATTGCAATAAGCATGCTCAAACTCCTAAGAATGCTATTTCCTATAAGCATGTTAATTTTTGTGGAATACATAGACCTTGTGGAATTAATCAAATAGAAGATGAATATTGTATCCATCACAGAAATGAAAAAACTAGAAAGTGGTCTAGAGCTCTAGATGATCTTGGAGAAAAAGTGTGTGCCCTCTATCCTTTTATTTGTGAACTTTGCCATAGAGTTGGTCATTTTAATTTTCAATGTTCCTCCAATGATAATTCAAACCCCATGAGTGCTGCAAATTTGTATTGTGATGATGAAATTATTCCTAATCAGCATGATGAACTTACCTTATTTTTGAAGTGTGAAGAGTTATCAAGAAAAATTTCTTTGTTAAATATTAACGATCTTGATATTGATGATGTCCTGCATGGTTGTCTTTCTTACTGCATTAATAATTGCCATACAAATACTTACATACAGAATATTTTAGAAGATGACACCTTGCCAAAATATGATAGGACCGCTGTGTGTTTTCAATTAATTAATGAAAAGGAGGGATCCTCCCAAGTTTCTTCTATTGTTTCTAAAAGAAAATCAGGTTATGCGGACAAGCCACCCTTCAAGCCTCTTCCTCCTAAAGAAGGGAACGAGGAGAAGGAGAAGAAGAAGAAGAAGGGAACGAAGAAGAAGAAGAAGAAGGAGAATAAAAAGAAAGAGGTAACGGCGTATCCCCGCGTGAATGAGATAACGCTAGGTAACCGTAAGTATGTTGCTCCTAATGATTATTATGATAATGAATCTGAGTACGATGATCTTCCTATACCCTTTACCCATATTAGTGATCATGATTTGGATGAGCACGCTGCCTTTGATATTGAAAATCTCTTTGGTACTGATTATGAAATTAATGATGATAGCATTATTCATGTCCCCTTAAACGATGATATTGAAAGCTCTAAGCTTGGGGATGTTGTGCTTGAAGATCCTGTATTTGAGACATCTACTTTTAGTGAAAATGATGATATTACATATTCAGGTTTAGATAATTGCTATAGAGATGTATATGACACATGTTACAATTATCCTTATGAAACTTGTCATAGTTATGATGGGCTTGCTAAAAACCATTCCCTTAGTATGCAACTTGTTTACCATGTTCAAATTCTTGATAATAATCTTGCTCCAATTACTATTAATGAGAATAACTCTTCTTATGCCAAAATTAATGATACTTCTATGCATATGAACCATGATAAGAATGTTTTAAGTGACGGGTATATTGTGGATTTCATCAATGATGCTACTGAAAGTTATTATGAGAGAGGGAAATATGTTTATATGCATCTTAATAATATTAAGTTTCCCCTCTTTATGTTGAGAATCTTTAAGTTACTCGTGTTTTATCCTCTTATGCTTGTCACTTTGCTCTTCATGAATTCATTTGTGTATAAGATTCTTCTGCATAGGAAGCATGTTAGGCTTAAATGTGTTTTGAATTTCCTCTTGAAGCTCTCTTTTGCTTCAAATACTATTTCTTGCGGGTGCATCACCAAAATTGCTGAGCCCATCTTAATGGCTATAAAGAAAGAACTTCTTGGGAGATAACCCATGTGTTATTTTGCTACAGTACTTTGTTTTATATTTGTGTCTTGGAAGTTGTTTACTACTGTAGCAACCTCTCCTTATCATGTTTTAGTGCCAAGTAAAGTTTCTATGTCAAAGTTGATGTTATATTTGGGATCGCTGCGCAGAAACAGCATTGCTGTCTGTCACGAATCTGGGCACAGTTCTCTGTAGAAAATTCGAAAAAATCTGCCAATTTACGAGCGTGATCCTCAGATATGTACGCAACTTTCATTAGTTTTGAGTTTTTCCATTTGAGCAAGTCTGGTGCCAGCTTTAAATTCGTCTTTACGGACTGTTCTGTTTTTGACAGATTCTGCCTTTTATTTCGCATTGCCTCTTTTGCTATGTTGGATTTATTTCTTTGATCCACTAATGTCCAGTAGCATTATGCAATGTTCAGAAGTGAAAATAATGATTGTGTCACCTCTGAATGAGTGAATTATTAATGATGCACTAACCCTCTAATGAGTTTGCTTGAAGTTTGGTGTGAAGGAAGTTTTCAAGGGTCAAGAGAGGAGAATGATATACTATGATCAAGAAGAGTGAAAGGTCTAAGCTTGGGGATGCCCCGGTGGTTCATCCCTGCATATTTTAAGAAGACTCAAGCATCTAAGCTTGGGGATGCCCAAGGCATCCCCTTCTTCATCGACAACTTATCAGGTTTCTTCTAGTGAAACTATATTTTTATTCGGTCACATCTTATGTACTTTACTTGGAGCGTCTGTATGCTTTTGTTTTTGTTTTTGTTTGAATAAATGATTGTTTGGGAGAGAGACACGCTCCGCTGGTTCGTATGAACACATGTGTTCTTAGCTTTTAATTTTCATGGCGAAGGTTGAAACTGCTTCGTTAATTGTTATATGGTTGGAAACGGGAAATGCTACATGTAGTAATTGGTATAATGTCTTGAATAATGTGAAACTTGGCAATTGTTGTGCTCATATAGATCTTGGTTAAGCTCTTGCATCATGTACCTTGTACCCATTAATGAATAATTACATAGAGCTTGTTAAAATTTGGTTTGCATGATTGGTCTCTCTAAGTCTAGATATTTTCTGGTTGAGGTGTTTGAACAACAAGGAGACGATGTAAAGTCTTATAATGTTTACAATATGTTTATATGTGAGTCTTGCTGCACCATTTCATACTTGAGTTTGCTTCAAATAACCTTGCTAGCCTAAACCTTGTATCGAGAGGGAATACTTCTCATGCATCCAAATACTTGAGCCAATATTCATGCCATTTGCGTCCACCATACCTACCTACTACATGGTATTTCTCCGCCATTCCAAAGTAAATTGCTTGAGTGCTACCTTTAAACCATTCAAAATTTATCACCTCTGATTTGTGTCAATGTTTTATAGCTCATGAGGAAGTATGTGGTGTTTATCTTTCAATCTTGTTGGGCAACTTTCACCAATGGACTAGTGGCTTCATCCGCTTATCCAATAATTTTGCAAAAAGAGCTGGCAATGGGATTCCCAGTCCCAAATTAATTAACAAAAATAGACACTCCTCCATGGTATGTGATTGTTGGACGGCACCCGAAGGATTCGGTTAGCCATGGCTTGAGAAAGCAAAGGTGGGGAGGAGTGTCATCATAATAAAACTAAAATAAAAAGGCACTCCTTCATGGTATGAGATTGTTGGCAGGCACCCGAGGATTCGGTTAGCCATGGTTTGTGAAAGAAAGGTTGGAAGGAGTGCCACCCAAAAACAAAATAAAATGGGAGCCGCTCTTTGAAGGTTTCTGGCAAGGGGGTTAGAGTACCCGCTACCATTCGTTGACAACAACAAACACCTCTCAAAACTTTACTTTTATGCTCTCTATATGTTTTCAAAATCAAAGCTCTAGCACAAATATAGCAATCGATGCTTTCCTCTTTGAAGGACCATTCTTTTACTTTATTGTTGAGTCAGTTTACCTATTCTTTCTATCTTAGAAGCAAACACTTGTGTGAACTGTGTGCATTGATTCTTACATGTTTACCTATTGCACTTGTTATATTACTTTGTGTTGACAATTATCCATGAGATATACATGTTAAAGTTGAAAGCAACCGCTGAAACTTATATCTTCTTTTGTGTTGTTTCAAAGCTTTCTACTAAGAATTTATTGCTTATGAGTTAACTCTTATGCAAGACTCATTGATGCTTGTCTTGAAAGTATTATTCATGAAAAGTCTTTGTTATGTGATTCATTTGTTTACTCATTATCTTCATCATTGCTTCGAATCTCTGCATTTATCTCATGTGCTTTACAATAGTATGATCAAGGTTATGATGGCATGTCACTTAAGAAATTATCCTTGTTATCGTTTTACCTGCTCGGGACGAGCAGAACTAAGCTTGGGGATGCTTGATACGTCTCAAACGTATCTATAATTTCTTATGTTCCATGCCACTTTATTGATGATATCTACATGTTTTATACACATTATATGTCATTATTATGCGTTTTCCGGAACTAACCTATTGACGAGATGCCGAAAGGCCAGTTTGCTGTTTTTGGTTTCAGAAATCCTAGTAACGAAATATTCTCGGAATCGGACGAAATCACCGCCAGTTCCTATTTTTCCGGAAGCTTCCAGAGCACCGGAGGAGGATGAGAGGGGAGCAGGGGGGCCCACACCACACCCCCCGGCCGGGGGGGGCGCCCCCTAGGGTGTGGGCAGCCCGTGGCCCCTCCGACTCCCCCTCTTCGCCTATTTAAGCCTCTCTGACCTAAAAACACCGACAGAGAGCCACGATACGGAGAAAACCTTCCGAGCCGCCGCCATCGCGAAATCAAGATCGGGGGACAGAAGTCTCTGTTCCGGCACCCTGCCGGACGGGGAATTGCCCCCGGAGTCGTCTCCACCGTCTCCACCGCCATCTTCACCGCCATCGCTGTCTCCATGATGAGGAGGGAGTAATTCACCCCCGGGGCTGAGGGCTCCGCTGTAGCTATGTGGTTCATCTCTCTCTTTATGTGATCTAGTTGAATATCGTCTATGTGCTACTCTAGTGATGTTATTAAAGTACTCTATTCCTCCTCCATGTGTGTAAAGGTGATAGTGTGTGCACCGTGTGAGTACTTGGCGTAGGCTATGATTATGATCTCTTGTAGATTATGAAGTTAATTATTGCTATGATGGTATTGATGTGTATTATTCCTCCTACATATGCATGATGGTGATAGTGTGCATGCTATGTTAGTTCTTGGTGTAATTATGTTGATCTATCTTGCACTCTAAGGTTATTTAAATATGAACATTGCATTGTGGAGCTTGTTAACTCCGGCATTGAGGGTTCGTGTAATCCTACGCAATGCGTTCATCATCCAACAAAAGAGTGTAGAGTAGTCCTATTATGTGATCATTGTTGAGAGTGTCCACTAGTGAAAGCAGGATCCCTAGGCCTTGCTTCCAAGCATCGAATCTCCGTTTGTTTACTGTTTTGTTGCATGTTTACTCGCTGCCATATTTTATTCAGATTGCTATTACCACTCATATACATCCATATTACTTGTATTTCACTATCTCTTCGCCGAACTAGTGCACCTATACACCTGACAAGTGTATTTGGTGTGTTGGGGACACAAGAGACTTCTTGCTTTGTGGTTGCAGGGTTGCTTGAGAGGGATATCTTTGACCTCTTCCTCCCTGAGTTCGATAAACCTTGGGTAATCCACTTAAGGGAAACTTGCTGCTGTTCTACAAACCTCTGCTCTTGGAGGCCCAACACTGTCTACAAGAATAGAAGCACCCGTAGACATCAAGCACTTTTCTGGCGCCGTTGCCGGGGAGGAAAGGTAAAAGGCACTCATACTCCGGTTCCAGGTAACAGTACTTTTCTGGCGCCATTGTGTGTGTGCTCGAAGCTATTTCCTTTAGACTCTGCAATTACGACATTTTGTTTCTTGTTTACACTAGTTAGGCATAATGGACAACAAAGAGCTTCTTATTCTATTTCCTGATTTAAGACATGGATGGTTTGATGCGAAAATTAAAAAACCTATGGAACCTTATTTACATGATAGTAGCAATGTTATTAGTATGAATGCAATTACTGCTAATGCTATGAAGAAGTCTAAGCTTGGGGAAGCTAGTTTACATAAAAATAATCTTTTTTGCTCCTCAACTTTGGAAGAAATATTTTGCTCTGATAATGCTTTATCTCCCATATGCGATAACTCTAATGATGCTTCTGATATTTTAAATCCACCTGCTGAAAGTATTCCGTATAAAATCCCTATGAAAATTATTGAACGTGTTATGGATAACCGCTATGAAGGGGATGGAACTGTCCATCCTGGAGATCATTTACTGTTTTTGCATGAATTATGCGGGTTATTCAAGTGTGCAGGTATCTCTATGGATGAAGTGAAGAAGAAACTATTCTCTATGTCGCTGTCTGGTAAAGCGGCGCATTGGTATAAACTGCTGAAGGACGGGCGCTCTCTTGATTGGAAGGATATTATGCCTCTATTTTGTTCCAAGTTCTATCCTCCAAGTGAAATTCACAAAGATCGAAACCATATATATAATTTTTGGCCTCATGATGGAGAGAGTATTGCCCAAGCATGGGAGAGATTGAAGACTTTAATGCTCAAATGCCCCAATCATGAGCTTCCAGGTAATATCATCATTGATAATTTCTATGCAAGACTTTCTTTTCAAGATAAGACCTTGCTGGATACTACTTGTTCTGGATCATTCACGAGCAATAAAGAAGAGTTTAAAAGGGACCTTCTTGATCGGATTAAGGAGAACGCTGAAGATTGGGAGAACGACAAAGGTAAAGAGTCAGGTATAAACTATGATTATGAATGCATTGAAACTTTTATGAATACTGATAAATTTCGAAATATGAGTGCTACTTATGGTCTTGACTCTCAAGTTGCTGCAAATCTTTATAAAGCCTTTGCTTCTCATTTAGAATTGCCTAAAAAGAATTTTGATAAGTATCATGAACCTTTTAAAGAGGCTTGCATGAAGAATGACATTGTTGTTAATGATTGCAATAAGCATGCTCAAACTCCTAAGAATGCTATTTCCTATAAGCATGTTAATTTTTGTGGAATACATAGACCTTGTGGAATTAATCAAATAGAAGATGAATATTGTATCCATCACAGAAATGAAAAAACTAGAAAGTGGTCTAGAGCTCTAGATGATCTTGGAGAAAAAGTGTGTGCCCTCTATCCTTTTATTTGTGAACTTTGCCATAGAGTTGGTCATTTTAATTTTCAATGTTCCTCCAATGATAATTCAAACCCCATGAGTGCTGCAAATTTGTATTGTGATGATGAAATTATTCCTAATCAGCATGATGAACTTACCTTATTTTTGAAGTGTGAAGAGTTATCAAGAAAAATTTCTTTGTTAAATATTAACGATCTTGATATTGATGATGTCCTGCATGGTTGTCTTTCTTATTGCATTAATAATTGCCATACAAATACTTACATACAGAATATTTTAGAAGATGACACCTTGCCAAAATATGATAGGACCGCTGTGTGTTTTCAATTAATTAATGAAAAGGAGGGATCCTCCCAAGTTTCTTCTATTGTTTCTAAAAGAAAATCAGGTTATGCGGACAAGCCACCCTTCAAGCCTCTTCCTCCTAAAGAAGGGAACGAGGAGAAGGAGAAGAAGAAGAAGAAGAACGAAGAAGAAGAAGAAGAAGAAGAAGAAGAAGAAGGAGAATAAAAAGAAAGAGGTAACGGCGTATCCCCGCGTGAATGAGATAACGCTAGGTAACCGTAAGTATGTTGCTCCTAATGATTATTATGATAATGAATCTGAGTACGATGATCTTCCTATACCCTTTACCCATATTAGTGATCATGATTTGGATGAGCACGCTGCCTTTGATATTGAAAATCTCTTTGGTACTGATTATGAAATTAATGATGATAGCATTATTCATGTCCCCTTAAACGATGATATTGAAAGCTCTAAGCTTGGGGATGTTGTGCTTGAAGATCCTGTATTTGAGACATCTACTTTTAGTGAAAATGATGATATTACATATTCAGGTTTAGATAATTGCTATAGAGATGTATATGACACATGTTACAATTATCCTTATGAAACTTGTCATAGTTATGATGGGCTTGCTAAAAACCATTCCCTTAGTATGCAACTTGTTTACCATGTTCAAATTCTTGATAATAATCTTGCTCCAATTACTATTAATGAGAATAACTCTTCTTATGCCAAAATTAATGATACTTCTATGCATATGAACCATGATAAGAATGTTTTAAGTGACGGGTATATTGTGGATTTCATCAATGATGCTACTGAAAGTTATTATGAGAGAGGGAAATATGTTTATATGCATCTTAATAATATTAAGTTTCCCCTCTTTATGTTGAGAATCTTTAAGTTACTCGTGTTTTATCCTCTTATGCTTGTCACTTTGCTCTTCATGAATTCATTTGTGTATAAGATTCTTCTGCATAGGAAGCATGTTAGGCTTAAATGTGTTTTGAATTTCCTCTTGAAGCTCTCTTTTGCTTCAAATACTATTTCTTGCGGGTGCATCACCAAAATTGCTGAGCCCATCTTAATGGCTATAAAGAAAGAACTTCTTGGGAGATAACCCATGTGTTATTTTGCTACAGTACCTTTGTTTTATATTTGTGTCTTGGAAGTTGTTTACTACTGTAGAAACCTCTCCTTATCATGTTTTAGTGCCAAGTAAAGTTTCTATGTCAAAGTTGATGTTATATTTGGGATCGCTGCGCAGAAACAGCATTGCTGTCTGTCACGAATCTGGGCACAGTTCTCTGTAGAAAATTCGAAAAATCTGCCAATTTACGAGCGTGATCCTCAGATATGTACGCAACTTTCATTAGTTTTGAGTTTTTCCATTTGAGCAAGTCTGGTGCCAGCTTTAAATTCGTCTTTACGGACTGTTCTGTTTTTGACAGATTCTGCCTTTTATTTCGCATTGCCTCTTTTGCTATGTTGGATTTATTTCTTTGATCCACTAATGTCCAGTAGCATTATGCAATGTTCAGAAGTGAAAATAATGATTGTGTCACCTCTGAATGAGTGAATTATTAATGATGCACTAACCCTCTAATGAGTTTGCTTGAAGTTTGGTGTGAAGGAAGTTTTCAAGGGTCAAGAGAGGAGAATGATATACTATGATCAAGAAGAGTGAAAGGTCTAAGCTTGGGGATGCCCGGTGGTTCATCCCTGCATATTTTAAGAAGACTCAAGCATCTAAGCTTGGGGATGCCCAAGGCATCCCCTTCTTCATCGACAACTTATCAGGTTTCTTCTAGTGAAACTATATTTTTATTCGGTCACATCTTATGTACTTTACTTGGAGCGTCTGTATGCTTTTGTTTTTGTTTTTGTTTGAATAAATGATTGTTTGGGAGAGAGACACGCTCCGCTGGTTCGTATGAACACATGTGTTCTTAGCTTTTAATTTTCATGGCGAAGGTTGAAACTGCTTCGTTAATTGTTATATGGTTGGAAACGGGAAATGCTACATGTAGTAATTGGTATAATGTCTTGAATAATGTGAAACTTGGCAATTGTTGTGCTCATATAGATCTTGGTTAAGCTCTTGCATCATGTACCTTGTACCCATTAATGAATAATTACATAGAGCTTGTTAAAATTTGGTTTGCATGATTGGTCTCTCTAAGTCTAGATATTTTCTGGTTGAGGTGTTTGAACAACAAGGAGACGATGTAAAGTCTTATAATGTTTACAATATGTTTATATGTGAGTCTTGCTGCACCATTTCATACTTGAGTTTGCTTCAAATAACCTTGCTAGCCTAAACCTTGTATCGAGAGGGAATACTTCTCATGCATCCAAATACTTGAGCCAATATTCATGCCATTTGCGTCCACCATACCTACCTACTACATGGTATTTCTCCGCCATTCCAAAGTAAATTGCTTGAGTGCTACCTTTAAACCATTCAAAATTTATCACCTCTGATTTGTGTCAATGTTTTATAGCTCATGAGGAAGTATGTGGTGTTTATCTTTCAATCTTGTTGGGCAACTTTCACCAATGGACTAGTGGCTTCATCCGCTTATCCAATAATTTTGCAAAAAGAGCTGGCAATGGGATTCCCAGTCCCAAATTAATTAACAAAAATAGACACTCCTCCATGGTATGTGATTGTTGGACGGCACCCGAAGGATTCGGTTAGCCATGGCTTGAGAAAGCAAAGGTGGGGAGGAGTGTCATCATAATAAAACTAAAATAAAAAGGCACTCCTTCATGGTATGAGATTGTTGGCAGGCACCCGAGGATTCGGTTAGCCATGGTTTGTGAAAGAAAGGTTGGAAGGAGTGCCACCCAAAAACAAAATAAAATGGGAGCCGCTCTTTGAAGGTTTGTCTGGCAAGGGGGTTAGAGTACCCGCTACCATTCGTTGACAACAACAAACACCTCTCAAAACTTTACTTTTATGCTCTCTATATGTTTTCAAAATCAAAGCTCTAGCACAAATATAGCAATCGATGCTTTCCTCTTTGAAGGACCATTCTTTTACTTTATTGTTGAGTCAGTTTACCTATTCTTTCTATCTTAGAAGCAAACACTTGTGTGAACTGTGTGCATTGATTCTTACATGTTTACCTATTGCACTTGTTATATTACTTTGTGTTGACAATTATCCATGAGATATACATGTTAAAGTTGAAAGCAACCGCTGAAACTTATATCTTCTTTTGTGTTGTTTCAAAGCTTTCTACTAAGAATTTATTGCTTATGAGTTAACTCTTATGCAAGACTCATTGATGCTTGTCTTGAAAGTATTATTCATGAAAAGTCTTTGTTATGTGATTCATTTGTTTACTCATTATCTTCATCATTGCTTCGAATCTCTGCATTTATCTCATGTGCTTTACAATAGTATGATCAAGGTTATGATGGCATGTCACTTAAGAAATTATCCTTGTTATCGTTTTACCTGCTCGGGACGAGCAGAACTAAGCTTGGGGATGCTTGATACGTCTCAAACGTATCTATAATTTCTTATGTTCCATGCCACTTTATTGATGATATCTACATGTTTTATACACATTATATGTCATTATTATGCGTTTTCCGGAACTAACCTATTGACGAGATGCCGAAAGGCCAGTTGCTGTTTTCTGCTGTTTTTGGTTTCAGAAATCCTAGTAACGAAATATTCTCGGAATCGGACGAAATCACCGCCCAGGTTCCTATTTTTCCCGGAAGCTTCCAGAGCACCGGAGGAGGATGAGAGGGGAGCCGGGGGCCCACACCACACCCGGCGCGGGCCAGGGGGGGGCGCCCCCTATGGTCTGGGCAGCCCGTGGCCCCTCCGACTCCCCCTCTTCGCCTATTTAAGCCTCTCTGACCTAAAAACACCGACAGAGAGCCACGATACCCGAGAAAACCTTCCAGAGCCGCCGCCATCGCGAAATCAAGATTCGGGGGACAGAAGTCTCTGTTCCGGCACCCTGCCGGACGGGGAATTGCCCCCGGAGTCGTCTCCACCACCGTCTCCACCGCCATCGCTGTCTCCATGATGAGGAGGGAGTAATTCACCCCCGGGGCTGAGGGCTCCGCTGTAGCTATGTGGTTCATCTCTCTCTTTATGTGATCTAGTTGAATATCGTCTATGTGCTACTCTAGTGATGTTATTAAAGTACTCTATTCCTCCTCCATGTGTGTAAAGGTGATAGTGTGTGCACCGTGTGAGTACTTGGCGTAGGCTATGATTATGATCTCTTGTAGATTATGAAGTTAATTATTGCTATGATGGTATTGATGTGTATTATTCCTCCTACATATGCATGATGGTGATAGTGTGCATGCTATGTTAGTTCTTGGTGTAATTATGTTGATCTATCTTGCACTCTAAGGTTATTTAAATATGAACATTGCATTGTGGAGCTTGTTAACTCCGGCATTGAGGGTTCGTGTAATCCTACGCAATGCGTTCATCATCCAACAAAAGAGTGTAGAGTAGTCCTATTATGTGATCATTGTTGAGAGTGTCCACTAGTGAAAGCAGGATCCCTAGGCCTTGCTTCCAAGCATCGAATCTCCGTTTGTTTACTGTTTTGTTGCATGTTTACTCGCTGCCATATTTTATTCAGATTGCTATTACCACTCATATACATCCATATTACTTGTATTTCACTATCTCTTCGCCGAACTAGTGCACCTATACACCTGACAAGTGTATTTGGTGTGTTGGGGACACAAGAGACTTCTTGCTTTGTGGTTGCAGGGTTGCTTGAGAGGGATATCTTTGACCTCTTCCTCCCCGAGTTCGATAAACCTTGGGTAATCCACTTAAGGGAAACTTGCTGCTGTTCTACAAACCTCTGCTCTTGGAGGCCCAACACTGTCTACAAGAATAGAAGCACCCGTAGACATCAAGCACTTTTCTGGCGCCTTTGCCGGGGAGGAAAGGTAAAAGGCACTCATACTCCGGTTCCAGGTAACAGTACTTTTCTGGCGCCATTGTGTGTGTGCTCGAAGCTATTTCCTTTAGACTCTGCAATTACGACATTTTGTTTCTTGTTTACACTAGTTAGGCATAATGGACAACAAAGAGCTTCTTATTCTATTTCCTGATTTAAGACATGGATGGTTTGATGCGAAAATTAAAAAACCTATGGAACCTTATTTACATGATAGTAGCAATGTTATTAGTATGAATGCAATTACTGCTAATGCTATGAAGAAGTCTAAGCTTGGGGAAGCTAGTTTACATAAAAATAATCTTTTTTGCTCCTCAACTTTGGAAGAAATATTTTGCTCTAATAATGCTTTATCTCCCATATGCGATAACTCTAATGATGCTTCTGATATTTTAAATCCACCTGCTGAAAGTATTCCGTATAAAATCCCTATGAAAATTATTGAACGTGTTATGGATAACCGCTATGAAGGGGATGGAACTGTCCATCCTGGAGATCATTTACTGTTTTTGCATGAATTATGCGGGTTATTCAAGTGTGCAGGTATCTCTATGGATGAAGTGAAGAAGAAACTATTCTCTATGTCGCTGTCTGGTAAAGCGGCGCATTGGTATAAACTGCTGAAGGACGGGCGCTCTCTTGATTGGAAGGATATTATGCCTCTATTTTGTTCCAAGTTCTATCCTCCAAGTGAAATTCACAAAGATCGAAACCATATATATAATTTTTGGCCTCATGATGGAGAGAGTATTGCCCAAGCATGGGAGAGATTGAAGACTTTAATGCTCAAATGCCCCAATCATGAGCTTCCAGGTAATATCATCATTGATAATTTCTATGCAAGACTTTCTTTTCAAGATAAGACCCTGCGGATTGGCTTCTCGCTATAAAGTTACCGCCTCATCCTCATTCATCCCCTTCGCCGCGCCACACATCTGCTTTCTCTCTCTTGCTCTCCGCCATTGCCATCTCCGAGATCCTCGCGCTCTCGCTTCCTTTCATCCTATTCTTCCACCAAAGCGCTCCCCCATGCCTCCACACACGAAGCTGTTGAAGCACAAGGCTCCGGGCACTGACACCCCAATGGAGAAGGCTCAAGTCTCTGGATGGGAGCGGTCCAAGATCTCCGCCCAGGACCAAAAGATGCTGAAGAAGGCCTGCAAGAAGCAGGATTCCTTGAAGTTTCCTGGCGATGAAAGCTTCCCGCGTCCTCCTATCAGATTCCGGGTAAGATTCATGGACCATCTCATTTGTGGCCTCTCCACCCCTATGCATGAATTCCTCTGTGGTCTCCTCTTCATCTACGGGATCCAGCTGCAGCTGCTGACCCCGAACTCTATTCTCCATATTTCCATTTTCATTACTCTCTGCGAGTGTTTTCTCGGCATCCATCCTCATTGGGGCTTGTGGAAATGCATTTTCTACCTCCGGCGCAATAACTATCGGAACAACGTCTACAATGTAGGCGGCGTTTGTATCTACGTCCGTCCCGACATTGATTATTTCGACGTTAAATTCCCCAATGTCCAAGGTTGGCGCAAGAGATGGCTGTATATCCAGGACGAGTACATCCCCTCCCAGGAGTATGGCATCACGCCATTTGAAGCTGCCAAAGAAATTCAAAGGCGCCGATCTTGGGACACAGAGGCCACTGCCGAAGAAAAGGCGGCCATCGAAGCTCTGATGCACCGCATCCATCAACTGCAAACACTGATAGAGAGGAACTCTCAGGTGTACAAATAACTGCTTACTTTCTTAGAATCTGGGTGCAGCCACTGCAGGCTCGCAAAAACCCTCTTTGGATGTACTTAGGAGCTAAAGATGTCGACCGTTTGTCCAAGGATCTTTCTGTGAAGGATTTGGAGAAGCTCATCCGACATTTTACCTCCTTGAGCAAAAAACACGAGGTTCCATCATCTTGCCGGGTGGAGTCATACAGTGCCTCCCACGCTCTTTCGGAAGTAAGTGTTTCATTTGGGTTAAACTCTCCACGTTTTTTATCAGCTGCTACTGCATTTTCTCGTGTTCTTAATTTCTTGTCTTTACTTTATGATGTGCAGAACCACCAAATTCTCTCTTCTCTTCCCCCACTCCCTCAAGGTGGAGAGGTAGATGGGTGCGTCGTTGTCACCGATGATTCGCAAGAAACCTCTCTTCTTGAGAGTGAAGCCGTGGAATCTCAGAAATCCAAGGCTTCCTCTGAAAAAGAGACTGGGTCAGAACAGTCTGACTCTGGCCACTCCGCCACTCCTCCTCTCGCCACTTCTCCTGGGCGCAAGAGGAAGAGAAGTGATGTCGAAGATTCCGGCGCCTCCAAACCTACTGAATCGACTGGCGAGGAAACTTCGTCGGAGGACGAGGGTACGTTCGACCCCTTCGATGATGCTGGCACTGTCAGCTCGTGAGTTACTTTGTTACCTTGCCTTTGCCTATCTCCTTTCTTATTCGGTACTCTTATATTTTGTGTTGCCGCTATATTGACAGGCCTGAGGGAAAATCGGAGGAGGGGGAACCTACAGCTCATGGTGCGGCTCCTACCAGCACCTCCAACACCCTAGTTATTTCTGAAGAACACCGCATTGCTGCGGAAACTTCGACTCCCCCACGGCAAAACATGGAGACATGCACTCCTATACCCAACCCCCAGGCGCCTTTTCCGAAGAAAGCAAAAGTCAGGGCTGGTAATACTCTAGAAATTGTGACTGGGAGTTCCTCGACTGCTTTGATGGATGATGTAAGTTACCTTTCTCCTCTGTTCTGCTTGTCGAGTTTTCCTTTTTTGCCTATGTTGGTCCATCCATGTCGAGTTTTCTTTCCCTAACTATATTGCTTCTATCTTGTTTTGTGATAGCCCTTGATGAGGGATCTCATCAACGTGGGTACCCAATTTACTAGGTTCCGCGATGAAGCAGAGACTTTGAGAGGTAAAACTGTGTTGTCCCTTATGTGACTCGTATTTGTGCTAGGTAATTGTTCGCCTTCTGATGGTTACGTTTTGCCTTTTGATTTGCTCTTTTTCAGAAGCGCTCCGCCGAGCCGAAGAGTGTGCTGATGCGCTGGAGGCCAAACTTAAGTCCAGCGAGGCGGCTCGCGAGAAAGCCGAAAAAGAAGCTGCAGCTGTCGAGGGTCTCCGCTAAAGACTCCAGAATGCTGAGGATGCTTTAAGAGAAAAAGAGGCCTGACAAATCGAGCGTAAAAACGCCATAGTGGATCGTTTCGACACTCAGAACCGAAGATTCACTAGTAAGCTTTTCCTTCACATGTCTTTTGTTTTTATCTTGATTTGTTTCTCTGAGGTTGATGGACTTGTGTTTTGCTCCAGCAGGACGGATGGGTGAAGAATTTACCTTGCACGAAGGGGCCGAGGATCGTCTTCTCGACACTCTCTCGATCCTTGAGTTAAATGGCGACTTGGCGCGCACCAACATTTCCAATGCCCGAACCGTGTTCAAGCGCATCTTCCCCCCATTTCTTCCCCAAGGAGACGCAGCCGGAGATTTTTTCTGAGCTCGTGCAGCGTTTCCTGGCTAAGGAAGATCCTGCCTTGGCCCATCGTCAGATAGCTCGAAGATTGGAGTCGAGGGAACCATCGCCTTTGTCGCTGCCAGCGGGCAGGACGTCAACTGGGTGAAGGCTGGCAGTCCCAAAGGGCTGAACAAGGAGAAGTGGAAGGCTCTGGTGAGGGATGCCAAGCCCCACTCGAAGAAAAACGTCGCCTACCTGAACCCGAAGTCTACTGCCTCCGCTAGTACCACTGGGACGAAGATCAAGTAGACCAACCTGTATCTATGTTTTTCTTTCCTTTTGTAGTTGTCGCTTTTCCTTTTGTGACTCGCGACGATTCATATCGGCTCGCTAGGAGTCGACTTTTGTAAGGATCCTTTTTTATATAAATGTCTTGAATATTAATGAAAAGGTGTTTATTACCGAACGATTGATGTCGATATTTCTTTCTTTCCAGTTGGTTTTTGATAACTATACCGAGGATGCTGGACCTTCCGACGCTTCACCCGTCGCGTCTCGTTCTGCGAGAACTCCTGCCGGCGTTTTCTTAGACGATTCGTCATGTGCTGATTCAATCCATCAAGAATTAGCCGATCTTCGACAGTAGCTCCAATCTATGAAGAAACAAGCTATAATTGTTATGGATCAGTCTCGAAAATCCTTGGATCGTGAATAAGTTGCGCATCGACAAACACAGGAGGCTCTAGAATTGAAAGATTCTGCTACTGCTGATGCCTTGAGGGCTACTAAACGCGAGGCTTATATGGTTGACCTCATGACTGACGCCAGCCAGGATATGGCGGGTATGTTACGCTTTGCTTTATCCCCTCTTTTGCTTGAGATTCTTCGTATCCTCTCTCACACTATGTTGTTTCTTTTATTTCATATAGGTTCATTTCTGGATGCTGTCACCGAAGAACAGCGCGTTAATTCGCGAGTGGAAGTCCTTCTTCAACTTGCCAAATAGAACAATATTGATTTCTAGGCGGACGAAGATCGCACTCGCCGAATCGTTCGATTCCAGTACCGGGCCGCTCAAGTCCGGGAGTTCCGTGATTTCTTCGGCAGTATGATACGTCTCCAACGTATCTATAATTTCTTATGTTCCATGCTAGTTTTATGACAATACCAACATGTTTTAGTCATACTTTATAATGTTTTTATGCATTTTCCGAGACTAACCTATTAACAAGATGCCGCAGTGCCAGTTCCTGTTTTCTGCTGTTTTTGGTTTCAGAAAAGTTAGTTTACAAATATTCTTAGAATTGGACGAAACAAAAGCCCACGGTCTTATTTTCCACGGAGGTTTCCAGAACACCGAAGAGGAGACGGAGAGGGGCCACGAGGCGGCCACCCCACATGGCGGCGCGACAGGGGGGGCCGCGCCGCCTATGGGTGGGCCCCTGTGCCCCCTGCGCTGCCCCTTCGCCTATTTATTCCCTCCGTTGCGAAAACCCTAGTACCGAGAGCCACGATACGGAAAAAGTTCTAGAGACGCCGCCGCCGTCAACCCCATCTCGGGGGTTCTGAAGATCGCCTCCGGCACCCTGCCGGAGAGGGGAATCATCACCGGAGGGCTCTACATCACCATGCCCGCCTCCGGACTGATGCGTGAGTAGTTCATCCTTGGACTACAGGTCCATAGCAGTAGCTAGATGGTTGTCTTTTCCTCTTGTGCTATCATGTTTAGATCTTGTGAGCTGCCTATCATGATCAGGATCATCTATTTGTAATACTACATGTTGTGTTTGTTGGGATCCGATGAATATTGAATACTATGCCAAGTTGATTATTGATCTATCATATATGTGCTATTTATGTTCTTGCATGCTCTCCATTGCTAGTAGAGGCTCTGGCCATGTTGATACTTGTGACTCCAAGAGGGAGTATTTATGCTAGATAGTGGGTTCATGTCTCCATTGAATCTGGGGGAGTGACAAGCAACCCCTAAGGTTGTGGATGTGTTGCCACTGATACCATCTGTAGCGACCTCACCTTTTAAGGTGCCGATCTCTGTGCGTATCTGTGCTAGTCCCTGGATCAATCGCTAGCACACACAGTACAAGATGTAATACCAAGAAACAAAGGTCTTTATTACATCGTATGATCCAGAATTTACATAAAGGATTACAAATTGCATAGCACAAGGCTAGCATATCATCAGAGTTTCACAACGAATAAACATAGACAGCATGGAGTCCTTCGTCTTCATGTGCCACAGGCGAGCATGTTGAGGATAGACTCGTAACCCTAAACATCGTAACTCACTCGTCTTTCAAAACATCTGCAACATGAAAAGTTACAGCCACGAATGGTCAATACATTTGAATTGTATTGGCAAGATGACACTATAGTGGACTCAAATGGCAACCTAACACTTAAGTGTACATTTGGCTGGTAGAGCTCAGGCATATTTGCATAAAGCCAGTTTTCTCCTATCATTTGTCAAATCATTTTCTTTCATACTAATTAAGCGGTACCATTGATAGAAATCAATGAACCTGGAAACCACCGGTAAATCCCCGGTGAATCCTCCTACCCATGATCAACTTGGTTTGGGTGAACTACCCCTGTAGACTCAGACCATAGACATGGCACGGGACCTACTAGCCGATAGTCACTTACACCAATTGTCATTTCCCTGTTCACCCATCAAGTTTTATTTAAGAAATTGGGATGAGGAGACTTTCGAACATGTGCCTTGTCAGTTCGCTCAAATTGTCCGTAACCGGGGACACGGCTAAGTACTTAGATTTAACACTCTGCAGAGGTTGTACAAATTTACCCACATGACCTAGTCTGCTCTTCTTCCATGATGCACATTTTGCTCAAATGGACAGATGTTGACTAGGACGAGACTTTTCCGAAGTAATCCCCCAGACCTTTCTCTACGGACCCGTACCAACCTACAATCCCCTACATCATCTGTCACGTAGGATCCGGGTTCTCACAACATACTCCGTCAAGCCAGAGCCCATATAGCATGTGGTTGTACGGTAAGCTAATGAGCAAGGTTGTCTAATATCTCTTTGTTCCTGGGTGGCCGTCCACAAGTGCAATACACACGACCGCCATAGATATGACTCCGGTGTAACCACTCAACATAATCCAATCCAAGCCACTTTCCACCCAGGTAGTTCATTGAATTTAGTTGTTTTTCCATAACCACTACTAAAACATTTTCATAGCATAGCTAAGCATCAACTAAATTCAATGGCGACAAAATATGGTCAGGTGGAAGTAGCTATCTACTGGGATTATAAAAGCAAAGCATGTACCCTAGACATACTACAAAAATCTCTACGGTGCATAGATAAAATCTGGGACATTTGTGAGGGTGTGTCACTTGCCTTTTTGGTAGTTGAAGATCGTTCTCTTTTCTTTCAACAAAACACGTCGCTCTTCATACGAACTATAAGATAAAATATGGCACAACATAAACACACAATTCATAACAACATAATACAATCAAGACAAACAATTTGGAAAACGCTCTATGGTACTAAGGTGTGGCATGAGGTTTGGCTTGCAAGGTATCGTTTGATAGATTGAAAGAGTCAAATACTTAGAAAGGAAAAAGATTATCCAAGTCAAATGCTTAGGGGAAATGTCTCCGCCCCATAGGCAAGGTAAAAGTCTAAAATAGGGCATGTCACACTTACTCAAATAACTCAATTGTTATTTCAATAATATAGACTAGGATAATATGTTGTGGAGAGATGTGATCATGGAACAAGATAATTGTGTCTAAAAGATTTTCATAGTCGAAGAACGATATTGCGGACAATAAAAATACCGCGAAAACAATTGTGTAAATCCGACATGCAAAATGTCCAGAATGATCTACACATTTTTCTGATTTCAATGGTATAAAGTTTGTCGAAAACCAACGGGTAGAACTAAAGATATGGATTTTATAGTTCGCGGTTAAGTTCTAATGGTGTTCGAAAAGTTGTCCGAACAAGTTGCTCGAATGGAAAAACTTCCTACACGAAAGTTGTAGAGAATCTAACTACAAACTTAACGCAAGAAGCACTATTTAAAACGGAGATCTGGATCTATAGTTACGGAATTTCAAAGATTATCATGAGCTAGATCAAACTACTTAACACGATTGGATCGGATGGATGTACAGCTAATCCAGCCCACTTGGATTTAGATCTAACGGTTCTAAGATGCTCACCATTCATCTACTCTAAACTAACACTACATATTGAGACTAAAAGCGATGAGGGGAGATGAATGGAATTACCGCGGCAGAGCTGAAGGACGTGGACGATGGAGATAGCTGCGGCGTCGTGCTGTGCGCTGCGTCTGCGTGCAGCACTACCGGGAGGAAAGGAGCAGCAGCAAAGAAGTAGAGAGAGAAAGCGCAACGCGCTGTGTGGTGTGCATTTTGGTCTCCTGGGGCCAGGTATTTATAGGCTGCAGAGGCGTTGTCCAGGTTCACGGAAATAAAAGGCCGCACGCGGGGATCGCGTGAGCAATAAACTCCAGCGGCAATCACGCGAGCGAGGCAGCAGCTGGGGGCGGTCGCGGGCGTGGCGCGCTGCGCGTCTGCTCGCGCGGGAGGCGAGCGCTGGCGAGGTGGCCGGATGAAGTTGGGCCGCGCGGGGGCGTGGCCAGGTGGGCCGCTGGGGGCGAATGGGCTGGGGGGAGAGGGCTGGTGGGCTGGCTTTCCGCCTGGCCGCCCTTTTTTTTTTCCTTTAAAACAAAGATTTGCAAAATACACTCTGGGGCTTTAAAACAAATCGGAAAAATGCAAATGAGCTACCGTTGGATTCGTTGTGAAAATACTTTGAATGAGATTAAATTTGGGATAAAAATATAAACTTTATAAAATCAAAATTTGACATACATGTCTATGTGGCTACAGTGCCTTTTTAGGGTTTAAATGTTTTCTCAAAATAATGTTTATAATTTTCAAAATCCTCCGAACAAAATAGAATATTATTGGCAAATATTTTGAAAACCAAGGTTTATGAAAACTCTATTTTTAGAAATACCTATTTAATAAACACAAAAGTTTTAATTCCTTGTGAAAATTCAATCAATTTCCAATAAATCAAGAATTAATTTGTTTTATTTCACATTCCGAAATTTAGAAAATTTCGGGATGTGACAGACTACCACCCTTAAAAAAAATCTCGTCCCCGAGATTTGAAGAGGCTAGAAAGAAAATAGGTTTGGCATATGTCGAGGTGGGCTACCACCCTTAAAAGAAACTTTTGTAGGTAGTCTTAGGTCTTGGGTTTAGGCGAAGCTCAACTTGGGTATGACTTGGCAGATCCGGGGATATTGGCTTGACACCAAAACATCTATGGCTTATGGCTTCTGAGTTAATATCCAATAGGTGGTTGTTTATTCACATATAGTGAACAACATATCTCTTCAAGGTGACTTGAGTAGGTTTCCTCATAGTTGGGCTTCTAATCCATATGTGTTGGCTGTTGAACTACTTTTGACACGGAGGGGTCACTCTTTGGGTCAAACGGGGAACCAAGGTGGGAGTACTTCATGACATTCCCTATCTTTTGTTTGTGGGTATCTTTGGCAACCTTCCACTACTCTTCAAATAGCGACGGACCTTCAAACTCACCGTAGTCCTACGTTTGGCAACACTTGCCATACTATTAGGGTATAATATCTATTCACCCTATGGTTCAGGCTTATCAGCGACATCTCTCTTGTAGGTACGTCTCTCTAGATTTACCATTCCTCATAACAAGAGCAAACAATATGAGTAGTCGTCATGGGGGCCAATCCATGTCGCACCCAATCATTACCTTGTATTCAGTTTGGTATATCTCGTATTCTAACTCTTGGTCAACCTCACAAGTTTGACAAAAATTTCCGTGGAAAATTGAATCAATGTTTCAATCCCCATTATTGAATTGTTTTAAAAACATTTCTATCGATCCTTAACTAGGGTTTTTCGTAACTCGCACTCTATGCTTCTTCATCTTGATAGGAAACATCAAGGTTGGTTTCACTAATGTTGTCTTCATGGCGATTTGCCGAGAAAACATTTTCTGGGTTGGGTGTAGATGAGAATAGATAGAAAGGTTCTAAAGAAAATTCCTACCCAAACACCACATATCACAGAATTCGGCAAACAACAATCATCTAACAAGCATCAAGCAATATTTTTCAAACACAAGCAAGGTAGTATGGTCATACCTCAATTTGGTAAGATCAATACTTTGTTCTTTATCGTTGGTTCGCTAAAAGAGAACTAATGGTGGTCTAGTCTATTTCTATATTGGATGCATCAAGTTTCTATTCTACTCCATCGGTATATCTTCGTGTGTTGTGTGGTCGCATCGAAGTCTTTCTTCAAGTTATTCTTTGGTCTTCCATGCAACACTTCTAGTAGAGTCGAAGATTGTCATATGAAGCATCTGTCCCTCACTTCAGGAACAAGGTCATCATCTCTACTTCTTTAATGGATTTCATGAGGTAGGTCATCTAAGGCAAGAGAAAAACATTTTTGAAGATGGAATAGATGAGTAGTACTAGAAGTTCACAAGACAAACATCTTTTTAATTGAAATAGGATTAGACAAAATTTTCATTCTAGGGTCTTCTTATTTCTAATCCAAACCTAGGGTCACGAACCTACGGTCAACACAATGCTCTGATACCATCTGTAGCGACCTCACCTTTTAAGGTGCCGATCTCTGTGCGTATCTGTGCTAGTCCCTGGATCAATCGCTAGCACACACAGTACAAGATGTAATACCAAGAAACAAAGGTCTTTATTACATCGTATGATCCAGAATTTACATAAAGGATTACAAATTGCATAGCACAAGGCTAGCATATCATCAGAGTTTCACAACGAATAAACATAGACAGCATGGAGTCCTTCGTCTTCATGTGCCACAGGCGAGCATGTTGAGGATAGACTCGTAACCCTAAACATCGTAACTCACTCGTCTTTCAAAACATCTGCAACATGAAAAGTTACAGCCACGAATGGTCAATACATTTGAATTGTATTGGCAAGATGACACTATAGTGGACTCAAATGGCAACCTAACACTTAAGTGTACATTTGGCTGGTAGAGCTCAGGCATATTTGCATAAAGCCAGTTTTCTCCTATCATTTGTCAAATCATTTTTCTTTCATACTAATTAAGCGGTACCATTGATAGAAATCAATGAACCTGGAAACCACCGGTAAATCCCCGGTGAATCCTCCTACCCATGATCAACTTGGTTTGGGTGAACTACCCCTGTAGACTCAGACCATAGACATGGCACGGGACCTACTAGCCGATAGTCACTTACACCAATTGTCATTTCCCTGTTCACCCATCAAGTTTTATTTAAGAAATTAGGATGAGGAGACTTTCGAACATGTGCCTTGTCAGTTCGCTCAAATTGTCCGTAACCGGGGACACGGCTAAGTACTTAGATTTAACACTCTGCAGAGGTTGTACAAATTTACCCACATGACCTAGTCTGCTCTTCTTCCATGATGCACATTTTGCTCAAATGGACAGATGTTGACTAGGACGAGACTTTTCCGAAGTAATCCCCCAGACCTTTCTCTACGGACCCGTACCAACCTACAATCCCCTACATCATCTGTCACGTAGGATCCGGGTTCTCACAACATACTCCGTCAAGCCAGAGCCCATATAGCATGTGGCTGTACGGTAAGCTAATGAGCAAGGTTGTCTAATATATCTTTGTTCCTGGGTGGCCGTCCACAAGTGCAATACACACGACCGCCATAGATATGACTCCGGTGTAACCACTCAACATAATCCAATCCAAGCCACTTTCCACCCAGGTAGTTCATTGAATTTAGTTGTTTTTCCATAACCTCTACTAAAACATTTTTATAGCATCGCTAAGCATCAACTAAATTCAATGGCGACAAAATATGGTCAGGTGGAAGTAGCTATCTACTGGGATTATAAAAGCAAAGCATGTACCCTAGACATACTACAAAAATCTCTACGGTGCATAGATAAAATTTGGGACATTTGTGAGGGTGTGTCACTTGCCTTTTTTGTAGTCGATAAGCGTTCTCTTTTCTTTCAACAAAACACGTCGCTCTTCATACGAACTATAAGAGAAAATATAGCACAACATAAACACACAATTCATAACAACATAATACAATCAAGACAAACAATTTGGAAAACGCTCTATGGTACTAAGGTGTGGCATGAGGTTTGGCTTGCAAGGTATGGTTTGATAGATTGGAAGGGTCATGTACTTAGAAAGGAAAAGATTATCAAGTCAAATGCTTAGGAGGAAAAGATTAATATCTCCGATCCATAGTGCAAGAATAAAAGTCTAAAATAGGGCATGTCACACTTACTCAAATAACTCAATTGTTATTTCAATAATATGGACTAGGATAATATGTTGTGGAGAGATGTGATCATGGAACAAGATGAATGTGTCTAAAAGATTTTCATAGTCGAAGAACGATATTGCGGACAATAAAAATACCGCGAAAACAATTGTGTAAATCCGACATGCAAAATGTCCAGAATGATCTACACATTTTTCTGATTTCAATGGTATAAAGTTTGTCGAAAACCAACGGGTAGAACTAAAGATATGGATTTTATAGTTCGCGGTTAAGTTCTAATGGTGTTCGAAAAGTTGTCCGAACAAGTTGCTCGAATGGAAAAACTTCCTACACGAAAGTTGTAGAGAATCTAACTACAAACTTAACGCAAGAAGCACTATTTAAAACGGAGATCTGGATCTATAGTTACGGAATTTCAAAGATTATCATGAGCTAGATCAAACTACTTAACACGATTGGATCGGATGGATGTACAGCTAATCCAGCCCACTTGGATTTAGATCTAACGGTTCTAAGATGCTCACCATTCATCTACTCTAAACTAACACTACATATTGAGACTAAAAGCGATGAGGGGAGATGAATGGAATTACCGCGGCAGAGCTGAAGGACGTGGACGATGGAGATAGCTGCGGCGTCGTGCTGTGCGCTGCGTCTGCGTGCAGCACTACCGGGAGGAAAGGAGCAGCAGCAAAGAAGTAGAGAGAGAAAGCGCAACGCGCTGTGTGGTGTGCATTTTGGTCTCCTGGGGCCAGGTATTTATAGGCTGCAGAGGCGTTGTCCAGGTTCACGGAAATAAAAGGCCGCACGCGGGGATCGCGTGAGCAATAAACTCCAGCGGCAATCACGCGAGCGAGGCAGCAGCTGGGGGCGGTCGCGGGCGTGGCGCGCTGCGCGTCTGCTCGCGCGGGAGGCGAGCGCTGGCGAGGTGGCCGGATGAAGTTGGGCCGCGCGGGGGCGTGGCCAGGTGGGCCGCTGGGGGCGAATGGGCTGGGGGGGGGGGGGGGGGGGGGGCGAGTGGGCGGGCTGGGCCGCGGCCTTCTTTTTTTTTCCTTTAAAACAAAGATTTGCAAAATACACTCTGGGGCTTTAAAACAAATCGGAAAAATGCAAATGAGCTACCGTTGGATTCGTTGTGAAAAATACTTTGAATGAGATCAAATTTGGGATAAAAATATAAACTTTACAAAATCAAATTTTGACATACATGTCTATGTGGCTATAGTGAATTTTAGGGTTTAAATGTTTTCTCAAAATAATGTTTATAATTTTCAAAATCCTCCGAACAAAATAGAATATTATTGGCAAATATTTTGAAAACCAAGGTTTATGAAAACTCTATTTTAGAAATACCTATTTAATAAACACAAAAGTTTTAATTCCTTGTGAAAATTCAATCAATTTCCAATAAATCAAGAATTAATTTGTTTTATTTCACATTCCGAAATTTATAAAATTTCGGGATGTGACAGACTACCACCCTTAAAAGAAATCTCGTCCCCGAGATTTGAAGAGGCTAGAAAGAACGTTGGTTTGGGATATGTCTGGGTTGTCTACCACCATTAAAAGAAACTTTTGTAGGTAGTCTTAGGTCTTGGGTTTAGGCGAAGCTCAACTTGGGTATGACTTGGCAGATCCGGGGATATTGGCTTGACACCAGGTCATCTTTTGAAAACATCTATGGCTTATGAGTTAAAATCCAATAGGTGGTTGTTTATTCACATAAAGTGAACAACATATCTCTTCAAGGTGACTTGAGTAGGCTTTTTCTCATGGTTGAGTTTCTAATCCATATGTGTTGGCTGTTGAACTACTTTTGACACGGAGGGGTCACTCTTTGGGTCAAACGGGGAACCAAGGTGGGAGTACTTCATGACATTCCCTATCTTTTGTTTGTGGGTATCTTTGGCAACCTTCCACTACTCTTCAAATAGCGACGGACCTTCAAACTCACCGTAGTCCTACGTTTGGCAACACTTGCCATACTATTAGGGTATAATATCTATTCACCCTATGGTTCAGGCTTATCAGCGACATCTCTCTTGTAGGTACGTCTCTCTAGATTTACCATTCATCATAACAAGAGCCAACAATATGAGTAGTCGTCATGGGGGCCAATCCATGTCGCACCCAATCATTACCTTGTATTCAGTTTGGTATATCTCGTATTCTAACTCTTGGTCAACCTCACAAGTTTGAAAAAAAGATTCCATGAAGAATTGAATCAATGTTTCAACCCCCATTATTGAATTGTTTTGAAAATACTTCTATCGATCCTTATCTAGGGTTTTGTGAATCTCACAATCTATGCTTCTTCATCTTGATGGGAAACATCAAGGTTGGTTTCACTAATGTTGTCTTCGTGGCGATTTGCCGAGAAAACATTTTCTGGGTCGGTGTAGATAAGAATTGATAGAAAGGTTCTAAAGAAAAATTCCTACCCAAACACCACATATCACAGAATTCGGCAAACAACAATCATCTAACAAGCATCAAGCAATATTTTTCAAACACAAGCAAGGTAGTATGGTCATACCTCAATTTGGTAAGATCAATACTTTGTTCTTTATCGTTGGTTCGCTAAAAGAGAACTAATGGTGGTCTAGTCTATTTCTAGATTGGATGCATCAAGTTTCTATTCTACTCCATCGGTATATCTTCGTTGTGTGTGGTCGCATCGAAGTCTTTCTTCAAGTTATTCTTTGGTCTTCCATGCAACACTTCTAGTAGAGTCGAAGATTGTCATATGAAGCATCTGTCCCTCACTTCAGGAACAAGGTCATCATCTCTACTTCTTTAATGGATTTCATGAGGTAGGTCATCTAAGGCAAGAGAAAAACATTTTTGAAGATGGAATAGATGAGTAGTACTAGAAGTTCACAAGACAAACATCTTTTTAATTGAAATAGGATTAGACAAAATTTTCATTCTAGGGTCTTCTTATTTCTAATCCAAACCTAGGGTCACGAACCTACGGTCAACACAATGCTCTGATACCATCTGTAGCGACCTCACCTTTTAAGGTGCCGATCTCTGTGCGTATCTGTGCTAGTCCCTGGATCAATCGCTAGCACACACAGTACAAGATGTAATACCAAGAAACAAAGGTCTTTATTACATCGTATGATCCAGAATTTACATAAAGGATTACAAATTGCATAGCACAAGGCTAGCATATCATCAGAGTTTCACAACGAATAAACATAGACAGCATGGAGTCCTTCGTCTTCATGTGCCACAGGCGAGCATGTTGAGGATAGACTCGTAACCCTAAACATCGTAACTCACTCGTCTTTCAAAACATCTGCAACATGAAAAGTTACAGCCACGAATGGTCAATACATTTGAATTGTATTGGCAAGATGACACTATAGTGGACTCAAATGGCAACCTAACACTTAAGTGTACATTTGGCTGGTAGAGCTCAGGCATATTTGCATAAAGCCAGTTTTCTCCTATCATTTGTCAAATCATTTTCTTTCATACTAATTAAGCGGTACCATTGATAGAAATCAATGAACCTGGAAACCACCGGTAAATCCCCGGTGAATCCTCCTACCCATGATCAACTTGGTTTGGGTGAACTACCCCTGTAGACTCAGACCATAGACATGGCACGGGACCTACTAGCCGATAGTCACTTACACCAATTGTCATTTCCCTGTTCACCCATCAAGTTTTATTTAAGAAATTGGGATGAGGAGACTTTCGAACATGTGCCTTGTCAGTTCGCTCAAATTGTCCGTAACCGGGGACACGGCTAAGTACTTAGATTTAACACTCTGCAGAGGTTGTACAAATTTACCCACATGACCTAGTCTGCTCTTCTTCCATGATGCACATTTTGCTCAAATGGACAGATGTTGACTAGGACGAGACTTTTCCGAAGTAATCCCCCAGACCTTTCTCTACGGACCCGTACCAACCTACAATCCCCTACATCATCTGTCACGTAGGATCCGGGTTCTCACAACATACTCCGTCAAGCCAGAGCCCATATAGCATGTGGCTGTACGGTAAGCTAATGAGCAAGGTTGTCTAATATATCTTTGTTCCTGGGTGGCCGTCCACAAGTGCAATACACACGACCGCCATAGATATGACTCCGGTGTAACCACTCAACATAATCCAATCCAAGCCACTTTCCACCCAGGTAGTTCATTGAATTTAGTTGTTTTTCCATAACCTCTACTAAAACATTTTTATAGCATCGCTAAGCATCAACTAAATTCAATGGCGACAAAATATGGTCAGGTGGAAGTAGCTATCTACTGGGATTATAAAAGCAAAGCATGTACCCTAGACATACTACAAAAATCTCTACGGTGCATAGATAAAATCTGGGACATTTGTGAGGGTGTGTCACTTGCCACCTCCGGAGTGATGAGTGAGTAGTTCACCCCTGGACTATGGGTCCATAGCAGTAGCTAGATGGTCGTCTTCTCCTAATTGTGCTTCATTGCTGGATCTTGTGAGCTGCCTAACATGATCAAGATCATCTATCCGTAATTCTATATGTTGTGTTTGTCGGATCCGATGGATAGAGAATACTATGTTATGGTGATTATCAATCTATTATTTATGTGTTGTTTATGATCTTGCATGCTCTCCGTTATTAGTAGAGGCTCTGGCCAAGTTTTTACTCTTAACTCCAAGAGGGAGTATTTATGCTCGATAGTGGGTTCATGCCTTCATTGATACCTGGGACAGTGACAGAAAGTTCTAAGGTTGTGTTGTGTTGTTGCCACTAGGGATAAAACATTGATTCTATGTCTAAGGATGTAGTTGTCGATTACATTACGCACCATACTTAATGCAATTGTCTGTTGTTTGCAACTTAATACTGGAGGGGGTGCGGATGCTAACCTGAAGGTGGACTATTTAGGCATAGATGCATGCGGATGGCGGTCTATGTTCTTTGTCGTAATGCCCTAAGTAAATCTCATAGTAGTCATCATGATATGTATATGCATCTCTATTCTGTCAATTGCCCAACTGTAATTTGTTCACCCAACATGCTATTTATCTTATTGGAGAGACACCACTAGTGAACTGTGGACCCCGGTCCTTTCTTTTACATCTGAAATACAATCTACTGCAATCATCGTTCTCGTTGTTTTCTCGCAAGCAAACATAATTCTCCACACCATACGTTTAATCCTTTGTTTTCAGCAAGCCGGTGAGATTGACAACCTCACTGTTAAGTTGGGGCAAAGTAGTTTGATTTGTGCGGTTCCACGTTGGCGCCGGAATCACTGGTGTTGCGCCGCACTACACTCCAACACCAACAACCTTCACGTGGCCTTCATTTCCTACTGGTTCGATAAACCTTGGTTTCTTACTGAGGGAAAACTAGCTGTTGTACTCATCATACCTTCCTCTGGGGTTCCCAACGGACGTGTGCTTTACCGTCACAAGGAAAGTCGCTCCATGCCGCAAAGATTTTTCCCGCGCCGTTGGAAGATCAAGACACGCCGCAAGGAGTCTCTCACATCCAATCTCTTTACTTTGTTTATTCTCTTGCTTTATTTTATTTTCTGTCTTGTTTGCTTTCTTTATATCAAAAACACACAAAAAATTAGTTACTTGCATTTACTTTATCAGTTTACTTTTGTTTATTTCATCATGCTTCACCCTAAGTTCACTTTGAAAGATATATCGGTAGGAAGTGGGTCTATCATTGGAAGAGATAATATAGAAGAATTTTTCACTCATGTTAGTAGAGTTAAAGATTTTGAAGATAGATCCTTGGTAGAACTTGCTCCTAATTATGAAATTGCTACTGCCTCTTTAGTGCACATGTTGGAAGCTAGATTTGTTAATCTTAATCCAATAATGCAACATATGTTTCTTACACTTGGTGATATGGAAGAAGGAGAGAAGAAAGATTTTGTTTTAGAAACCCTTCTTAGAGAATTTGGTGATGTAGCTAGAGAAGCTAGGAAAGTCTTTATTCGACATAAGATGCTAGGCTTTTGTACCAATTTTGCAAATATCCTTGAAAGAAGGGAAAAAGATAGGCTAAGATACACTAATAAAGCCAATTGTGAGGGGGAGATTAAAATACCAATACCTTATAAACTCATAGGAATGCATGAGGCATTAGAAAAGAATTTTGATTGGATTGTTCCTGAAAATTTATTTGAGGAGGATAGTAAGCCTAAAGGTAATGAAAAAGGAGTTTCTTACATAGATAAGATACAATGCATAGTTGAGAAAACTCCAAACACCTCTGTTGATGCTTCTTCTCTCGATGTTACTTGATTTGCACTTATAAGTTGCTATGCATGTTCGTCTTGTCTGAAGTAAGGGAGATTTTCCATGAGTTGAATGGTTTGAGTATGCATGTTGTTAGAGAAGAACATTGGGCCGCCAACCAAAGCCATGTATCATGGTGGAAGTTTCAGCTTGGACATTAATCCTCGAATCTCTTATGAGAATATTATTTGTTGTTGAATGCTTTAAGCATTAAAAAGAGGAGTCCATTATCTGTTTTCTATGTTGTCCCGGTATGGATGTCCTCAAGTTGAGATCTATCAAAATCGAGAAATCAAATGTGATTTATCTCCTTGGACCTTTGTACAGGTGGCATAGAGGTACCCCTTTGTGACACTTGGTTGAAACATATGTAATGCAATGATAATCCATGGAAATCCAAGCTAATTAGGACAAGGTGCGGGTACTATTAGTATTCGATGCATGAGGCTTGCAACTTATAGGAAGTTTTATGCATAACCCATATGAATTATTACTACCGTTGACACAATTGTTTCCATGTTTTGCAAATAAATAGCTCTAGCACATGAGTAATCCCTGCTTCCCTCTGTGAAGGGCCTTTCTTTTACTTTATGTTGAGTCAGTTTACCAACTTCTTTCTATCTTAGAAGCAAACACTTGTGTCAACTGTGTGCACTGATTCTTACATGTTTACTTATTGCACTTATTATATTACTTTGTGTTGACAATTATCCATGAGATATACATGTTACAAGTTGAAAGCAATTGCTGAAACTTAATCTTTCTTTGTGTTGCTTCAAACTTACTTTGAATCTATTGCTTTATGAGTTAGCTCTTATGCAAGTCTTTTTGATGCTTGTCTTGAAAGTACTATTCACGAAAAGTTTTTGCTATATGATTCAGTTGTTTAGTCATTATCTTTTTGTTAGCAAACCATTGCTTTGAATCACTTCATTCATCTCATATGCTTTACAATAATGTTGATCAAGATTATGTTGGTAGCATGTCACTTCAGAAATTATTGTTTTTATCGTTTACCTACTCGAGGGCGAGTAGGAACTAAGCTTGGGGATGCTTGATACGTCTCCAACGTATCTATAATTTCTTATGTTCCATGCTAGTTTTATGACAATACCAACATGTTTTAGTCATACTTTATAATGTTTTTATGCATTTTCCGAGACTAACCTATTACCAAGATGCCGAAGCGTTCCCGTTTTCTGTTGTTTTTGATTTTAGAAAAGTTAGTTTACAAATATTCTCGGAATTGGACGAATTAAAAGCCCACGGTCTTATTTTCCACGGAGGGTTCCAGAACATCGAAGAGTAGACGGAGAGGGGCCACGAGGCGGCCACCCACATGGCGGCGCGGCCAGGAGGGGGCGCGCCGGCCTACGGGGTGGGCCCCTCGGGTACCCCCCTGCGCTGCCCCTTCGCCTATTTATTCCTTCCGTCGCAAAAACCCTAGTACCGAGAGCCACAATACGGAAAAGTTCCAGAGACGCCGCCGCCGTCAACCCCATCTCGGGGTTCAGAAGATCACCCCGCACCCTGCCGGAGAGGGAATCATCACCGGAGGGCTGTACATCACCATGCCCGGATCGATGCGTGAGTAGTTCATCCTTGGACTACGGGTCCATAGCAGTAGCTAGATGGTTGTCTTTTCCTCTTGTGCTATCATGTTTAGATCTTGTGAGCTGCCTATCATGATCAGGATCATCTATTTGTAATACTACATGTTCTGTTTGTTGGGATCCAATGAATATTGAATACTATGTCAAGTTGATTATTGATCTATCATATATGTGCTATTTATGTTCTTGCATGCTCTCCGTTGCTAGTAGAGGCTCTGGCCAAGTTGATACTTGTGACTCCAAGAGGGAGTATTTATGCTAGATAGTGGGTTCATGTCTCCATTGAATCTGGGGGAGTGACAGCAACCCCTAAGGTTGTGGATGTGCTGTTGCCACTAGGGATAAAACATCGATGCTTTGTCTAAGGATATTTGTGTTGATTACATTACGCACCATACTTAATGCAATTGTCTGTTGTTTGCAACTTAATACTGGAGGGGGTGCGGATGCTAACCCGAAGGTGGACTTTTTAGGCATAGATGCATGCTGGATGGCGGTCTATGTTCTTTGTCGTAATGCCCTAAGTAAATCTCATAGTAGTCATCATGATATGTATATGCATATCTATTCTGTCAATTGCCCAACTGTAATTTGTTCACCCAACATGCTATTTATCTTATTGGAGAGACACCACTAGTGAACCGTGGACCCCGGTCCTTTCTTTTACATCTGAAATACAATCTACCGCAATCACTGTTTCTTTTGTTTTCTGCAAGCAAACATAATTCTCCACACCATACGTTTAATCCTTTGTTTTCAGCAAGCCGGTGAGATTGACAACCTCACCGTTAAGTTGGGGAAAAGTAGTTTGATTGTGTTGTGCAGGTTCCACGTTGGCGCCGAATCACGGTGTTGCGCCGCACTACACTCCTCCACCAACAACCTTCACGCGCCTTCATCTCCTACCGGTTCGATAAACCTTGGTTTCTTAGGGAAAACTAGCTGTTGTACTCATCATACCTTCCTCTTGGGGTTCCCAACGGACGTGTGCTTTACCGTCACAAGGAAAGCTGCTTCCACGCCGCAGCACAGTACTCTAGCCATCATCTACAACGCTCTATTTCCTCGGAACCCTCAGCCTGCAAATCTCAATGAGCTGATGAATAAATTCAAATATGTGGAGAGTATCCATGACTTTGTAAAGGCGCAGTTGGTGGCTGGTGCTAAATTTGCTCTGATTTGGTTGAGGATCTATTACTTGAAATTGGACATCAACAATGTCTTCAAAATTCTTTACCGGAAGACGTCAAAGAGGAGGGTGAACGCCGACAAGCACAATGAAGTTGTATCGCCTGTAGCTGAGAAGATGATTGACGAACTTCTCCGGTACGACGCTTCTTTCTTCACAGATCATCGCTACGATGACTCGACGCAAATTTTTCGCACTGTCAGGGAGAACATAACCATAGATAGGTTTATATAGAAACAAGTTTTTCCTGATGCATCTGATCTGAGCCGAATATATTTATAACTCGTATGTATTGTAATCATTATTGCGAGACTTGTATATAGTCAAGGCAAATTTTTATGTTGTTTGTTTCCTTGAGCCCCCGAGTATCTCAATTGGCATGATTACCTTTATTGTTTCACGAGGTTTATGTATAACCAAGGCGTGTATATGAGTAAGTGTGCTGTAGATGAATTTTTTTTGGGATTTCTATTTTCGTGCCCTCGGGTCCTTAGTTGTACTTAGTTTTCCCCAGCTCGTTAGTTTTTCCTCAGTTTTCCCAACCCCTTGTCTGAACCGCAGAAGGAGCTCGGACGGAAGGAATCCGTTAAGTTGACCGTTCCGTGCTGACGAGTGGGGTCATGTCGTTTGTGGGGTCGCGTCGTGTGGGACCGCGTCGTGTGGGGCTGGTAGGAAGGGACCGCGTGGGACAGGACGAGACCGTGTTTGTGTGGCCGTAGCGTGTGGGGCCGTAGCGTGTGGAGCCGTGTGGGTCCGGGACGGGGGCACGAGTGGTTTCTGTCTCTTTCGCCCAGATTAGCAGTTTTCAATGTACCTTTTTCCTCTCTATCGCTCGATCTCATTCATATTTGATAGCCCAAATTGGTAGCAAATCTAGAGCAGCTTCTCCTTCTGTTTTTTAACGCCATTCATTTCTTTATGCCTTCGTTTTTACCCAATCAGGTAGGAAATCTAGGGCACAAATCCAGAGAGAAAATATAGGATAAGCTGCATACAGCAACCAACATAGCATAGATATATTCAGGACAGATCCAAAAGTAGTACCGATAGATCCAACATAAGCTACATTTTACATGAATTTAAGCTGCTCTACAGATAGAGCAGTCACATACAGAGAGTGCAGTAGGCACGTTCAACGCCTCCAGGTAGCGCGTGTGACTCGCTTGGAGGTTGCGCAGGTGAATCCCAAGTGCTTTGTGTTTGGCCATGTACGCATGCACGTTCACGGTCCTTCCAACTCTAGCGCCACATCTGCCAATGGATTCAGCATGGTTCACCAGGGAGTTGAAGTCGGTGGCGCGGAGCTTCCTGTTGCAGAAGGGGCACTTGTAAATGCCTCGAGCAAAGGGGCCATCGTAATGGCCGGACTGCAGCCTCCTGAGGACGTGACGAGTCTTGGTGTGGAAGGACTCGTCGTCGCTGTCGACGTCGCTGCTCTGCACCTGTCACGTAGCACCAAAGATCGTGCAAAAAACACGGAGTCAATTGCAACGATGATGGAACAGAGAGTGAACAAAAAATCATGCATGATAATATGGGCTCGAAAAAAGAGGTAGCCTCAGTTACATTGGACACACTTATATCCAGGATTTGAGTCAGTAAACCAAAGATCATGCACAACAAATTTGTACACACCAATTGTTTACTGACCAAACCCTGAATCAATTTATGCCCAAATATTCATCATCATCGGCACAAATCTTAAACAAAAGCAAATCACAAACACTAATAACGCAAGATCTAACACAAAAGGATCAAACTAGGAACAGACGAACAGTAATAACGCAAGATCTAACACAAAAGGATTGAACTAGGAACAGACGAACAGTAATAACGCAAGATCTAACACAAAAGGATTGAACTAGGAACAGACGAACAGTAATAACGCAAGATCTAACACAAAAGGATTGAACTAGGAACAGACGAACAGTAATAACGCAAGATCTAACACAAAAGGATTGAACTAGGAACAGACGAACCGTAATAACGCTAGATCTAACACAAAATGATTGAAATGAGATAAGAACAAGGGAACAAAGGGTTACCTCCGGCTTGTCGACGATGCTGGTGTCGTAGGGGTTCTCCGGCGCGTCGTACTGCACTGGTTCGTACGGGTCCCAATCGACGGGGGACTGGACGGTGGCGGCGGCCGATGCGCCGGCTGCTACGTTGGAAGCAGCGACAGGGGCCTGGACGGGGGCGGCGGCCGATGCGCCGGCTGCTACGTTGGAAGCAGCGACAGGGGCCTGGACGGGGGCGGCGGCTGATGTGCCGACAATGGGCATCTCATTCTTCTCCATCGCCGGCGGTTTTCTTTGGGGTTTTTTCTTCGGTTGTGGAGAAGATGATGGGATAGGAGAGGCGGTTGCAGTGAGCCAGTGAGAACGTGCGTCGAGGGAGAGAAAGAGGGGCTCTATAAAGACGAAGGTGGCATGTACCGCAACACGCGTCCGCTATGCACGGCTGCAGCGTGCACCGCTACACGAGTCTAACCCTGGGACGTTTGGTGTACTCAGTTATAACCTCAGGCCTTATACATAAATTTTATCTGTACTCAGTTTTCCCCTCGAGGACTTAGACCGGCAAGTGCAATATACTCAGTTTTACCCTCAAGTAGCTGGTCAACAGAGAGTCAACAAATGAGATTAACATAGCTAATTGAGTCATTTCATGCGCAAAAAAAAAAAAATAAAAACATAGTGGCAACTACTCATGGAGTCTTCCTACGCAACCTGCCACCTAGAAAACCTTAACAAACATATATAAATCAAGTTTTACCACAAATTTCCACTTCTCAGAATCACTAGTGTAGCTATGAAGATGCATGGTTTTCCACCCAAACCCCTTTGCAAAACATCTTTCCCAAAACATAGTTTGTCTAAATGATGCCATAATTGTCACACTCATGTATATTTGAATTGCAAATAATTTGATGTAGCCCAATATGAATTATATTGTACAAAACACACATTTTTCATTTTGTAATTCTTTTGTTTGAATCCCTTAGTCTATTTACTATTTATGTGCCCTTGGATTCTTAGTACTACTCAGTTTTGCCCTCAAGTACTGTCACAAATGCTCTGAGAAGCCCAAACTTATCCTGATTGGTTGAGCCGTTGTCACACGGATCGACTCCACGAACCGTTGATCCACTGATCTAACGGGCAGTATACCCCTATCCGTCTCTTCGTGGCAACCTCTCTCTCTCTCTCTCTCTCTCTCTCTCTCTCTCTCTCTCTCTGTCGGTGGAGAATGCAATAACGAGTTTGCCACTTAATATAGTTTGGGATATAGTATTGGTATAAACATGAGGCATACATATTTGCGGATTTCGGCGATTGCATTATTTGTCACCCCTCTAACAATTATGAACTATCTTTAGCTGTCCTTTTCTTTTAGGGAATATAGTTTGGGATATAGTATTGGTATTTTGAAACGGCCTAAAAGTGGTATAATTTTGGTATAAACATGAGGCATACATATTTGCGGATTTCGGCGATTGCATTATTTGTCACCCCTCTAACAATTATCAACTATTTGAAATAAAATGCGTACCATCATGGGCACAAGAATTCCTCTCCTACCTCACCGATGGTGTGCTGCCCAATGATAGGGTTCAAGCCAGGCAGATTGAGAGAAGGGCCAAGGCCTACACAATCATCAACCACCAGCTGTACAAACGCAGCGTAAGTGGGGTGTTCCAGCGGTGCGTCGAGCCGGCTGAAGGGATTGAACTCCTTCGGGAAATCCATCAAGGAGAGTGCGGCCATCACGCCTCCTCTAGAGCCATAGTGGGCAAAGCCTTCCGGCACGGCTTTTATTGGCCGACTGCGCTAAGAGACGCAGAAGAACTGGTGAAGAAGTGCAACGGCTGCCAGCGCTTCGCAAAGCAAAGGCAAACGCCGGCTTCCGCCTTGAAAACCATCCCCATCACTTGGCCATTTGCCGTGTGGGGCCTGGATATGGTGGGCCCATTCAAAACAGCCCGAGGCGGCATGACCCACCTCTTGGTGATGATTGACAAATTCACCAAGTGGATTGAAGCCAAGCCGATCAAGAAGCTGGACGGCTCCACAGCCGTCACATTCCTCAAGGAAATTATTGTGAGGTACGGCTACCCCCACAGCATCATCACCGACAACGGCAGCAACTTCGCCGAAGGCATATTCAAGCGCTACTGTGGGGAGATGGGGATCCGGATGGACCTATCATCAGTGGCGCACCCGGAAACCAACGGCCAAGTGGAGAAGGCAAACGGCCTGATCCTAGCCGGCATCCGGCCCCGGCTGGTAGAGCCGCTCGAGCGGTCAGCCGGCTGCTGGATAGAAGAGCTGCCCTCCGTGCTTTGGAGTCTGCGCACCACGCCAAACCGCTCCGTCGGCTTCACACCATTTTTCCTCGTATACGGGGCCGAAGCCGTCCTGCCGACTGATATCGAGCACGACGCGCCAAGGATCAAGCTCTACACGGAAGCCGAAGCTAAAGAAGCTCGTGAAGATGGAGTCGACCTGGTCGAAGAGGCCCGGCTGCTGGCTCTGTCCAGATCAGCCATATACCAGCAAAGCCTCCGACGCTATCACAGCCGGAAGGTGCAGCCCTTAGCATTCCGAGAAGGAGACCTAGTGCTCCGGCTGATCCAACGGACAGCCGGACAGCATAAACTAGCATCCCCATGGGAGGGTCCCTTCATCGTGAGCAAGGCAGTAGGCAATGATTCCTACTATCTCATAGATGCCCAAGAGGCTAAGAAGAACAAGGCGAACAAAACCGACGAGGAGACAAAACGTCCCTGGAACGTCAGGTTGCTTCGACCATTTTACACTTGAGAGCAGGAATGTATGTATCCCTTGTACTCCCTTTTGTAAGCTATGAAAAAGCAAGCGCTAAGAGCGCCGATTTCGACAAGTTTTTCGCGTACTCTATTGTTTTCGCCGATTGGCTAACACCCTCTCACGCGGCCGGCTCAGTAACGTGATCCGGTTTCCGACAGCCGGCTTCCGACCAGCTACAGACCGCAACCCGGCTGTCCGGCTGGCGGGAGTAAGAGCCTAGGGAGCCGGCACGCGAAAGACGACTAAGAGAAAGAGTGAAAGCGAATTGACTTGCACAACTCTTCATAAAAGTGCCGGATTGCCGAACTCAGCTCGTTCGACTGAAATACTGTCGGCCTCACCCAGCGGCACGCTCTTGATCCGGCGACGGATCGCAAGTCGGACGTACGACCGGCAAGAGCAAAGCCAAAGAGTGGGGCGGATGGGAAAAAGCGAACAAGTCGAAAGAAAGCAAGCCGGCACACAAATGATTAACAAACACATTAAAGTGCGCCTTAATAAAGGATAATAATATTGTCATTACATGCGCACCCGGCATCCCGGGGATTTAATAATTTGTCTTTGCAAAAGCAAGATTACATAAACAGGAAAGCCTAGGCGCCGGCTGGAGGAGGACCAGCCGGATCAACAGCAGGCGGCGGAGACTCCATCTCGATCTCATCTTCGAACTCCTCCTCGTCAGACGGCGGGTTCGGGTCCTCGATGAAGATACGCTTGTCGACGAAGTCGGCGATGGCGCAGGCGCGGGCAAGCCGGGCGGTCTTGTTCTCCGCCGGAAGGTTCTCCTCCACGTCGGCCCGCCGGCTCTCCAGCTGATCCAGGCTGACCTCGGTGTACCAGGAGAGCACGAAGGAGAGGGCCATGTCGGCCCAGCGCGCGCGGCCGACTCCTTCCAGTCGAGGAAGCGGTCCGGCGCCGTCTCCACCATTTGATAAGGTTGGAGAGGTCCTGCGGCAGCGCCTTTCGGCCACAGCATCGGATCAGCTCCTCCGCCGCCTTCCGGAGCTCCCAGCCAAGCTTCGTGATGGGCTCGACGCGGGCGGCCATGGACGCCAGGTAGTCGTCCATGGAGAAGCAGTCCGAGCTCTGCTCCCCGGTAGCCTGCCGGCGCGCATCCCGCGCCCTGCCGGCTGCCGCTAGCGCCGCATCCTGCGCCTCAGGGAAGGCCGCTGCAAGGAAAAAGCAAGTCAGAAGCTTATCGAAGACAGAAAAATGCAAATTTTCAAAGTAAGACTGGCGGCAGCCGGCAAGAACCGACTGCCCCCAGCCTGAAGATGGAGATTTTGAAGTCCTAAAGACTGGCGGCAGCCGGCAAGAACCGACTGCCCCCAGCCTGAAGATGGAGATTTCGAAGTCTTAAGACTGGCGGCAGCCGGCAAGAACCGACTGCCCCCAGCCCGACGATGGAGATTTCGAAGTCCAAAGTAAGACTGGCGGCAGCCGGCACCGACGCCCTCACGAAGATGGAGATTTCGGTTCAGTAAGACTGGCGGCAGCCGGCAAGAACCGACTGCCCCCAGCCTGAAGATGGAGATTCCGAAGTCCAAAGTAAGACCGGCGGCAGCCGACAGAGCCGACTGCCCCCAGCCTGAAGATAGAGACAACGAAAAGAGCCGGCCGCCAACCTAAGGCAGCCGACACCGAAAGCCGGCAAAGGGGAAGGAAATAAAAGTACAAGGACTCACCCGCCAAGCCGCGGTCGAGCCGGCTAATTCCTCCACCCACCGCTTGGCGGTGGCCGACAGCTCTTCAGATTTGGCGGTCACCTCGCTGAAGCCGGCCGCTCCACCTTCTCCGCGGCCGACCCTCCACCTTCTCCTCCTCAGCCTTCCCGAGGGCGGCCAGCTCCTTGAGATGGTTGGCCTCAGCTTGCGCAGCCGCAGCTCGCCGTCAGCCACCTTCAGCTTGGCAGCAGCGCCCGGCCCGCCTCCTCGCTCTGGCGCATTGGCGCGGGCGATCCGAAGATCCTCTCAGCTGCGGAACCCGAGCAGCTTCGGCTGTAAAACGGCAAGAAATCGTCAGCCGGAAGAAATCAAAGAAAAAGCAAGACAAAAGAGAGAAATCCCACCCTTGACGGCCTCCAGCTCGCGAGCCAAGGCGGCCCGCTCGATCTTGGCCTTGTGGTAGCTGGTCACCACCTGGTTGTACAAGACGGTGCGTCGCTCCGCAACCGTCTGAGAGAAAGTCAGTTGTTTAGGCGAAACCCGGACCGGCTCCAAGCAGCCGGCCCATGCCTCGGAGGGCTACCAGGATAACAATAAAATTGCAAAAACAGAGAAGACACTCACCTTGTCAGCATCCTCCAGCGTTGCCAGCTGGGCAAGGTCTCGGCGGCTTTGGCCTTGAGGCTGGCGCGGAAGCCGGAGAAGAACATCTTCATGGGCGCCGTGCCTGGCTGCCCCTCCCGGCTGATCACCTCGCAGGAGTCCGCCTGGTGCCATGCCTTCTCCATGGTGCCAGCCGAGCCAAGGCTGGAGTCGGAGGCGGACGGCACGCTCACCAGCCGGGCACCCTTGGCCACGTGGAGGCTAGTGGGCGACACCGCCGGGCCCTTCGTCCTCACCAACGCCCGGGAGTCGGCCCTCGAGCGCGCCGGCTCCTCCCTCAACGGCTCTTCCCGCCGGCTCCCCTGCGTCCGGCCGGAGGCGGCAGCCGGCCGGCCCGGCGGGGGCCGCCTTCCGCGGCTGCGTCCCTCGCGGCGCAGCCCCGCCGACCCGCCAGGCGGCATAGCCCCGCCGGCTCCAGCTCCTGCCGCCGGTGGCACACCTCGGCCGGCCCAGCCGCGGTCCCAACAGCGGAGCGCGGTGTGGAAACAGGTCGCCGAGAGTGGGCCTCTGGGCCGACTCGCCCTGGGCGCCCTGGCCCGGCGCTGAAGGAGGCGCAGCCGAAGAAGACGCCCCCGCAGAAGGCGGCGTAACCACAGGCGGCACGACGACAACGGGCGGCGCGCGCGCAAGTGTCGAAGGCGGCGGCGTCGGCTCCCTCTGCCGCCGGAACGGCGGCGCAACGCGAGCAGCCGGCCGAGAGCCGCCGCCCTGGGTGAACTTTATGGCAGCCCTAGTCGAACAAACAAAAGAAGATAAATACAAAGAAAGGAAAGAAAAGGAATCAAACAACGAAGAAAAAAGGACTCACCCGGCCGTCTCTGGAACCTTCTTGGGCCCCAGCTGGCGCTGCTTCTTGGCCCGACTCTCCAGCGCAGCCGTGGTCCCGCTGCCGGCCCGCTTTTTCCTCTTGGGCGCAGAAGTCGCCGACGCGGCAGGCGGCCTCGTGCGCAGAGGCACCGCAGGTGTCGGGGGGAAGACCCCGGGTAGGGCAATGGACGCGGAGCGGCCGGCTTGAGGTCGGCCGGCTCGCGGCAAAGGCCGGCTGAGGAGCAGCCGGCTGGAGCCGTGGCCGGCTGCCTCGGAGCCGGCTGGCTCTAAGTCCTAGTCGGCTTGGCTGCGGCCTTCGACGCTGTAGCTGGGCCGGCTTCTACAAGCCATATCCGACTGGGGTTTATACCTCAGACCGACTCGAGGCTGGCGAGCCTTGCACAGAAGGAACTGGGTAGGTGAGCCGGGTTCAAAGGTCCACGCTGACCTCATCTCCCGTAAAGTACGGGGCACTGTAGAGCAGCAGTGCCACGCGCCAGACAGGCCATCATGGCGTACGTCGAGCCGTACGCGCTACAGAGCATGATGACGACAACGACAGCACCTCCACGCCGCTGACCTGGGCAGGCGGATGGGACGTGCCACTACGTTCAACGGCTCCCTGGCGTCAGCGCCTCGGGAAGGGACGGGAGCCGAAGCCGGCCCATGCTGGCCACTAGACTCTAGGGACTTATATGTAAAGTGCCGGTGCCTATATAAGCCGGGCCCCCCTCGTGCGGGGGACGATCGATCAGTTACCACTCACTAGTCTTAGAGCTGCCCTGAGAGAGACCTTCGTCCACCTCAGAGCAGCCGGATACAGCTCAAGGAGCACCATTGTACCGTGTTACACATCATATACACTCATAGCAGGAGTAGAGGTTTTACCTCCACCGGAGGGCCTCGAACCTGGGTACGTCGCCGTGTCGTTCGTGCCCATACCCGCTTCCGGATACCGCCGTGAGATCTCTCAGGAGCCCCTTCGATTAGCCACCCTATGGCATATGTCATGACGATACCACGACATTTGGCGCCCACCGTGGGGCATTCAGCATCCTCGGCCGGTGTCTTCATCCGGACGGGCCTCACCATCACCACCGGCGAGCGAGTCGCTTCAGGCTTGGTCTGGAGATTCGGCTCCCTCGACTGCGTCAGCGACAACGCTGGCTGCTTCGCCGACCGGCCATTCCCTGCCGGCGGCAACATCATCAGCTTCGGCGGCTTCGACGTCTACGTCGCCACCGTTGCACCACCGCGCTACCCGCGCGAGATCGTGCGCTGCGCAAGCCCTCCCCCTGGAGCCGGCGCCAGCCTCACCACCGCCAGCCCCTGCATCATGCAGGAGGTCATGACCACCGGCAACGACGCCGCCGACAAGACCACGCGCATCCGCGGTCCTGCGCTGGAGCGCAACAAGGACGCCGGCGCATCCGCCTCAGGCGCAAAGGCGCCGCCACCACCATCCCGGCTGGACGAAGTTAGGGCCAAGCTGAGCACTCCGCTCACGCCTGGTGCCGACCCCACCACCATCGAGAAGGACCTGGAGGAGCACCGCCAGCTCCTCCTCAAGCAAACGGAAGAGCTGGCTGCTGCAAAGCGCCAGTGGGAGATCTCCCAGCGCGAGTTCAACCGCGCCCACGGCCTCACGCCAGCCGGCGACAACCCCAGCCGAGCCGGCCAGATCCGCCGCAGAGGAGGCGGCCTGGGCGCAGAGATCGCCCGGGACGGCGCGCATCGCTGATGCGCGTAGATGTACACGTCCGTTGGGAACCCCAAGAGGAAGGTATGATGCGCACAGTGGCAAGTTTTCCCTCAGTATGAAACCAAGGTTTAATCGAACCAGTAGGAGCCAAGAAGCACGTTGAAGGTTGATGGTCACGAAATGTGATGCGGCGCAACACCAGGGATTCCGGCGCCAACTAGGAACCTGCACAACACAACCAAAGTACTTTGCCCCAACGAAACAGTGAGGTTGTCAATCTCACCGGCTTGCTGTAACAAAGGATTAAACGTATCGAGTGGAAGATGTTTGCAAAGAAAACAAGTAAAACAAGTAGATTGTATGCTATGGAAAGAATAGGACCGGGGTCCACAGTTCACTAGAGGTGTCTCTCCCATAAGATAAAAGCATGTTGGGTGAACAAATTACAGTCGGGCAATTGACAAATAGAGAAAGGCATAATAATGCATATACATGACATGGTAAATATAGTGAGATTTAATTGGGCATTACGACAAAGTACATAGACCGCCATCCAACTGCATCTATGCCTAAAAAGTCCACTTCAGGTTATCGTCCGAACCCCCTCCAGTATTAAGTTGCAAAGCAAAGACAATTGCATTAAGTATTGTGCGTAATGTAATCAATAACTACATCCTTAGACATAGCATCAATGTTTTATCCCTAGTGGCAACAAGCACATCACAACCTTAGAACTTTCTGTCACTGTCCCAGGTATCAATGAAGGCATGAACCCACTATCGAGCATAATTACTCCCTCTTGGAGTTAAGAGTAAAAACTTGGCCAGAGCCTCTACTAATAACGGAGAGCATGCAAGATCATAAACAACACATGAACAATAGATTGATAATCACCATAATCATAGTACTCTCTATCCATCGGATCCCGACAAACACAACATATAGAATTACATATAGATGATCTTGATCATGTTAGGCAGCTCACAAGATCTAACAATGAAGCACAACAAGGAGAAGACGACCATCTAGCTACTGCTATGGACCCATGGTCCAGGGGTGAACTACTCACTCATCACTCCGGAGGCGATCATGGCGATGAAGAGTCCTCCGGGAGATGAATCCCCTCTCCGGCAGGGTGCCGGAGGCGATCTCCGAATCCCCCGAGATGGGATTCGCGGCGGCGGCGTCTCGTAAGGTTTTCCGTATCGTGGGCTCTCACTGGGGGTTTCGCGACGGGAGCTTTAAGTAGGCGGAAGGTCAACGCGAGGGGCCACAGGGCCCAGGGGGCAGGTCGGCGCGGCCAGGGCCTGGGCCGCGCCGGCCTCCCTCCTGGCCGCCTCGTGGCCCCACTTCGTTAGGTCTTCGGTCTTCTGGAAGCTTCGTGCAAAAATAGGGCCCTGGGCGAAAGTTTCGTCCAATTCCGAGAATATTTTTACTAGGATTTCGAAACCAAAACAGCAGAAAACAACAACTGGCTCTTCGGCATCTTGTTAATAGGTTAGTTCCAAATGCATAAATATGACATATAATGTGCATAAAACATGTAGGTATCATCAATAAAGTAGCATGGAACATAAGAAATTATCGATACGTTGGAGACGTATCAGCATCCCCAAGCTTAGTTCTGCTCGTCCCGAGCAGGTAAAACGATAACAAAGATAATTTCTGAAGTGACATGCCATCATAATCTTGATCATACTATTTGTAAACATATGTAATGAATGCAGCGATCAAAGCAAAGGTAATGACATGAGTAAACAATCGAATCATATAGCAAAGACTTTTCATGAATAGTACTTCAAGACAAGCATCAATAAGTCTTGCATAAGAGTTAACTCGTAAAGCAATAAATCAAAGTAAAGGTGTTGAAGCAACACATAAGAAGATTAAGTTTCAGCGGTTGCTTTCAACTTGTAACATGTATATCTCATGGATATTGTCAACATAAAGTAATATAATAAGTGCAATATGCAAGTATGTAGGAATCAATGCACAGTTCACACAAGTGTTTGCTTCTTAAGGTGGAAGGAGATAGGTAAACTGACTCAACAATAAAAGTAAAAGAAAGGTCCTTCAAAGAGGAAAGCATCGATTGCTGTATTTGTGCTAGAGCTTTTATTTTGAAAACATGAAACAATTTTGTCAACGGTAGTAATAAAGCATATGAGTTATGAAAATTATATCTTACAAGTTGCATGCATAGTATACTAATAGTGCCCGCACCTCGTCCTACTTAACTTGGACTACCGGATCTTTGCATGCCATGTTTCAACCAAGTGTCACAAAGGGGTACCTCCATGCCGCCTGTACAAAGGTCCAAGGAGAATGCTCGCATTTCGGATTTCTCGCTTTTGATTATTCTCAACTTAGACATCCATACCGGGACAACATGGACAACAGATAATGGACTCCTCTTTAATGCATAAGCATGTAGCAAAGTTATTATTCTCATATGAGATTGAGGATATATGTCCAAAACTGAAACTTCCACCATGATTCATGGCTTTAGTTAGCGGCCCAATGTTCTTCTCTAACAATTTTGCATGCTCCAACCACTAAAATGATAGACCTTCAGACAAGACGGACATGCATAGCAACTCACATGATATTCAACAATAGTTGATGGCGTTCCCCTAAACATGGTTATCGCACAACAAGCAACTTAATAAAATATAAAGTGCATAAGTACATATTCAATACTACGATAGTTTTTAAGGCTATTTTGTCCCATGAGCTATATATTGCAAAGGTGAATGATGGAATTTTAAAGGTAGCACTCAAGCAATTTACTTTGGAATGGGTAAATACCATGTAGTAGGTAGGTATGGTGGACACAAATGGCATAGTGGTTGGCTCAAGGATTTTGGATGCATGAGAAGTATTCCTCTCGATACAAGGTTTAGGCTAGCAAGGTTATTTGAAGCAAACTCAAGGATGAACAAGTGCAGCAAAACTCACATAAAAGACATATTGTAAACATTATAAGACTCTACACTGCCTTCCTTGTTGTTCAAAACTCAATACTAGATATTATCTAGACCTTAGAGAAACCAAATATGCAAATCAAATTTTAGCAAGCTCTATGTATTTCTTCATTAATGGGTGCAAAGCATATGATGCAAGAGCTTAAACATGAGCACAACAATTGCCAAGTATCACATTATCCAAGACATTTTTAGAATTACTACATGTAGCATTTTCCAATTCCAACCATATAACAAATTAACGAAGAAGAAACTTCGCCTTGAACATTATGAGTAAAGCCTAAGGACACATGTGTCCATATGCAACAGCGGAGCGTGTCTCTCTCCCACAAAGTGAATGCTAGGATCCATCTTATTCAAACAAAAACAAAACGAAAACAAACCGACGCTCCAAGTAAAGAACACCAGATGTGACTGAATAAAAATATAGTTTCAGGGAGGAACCTGATGATGTTGTCGATGAAGAAGGGGATGCCTTGGGCATCCAAGCTTAGACGCTTGAGTCTTCTTAAAATATGCAGGGATGAACCACGGGGGCATCCCCAAGCTTAGAGCTTTCACTCCTCTTGATCTTAGTATATCATTCTCCTCTCTTGACCCTTGAAAACTTCCTTCACACCAAACTTCAAGCAAACTCATTAGAGGGTTAGTGCATCATTAATAATTCACTCATTCAGAGGTGACACAATCATTATTTTCACTTCTGGACATTGCATAATGCTACTGGACATTAATGGATCAAAGAAATAAATCCAACATAGCAAAAGAGGCAATGCGAAATAAAAGGCAGAATCTGTCAAAAACAGAACAGTCCGTAAAGACGAATTTATAAATGGCACCAGACTTGCTCAAATGGAAAAACTCAAAACTAATGAAAGTTGCGTACATATCTGAGGATCACGCTCGTAAATTGGCAGATTTTTTCGAATTTTCTACAGGGAATTATGCCCAGATTCGTGACAGACAGCAATGCTGTTTCTGTGCAGCGATCCCAAATATAACATCAACTTTGACATAGAAACTTTACTTGGCACAAAAACATGATAAGGAGAGGTTGCTACAGTAGTAAACAACTTCCAAGACTCAATAAAACAAAAAATTGCTGTAGGTAAAAACATGCTTTTCTTTAACGCCTTTCAGCTAGGCGCAGAAAGTGCAAATCAAGTATTATCGAGAGATGGTGTGTCAACCTTACCTTGGGCTTCATCTTTACCTTTCTTAATGTTTTTCTTTCCTTTTGGTTTAGGAAATATATGATTCCCCCTGGTATAGAGGTGAATTTCAGAGTGCCTTCTCCCACATCAATGACTGCTCCCAATAATTTCAGCAAGGATCTTCCGAATATGATTTTTCCTGTTTCAATAATAAGATAATCAATGGATACTGTTCTTCCACGAATGGTTGTATGCACACCTGCAGCTATTCCCTTAGGAATTATGATAGAGTTATCAATAAGAGCTATTTCTTCTCCCCCTTTATCGATTCCCCAAAGTTTCAAAGATTTATAAATGTTTTCAGGCATAAGGCAAAATTCATACATAATATCACAATAGGCATGAAGAGTTCGATCACCGATGACAATTTTAACAGAAGGGTCCCATGATGAAGGTTTAGGATTCTCTAAGACTTGTTCAAGACGATTACGAACACAGTGATAATTATCATTTAAGCGAGATGTACTTATCTCGAGATTGTTCAATCTATTATGAATGCTAATAAGGGCTGAATCAAAGTTATTAGCTGAATCATGTGATGCAACCAATTTCTTTATGGCATTAAAAGCTTGATCCCCATTACAATGAAGGAAATCTCCTCCTACTAAAGTGTCCAAAGCATATCTATAGCGAACCATAAGACCAAAATAAAAATTACTAAGGAGCAAGCTTAGAGTCATTTGAGGTTCAGTTTTGCGATAAGAAGTAAAAATTCTAGACCAAGCATCCTTAAAACTCTCCTCATCCCCTTGCTTGAAAGTGAACACTAAGTCTTCAGGTGAAGAAGTAACAGGTTCAGAGCTAGACATGGTAATAAAAGTAACTAAATTTTTTTTTTGTATTTTAAATATAGAGTGCAGGACAATAAAGCAAACTAGATAGAGTAAATGCGAGTAACTAATTTTTTTGTGTTTTTGATATAGAGAGCAAGACAGTAAATAAAGTAAAACTAGCAACTAATTTTTTTTGTATTTTGATTTAGTGCAGCAAACAAAGTAGTAAATAAAATAAAGCAAGACAAAAACAAAGTAAAGAGATTGAGAAGTGGAGACTCCCCTTGCAGCGTGTCTTGATCTCCCCGGCAACGGCGCCAGAAAAAGTGCTTGATGCGCGTAGATGTACACGTCCGTTGGGAACCCCAAGAGGAAGGTATGATGCGCACAGTGGCAAGTTTTCCCTCAGGATGAAACCAAGGTTTAATCGAACCAGAGGAGCCAAGAAGCACGTTGAAGGTTGATGGTCACGAAATGTGATGCGGCGCAACACCAGGGATTCCGGCGCCAACTAGGAACCTGCACAACACAACCAAAGTACTTTGCCCCAACGAAACAGTGAGGTTGTCAATCTCACCGGCTTGCTGTAACAAAGGATTAAACGTATCGAGTGGAAGATGTTTGCAAAGAAAACAGTAAAACAAGTAGATTGTATGCTATGGAAAGAATAGGACCGGGGTCCACAGTTCACTAGAGGTGTCTCTCCCATAAGATAAAAGCATGTTGGGTGAACAAATTACAGTCGGGCAATTGACAAATAGAGAAAGGCATAATAATGCATATACATGACATGGTAAATATAGTGAGATTTAATTGGGCATTACGACAAAGTACATAGACCGCCATCCAACCGCATCTATGCCTAAAAAGTCCACCTTCAGGTTATCGTCCGAACCCCTCCAGTATTAAGTTGCAAAGCAACAGACAATTGCATTAAGTATTGTGCGTAATGTAATCAATAACTACATCCTTAGACATAGCATCAATGTTTTATCCCTAGTGGCAACAGCACATCACAACCTTAGAACTTTCTGTCACTGTCCCAGTATCAATGAAGGCATGAACCCACTATCGAGCATAATTACTCCCTCTTGGAGTTAAGAGTAAAAACTTGGCCAGAGCCTCTACTAATAACGGAGAGCATGCAAGATCATAAACAACACATGAACAATAGATTGATAATCACCATAATCATAGTACTCTCTATCCATCGGATCCCGACAAACACAACATATAGAATTACATATAGATGATCTTGATCATGTTAGGCAGCTCACAAGATCTAACAATGAAGCACAACAAGGAGAAGACGACCATCTAGCTACTGCTATGGACCCATGGTCCAGGGGTGAACTACTCACTCATCACTCCGGAGGCGATCATGGCGATGAAGAGTCCTCCGGGAGATGAATCCCCTCTCCGGCAGGGTGCCGGAGGCGATCTCCGAATCCCGAGATGGGACGCGGCGGCGGCGTCTCCGTAAGGTTTTCCGATCGTGGCTCTCGGTACTGGGGGCTCGCGACGGGAGCTTTAAGAGGCGGAAGGTCAACGCGAGGGGCCACACGAGGGGCCCAGGGGGCAGGTCGGCGCGGCCAGGGCCGCGCGGCCTCCCCCCGGCCGCCTCGTGGCCCCACTTCGTTAGGTCTTCGGTCTGGAAGCTTCGTGCAAAAATAGGACCCTGGGCGAAAGTTTCGTCCAATTCCGAGAATATTTCTTTACTAGGATTTCTGAAACCAAAAACAGCAGAAAACAGCAACTGGCTCTTCGGCATCTTGTTAATAGGTTAGTTCCAGAAAATGCATAAATATGACATATAATGTGCATAAAACATGTAGGTATCATCAATAAAGTAGCATGGAACATAAGAAATTATCGATACGTTGGAGACGTATCATCGCCGGCTCCATCTACGGAGCTGCCCATCTACAACACCCCCGACAAGAACATGCTCGCGGCTGAAGCTGCCGCGGAAGAGCTGCACCGCCTCGAAGGCGCAGAGTTACGCCGCCAGACTGAGCGGGTGACTGAGCTGCTGAAGGCGGCCAACCGCCAAACGCAGGACCCCAGGTACGCCCATGCCCCCAGAGCTTCTCACGCTCATGGCGCTGCAGGCAAGGACCGAGACGGTCCGAAGGACACGGCCGAGTCCACCTCCCTCGCACCAAGCCGGCGGGCCGACAGCCGGAACACCCATGCAAGCTCCAGCCGCACAAGCCGGCCGCCCAGTGGCAACAGCGGTCGCAGCCGGCCACCATCAAGCCGGCACGACGACGAAGAGTACGAGTACGAGAGGCCATCCACCATCAAGCACCGCGCGGCTCCAGAGGCCAGTGGCCCGCGCCAGCCGGCCCGCTCCCGGCTGGGCCCACGCGTCGAGCCGGCGGACGCCAGAGATCGCCTCGACCGGCTGGTCGAATCCCGCATCGCGGAGGAAGAAGGGCCAGCCGGCCCCAAGTGCTTCGGGCCGCGGATCCTCAACGAGCCCATGAGAGCCGGCTTCCAGCTCCCCCGCGACACACCCAAGTACGACGGCACGACCAAGCCGGAGGACTGGCTGCAGGACTACTCCACCGCAGTCGGCATCGCCCAGGGCAACAAGCGCTGGGCCGTGCGCTACTCCCCCCTCATGCTGCTCGGCTCCGCCCGCACCTGGCTCAACAACCTACCAGCCGGCAGCATCAACGGCTGGCTCGACTTCGAGGACGCCTTCATCAGCAACTTCACCGGCACCTACCGCCGGCCGGGTCGCCCCCAACAGCTTGAGATGTGCAAGCAGGGCGCAGACGAGACGGACCGTGCGTACCTAACGCGCTGGTGCGAGATGCGCAACTCCTGCGAGGGCGTGCACGAGATCCAGGCAGTCGGCTTCTTCATGGCCGGCTGCCGGCCCAACACCATGCTGTGGCACAAGCTGCACCGCAGCGACCCCAAGACGATGGCTGCCTTGATGGCCATCGCAGACAAGTACGCGCTGGCTGATGGAACCAGCAGCACGCCGGCTGAGATTTCGCCGGCTCCATCCAGGCGGGACAACAACAAGCCGGCTGAGCACAAGCCGGCCGAGGGCGGCCACCACGGCAGCCGGCGGGACAATTACCGCGGCAAGAGGCACAGCGACCAGCCGGACCGCCGGTACGGCTCCGCCCACGTGGCGGCAGTGTCAGACCACGCGGCTGGCGCAAGCCGGCGCCAGAAGCAGACGGACCGGCCCTGGAAGCCGAAGTACACCTTCGAGCAGATGCTCGACTCGCCGTGCAAGTACCACAGCGGCAAGAACCCCTCCAACCACTCCACCCGCGACTGCCACTTCATGAAGCGGCTGACGAGCGGCGAGCCCCTTCCGCCTCCACCCCCACCACCACCAGCCGGCGGGCCGGGTGGCCAAGCCGGCGCAGAAGCCAACAACCTCGAGCACCACGAGGCTAACCAAGTGCACCATGGCGGCCGGTACCTGGCTGAGGATGCCACCTACATCATCTTCACCACCGAGCCCGAGGACAAAACGAGCCAGCAGCGCCGTTCCCTCGAAGTCAACGCGGTCATGCCGCCGGTCCCCCAGTACCTACACTGGTCAGAGCAGGCCATCACTTTTGATCGCCGCGACACACCGGCTGTCCTACCAAAGCCGGGCAGCTACGCCATGGTCCTCGACCCCACCATCGGCACAACCCGGCGCAGCGTGCGCTTCTCGCGCGTCCTCATGGATGGGGGCAGCAGCATCAACATCCTCTACCGCGACACCGCCCGCAAGCTGGGCATCCAGGAGGCCGAGTTGCGCCCCACCCCCACCGTCTTCCATGGCATCGTGCCAGGCCACTGCTGCCAGCCGATTGGCCGGATCACCCTGGAGGTCATGTTCGGCAAGCCGGACAACTTCCGCACGGAGAACATCGAGTTCGAGGTGGTGGACCTCGTGAGTCCCTACCACGCGCTCCTGGGCAGGCCGGCCCTGACAAAGTTCATGGCGGTGCCCCACTACGGGTACCTGAAGATGAAGATGCCTGGCCCCAAGGGGGTCATCACCGTAGCCGGCGACTATCGCCGCTCCATGGACTGCGCCACGCAGAGCTCCAAGATGGCCCAGACGCTGGTCATCGCCACCGAGAAGCAGCTCATCCACGACGCCGTCGCCTTGGCTAAGGCCGCGCAGGCGGACATGCCGGCTGTGGGCAACCCGGCTGGGACGACTCACTTCCAGCCGGCCGACAACACCAAGAAGATCCTGCTCGACCCGGCCCAGCCGGACAAGTACGTCACCATCGGTGCCGGCTTGAGCAGCAAATAGGAAAGCGAGCTCACCAGCTTCCTCCGTGAGAATCGGGACATCTTCGCATGGTCTCCAAGGGACATGCCGGGTGTACCGAGGGAGTTGGCTGAGCACCACCTCCACGTCAGGCCTGAAGCCAAGCCGGTGAAGCAGCCTCTCAGGCGCTTCGCCGAAGAACGAAGGAAGGCCATTGGTGAAGAAATTGCCCGGCTCCTAGCTGCCGGCTTCATCATGGAAGTACTGCACCCGGACTGGTTGGCGAACCCGGTCCTGGTTTTGAAGAAGAACGGCTCCTGGCGCATGTGTATCGACTACACCAGCCTCAACAAGGCGTGCCCGAAGGACCCCTTCCCCCTGCCGCGCATAGATCAAGTCATAGACTCGACTGCCGGCTGTGAACTGTTGTCTTTCTTAGATGCCTACTCAGGCTACCACCAGATTCCTTTGAATCCGGCTGATCAAATAAAGACTTCGTTCATTACCCCGTATGGGGCTTACTGCTACACGACTATGCCATTCGGCTTGAAAAATGCAGGCGCCACCTACCAAAGGTGCATGCAAAAGTGTTTGCAGGATCAAATCGGCAGAAATGTTCACGCATACGTGGATGATGTCGTTGTAAAAACCAAGGAGATGCCTACCCTCCTTGATGACTTGAGAGAAACCTTCACCAATCTGCGAAGATTCCGGATGAAGCTCAACCCGGCCAAATGCACGTTCGGCGTGCCAGCCGGCCAACTCCTGGGCTACCTCGTTTCTCAGCGAGGAATCGAAGCCAACCCGGAGAAGATCAGTGCCATTGAGAAGATGGAACTGCCGTAGTGCCTCAAGGACGTCCAGAAGTTCACCGGATGCCTGGCCTCCTTGAGCCGCTTCGTCAGCCGGCTGGGGGAGAAGGCACTGCCCCTGTATCAATTGATGAGGAAGTCGGACAAATTCGTCTGGTCACCGCAGGCGGATGAAGCCTTTCGTGACTTAAAGCGTGTGCTCTCAACCGCGCCAATCCTTGCAACGCCAGGTTCAATGGAGCCGATGCTGTTGTACATCGCAGCCACCAACCGAGTGGTCAGCGTTGTCCTGGTGGTGGAGCGCAAAGAAGCCGAAAACAGAGAGCAGCTGGTCCAGCGCCCAGTCTACTACCTCAGCGAAGTGCTCTCCCAGTCGAAGCAAAACTACCCCCACTACCAGAAGGTCACCTACGGTGTCTACATGGCGGCCAAGAAGCTCAAACATTACTTCCAAGAGCATCCCATCAGGGTGGTTGCCACAGCGCCCCTGGCGGAAATCATCGGCAGCAAGGATGCCAATGGCCGGGTTGCCAAGTGGGCCCTGGAGCTAGCCGCCCACACCATCCTCTACGAACCACGCACAGCCATCAAGTCGCAGATCCTCGCGGACTTCTTTGTCGACTGGGCTGAGATGCAATACCTGCCGCCTGTGCCGGATTCCACACATTGGAAGATGCACTTCGACGGCTCGAAGATGCGCAACGGCTTGGGAGCCGGCGTCGTCATCACCTCTCCCAAAGGGGACCGGCTGGACTACGTCCTGCAGATCCACTTCGCCGCATCCAACAACGTGGCGGAGTATGAAGCGCTCATTCATGGGCTGAAGCTGGCCAAGGAGATTGGCGTGCGTCGCATACTATGCTTCGGCGACTCCGACTTGGTCATACAGCAAGCATCTGGCGACTGGGACGCGAAGGACGCCAACATGGCCTCGTACCGCTTCCACGTCCAGCAGCTATCCGGCTTCTTCGACGGCTGCGAATTCCACCATGTGCCACGAGCAAACAATGAGGCGGCTGATGCCTTGTCCAAGATCGGCTCAACCCGGCAGGCCATTCCGCCGGGCATCGCCTTGGCGGTTATCAAGAAGCCGTCCATCATACCGTCACCGGACTCGGATTCCATATTCGTGCCGGCTGACCCGGGGGCTTCTCAGCCGAACCCGGGGGCTTCATCGCCCAAGTCGGGGGCTCATCAGCCAAACCCGCCGGCTTCTCAGCCGAACCCGGGGGCTTATCGGTCCAACGCGGGGGCTTCTCAGCCAAACTCGGGGGCTTATCAGCCAAACCCGCCGGCTTCACAGCCGAACCCGGCGACCACGCAGTCGAAACCGGAAGCTCCGAAGATGGAGGCCTTGGTGGTTAGCGTGTTTGAAATAAAATGCGTACCATCATGGGCACAAGAATTCCTCTCCTACCTCACCGACGGTGTGCTGCCTGATGATAGAGTCCAGGCCAGGCAGATTGAGAGAAGGGCCAAGGCCTATACAATCATCAACCACGAGCTGTACAAACGCAGCGTAAGTGGGGTGTTCCAGCGGTGCGTCGAGCCGGCTGAAGGGATTGAACTCCTACGGGAAATCCACCAGGGAGAGTGCGGCCATCACGCCTCCTCCAGAGCCATAGTGGCCAAAGCCTTCCGGCACGGTTTTTACTGGCCGACTGCGCTCAGGGACGCAGAAGACCTGGTGAAGAAGTGCAACGGCTGCCAGCGCTTCGCAAAGCAAAGGCAAACGCCGGCTTCCGCCCTAAAAACCATCCCCATCACCTGGCCGTTTGCCGTATGGGGCTTGGATATGGTAGGCCCATTCAAGACAGCCCGAGGCGGCATGACACACCTCTTGGTGATGATTGATAAATTCACTAAGTGGATCGAAGCCAAGCCGATCAAGAAGCTGGACGGCTCCACAGCCGTCACATTCCTCAAGGAGATAATCGCAAGATACGGCTACCCGCATAGCATCATCACTGACAACGGCAGCAACTTCGCCGAGGGCATTTTCAAGCGCTACTGCGGGGAGATGGGGATCCGAATGGACCTATCGTCCGTAGCACACCCGGAGACCAACGGCCAAGTGGAGAAAGCAAATGGCTTGATCCTAGCCGGCATCCGGCCCCGGCTGGTGGAGCCGCTTGAGCGCTCAGCCGGCTGCTGGATTGAAGAGCTGCCCAGCGTGCTGTGGAGCTTGCGCACGACGCCAAACCGCTCAGTCGGCTTCACACCCTTCTTCCTCGTATACGGGGCCGAAGCCGTCCTGCCGACTGATATCGAGCACGACGCGCCAAGAATCAAGCTGTATACAGAAGCTGAAGCCAAAGAAGCTCGCGAAGATGGAGTCGACCTGGTTGAAGAGGTCCGGCTGATGGCCGAGTCCAGGTCAACCGTATACCAGCAGAGCCTCCGTCGCTATCACAGCCGGAAGGTTAAGTCCTTAGCATTCCGAGAAGGAGACCTAGTGCTCCGGCTGATCCAACGGACAGCCGGACAGCATAAACTAGCATCCCCATGGGAAGGTCCCTTCATCGTGAGCAAGGCAGTAGGCAATGATTCCTACTATCTCATAGATGCCCAAGAGGCCAAAAAGAACAAGGCGAGCAAAACTGACGAGGAGACAAAACGTCCCTGGAATGTCAGGTTGCTTCGACCATTTTACACTTGAGAGGTGGAATGTATGTATCCCTTGTATCCCTTTCGTAAGTTATGAAAAAGCATGCGCCAAGAGCGCCGTTTCCGACAAGTTTTTCGCGCACTCCATTTCGTTCCGCCAATTGGCTTGAACCCTTTCATGCGACGGCTTAGTAACGTGATCTGATTTCCGACAGCCGGCTTCCGACCAGCTACAGACCGCAACCCGGCTGTCCGGCTGGCGGGAGTAAGGCCTAGGGAGCTGGCACGCGAAAAACGGCTAAGGAAAGAGTAAAAGCGAGTTGACTTGCAACCTTTCATAAAAGTGTCGGACTGCCGAAATCGACTCGTTCGACTGAAATACTATCGGCCTCACCCAGCGGCACGCTCTTGATCCGGCGACGGACCGCAAGTCGGACGTACGACCGGCAAGGGCACAGCCAAAGAGTGGGGCGGATGGGAAAAAGCGAACAAGTCGAAAGAAAGCAAGCCGGCACACAAATGATTAACAAACACATTAAAAGTGCGTTACAATAAGAAAGGAGATAATACTGTCTTTACATAAGCACCCGGCATTCCGGGGATTTAACAAATTGTCTTGGCAAAAGCAAAGTTGCATAAACAGGAAAGTTTAAACACCGGCTGGAGCAGGACCAGTCGGATCAACAGCAGGCGGCGGAGAGTCCATCTCGGCTCCTTCGTCTTCAAGCTCCTCCTCCTCATCAGAGTGAGGGTTTGGATCCGCAACGAAAAGGCGCTTGTCGACGAAGTCGGCGATGGCGCTGGCTCGGGCAAGACGGGCGGCCTTCTGATCGGCTGAGAGCTCCTCCTCCACGCCGGCTCGCCGATACTCGAGCTGCCCCAAGTCCACCTCGTTGTACCAGGAGAGGACGAAGGACAGCGCCATGTCGGCGCCGGCACGCGTGGCAGACCCCTTCCAATCGATGAAGCGGTCCGGCGCCTGCTCGATCAGGGAAGCGAGGCTGGAAATGTTTTGCGGCGCCTCCTTGTCGGGCCACAGCATCGGAACCAGCTCCTCAGCCGCCTTCCGGAGCTCCCAGCCATACGTAGTGATGGGCTCGACGCGGGCAGCCAGGGACGACAGGTGGTCCTCCATGGTGAAGGTCGCCGAGCTGCCCTCGCCAGTCGCCCGCCCCCTGGCCTCGCGCGCGGCACCAACGGCATCCAAGGCCATGTCCTGCGTCTCCGGGAAGGCCGCTGCAAAAAGGAAGCATGTCAGAAGTCGTAAAAGCCGAAATAAGCTGAAAAATGCAAAATTTCGAAGTCCTAAAGTAAGACTGGCGGCAGCCGGCACGAGCCGACTGCCCCCAGCCCGAAGATGGAGATTCCGAAGCTCTAAAGAAAAAGACTGGCGGCAGCCGGCACGAGCCGACTGCCCCCAGCCCGAAGATGGAGATTTCGAAGGACAAGAAAAAGACTGGCGGCAGCCGGCACGAGCCGACTGCCCCCAGCCCGAAGATGGAGATTCCGAAAGACAAGTTTCTGCAGCCGGCTACCAGCGGAAGCTGGCAGCCGCCAGCCGAAAGCCGGCAAAGGGGAAGTAAACATACTCACCCGAAAAACCGGTATCGATGGCGCCGATGAGGTCCGTCCAATGCTTGGCAGTAGCCGTCAGCTCCCTGGACTTGTCGGTGACTTCCTGCTGAAGCGCAAGCCGCTGCTTCTCCACCTCGTCCAGCCGCCGGCTCAGATCATCCACCTTCTCCTTCTCTGCCGCCCTAAGGGAGGTGAGCTCGGCGAGATGGTTCTTCTCCAGCGCGCGCAGCCGCCTCAACTCCCCATCAGCCACCCTGAGCTTGGCGGCGGCAGCACGGCCCGCCTCCTCGCTCTCGGCGCACTGAGCGCGAGCAACCCGAAGGTCCTCCTCCAGCTGCGGAACCCTGGCGGCCGCAACTGCGAGGCAGCCGGAAAGAAGTGTCAGCCAATATAGACAAGAAAGAAAACATTGAGCCAGAAACAGGAGCTTACCCCTGGCGGCTTCCAGCTCACGAGCCAAGGTGGCCCGCTCAAGCTTGGCCTTATGATAGCTGGTCACCACCTTGTTGTACAAGACGGTGCGTCGCTCTTCGACCGCCTGAAAAAGAAAGCCGTTTAGGCGAAACCTGGGTCGGCTCCGAGCAGCCGGCCCATGCCTCGGAGGGCTACCAGGATAACAATAAGATTACAGAAAGTCAGATGGGAAGCCACCTACCTTGTCAGCATCTTCCAGCGTCTTTAGCTGGGCCAGAGCCTCGGTGGCCTTGCTCTTAAGGCTGGCGCGGTAGCCGGAGTAAAGCATCTTCAGGGGCGCCGTGCCAGGCTGCCCCTCCCGGCTGATGATCTCGCAGACGTCCGCCTGGTTCCAGGCCTGCTCCATGGTGCCAGCCGAGCCGAAGCTGGAGTCCGAGGCGGACGGCACGCTTACCAGCCGGGCACCCTTGGCCACATGCAGGCCAGTAGGCGACACCGCCGGGCCCTTCGCCTTCACCAACGCCCGGGAGTCGGCGTCCCTGGCGCGCGCTGGCTCCTCCTGCTGAGGCTCCGCCCTCGGCGGCTCCGAAGCCGGAGGCGGCGCGGCTGGCCCGGTGGGAACCACCTCCGGCCCTTCAGGCGGCGCAGCTCCGCCGGCTCCAGTTCCTGCCGCCGGTGGCACATCGCGGCCGGCTCCAGCAGCCGGCCCCAGCAGCGGCGCGCGATGCGGAAACAAGTCGCCTAGGGTAGGCCCTTGGGCCGACTCGCCCTGAGCGCCCCGCCGTGGCGCTGAAGGAGGCGCAGCCGAAGAAGACGCTCCCGCGGGAGGCGGCGAAGCTGCAGGCGGCGTAACCACGGGCGGCACAACGACAACGGGCGGTGTGCGCGCACGCGTCGTAGGCGGCGGCGTCGGCTCCCTCTGCCGGCGGAACGGCGGCGCAACGCGCGCAGCCGGCCCAGAGCTGCCGCCTTGGGCGAACTTGATGGCGGCCCTAGTCAAGCAAACAAAAGAAGATAAATGCAAAGTAAGGAAAGAAAAAGAATCAAACAACGAAGAAAACAGAAAGGGGCTTACCCGGCCACCTCTGGGACCTTCTTGGGCTCCTGCTGGCGCTGCCTCTTGGCCTTGCCCTCCAGCCTGGCCGTGTTCCCGCCGGCGGCCCGCTTCTTCTTCGGCGCGGAAGTCGCCGAGGCGGCAGGCGGCCTTGAGCGCAGGGGCACCGCCCGGATCGGTCCTGGCCCCGTGGTAGACGTGGCCGGCTCCGCCTCCTCCTCCTCCTGCTGCTCCGGCGAAGGCGGCGGGTTATGCTCCCCTTGGCCGCCCTGGTCGGGCACCACCGGCAGGTCGTCATCGCCGGCTTGGTCGCCGGCTTGGTCGCCGACTTGGTCAGCCGGATCCACGAGATCCGCCGTCCAAATCTTGTGCGCCAAGTCGCCGTCCTCGAGTTCTTGGCGGGGGAAGATCTAAAGGAAAAGAACAAATGAGTAACAAGTGGCCCACGCAGCCGCAAGTCGAAAAACACAAGCTAAAAGTACAACTTACCCGCTCAGGAGGCGCGGCTCGGTCGTAAGGCGGCAGCCCCCATGCCCAGTCTTCCGGCAGGTTGGCCTTGGTGACGTTGTTCACCCGGTGGGCGACTTGGGCCTTGGTGAGCGCCACCCTCGACGTCCGGGTCGGATCCAGCCGGCCGGACATAAGCCCGATCTTGTGGGCACGAGCCTGGAGCGGTATCACCCGGCGCTCCATGTAGGTGCAGAGGAGGTCCTCGGCGCTCAGCCGGCCCCCTTGAACGCACTCCCCCAGGAAATCCCAGAGGAGGTTGACCTCCGCGTCCGGATCCGCCGACTTGGGGTTGTGGCCCCAGTTGAGCCGGGTGGTCGGAGGAGCCGGATCGTACTCCGGCAGGTTGATCCGGTCGAAAGCTGGGTTGGCGTTCTTCACGTAGAAGAACGTCATCTGCCAGTTCTTCACCGAATCGACAGTCGGTATCTTCGGGAAGAGCGAGCCGGCGCGGGGATAGATGGAGGCGCAGCCGCAGGTCCTCAGGCGGCCCTCAGTCATCTGCGACTTGAGGTAGAAGAGCCGGCCCCAGAAGTCGACGTCCGGCCACAAGCCGGCGTAGCCCTCCATGAAGGCCACGTAGCAGCTGAGGAGGACGCATGCGTTGGCCGGCAGGTGGTGTGGCTGCAGGCCGAAGAAGTCGAGGAAGCGGCGGAAGAAGGCCGAAGCCGGCAGGCCTAGCCCGCGGTCGAGGTGCGCGCCGAAGACGACGCGCTCGCCGGGATCCGGCCTGGGCTCCACCTCGTCGCCGGGCGCCCGCGTGACCACCTCCCGAGGGATCCGGCGGAGGCGCACCAGACGCTCGATGTCATCGTCGTTCATAAGCGAACCCCTCCAGGACCCGCTGGCGGAGGCCATGGACGAAGAGGAGGAAGAAGAAGACCAGTTGAGATCGAAGGGAGAAGAGGAACCGCTCCTCACCGGAGGAGAGCGCGGCGGCGATGAGCGGAGCGTCGAGCCGCGGGGCCCCGTGGCGCCGGCTTGGCGTGCGGACGGCTGTCGAACGGCGGAGAGCTCCGGCCGCGAACGGTCGCCGAGGCTCGCCAGGAGGTCGCCGGAGATGAAGCAGTGGCGTGCGAAGAACGCTCGAAGAAACTGAGAGAGAGAAGGGGCAGCGGCGAGAGGAAGAAGAAGGCTGCCTCGGTACCGCGCGGGGGGCATTTATAGCCGCCCCGCGCGCCCGTTACCGTGCCACGTGGCCATCGTGGGCCACGATGGGATTAACTGCGGCCATAACTACCCCCCACGACGCCGGCGGTTACCAGAAACGGCCGCACCACTTCGCCCACGACCGCAGAAAATCCGGAGGGGACAGCGACGTGACCAGACGAAGCGACCGCGCTGACGAAGCCGTCAGAACAGTCAAGTCGGGCGCGGGACTCGAGGCGGCGGAGTTGCCGTTGCACCCGAGCCGGAGCCGGACGATAAAATCGACCCGGCTCCAGTCTCTGGCAACAAGCCGGAAACGTCTTCAACACTTAAGAAAAAGTGAAAACGACAGAAGCAAAAAAGACGTCCGGCTGGAGGAAGCCGGACGGGGCGAGCCGGATGAGGGCGCAGCCGGCTGAATGAAAATCCTCAGTCGGCCCCTCCGGGAGCCGTCAGAAACGAGCGAGGGATGTATAAAAGCCAGGAAAACCTGCCTAGGTCCTTCTTAACGCAGGACCTTGCCAGCTTCGGGGGCTAATGTCGGGGGGAAGACCCCGGGTAGGGCAATGGACGCGGAGCGGCCGGCTTGAGGTCGGCCGGCTCGCGGCAAAGGCCGGCTGAGGAGCAGCCGGCTGGAGCCGTGGCCGGCTGCCTCGGGAGCCGGCTGGCTCTAAGTCCTAGTCGGCTTGGCTGCGGCCTTCGACGCTGTAGCTGGGCCGGCTTCTACAAGCCATATCCGACTGGGGTTTATACCTCAGACCGACTCGAGGCTGGCGAGCCTTGCAGGAAGGAACTGGGTAGGTGAGCTCGTTGGCGTCGAAACCCACCGCGGCAGCGACCCAACACGGTAGAGCCGGGAATGACTAGGGCTGCGGCTGGGGCCCCTCCGAGCGACGGCCCGCAAAGCCTCCCTGGTCGCGCGCCGATGCTGGGTCGCAAGGGCGTGACCTATACCTGGTCAGGAAGGTGTGGATGATGCCTCGCTAGTTTCCTGCAGGGCACACACGTACACAAATACGAGCCTCGATCGGCTCTCAGGTCCCGTGAATCGACTCAGGGAGCCGATTCACCCATGATTCGTCCAAGGTGGCCGAATATATGGTGGTCCTGCTTGATCAATATAAAGCGTATGAGATCCACGACGATCTAGGGTTTTCACCGCATAATCGGATCATCCTACTCACGATTGGGCCTCGCGCTCACGCACGGTAAACGTAAGCCAGCCCTAGACAAGGCCTAAAAACCAACACTAGGTTGATCCTCGGAACGTCCTGTCTAGGGGCAGCAAACTACACCCTGCATGCCGCTGGATCCTCCAACCCTTTGTAAGGCCTAACTATTGCAGATATTAAACTAATCCTTGATAAATCAAGGATCGACCATAACGGATCAGATCTACTAAATAAAGATCAAGCGGGGTGCCGCCCCCGCACCCATGATGAGGCACAAGGACGGCTAGACGCGCAAGGGTTGCACTACGCGAGCATATGATGCTAAGAACGATGCTAACCCTAACGCGTCTACGATAACTACGTTGCTCGCCATCAAAAACGCTTCAGTACGAGCAACGCATGAACAACTAGGCAGGCTTGTGCTGCCTAGATCGCGAGATGCGATCTAGGCAGCATGATGCTTACCGGAGGAACCCTCGAGACGAAGGAGTTGGCGATGCGCCGAGATTGGTTTGTGTTGAACGTTGGTTGTTGTTTATTCCATAAACCCTAGGTACATATTTATAGTCCAGGGGACTTTCTAATGTGGGCGTGCACTAAACCGTGCACGAGATAAACTCTAATTTCTAAACTAAGATGCGATCTAATATGTTACAGATACACGGGCGGTTCAGCCCAACTTGGTAAACCAGGCCGATTCACGTATTTCTTCCACGTACAATCTTCACGTCCATCTTGATCGCGGCCCACCTCTGACTTGGTCAAATTCTGGTGATAACACATGCCCCCCTGGTTTTGGAAATGATATTTCCAAAATCATTACGCCTTTAGTCGGGTCATGTCGTGGCAGAGCAGAACCGTCGCAGAGTTCTTCATCATGATAACCTGCCTCCTCAACTTCTCTGCACGATTTGACAGTTTTGGCACCACTTCCTCGGAAACTGCTGTGGCATTGAATTTTTATCAAGCCCACTTTTATTTAACCGCCCCAAACAGTTTTCCTCTGCATCTCCTTCGCATTAGCACCCAAAAAACCCTCCTGCGCCACCATGTCCTCTTCCTCCTCCGCCTCATCGGATCTTTCCACCCAGTCCTCTTCATCTCGCGAGCCGACGCCGGAGCACAACCCGGCGGAGGTCCATGCGGCCAACATCCGCCGCGCCATTGCGGCCGGGGAGGAGTCAGACCATGACTTCTCCACCTGGTCAGAGGACGACAAGTCCCTGACTGATGGGGAGAGCGATCTCCGCTTCCTCGCCGACAAGGAAGCGGTGGAAGAAAGCGAGGACGATCGCTTCCCCTGGGATGGGGCCACCTCCGAGGAGGTGAAGGAGGAGGAAGAGGAGGATGACGATGACGACAGCTCCCCCGACGAGCCGCCGGCCAAGCGCCATTGCCCCTGGCCGGGGAATCTGAGTGACTTCGACAGCGACGACGACGACGACGACGAGGAAGATGAGGACAATGAAGGTCCTGCCGGCGGCCGCTGGAGCAGCGACGACGAGCCGGCCGGGAGCAGCGCCGACAGCGGCGATGACGGCAACGACGAGGGCAGCAACGGCCCGTAGATAGGGCCCCTAGCATAGGATCCGTAGAAGTAGGCGGGGCAATGTATCCCCTTTTGAGGGCAATCAGCTCTACTATGTAAGAAATCTCGCCTATTAATGAAGAACCTTCCCCAATTTGATTTGCCGATTTCTTCTGAGTTCAATTGAGCCGATTCGTCCCCTTTGCCAATGCGTGATGAGCCGATAGCACCGTATCGGTCCTTCAAGATTCGCCCTTCCCTTCTCCAACCGATGATTTTCTAAATTTGGCAGAAAATGCAATATCTTCAGGGAACCCTTGAACCTTCCCCACCAAACCTAATAATGTTCTTCAATAATCATCATTTGTGAAGAAGGTTGCAATGAAGGACCAGCCGTTGGTATCCCAATCGGCTTTTAAACAGAGCAAAAAACAGAGCATCCACCAGGCCTGCTGCCCCCCGAGCCTCACTCGAGGCGAGACTTTAGCCGATTTAGCCTGGGCTTGATCATGCAGAGCCAGCCGATTTGCACGTAAATCGGCTTGCAGAGAGCCTCCAAGGTGGGCTGCCCCCCGAGTTTCCTCAGTGCGCCTCTTCGTCCTTGCCTGTCAGATCGGCTCCCTTCCTTTGGTGGATCTGATGCGACCCACCTTTAACCTGATCTGGACACCCAAGCTGCCCTTAGCACTGTTCTTGAAGAGAAGATCTGAGCTGTTAAACCTCTCTCTGAGGAGTTCTTCCATTATGGCTTCTCTTCATAATTCACTAGGGCTGACCTTCTGGTTGACAGTTGTATTTCTTGAGTCGATGGCCATGCATCGGCTGTAAAATGTTTAAAAATTTTAGGCCGATTTGTGTATCGGCCCCCACACTCAGTATTATCTCATATCCTCGTGTTTTATCTATCTAGGTGCCCCCCGAGCCGATTCTGTCAAGAGAATTGATGGTATCGGCTCTTCAGGTAGTCCCTGTTGGGTCAAACGTTGATCCCAGGCAGAATGGATGGTGAGGATAATTTTGGCCGATTGCTGGAATCGGCCTCCATGTTGCTTGCTCGGTGAAGGTTTTGTAATATCCCTTCATCAGTTTCGGAGGGCCGATCGCAAGGATCGGCCTCGCCATGTTGCTTATTGACGTAGTCTTGCTACTCGTCCATGTCGGCGGATAAAACCAGCCCAATCTCTGACTTTAGCATGTTGGTGTGCTTGCTGTTATCCATGTCGGGTGCACTGTGTAATCGTGGAGCACTACACCCCGCCGGACGAATGAACACCATGTTTGTGCCAGCCGATGTGTCATCATCGGCTCTCTTTTGCTTGGGGCGCCACTCTTTTCTTTGCGGTAGCCCCTCCTCATCCAGGGTCCTCTGGACTTTCGCAGCCAGATCAGGCCGCGCCTTCCTCAGCGTATGCAAGTACATCCTTTCAGCTTCCTCCAGACCGCGCAATCGCTGAACCCTGCGTTTTTGTGTATGGCTGAGACCGTCAGGGCACCACCTTGGACGGTGGCACCTGTCTTCTTCGTATTCCCCTTCGTCTTCTGAATCATCGAGATCTTCCAACGGAGGGGTCTCAGCCCGTCTGTTTTGCGGTGGGAGAGGCCCTAAGCGCTCGAACACAGATACGTTGGCTGTCTCCTTCTTCTTCCGGTTGCATTCTGGGCAATTGCCGATTGTTGGTAATCGGCTCATTCCTGAATCCCAGCAGTGTCTGAAGAAGGGGCAGTGCCAATGCCTGTCCGTATCGTCCTGCTCCCTGCCATGGCGCTCCTGTCGCTCCTCATCATGATTATGCCGGCTTTGCCTTTCGTCGTTTCTGGTCAGACGACCTCTTTCATCATTGTATCATTCGCATCAGAGAGGGGTCGTTGGTATCTTATGTTCTTCACTTCCCCCTCTGTGACGTAGCGCTTGCCATCTTGACGGAGCCGATCGCATGGAGCGGCCCCCTCAGTGTCCTTGCTCTGAGAGCAGCTGTCCTCATCCCCGTCCTTCTCAGAGCGGTGTCCAAGCTCTACCATACTGATGTTGGCTGAGAAATCAGGCTGGCACCCTCCAAGGTGGGTAAACTCCACCATGTTGACGGCGGGGAAGGGGTGTGTGTCGACCTTCATGGCGTACTGGTTAAAAATTAATCGCCCATTTTCTATCGCCACTTGGATCTGCTGACGCCACACCCTGCAGTCGTTGGTGGTGTGGGTGAACGTGTTATGCCACTTGCAGTATGGCTTTCCGTTCAGCTCTTGCACCGTAGGAAACTTGTGGCCTTCGGGTACCTTTATGTGCTTCTCCGCGAGTAAGAGGTCGAAAATCTGCTCGGTTTTCGTCACGTCGAAGTCGAACCCTCTTGGAGGCCCTGGTGGCTTTACCCATTTGCAGGTTACTGGGCCTGCAGCTCGAGTCCACTCAGCTACTGCGACCTCTCGCTCTCCCGTAGGACCTTCATCTTCGCCTGCGTCAACCATGGTAACCACGCGCTTGAATTTATCTTGGTAGATATCCGGGTGGCGTTGCTCATATGCTGACAACTTCTGCACCATGTGTGCTAATGAAGGATAGTCCGCCTGGGAGGCCACTTCCTTGATCGATGATGATAGACCCACCACCGCCAATTCGACTGCTTCTTTTTCGCTTACATGAACCGAATAGCATCGGTTCCTAACGGTCCTGAAGCGCTGAATGTATTCGGACACCGTTTCTCCGCGCTTCTGTCGTACTTGGGCTAGATCGGCAATGCCAGCCTCGGAAGCCTCCGAGTGATATTGCTCATGGAACCGTTCTTCCAGCTGCTTCCAGGTCTGGATTGAGTTCGGTGGCAGCGACGTGTACCATCCGAAAGCCGATCCTGTGAGGGACTGTGAGAAGTACCTCACGCGCAGCTCGTCTGACGCTGAGATCATGCCCAGCTGTGCCAAATATCGGCTCACATGCTCGATGGAGCTGGAGCCATCTGATCCGCTGAACTTTGTGAAGTCCGGGAGCCGATATTTGGGTGGTAGTGGGATCAATTCGTACTCATTGGGGTACGGCTTGGTATAGCCGATCGCCTTTCTCTTCGGCATCATGCCGAACTGATCTTTCAGGATCGTACAAATTTGATCCGCGGTGATGGCTGCAGGTGCCGAACCCTGAAGATTCGTAGGAGTGGCGTACTTAACCAGCCATGCCTGTTTCTCTGGTTCTGAGCCAACTGCAGGAGCTGGGCTCGGGAGTTTCGTCGGGGTGGCGTATTTAGCTAGCCACGTTTGCTTCTCAGGGTCTGCCTCCGACGTTCCTCCTGTTGCCCCAGAAGTCCCTGCTATAGCCACCTGGTTCGAGGGTGCCCAGGTGCTGCAGTCTGGCACGTATGCACATGCGTATCCGTGCGGGATCTCCTTGGGCGCGTCCTGTAGGAACTGGTAGTCACTGGGGTCACCACCAATCTTGTAGACGACAAAAGCCGATGAGTTCGGCGCTTCGGGCGCTGCCAATGCGAATGGCAGCGGGGGACGGGAATGGAGCAGCGCTTCCCCTTGGTGAGTCCCTAGGGCTGGTCCTGACGGAGAGTACTGATGGCTCATGATCTCCTGGATCACGCGCAGCGCGACGCGCTCCAACGTATTCACCAGGCTCTCAGAATGGCGGTGCAGCGAATGAGCCACCATGAAGTTGATCTCCTGACGCAGCGACCTGGTGCGTTCTTCGGACGGGGTGGACAGGTCCACTCCATCAAGCGCGCCTTCAGGTGTGAACCCCTTCCATCTGATGCCATGGGAGCGGGTCCTGTGGAAAGAGCCGATTAGGTCGGCTTCGAGGGCAGACTTGATCTCGTCGTACTTCTTCTTGAGCTCGCCAGTGAGATCCCCGTACGTGACCGGAGTTTCTTCTGCCACTTCTGATGAAGACGGTATGGTGTCTTTCGCCATCTCTGATGTGGATGGCGAGATGGTTGTCGTTGAAGATGTGTCCCACCGGGCGTGCCAGAATGTGTTGGCGTCAGAAACCCACCGGCGGGCAGCGACTGGCCAACACGGTAGAGCCGGGAATGACTAGGGCTGCGGCTGGCCCCAGTCCCTCAGAGCGACGGCCCGCAAAGCCTCCTGGTCGCGCGCCGATGCTGGGTCGCAAGGGCGTGCCACCTGACCTATACCTGGTCAGGAAGGTGTGGATGATGCCTCGCTTAGTTTCCTGCAGGGCACACACGTACACGTTAAATACGAGCCTCGATCGGCTCTCAGTTGTCCTGTGAATCGGCTCAGGAGCCGATTCACCCATGATTCGTCCAAGGTGGCCGAATATATGGTGGTCCTGCTTGATCAATATAAAGCGTATGAGATCCACGACGATCTAGGGTTTTCACCGCATAATCGGATCATCCTACTCACGATTGGGCCTCGCGCTCACGCATGGTAAACGTAAGCCAGCCCTAGACAAGGCCTAAAAACCAACACTAGGTTGATCCTCGGAACGTCCTGTCTAGGGGCAGCAAACTACACCCTGCATGCCGCTGGATCCTCCAACCCTTTGTAAGGCCTAACTATTGCAGATATTAAACTAATCCTTGATAAATCAAGGATCGACCATAACGGATCAGATCTACTAAATAAAGATCAAGCGGGGTGCCGCCCCTGCACCCATGATGAGGCACAAGGACGGCTAGACGCGCAAGGGTTGCACTACGCGAGCATATGATGCTAAGAACGATGCTAACCCTAACGCGTCTACGATAACTACGTTGCTCGCCATCAAAAACGCTTCAGTACGAGCAACGCATGAACAACTAGGCAGGCTTGTGCTGCCTAGATCGCGAGATGCGATCTAGGCAGCATGATGCTTACCGGAGGAACCCTCGAGACGAAGGAGTTGGCGATGCGCCGAGATTGGTTTGTGTTGAACGTTGGTTGTTGTTTATTCCATAAACCCTAGGTACATATTTATAGTCCAGGGGACTTTCTAATGTGGGCGTGCACTAAACCGTGCACGAGATAAACTCTAATTTCTAAACTAAGATGCGATCTAATATGTTACAGATACACGGGCGGTTCAGCCCAACTTGGTAAACCAGGCCGATTCACGTATTTCTTCCACGTACAATCTTCACGTCCATCTTGATCGCGGCCTACCTCTGACTTGGTCAACTGGTGATAGGTGAGCCGGGTTCAAAGGTCCACGCTGACCTCATCTCCCGTAAAGTACGGGGCACTGTAGAGCAGCAGTGCCACGCGCCAGACAGGCCATCATGGCGTACGTCGAGCCGTACGCGCTACAGAGCATGATGACGACAACGACAGCACCTCCACGTCGCTGACCTGGGCAGGCGGATGGGACGTGCCACTACGTTCAACGGCTCCCTGGCGTCAGCGCCTCGGGAAGGGACGGGAGCCGAAGCCGGCCCATGCTGGCCACTAGACTCTAGGGACTTATATGTAAAGTGCCGGTGCCTATATAAGCCGGGCCACCCCCCTCGTGCGGGGGACGATCGATCAGTTACCACTCACTAGTCTTAGAGCTGCCCTGAGAGAGACCTTCGTCCACCTCAGAGCAGCCGGATACAGCTCAAGGAGCACCATTGTACCGTGTTACACATCATATACACTCATAGCAGGAGTAGAGGTTTTACCTCCACCGGAGGGCCTCGAACCTGGGTACGTCGCCGTGTCGTTCGTGCCCATACCCGCTTCCGGATACCGCCGTGAGATCTCTCAGGAGCCCCTTCGATTAGCCACCCTATGGCATATGTCATGACGATACCACGACAGCAGGGATCGGCCCCGTAGCAGACGTCGCCGGCTCCTCCTCCTCCCGCTGCTCTGGCGAAGGCGGCGGGTTATGCTCCCCTTGGCCGCCCTGGTCGGGCACCTCTGGGAACTCGTCGTCGCCGGCTTAGTCGCCGGCTTGGTCAGCCGGATCAGCATGATCCGCCGTCCAGATCTTCTCCGCCAGGTCGCCATCCTCGATACCCTGGCGATCGAAAAGCTGAAAACAAAGCAAAATAAGTAACAAGTCGGCCATGCAGCCGCAAGCCGGGAGTCGGCCAAAGAGCAGAGCCTTACCAACTCAGGCGGCGACGCGCGGTCGTGAGGCATCAGCCCCCAGTCCCAGTTCTCCGGCATGTTGGCCTTGGTGATGTTGTTCACCCGGCGGGCGACTTGGGCCTTGGTGAGCTCGATCTGGATGTCCGGGTTGGATCAAACCGGCCGACATGTGCCCAATCTTGTGGACATGCATCTGGAGCGGCAGCACCCGGCGCCGGTGTAGGTGCAGAGGAGGTCCTCGGCGCTCAGCCGGCCCTCGTGACGCACTCCCCCAAGAAGTCCCACAGGAGGTTTACCTCCGCGTCCGGGTCCGCCGACTTGGCGTTGTGGCCCCAGTTGAGCCGGGCCGTCGGCGGCGCCGGGTTGTACTCCGGCAGGTTGAGCCGGTCGAAGGCCGGGTTGTCGTTCCGCACGTAGAAGAACGCCAGTTCTTCACCGAGTCGACCGTCGGGATCTTCGGGAAGGACGTACCCGTGCGGGGGTAGATGGAGGCGGCGCCGCAGGTCCTCAGGCGGCCTTCAGTCGTCTGCGCCTTGATGTAGAAGAGGCGGCTCCAAAACTCCACGTCTGGCCACAAGCCGGCGTAGCCCTCCATGAAGGCCACGTAGCAGCTGAGGAGGACGCAGGCGTTGGCCGGCAGATGATGAGGCTGCAAGCCGAAGAACTCCAGGAATTCGCGGAAGAATGGCGAAGCCGGCAGGCCCAACCCTCGATCGAGGTGCGCCCGAAGACCACGCGCCGCCGGGTTCCGGCCGCTCGATCTCGCGGCGCCCTCGTGGACACCCCCGCCGGAATCCGGCGGAGGCGCACCAGCCGCGTGATGTCGTCTTCGCGCATATACGAGCCCATCCAGGAACCGCTCGGCTGGGCCATTGACGAGGAGGAAGAAGAAGAGGACCAGGAGAGACGGAATGGAGAGAAAGAACCGCTCCTCGCCGGAGGAGAGCGCGGTGGAGAAGAGCGTGCCGTTGATGCGCGCGGCCCCGTGACATCGGCGTGGCGGAGCGGTGGCGACGGCCCGGCGGAGGAACGTCGGGGCAGCTGCCCGCCGGAGTTCGCCAGGGAAACGGTGGAGGAACCGCGCCGGAGTGGTGAAGAGCTCGAGCGAGAAGCAGGGGCGAAGCGGGAGCGCGAGGAAGAAGAAAGGGGCAAGTGGCCGCCTCGGTGCCTCCCCGCGGCATTTATAGCCGCCTGCTGATGGCGTGTAACTCACACGTTCGTTGGGAACCCCAAGAGGAAGGTATGATGCGCACAGCAGCAAGTTTTCCCTCAGAAAGAAACCAAGGTTTATCGAACCAGGAGGAGCCAAGAAGCACGTTGAAGGTTGATGGTGGCGAAATGTGATGCGGCGCAACACCAGGGATTCCGGCGCCAACGTGGAACCTGCACAACACAACCAAAGTACTTTGCCCCAACGAAACAGTGAGGTTGTCAATCTCACCGGCTTGCTGTAACAAAGGATTAACCGTATTGTGTGGAAGATGATTGTTTGCGAAGAAAACAGTAAAGAACAATTGCAGTAGATTGTATGCGATGTAAAGAATAGGACCGGGGTCCACAATTCACTAGAGGTGTCTCTCCCATAAGATTAAAGCATGTTGGGTGAACAAATTACAGTCGGGCAATTGACAAATAGAAAAGGGCATAACAATGCATATACATGATATGATAAATATAGTGAGATTTAATCAGGGCATTACGACAAAGTACATAGACCGCCATCCAACCGCATCTATGCCTAAAAAGTCCACCTTCAGGTTATCATCCGAATCCCTTTCGTATTAAGTTGCAAGCAACAGACAATTGCATTAAGTATGGTGCGTAATGTAATCAACAACTACATCCTTAGACATAGCATCAATGTTTTATCCCTAGTGGCAACAGCACATCCACAACCTTAGAACTTTCTGTCACTGTCCCAGATTCAATGGAGGCATGAACCCACTATCGAGCATAAATACCCCTCTTGGAGAGCAAAAACTTGGCCAGAGCCTCTACTAATAACGGAGAGCATGCAAGATCATAAACAACACATAAATAATAGATTGATAATCACCATAACATAGTATTCTCTATCCATCGGATCCCGACAAACACAACATATAGTATTACGGATAGATGATCTTGATCATGTTAGGCAGCTCACAAGATCCAACAATGAAGCACATGAGGAGAAGACGACCATCTAGCTACTGCTATGGACCCATAGTCCAGGGGTGAACTACTCACTCATCACTCCGGAGGCGATCATGGCGATGAAGAGTCCTCCGGGAGATGATTCCCCTCCGGCAGTGGTGCCGGAGGCGATCTCCGAATCCCCCGAGATGGGATTGGCGGCGGCGGCGTCTCTGGAAGGTTTTCGTATCGTGGCTCTCGGTACTGGGGGTTTCGCGAAGGAGGCTTTAAGTAGGCGGAAGGGCGGAGTCGGGAGAGTCACGGGGGCCCCACACGCTAGGGCCGCGCGGCCCCCTCTAGCGCGCCGCCCCTAGTGAGGCGGCGCCCGTGGCCCCACTTCGTCTCCCTCCGGTCTTCCGGAAGCTTCGTGCAAAATAGGACCCCGGGGCGTTGATTTCGCCCATTCCGAGAATATTTCCTTACTAGGATTTCTGAAACCAAAAACAGCAGAAAAAACAGGAACTGGCTCTTCGGCATCTTGTTAATAGGTTAGTTCCAGAAAATGCGTAAATATGACATATAATGTGTATAAAACATGTAGATATCATCAATAATGTAGCATGGAACATAAGAAATTATCGATACGTCCGAGACGTATCACCTGCCACTGGCGGTTGGCCTCCAAGTGGCAAACGTGGGCCACGTCCCCGGATTCATTGCGCCATAACTCCGCCCACGATCACGACAGTTACCAGAAACGGCCGAACCACGTCGCCCACGACCGCAAAGGATCCAGAGGGGACAACGACGTGACCATACAAAACGGCCGCACCGTCCAGCCGTCAGAACGGTCAAGTCGGGCGCAAGGCCCGAGGCGGCAAAGACTCCGGTGCGCCCAAGCCGGAGCCGGACGTCAAAATCAATCCGGCCCCAAGCTCTTGTAGAAATACGGAGACATCATCAACACTTGTAAAAAATCGAAAGCTGCAGAAGCGAAAGAAACGTCCGGCTAGAGGAAGCCGGACAAAGCGAGCCGGATGAGGGCGCAGCCGGCTGAACAAAAATTCTCAGTCGGCCCCTCCAGAAGCCACCAGACACATACGAGAGATATCTAAAGCCAGGAAAACCTTGCCAGCTTCGGGGGCTAATGCCGGGGGGAAGACCCCGGGTAGGGCAATGGACGCGGAGCGGCCGGCTTGAGGTCGGCCGGCTCGCGGCAAAGGCCGGCCGAGGAGCAGCCCTGGAGCCGTAGCCGGCTGCCTGGGAGCCGGCTGGCTCTAGGTCCTAGTCGGCCTGGCTACGGCCACCGCTGTAGCTGGGCCGGCTTCTACAAGCCATATCCGACTGGGGTTTGTACCTTAGACCGACTCGAGGCTGGCGAGTCTTGCACTAGAAGGAACTGGGTAGGTGGTCCGGGTTCAAAGGTCCACGCTGACCTCATCTCCCGTAAAGCACGGGGCACTGTGGAGCAACAGTGCCACGTGGTGGACAGGCCATCATGGCGTACGTCGGTCCGTACCGGCTACAGAGCATGATGGCGACAGAGACACCTCCTCGCCATACCGCTGACTCCGGCAGGCGGATGGGACGGCCACTACGCTCAACGGCTCCCTGACGTCAACGCCTCGGGAAGGAGCGGAAGCCGGAGCCGGCCAAGCCGGCCACTAGACTATAGGGACTTCTATGTAAAGTGCCCGCCTATATAAGCCGGGCTACCCCCTCGTGCGGGGGGATCGATCACTTCTTACTCACTCTAGTCTTAGCGCTGCCCTGTGAGAGAGACCTTCGTCTACCTTTGTTGCTTGCCAAAACCCACCGGCGAGCAGTGGTTAAGCAACACGAAGAGCCGGGAGGCTTCCAAGGCGGCAGCGGGCCCTGGTCCCTCGACGTCGTCCCGCAAATGCTCCGGCACACGACCTGGCCGCAGGGCGTGCCACCTGACCTATACCGGCCAGAAGGTGTTGGATTGCTTCGATTAGTTCCCTGCATGGCAGACACGTAAACATTAAATACGAGCCCTATCGGCTCTCAGGTTGTGGATCGGCTCAAAGAGCCGATCGCCCCATGGTTCACGTTGGATTTTCAATGACATGGGGATCCTGCTTGATCATAACAAAGCTAAACCAATCTACGACAGTTTAGGGTTTTCACCGTATGATCGGAACATCCTACGCGTAGTTGAGCCTAATAGACACGAAAGATAATGGAAAACTAACCCTAAAAGAGGCCTAAAAACCAACATTAAGTTAATTCCCGGAACATCCCTCTTAGGACTAACAAACCATACCTAACGCACTACCGGATCGTTCAACCCGTTTGCAAGGCCTAACCATACGGATATTAAACTAATCCTTGAAGAACAAGGAGCAACTATAACAGATCGGATCTACTAAGTAACGAACAAGCAAGATGCTGCCCTTACACCTGGATAGGTGTAAGGGCAGCTAGATATTGAGGGACGGCACAGCTAAGCAGATATGCGCAAGAAAAGCATCAATGCAAGCCCCAAAACATCTATGATAAATAGTGCTACTCGCCATCAACAACGCTTCAGTACGAGCAACACAAGGTAAACGAATAAACGTTGTGCTTAGATCGCAAGATGCGATCTAGGCAGCATGATGCTTACCCGGGAGAAACCCTCGAAAGAAGGGGTGGCGATGCGCCTGATTTGTGTTTGTTGTGAACGTGATTGTCCTCCTTTTCCGATAACCCTAGATACATATTTATAGTCCAGGGGACTTTCTAATTTGGACGTGCACCTAACCGTGCACGGGTTAAACTCTAACTTCTAAACTAAGATGCGATCTAATATATTACAAATACACGGGCAATCTAGCCCAACTCTTCGCGCAAGGCCGCTTCAAAGATGCTCCACGTGTATGTCTTCAAGCCCATCTTCACTTACGGCCCATCTCCCGATTTGGCCAAAATCCGGTGATAACACATGCCCCCTGGTTTTGGTAATGATAATTTCAAAACCATTCTGTTTTTCCTTCGAGGGGTCATGTCGTGGCAGAGCAGAACCGTCGCAGTATTCTTCATCATGACGCCTTGCCTTCTCAACTTCTCTGCACGATTTGACAGTTTTGGCACCACATCCTCGAAAACTGTTCGAACATTAAATCTCCATCTCTTTTTATTTAACTGCATCGAACAGTTCTCCTCTTCATCCCCTTCGCATTAGCACTCCAAAAGCCCTCCTCTGCCACCATGTCTTCTTCTTCTTCCTCCTCATCGGGTCTTTCCACCCAGTCCTCCCCCTTCCGCGAGCCGACGCCGGAGTGGGATCCGCAGGAGGCCCACGCAGCCAACATCCGCCGCGCCATAGCCGACGGGGACGAGTCGAGCCACGACTTCTCCGTCTGGTCCGAGGATGACCAGTCCTTGACGGACGGGGAGAGCGACCTCCGCTTCCTCGCCGGAGAATCGGAGGAGGAGAGCGAGGACGATCGCCTCTCCTGGGGTGACTTCACCTCCTCCGAGGAGGTGAAGGATGAAGAAGAGGAGGAGGACGACACCTCCTCCGACGAGCCGCCGGCCAAGCTTCTGCCCCTGGCCGGGCAACCTCAGCGACTTCGACAGCGACGACGACGCTGACGAGGAAGACGAGGACAATGAAGGTCCTGCCGGCGGCCGCTACAGCAGCGACGACGAGCCGGCCGGGAGCAGCGCCGACAGCGGCGACGACGACGACGAGGGCAGCAACGGCCCGTAGATAGGATCTTTAGCATAGGGCTAGTAGTAGTAGATGGGGCAATGTATCCCCTAGTAATTCCTTTTGAGAGCAATTAGCTCTTCGTGTAAGAAATCTTGCTACCAATGAAGAATTTCCCTTGACTTGATTTTGCCGATCCCTTTTACGTCAATTTAGCCGATGTCCCCTCAAACTGATTTTGCCGATTGTTAGCCTGATCAACGCTCAATGAGCCGATGGCAACGCATCGGTCTCTTATGATAAATTTCAAGATAGATCAGTCCAGATCCAATCGAACAGGACCAAATCGCAATCGTGCAAACCTCAGATCTTGGAAATCCAAACCTCCTGAGCTTAATGTTAGCTTTAACGGCCAAAATTCCGGAGTCAATGCCTTCAGGAGAACTCCAGGACCATTGCTGAACACCTTGATGCTGAAGCTAGAACTTCTGCATAACAGATACCATTTGCCCACAACTTTCCTTGTGATGTTCTGTTCTTTGCAGCAACAAACTGGTCCAGAGCCTATCAATGATAATGGCTCCCTCTTCAAACTCCTCCCACCAACTCCGGCGGTTTCCTTCTACAACAATTCACCACCGTTTTATAACAATTGTGGTGCAGAGCTAGCCGATTTTAACCAAAATCGGCTCCCAAGAGCAAAGGATCTTCAGGGGCAGCTGCCCCCCGAGCCTCAGTCAAGGCGAGAATAGTAGCAAAGAAGGTGGCTGCCAGGAAAACTTTGAAGGGCAAACACCCCTCTAGGCTTTGGTTATCCTATTAAGTCCAGTAATCCTGCTCTTGTAGACTTCCCCCGAAGATGATATCATCAAGGACATGCAATCCAGCTGACGAAGCTCCAACTTGGACACCTCCGGGTACACCACCACGTAGAACTAGCCAGATGTGTCACCATCGGCTTCCAAGAACAGGTCAGCCCTCAACTCCCATCAAATCAAGATAGGAAAGCTTACGCACAAGGAGTCGATGTACCACGAGGGCTCAGCAGGACCAGCAAATCCCTTCTTTGAACCAAGAAGCTTCTCATGCAATGGCTCTTTAACTCCTCCTGGCTCAATTCTTGTGCTTTGCTGCTTAGATCGGCTCGCCCTTTCTCTGATCTGCATGCTTACGCTGCTCTTGTTGTTTGTTAGGGCCGTGATCTCTCAGGCTTGCTGACGTGTCGCTCGACCCTAAATATCGAGCCGGCCTCTCCATAGCACGTGATGAACCAAGTCCAAGCTCCAATGCCTCCAAGCCCTGCTTTCTTTCCTCATTGAAACATTGGTCGAAAACTCTGTAGTTGGCTCATCAAAGAGGTTCTCAAGTCGATGTCCAAGCATCGGCTGTGCCAATTTTTTGTATTTTCGATTTTTTATTAGCCGATCGATTCATGAATCGGCTTCCCCTGGGTGGTACATACTTCTTGTACCTTCTCCGTGTGTATGCCCCCCGAGCCGAATCCTTCAAGTGATTGAAGATATCGGCTTTTCAGCCAATTCAAGCTTGTCTCACCACTCACCATGCGAAATAGCACATCAGTAAACACGGGTGGTGGGAATAGTTTTAGCCGATTGCTAGAATCGGCTCCCCTTGCAGTTGGTGATCCAACTTATTTGCTGATAAATGTTGGCCATGGCTTATCCCCAGGACCAATGTCGATCTCTTCTAGTCCATCAGCTGTTGTAAACCCATATCTCAGCTTTCCATTGCCTGCCAAATCAATGATGAACACAGGCAGAAGGTAGGTTGAGGCTAATTGTGGCCGATTGCTAGAATCGGCCTCCTTTTCCATTGCAATGTTTAACGAGGGTTTACAACTTCTTGGTTCTCTGCTACGACAACGTGGCATGTTTGAAGTGAGATCCTTGTTTTTATTTTTTGGGGCCGATCGCAGGGATCGGCCTTGCCACGTACGTCCATAGACTTGGATCTTGCTACTCTGTCAGGCCAGTGGATAAGACTAGCCTCACCCCGTTTTTTGTAGCTTCGATGCGCTCACAGCCGTCCAGATTGATTCCAGAGAGCGGCTCTTGGTCATTTGCTTCCCAGATGTTCATGGCGGCCAAAGAGATATCGACTGAATCATCTGCATGAACAACCTCCACTTCATCTCCATCCCATTGTATGATGCACTGATGCATTGTGGACGGAATGCAACAGTTAGCATGGATCCAATCCCTTCCTAGCAGAACAGCATAAGTGCTCTTGCTGTCAACGATGAAAAAGGACGTGGGGATGGTCTTTCGGCCGACAGTTAAGTCCACGTTCAGAACACCCTTGGCTTCTGACGGTTGGCCGTTGAAATTGCTTAGCGTGACGTTGGTCTTGATCAGATCTTCATTGGAACGTCCCAAACGTCGTAACATGGAGTACGGCATTATGTTGACTGCTGCTCCCGTGTCAACCAACATCTTGCTGATAGGCTGCCCATTGATATAACCCTTCAGGTATAGGGCCTTCAGATGCCTATAGCTCCTTTCTCGTGGCTTCTCAAAGATAACTGGCCGTGGCCCGCAACAAACTGTGCCACCGATACTTCCTCGTCTTTGGAGCACAAAACTCGACGGGAGAACGAACACAATGTTTGTATCAGCCGATGTCCCTGCATCGGCTTTCTTCTGCTTGGGTCGCCACACTTTCTTCGGTGGGCGAGCTTCCGTGTTTGCTGAATTTTCACGGCCAGATCGGGCCGTGCTTTCCTCATCGTGTACAGGTACTGCGCCTCTTCTTCCAAGTTTCGAGCCGTTGCACTCTGCGCTTTTGGGAGTGGCTGAGTCCATCAGACACCACCTTGGTCGGTGATATTTACCTTCTTCTTCCGACTCCTCAAAGTCTTCATCTTGGGATGACTCAGCTCGTTTGTTCGAGGTGGGAGAGGTCCTAGACGCTTGAACACTGAAACTTCATTTGCTCCCTTCCTCTTCTGCTTACATTCTGGGCAGTTCTCGATTGTAGGCAATCGGCTCATTCCTGAGTCCCAGCAGTGTTTGAAGAAAGGACAATTCCAATGCATGTCCATGTCCTCTTGCTCCCTTGACCTCCCTCTAGCGTGACGCTCATACCCTTCGTGTCGACGGTATTTCCTGTTGTCTGCATCGACCGACGATATCTGTCATCATCTACGTCGTAGCGCCGACGTCGGTCGTATGCTGTTCATATTTGTTAAGGAGGTGCGCGGAAAGTGGTCGTTGGTACCGCACGCTGATCACCTCTTCCTCAGTCAAATACCGTCTGTCATCATGCTGGGGCCGGTCGCGTGGATCGGCCTCCTTCTTATCCTTGCCACGAGAGCGACTACTCTCTGGCTTATCATCGCCATGGCGATCTGCAAGCCCTGCCATATTGATATCAAACGAAACCCTGGCTCGCGTCCTATGCAGTGACTGAGATCGACCATGTTGACTTCCGGGAACGGCTGCGTGTCAACTCTCATGGCAAACTGACCGAAGAGTAATCGGCCTTGTTCTATCGCCATCTGAATCTGTCCGCGCAGGACTTTGCAGTCGTTGGTGGTATGGGTGAACGTGTGATGCCATTTGCAGTATGGCCTGCCGTTCATCTCTTGTGGCGTGGGGATTTTGTGGCCTTCGGGTAACTTCAGCTGTTTTTCCTTCAGCAGCAAATCAAAAATTTGCTCCGTTTTGCTCAAATCGAAGTCGAACCCTTTCACAGGCCCTGGTTGCTTCACCCACTTGCAGGACACGGGTTTTGCCCCCCGAGTCCACTCAGCTAGCGACCTCCTGATCTCCTGCAGAATCTTCATCTTTGTCTGTCTCGATCAGGGCGACGCGCTTGTATTTGTCTTGGTACAATTCTGGATGGCGCTGTTCATATGCTGTCAACTTCTGAACCATGTGCGCTGATGACCCACAAGTATAGGGGATCGCAACAGTCTTCGAGGGAAGTATTACCCAATTTATTGATTCGACACAAGGGGAGACAAAGAATACTTGTAAGCCTTAACAGCGGAGTTGTCAATTCAGCTGCACCTGGAAACAGACTTGCTCGCAAGAGTTTATCAGTAGTAACAGTTTAATGGCAGTGGAAATAGTGAAATAACAGCAGCGGTGAAATAAAGACAGCAGTAGTGATTGTAGTAAACAGCAGGATTAAAATACTGTAGGGCAGTGGACGGATTTAACGGGCGTTGCATGGATAAGAGAAACTCATGTAACAATCAAAGCATGGGCATTTGCAGATAATAATAAAACGGTATCCAAGTACTAATCAATCAATAGGCATGTGTTCCATATTTAGTCGTACGTGCTCGCAATGAGAAACTTGCACAACATCTTTTGTCCTACCAGCCGGTGGCAGCCGGGCCTCTAGGGAAACTACTGGATATTAAGGTACTCCTTTTAATAGAGTACCGGAGCAAAGCATTAACACTCCGTGAACACATGTGATCCTCACATCACTACCATCCCCTCCGGTTGTCCCGATTCTTGTCACTTCGGGGCCATTGGTTCCGGACAGCGACATGTGTATACAACTTGCAGGTAAGATCATAAACAACGAATATCTTCATGAATCAATAACATGTTCAGATCTGAGATCATGGCACTCGGGCCCTAGTGACAAGCATTAAGCATAACAAGTTGCAACAATATCATAAAAGTGACATCTACGGATACTAGGCACTATGCCCTAACAATCTTATGACTATTACATGACCAATCTCATCCAATCCCTACCATCCCCTTCAGCCTACAGCGGGGGAATTACTCACACATGGATGGGGAAAACATGGCTGGTCGATGGAGAGGCGTTGGCGGTGATGGCGGTGAAGATCTCCTCCCCGTCCCGGCGGAGTGCCAGAACGGAGACTTCTGGCTCCCGAGACGGAGTTTCGCGATGTGGCGGCTCTCTGGAGGGTTTCTGGCGACTTCGACTTCTCCCCGTGCGTTTTCAGGTCGAAACCAATAAGTAGTCCGAAGGGGGCGTCGGAGGCCGGCCGAGGGGGCCACACCACATGGCCGCGCGGGCCCCCCCGGGCCGCGCCCATGTGGGTGGGGCCCTCGGGCCTCCACCTCTCTTCCCCTTCTGGCTCCGTCAATATTTTGGTAAAATAGGGCCTTCGCATAAATTCCGAGGATTTTCCGAAAGTTGGATTTCTGCACAAAAACGAGACACCAGAGCAATTCTGCTGAAAACAGCGTTAGTCCGTGTTAGTTGTATCCAAAATACACAAATTAGAGGCAAAACAATAGCAAAGTGTTCGGGAAAGTAGATACGTTTTGGACGTATCAACTCCCCCAAGCTTAGCTTATTGCTTGTCCTCAAGCAATTCAGTTAACAACTGAGCGATAAAAGAACTTTCACGAACACATTTGCTCATATGATGTATATATTCTCATGCTATGGCTAATACTTAAGCAGTTCATAATGAGACATATGCAAATAAGATCATCCAACAGCTATGTCAATCATGGAGAGGTACCAACAATTAATAATAAGCATCATGAATCATGTATGTAAGCAAGATTGCAATGTTCATAAGAGAATATGATAAAGTGGTATCTCGCTTGCCCGTATTTGATCGGCAAAACATAAATGCCGAGGCACCTCTTGAGTTCATAGAAAGACTAGAAGTAGTGATTGTCAAAGATAAAAGCATCAAAGTTATACCACAATCAATCATATTTTGAGACAAGCATATTATACTAAGAATGACAGTTGTGCTCTCAAGATAGTGCTCAAAGAAAGAATGGAGACACAACATAAAAGGTAAAAGATTGACCCTTCGCAGAGGGAAGCAGGGATTAACATGCGCTAGAGCTTTTCATTTGTAAAGCAGGAGTAAAATTATTTTGAGAGGTGTTTGTTGTTGTCAACGAATGGTAATGGGTACACTAACTACCTCATCAACCGGACTCCCAAGAGCGGCTCCCATTTTATTTATTTTTGGGTGGCACTGATACGTCTCCAACGTATCGATAATTTCTTATGTTCCATGCTACTTTATTGATGATACCTACATGTTTTATGCACATTATATGTCATATTTATGCATTTTCTGGAACTAACCTATTAACAAGATGCCGAAGAGCCAGTTGCTGTTTTCTGCTGTTTTTGGTTTCAGAAATCCTAGTAAAGAAATATTCTCGGAATTGGACGAAACTTTCGCCCAGGGTCCTATTTTTGCACGAAGCTTCCAGAAGACCGAAGAGATAACGAAGTGGGGCCACGAGGCAGCCAGGGCTAGGGCGGCGCGGCCCAGCCCTGGCCGCGCCGACCCACCTGGGGCCCTCGTGTGGCCCCCGCGTTGACCCTCCGCCTACTTAAAGCCTCCGTCGCGAAACCCCCAGCATCGAGAGCCACGATACGGAAAACCTTACCGAGACGCGCCGCCGCGAATCCCATCTCGGGGATTCAGGAGATCGCCTCCGGCACCCCGGAGAGGGGATTCATCTCCCGGAGGACTCTACACCGCCATGGTCGCCTCCGGAGTGATGAGTGAGTAGTTCACCCCTGGACCATGGGTCCATAGCAGTAGCTAGATGGTCGTCTTCTCCTTGTTGTGCTTCATTGTTGGATCTTGTGAGCTGCCTAACATGATCAAGATCATCTATCTGTAATACTATATGTTGTGTTTGTCGGGATCCGATGGATAGAGAGTACTATGATTATGGTGATTATCAATCTATTGTTTATGTGTTGTTTATGATCTTGCATGCTCTCCGTTATTAGTAGAGGCTCTGGCCAAGTTTTTGCTCTTAACTCCAAGAGGGGGTATTTATGCTCGATAGTGGGTTCATGCCTTCATTTACACCTGGGATCGTGACAGTAGGTTCTAAGGTTGTGATGTGCTGTTGCCACTAGGGATAAAACATTGATGCTATGTCTAAGGATGTAGTTGTTGATTACATTACGCACCATACTTAATGCAATTGTCTGTTGCTTAGCAACTTAATACTGAATGGGGTTCGGATGATAACCTGAAGGTGGACTTTTTAGGCATAGATGCAGTTGGATGGCGGTCTATGTACTTTGTCGTAATGCCCGGATTAAATCTCACTATATTTATCATATCATGTATATGCATTGTTATGCCTTTCTCTATTTGTCAATTGCCCGACTGTAATTTGTTCACCCAACATGCTTTTATCTTATGGGAGAGACACCTCTAGTGAACTGTGGACCCCGGTCCTATTCTTTACATAGCATACAATCTACTGCAATTGTTTTTACTGTTTTCTTTGCAAACATCTTCCACTCGATACGTTTAATCCTTTGTTACAGCAAGCCGGTGAGATTGACAACCTCACTGTTTCGTTGGGACAAAGTACTTGGGTTGTGTTGTGCAGGTTCCGCGTTGGCGCCGGAATCCCTGGTGTTGCGCCGCATCACATTTCGCGACCATCAACCTTCAACGTGCTTCTTGGCTCCTACTGGTTCGATTAAACCTTGGTTTCATACTGAGGGAAACTTGCTTCTATACGCATCATACCTTCCACTTGGGGTTCCCAACGGACGTGTGCATCTACGCGTATCAAGCTAAATTTCTGGCGCCGTTGCCGGGGAGATCAAGACACGCTGCAAGGGGAGTCTCCACTTCTCAATCTCTTTACTTTGTTTTTGTCTTGCTTTATTTTATTTTACTACTTTGTTTGCTGCACCTAAACAAAAACAAAAAAATTAGTTGCTAGTTTTACTTTATTTATTGTCTTGCTCTCTATATCGAAAACACAAAAAATTAGTTACTTGCATTTACTTTATCTAGTTTGTTTTATTTACTGCTACTAAAATGAGTAATCCTGAAGTTGAAGTTCGTTCTTTTAAGCAACAAGGTGGAGAAAATTTTAAAGATGCTTGGTATAGAATTAGTAATGCTCATCAAAGGTGCATTAAGAAACACTCCACCACTATCCTTCTTAGGAACTTTTATGTTGGTTTATCTAGTTGGAATAGGTATGTTCTTGATACTCTTTCGGGAGGCAATTTCCTAGGTACTCCCGCTTTAGAAGCTAGTTGCATCATTGAGAGTCTAGTTGGAATACCACCTGTTAATGAAGTTAAAATTGAAATCTCTCTTGAAGATGTTATGAAAAAATTGGAAACCATAGAGAAAAATTTTCCAAGTGTTGAAACTAAATTGGGAATGTTATTTGACAAAACTTATGAACTTGATAAATCCTTAGGAGGAATTGATGAAAGAATTAGTGTCCTAGGAACTTGTGTTGTCCATGATAATCAAACCAATAGGATTGATGAACTTGAAAAAGCTATGGGAACCTTGGGTTCAACCTTTTCTTCTCTCAAGTATAATGAGAAAGCTTATGTGGGTAAAGAGCAAAAATTCATGTATGCTTCTAAAGTGCCTAAACAAAAGAATTACTATAGGCCTAAAATTGCTAAAACCCCTAGCACCACCATAGAAAATTTAGATAATGGAGCACCTAAAGTACCCTCTGCAACAAGTTGTGTTTGCATGAAAAGCTATGATGTTGATGCTTCTACTCTCGATGTTACTTGATTTGCACTTTCTGCGCCTAGCTGAAAGGCGTTAAACAAAAGCGCTTATGGGAGACAACCCATGTTTTTACCTACAGCAATTTTTTGTTTTGTTGAGTCTTGGAAGTTGTTTACTACTGTAGCAACCTCTCCTTATCATGTTTTTGTGCCAAGTAAAGTTTCTATGTCAAAGTTGATGTTATATTTAGGATCGCTGCGCAGAAACAGCATTGCTGTCTGTCACGAATCTGGGCACAGTTCTCTGTAGAAAATTCGAAAAAATCTGCCAATTTACGAGCGTGATCCTCAGATATGTACGCAACTTTCATTAGTTTTGAGTTTTTCCATTTGAGCAAGTCTGGTGCCAGCTTTAAATTCGTCTTTACGGACTGTTCTGTTTTTGACAGATTCTGCCTTTTATTTCGCATTGCCTCTTTTGCTATGTTGGATTTATTTCTTTGATCCATTAATGTCCAGTAGCATTATGCAATGTTCAGAAGTGAAAATAATTGTGTCACCTCTGAATGTGTGAATTATTAATTGTGCACTAACCCTCTAATGAGTTTGCTTGAAGTTTGGTGTGAAGGAAGTTTTCAAGGGTCAAGAGAGGAGTATGATATACTATGATCAAGAGGAGTGAAAGCTCTAAGCTTGGGGATGCCCCCGTGGTTCACCCCTGCATATTTTAAGAAGACTCAAGTCTAAGCTTGGGGATGCCCAAGGCATCCCCTTCTTCATCGACAACATCATCAGGTTCCTCCCCTGAAACTATATTTTTATTCAATCACATCTTGTGTTCTTTACTTGGAGCGTCGGTTTGTTTTTGTTTTTGTTTTTGTTTGAATAAAATGGATCCTAGCATTCACTTTGTGGGAGAGAGACACGCTCCGCTGTTGCATATGGACACATGTGTCCTTAGGCTTTACTCATAATGTTCATGGCGAAGTTTCTTCTTCGTTAAATTGTTATATGGTTGGAATTGGAAAATGCTACATGTAGTAATTCTAAAATGTCTTGGATAATGTGATACTTGGCAATTGTTGTGCTCATGTTTAAGCTCTTGCATCATATGCTTTGCACCCATTAATGAAGAAATACATAGAGCTTGCTAAAATTTGATTTGCATATTTGGTCTCTCTAAGGTCTAGATAATATCTAGTATTGAGTTTTGAACAACAAGGAAGACGGTGTAGAGTCTTATAATGTTTACAATATGTCTTTTATGTGAGTTTTGCTGCACTTGTTCATCCTTGAGTTTGCTTCAAATAACCTTGCTAGCCTAAACCTTGTATCGAGAGGGAATACTTCTCATGCATCCAAAATCCTTGAGCCAACTACTATGCCATTTGTGTCCACCATACCTACCTACTACATGGTATTTCTCCGCCATTCCAAAGTAAATTGCTTGAGTGCTACCTTTAAAATTCCATCATCCACCTTTGCAATATATAGCTCATGGGACAAAATAGCCTTAAAAACTATCGTAGTATTGAATATGTACTTATGCACTTTATATTTTATTAAGTTGCTTGTTGTGCGATAACCATGTTTCTGGGGAACGCCATCAACTATTGTTGAATATCATGTGAGTTGCTATGCATGTCCGTCTTGTCTGAAGGATCTATCATTTTAGTGGTTGGAGCATGCAAAATTGTTAGAGAAGAACATTGGGCCGCTAACTAAAGCCATGAATCATGGTTGAAGTTTCAGTTTTGGACATATATCCTCAATCTCATATGAGAATAATAATTGTTGCTACATGCTTATGCATTAAAGAGGAGTCCATTATCTGTTGTCCATGTTGTCCCGGTATGGATGTCTAAGTTGAGAATAATCAAAAGCGAGAAATCCAAAATGCGAGCTTTCTCCTTAGACCTTTGTACAGGCGGCATGGAGGTACCCCTTTGTGACACTTGGTTGAAACATGGCATGCAAAGATCCGGTAGTCCAAGCTAAGTAGGACGAGGTGCGGGCACTATTAGTATACTATGCATGAGGCTTGCAACTTGTAAGATATAATTTTCATAACTCATATGCTTTATTACTACCGTTGACAAAATTGTTTCATGTTTTCAAAATAAAAGCTCTAGCACAAATACAACAATCGATGCTTTCCTCTTTGAAGGACCATTCTTTTACTTTTATTGTTGAGTCAGTTTACCTATCTCCTTCCACCTTAAGAAGCAAACACTTGTGTGAACTGTGCATTGATTCCTACATACTTGCATATTGCACTTGTTATATTACTTTATGTTGACAATATCCATGAGATATACATGTTATAAGTTGAAAGCAACCGCTGAAACTTAATCTTCCTTTGTGTTGCTTCAACACCTTTACTTTGATTTATTGCTTTATGAGTTAACTCTTATGCAAGACTTATTGATGCTTGTCTTGAAGTACTATTCATGAAAAGTCTTTGCTTTATGATTCACTTGTTTACTCATGTCATTACTTTTGTTTTGATCGCTGCATTCATTACATATGTTTACAAATAGTATGATCAAGATTATGATGGCATGTCACTTCAGAAATTATCTTTGTTATCGTTTTACCTGCTCGGGACGAGCAGAACTAAGCTTGGGGATGCTGATACGTCTCCAACGTATCGATAATTTCTTATGTTCCATGCTACTTTATTGATGATACCTACATGTTTTATGCACATTATATGTCATATTTATGCATTTTCCGGAACTAACCTATTAACAAGATGCCGAAGAGCCGTTGTTTTCTGCTGTTTTTGGTTTCAGAAATCCTAGTAAAGAAATATTCTCGGAATTGGACGAAACTTTCGCCCAGGGTCCTATTTTTGCACGAAGCTTCCAGACCGAAGAGATAAGTGGGGCCACGAGGCAGCCAGGCTAGGCGGCGCGCCCCAGGCCCTGGCCGCGCCGACCTACCCCCGGGCCCCCGTGTGCCCCCGCGTTGACCCTCCGCCTACTTAAAGCCTCCGTCGCGAAACCCCCAGACCGAGAGCCACGATACGGAAAACCTTCCAGAGACGCCGCCGCGAATCCCATCTCGGGGATTCAGAGATCGCTCCGGCACCTGCCGGAGAGGGATTCATCTCCCGGAGGACTCTACACCGCCATGGTCGCCTCCGGAGTGATGAGTGAGTAGTTCACCCCTGGACCATGGGTCCATAGCAGTAGCTAGATGGTCGTCTTCTCCTTGTTGTGCTTCATTGTTGGATCTTGTGAGCTGCCTAACATGATCAAGATCATCTATCTGTAATACTATATGTTGTGTTTGTCGGGATCCGATGGATAGAGAGTACTATGATTATGGTGATTATCAATCTATTGTTTATGTGTTGTTTATGATCTTGCATGCTCTCCGTTATTAGTAGAGGCTCTGGCCAAGTTTTTGCTCTTAACTCCAAGAGGGGGTATTTATGCTCGATAGTGGGTTCATGCCTTCATTTACACCTGGGATCGTGACAGTAGGTTCTAAGGTTGTGATGTGCTGTTGCCACTAGGGATAAAACATTGATGCTATGTCTAAGGATGTAGTTGTTGATTACATTACGCACCATACTTAATGCAATTGTCTGTTGCTTAGCAACTTAATACTGAATGGGGTTCGGATGATAACCTGAAGGTGGACTTTTTAGGCATAGATGCAGTTGGATGGCGGTCTATGTACTTTGTCGTAATGCCCGGATTAAATCTCACTATATTTATCATATCATGTATATGCATTGTTATGCCTTTCTCTATTTGTCAATTGCCCGACTGTAATTTGTTCACCCAACATGCTTTTATCTTATGGGAGAGACACCTCTAGTGAACTGTGGACCCCGGTCCTATTCTTTACATAGCATACAATCTACTGCAATTGTTTTTACTGTTTTCTTTGCAAACATCTTCCACTCGATACGTTTAATCCTTTGTTACAGCAAGCCGATGAGATTGACAACCTCACTGTTTCGTTGGGACAAAGTACTTGGTTGTGTTGTGCAGGTTCCGCGTTGGCGCCGGAATCCCTGGTGTTGCGCCGCATCACATTTCGAGACCATCAACCTTCAACGTGCTTCTTGGCTCCTACTGGTTCGATTAAACCTTGGTTTCATACTGAGGGAAACTTGCTTCTATACGCATCATACCTTCCACTTGGGGTTCCCAACGGACGTGTGCATTTTTGGGTGGCACTCCTTCCAACCTTTCTTTCACAAACCATGGCTAACCGAATCCTCGGGTGCCTGCCAACAATCACATACCATGAAGGAGTGCCTTTTTATTTAAGTTTTATTATGATGATGACACTCCCCCAACCTTTGCTTACACAAGCCATGGCTAACCGAATCCTTCGGGTGCCGTCCAACAATCACAAACCATGGAGGAGTGTCTATTTAAATTAATTAATTCGGGACTGGGAATCCCATTGCCAGCTCTTTTTGCAAAATTATTGGATAAGCGGATGTGCCACTAGTCCATATGAGAGTCCGTCAAAAGTAAATGACAAGGTTGAAAGCTAAACACCACATACTTCCTCATGAGCTATGAAACATTAACACAAATTGAGAAGCATTTTGAAAGTTTTAAAGGTAGCGCATGAGAATTTACTTGGAATGGTTTGAAATGCCATGCATAGGTATTTATGGTGGACACTTTGGAACAACTTGGTTTTCAGGTGTTTGGAAGCACGAGCGGCGTTCCCGCTCAGTACAAGTGAAGGCTAGCAAAAGACTAGGGAAGCGACAAATCAAGAGAGCAATAACTGTCATAATCATGCTTGCGGCAAAATAAATTAACGGAGGCATAAAAGTGATACAAGAACTCTGAAGCAATATAAATCATCGAGGCTTAATTGACTTTTTGTTCAGTCATATGCATGCGTGAGCATGTGCCAAGTCGATATAAATGAATTATTCAGAGGAGGATACCACAATGCCATACTTACTTATGAATAAAACAATGCAAGCAAACATCCATGACATGCTACTCATATTAATAAATTGGAACTAAACATGAGAGATCATGAACTACTAGACTTTCTCAAATAACATATACCTCACATGAACCAACTAAGCATGCTCATATGGATGAGTATATGTACAAAAATGAAAGCAAATAGAGTTCATACCAGCCTCTCACCACAATCAGATTGTCGTAGATCGTCATTATTGCCTTTTCACTTGTGTAGCTTGGATAATATGAAATGAAAACCACGCTCCAGCCACCGAAGACCATTGAACTCATGATGAACTTTACAAACCAAAGAAGAACAGCAAATATTTTTGGTGTTTTCGAATTAGAAACAAGAGCGAAAGAAAACAAGCAAACAAAGTAAAATCTTTTTGGGTTTTCTTATAGCAAACTAACGATAGCAAATAAAGCAAACTAAGAGCGAGGAACCAAATAAACAAATGGTGAAGAAAACAACAGAAATATTTTTGGTCTTTTTGTGTTTTAGGAAAGAAACAAAGCGAAAACAAAAGAATGCAAACTAACAGAAACACAGAAAAGCAGGATGACAGAAATCTGCCAAATCCTGACAGCAGTACAGAAATCGAAATTAACAAAAATCTTCCGTTGCTCAGACCAAAAAGTGTTCAACTAATGAAAGTTAGATAACAACCTGGGGAACATGCTCAAAAATTGGCAACTCAAAATAACGTTCTGGCTGTGCGTACGAATTTTTTTGGTAACAGCACAGAATCTGTTTTTGGACAGCACTTCCCCAAATATCATCTCCCTCTCATTAGAAAACCACTCTAGAGACTAAACAAGTATGTACAAGTATCCAGCAACCATAATATGCAAAGAATGAGTGATGCCGGTATACCTCCCCCCAAGCTTAGGCTTTTGGCCTAAGTGGAGTTCATTCCCACGGTCCCCATGAAGTGGTGTCTTCGTAGTATGACGAAGAACGACCCGGTTCCATGTATGTGCTGGAGGAAACGTCGGGGTACGTGACGGTGTAGTCGTAGGAGGGCTCGGCGTTCTCGGAGTCATGTTGCTGGTGGAATTCTTGTATCTTCATATGTTCCTCCACCACCTCCTTAGTGAGCGACCATGATTGCCTGTCAATATTAAACAAACCCTGCTGGGGAAGAGGGATTTCCTTCTCATTCCCATCAGCAAACAACATTCTATAGACCATATTATCTATAGTGGAGTCAGTAGTAACAAAACGATGGCTCTTCATAGCAGCAATATCTAGTTTCCTAGGGGTTAATGGTACATCATTAGAATCAAGAGGAATATCTAGATGTGTTAAAATGCGCAGTGCAATAGTTCCTCCAAAAATAGGCCCCCTGCTAGACAGGCGGCGAGCAATAAGAGAACCAAGATGATAAGGTGTCTCTCCAGTAAGTGCAACATTCAAGAAAGCAAGATGGTAGCTAGAGATGTTGCTAGTATTTTCTCTACCCAAAATGCTAGTACCAATGTAATATGCGAAATATTTAATAGCGGGGAGTTGAATGTTTCTTATCTTCCCTCGCTGGATGGTGCGGCAATCATCCCCGGTGATCCCTCGGTAGAGCTCCAACAAGTCCCGGGGGTTGTCATCAATCCTCCTTGCTGTACCTACAGGGGCAATACCCAATGCACAACAAAATTCTTCCAATTTCATGGTAACAGGAATATCATAGATCTTGAATGCGACTGTCGGCTCATATTCCGTGTTGTGGAACTTGAAGCTCTCAACGAAAACTTTGGTGAGCCTGTAATATTGTCCCCTCTCGTCTCCCACGTAGGTGGCTAGGCCTGCCCTGTTGACAAGGGTGAAGAAGTCATCCAATATCCCTGCATTGGTTAGAAACTCATAACAAGGGAAGGATGAAGCATTAGGAGCCCCATGGTCCTCCTCGGGCGCGAAGCTAGGCGCGATGACATCCTCATTGTAGGATCGCCTAATTTGAGTAGACGCCCTTGAGGGCCTACCGGTGCTGGTTGTTGCTTTCTTGAACAACTCTCCAAATTTGAATTTCTTCATCTTCCCCTTCTGAAATTTTCAACAATCATTATAAAATTTGATTTCAAGGTATATAATTGAAGGGAACTACTATAGGAACTTGCTAGAGTACTAAACATGCATCAAAACTAGTTTCTTCCACTTAGAACAAGCATGCAAGCTCACTAAACATGTTATCTACAGCAGCAAAATATTCAAGATATACTCAACCAAATGAAATTCTAATTGGACAATCAAAGGAGTCACATACCAAGGAGTAAATGTGCCAAATTTCAGACAGAAATCTGGGCTGAGCAAGGAGATCGAAAAATCGCGAGTTCTTGAGCAGAAACACGAGTGAGAGGAACTTGGTACGAGCTTTTTCGGGAGAGAGAAGGTGCTGGGAGGAAGAGATGATGTAGTGGGGCAAGGGGTGGCCCACACCACAAGGTGGCGCGGCCCCCTTGCTGGCCGCGCCGGCCTATGGTGTGGCACCCCCTGGTGCCCCACAGGTCATCCTCTGGTGCTCCCAGGTGCCTCGTCGAAAAATAGGACCAACGGTGTAATTTTTGTAATTTTTAGAGAACTTTGAAAAATGCACATTTCTGGGTATTAAATTAATTATTACTGCGCAGGAAAATGATTTCTAAAATCTTAAATGACTAGAGCATATTGCAAAACAAAAGTGCTACAGCAAGTAAAATAGGTGGAGGGAGAAAGAAAGAAAGAAGTGTTGTTTAGCTCTCTTATGCATTAAAATATACTTGTTAACAAGGTTGATCAAGTCTTGCTACCAAATAAATTTTATATGACATAAGAAGAAATAAACCTCAAATCAATCATGTTACCTTATATTGAATTGATATGGATCCAATCACAAGAGTTTGATATTCTTCTTTAGGCTCATATATAGGACAATCAATGGATCCCACTTTGATAGTTTTCACATTAAAAATTGTATTGACTCCACATACTTTATCAATCCTCTTGGGAAAATAGACAGTGTGTTCCTTATCATCAACATTGAAAGTAACCATGCCTTTATTGCAATCAATAATAGCCCCTGCAGTATTAAGAAAGGGTCTTCCAAGAATAATGGACATATTATCATCTTCAGGCATTTCCAACACAACAAAATCAGTTAATATCAAGCAATGCTGAGTAACTTGAACAGGAACATTTTCACATAAACCAACAGGAATAGCAGTAGATTTATCAGCCATTTGCAAGGATATATCAGTTGGTATCAATTTATCTAAATCAAGTCTCTTATAAAGAGAAAAAGGCATCACACTCACACCTGCTCCCAAATCACATAGAGCAGTTCTAACATAATTATTCTTGATGGAACAAGGAATAGTCGGTATACCTGGGTCGCCCAACTTCTTTGGAATCTTACCATTGAAGGAGTAATTAGCAAGCATAGTGGAAATTTCCTCATTGGGGACTTTCCTTTTGTTAGTAACAATATCTTTCATATACTTTGAATAAGGAGGCAATTTAATAGCATCAGTCAAAGGAATTTGCAAAAATAAAGGTTTCATCCAATCACAAAATTTATTATAATGTTCCTCCTCCTTTGATTTAAGTTTCTTAGCAGGAAAAGGCATTTGCTTTTGAACCCAAGGTTCTCTTTCATTACCATGTTTCTCAGCAATAAAATCTTCTTTAGTGTACTTTTTATTTTTAGCATGCTTTTCAGGTTCTTTTTCAATTTCTTCTTTATCAGGAGTATCATTCTTATCGTTATCTTCCTCATGTTCATTACCACTTTCAGTTTCAGCATCAGAAATAGAAATACTATTAGGATCATTAACAGGTTCAGAGGATTCTACAACATTCTTATGTTTCTTTTTCTTTTTCTTAGATGGAGCACTAGTTTTAATTAGTTGAGAATCTTGTTCAACTCTTTTGGGATGCCCTTCAGGATATAGAGGATCCTGGGTAGAAACACCACCTCTAGTTGTTACTTCACAAGCATATTTTTCTTTAGAATTATTTCCCAACAAGTCATTTTGCACTTTAGTAAGTTGGTCAATTTGAGTTTGAACCATTTGAAAATGCTTAACAAGTATCTTAACATCATTGGAGGTTCTCTCCACAATATCATGCAATTCACTAATAGCTCGGGAATTTTCCATTAAATGATTCTCTACTCTCATATTAAAGTTTTCTTGCTTAACAATATAATTATCAAATTCATCTAAGCATTGAGCAGGAGATTTTGAATACGGAATATCTTCCCTAGTAAAGTGTTGAAGCGAGTGTACCTCAATCATGGATGAAGGGGGAATCGTCTCACATATATCTTCTATAGGAGGTAAATTCTTCACATCTTCAGGTTTAATACCCTTCTCTTTAAGAGACTTCTTGGCTTCCCTCATATCTTCATCATTTAATTTAATCATACCCCTCTTCTTCACTATCGGTGTCGGGGTTGGTTCAGGTGTAGACCAATCATCATGATTCCGTCCTATTTTAGCCAATAATTCTTCAGCGTCGTCTGGAGTTCTTTTCCTGAAAACACAACCAGCACAACTATCCAGGTATGCCCTAGACTCAATAGTTAGTCCACTATAAAATATATCAAGTAAATCATGCTTTTCCAAATCATGGTCAGGCTGAGCTCTAATAAGAGAGCAAAATCTCGCCCAAGCCTCAGGCAATTTCTCTCCATCTTCCTGGTCAAAATTATAAATTCTCTGCAAAGCAAATGTTGAGCACTAGCAGGAAAGTATTTTCGAAAGAAAACATCACGCAAGTCGGTTGGACTTTTAATAGAACCAGAAGGCAAATTATTATACCAAGTTTTAGCATCATCCTTTAATGAGAACGGAAAAATTTTAGCGACAAAATAAGTACGCATCTTGACATCATCAGAAAACACGCCACTAAGAGTAGATAACTCAGTCATGTGTTCAACAACACTTTCTTTTTCAGTACCACAAAAGGGTGTTTTCTCAACAATAGCTATATGAGATAGATCAAGAGAAAAATCATAATCTTTATCCCTAATGTTTATAGGAGATGTGGCAAATTTAGGATCAGGAGATGGTTTATATCTAACAGCATGTTCTGCAAGCAACTTTTTAATTTTTCTTGCATCAGTAGTAGCATTGCATTTTTCAATAAAATCATCATCAAGCTCTACATAATCTTCATCAAGATCATCACTAGAATAATCAAGTTCAGGTGATTTAACAGGTGTAGTAGCATTAGGAGTTTCAGTATTTTCAATTTGTCTAGACTTAGCAATTGTAGCATCTAGAAAAGATCCCAATGAACCACTATCATCAAGCACAGCAGAAACATTATCAATATTATGAGAATTTTCAGATTCAGCAGAAGTACCAGCATGTGAAGCATGTGGCGGTGAAACAAGTTTATCAATCACAGAGGGTGAATCAAGAGCATCAGAGGTACTCAGAGCGGTACCTCTCATCGCCATGGCGATCTGCAAGCCCTGCCATATTGATATCAAACGAGAAACCTGGCTCGCGTCCTATGCACTGACTGAGATCGACCATGTTGACTTCCGAAACGGCTGCGTGTCAACTCTCATGGCAAACTGACCGAAGAGTAATCGGCCTTGTTCTATCGCCATCTGAATCTGTCCGCGCAGACTTTGCAGTCGTTGGTGGTATGGGTGAACGTGTGATGCCATTTGCAGTATGGCCTGCCGTTCATCTCTTGTGGCGTGGGGATTTTGTGGCCTTCGGGTAACTTCAGCTGTTTCTCCTTCAGCAGCAAATCAAAAATTTGCTCCGTTTTGCTCAAATCGAAGTCGAACCCCTTCACAGGCCCTGGTTGCTTCACCCACTTGCAGGACACGGGTTTTGCCCCCCGAGTCCACTCAGCTACAGCGACCTCCTGATCTCCTGCAGAATCTTCATCTTCGTCTGTCTCGATCAGGGCGACGCGCTTGTATTTGTCCTGGTATTCTGGATGGCGCTGTTCATATGCTGTCAACTTCGAACCATGTGCTCGATGACCCACAAGTATAGGGGATCGCAACAGTCTTCGAGGGAAGTATTACCCAATTTATTGATTCGACACAAGGGGAGACAAAGAATACTTGTAAGCCTTAACAGCGGAGTTGTCAATTCAGCTGCACCTGGAAACAGACTTGCTCGCAAGAGTTTATCAGTAGTAACAGTTTAATGGCAGTGGAAATAGTGAAATAACAGCAGCGGTGAAATAAAGACAGCAGTAGTGATTGTAGTAAACAGCAGGATTAAAATACTGTAGGCACAGGGACGGATTTAACGGGCGTTGCATGGATAAGAGAAACTCATGTAACAATCAAAGCATGGGCATTTGCAGATAATAATAAAACGGTATCCAAGTACTAATCAATCAATAGGCATGTGTTCCATATTTAGTCGTACGTGCTCGCAATGAGAAACTTGCACAACATCTTTTGTCCTACCAGCCGGTGGCAGCCGGGCCTCTAGGGAAACTACTGGATATTAAGGTACTCCTTTTAATAGAGTACCGGAGCAAAGCATTAACACTCCGTGAACACATGTGATCCTCACATCACTACCATCCCCTCCGGTTGTCCCGATTCTTGTCACTTCGGGGCCATTGGTTCCGGACAGCGACATGTGTATACAACTTGCAGGTAAGATCATAAACAACGAATATCTTCATGAATCAATAACATGTTCAGATCTGAGATCATGGCACTCGGGCCCTAGTGACAAGCATTAAGCATAACAAGTTGCAACAATATCATAAAAGTGACATCTACGGATACTAGGCACTATGCCCTAACAATCTTATGACTATTACATGACCAATCTCATCCAATCCCTACCATCCCCTTCAGCCTACAGCGGGGGAATTACTCACACATGGATGGGGAAAACATGGCTGGTCGATGGAGAGGCGTTGGCGGTGATGGCGGTGAAGATCTCCTCCAATTCCCCGTCCCGGCGGAGTGCCAGAACGGAGACTTCTGGCTCCCGAGACGGAGTTTCGCGATGTGGCGGCTCTCTGGAGGGTTTCTGGCGACTTCGACTTCTCCCCGTGCGTTTTCAGGTCGAAACCAATAAGTAGTCCGAAGGGGGCGTCGGAGGCCGGCCGAGGGGGCCACACCACATGGCCGCGCGGGCCCCCCCGGGCCGCGCCGCCATGTGGGTGGGGCCCTGGCCCCCTTCCCCTTCTGGCTCCGTCAATATTTTGGTAAAATAGGGCCTTCGCATAAATTCCGAGGATTTTCCCGAAAGTTGGATTTCTGCACAAAAACGAGACACCAGAGTTCTGCTGAAAACAGCGTTAGTCCGTGTTAGTTGTATCCAAAATACACAAATTAGAGGCAAAACAATAGCAAAAGTGTTCGGGAAAGTAGATACGTTTTGGACGTATCATGCGCCAGTGAATTGTACTCTGCCTGGAAGGTCACATCTCTAAGCGGCGCTGATAATCCTGCTACCGCCAGCTCGACTGCTTCCTTCTCAGATAGGCGAACCGAATAACATCGGTTCCTGACGGTCCTGAACCTCTGGATGTACTCAGATACCGTCTCTCCTCGTCTCTGCCGAACTTGGGTCAGATCGGCAAGGCTAGCTTCCGTAGTTTCCGAATGGTATTGTACATGGAACTGCTCTTCCAGCTGCTTCCACGTCCGAACCGAGTCTGGTAGCAACGAGGTGTACCACCCAAAGGCTGGACCCGTGAGAGACTGAGAAGAACCTCACACGTAGCTCGTCTGAAGCTGAGACCATGCCCAACTGTGCCAAGTATCGGCTCACGTGCTCGATCGAGCTGGTTCCTTCTGATCCACTAAATTTTGTGAAGTCAGGGAGCCGATACTTAGGTGGCAGCGGGATCAGGTCGTAGTCGTTGGGATACGGCTTGGAATAGCCGATCATTCTCTTCTTCGGCAGGATGCCGAACTGGTCTCTCATGATTGCGGTGATCTCATCCACCGTAGGAGCTGCAGAAGTTGATCGTTCATGACTTGTATTGGTGGCATATTTAGTTAGCCACGCCTGTTTCTCAGCATCTGCTCCAGAACTGCTTCCTGCTCCAGCGACTCCTCCTGCCGTGGCAGTCCTTCCTGCTGTAACCTGGGTCATCCAGTTGTTGCAGTCCGGCACGTAGGTGCACACGTATCCATGTGGAATTTCCTTGGGCGGATCATACAGGAATTGGTAGTCGCCTGGATCACCTCCAACCTTGTAGACGACGTACGCCGGTGAACCTTGTTGCTGTGGAGCTGCAAACGTGTGTTGCAGTGGTGGCCTTGTATAGAGCGGTATCTCTCCTTGATGAGTTCCTAGAGCAGGACCTGACGGAGAGTACTTGTGCTTCGTGACTTCTTGCACCACATTGAGCGCGACACGCTCCAGAGTATTCACCAAGCTCTCAGCATGCCGATGAAGAGAGTGAGCAACGGCATAGTTGACTTCCTGTCGCAGGGCTCTGGTACGTTCGTCCGAAGGGAGAGATAGATCTAGTCCATCTAGCGCGCCTTCGGGTTGGAACCCTTTGAACTTGATCCCGTGCGAACGGGTTTTCTCAAAAGCGCCGATGAGATCGGCTTCCAAGATTGCCTTGAGCTCATCATATCTCTTCTTATGCTCAGGAGGCAGATCTTCATATTTGACGGTTCTTCCGCCATCTGAGACGCGGATGTCGACGTGGTTGCTGCGGAAGATTGTCCCGATGTCCCACCGGGCGTGCCAGAATGTGTTGCCTGCCAAAACCCACCGGCGAGCAGTGGTTAAGCAACACGAAGAGCCGGAGGCTTCCAAGGCGGCAGCGGGCCCTGGTCCCTCGACGTCGTCCCGCAAATGCTCCGGCACACGACCTGGCGGCTGCAAGGGCGTGCCACCTGACCTATACCTGGCCAGAAGGTGTTGGATTGCTTCGATTAGTTCCCTGCATGGCAGACACGTAAACATTAAATACGAGCCCTATCGGCTCTCAGGTTGCCCTGCGGATCGGCTCAAAGAGCCGATCGCCCCATGGTTCACGTTGGATTTTCAATGACATGGGGATCCTGCTTGATCATAACAAAGCTAAACCAATCTACGACAGTTTAGGGTTTTCACCGTATGATCGGAACATCCTACGCGTAGTTGAGCCTAATAGACACGAAAGATAATGGAAAACTAACCCTAAAAGAGGCCTAAAAACCAACATTAAGTTAATTCCCGGAACATCCCTCTTAGGACTAACAAACCATACCTAACGCACTACCGGATCGTTCAACCCGTTTGCAAGGCCTAACCATACGGATATTAAACTAATCCTTGAAGAACAAGGAGCAACTATAACAGATCGGATCTACTAAGTAACGAACAAGCAAGATGCTGCCCTTACACCTGGATAGGTGTAAGGGCAGCTAGATATTGAGGGACGGCACAGCTAAGCAGATATGCGCAAGAAAAGCATCTATGCAAGCCCCAAAACATCTATGATAAATAGTGCTACTCGCCATCAACAACGCTTCAGCACGAGCAACACAAGGTAAACGAATAAACGTGTGCTGCCTAGATCGCAAGATGCGATCTAGGCAGCATGATGCTTACCCGGGAGAAACCCTCGAAAGAAGGGGTGGCGATGCGCCTGATTTGTGTTTGTTGTGAACGTGATTGTCCTCCTTTTCCGATAACCCTAGATACATATTTATAGTCCAGGGACTTTCTAATTTGGACGTGCACCTAACCGTGCACGGGTTAAACTCTAACTTCTAAACTAAGATGCGATCTAATATATTACAAATACACGGGCAATCTAGCCCAACTCTTCGCGCAAGGCCGCTTCAAAGATGCTCCACGTGTATATCTTTCAAGCCCATCTTCACTTACGGCCCATCTCCTGATTTGGCCAAAATCCGGTGATAACACCTTAGCCTCCCAGGAGCAGCCGGATACAGCTCTAGGAGCACCATTGTACTGTGTGATCACCATATACACTCATAGCAGGAGTAGAGGTGTTACCTCCACAGGAGGGCCTCGAACCTGGGTACGTCGACCGTGTCACTCGTCCCCATACCCGCATCCGGATACCGCCGTGAGACCACTTAGGAACCACTTCGATTAGCCACCCTATGGCATATGTCATGACGATACCACGACAATGAGTGGTTAGTAATTCCTTTTGGTCTAACTAATGCTCCTAGCACTTTCATGAGACTGATGAACCATGTTTTGCATGATTTTATTGGCAAGTTTGTGGTTGTGTACTTTGATGACATATTAATCTACAACCGCAATGAATCTGATCATACTATGCATATTCGACATGTTTTGCAAGTGTTGCGTGATAATAAACTCTATGGTAATCTTGAGAAGTGCATATTTTGCAAAGATAAGGTCATATTTCTGGGTTATGTTGTCTCTAAGCATGGAGTAGAAGTAGATGTGTCTAAAATTGAAGCAATTCAAAATTGGCCTACTCCCATGAATGTGAGTCAAGTAAGAAGTTTTCATGGTCTTGCTAGGTTTTATAGAAGATTTGTGCCCAATTTTAGTACTATTGCTGCACCTTTGAATGAATTGACTAAAAAGGGTGTTGCATTTGAGTGGGGCGTCGCCCAAGATCATGCTTTTGATGAACTGAAAAGATTGTTAACTTCTGCACCGTTGCTTGCACTTCCTGATTTCAATAAGCAATTTGAGATTGAATGTGATGCTAGTGGTATTGGAATTGGTGGTGTGTTGATGCAAGAGGGTCGCCCAATTGCATATTTTTCTGAGAAACTTTCTAGTGCTAAGTTGAACTATCCTATATATGATAAAGAATTGTATGCTTTAATTAGAGTTCTTGAGGTTTGGCAACATTATTTGTGGCCAACGTATCTATAATTTCTGATGTTCCATGCTTGTTTTATGACAATACCTACATGTTTTGTTCACACTTTATATCGTTTTGATGCGTTTTCTGGAACTAACCTATTGACGAGATGCCGAAGTGCCAGTTCGTCTGTTGTTTTTGGTTTCAAATCCTAGTAAGGAAATATTCTGGAATCGGAAGAAATCAACGCCGAGTACCCTATTTTCACCGGAAGCTTCCAGAACACCCGAGAGTCAGCAGAGGGGGGCCACAGGGCCACCAGATGATAGGGTGGCGCGGCCAGGGCCTGGGCCTGGGCCGCGCCCCCCTAGTGTGTCACCGCCTCGTCGACCCTCCGAATCCGCCTCTTCGCCTATAAAGTCTCCCTGACCTAAAACCTCTATACGAATAAGCCACGGTACGAGAAAAGTTCCAGAGCCGCCGCCATCGCGAAGCCAAGATCTGGGGGACAGGAGTCTCTGTTCCGGCACGCCGGGACGGGGAAGTGCCCCGGAAGGCTTCTCCATCGACACCGCTGCCATCTCCACCGCCATCTTCATCACCGCTGCTGCTCCCATGAGGAGGGAGTAGTTCTCCATCGAGGCTCGGGGCTGTACCGGTAGCTATGTGGTTAATCTCTCTCCTATGTACTTCAATACAATAATCTCATGAGCTGCCTTACATGATTGAGATTCATATGATGATGGTTGTAATCTAGATGTCATTATGCTAGTCAAGTGGGTTTTACTTATGTGATCTCCGGAGACTCCTTGTCCCACGTGTGTAAAGGTGACAGTGTGTGCACCGTGTGGGTCTCTTAGGCTATATTTCACAGAATACTTATTCATCCTACACAATTAGTGGTGTTCATCATCCAACAAGAGTATATGTAGCACAAAGGAAAGAGAACTTATTTATTATGTGATCAATGTTGAGAGTGTCCACTAGTGAAAGTATGATCCCTAGGCCTTGTTTCCACCACAAAGAATTGCTTCCCACGCCCAGCAAGCTATTTTCTGGCGCCGCTTGTTTACTGTTTTACTGCATCTTTACTTTCTGCAATATTACCACCATCTATACCACCTGTGTTTTACTATCTCTTCGCCGAACTAGTGCACCTATACATCTAACAAGTGTATTAGGTGTGTTGGGGACACAAGAGACTTCTTGCTTTGTGGTTGCAGGGTTGCTTGAGAGGGATATCTTTGACCTCTTCCTCCCTGAGTTCGATAAACCTTGGGTGATCCACTTAAGGGAAAACTTGCTGCTGTTCTACAAACCTCTGCTCTTGGAGGCCCAACGCTGTCTACAAGAATAGAAGCACCCGTAGACATCAAGCTATTTTCTGGGCGTTGCGGGGAGGAAAGGTAAAAGGTACTCACACTCCGGATCTTGGCTACTAAGCTATTTTCCGGCGCCGTTGTAAGTACTCGAAGCTATTTCCTTTAGATCCTGCAATTGCATCTTTTGGTTTCTTGTTTACACTAGTTAGGCATAATGGAAAGTAACAATGAGCTTCTTATTCTATTTCCTGAGTTAAGACATGGATTGTTTGCTGCGAAAATTAAAAAACCTATGGAATCTTATTTGCATGCTAGTAGCAATGATATTAGTATGAACGCTTTGAACACCATTGTTGTTAATGATATGGAAAATTCTAAGCTTGGGGAAGTTGGTTTTGATGAGCATGATATTTTTAGTCCCCCAAGCATTGAGGAGAAAATTTTCTTTGATGATACTTTGCCTCCTATTTATGATGATTATAATGATAGTGGTCTTTTGGTGCCGCCTACTATGGAGAGTAAATTTTATTATGATTATACTATGCCTCCTACACTTGATGAGAATAATAATGATAGCTACTTTGTTGAATTTGCACCCACTACAACTAATAAAATTGATTATGCTTATGTGGAGAGTAATAATTTTATGCATGAGACTCATGATAAGAATGCTTTATGTGATAGTTATATTGTTGAGTTTGCTCATGATACTACTGAAAGTTATTATGAGAGAGGAAAATATGGTTGTAGAAATTTTCATGTTACTAAAACACCTCTCTATGTGCTGAAATTTTTGAAGCTACACTTGTTTTGTCTTCCTATGCTTGCCACTATACCCTTCATGAACTTGTTTCTTTACAAGATTCCTATGCATAGGAAGCATGTTAAACTTAAATGTGTTTTGAATTTGCTTCTTGATGCTCTCTTTTGCTTCAAATACTATTTCTTGCGAGTGCATCATTAAAACTGCTGAGCCCATCTTAATGGCTATAAAGAAAGAACTTCTTGGGAGATAACCCATGTGTTTATTTTAGTACAGCAATTTTTGTTTTGTTGAGTCTTGGAAGTTGTTTACTACTGTAGCAACCTCTCCTTATCATGTTTTTGTGCCAAGTAAAGTCTCTATGGTAAAGTTGATGCTAGATTTGGATTACTGCGCAGAAACAGATTTGCTGTCTGTCACGAATTTGAGCAGAAGTCTCTGTAAAAAAATCAAAAAAATCTGCAAATTTACGTGCGTGATCCTCAGATATGTACGCAACTTTCATTAGTTTTGAGTTTTTCCGTTTGAGCAAGTTAAGTGCCCCTTCCAGGTTCGTCTTTACGGACTGTTCTGTTTTTGACAGATTCTGCCTTTTATTTCGCATTACCGCTTTTGCTTTGTTGAATGAGTTTGTTTGTTCCATTAACTTTTAGAAGCTTTGTGCAATGTCCAGAAGTGTAAAGAATGATTGTGTCACCTCTGAACATGTGAATTTTGATTATGCACTAACCCTCTAATGAGTTTGCTCGAAGTTTGGTGTGGCAGAAGTTTTCAAGGGTCAATAGAAGAGGGTGATATAATGTGATCGAGAAGAGTGAAAGGTCTAAGCTTGGGGATGCCCGTGGTTCATCCCTGCATATTTTAAGAAGACCCAAGCATCTAAGCTTGGGGATGCCCAAGGCATCCCCTTCTTCATCGACAACTTATCAGGTTTCTTCTATTGAAACTATATTTTTATTCAGTCACATCTTATGTACTTTACTTGGAGCGTCTGTGTGCTTTTATTTTCGTTTTGTTATTTTCATTCTCTGAATAAGTTCATCCTTGTGTGGGAGAGAGACACGCTCCGCTTTTTCATATGAACACTAGTGTTCTTCGTTTATGCTTTTAATGTTCAAAGGGCGAAAGTTGATCGCTTCACTTGTTGTTATTTTGTTGGAATCAGAAAATGCTTCATATGGTCTTGAATAATTTAATACTTGGCAATTGTTTTGAGCTCTCATATATCATGTTTAAGCTCTTGCATCATGTAGTTTAAATCTAGTAATGAAGAATTACATAGAGCTTGTTGAAATTTGGTTTGCATGATTGGTCTCTCTAAGGTCTAGATATTTTCTGGTAAAAGTGTTTGAGCAACAAGGGAGACAGTGTAGAGTTTTATAATGCTTGCAATATGTTCTTATGTAAGTTTTGCTGTACCGGTTTATACTTGTGTTTGCTTCAAACAACCTTGCTAGCCAAAGCCTTGTACTGAGAGGAAATGCTTCTCGTGAATCCAAAATCTTGAGCCAAAACCCATGCCATTTGTGTCCACCATATCTACCTACTATGTGGTATTTCCTGCCATTCCAAGTAAATACTTCATGTGCTACCTTTAAACAATTCAAAAGCTATTATCTCTTATTTGTGTCAATGTTTTATAGCTCATGAGGAAGTATGTGGTGTTTTATCTTTCGATCTTGTCATTTACTTTTGACAGACTTTCACAATGGACTAGTGGCTCATCCGCTTATCCAATAATTTTGCAAAAAGAGCTGGCAATGGGGTTCCCAGCCCCAATTAATAACCTTCATTAATAATTCTCTTCACATGTTTTGCCCCGATTTATCAGTAAGCAACTTAAATTTGCAAATAGACACTCCTCCATGGTATGTGAATGTTGGAACCCGAGGATTCGGTTAGCCATGGCTTGTGAAAGAAAAGGTTGGGGGAGTGTCATCTAATAAATAAAACTAAAGTACATGTGTAAACAAAAGAGAAGAGGGATGATCTACCTTGCTGGTAGAGATAACGTCCTTCATGGGAGCCGCTCTTGAAAGTCTGGTTGATAAGGTAGTTAGAGTGCCCATTACCATTCGTTGACAACAACAAACACCTCTCAAAATTTTACTTTTATGCTCTCTATATGATTTCAAAACTTGAAAAGCTCTAGCACATGATTTAATCCCTGCTTCCCTCTGCGAAGGGCCTATCTTTTACTTTATGTTGAGTCAGTTTACCTACTTCCTTCCATCTTAGAAGCAAACACTTGTGTCAACTGTGCATTGATCCTTACATACTTGCTTATTTGCATTCATCATATTACTCTATGTTGACCATTATCCAAGAGATATGCATGTGGAAAGTTGAAAGCAACTGCTGAAACTTATATCTTCCTTTGTGTTGCTTTGATGCCTTTACTTTGAATTTATTGCTTTATGAGTTAACTCTTATGCAAGACTTTTTGATGCTTGTCTTGAAAGTACTATTCATGAAAAGTTTTGCTATATGTTAGCAACCTGTAGATCATTGCTTTGAATCACTTCATTCATGTCATATGCTTTACAATAATGTTGATCAAGAATATGATGGTAGCATGTCACCTCAGAAATTATTTGTGTTATCGTTTACCTACTCGAGGACGAGTAGGAACTAAGCTTGGGGATGCTGATACGTCTCCAACGTATCTATAATTTCTGATGTTCCATGCTTGTTTTATGACAATACCTACATGTTTTGTTCACACTTTATATCGTTTTGATGCGTTTTCCGGAACTAACCTATTGACGAGATGCCGAAGTGCGTTCTCGTTTTTTGCTGTTTTTGGTTTCAGAAATCCTAGTAAGGAAATATTCTCGAATCGGACGAAATCAACGCCCAAGACCTATTTTCACCGGAAGCCAGAACACCCGAGAGTCAGCAGAGGGGGCCACAGGGCCACCAGATGACAGGGTGGCGCGGCCAGGGCCTGGGCCGCGCCCCCCTAGTGTGTCACCGCCTCGTCGACCCTCCGACTCCGCCTCTTCGCCTATAAAGTCTCCCTGACCTAAAACCCCGATACGAATAAGCCACGGTACAAGAAAAGTTCCAGAGCCGCCGCCATCGCGAAGCCAAGATCTGGGGGACAGGAGTCTCTGTTCCGGCACGCCGCCGGACGGGGAAGTGCCCCGAAGGCTTCTCCATCGACACCGCTGCCATCTCCACCGCCATCTTCATCACCGCCGCTGCTCCCATGAGGAGGGAGTAGTTCTCCATCGAGGGCTGTACCGGTAGCTATGTGGTTAATCTCTCTCTATGTACTTCAATACAATAATCTCATGAGCTGCCTTACATGATTGAGATTCATATGATGATGCTTGTAATCTAGATGTCATTATGCTAGTCAAGTGGGTTTTACTTATGTGATCTCCGGAGACTCCTTGTCCCACGTGTGTAAAGGTGACAGTGTGTGCACCGTGTGGGTCTCTTAGGCTATATTTCACAGAATACTTATTCACTGTTATGAATGGCATAGTGAAGTGCTTATTTATATCCCTTTATGATTGCAATGTGTTTTGTATCACTATTTATCTATGTGCTACTCATGTGATGTTATTAAAGTAGTCTATTCCTCCTGCATGATGTAATGGTGACAGTGTGTGCATCGTGTAGTTCTTGTCGTAGATTATGATCATAATCTCTTGTAGGTTATGGAGTTGATTATCGCTATGATAGTATTGATGTGATTTATGCCTCCTTCATAGTGTGATGGTGACAGTGTGCATGCTATGTTAGTACTTGGTTTATTTTGCAAAGATCTATTATTCTCTAAGGTTACTTAAATATGAATATCGAATGTTGTGGCGCTTGTTAACTCCGGCTTGAGGGAGCTCTTGTAGCCCTACACAATTAGTGGTGTTCATCATCCAACAAGAGTATATGTAGCACAAAGGAAAGAGAACTTATTTATTATGTGATCAATGTTGAGAGTGTCCACTAGTGAAAGTATGATCCCTAGGCCTTGTTTCCACCACAAAGAATTGCTTCCCACGCCAGCAAGCTATTTTCTGGCGCCGCTTGTTTACTGTTTTACTGCATCTTTACTTTCTGCAATATTACCACCATCTATACCACCTGTGTTTTACTATCTCTTCGCCGAACTAGTGCACCTATACATCTGACAAGTGTATTAGGTGTGTTGGGGACACAAGAGACTTCTTGCTTTGTGGTTGCGGGTTGCTTGAGAGGGATATCTTTGACCTCTTCCTCCCTTCGAGTTCGATAAACTTGGGGAAAACTTGCTGTTCTTAAATCTGCTCTTGGAGGCCCAACAAGTCTACAAGGTTTGGCAACATTACTCATGGCCAAAAGAATTTATCATACATTCTGATCATGAAGCTTTGAAATATCTGAAAGCTCAATCTACATTTTATATGTGTCTTTCTAAGTGGGTTGAGTTCATTGAGTCCTTTCCATTCGTTATTAAGCATAAGAAGGGAAAAGATAATATTGTTGTTGATGCTCTATGTAGGAAAAATATGCTATTAACTCAACTTGATGTTAAAATTCCTGGATTAAAAGTAATATGTGATTTGTATGCCACTAATCATGATTTTGTTGAACCATATCGCTTGTGTGCTATTGGTAAAGCATGGGAAAAATATCACATAAATGATGGGTTCTTGTTTCGAGCTAACAAACTATGTGTTCCAGAATCGTCTGTGCGTTTGCTCTTATTGCAGGAATCACATGTGGAGGTTTGATGGGTCACTTTGGGCGTGAGAAGACGCTACTCATGCTCGCTGATCACTTTTATTGGCCAAAGATGAGGCGGGATGTGGACAGGTATGTGAAGAGATGCATTACTTGCAACAAGTCCAAGTCCAAGCTGAAGCCTCACGGTTTGTATACTCCTTTACCGGCACCTACTACACCATGGGAAGATATTAGCATGGATTTTGTGTTGGGTTTGCCGCGTACTAAAAGAGGCCATGATTCTATATTTGTGGTAGTGGATAGATTTTCTAAGATGTCCCACTTTATTTCCTACCACAAAGCGACGATGCGTCGCATATTGGTAACCTATTTTTCAGGGAGATTATACGTCTACATGGAGTCCCGAAGACTATTGTTTATGATCGTGACGTGAAGTTTATGAGCTACTTCTGGAAGACACTTTGGGGAAAGCTGGGGACGAAGCTACTTTTCAGCACTACTTGTCATCCCCAAACTGATGGTCAAACTGAGGTGGTGAATAGAACATTGTCACAACTGTTGAGATCCATGATCAAGAAGAAATAGTTTGAGTTAAGTCTAGACGCTATCGCGTGTGTGCTTGGTGAAGCATCCCTTCGGGGATGGCGCCGCCATTTATCTATTATCGTTTCTGCGAAGGTTCTTGTGTTCATCAAGGATTGTCGTGCTTTGGTCTTGAGGCATGGTGATCTCCATCACATTGCATGCTGGATTTATCCCCTACTTCAGGTTATGTTCCACGCGTAATTGGAGGTATCTATCTACCCGGGTTCTCACTGTGAAAGATTGGGCAACATCGCTGAGCACCCTCTTCTCCCTTGGGACGGACTTCGCCGCGGCCTCATGCGGTGCAGGGGGCTACATCGCCATCTACCCCTGCATCAACGGCCTCTACCCCCGCCTCGACAGGGTCTTCACCGCGCTCGAGTTCTTCATCACCGATCTCTACCCCCGCCTCAACAGGGTCTTCACCGCGCTCGAGTTCTTCATCACTGGTCTCTACCTTGCACCAGCATCGTCCCACTAGCCCTCCACCTGTTGTTCAACCAACAGTGAGGAGGAGTGGGAGGTATGCACTTGCTGAGGATGGGGCGGGGGCTACAGATGAGGATGTGATGCAGAGAGCTATGCGGCGTAAGGCGGAGAAAAACCTCGACACGGCTGATGGCGTGTAACTCACACGTTCGTTGGGAACCCCAAGAGGAAGGTATGATGCGCACAGTAGCAAGTTTTCCCTCAGAAAGAAACCAAGGTTTAATCGAACCAAGAGGAGCCAAGAAGCACGTTGAAGGTTGATGGTCGCGAAATGTGATGCGGCGCAACACCAGGGATTCCGGCGCCAACGTGGAACCTTCACAACACAACCCAAGTACTTTGTCCCAACGAAACAGTGAGGTTGTCAATCTCACCGGCTTGCTGTAACAAAGGATTAAGCGTATCGAGTGGAAGATGTTTGTTTGCAAAGAAAACAGTAAAAACAATTGCAGTAGATTGTATGCTATGTAAAGAATAGGACCGGGGTCCACAGTTCACTAGAGGTGTCTCTCCCATAAGATAAAAGCATGTTGGGTGAACAAATTACAATCGGGCAATTGACAAATAGAGAAAGGCATAACAATGCATATACATGATATGATAAATATAGTGAGATTTAATTGGGCATTACGACAAAGTACATAGACCGCCATCCAACTGCATCTATGCCTAAAAAGTCCACCTTCAGGTTATCATCCGAACCCCATTCGGTATTAAGTTGCTAAGCAACAGACAATTGCATTAAGTATGGTGCGTAATGTAATCGACAACTACATCCTTAGACATAGAATCAATGTTTTATCCCTAGTGGCAACAGCACATCACAACCTTAGAACTTTCTGTCACTGTCCCATGTGTCAATGAAGGCATGAACCCACTATCGAGCATAAATACTCCCTCTTGGAGTTAAGAGTAAAAACTTGGCCAGAGCCTCTACTAATAACGGAGAGCATGCAAGATCATAAACAACACATAAACAATAGATTGATAATCACCATAATCATAGTATTCTCTATCCATCGGATCCCGACAAACACAACATATAGAATTACATATAGATGATCTTGATCATGTTAGGCAGCTCACAAGATCCAACAATGAAGCACAACAAGGAGAAGACGACCATCTAGCTACTGCTATGGACCCATGGTCCAGGGGTGAACTACTCACTCATCACTCCGGAGGTGATCATGGCGATGAAGAGTCCTCCCGGGAGATGAATCCCCTCTCCGGCAGGGTGCCGGAGGCGATCTCCGAATCCCCCGAGATGGGATTCGCGCGGCGGCGTCTCGGAAGGTTTTCCGTATCGTGGCTCTCGCACGGGGTTTTCGCGACGGAGGCTTTAAGTAGGCGGAAGGGCAACGCGGGGGGCCACACGAGGGGCCCAGGCAGGCCGGCGGCCAGGGCCCGGGCCGCGCCGCCCTATCCCCTGGCTGCCTCGTGGCCCCACTTCGTTATCTCTTCGGTCTTCTGGAAGCTTCGTGCAAAAATAGGACCCTGGGCGAAGATTTCGTCCAATTCCGAGAATATTTCCTTACTAGGATTTCTGAAACCAAAAACAACAGAAAACAGCAACTGGCTCTTTGGCATCTTGTTAATAGGTTAGTTCCAAAATGCATAAATATGACATATAATGTGCATAAAACATGTAGGTATCATCAATAAAGTAGCATGGAACATAAGAAATTATCGATACGTTGGAGATGTATCAGCATCCCCAAGCTTAGTTCTGCTCGTCCCGAGCAGGTAAAACGATAACAAAGATAATTTCTGAAGTGACATGCCATCATAATCTTGATCATACTATTTGTAAACATATGTAATGAATGCAGCGATCAAAACAAAGGTAATGACATGAGTAAACAAGTGAATCATATAGCAAAGACTTTCATGAATAGTACTTCAAGACAAGCATCAATAAGTCTTGCATAAGAGTTAACTCATAAAGCAATAAATCAAAGTAAAGGTGTTGAAGCAACACAAAGGAAGATTAAGTTTCAGCGGTTGCTTTCAACTTATAACATGTATATCTCATGGATATTGTCAACATAAAGTAATATAACAAGTGCAATATGCAAGTATGTAGGAATCAATGCACAGTTCACACAAGTGTTTGCTTCTTAAGGTGGAGGGAGATAGGTAAACTGACTCAACAATAAAAGTAAAAGAATGGTCCTTCAAAGAGGAAAGCATCGATTGCTGTATTTGTGCTAGAGCTTTTATTTTGAAAACATGAAACAATTTTGTCAACGGTAGTAATAAAGCATATGAGTTATGTAAATTATATCTTACAAGTTGCAAGCCTCATGCATAGTATACTAATAGTGCCCGCACCTCGTCCTACTTAGCTTGGACTACCGGATCTTTGCAATGCCATGTTTCAACCAAGTGTCACAAAGGGGTACCTCCATGCCGCCTGTACAAAGGTCTAAGGAGAAAGCTCGCATTTTGGATTTCTCGCTTTTGATTATTCTCAACTTAGACATCCATACCGGGACAACATGGACAACAGATAATGGACTCCTCTTAAATGCATAAGCATGTAGCAATGATTATTATTCTCATATGAGATTGAGGATATATGTCCAAATCTGAAACTTCCACCATGATTCATGGCTTTAGTTAGCGGCCCAATGTTCTTCTCTAACAATTTTGCATGCTCCAACCACTAAAATGATAGATCCTTCAGACAAGACGGACATGCATAGCAACTCACATGATATTCAACAATAGTTGATGGCGTTCCCCAGAAGCATGGTTATCGCATAACAAGCAACTTAATAAAATATAAAGTGCATAAGTACATATTCAATACTACGATAGTTTTTAAGGCTATTTTGTCCCATGAGCTATATATTGCAAAGGTGAATGATGGAATTTTAAAGGTAGCACTCAAGCAATTTACTTTGGAATGGCGGAGAAATACCATGTAGTAGGTAGGTATGGTGGACACAAATGGCATAGTAATTGGCTCAAGGATTTTGGATGCATGAGAAGTATTCCCTCTCGATACAAGGTTTAGGCTAGCAAGGTTATTTGAAGCAAACTCAAGGATGAACAGGTGCAGCAAAACTCACATAAAAGACATATTGTAAACATTATAAGACTCTACACCGTCTTCCTTGTTGTTCAAAACTCAATACTAGATATTATCTAGACCTTAGAGAGACCAAATATGCAAATCAAATTTTAGCAAGCTCTATGTATTTCTTCATTAATGGGTGCAAAGCATATGATGCAAGAGCTTAAACATGAGCACAACAATTGCCAAGTATCACATTATCCAAGACATTTTAGAATTACTACATGTAGCATTTTCCAATTTCAACCATATAACAATTTAACGAAGAAGAAACTTCGCCTTGAACATTATGAGTAAAGCCTAAGGACATATATGTCCATATGCAACAGCGGAGCGTGTCTCTCTCCCACAAATTGAATTCTAGGATCCATCTTATTCAAACAAAAACAAAAACAAACCGACGCTCCAAGTAAAGAACACAAGATGTGATTGAATAAAAATATAGTTTCAGGGGAGGAACCTGATGATGTTGTCGATGAAGAAGGGGATGCCTTGGGCATCCCCAAGCTTAGACGCTTGAGTCTTCTTAAAATATGCAGGGGTGAACCACGGGGTCATCCCCAAGCTTAGAGCTTTCACTCCTCTTGATCATAGTATATCATTCTCCTCTCTTGACCCTTGAAAACTTCCTTCACACCAAACTTCAAGCAAACTCATTAGAGGGTTAGTGCACAATTAATAATTCACTCATTCAGAGGTGACACAATCATTATTTTCACTTCTGGACATTGCATAAAGCTACTGGACATTAATGGATCAAAGAAATAAATCCAACATAGCAAAAGAGGCAATGCGAAATAAAAGGCAGAATCTGTCAAAAACAGAACAGTCCGTAAAGACGAATTTAAAGCTGGCACCAGACTTGCTCAAATGGAAAACTCAAAACTAATGAAAGTTGCGTACATATCTGAGGATCACGCTCGTAAATTGGCAGATTTTTCGAATTTTCTACAGAGAACTGTGCCCAGATTCGTGACAGACAGCAATGCTGTTTCTGCGCAGCAATCCCAAATATAATATCAACTTTGACATAGAAACTTTACTTGGCACAAAAACATGATAAGGAGAGGTTGCTACAGTAGTAAACAACTTCCAAGACTCAACAAAAAAAAATTGCTGTAGTAAAAACATAAGCGCTTTTCTTTAACGCCTTTCAGCTAGGCGCAGAAAGTGCAAATCAAGTATTATCAAATGAAGAAGCATCAACATCATAACTTGTTCTAATAATAGAATCAAAAGGCAACTTCATTCTCTTTCTAGGGAAGTGTTCCATACCTTTCTTGAGAGGAAATTGATATTTAATATTACCTTCCCTCATATCAATAACAGCACCAACAGTTCGAAGAAAAGGTCTTCCCAACACAATAGGACAAGATGCATTGCATTCGATATCCAAGACAACAAAATCAACGGGGACAAGGTTATTGTTAACCGTAATGTGCACATTATCAATCCTCCCCAAAGGTTTCTTTTTAACATTATCGGCAAGATTAACATCCAAATAACAATTCTTCAATGGTGGCAAGTCAAGCATATCATAAATCTTTTTAGGCATAACAAAATACTTGCACCAAGATCACATAAAGCATTACATTCAAAGTCATTGAATTTCATTTTAATGATGGGCTCCCAACCATCTTCTAACTTTCTAGGAATAGAAGTTTCAAGTTTTAGTTTCTCTTCTCTAGCTTTTATGAGAGCATTTGTAATATGTTTTGTAAAGGCTAAATTTATAGCACTAGCATTAGGACTTTTAGCAGGTTTTTGTAAGAACTTTATAACTTCAGAGATGTGGCAATCATCAAAATCTAAATCATTATGAGCTACAGAAATGGGATCATTGTTCCCAAGGTTGGAAAAAATTTCAGCAGTTTTATCACAAGCAGTTTCAGCAGTTTTAGCAATTTCAGGCAGTTTTGTACGCTTTGCACTAGGAGTAGAAACATTGCCAACACCAATTATTTTACCATTGATAGTTGGAGGTGCAGCAACATGTGAAGAATTAACATTACTAGTGGTGGTAATAGTCCAAACTTTAGCTACATTATTCTCTTTAGCTAGTTTTTCATTTTCTTCTCTATCCCACCTAGCACGCAATTCAGCCATTAATCTTATATTCTCATTAATTCTAACTTGGATGACATTTGCTGTAGTAGTAATCTTATTATCAATATCATTATTAGGCATAACTTTCAATTTTAAAAGATTAACATCAGAGGCAAGTCTATCAACTCTAGAAGCAATAGTATCAATTTTATCAAGCTTTTCCTCAACTTTTAAAAGCAGTTTGTGTACTAATAAATTCTTTAAGCATAGCTTCAAGACCAGGGGTACACTCCTATTATTGTTGTAAGAATTCCATAAGAATTACCATAACCATTACCATTAGCAGAAGGATATGGCCTATAGTTATTACCGAGTTGTTCCTATAAGCATTGTTGTTGAAATTATTATTTTTAATGAAATTCACATCAACATTTTCTTCTTGAGCAACCAATGAAGCTAAAGGAACATTATTTGGATCAACATTAGATCTACCATTCACAAGCATAGACATAATCACATCAATTTTATCACTCAAGGAAGAGGTTTCTTCAACAGAATTTACCTTCTTACCTTGTGGAGCTCTTTCCGTGTGCCACTCAGAGTAATTTATCATCATATCATCAAGAAGTTTTGTAGCCGCCCCCAATGTGATGGACATAAAGGTACCTCCCAGCAGCTGAATCCAATAAATTTCGCGAAGAAAAATTTAGTCCTGCATAGAAGGTTTGGATGATCATCCAAGTAGTCAGTCCATGGGTTGGGCAATTCTTTACCAAAGTTTTCATTCTCTCCCATGCTTGAGCAACATGTTCAGTATCTAATTGCTTAAAATTCATTATGCTACTTCTCAAAGATATAATTTTAGCGGGAGGATAATATCTACCAATAAAAGCATCCTTGCATTTAGTCCATGAATCAATACTATTCTTAGGCAAAGATAGCAACCAATCTTTAGCTCTTCCTCTTAATGAGAAAGGAAACACTTTCAATTTAATAATATCACCATCTACATCCTTATACTTTTGCATTTCACAAAGTTCAACAAAATTATTGAGATGGGCAGCAGCATCATCAGAACTAACACCAGAAAATTGATCTCTCATGACAAGATTTAGTAAAGCAGGTTTAATTTCAAAGAATTCTGCTGTAGTAGCAGGTGGAGCAATAGGTGTGCATAGGAAATCATTATTATTTGCATTTGTGAAGTCACACAACTTAGTATTTTCAGGGGTATTCATTTTAGCAACGGTAAATAAAACAAACTAGATAAAGTAAATGCAAGTAACTAATTTTTTGTGTGTTTTTGATATAGAGAGCAAGACAATAAATAAAGTAAAACTAGCAACTAATTTTTTGTGTTTTGTTTAGGTGCAGCAAACAAAGTAGTAAATAAAATAAAGCAATACAAAAACAAAGTAAAGAGATTGAGAAGTGGAGACTCCCCTTGCAGCGTGTCTTGATCTCCCCGGCAACGGCGCCATAAAAAGAGCTTGATGGCGTGTAACTCACACGTTCGTTGGGAACCCCAAGAGGAAGGTATGATGCGCACAGTAGCAATTTTCCCTCAGAAAGAAACCAAGGTTTAATCGAACCAGTAGGAGCCAAGAAGCACGTTGAAGGTTGATGGTCGCGAAATGTGATGCGGCGCAACACCAGGGATTCCGGCGCCAACTGCACAACACACCCAAGTACTTTGTCCCAACGAAACAAGGAGGTTGTCAATCTCACCGGCTTGCTGTAACAAAGGATTAAGCGTATCGAGTGGAAGATGTTTGTTTGCAAAGAAAACAGTAAAAACAATTGCAGTAGATTGTATGCTATGTAAAGAATAGGACCGGGGTCCACAGTCACTAGAGGTGTCTCTCCCATAAGATAAAAGCATGTTGGGTGAACAAATTACAATCGGGTAATTGACAAATAGAGAAAGGCATAACAATGCATATACATGATATGATAAATATAGTGAGATTTAATTGGGCATTACGACAAAGTACATAGACCGCCATCCAACTGCATCTATGCCTAAAAAGTCCACCTTCAGGTTATCATCCGAACCCCATTCAGTATTAAGTTGCTAAGCAACATACAATTGCATTAAGTATGGTGCGTAATGTAATCGACAACTACATCCTTAGACATAGAATCAATGTTTTATCCCTAGTGGCAACAGCACATCACAACCTTAGAACTTTCTGTCACTGTCCCAGGTGTCAATGAAGGCATGAACCCACTATCGAGCATAAATACTCCCTCTTGGAGTTAAGAGTAAAAACTTGGCCAGAGCCTCTACTAATAACGGAGAGCATGCAAGATCATAAACAACACATAAACAATAGATTGATAATCACCATAATCATAGTATTCTCTATCCATCGGATCCCAACAAACACAACATATAGAATTACATATAGATGATCTTGATCATGTTAGGCAGCTTACAAGATCCAACAATGAAGCACAACAAGGAGAAGACGACCATCTAGCTACTGCTATGGACCCATGGTCCAGGGGTGAACTACTCACTCATCACTCCGGAGGCGATCATGGCGATGAAGAGTCCCCCGGGAGATGAATCCCCTCTCCGGCAGGGTGCCGGAGGCGATCTCCTGAATCCCCCGAGATGGGATTCGCGGCGGCGGCGTCTCGGAAGGTTTTCCGTATCGTGGCTCTCGCATCGGGGTTTTCGCGACGGAGGCTTTAAGTAGGCGGAAGGGCAACGCGGGGGCCACACGAGGGGCCCAGGGGGCAGCCGGCGGCGGGCCGGGGCCGCGCCGCCTATCCCCCGGCTGCCTCGTGGCCCCACTTCGTTATCTCTTCGGTCTTCTGCTTCGTGCAAAAATAGGACCCCGGGCGAAGATTTCGTCCAATTCCGAGAATATTTCCTTACTAGGATTTCTGAAACAAAAACAGCAGAAAAAAGAACGGCTCTTCGGCATCTTGTTAATAGGTTAGTTCCAGAAAATGCATAAATATGACATATAATGTGCATAAAACATGTAGGTATCATCAATAAAGTAGCATGGAACATAAGAAATTATCGATACGTTGGAGACGTATCAAGCATACTAAACAACCCGTCAATTCGTTTACATCTTTTTCAGATTCTCGTATTTCATCGAATTTGAGTAGTTTAGGTGTGTCGATGGGTAGTCGGTCGGATGAGATTTCTGTTTCGGCTAATGTGTTGAGGCGGATGGAGCATGACCGTTTAGTGGTCGTTCCTAAAGTTTCCACTGGCCTAGAAAATCCCGTTCTAGAAGAAGATGAAGATGGTGACATCTTAGATGGTCAGCTTCTCTCAGCTCTAGTTGGGAATATTACAGAAGTTGATTTGGAACACTCAGAGGTTAGTTCATTGTATGATCTAAAGGCATCTAGATGTGGTTCTCGATCTTCTGCTGAAAAGAAATCTCGTAGATATGGCAAGGGTAACAAATCTAAAAAAGTTTCACGATGAATGGCATGTTTCGGAATAGCAGAGGTCTTGGTGACTTGGCTAAGCATTCTCACATTGCCGATTGCTGTAGAGATTATGATTTAGATTTCATTGCTATATCAGAGACGGGCAGGCGGAATTTTTCACAGAGTTTTCTCGACCGTTTATCAGGCGGGATTAACTTTCAGTGGTTTTCTCGCCCACCTCGTGGTAGATCGGGTGGCATTTTACTAGGCGTCTGCATAGACACCATGAATGTATTAGCTAGTTCTTATGGAGAGTACCATATTAAACTCGACATTAAGAATATAGCTGATGGTTTCATTTGGAGTCTGGTTGCTGTATATGGTGCCGCTCAAGATGATTTTAATGCTGACTTTTTATGAGAGTTGGTAAATCTTGCAAAAGATAATCCTCATCCGATCTTGATCGGAGGAGATTTTAATTTTCTTAGATTCCCTCACAAGAAAAGCAAAGGCCATTTTGATGGACATTGGCCTTTCTTGTTTAATGTTGTCATCGATAGCTTAGACTTGAGAGAGGTGTTTATGTCTGGTCGACAATTTACTTGGGCCAACAACTTGCCTGAACCCAAGTACGAGAAACTAGATCGCGTGTTGATGGATACTGATTGGGAAGATAAATATCCTATGGTATCTGTTCGTGCACTAGAACGTATCAAAAAATTGTCTGACCATGCTCCTATCCTACTAACCACTGGGAATCCCTGCCCTGTTGCTAAACGCCCGTTCAAGTTTGAACTTGGTTGGTTACATCACGAGGGGTTCCATGAAATGGTTAAGACGGTTTGGGAAAGACCGGTCTCAGGGGGTACTCCAATTTTGAGATGGAATTATAAAATGCGGGCTTTACGCAAACATCTCTCTGGTTAGCTGCCCATATGGTCGGTATTCTTAAAAAGGAGAAGGCTCGCTTATCATCTGTTATTGATGAGCTTGAGGCTTTAGCTGAGGTAAGACCTTTATCTCGGCAAGAGATTGAACTTAAGAATCAATCCAATGCGCAGATAGAGAGTCTTCTTCGAGAAGAAGAGCTTAAATGGTATCACCGTCCCAAGGCCCAATTCATATTGGAAGGAGACTCAAATAAGCGATATTTTCATGGCTTGGCCAATGGGAGATATCGAAAAAAACGTATTCATTCTCTGATACAAGATGAAGGGCTGGTTGAAGGCCATGAGCAACTAAAATCCTACATTACGAATTATTATAAAGGTCTGTTTGGCCCTCCGGAGGAAAGTTCCTTTTCTTTAAACGAAGACTTAACAGATGACATACCCCAAGTATTTATGGAAGAAAATGGCCTTCTGACGGCACCTTATTCAGAGGAAGAAGTTCAAAAGGCAATTTTCCAAATGGAATGTAACAAAGCACCGGGTCCAGATGGTTTTCTAGCGGAGTTTTATCAAACTTTCTGGGATACTATAGAAGTGGATCTTCTAGATTTGTTCAGTACTTTGCACATGGGACAACTAGAATTATTTCGTCTAAATTTTGGTGAAGTAATTTTGTTACCGAAACTTAATGAGCCAGAAAGGATTCAAAAATATAGACCTATTTGCCTATTAAACGTAAGTTTCAAGATTTTCACGAAAGTGGCCACCATTAGACTTAATACGGTCGCGGATCATGTAGTTCATCCATCACATACCGCTTTCATGCAAGGAAGAAATATCCTGGATGGGGTGGCAATTTTGCATGAGACGATACATGAGATGCATACCAAGAAATTACATGGGGTTATTTTAAAATTAGATTTTGAGAAGGCGTAGGATAAGGTTAAGTGGTCTTTGCTACAACAGACGCTCAGGATGAAAGATTTTTCTCCTTAATGGCGTGCTCGGATCAATGATTTTGTGTATGGAGGAAGTGTGGTAATCCGGGTTAATGATGATACCGGACACTACTTCTAGACACGAAAAGGGTTACGCCAAGGCGATCCGTTATCACCAATGTTGTTCAACATTGTCGCGGATATCCTGGCTATCCTGATAGGGTCAAGTTTGATGGTCAAATTGAAGGTGTGATCTCACATCTGGTTGATGGTGGTTTATCAATCCTTCAATATGCCGATGATACAATCCTGTTTATGGATCATGATCTTGAAAAATCTCGCAACCTAAAATTAATTTTGGCGGCATTTGAGCAGTTGTCAGGATTAAAAATTAATTTCCATAAAAGTGAATTGTTCTGCTTCGGTGATGCCTAAAATGATACAGCTCTATATGCAGAGTTATTCGGTTGTGGGCAAGGCCAATTTCCTATTCATTATCGGAGAATCACAATCGCTGAATGGAAAATAGTGGAAGAAAGATTACAAAAACGCCTTAGCAGTTGAAAAGGAAAATTGTTGTCTCTAGGAGGAAGATTGGTACTCATAAATTCGGTACTAACTAATATGGTACTGTATATGCTATCCTTCTTTCTTGTACCAAAAGGAATTTTTTATAAACTCGATTATTATCGATCTAGATTCTTTTGGCAAGGGGACAACGAGAAAAAGAAATATCAACTGGTTAAATGGAGTATTGTTTGTAGTCCCAAAGATCAAGGAGGGCTTGGAGTTCATGACTTGGAGGTCAAGAATTCAGCCCTCCTAGGTAAATGGTTGTTCAAGCTTCTTACCGAAGATGAGATTTGGCAAATTATTCTTAGGAGAAAGTATATCGGCTCGAAGACGCTATCCCAAGTGGTTTGAAAACCAGGGGATTCACACTTCTGGGCAGGTCTCATGGCAGCAAATAAATTCTTTTTCCGCCATGGTACATTCTCAATCAAGAATGGAGCACATATACGATCCTGGGAAGATATTTGATTAGGCAATGCACCCTTATGTGAACAGTATCCTGTCCTGTATAGTATTGTCCGTCGCAGAAGTGATACCATTGCCACAGTAATGGCTACCTCACCTCCGAATGTGACGTTCAGACGGGTATTGCTTGGACAAAGGCTATTGGCATGTAATTCCCTAATTCACCGGCTGGGAGATATACAACTATCACCGGAGCCGGACGAATTTAGGTGGAATCTACATGTAGATGGATCTTTCTCGGTCAAATCACTATACAATGCGATACTTCATTCTAACATACCAGTTGATAATAATAAGAAAATTTGGAAGATGAAAATACCATGAAAAATAAAAATATTTGGATGGTATCTTCGTCGGGGGGTTATCCTCACCAAGGACAATCTTGTTAAGCGAAACTGGCATGAAAGTACTCGGTGTGTTTTCTGTCAACATGACGGAACTATTAAACACCTTTTCTTCCAGTGCCGATTTGCGAAATCTATATGGTCAATCATCCAAGTAGCGTCTAGCCTGTATCCTCCGACTAGTGTGGCCAATATCTTTGGCAATTGGCTTCATGGTATCGATTCAAGGTTCAAGTTGCTTTTTAGGGTGGGGGCGCTTGCAGTTATCTGCGCTATGGCAATGTAGAAATGGCAAGATTTTTAACGATAAAAATTGCTCTACTTTGCAGGTTATCTACAGATGTACAGGTATTCTCCGTTTGTGGTTACCTCTTCAGCGAGTGGAGAATCGAGACCTGTTTACGGAGATCTGTACACGGTTGGAGGCTGCGGTGAGAGATACTTTTTCCCTACACTACATAGTCTACGGATTGAATCTCCACCCACACCTTAGGCGTCTTATGATTCATCGTTTCGATATGTAATTTGTCTAGTTTTATTTTCCGACTGTTGCCTCGAGACATATAAACGACTGTGTGCATCCTGATTATGCAGAGGCTAGGTGTAATTACTTTTTAAAGTAATAAAGCATCCATTACTGAAAAAAATTTAATTTGCCTAGTTGGCAATGCATGTAGCTCTATGTTAGTACTTTAATTACTCCCACTATGAGTAGTCTTATAAACGGCGGAGAAAACATAGTGCGGCAATTACGACAGTGTCTATTCAAAACCCACCAAAAAAGTCATGCCGCATAGTAGTTTGGAGAAAATACAATTTATAAGGTCGTAGGCAGATACAAGTCTAATTTTTCATTCGTTGCGTGCCATGTGCCAGGCCATTCAGCCGTTCCCAAGACATTGCTAGCCCTCATGCATCTAGGCCAAGAGGCGAGCGGTCCAGTCGCCTAGAAAAGACTTCACTGCTTCCACAAGCCACTGTGACAACACGAGTTCAGTCGATCATGATAAAATCACTATACACCATCACCAACGAGCTTGCATACATGTGTGTTAGAAAGTTGATATAATGTTTATCAATTTTGTAATGTTGATATTATTTTCAATTTTATATAAAAATAAATCAATTCCTAATATGATGTTCGTACTAAGGGGCCCGTAATCTTGTTTCGCCCTGGACCCCCAAAATCTCAGGACCGGTCCTGCCTACCGGTTCTTGATAATGTATCAGTTTTGCCCCATGTAGAACAAAACCAAAATGAAAATGATGAGTTTTTGTTTTGTTTAGCCCGTTTTATTGTTGTTTTGGTTTTGCATTTGCCTCTCAATGAGAGAGAATAGGGCAAAAGCAAGATGGTAAAATTTATAGCGGCAAAAACAAAATATTTCCTAAACCTTCACGGAATTGTGGAATTTGATTTCCTCGGGCCAAAAACGCAAGGGGATGACATCGCTTGCCATGCTAATAATTTGGGAGATTTGGAACGAGAGAAATGATAGGGTCTTCAAGAACAAGCGTGCTACATCGCAAGTCATCTTTGATAGGATCACAAAAGAAGCAAAACTTTGGGTCCTAACCGGTGCTAAGATTTTGAGTCAATTGATAACGCGAGAGTAATTGTAATATTTTATTCGAACCTTTTACTTTCTTGTAAACTCCTTCTTAATCAATGAATGGGCAAAGCTTTTGCCCTCGTTCAAAAAAAATATTCCTCTAGTTTGTCTTGATTGATAGCATAAAACTGATGGATCAACAATTGGTGGGGATCACGACCAAATCTAGCAGTACACAGTAAGCTACAAAATTCATCCCGCCCAACAAACACAACCTTGTTGCGAACGGATTGCAACCAAATGCTAGCAGCACCTGAAAAATTGAGCATCTCCGTCGTGACCGAGCAGGACTCATGAGTGCCATGCATAGCGAAATATTGCTCGCACAACCTACGCCATAGCTTGGGATTTTCACCCGTGAACAAGGGAAACTACTATGCGCAAGATATGAGTTTTACTGGGCCTAAAATGGCAAGGAACAGTCGGCAGGGAGAAGATGATCTTGTGCGAGTGAGACCGGCCGACTGTCAAGTTTGCACTTCGCAACGACGAAATCTGTCAGATGTTTGATTACTGCATCGTGAAGAATAAAACAAAAAAAAAACGGCCAAACCATTTATTAGCCGTGGAGTGTTTCAGTGAGTTCAAGGTCCAAAATTTGCCAACTATATTTTTGAAATTCAGGCCGCGTTTGTCAACTTTGTTACTACTACCTACTGACGCGTTTTTAGATAGTTTATCTATGACCGCCATCCAAGCCGCGTGCGTTTTATGCCTGATTAGCAGCCAGAGCTTTGTGTAGAAGTCGATCAGGTCATAACATCAGAGAATAGCTAGAATATTTATATGGTACTTGGTTGTTTATTCTGTTCTCTGGTCATTACATCAGAGAACAGAATATTTGTATCCGGTCTGGTAATTGTTTAATCGTAGCGGACCAGATCAAAGCAACAGAAGGCTGCTTCTTTCTTGAAAAGGCACTATGCTTCCTCTAATGACATTGATCTAGTCTCTCTTTCTCTCGCGTATCACCTAACAACAAGCGAAAAAGTTCCTGAACTGCACTTGCACCCCTTTGGCCCTTTGTCATTCCTGGCTGCTATATATACATACCATGCTAACAGACCAGAGACCACAGAACACAAGAACACAACATTCTTCTTGAAATCAGACATGGATTTGAGAACAGGATTCTGTTGTGCTCTGCTACTGTTCACACTATTGCCTCTTTCAGCTAACGCGTCGAACAAAGTAAGCTGCTTCCTCTTTGCTCAAAATTAAGGCTTAACTTTGTATAGTTTCTGCATTTACTCGGCTTGTTTTGATACTGTTTCTTAACGACTATCTACATAAAAATCTCAGCTCTACATAGTGTATATGGGGGATAAGAAACATGATGATCCATCCTTGGTCACCGCGTCGCACCATGACGCACTAACCTCTGTTCTTGGGAGGTACTAGTCTGTCATAATTCATGTTACATACTATTACCACGAAGCAGAACTGATCGCTAACATGTCTGTATTACCTGTAACAGCAAGGAGGAAGCCTTGAAGTCGATAGTCTACAGTTACAAGCACGGATTTTCTGGGTTCGCGGCAATGCTGACTGAATCTCAAGCCGAGACACTGGCAAGTAAGTAGTCGATCCTAAGATGGCATCTTTATATTCCTTTTTTTTTTACTTATAGCATCTTTATATTGTACATGCATGATAGATGTAATCTAATCAACCATTCCAATGTAGTGTTTCCTGAAGTTGTCACTGTGAAGCGTAACACTTTCCACGAACTGCACACAACTCGGAGCTGGGATTTCCTCGGCGTTGACTACAAACCACCACAACAGTCGGGCCTCCTCCAGAAAGCCAAGTATGGTGAAGATGTAATCATCGGTGTCGTGGATACAGGTTTGCAATCCCATATCAACTTCAAATCCAAAACCTGAGAAGACCTCGAGATTGAGCACCATTTGACCCCATGCATATGCATATGATTCTGTTACAACAGGTATATGGCCTGAATCACGAAGCTTTAACGACAACGGGTATGGGCCCGTGCCGGCACGGTGGAAAGGAAAATGCCAGACCGGCGAGCTGTTCAACGCCACGAGCTGCAACAGAAAGATCATCGGCGCGCGATCGTACGCCCGCGGCATTAGTGCTGAGTCGCTCAAGAGCGACTATAACTCGCCTAGGGACATCAACGGCCACGGCACGCACGTCGCATCGACGATCGCTGGCGTGGAGGTGCAAGGCGTGAGCTACGGGGGCCTGGCCACCGGCGTGGCGCGTGGTGGGGCTCCGCATGCGCGGCTTGGCATCTACAAGGCATGCTGGGAGGGCGAGGGCTGCCCCGACGCGGCAGTCCTTGCAGCCATCGACGATGCCATACACGACGGCGTGGACGTGTTGTCGCTCTCGCTGGGAGGAGCCGGTCATGAGTACTCCGGGACGCTGCACGCCGTGCAGAGAGGGATCTCAGTCGTGTTTGCCGGTGGAAACGATGGCCCCGTGCCGCAGACGGTGACGAATGCCGTTCCTTGGGTCACCACGGTGGCTGCTAGTACCATTGACCGGGCTTTCCCAACCCTGATATCTCTCGGCAACAAAGAAAAGCTGGTGGTAAGTACACGCAATCTTTCCTCTATTGATTATTGTTACTTAATAATGTTTGCGACTGGTAGTTCCAGGGAAGATCAACTTGACTTTGGCTGTGGTCGTTGAAACTAGCAACAAATTTATTTAGCTTGAAATCGTCCATAAAGCTTTCCTTCATTCTTTTAATTACTCCTTATAGTATTCCTTATTGTGTGGTTGATTTCAAACGCAGGGTCAATCTCGTCACTATAATGCATCTGTGATCAGCAGCGACTTTAAGGACCTTGTTGATGCGGGGAGGTAAGGCAGTCACTTGACACGCATTTGTTTTGTAGTTAATTAATCTTCACGGCTCAGTCATTCTGAACAATTTATAACTTTTGTGCAGGTGCGACGCCAAGTCAGTGGCGTCGAGCAACGTCACCGGCAAAATCGTCCTGTGCTATGGACCAGCGGATGCGAAGTCCTGGCCGCCCACGGTAGCGCTTCCATATGCCATCAACCAGACCGTCACGGCTGGCGCCAAGGGCCTCATCTTTGCACAGTACACTACCAACCTCCTCGAATACACGGCTAGTTGCGAAGGCATTATGCCCTGCGTACTTGTCGATTTTGAGATCGCAGAAAGAATTAGATCGTATTTTGACACAGCAAGGTGAGAGCTTAATTGCGGTGCTATCTGAAACAGGACGACCATGTTTTTTTTTTCTTTCTCCAAGTATATTCATGGATGTCTTCCTGTGTTATGCTAGGAGTCCCGTGGTGAAGGTCTCGCCTACAGTAACCGTTGTTGGAAACGGGGTGCTGTCGCCAAGGGTTGCCTCGTTCTCGTCGAGAGGGCCAAGCCCTCTCTTCCCCGGAATACTCAAGGTATATATTAGCACCTTTACTCAGGACGATATATATAGTACAAAATATTATAAAGAAAATAAACGTAATATCCGCAAACAGTTTTACTAGCGACATTGTTATCTTGCCTCTAAAACTTGTATCTATATATTTGGACAGCCTGACATAGCAGCACCCGGAGTCAGCATCTTGGCAGCCAGCGGAGACTCCTATGTGTTCAATTCCGGGACATCCATGGCATGCCCGCATGTCTCGGCGGTCACCGCTTTAATCAAGTCGGTTCACCCTAACTGGTCTCCTGCCATGATCAAATCCGCTATTGTCACCACAGGTACGTAGCGAGAGCATACTGAAGTTCTAACACATAAATCAACATAATTTATGACTAACACGGATCGTTCCTTCGGATCCATTGCAGCATCGGTGAGCGATCGTTTTGGTATGCCGATACAAGCAGATTCGGTCCCAAGGAAACTAGCAGACCCATTTGACTTTGGCGGCGGCCACTTGAACCCGGACAGGGCTGCTGACCCTGGTTTAGTATATGACGTGGATGCAAAGGAGTACAATAATTTCTTTAACTGCACCGTCGGATTTTTAGATGGTTGCGAGTCCTACCAACTAAATCTTAATCTCCCTTCAATCTCCGTGCCGAACCTCAAGAACCAAGTCACTACATGGCGCACTATCACGAACGTCGGGCCGGTGGAATCAACTTACCGAGCGGTTGTTGAAGCTCCAGCAGGAGTAGCCATGTCCGTGGAGCCATCCGTGATAACTTTCACTGCAGGTGGTAGTAAAAGTGTGACGTTTAAAGTAACGTTTACGCCAAAGCAAAGGGTGCAAGGTGGGTACACATTTGGCGGTTTGGCATGGAACGATCAAAGTGCGTACTCAGTGAGAATTCCTGTTGTTGTGCGAACTGTGATACAAGACTTTGTCGCGGATACATCTTAAGTTCATTTGTTCTCTTCCTCCATTTGTATATTTCTCTTAGATAAAAGTTGGGGAAAGGCTGGATATGTATTTGTTTATTTTTTTCATTTACACGAAATGTTTTACATGAATATAATGTATAAGTATATATTTTCTCAAGCGATTGTTTCTTTCACTCTAGTCTATTGGTGTCCAATACACCATTAGTTCATGAGTTTACAGCATGGTAGTCCTTACAATGCTCTAGTAGCGTATGTATTTCCTTTAAATTTTACTTCTATGATCATTTCAATTAACCACTTAAAGAAGAAACGTATGTATATCATTTTAACAACCTTATTTCCTTGCAGCTTATTTTAATTATGCTCACATGTCCTCGTTCATGGAAAATTGATAACAATCCTTGAAACTGTAGCAGAACCAACATACTCTTCAAACATGTTTGTAGTCAAAAGTATGGTGATGTTGTGGCATAATACTTTGGAATCATCATTATGGGAGAGAAGTCCAATTTACTTCCTGAACTTGTGCCAAATTCAGTTTGCAACTCTTTACTTTAGGTTTGCGTAAATTTTACCCTAAAATCTGAGAATCATTTGGAGTACAACCTAAATTAAAATAAACCGTTCAATATTGAACAAACATATAACATCAAACGGATTTAATCAATTTAAAACCTTTTTTAGATGGAAGGAGTGACTAGTGAGAGACCATAAGAAAAGAAAGAATTCCTTATTTAGCGGACAAGGTGTTTCTGAACCCGAGCTAATATGCTCCCGGTTAAAATAGAAAAAATGGAAAATTAATACAAAAATCTGAAACTTTTGTACAATGAACATTTTGTCTGTTTTTACCCAGACCATCATATATGTCTTTTCTCGGAGATTTTTGGTGCGCAATTAGAACACTTGTTCATGTTCACTGTCCAAAACTTTCAGATTTATTAGAATTTGTTTATTATTTATTATCTGTTTATTGGACCAGGAGCATATGAGCAGGTTCAGAACTGGTTTTTCGTTAGTTAACACTAATTAGGGCGTGTTCGGCAATCCTCCAGCTTCCAGCTTCCCGAAATTTCACCGTGGAGCAGCGCCGAACACTCTAAATCCACGGAGCTAAATCCCAGAAGCTGACCCAACTTGATGTACAAAAAAACGGAGCACCTCTTTCGGGACTTCGCGGATCAGCAAAACGCGGAGCAGCCCAAAATTACAAGGCTATGCCACCGCCGAGTGAGAAAAAAACGCTTCGTTCCTCCCGACCGAACCTTATCTCCTTTCCCCAATCCCCTTCTTTCTCTTTCTCTGTAGTTGACGACGCTTGGACGGAGGTATGTACGCCACTATGACGCCACCACCATTAGCTGGAGTCGAACTCCGACGTCGCACTCGTCCGCCGCAGTGGAGGTGAGAGGCCAGTTTGTCCCGGCGTTGTTGTCGCGGCTCGAGGCGGCAAGAAGACGCGGCAGAGATGCAGACTTCGTACTGCTCCCCAAACCTGAGGTCCAGAGGCCTCCCCGCCGCTGGCCGCCGTAGTCCAAGCCGCACCCCCGGTCGCCGCGCCGCGCCCCCGCCTGCATACAACTCAAGCTCCCGAGCGGCTTCAGATCCGCCTCCTCCAGCAGGTGGAACGCCGGCCGCGCCCCCGCCTGTAGACAGCTCGAGCTCCCGAGCGGCTTCAGATGCGGCTCCTCCAGCAGGTGGAACCCCGGCCGCGCCCCCGACGTGCTCGTACGGCACCACCTCCGGCCGCTTCTGCAGCAGCCGGTCCGACCTCCCGCAGTCCCGCTCCTCTTCCTCGCAGGCTGGTTCGTCCTCCTCCGAGCTAACAGGCTGGTTTATCTACGCCGAGCAGGCTGGACCAAACAATAATGGGCTTCGAGCCCAACTAAACGGTGGAGCTCGTTTCCTGTGCCACACAAGAAGCTGGAATCGGGAATACGAAGCTGGATCTAAGGATTTCAGGAAGCCAGGGGATTGCCGAACACGCCCTTAAAAGTTGAATTCCCTATTTAATAGTACTGAAGAGTTTTATTCCCTATTTGATCACCTCTCACCAGAAGATCGGTTGTGGCTCCGCTTGTGTGGTGACCCGGCATACCACTGCATGGTGTAGTATGCAAGTCTGATATAACACCAATGAAACACCGTTCCACTAGTATTATATCGCTCAGAGTGGTAAAACAGAAACATATGCGGGTCCAAGGCATGTCTATAGAATTACATACAGACTCTGTTACAAAAGATCAGCATAGCCTCCTACTTTACAATGAGGTAAATCTTCAAATAAGCTCCAGAACGACTCGTAGTCTAATCCTATCACGAACTCTATTTGAAGAGTATCTAACTAGCTATAGAGGCTAAGAATAGATTCTAGCTAAATAGGAGCTAGGTTTAGGAAGCTAGTTCCTTTCTATTGCTAATCTAGGTTTTCTCCTTGTTGAATGTGGTATCTGACTCTCCTGACATGGTCATGTCCCTTGAAGTAGTTGTTGACTCCTCGGCCTTCGAGTTGCACTGTAGATCCTCCTTCGATGCCTCCATATCTAAGCAGGGGATTTAAGAGTGGGATGAGTACGAGCGTACTCAACAAGTTCATTTTAGGAAAGAGGTGTTTAATGCACTAGCTACAGCCATAGACCAGAAAGTCATAGGCAATGCAAGTTTTTGTAATCATTTCTTCAAAAGGTTGCTTTTATTCGAAGAGCTATGTCCGTCAGCCTTCACCGGTTGACTAGAACTTCATGGAGTTCCTTTCCAGCGTTCGCAGTTCCATATCCCAGGGAGTGACGGTCAGTTACACTGCAGAGGTGTGTTGCTTTACCCATAAGAGATCTTAACCTTGGTGCCAACCGAGTCATGTTCTCGTCCACACTTCCTTTGGTGTGAGGCCCGGTATAAGGTCCTAGCCGTTCATATTCCTCCGCTACCTCGCACACCCACCCTTTGTTGCATCCCCGACCCTGGGTCCTCGCCGGTCCCATTATTCCCATATTTCAGGGTGGACCCCGACCACGACGACAGTTGGGATCGAACCAAACTCCTTCGCCGGTAGATGCAACCCCTCATAGACCGCAATACCGTGGGGACTTGAGGCTTCCCCAGCCACCAAATGATCTTCGGGCTACAAGTGTTCTCCGGACAAAGCCGTGGGGACTTGAGGCTTCCCCAGCCACCAAATGCACCCTAGGATTCAAGTGTTCTCCGGTAAAGCGCGTCCGTTGATGTACGAGAGGTGGAAATACAATTGGCTACTCCGTCCCATTCCAGATCTTATGGTTAACACGGGTATTACGGCACAAGAATCACTGGACGACATTTGTTGTTTTAATCCTAGATGGATATAAACCCTTGCAATGGAACCTCCACCATATCAACACAATCCATGGTTCCATTGCCCACCACATAGTCATATTCATAGTTATGAAAATAGTGGTTTTGCTTTTTATGCAATAGTGATAAACATAGTACTTTGCAAGTAATTTGGTAAAAATACTCAAATGACATGAGCAAGCGATGAACTTGCCTTTCTTGACTGCAAGATTATGCAGGCAAGGTCTTCGATACGCATTAACTCCAAATTCTGAAATAGCATCATCGTCCGGTAAGGACGATGTTTAAAAGATTGGCAAAGATGCAATAATGCATAAGTATGAGATGCAATCGTTCTAAGCGTGACCTAACCCCGATGATTTAGGATTAGTGAGTTGAAATGATTTGTTTAGGGTGTGTTGCACTTTTAGGGTGATTTGCAAACAAGGTTCTTATTCAGGTTTGTGTTGGTTTAGAATCATAAGCAAGTGGTAAAATAATGGTAACAATCATACACATCAAGGAATAGTGGTTGTATAATAAGTAAAGAGCAGTTGTCAATTTTAAGTCCTATAGTGCATGGTTGATGATTACTTATTATATAATTCAAAAGAATAACTTTTGAAGAACATATTCTTTAATAAATAATAAGTATGATAATTGGGTTGGTGGGTTCTATGGGTTCTTATGGTTCCAACTGGTTTCTGGAGTAAGTATTAGATGGATCCCAACAAAGTTGGATTCATCAACAATTAAGGCTTGTATGGTTTTAGTGAAGTACAAGTATCTTAAGCAATTAATGGTTGCTATCATGGTGATATATCTTACTGGTAATAGATAGCTAGGGTTTATAGGTCCTATTAGGCAAGGTTGATGACTAGTCTTTATTTTCTTCAAAAGAATAACTTTTGAAGAACATACTTCTTAAGGAATAAGAAGTATAACAATTAAGGTTGAGGTTGTCTAGGGTTTGCTATTGGATCTACTAATTAAGGAATAGTTGGTTCCTAAACAGGATGGTTCATAAGTATCTCACATTAGTAGGGTTTAGTGTGTATGTAATATGATACACAATATTGGCATGGTTGTTATTAGGGTTCATTACAATGGTGTGATGCTAAGCATGGTCCATTAAGGTTGATATCTCTAAGGATAGGATCTATGGTTTGCACTTGGTTAACCCTATTTAATCATCTAGGTCTAACGAAGATGAACATAGGGATACCATTTTATTAGTGGCAGGTCCCTATTATTTTATGAAGACATAACAAGTATCTAGTTGCAATTATAGTTCTATGAATGAAAAGAAAGTATTATGATCATATACTCTAACCTAGGGTTAGGGTTGAAAGCAAATTAGGGTTCACATGTAATAATAGAGCTAGAGTTCCTAATGAATTTAGGTTTTTAGGGTTTCACATGAAGTGGTAAGGTTGTAATTTTATTCAATAAGGAATTAGGGTTGCATAATTACTATTTAGTTCACAAGTGAATAACTTCACTAATAAAGTTGAAGTTATTAATAACTTTGAAATAATAATAATAGTTGATTTGATATTTTATTATTTTTGAACAATTAATAATTAAGATAATTATTAATCAGGGTTTAATTCCTATTAATAAAGATTTAATGAGTTCCAAATAGATAAAATTTGTTTTAATGTTTTCAATATTTTCTTTATTGGTTTTTTATTTATTTTGGATATTTTTATAATTATTGAAGTTTAATTGAATTTAGAATTAATGAATAAGGTTTAAATAACAAGTATTAAATAATAGAATTTTTATTAAAAATAAAAATTTCATATTATATTTTTATTGGATAGAGTTTATTTTTATTAGAATTTTGATATCTCATTTATATTTTTTTGAGTTTTTATGAATTAGATATGGATTTCTAAATTTTCTACTATTTTCAGGAATATAGAAATGACTGTAAATGCTAACTGTACCGGTTCACACCCTAGCTACAGAGACTGACCCGTGGGGTCAGGTCCAGCGTGGCAGCCACGTGAGCAAGACCAAGTCAAAATGTTTGACTGGCCCGGGCTCAACTCCGGCGAGTTGACTCCCAGCGACGGTGGCGCTAGGGGGTTCCCGCGGACGCGCGAATAGGCTTATTCGACGCAGCACTTAACGCTGAGCCGAACGGTGGTGGCGCCTCCTCCGAATGGTCACCGGAGTTGCTCCGGTGAGCATCAACTGCGGCGGCGCACGGCGGCGATCTTCAAATCGAAGGCTAGAGGTGATACCGAGACGAAAGGGAGAGTCCCTGAGATGCGCACGCTCACCCTGAGGCTTGTAGACTGCTCGACGAGGTGGAGGGAAGACGGAGAGGAGCTCCAATTCGCCATTTCCGACGGACTGCTGCGGAAGGGAAGCTTCAAATTCTCCCCACCGCGGCCTCCCCGGGATGCTATCTTCCTACTGGAGGTCCTACGCGTCGAGGCGCTCCACCTAGACTCCTTCTTGAGCTCCGGCGTGCTCCCAATCGACGGCGTGGTGTAAGTCGCCGGCGACAGACTCCGGATGAAATCGAGAGGTAGAGAGGGATTTGGAGAGAATAGAGTGGCTTCGCAGAACAACGAGTTCACGAAGATCATTCTGGCCTATTTATAGCTCTCGGCGTTCGTTGAGATGGTGATACGACGGCGGCGACTGGCCGGGATGCTCGGCTATGTGGCTGCTCGTTTTGGGCACGAATCTTAGCAACGCCGGATAAGGTGGACGCGATGGAGATTACGGTCAGCTTTGGCTTGGTCTCTGGCGTCCGGGGCATCCATATCCTTGACGAGGAGGTGGCCGGCGAACTCGGTCACGTCTTCGCCGTGGCGTTCATGCGCAGGAGGAAGAAGACGAGGCCCCCTCCTGTGACTCGGTATGTTGGGTCGCTCCTGGGCTGTGGTCTGGGCCAGTTCTGGGCTCGGCAGCTGGGCTGCTGGTGGGCTGTGGCGGCCAGGTGAGGTCCAGGTGAGGCTTTTCTTCTTTTTCTCTTTTATTTATTTTCTGTTTTGTATTTCTCTTTTGATTTCTGTTTTTAATTCAAATTTCATTCATTCTGTTTTGCAGGTGTTTGACAATTGGTCTTTTATGAAGACTAATAAAAGTATTATAGTAATACTCAATTGTTTTGATTAAACATTTCACATATGTGAGCTTTATTACAAATTGTAATTAATCATGATTTTATGCCCTCATTTTAATTTCCTTTTTCTTGTATAATCAAATCTATTTTGAATTATTAGGGTTGATAATTTCTACTCTAAGTGTTTTAGAATTTATCATTAGGGTTTGAGCTCTTAATTGAGAATTTAGTTCCCTGCATATGATTTTATGTGATCCTCTATTTATTAAGGTCTTGTAATTTTGATTAGCACTCTATGTCAAGGTTAGCACTAGGTTATTCTTAAGTTCTATAATGAATCATGAGCTTTAATTAGTGAACAATTCTAGGGTTCTCATCATATTCACCTAATGGCAATTTGTTTGAATCTCAACTAGGACTTGGTTTTATTTGTGATCACCCAAGTGATACTCAAACTAGGGTTGAGTTATAATTCTAGGTTATAGAGTTGAGATTACACCATATTGCATGTGCTAGGGTTTAATCTCCCCTAACCATGATAATATGGTTACTTTCTTAATTGCTTCTGTGCTCATTTACTTACTAAGGATTTGAGAATTGGTTTTTATCTTCTACCAATTAACTACAATTATTATCCTTAATTTATCATTAAGTTAACTACATTGGTTAAAGTTCTTTTTATAGTTAACTTTGGTCTTATGGATGAATGGTTTCTCACCATATTAAATATGGAGTTTTACTCTAAGGTTTTCTTAGGTTCTTTGCTTTATGAAATATAAGTATGGTAGGATTCTACTTATGATCATCAAATGGTTCACAAGTAAAAGATAAGATATAAACCTAGGGTTGCTTACTAGTTATCTTCCTATAATTTCATGTGGGAATTAACTCTACTTATCCTATTAGGGTTTAACTTATCCTCACATACCTCAAGAGCATGATCATGGTTTGGGCATGATCAACTTGTTCTTAATATCTTCTACCTCAAATTCTAAGGGTTTATGATCATTACTCAATTCATAATGATCAAGGTTTGGCTTCCTAAGTTATCTCTCATGAAATGGGTTCTCACTTCCATGATCAAGCAGTATCTTGACCAACTAGGGTATAATCCTTCTATTATATTTTCTTGGGTGGACATGGCTATGGTTGCCTCTATAGTTAATATCCTAGGAGAATGCCTGAGATATCCACTTAGAGTTCTTCTCAAGGAATGATGATTTACTCATCTGGATATATGGATAGTTCTCTCCCTCAAGTACATGTGTTGCCTCAACTAACTTGAGTGTAACACCATATCTTGAGCTCTGTTATATAGGAATGGATTATTCTAGGGTTTATGGTGTACTCACAAGATCTCATTAGATATGAAAGGGTTAAGTCTCCACCTAGATGCTTAGTTGGATTAGTTACTACTTTACTTCATCAATTCATAGATTTGATCTTATTCCATTTGATATTGGTTATCTCACCACTCCAAAGGAAATGGTTTACAACCAAATATTTTAGCTCAATGGTTGTCCTTTGTTCTTAAATAGGTAAAGTTAAAATGGTATGAATGGTCTCTCTCACTTGGGAAGGACTTCAATGATAACCTAAGGTTAGGCTCCATAGAGATTGATGTGATCACCAATTTCTTTGCTTAACATTAATGGTTTCTCTCTCTAGGGAATGTCTTGAATAATATCCTAGGGTTCTTCTGAAAGATGATATTGTGATCACTTGGATATATATATCTAAGGTTTGCTTCAAGGTCTGCCATTGCTTCTCTAATAAAGGATATTGAACTCTCACCTCTCTAGGTTTGATGTATAATAATTCTGGAATAGAGAAGAATATATACTTCTAGAGTTGATCTCCTTGTCATGTTTCCAAGAATGAAGTAAAATGAATACCATGAGGTTCATGGTAGGATCAGGATTAGTGTAAGACATGGAAAAGATAAGTGAAGAATGGTTTCTTTATTTTATTGTTACTCGATTTACCATTGAATGTATGTTCATATGATATGGCAAATAATACCATATCATGATCTATAATAAGTTCAAGCATTTGATCACTGAGTAAAGTGTTGTTGTGTTGATTATTAGTTACCTTTGATCTAACCCCTTAGATCAAATCATCTCTACCCAAATCAAGGTTTTAACAAAGTCACATTAAGGTTTATAGCGCTTGGCTTGATGAGCTACTTCAATTCCACCAAGGTCAAGTGAAACTTCGTTAGTGACTGTTTTACTTCAAAGCGCGAAAATTCCCGGATTTTCTATGCATGAATGCAATGCACACTTCGTTTCCTATATTTTTGTAACCCCAATACCTGGGATATTACAGTCTCTACCCCTTAAACTAAACTTCGTCCTCGAAGTTTGAACTCTCTCACGTTTCGGAGTGTGGATCTGACTTGTGCAGACTACGACATTTCTTGAACTCCGTGGTGATCTCACTAGATACAATTGATTATCTCCCTTGTCCAGATTCTTCCTAGAATCCAATAGTGTCTGTCTTTGAACATTAGTTTCTTACTCCAGTTCTATGATTTTTCTCTGGAATCTACTCATACTTGTCTCTGAACCATGGCTCTTACTTTGATTCATTGATTTCTTCCAACTATTATAATCTTGTTTCCTATCTCATTGAAGATTCAATGATTAGGACTTCTTCTTGTTCTGACAGTCTTTATTGAGGACTAAATGGATAACATTCTCCTATTTGATAAAATAGGTCTTTGTTTTCCCTTACTACCAAAACTACTATAATGGAACTTGGTAAGGTACTTACCATAAAAATGGTCTTGATAGTTTATTTTCCTAATAATGGATTAGACTCATTTAGTCCATCCAATCCTGGTTTTTAGTTGATACCTATATCTATTTTGGGTTATTTAGGTTCCATGAAAGGAATCTTTCAAATGGACTTTAGTTTTGGTATAGTCAACATCCTTCAGTTTTTGGGCCTTCTCGAACTGTATTTGGTCTACGGTATTTCCTTCGTCCAACTTCATTAACATTAGCTGACTTGAGATTAAGTACTTCTGAGTAGATATTATTCACTTTCTCAAGTTATAGTCCACTTCTTATTTCCTCGAGGTATGAACCTCGGCTTCTGGTCTGACTTCCTTCTGAAAGTATTGTTCATCAATCTTATGAAAATAAGATCGAACTTCCTCTCAGTTCAGACCTTCTTCTACTATTATGCTCAAAGTATTGAGTTATTGTACATCCAACTCAATCTTTACTCTACCCCTTAGAGTTTTCTTATGGTCTTCAACTCCTTTTCTTCCAACTATTGGACTTATTATTAGAATATTGGTATAGGTCTTGTTTATAATTTATATTCCTCTAAGGTTTAGCGAAGAAACTTTGTGGTGTATCCACTCAATTGTGGACATCCAATGTAAATCCTTCGACCAAATGTTTGTAGGTCATTGTTATTTGGCTAATAAGGTTTTATTTGTTCACCACTTCTTGGTACAAATAATCCAATTATGGACTACTTGATACCAATTGTGGCTATTTGTTATCTAATAGTGTACTCTATTATAGGTTCTGATCAACTGAACGAGACATCTTCTACTTTATCTCGCAGTATTGATCCTATACCAATTGTGGTCTTCTGATACCAGCTATGGTCTTCTTATATCTTCTATGGTTTCACCTATCATCTTCCTTCCTTTAGGTTTTATTTTGCAAGAAAACCACTAGCAGACACTATGAATATAATATCCTAAGTGATTCTCATGCATTACCTCTTCCATAATGACTATGGTTCTGCTTCAGCTTCACCAGATTTCTCACCTTCATGCTTCTCATGTACTAAAGTACTCCTTTGTGGTGGTAAAGCATGAGTTTTGATTGGTACTTCCTTCTGAATATTGTGGTTGCTTCCCACCATTTTGCTTCCTTCTTCTGATGAACCTTCATCTTGTCTTCAGAATCTTTAGAATTCGTCACTTCCTCACACGAATACCATTACCCTCTAGATCTATAGCATCAAGTAAAAACTTGATATTGCAACATGAATTTGCATATCAAAGTCAAACTTCATGTATGGATCTAGTCAAACAATGAAAATCCAATAAAATCCATGAAGATTCAGCTTTGTGCATATAATACACACCATCATAAGCCTGAATATAATAGTTGAGTAAGACATCTCTAAACTCTGATGTGTAGTATATAACACCACATAAGATAAGTTTATATCGTGATACTTAGCACATATATGTAGATTTCTACTATTTGTCTCAACATTTATCTTAATTGCACATTTGCAAGGAGATAAACTTGAAACAAGGTGGTCTGGAATAGTTGTAGTTGACCTAAAGTTCTTTGGAAGTATTAGCTTCACTTCTATTTTGTTGAGGACTATCTCCCATGATATTTTTTTGGTTACAACATGGCTACTCTAAACACATAACTATTGGAATAAATCTCCTATACTTCCAAGTGTTTCTATCATAAGACTATGGTCATGATGTGCTTGGCACACTTCCCATGGTTTTAGAACACAATTCTTGCATTATTGTTGATCAACTGGCTTCTTATTGTTCTCCTCCTAAATATTTATGATGTTCTAATCCATCACATAATGACTCTCAAGTGAATCATATATGATTACTATCCCTACCATAGAAGTAGACATTTTTTTTAATTCCTATCACTCTTCCTTACCTCCCATGATTGACTCATCATGGTCTATACTACCTCATATACTTATACTTCTCACTTACTATCAATTGTTTCTCAAGTTTGGATAATTTGCTTACCAATTACTTGTCTTGGTATACAGCTTCTAGTAGGATATCTTAGTTACCTTTATCACTTGATATTACTCCTATTACAGGTCTGGGCAATTCTTACTTAACCATAACATGTGCTGGTACACATCTTCCAATAGGATATCTTTCTTATGGTTGTATCCTCTCTTTGGACTACCATGTATTGTATACCAACTGTGGTCTACTCATCTATTGTTTTAAGATGCTACATGTTTGGGATTAGCTAACTAATTTCAGTTAAGAAAGGTAGGTAAGAAGGTTTGACTCAAGTGTGTCAGGATTATTCTCAAGTGAATATCCATCTCAAGTCATAAGATAATTTGGTTTAGCTAAGACAACTTCCTATAGACACTACCAATCCTATAGGTCTCCTTTAAAGGGTTTTAATCCTAAGGTCAAAGCATTTGCTCTGATACCAACTGTGGTGACCCGGCATACCACTGCATGGTGTAGTATGCAAGTCTGATATAACACCAATGAAACACCGTTCCACTAGTATTATATCGCTCAGAGTGGTACAACAGAAACATATGCGGGTCCAAGGCATGTCTATAGAATTACATACGACTCTACAAAAGATCAGCATAGCCTCCTACTTTACAATGAGGTAAATCTTCAAATAAGCTCCAGAAGAACGACTCGTAGTCTAATCCTATCACGAACTCTATTTGAAGAGTATCTAACTAGCTATAGAGGCTAAGAATAGATTCTAGCTAAATAGGAGCTAGGTTTAGGAAGCTAGTTCCTTTCTATTGCTAATCTAGGTTTTCTCCTTGTTGAATGTGGTATCTGACTCTCCTGACATGGTCATGTCCCTTGAAGTAGTTGTTGACTCCTCGGCCTTCGAGTTGCACTGTAGATCCTCCTTCGATGCCTCCATATCTAAGCAGGGGATTTAAGAGTGGGATGAGTACGAGCGTACTCAACAAGTTCATTTTAGGAAAGAGGTGTTTAATGCACTAGCTACAGCCATAGACCAAAAAGGCAATGCAAGTTTTTGTAATCATTTCTTCAAAAGGTTGCTTTTATTCAGAAGAGCTATGTCCGTCAGCCTTCACGGTTGACTAGAACTTCATGGAGTTCCTTTCCCAGCGTTCGTAGTTCCATATCCGGAAGGGAGTGATGGTCACGTTACACTCTGCAGGTGTGTTGCTTTACCCATAAGAGATCTTAACCTTGGTGCCAACCGATGTTCTCGTCCACACTTCCTTTGGTGTGAGGCCCGGTATAAGGTCCTAGCCGTTCATATTCCTCCGCTACCTCGCACACCCACCCTTTGTTGCATCCCGACCCTGGGTCCTCGCCGGTCCCATTATTCCCATATTTCAGGGTGGACCCCGACCACGACGACAGTTTGGGATCGAACCAAACTCCTTCGCCGGTAGATGCAACCCCTCATAGACCGCAATACCGTGGGGACTTGAGGCTTCCCCAGCCACCAAATGATCTTCGGGCTACAAGTGTTCTCCGGACAAAGCCGTGGGGACTTGAGGCTTCCCCAGCCACCAAATGCACCCTAGGATTCAAGTGTTCTCCGGTAAAGCGCGTCCGTTGATGTACGAGAGGTGGAAATACAATTGGCTACTCCGTCCCATTCCAGATCTTATGGTTAACACGGGTATTACGGCACAAGAATCACTGGACGACATTTGTTGTTTTAATCCTAGATGGATATAAACCCTTGCAATGGAACCTCCACCATATCAACACAATCCATGGTTCCATTGCCCACCACATAGTCATATTCATAGTTATGAAAATAGTGGTTTTGCTTTTTATGCAATAGTGATAAACATAGTACTTTGCAAGTAATTTGGTAAAAATACTCAAATGACATGAGCAAGCGATGAACTTGCCTTTCTTGACTGCAAGATTATGCAAGGTCTTCGATACGCATTAACTCCAAATTCTGAAATAGCATCATCGTCCGGTAAGGACGATGTTTAAAAGATTGGCAAAGATGCAATAATGCATAAGTATGAGATGCAATCGTTCTAAGCGTGACCTAACCCCGATGATTTAGGATTAGTGAGTTGAAATGATTTGTTTAGGGTGTGTTGCACTTTTAGGGTGATTTGCAAACAAGGTTCTTATTCAGGTTTGTGTTGGTTTAGAATCATAAGCAAGTGGTAAAATAATGGTAACAATCATACACATCAAGGAATAGTGGTTGTATAATAAGTAAAGAGCAGTTGTCAATTTTAAGTCCTATAGTGCATGGTTGATGATTACTTATTATATAATTCAAAAGAATAACTTTTGAAGAACATATTCTTTAATAAATAATAAGTATGATAATTGGGTTGGTGGGTTCTATGGGTTCTTATGGTTCCAACTGGTTTCTGGAGTAAGTATTAGATGGATCCCAACAAAGTTGGATTCATCAACAATTAAGGCTTGTATGGTTTTAGTGAAGTACAAGTATCTTAAGCAATTAATGGTTGCTATCATGGTGATATATCTTACTGGTAATAGATAGCTAGGGTTTATAGGTCCTATTAGGCAAGGTTGATGACTAGTCTTTATTTTCTTCAAAAGAATAACTTTTGAAGAACATACTTCTTAAGGAATAAGAAGTATAACAATTAAGGTTGAGGTTGTCTAGGGTTTGCTATTGGATCTACTAAGTAAGGAATAGTTGGTTCCTAAACAGGATGGTTCATAAGTATCTCACATTAGTAGGGTTTAGTGTGTATGTAATATGATACACAATATTGGCATGGTTGTTATTAGGGTTCATTACAATGGTGTGATGCTAAGCATGGTCCATTAAGGTTGATATCTCTAAGGATAGGATCTATGGTTTGCACTTGGTTAACCCTATTTAATCATCTAGGTCTAACGAAGATGAACATAGGGATACCATTTTATTAGTGGCAGGTCCCTATTATTTTATGAAGACATAACAAGTATCTAGTTGCAATTATAGTTCTATGAATGAAAAGAAAGTATTATGATCATATACTCTAACCTAGGGTTAGGGTTGAAAGCAAATTAGGGTTCACATGTAATAATAGAGCTAGAGTTCCTAATGAATTTAGGTTTTTAGGGTTTCACATGAAGTGGTAAGGTTGTAATTTTATTCAATAAGGAATTAGGGTTGCATAATTACTATTTAGTTCACAAGTGAATAACTTCACTAATAAAGTTGAAGTTATTAATAACTTTGAAATAATAATAATAGTTGATTTGATATTTTATTATTTTTGAACAATTAATAATTAAGATAATTATTAATCAGGGTTTAATTCCTATTAATAAAGATTTAATGAGTTCCAAATAGATAAAATTTGTTTTAATGTTTTCAATATTTTCTTTATTGGTTTTTTATTTATTTTGGATATTTTTATAATTATTGAAGTTTAATTGAATTTAGAATTAATGAATAAGGTTTAAATAACAAGTATTAAATAATAGAATTTTTATTAAAAATAAAAAATTTCATATTATATTTTTATTGGATAGAGTTTATTTTTATTAGAATTTTGATATCTCATTTATATTTTTTTGAGTTTTTATGAATTAGATATGGATTTCTAAATTTTCTACTATTTTCAGGAATATAGAAATGACTGTAAATGCTAACTGTACCGGTTCACACCCTAGCTACAGAGACTGACCCGTGGGGTCAGGTCCAGCGTGGCAGCCACGTGAGCAAGACCAAGTCAAAATGTTTGACTGGCACGGGCTCAACTCCGGCGAGCTGACTCCCAGCGACGGTGGCGCTAGGGGGTTCCCGCGGACGCGCGAATAGGCTTATTCGACGCAGCACTTAACGCTGAGCCGAACGGTGGTGGCGCCTCCTCCGAATGGTCACCGGAGTTGCTCCGGTGAGCATCAACTGCGGCGGCGCACGGCGGCGATCTTCAAATCGAAGGCTAGAGGTGATGCCGAGACGAAAGGGAGAGTCCCTGAGATGCGCACGCTCACCCTGAGGCTTGTAGACTGCTCGACGAGGTGGAGGGAAGACGGAGAGGAGCTCCAATTCGCCATTTCCGACGGACTGCTGCGGAAGGGAAGCTTCAAATTCTCCCCACCGCGGCCTCCCCGGGATGCTATCTTCCTACTGGAGGTCCTACGCGTCGAGGCGCTCCACCTAGACTCCTTCTTGAGCTCCGGCGTGCTCCCAATCGACGGCGTGGTGTAAGTCGCCGGCGACAGACTCCGGATGAAATCGAGAGGTAGAGAGGGATTTGGAGAGAATAGAGTGGCTTCGCAGAACAACGAGTTCACGAAGATCATTCTGGCCTATTTATAGCTCTCGGCGTTCGTTGAGATGGTGATACGACGGCGGCGACTGGCCGGGATGCTCGGCTATGTTGCTGCTCGTTTTGGGCACGAATCTTAGCAACGCCGGATAAGGTGGACGCGATGGAGATTACGGTCAGCTTTGGCTTGGTCTCTGGCGTCCGGGGCATCCATATCCTTGACGAGGAGGTGGCCGGCGAACTCGGTCACGTCTTCGCCGTGGCGTTCATGCGCAGGAGGAAGAAGACGAGGCCCCCTCCTGTGACTCGGTATGTTGGGTCGCTCCTGGGCTGTGGTCTGGGCCAGTTCTGGGCTCGGCAGCTGGGCTGCTGGTGGGCTGTGGCGGCCAGGTGAGGTCCAGGTGAGGCTTTTCTTCTTTTTCTCTTTTATTTATTTTCTGTTTTGTATTTCTCTTTTGATTTCTGTTTTTAATTCAAATTTCATTCATTCTGTTTTGCAGGTGTTTGACAATTGGTCTTTTATGAAGACTAATAAAAGTATTATAGTAATACTCAATTGTTTTGATTAAACATTTCACATATGTGAGCTTTATTACAAATTGTAATTAATCATGATTTTATGCCCTCATTTTAATTTCCTTTTTCTTGTATAATCAAATCTATTTTGAATTATTAGGGTTGATAATTTCTACTCTAAGTGTTTTAGAATTTATCATTAGGGTTTGAGCTCTTAATTGAGAATTTAGTTCCCTGCATATGATTTTATGTGATCCTCTATTTATTAAGGTCTTGTAATTTTGATTAGCACTCTATGTCAAGGTTAGCACTAGGTTATTCTTAAGTTCTATAATGAATCATGAGCTTTAATTAGTGAACAATTCTAGGGTTCTCATCATATTCACCTAATGGCAATTTGTTTGAATCTCAACTAGGACTTGGTTTTATTTGTGATCACCCAAGTGATACTCAAACTAGGGTTGAGTTATAATTCTAGGTTATAGAGTTGAGATTACACCATATTGCATGTGCTAGGGTTTAATCTCCCCTAACCATGATAATATGGTTACTTTCTTAATTGCTTCTGTGCTCATTTACTTACTAAGGATTTGAGAATTGGTTTTTATCTTCTACCAATTAACTACAATTATTATCCTTAATTTATCATTAAGTTAACTACATTGGTTAAAGTTCTTTTTATAGTTAACTTTGGTCTTATGGATGAATGGTTTCTCACCATATTAAATATGGAGTTTTACTCTAAGGTTTTCTTAGGTTCTTTGCTTTATGAAATATAAGTATGGTAGGATTCTACTTATGATCATCAAATGGTTCACAAGTAAAAGATAAGATATAAACCTAGGGTTGCTTACTAGTTATCTTCCTATAATTTCATGTGGGAATTAACTCTACTTATCCTATTAGGGTTTAACTTATCCTCACATACCTCAAGAGCATGATCATGGTTTGGGCATGATCAACTTGTTCTTAATATCTTCTACCTCAAATTCTAAGGGTTTATGATCATTACTCAATTCATAATGATCAAGGTTTGGCTTCCTAAGTTATCTCTCATGAAATGGGTTCTCACTTCCATGATCAAGCAGTATCTTGACCAACTAGGGTATAATCCTTCTATTATATTTTCTTGGGTGGACATGGCTATGGTTGCCTCTATAGTTAATATCCTAGGAGAATGCCTGAGATATCCACTTAGAGTTCTTCTCAAGGAATGATGATTTACTCATCTGGATATATGGATAGTTCTCTCCCTCAAGTACATGTGTTGCCTCAACTAACTTGAGTGTAACACCATATCTTGAGCTCTCTTATATAGGAATGGATTATTCTAGGGTTTATGGTGTACTCACAAGATCTCATTAGATATGAAAGGGTTAAGTCTCCACCTAGATGCTTAGTTGGATTAGTTACTACTTTACTTCATCAATTCATAGATTTGATCTTATTCCATTTGATATTGGTTATCTCACCACTCCAAAGGAAATGGTTTACAACCAAATATTTTAGCTCAATGGTTGTCCTTTGTTCTTAAATAGGTAAAGTTAAAATGGTATGAATGGTCTCTCTCACTTGGGAAGGACTTCAATGATAACCTAAGGTTAGGCTCCATAGAGATTGATGTGATCACCAATTTCTTTGCTTAACATTAATGGTTTCTCTCTCTAGGGAATGTCTTGAATAATATCCTAGGGTTCTTCTGAAAGATGATATTGTGATCACTTGGATATATATATCTAAGGTTTGCTTCAAGGTCTGCCATTGCTTCTCTAATAAAGGATATTGAACTCTCACCTCTCTAGGTTTGATGTATAATAATTCTGGAATAGAGAAGAATATATACTTCTAGAGTTGATCTCCTTGTCATGTTTCCAAGAATGAAGTAAAATGAATACCATGAGGTTCATGGTAGGATCAGGATTAGTGTAAGACATGGAAAAGATAAGTGAAGAATGGTTTCTTTATTTTATTGTTACTCGATTTACCATTGAATGTATGTTCATATGATATGGCAAATAATACCATATCATGATCTATAATAAGTTCAAGCATTTGATCACTGAGTAAAGTGTTGTTGTGTTGATTATTAGTTACCTTTGATCTAACCCCTTAGATCAAATCATCTCTACCCAAATCAAGGTTTTAACAAAGTCACATTAAGGTTTATAGCGCTTGACTTGATGAGCTACTTCAATTCCACCAAGGTCAAGTGAAACTTCAGTTACTGTGACTGTTTTACTTTAAAGCGCGAAAATTCCCCGGATTTCTATGCATGAATGCAATGCACACTTCTGTTTCCTATATTTTTGTAACCCCAATACCTGGGATATTACAGCTTGCCACTAGCTTCTCTCCACGCTTAGCTAGGTAGCTTCGCCAGAAAGCCGATTGTTAGAGCATTTTCCCTACAGGACACTATGGACAGCTAGCAGGGAAAACACTATAGGGGCAAGCTCCCTGGCAGTGCACGAAAGCTGCACGTGCGGCTGGTGTGCTTCTACTAGTAGCGCACCAGATAGAATGGCACGTTTTTGCATTTGACACACGGGCACCATATCTTCACATCACCCTTCCGCTTCCTATCAACCTCGGCGAGTACAAGAAAGTTGTGCACATGTTCATAGAAAATTTGGCTGTGGCGACTCCTTGGATACATCCATTCCTATTCCATCCTTGCCATGTTGAATGTTGTGGGTATACTTTATGTGTATATCAACGGCATGGCTTAGATCCAGCAAGGCTGAGTGGCCCACAAATGGTAATGGTGGTGTATGGCCCATCGGGCGGCCCAGTTGCTGTAGATCGCAAAGGATGAAGTCCAGCCCAGGAATAGGGAGCCGGATCCTAACCAACCTACGAAGAAGGCCGGATCCGTGGAGGCCCATAAAGTGTCCGGATCCAGTGCGACCTAGATGGAAGGCGGATCCTTGACGTGCACGGCAATGTAATATTCCGTAGTTAGGCAACTTGTATTCCGGCTAGAACTCTCCGTGTAAACCCTAGATCCGTGCGCCTTTATAAGACGGATTCTAGGAGCCCTAGAGGCACAACCACAACTCGTTGTAACAACGCGAAAGCGCCCGGATAATACTAGACAAGCAGCAGTAGGCCCTGTCTTCGAGCAGGTGTTCCGAAGCTGGGTAAATCGCGTACCACCGTCCCGAGGACTCTCCGCCCTATGGCCCATACTTCTTCTCCCCCTCGTGAGAATCCCTCCTCCGAGGCACCGTCGAATAGGCAACGACAGTTGGCGCCCACCGGGGCCTGCGGCGTGGAGGCCGGAACCGGGAGGGTTCCGCCATGGGAAGCTACGACGAATCCATCGCTGTGGGGTGTGTCCTTTACGCCGGGAACTTACCGATCGTCCCTCCGGACGAGTGCTGGATTCCGGCTAAAACCGACCCCATCAAGCTCTCCATCGTCCCAATCAGCGGCATCCACATCTTCATTGGCGAAACCGTCGATTCCGACGAAAACGCCCTGGTAAATCACGCTGACGTGACCGCCGCTGAGCAGGACGCAGTCGCGAAGATCCGATCTGAGCCGCTGGAGCTTCGTAAGGAAGATTCCGCCTTAGATCTGGAAAATTCAAAGCCCACCCAATCCGCCCCCGAGCAGGAGTTTACGGTGGAAGACCAATGCAGATCCGCCTGGGTCTCCCAGGTGAAGCAGAGGTGCCACTTCGTGCACTTCCTCGCACATACCGCTGGAACCGCCCCTCCTCTGGATGGAGCCGGACCCATGCAGGTTGAAGCTTCCGGAGACAGCGACGCTCCGGATCAGCAGGAGACTGTCGGAGACAGCGACGCACCGGATCAGCAAGAGGACGCCGAAGACAAAGAAGAATCAATCCTCGGCAACCTAAGCCCAACTTCCGACGATGGCTCCTCAATAGGCACAGCAAAGTACAACCACTTGACGAAGGACCTAGAGGAAGGGGAGAAGGCTGAGGCAGAATCTGCTCCGCCCAGAGAGGTCCTTGCGACCCTAACTGGGATGGATCAGGATGACACCACTCCGACTGACCCCAATCTTCCGGACCCGTCCAACACGCCTCATCACCGTACAGACCCGGAAAGGACGACCGCGGAGAGTATCTGTCCCCAGAAGAGCTAGTTGAGAAAGCAGGCATGAACGCCATCGCGCACTCGAAAATCCTCAACAAGGTAATAACTCCATATGAGGCTACAGATCCGGAGCCTCTATAAGTCAAAAGACAGGAGATGCTGGCCACCGCCATGAGGTTCGCAAACACCGCAATGGCAATGCTGGACGAAAGGAAAGAGGCCGAGAGCGTTATGAATAACTTCCTCAAAAGAGAGCGCGAAGCTGTGGAATCGCTGGAACAGGCCAAGAAACTCCGGAAGCACTGGGAGGCCAAGATGAGCGAGGCTCAGAAGGATGCTGATAGGATCAGGCAGGAAGCTATTACTCCTCGCAAGATCACCTTCGCAACTCCCACTGATCAACAGCTGCTCACAACTCCAAAGGATAACATGAAGAAGGCCGCGGAGCTCCTACCCAAGAAGGACGAGGAAATCGATATCAAACACGTCCGTACGCTCAGACACTTCGCACAGGTTGGAATCCAACCCGGATCACTGTGTGTCCACCGCGCAGAAGGACGCCTCCGGCAAACAACATCGTGATGATGAATCGCGCACCGGATCCACGGAGCGCAGAAGAAAGACCAAAGAACATGCAAACCCAATCCCGGTGCCTTCGGAAACACCTCCGAGAGACCCATCAAAGGGAAAGGGCCCGATGTATGCTGGCAAGTACAAGTACCGGAATCCATCACCTCCGCCGCGGATCCCGCGTCCTCCGCCACCATCTCGCCGCCGTAGTCCAGCCGGAAACGCCATGCCCCATGGGCTCGGTGGAATCAATATCCGCGACAACGTGCCGCCTTCGAGGAACATGAACATGGAGCGTACGCCGGAACCCCGCCGGAGCCGGAACGACGATCGCGAGCCCGAGCCTCGAAGGAGTCGAACAAAGAACGCGAGCCCGAACCCCGCAGAAGCCGGAACAACGCAGGCAACTGTCACCAAGGAGAAGGTAGCCACCGAAGCCGGAGTCAGCCGCGGGAAGAGCACCGGGAATCCGAAGGCGTAAGCAAGAAATCCTATAGGCCCCCTCGCAGATCTCCCTCACCACCACCCAGTGGAGGAGGTGGAGGTGGAGGCGGAGGCCGGAGATCTCGCTCCCGCTCAAAGACCCCTGGCGGCGGCCCGCGCGATGCATGGGAACGTCTCAACGGATACAGATCCGACTACATTGGCCCAAAGTGCTTTGGCAGGATGATTTGAGAGGAACCAAAGCCAAGAAGCTTGAACCTCAAGCTAACCGGAAACCTAAAGCATTATGATGGCAGTGAAAGGCTGGATACCTGGATCGAGGATTACTACAATGCAGTAACCTTTGCCGGAGGAACCCCAAACATCACATGCCGCATGCTCCAGTTGTACCTTGTTGGTCCAGCTCGTGTTTGGCTCAGCGACCTCGAGAAGAACTCCATCTTTTGCTGGTTTGACCTGAAGAACGCCGAGAATCACTTCAGGGGAACCTACAAGAGACCTGCCACGACAAGCGATCTTCAGGCATGTATCCAGAAGAAGGGTGAAACATCAAAGAACTTCCTCACCCGATGGTTAGCAACCAGAAACGAGTGCGAGAACGTGGATAACCGCACAGCTATGCACGCCTTCATTGGTGGCTTGCAGAGGGGAGGACTGCTTCGGCATAAGCTCACCTGCTTGGTCAATGCAAACAAACTGACTTTGGATGAATGATCACCATCGCAAAGGGTCACAAAGTTGGAAAAGGAGGTGTCGTTGCCTAATCGACAATACCTCGGAGGAGGGATCCTCACGAGGGGGAGAAGAAGTAGGGGCCATAGGGCGGAGTGCACACGGGACGGTGGTACGCGAGTTACCCAGCTTCGGAACACGCACGATGACAGGGCCTGCTGCTTGTCTGGAATTATCTGGGCGCTTGCGCGTTGTTACAATGGTTGTGGTTGTAGGGCTCCCGGGATCCGGCTTATAAAGGCGCACGGATCTAGGGTTTACATGGAGAGTCCTAGCCGGATTACAGATAGCCTAACTACGGTACAATATCTTGCCGTGCACGTCACGGATCCGCCTTCCTTATATGTCGTCTGGATCCGGGTTCCTAATGGGCCTCCATGGATCCGGGTTACTCCCAAGGTCGGTCGGATCCGGCTTCTGCCTGGGCCGGACATCTTCCGTCAGGATCAAAAAGCGCCCGATGGGCCACATGCCTCATCACCGTCTGTGGGCCACCCGGGCTTGCCGGATCTGCACCGTCGATGGTACACCCATGAAGTATACCCACAACGCAGCCCCGAGTTCTCCGAGTTTCGCCTGCAGTTTCCGTCATGCTTCTGCCATAAGTTTCCGGCATCGTTGGTAACGCGGAGAAACTTGAAGAGCTCCAACTTTGCATTTTCTTCTTTTCCCAACTTTCAGTCGGAAAATGCTCCCATCCTGCGGGACTTCATCCATCGACATTCAAAGAACATTTCCGGGTTACTCCCTGCTCACGAATGGTAGCTAACTCACTCTCACGCAATTACCCGGAATCTTAAAAGACTCAAACGGTTCCGCCAATTCTGGCGCCATTTTCGCGTGATATCCGCGGTAACTTATCTCTGCCATTTTTACCGTTAGGGTTTGGGACACGTGTCACGCATCCAACGGCGCCGCGCTTGCGTTCCGACCACGGGATGCGGAGCACGAATCTTATCCCTTCAGCCTATAAATATCCACCGTCGAGGCCCCTTACCTTCATTCACCCCCTTTTCACCTCTCTGCCGAGCGCCGCCCGCGAGCTCTTCCTCCGCCGCACCGGATCCTGCCGGAAAAGTCGCCGGAGCTTCACCGGAGCGAATTCACCACCGCAGAGTTCTTCGTGTTCTTAACTTCAGCGAGCCACCGCGCGGAAAACTCGCCGCCGGTCAACTCAGGCCACCGCATTCGCCATTACGGTAAGTCTTCGAGCTTCACTCTTGCGCCGTAGTTGGTAGGGGTGAATCTTGGGAAGACGACATGGGATCCGACTAAAGATAGTTTCCGCCAAACTCTTTTTCTTCAGATGTCTTCAACGACTCCACCTCCGACCTCGGAACCAATCATGGCGACCCCAATCTCCTCCGCCCCTCCTCCCTTTATTCCAATCAGGCTGGATCCTTCAAAGGATTCCGGCAAGGAGGCGGAGGGAACCTCTGCTCTCCCGGAGAAAACCTCCGGAGCGGTTCAAACGGAGCACCAAGTGGAAGAGGTCACAAAGAAATCGAAAGCTCGGAAGCGAGACTCTGAAGCTAAAGGAAAATGGTGGCCCTGTACTACCACCGAGATGGAGCTAAAGAACCTCGAGTCGGAGGGCTTTCTGCAACCCGGAAGCTGGAGATCAGTTCCGGATGAACTTGCTCCGGCTCCGAGGGACGATGAGATGGTGCTGACTAAGGCATTGGTGGAGCGCGGATTTTCATTTCCGCCTTCAGACTTTTTCTTGGAGATTCTGAAGACGTATGGGCTTCAACCCCACAACATATCTCCAAACAGCGTGCTCGCCATCAGCAACCACGTCGCCCTCTGCGAAGGCCATCTCCGGGTATCCCCGAGATCTCTCTGTTCCAATATTTTTCTCTGTCAAGAAGATCCGGCAGGCCGGCGAACTCGCCACATGCGGATCCATTACTTTTATGCTCCGCCCGGGCCGCGTCTACCCCCCAACCGACCGCCACGAGTCCGCGAGGTACTGGTCTGCGGGTTTCTTCTATCTGAAGGACGTCTCCGACCCCGCGAGCGAAAAGAAACTTCCGGCTTTTAAGAACTGCCCCGCCAACGAGCTTCGTCATGGACGCACTGCCCTCACTTCTCCGACTCGCCTCAGCTGACCCGCGCTGTCAGGCGGATCTGCAAGCTCACGGAGGAGGGCTGACGGGGAAGGACTTAACCCTCTCCTGGTTCACCAAGCGAATCCAACCGCTGCAACTCAGGGACCGCCTGATGTTTGAATACACAGGGCGCGACGATCCAATGCGCGCCACCAAAGATAATCTTTCTGCGACGCCCTCGACAAAAGGATCCGGGTCCTTATCAAGATTTCACGTGAACTCCACGTTCACGTATGCAACAAAGACATCCACACAAATGGATCCGGAACCGCGGTACGTCGCCTTGACTTTGGTATATTGTTTTTCTTCACTTTTTCATCTAAGTGTTTAACTTTGTACTAGCTCGAGGCGCTTGAGGAAAATGAACTCGGAACTCTCCTCCGAGTCCCCTCCACCAGCAACGCGGACCCGGAAGCCGCATCGGAGGCGGAAGCTCCCGAGGCTTCCCGCCCCGCTAAGAGGAAGAAGCCAGCACCTTCCAGCCCCCGTGCCAAACGCGCCCGCGAAGTGCTCAGCACTGCGGCTACCCGGAAATTAGAGGCGGAAAAGAAGCGCCTCTCGCTAATTAATACCAGCAATAGTGGGCAGCCTGCTTTCCAGCACTTCTTCAAACCTTCCGGGTAAACGTCCACTTCCGAGACCCAAGTTCTGATTCAACGCTCGCTCTTATACTTGTATGTTTTTTACTGAAGCTCCGGAAGCCAGCCCCCCAAGGCCCCAAAGACCTTTACGAGGAGAACCAAGCCATCTCCGGCTTCTTTTCCCATTACTCCTGAGGTTGAAGTTCCGCCTAAAGCTTCATCCACCTCCAAGCCGGATCCAAAGGACATTATCAATATTGATGATCTTCCTGAAGACTCCGCTCATCATGGTGATTCCGCCAAGGGGACCTCCTCACCAATTCCTCAGCCAGATCAACCAAGCTCCGCGTTCGCGGGGCCCACTGAAGAGGAAAAGGAGCAAAAGGCTAAGCTCCTTCAAGTAACCAACGCGACTCGAGTCCACCTCCAACCAACTCCGTCCTTTCAAAAGCTCACCCTTGCACAGCGTCACGCGGAAGTTTCCGCTATGCTGAATAAAGTGTGGGGTAAACCGGACGAGGAGGTGCGTGAACTCGCCGACCTGGAGATCAGCCTGAAGGATTTTTTCGCCAAGCACAGGGAAGTGCGGCAGGTAATACTAGCCCCAAGCATTGGGTGATATATTTCCGTGTAACATGTATTAGCCGATGCTTCCCAAAATGTACCTGAGGCGGAAATTTAAAATTTTTGTACCAAGACTTTGAATTCCTCGCTAGCCCCCAAGACTTTAAATTTCCGACTAACTCTTCTCGCACAGACCACGCGGAAACCGCACGAGGACCTGCGCGTGCATGCCGGAGCAAGCGGAGATCGAGATCGCCGAACGCGGAAAATAGCAAAAATGCTATCCAGCTGCTTGAGACCCGCCTTCAAGGTATAAGATCCGGGTCTTACTCTTGTTTTGATATAGCTGTTCAGGATGCATAATATGTGCAATTCTGTCTACGTACAGAAGAGACTGCCAAACACTCCAAGTTTGACGAGCTGTCCGCCAAGGTCCAAGTGCTTGAGGCGGAAAATGAATCCCTCAAGAACTTTGTGAAGACATCCGCCTCCCAGGAAAATCAAGCGAGGAAGGAGCTGTCCGAAAAACATGCCCGCGACCTGGCGGAGCTGAATGAAAAACTGGAGAAAAGCCAGGGCCGCGTGATTTCCGTGATATCCAAGAACAAAGTTCTGGAAGAGGAGGCGGAAGCCATTGACAAACTTATCTTCCGTAAGTGTTTTCCGTGTTGTTGCTCCGACCATCTCGCAAGCTTTATCTCTAACGGAACTGTTGCTTCTTTCACAGCGAGCCTTGGCTTCGAATGGACAAAAGAGTCAAACCTTACGAGGACGGAGGCATACGATGAAGCGCGTATATCAATCGACAAGTTAATTGAAGCCTGTCGCGGAATCGCCACGGCTCTGTCTCTGAAGAAGGCCAAAACCACAGTCATTGATACGATGACCAAACTTATGGGATTGGTGCCGGATTTCATCAAGGACTGGCAGAAGTCTTCAGCACGCGGAGTCGCCTCCCTAGTCTTGGCCACCTGCAAGGCTCACTTCCCCCCTCACTGGCGACTGTTGCACACGCGGAGCCCCCAAGGGTTCCGACATGGGCCTCCTCGCGGAAACCGAAGGCTATGAACAGCTGTTTGTCAGGCGAGTGGATCACTCGTTCTGGTATAACAAGCACGATCTACCCGAAGGTTTTTCCGATGCTGAGGAAGAAGCAGGTGAGCCGGAGTATTACGGGGAAGGATCCGGGTCAAGCGGCGAGCATTCCGGAGAAAGCTCTGGTGACGGCTCCAAAGCCGGATCTGGTGACAGTGATGACGGCTCCAATTATCAGCAAAGTGAAGAGGAGGACTCCGAGTAGAGCTCCTGTTTAGAACAATGAAACAAGTTGCATCATTTAGGCCCCAGAGTGGGTTTGTAATAATACTTAAATTCTTAAGTAGCTAGGCACGAAACAACTATGCGTGGGCGGAAACAACTTATCCTGCTATCCGTTCATATATTATTTGCATGTGTTGTTTGTTGAAAGCAAGTGCTGGGTTGATAATTTCCGGCTTGCCCACTTGACCTTCCACGAGCCGGAAAACCCGGAAACGCTCGCCAGCGGCGACGAAGCCCAATGGCAATCCGTCAATAACCGCGGAAACAAGCCCCCAGCCCAAGTGCCGGAAGTCGTTACCAGGAATCCATGGGTTTGCAACAGAAAAAATTTCCGCCAAAACTTAAGCTTACGTCCTAAGGGACGATTTTGAAAATCACAACTTTTATACACGCCTAGGCGGAAAGATCCAGCTCTGCGGTTTTAGTCGGAAAAATATACACGATCCAGAAATGAAAAATTAAAGGAGGTAAAAGACTCTAAGAGTGAACCAAAAGCTTTATTTCATTGATCATGTATCATAGATATTACAAGGTATGTAATGCGTAAGCGCTAAGTGTGGAAAGGACGTAGCTGTGCTATGTTCCAGGGACGATCTTTTCATCATATATGTCACCCGGATCTTCTCGTTTTCGTTTCCGGTGCCAGTTGGTCTGGTCTCCTTTAGTTCCCGGAAATCAACGAGGTAATAGGATCCGTTGTGTAGTACTGCTGATGACGAAAGGTCCTTCCCATGGAGTTTGCAACTTGTGATCTTTCACTGGCGAAGGCGGAGGACTAAGTCTCCGACCATGAACGAGCGGTTCCGAACTCACGGCTATGATAGTCGGAGCTTCTGGTAAATGGTGGAGCGTTGGTCGGCTAGATTCGAGCTTCTTCGATCAGGTCCACGTATAGCTGTCGAGCTCGTCAGAGTTTCTTCATTGTAGGCGGAAACTCGCGGTGAATCGTGGATGATGTCAGTGGGGAGCACAGCTTCGGATCCGTATACTAGGAAGAAAGGAGTAAATCCTGTTGACCTGTTAGGGGTAGTTCGTAAACTCCACAGAACAGAGTCCAATTCATCAGCCCAAGCTCCAGCTGCGCGGCGCAGCGGTTCTTCAAGGCGGGGTTTGATTCCTGCTAGTATAAGGCCATTGGCCCGTTCGACCTGACCGTTGGATTGTGGGTGAGCCACAGATGCAAGGTCAAGCCGGATCCCAACCTCATCGCGTAATCCTTGAGTTCTCCCTGCGCAAAGTTTGTGCCATTGTCGTGATTATGCTGTGTGGGATACCGAATCTCGTCACGAGGCTGCAAACAAATTTCAGGGCCGTAGCACCATCGGCTTTCTCACCGGCTTTGCCTCGATCCACTTACTGAACTTATCAATAGCGACCAGGAGGTATTCATGACCACCGGGAGATGATTTCTTTAACTTACCAACCATATCGAGCCCCCAGACCGCAAACGGCCAGGTGATAGGTATGGTCTTCAGCTCTTGGGCTGGAGCGTTTGGTTGAGTAGCATAGTGCGACAAACGCGGCAAGCCACTGCTTGTCGTCGTCTTCTTTAGTGACAGCCAGAAATCCTAACCGAAAAGCGCAGGGACCCGGGGGCGGCATGATGCCCGCAATCCCCGCATGGATCTCTCCGAGGATTTCAATGCCATCTTAACTGGAGACGCATTTGAGAAATACCCCGTTTGCGCTTCGTTTGTAGAGCTGTCCATCAACAATTGTGTAGGATCTTGCTCGTCTGATGATCTGTCGTGCGTGGACCTCGTCCTCCGGCAGCTTTTGATCAATGAGGTAATCCAAGAACGGCTGAGTCCAGGCCGGAATGACTGCCATCACTTCCTTAGCCGGAGAAACTGCCAGATCAGGATTTTCCGGGTTTGCACCCTTCACTGAGGGTACTCGCAGATGCTCGAGGAAGATTCCAGGCGGAATTGGTTTCCTGCCGGATCCGAGCTTGGACAACATATCCGCTGCTGTGTTATCGTCTCTCCTGACGTACTTGACTTCATATCCGAGGAAGCACTTGGCGATCTCGTCAACTTCGTCTCTGTAAGCCGCCATGACGGAGTTTCTGGCGTTCCAGGTTCCGGCTACTTGTTGTGCCACCAGGTCGGAATCTCCGCAGCATATGATGTGCTTGATCCCGATTTCCTTAGCGATGCGCAGACCGTGTAGTAGAGCCTCGTATTCCGCCATGTTGTTGGTTGCTTCGAAATGAATCGCAGAACGTGCGCAGTTCTTCTCCAGTAGGTGACTTCAGGGTAACTCCAGCCCCGAGCCTTGATGTTGCTTGGATCCGTCAAAGTTCATGACCCAAGCTTCAGGTTCCGGCACAGTGTGCCCTCCGGTGCTTCACCAATCCGCGATGAAATCCGCTAGGACCTGAGACTTGATTGCAGTTCGGGCTTCGTAGTTGATGTCGAAGGCAGATAACTCGATGCCCCATTTTGCTACGCGTCCTGTTGCGTCGAGTTGTTGATGATCGTTGCCAGGGGAGCCTTGCTCACCACTGTCATTGGGTGCTCCTGGAAGTAGTGTCTCAGCCGGCTTCCTAGGAAAACTCCGTATGCCAGTTTCTGAAAGTGAGGGTATCTCTGCTTGGATTCCGTCAAGACTTCGCTAATGTAATAGACAGGCCTTTGGACTCCATGTGCAAATCCTTCTTCCTTTCGCACCACCACGATTACGAGGCTGATAACTTTGTTGGTAGCCGCTATGTAGAGGAGCATAGGCTCTGACTCAGCTGGAGCTGCCAATATAGGTGGGGAGGAGAGTATGTTCTTCAACTCCTGAAGTGCTTTTTCTTCGTCTTCGTCCCAGACAAACTTGTCTGTTTTCTTCAGCAGCTTGTATAGAGGTAAGGCTTTCTCGCCAAGACGGCTAACAAATCTACTGATTGCCGCAACGCAACCAGTTAATCGTTGCACATCTTTGAGACAAGTTGGCCTTTTGATGTTCAGGATAGCCTTGATTTTTTCCGGTTAACTTCAATGCCCCTGTGAGAAACAATGAAGCCAAGGAGTTTTCCCGCTGGTACGCCGAAGACGCACTTCAGCGGATTCAACATCATCTTGTACCGTCGGAGATTATCAAAGGTTTCCTTGAGGTCGCTCAGCAGGTCGGATCCCTTCCGGGTCATGACCGCGATGTCGTCGACGTAGGCGTGCACGTTCCGACCAATTTGGTCCTTCAGGCACCGCTGCATCGTTCGTTGGTATGTGGCACCTGCGTTTTTCAAACCAAAGGGCATGGTAACATAGCAGTATGTGCCAAAGGGTGTGATGAAAGAGGTCGCCTTTTGGTCGGACTCCTTCATCAAGATCTGATGATACCCGGAATATGCGTCAAGAAAACACAGAAGCTCCGCCCCGTCGAATCAATGACTTGGTCAATGCGCGGCAAAGGGAACGGATCTTTTGGACAGTGCTTATTCACGCCGGAGTAATCGATGCACATTCTTAGTATTTCAGAATTCTTTTTAGGTACAAGGACGGGGTTTGCTACCCAATCGGTATGGATAACTTCTACTACAAAACCTGCCTCTAGTAACTTTGCTAATTCCATTATGGCGCGGCGCTTCTTGTCTCCAAAGCGTCGCATAGCTTGCTTCACCGGTTTTGCACCCGGATTTATGTTTAGGTAGTGCTCGGCGAGTTCCCTTGGTACTCCGGACATGTCAGAAGGTTGCCATGCGAAGATATCCATGTTAGCTCTGAGGAACTCGACGAGCGCGCTTTCCTATTTGGGATCCATGTTGGCTCCGACTGAAACCTGCTTGGAGCTGTCACCTTCGACGAGGTCATGCTTCTTGGTTTCTATCGCGGCCTTGAACGAGGTTTTCTGTTCGGAGATCTGCTTCTTGGTGGTCTGCATCTCGGTCGGATCCACCGCGGCTCGTAGCTTTGCAGCTCCTCTCCGGATATGACGGATTCGCAAAGGCGCTTCCTCTCGCAGTCCCTAGCTTTCTTGTAGTCTCCGGACACGGTGATCCAACCGTTAGGACCCGGAATCTTGAGCTTGTTGTAGATGTAGCATGCCTGGCGTGGAACTTGTGGTAGGTGGGCCTGCCGAAGATCACGTGGTAGGAGCTTTTGAAGGGCACCACTTCAAACGTGATCATTTCTTCGCGGTAATTGTTCACATCGCCGAAGGCCACGGGAAGTTTGATGCTACCTAGAGAGTTTGCCTTCTTACCCGGAACCACACCATGAAATTCAGTGGTGCTGTGTTTGAGCTGTTCCTTGGTGAGGTTCATCTTCTCCAGGGTCTCCAGGTAGATGATGTTCAGGCTAGCTCCTCCGTCCATAAGGCACTTGGAGAAATCATACCCGTCTATGCGGGGACTCACAACCAGAGCGTAGCACTCTTTGGGGATGACGGGGTGATCCGACCTGTCAAAGGTACAGCTTTCTCCGACCACTTGACATACGCGGCACAGGCGGAACGTGGCGTTCAAGATCCGGAGCGCTGATTTTTTCGCGCGGATGGGGGTTCCGAGGAAGTGTGGTAGGTTCCGACACTCTTCTTGCCAAAGGGTTGGACTTGTTGGCTGCGGTACCCTCCTTGGGTTCCGGCGAAGCGTCATCCTCGTCCATGGCCTCGGAACTGTCCTCCTCTTTGTCCTTGTTCTTGCCCTTGCCTCCTTTGCCGCGTGGGCGGTGCTTCCGGGCTCGCTTGTATCCTGCCTCCGGGTCGTTCTTCAGATCATTGACCCACTTGCAGTTGCGATTTGTGTGGGTAGACTTGCCCGTAGCCGGATCCAGATGGGCCAGGCACGGCATATCCCTGTATTCTTCGTATGTTTGGGGGCGCGGGATCCGGCTGCGGTGACTTCGGCGCGTTGCTGGCCCCTGCCTCCGCCTCCGCGTCCGCGGCCTCTTCCGCCTCCTGGACCTCCGCGTTGGAACGTCATGGCTACCATGTCGGATCCTCCGCCCTTCTGGTCTTCGGGGGTTCTCCGCTTGTTGCTGTTGCTGACGCCGTTATCACGGTTTTTCTTCTGTTGGTGCAGGGGTATGGCTGTAGCTGCAAGATCTCCGCCTGCGTCGTCATCGGCGGCAGTATGATCGCTGGCGATGTTTATCATCTCATCAAGAGTGAGTTTGTTTGCGTTCACCAGGCAGGTAAGCTTATGGCGCAGCAGCCCCCCACGCTGCAAACCACCAATGAAGGCGTGCATTGCTGTGCGGTTATCTACGTTCTCACACTCGTTCTGGTTGCCAACCATCGGGTGAGGAAACTCCTAGATGTCTCACCCTTCTTCTGGATGCAAGCTTGAAGGTCGCTGGTGGTGGCCGGTCTCTTGTAGGTACCCCTGAAGTGGTTCTCGAAAGCCTTCTTCAGGTCCAACCAGCGAAAGATGGTGTTTTCCTCGAGGTCGCTGAGCCAAACACGAGCTGGACCAATAAGGTACAACTGGAGCATGCGGCAGGCTATATTCGGGGTTCCTCCGGCGAAAGTTACTGCATTGTAGTAATCCTCGATCCAGGTATCCGGCCTCTCGCTGCCGTCATAGTGCTTCAGATTTCCGGTAGCTTAAGGTTCAGGCTTCTTGGCTTTGGTTCCTCTCGGATCATCCGCCAAAGCACCTTGGACCGATGTAGTCGGATCTATACTCGTTGAGGCGATCCCGGGCATCACGAGGGGCACCGCCGGGTGATTTTGAGCGGGAACGGGATCTCCGGCCTCTGCCTCCGCCTCCACCTCCGCCTCCACTTGGTGGTGAGGGAGATCTGAGGGGGCCTGTAAGGTGATCTTCCGCCTTCGGACTCGCGGCGTGGCTCCCTCGGCTGGCTCCGGCTTCGGTGGCTCCTTTCCTCTTGGTGGTGGTCGCCTCCGTCGTTCCGACTCCTGCGTGGCTCAGCGTGCTCCTCTCCCGGCTCCTCCTTGGTTCCGGATCGCGTCCTTGGCTTCTGCGAGGCTCAGGGTCGCGTTCTTGGTTCCGACGAGGCTCGGGCTCGCGGTCTTGATTCCGGCTTCTGCGTTGCTCCAGCGTACGCTCCCTGTTCCTGTCTCTAGGTGCTGGCATGCTGTCGCGGATGTTGATTCCTCCTGGCCCATGGGGCCTGGGGTTTCCGGCGGGACTGCGACGTCGAGGGGGTAGCGGAGGGCGCGAAGCTCGGGGTGGTGGTGATGGAACACGATATTTGTCTCTGCCAGTGTACATCGCACCCTTTCCCTTTTCCTGATCTTTCGGAGTTGAATCCGATGGTATGGGGATTGGATTTGGATGATCTCTGACTTTCCTCCTGCGCTCCGTAGATCCGGTGCGCGACTCGTCATCACGATGTTGACTTGGTATGGCGTCCTTCTGCGCGGTGGATATGCATTGTTCCGGATTGGATGCTAACCTGCGCGAAGTGTCGCCTTGCTCTGTTGCTGCATTGCTGAAGCAACGAGCTTCCGGACGTAGTTGATGTCAATCTCCTCGTCCTTCTTCTTTAGGAGCTCTGCAGCCTTCTTCATGTTATCCTTTGGAGTTGCGAGCGGCTGCTGCTCTGTGGGTGTTGCGAAGGTAATCTTGCGGGAAGGATGGCCTCTCGCCTGATTCTCGCTTCTTCCTCCTGCACAAATTTTACCTTGGCCTCCAGTGCTTCTCGAGTTGCCTGACCTTTTCGAGAGATTCATCAACCTCGCGGTCCTTCTTCTGAAAGTGGTCCACGAAGTTCGCCGCTATGGTTCTTTCTTCTAGCATCGCGGCTGCGGTCTTGGCAAACTTCTGAGCTATCGCTAGCATCTCCTGTCTCTTGACTTCTAAGGCCTCCGGATCTGCAGCTTCCTCGGGAGTTATTGGTTTGTTGAGGATATCGGACTTTGCGACTAAATCCATTCGTGCTTGTTCGACCATCTCTTCTGGGGACAGGACATCGTTTCGCGGTTGTGCCCGATCTAACGGAGACCTTACGTTGGATGGTCCTGGGTCGGAGTTGGAGGCTTCGTCTTCCGTTTCCGGCTGATCCAGCGGTGCCACGGTTGCTAGAACTGCATCGGCTGGGCGGATTCCACTTCAGCTTGCTCACCGCCTCCGAGTTCCTCGAGCTTGCGGTTGAATTCCTCTGTATTCATGGATGAAACGCTGTCATCTTCTTCCCCAATTGCGAGCTCCTTCGTCAAGCGATTGTATTCTTCTGTGCCTATTGAAGAGGCATCATCGGAATTTGGGCTCAAGTTTCGAGGATTGATTCCTCAGGGTTTCCGGCTTCTTCTTGTCCCGGAGCGTCGCTGTCTCCGCTGCTTCTGGCAGGTCCGGAGCTACGTTGTTTCCGGTGCCTCAACCTGCAAGGATCGGCCTCCTCCTGGTGGAGGGCGTCTCCTGCGGTATGGGCCAAGAAGTGCACGAAGTGACACCTTTGCTTCTCTAACACCTGGGAGACCCAGGCGGATCTGCATTGGTCTTCCACCGTTTTCTCCTGCTCGGGCGGATTGGGTGGGTTTTGATTTTTCCTGATCTAAGGCGGAACCTTCCTTAAGAAGCTCCTGCGACTCAGATCGGATCTTCGCGACGGCGTCCAGCTCGGCGGCGGACGCGTCAGCGTTACTTACCAGTGCGTTTCCGTCGGAATCGACGGTCTCGCCGATGAAGATGTGGATGCCGCCGATTGGGACGATGGAGAGCTTGACGGGGTTTGACCTAGCCGGAATCCAGAATTCGTCCGGAGGGACGATCGGAAAATTCCCGGCGTAAAGTACGCCCCACAGCGATCGAGTCGTCGTAGCTTCCCATGGCGGAGCCCTCCCTTCCGGCCTCCAGACGCCTCAGCCCCACGGTGGGCGCCAACCGTCGTTGCCTAATCGACAATACCTCGGAGGAGGGATCCTCACGGGGAGAAGAAGTAGGGGCCATAGGGCGGAGTGCACACGGACGGTGGTACGCGAGTTACCCAGCTTCGGAACACTGCACGATGACAGGGCCTACCTGCTTGTCTGGAATTATCCGGGGCGCTTGCGCGTTGTTACAATGGTTGTGGTTGTAGGGCTCCCGGATCCGGCTTATAAAGGCGCACGGATCTAGGGTTTACATGGAGAGTCCTAGCCGGATTACGGATAGCCTAACTACGGTACAATATCTTGCCGTGCACGTCACGGATCCGCCTTCCTTATATGTCGTACTGGATCCGGGTTCCTAATGGGCCTCCATGGATCCGGGTTACTCCCAAGGTCGGTCGGATCCGGCTTCCTGTTCCTGGGCCGGACATCTTCCGTCAGGATCAACAGCAACTGGGCCGCCCGATGGGCCACATGCCTCATCACCGTCTGTGGGCCACCCGGGCTTGCCGGATCTAGGCACTGTCGATGGTACACCCATGAAGTATACCCACAACAGGAGGAGGTAGGAGTTGTGAAAGATATTATGTGGCTAGAAGCCGTAGGTAGTGAGGATGGAAAGGAAGAATTCCTAGCAGGGTAGCGAAAGACCGCGCTCTACCCAAGCCTTCGTGAGGACGCGCTCGTCCGTATCCGGCTTGAGGGTGACGGAGTCCTTCATAAAACTCCAGTGAGGAGAGATCATGCCCTCCTCCTGGTGCTCCCTAAGATCCGATTCCTTGCCCTCACATGGCCAACATTTTCCTTTTTTCTGTTCCGCCTCTTGCACTTTGGCTGCCATTCTCGCTTGGCCCTCGAGTTCTTCTTGGATCTCTTGGACGGTTGGGATCCGTCCTAGTGCGTTGCTGGAAGATGCGGAGAAAGGTTGAGCTAAGCGGGTGTCGGAAATATGCGGCGGTAGGAATACTAATGGTTCCGGAGAACTTGGTTCTTTTGATCTTGAGTCCGAACTATTTGGAGAACTATCAGTATATCTAGGTGAATTAGTTGACATGGTTCCGGCTGCATGCATATGGTAAAACAGTTTGAGTAGCCGGAAACTAATCTAATCTACATCACTTCTTCTTCTACGGGTCCGGCGGACGTACCTTCAATGGCGTGGCGGTTCCCCATCGCTCCGGCGAAGATGAGATCGCCGGACTTGGTGCGCTGGGCTCTGGATGACCACGGATCGGCGGCGGGGGCGATTTCCCGATCAAACGCGACGATCTCAGGTCGAGGATGGCCTTGGAGGCGGTGGACGAAGGTCTCTGTGCGGAAGTTCGCCGGAGTTCAGATCCGGTGGGCGGCGCTCGGGAGGAAGAAGATGAAGTGAGGTTTGAGGTGAAACGAATGGGAAAGTTACCGCCCGCGGAGGGTATTTATAGACCCCGCGTGGAGATTCGTAATTCGGATCCGACGGTGAGAACGGAACGGTCGCACCGTTGGATGGCCGCCAAGTGTCTTAGGTTAAAAGCGGTAAAACGATGCAGTGGTAACTTAACTGTGCACTTCCAAAAATTTCGGCTGAAGATTCGCATCTCCGAAAATTTAGCGCGGGAAAAGAGTAAGTTGTGCACGGGATGGGCGAAAAGTCTGCTACATTACCATTACTGAAAAACAGATGATTTCCGGGTGAATGATGCCGAAAACGAGAAAAGTTTGAAAGCTCTTCAAGATTCTCTTCGGATCCGAGTTGATTGAAGTCGGAGGAATGATGAATCTCGGAGAACTTTGGGGGCTACTGTTGTAGGTATACTTTATGGGTATATCAACGACATGGCTTAGATCCAGTAAGCCCGGGTGGTCCGGTGATGGTGATGGCATCGGGCGGCCCAGTTGCTGTAGATCGCAAAGGATGAAGGCCAACCCAGGAACAGGGAGCCGGATCCTAACCGACATACGAAGAAGGTCGGATCCGTGGAGGCCCATAAAGTGTCCGGATCCATTGCGACCTAGATGGAAGGCGGATCCTTGACGTGCACGGCAATGTAATATTCCGTAGTTAGGCAACTTGTATTCCGGCTAGGACTCTCCGTGTAAACCTAGATCCGTGCGCCTTTATAAGCCGAATCCTGAGAGCCCTAGAGGCACAACCACAACTCATTATAACAACGCGAAAGCGCCCAGATAATACCAGACAAGCAGCAGTAGGCCCTATCTTCGAGCAGGTGCTCCAAAGCTAGGTAAATCGCGTACCACCGTCCCGAGGACTCTCCGCCCTATGGCCCCTACTTCTTCTCCCCCTCGTGAGGATCCCTCCTCCGAGGCACCGTCGAATAGGCAACGACATTGAACTTTAATATTTAGCCAACATGAACAGAGAGAAATTATAAGAGGGGGTCGTATACACATACCACACGCGTGTGTAGATCTATGGATCTATGCCAGGAGAGGAGATCAAGAGAGGGAGAGTGATGTCATATGTTGAGAAGTGGGAGTCAATGGAGGATATATCCAATTAATTTGGGCGGCACAGAAATAAGAGAAATCATTGGCTATGATTGCCGCCGCTCACAGAGAGTAGACCATGTATATATGTGATTTTTTCCCCTTAGTTACGTCTTCTAAGGCTGGTATTATTGGTGGTAGATGAAGATTCTAGTGACATACCTAACATACTTTACCTGTCTCTTGGTACGGCACACATCATTGCCCATAGAGCGTGCAAACTCTATATTGTCCACACGCGGCCGCTCTCCGTGGAACTCACCAATTTCTAATCTCCCCGCTCGCAGCCGCTCCACTCGACCCCTCCCCCCCCTCCCGCCCCCCTCGCTCTCGCGGCCACCAAGGCGGTCGGCCTCTCCATCGACGTGCCCCGAACAGCCAACATGTGTGTCCCTCCCCGTTATTGTGCACCGTCTATGCCACACCCCCGTAGCTCTTTCAACCTCCGGTCGAAGACGAATTAATATGACTTGTCGTAGCCAGCGTGCAACGCACTCCGAGCATCCACCCTCGGCGGCCCTCCCACTCACTGCTTCATGTTAATCCCTCATCATTCTCTTCTCTTCTATCTCTCTCTAGGCTCTAGATCCATCCCACCAGTACATCTCGTTCGGTTGATAAATTTGTTAATTTCATATATAGTACCCCTACGATCCAAATTAATTGCCGCAGATTTAGGCAAATTATTGCCTCAAATCTATCTACATTCAGTGAACCGGTGGCAACTGATTTGGATCAGAGAGAGTAATAAACTTAGGTGTTGAGAGTGATATTTTTAGGAACATAGAACTTAATTAGTCTGTATTTAATCCAAGTTACATGTTTTCACTGACTTATCATTAGTCTTTTAATTACTATAACTCCTGCTACCTACTATTTTTTACTATCTAGTTCAGTTTTGCTTTATTATGGCTTTCTAGATACAGTTCTTTATGACGCGATGCATGTTACATATTTACTAGCCATAATTAATTAAACATTATTCATGCTGATTGCAGCATGGAGTATCGTCTGTGCTTTCAGCCTGCGGACCTTTGCACTCCATATGATTTCTCCTTTGATGTTAAGATGGTAGGCGACTTCAGATCTCATGTGGTGATGTAGTTTTTCTGTCATATCTCTATGTATGTCCATTTATCTTGCAGTTCTATTTATTATAATTGTTTGGTTTCACTCTCTTTGCAGGTTTTTCCTTGTCATTTCAGGGCATGCCTTAACACGTGCATTGGAAAGTTCTTAACGGGACACTCCCCAAAATTTCTAATGTTTGAATTCTACCTGCAAAAGGAAGAAGAAACAATATACATCTGCGGAGCCTACTAGAGGTCTTTTACTACATCATACAACATTCGGCTCAACGATGTTGTCAAGTTTAGCCATGTTTCTTCGGATAGTTTGTTTGACGTAACTACGTGGGGCATTGGTGGGTGTGAAAAACCATTGCACAGAGAGGCCAAGTATATGAATAATGATAAATCTCGTTTTCATGTGCTTTTTCTGTTAATTTTTCTATGTGTGTTCTATCCGTATTTTTTTCTATTATCTAGTTATCAATATGGAGTCATACTTCTCATATTTTGTTTCGTTCATTGTTTCACATGCTTATTTTAAGTGCCGTCTATAGTTCAATTTGCTTTCTATGACATTGTGTTTTCAAGCTTTCATGTTCTATCAAAGAACGGTATCAAAGCGATATCTTTTGAATTGTTGAAAGTAATTTCTGATGATGTTGAGCCAGATGTTCATTTCTATGCCCACATAGTGACTAAGGAGGAAATGGAATTACAAACCTTGCTTAAATTATTCTTCCTTTTCCCTCTAATCATTGCAAAGTTTTATTATTTACTTCCTTTGTTTTGCTTCGTGTCTACTGTTCTCTGACCTATATATTTGTATATATCCTTTCTCAGTATATCCCTCGAGAGGTGGTGGAACCGTGGCTTCCATGTCCACCTAAGGGTGTTGCAGTTCTCAAGAGCAGCTTCCTCGAAGAACCAAATCCAGATACTTACTACATAACCAGCTCTTCGGAAATCGGGATCCCGTGGGGGTGGGAAGACTTTTGCAAAAAGCTTTAGATTGCTGCTGGGACTGTCATAGTTGTCAAGGTGGAAATGAGGGATGACTGTATCTGCCTCGACGTTGTCAACATTGTTGGGATTCTCCCACGGATCGATCACATCAAACTAGACGAACAAATGCGGAGACAAAATTTATCGCCAAGGGTGCGTGTCGCACCCTCTAAATTTTCCTCTCTTTATTGCTTTTCTGTTTTCTCGGTACAACTTCATATAACAAAGTGTAGCCTCCCCGTGTATATATACACGGCCAGCCGAACCGACCAGGACAAGCTAAACCTATTTGAACCGGACTCTAACTCCTAAACTAGTACTACGAAACCAGCCAGGACTTGCACAACTAGTTGGACAAGAACTCACTATGACTCGAACTTGCCATCTAATCCACACAGGGACTAGGTCTACCACTCCATGCACCCGCACACTTTCCTAGATCAAATAAACAAAAACTAATTAACTCAAGATTAACTCTAACAATCTCTTCCTAATCTTGACTGTTGATCTTCCGTGCTTCTCCGATCTTGACTCCTTGCACATCTGCATCTTGTCTAGGTCTCGCTCCACGACAAGTCTAATTGGATCTCTCCAATTTTAACTTGGCGAATTTACGGAACAACTCAAGCATGATCCGGACTACCCAGCCACGCTAGCAACCATTGAACACACCGTCCACCCTAGCGCAATACATGCCGACTACCTCGTGGACTACACCATCCACTCAAGCCTCATGTAAAGACAGGTCCTCATTAAAGAGACTCCCCTTCATTGGTTTACCTTCCCCCTTCACACTTGACCTTGATCCTCTCGTCGAGACACGTAGACGACTTGGTTGAGGAACGCTGACAGCTACCCGCTATCCTCTTGTTGCGTCTTCGCCCATGATGATATCCCTCACCAGACAGTCCCTCAACCTTCACACGCATCAACTGCAACGGATCCTCACAGAGACAAGCACTTGGACACAACAACGACTCACTGACTCGACGACGACCGCACGTGTAGACCTGCACATACTTGACTCTTTGACTCATCGAACACCTTCGAAGACGACCTTGACGAAAAATCCGAGGACGACGATCTTGACGAGACTCCCGGTACCGCACCTCGGCACCACCTCTCCCATCAACAATCATCCACCTCCTCGCCTCGCCAACGACAACACCTTGTCGTCACCTCCTTGCCGCTCAACCAAGCGACGATCGCCCGCTGCCTCGCTGACGACAGCTTGCTCGCTGTCTCCACCCAGCCGCTCCGCCGAGCAACCGGTCGCCCGCCCTGAGGCGCTAGTAGGGCCGCCTCCCCGGGGCAAGCGTAGGTTCAAATCTTCGACCTCGCTCTGATACCAATTGTTTGGATTCGCCCACGGATCAATCACATCAAACTAGACGAACAAACGCGGAGACAAAATTTATCGCCAAGGGTGCGTGTCGTACCCTCTAAATTTTCCTCTCTTTATTGCTTTTCTGTTTTCTCGGTACAACTTCATATAACAAAGTGCAGCCTCCCCGTGTATATATACACGGCCAGCCGAACCAACCAGGACAAGCTAAACCTATTTGAACCGGACTCTAACTCCTAAACTAGTACTACGAAACCAGCCAGGACTTGCACAACTAGCTAACACGAAACTGACTTGGACAAGGACTCACTACGACTCGAACTAGCATATCATGCCAGCTAATCCACACAGGGACTAGGTCTAGCACTCCATGCACCTGAACACTTTCGTAGATCAAATGAACAAAAACTAATTAACTCAAGATTAACTCTAACAAACATCGACAAGTGTTAGAGGGTGTGGTTTAGGGAATTTAGGTGATGTGTGTAGGTTTATATTCATAACCAAATATTATTTATTGAACTATGTAGCGATATATATGTGTATGTGCTAGGAAACATTATATTTTATTTGTATGTCCAAAGAAACATCCAACAACTTTTATTGGTCTACTATATATTATATGGTTACTGCTTACACAAAACAACATATATACTGATATTGTTCACTCAGCTCTTCTCATATGGCTTCATTCAAATTATAAATTCATCAAAAGGGATGAAAAACTACAACACAATTAAAAAAATTAATAGTATATTTGATGGGGATATATCCTCGGGGGTCCATCACCAAGCTCACTCGCTGAAGAGGCAAAGCCGAGGAACACTAGTAGAAAAAGGCCTAGCCATAGGATCACTACTAGTGGCGCACCTCTACATGGTGCTCCACTGCTATCATAGTTACCAGTGGCGCACCTGGTGAATAGTGCCAGGTGCGCCAGTACTATGTTTGCCAAAGGTTTGACCCACCCCCTATACATACCAATGGCGCACCATGTACATGTCGCCACTGCTATTTGAGGTAGCAGCAGCGCACCTATACATGGTGCGCCATTGCAATGTATATGTGGGTGTTGGAAATGTTTGGGCACCACTTAGGAGTGGCGCATCATAGTGCTGGAATCGCCTTGTCGGTTTTTAAAATAATAACATAAATAGATAGAAAATTTTAAAAATAAAAATCCTTCAACATGCCAATGTATTATGTCATCTAGTTTTAATAAAAATTAACAAACATGAATTTTGACTTTTTTTTGCAAAATGGCGTCATGTTTCGGTAAAACGGGATTTTAGGTTGCATACGACCTCCGATGGAAATCTTTTTTATTTGAAAATGTATCTACGCAAAATTTTAAGTATAATTTCAATGCCCTATGGAGTTTATACAATTTTTATATTCCATAAAATCGAATAGAAAACATGACTATTTTAGGTTTTAGATTTCAGGCAAAAAATTCAAAAAAAAAGGAAAAAATAGCAGTGGCACACCAAGGCTTGTGGTGCCCCACTGCTAACTTTCCGCCCTATAAAATTTGAAATGGTCGGCTACCCTTTACCCTTATCCCCACCCTCCTCCTCCTCCTCTCTACTCCTCCACTCCTCCTCCTCCTCCTCCTTCCTCCTCCCTCTTTCACTCCGCCTCCTCCTCCACCTCCTCCTCCTCTCTCCTCCTCCTCCACTCCAACATCCTCCTCCACATCTTCCTCCACTCCGGCCTCCTCTTCCACTCCCCCCCCTACAACTCCGGCCTCCTCCTCCACTCCTCCTGCTCTCCTCCACTCCTCACCTCTCCTCCATCCTCACCGACAGCTAGGCTATGAGCATGAACATGAATGGGACAAATAATTTGAAGAATAAAAAGAACAAAAATAACATGCAAAAAATCGAAAAATGTGCCAGATCTAGATTTCAAATTTTAGCAGTGGTGCACCTACTTTTTGTCTAGTGGCGCACCTCGCACTTTTAGCAATGGCGGGCCAGGGAGCTAGTAGTGGCAAACTACGTGGTGCGCCACTGCTAAGCCAGATAGCAATGGCACACTGCTGGTGCGCCACTGCTAACAATTAGCAGTTGCGTGATAGCAGTGGCACACTAGGGTGCACCACTGATACGTCCAAAACGTATCTACTTTCCCGAACACTTTTGCTATTGTTTTGCCTCTAATTTGTGTATTTTGGATACAACTAACACGGACTAACGCTGTTTTCAGAATTGCTCTGGTGTCTCGTTTGTGCGAGAAATCCAACTTTCGGGAAAATCCTCGGAATTTCTTCAGATGGCCCTATTTTACCAAAATATTGACGAGCCAGAAGGGCGAAGGAGGTGGAGGCCCGAGGGCCCCACACCATAAGGCGCCAGGGGGGGCCGCGCGGCCCTATGGTGTGGCCCCTCGGCCGGCCTCCGACGCCCCCTTTGGACTACTTATCGGGTTCGACCTAAAAACGCACGGGAGAAGTCGACATCGCCAGAAACCCTCCAGAGAGCCGCCACATCGCGAACTCCGTCGCGGGAGCCAGAAGTCTGCACCCGCCGGGACGGGAATTGGAGGAGATCTTCACCGCCATCACCGCCAACGCCTCTCCATCAACCAGCAATGTTTCCCCCATCCATGTGTGAGTAATTCCCCCGCTGTAGGCTGAAGGGGATGGTAGGGATTGGATGAGATTGGTCATGTAATAGTCATAAGATTGTTAGGGCATAGTGCCTAGTATCCGTAGATGTCACTTTTATGATATTGTTGCAACTTGTTATGCTTAATGCTTGTCACTAGGGCCCGAGTGCCATGATCTCAGATCTGAACATGTTATTTATTCATGAAGATATTCGTTGTTTATGATCTTACTGCAAGTTGTATACACATGTCGCTGTCCGGAACCAATGGCCCCGAAGTGAAATCGGGACAACCGGAGGGGATGGTAGTGATGTGAGGATCACATGTGTTCACGGAGTGTTAATGCTTTGCTCCGGTACTCTATTAAAAGGAGTACCTTAATATCCAGTAGTTTCCCTAGAGGCCCGGCTGCCACCGGCTGGTAGGACAGAAGATGTTGTGCAAGTTTCTCATTGCGAGCACGTACGACTAAATATGGAACACATGCCTATTGATTGATTAGTACTTGGATACCGTTTTATTATTATATCTGCAAATGCCCATTCTTTGATTGTTACATGAGTTTCTCTCATCCATGCAACGCCCGTTAAATCCGTCCCTGTGCCTACAGTATTTTAATCCTGTTTACTATAATCACTACTCTGTCTTTATTTCACCGCTGTTATTTCACTATTTCCACTGCCATAAACTGTTACTTGATAAACTCTTGCGAGCAAGTCTGTTTCCAGTGTGGCTGAATTGACAACTCATGTTAGGCTTACAAGTATTCTTTGTCTCCCCTTGTGTCGAATCAATAAATTGGGTAATACTTCCCTCGAACTGTTGCGATCCCCTATACTTGTGGGTCATCAAGACTATTTTCTGGCGCCGTTGCCGGGGAGCATAGCTTTATTTGGAAGTTCACTTGGATTGATATTGTTCGCTGCAAATTCTCCATCATGGGTAAACCTCGCGATACTAAGATCGCCATATTACCATCCACTACAAGAAAAGGTACAACTCTGAGTACCTCTGCTGCTCTTGATTCACCATCTGTGATTGATAAACTTGTTTCACCGCCACATGCTTCTGGTATCTGCTGAATCTGAAAATTCTCATGATATTGATAATGTTTCTGCTGTGCTTGATGATAGTGGTTCATTGGGATCTTTTCTAGATGCTACAATTGCTAAGTCTAGACAAATTGAAAATACTGAAACTCCTAATGCTGCTACACCTGTTAATTCACCTGAGTCTGTTGATTATTCTAGTGATGATCTTGATGAAGATTATGTAGAGCTTGATAATGATTTTATTGAAAAATGCAAGGCTACTACTGATGCAAGAAAATGTTGCTTGCAGAACATGTTGTTAGATATACACCATCTCCTGATCCTAAATTTGCCACATCTCCTATAAACATTAGGGATAAAGATTATGATTTTTCTCTTGATCTATCTCATATAGCTATTGTTGAGAAAACACCCTTTGTGGTACTGAAAAAGAAAGTGTGTTGAACACTTGACTGAGTTATCTACTCTTAGTGGTGTGTTTTCTGATGATGTCAAGATGCGTACTTATTTTGTCGCTAAAATTTTTCCGTTCTCATTAAAGGATGATGCTAAAACTTGGTATAATAATTTGCCTCCTGGTTCTATTAAAAGTCCAACTGATTTGCGTGATGTTTTCTTTCGAAAATACTTTCCTGCTAGTGCTCAACATGCTTTGCAGAGAATTTATAATTTTGACCAGGAAGATGGAGAGAAATTGCCGAGGCTTCTGTTCTCTTATTAGAGCTCAGCTGACCATGATTTGGAAAAGCATGATTTACTTGATATATTTTATAGTGGACTAACTATTGAGTCTAGGGCATACCTGGATAGTTGTGCTGGTTGTGTTTTCAGAAAAGAACCAAGACGCTGAAGAATTATTGGCTAAAATAGGCCGGAATCATGATGATTGGTCTACACCGAACCAACCCCGACACCGATAGTGAAGAAGAGGGGTATGATTAAATTGAATGATGAAGATATGAGGGAAGCCAAGAAGTCTCTTAAAGAGAAGGGTATTAAACCTGAAGATGTGAAGAATTTACCTCCTATAGAAGATATATGTGAGACGATTCCCCCTTCATCCATGATTGAGGTACACTCTCTTCAACACTTTACTAGGGAAGATATTCCGTATTCAAAATCTCCTGCTCAATGCTTAGATGAATTTGATAATTATATTGTTAAGCAAGAAAACTTTAATATGCGAGTAGAGAATCATTTAATGGAAAATTCCCGAGCTATTAGTGAATTGCATGATATTGTGGAGAGAACCTCCAATGATGTTAAGATACTTGTTAAACATTTTCAAATGGTTCAAACTCAAATTGATCAACTTACTAGAGTGCAAAATGACTTGTTGGGAAATAATTCTAAAGAAAAACATGCTTATGAAGTAACAACTAGAGGTGGTGCTTCTACCCAGGATCCTCTATATCCTGAGGGGCATCCTAAAAGAATTGAACAAGATTCTCAACTAATTAAAACTAGTGCTCCATCAAAGAAAAGAAAAAGAAACATAAGAATATTGTAGAATCCTCTGAACCTGTTAATGATCCTAATAGTATTTCTATTTCCGATGCTGAAACTGAAAGTGGTAATGAACATGAGGAAGATAATGATAAGAATGATACTCCCGATAAAGAAGAAATTGAAAAAGAACCTGAAAAGCATGCTAAAAATAAAAAGTACACTAAAGAAGACTTTATTACTGAGAAGCATGGTAATGAAAGAGAACCTTGGGTTCAAAAGCAAATGCCTTTTCCTGCTAAGAAACTTAAATCAAAGGAGGAGGAACATTATAATAAATTTTGTGATTGGATGAAACCTTTATTTTTGCAAATTCCTTTGACTGATGCTATTAAATTGCCTCCTTATTCAAAGTATATGAAAGATATTGTTACTAACAAAAGGAAAGTCCCCAATGAGGAGATTTCTACTATGCTCGCTAATTACTCCTTCAATGGTAAGATTCCAAAGAAGTTGGGCGACCCAGGTATACCGACTATTCCTTGTTCCATCAAGAATAATTATGTTAGAACTGCTCTATGTGATTTGGGAGTGTGAGTGTAATGCCTTTTTCTCTTTATAAGAGACTTGATTTAGATAAATTGATACCTACTGATATATCTTTGTAAATGGCTGATAAATCTACTGCTATTCCCGTTGGTTTATGTGAAATGTTCCTGTTCAAGTTACTAAGCATTGCTTGATATTAACTGATTTTGTTGTGTTGGAAATGCCTGAAGATGATAATATGTCCATTATTCTTGGAAGACCTTTTCTTAATACTGCAGGGGCTGTTATTGATTGCAATAAAGGCATGGTTACTTTCAATGTTGATGATAAGGAACACATTGTCTATTTTCCCAAGAGGATTGATAAAGTATGTGGAGTCAATACAATTTTTAATGTGAAAACTATCAAAGTGGGATCCATTGATTGTCCTATATATGAGCCTAAAGAAGAATATCAAACTCTTGTGATTGGATCCATATCAATTCAATATAAGGTAACATGATTGATTTGAGGTTTATTTCTTCTTATGTCATATAAAATTTATTTGGTAGCAAGACTTGATCAACCTTGTTAACAAGTATATTTTATTGCATAGGAGAGTTAAACAACACTTCTTTCTTTCTTTCTCCTTTCACCTATTTTTTTGTAGCACTTTTGTTTTGCAATATGCTTTAGTCATTTAAGATTTTAGAAATCATTTTCTTGCGCAAGTAATCATTAATTTAATACCCGAAATGTGCATTTTTCAAAGTTCTCTAAAAATTACAAAAATTACACCGTTGGTCCTATTTTTCGACGAGGCACTGGAGCACTAGGGATGACCTGTGGGGCACAGGGGGTGCCACACCAGGCCGGCGCGGCCGCAAGGGGGCCGCCACCATGTGGTGTGGGCCACCCTTGCCCCACTTCATCATCTCTTCCTCCCAGCACCTTCTCTCTCCGAAAAAGCTCGTACCAAGTTTCTCTCACTCGTGTTTCTCGCTCAAGAATTTTTTCGATCTCCTTGCTCAGCCCAGATTGTCTGAAATTTGGCACATTTACTTCTTGGTATGTGACTCCTTTGATTGTCCAATTAGAATTTCATTTGGTTGAGTGCATCTTGAATATTTTGCTGCTGTAGATAACATGTTTAGTGAGCTTGCATGCTTGTTCTATGTGGTAGAAATTAGTTTTGATGCATGTTTAGTACTCTAGCAAGTTCCTATAGTAGTTCCCTTCAATTACACACCTTGAAATCAAATTTTATAATGATTGTTGAAAATTTCAGAAGGGAAGATGAAGAAATTCAAGTTTGGAGAGTTGTTCAAGAAAGCAACAACCAGCACCGGTAGGCCCTCAAGGGCATCTACTCAAATTAGGCGATCCTACAATGAGGATGTCATCGCGCCTAGCTTCGCGCCCGAGGAGGACCATGGGGCTCCTAATGCTTCATCCTTCCTTGTTATGAGTTTCTGACCAATGCAGGGATATTGGATGACTTCTTCACCCTCGTCAACAGGGCGGGCCTAGCCACCTATGGGAGACGAGAGGGGACAATATTACAGGCTCACCAAAATTTTCGTTGAGAGCTTCAAGTTCCACAACACGGAATATGAGCCGACAGTCGCATTCAAAATTTATGATATTCCTGTTACCATGAAATTGGAAGAATTTTGTTGTGCATTGGGTATTGCCCCTGTAGGTACAGCAAGGAGGATTGATGACAACCCTCGGGACTTGTTGGAGCTCTACCGAGGGATCACCGGGGATGATTGCCGCACCAGCGAGGAAGATAAGAAACATTCAACTCCCGCTATTAAGTATTTCGCATATTACATTGGTACTAGCATTTTGGGTAGAGAAAATACTAGTAACATCTCTAGCTACCATCTTGCTTTCTTGAATGTTGCACTTACTGGAGAGACACCTTATCATCTTGGTTCTCTTATTGCTCGCCGCCTGTCAGGGGGCCTATTTTTGGAGGAACTATTGCATCACGCATTCTAACACATCTAGATATTCCTCTTGATTCTAATGATGTACCATTAACCCCTAGGAAGCTAGATATTGCTGCTATGAAGAGCCATCATTTTGTTACTACTAACTCCACCATAGATAATATTGTCTATAAAATGTTGTTTGCTGATGGGAATGAGAAAGAAATCCCTCTTCCCCAGCAGGGTTTGTTTAATATTGACAGGCAATCATGGTCGCTAACAAAGGAGGTGGTGGAGAGCATATGAAGATACAAGAATTCCACCAGCAACATGACTCCGAGAACGCCGAGCCCTCCTACGACTACACCGTCACGTACCCCGACGTTTCCTCCAGCACATACATGGAACCGGGTCGTTCTTCGTCATATTACGAAGACACCACTTCATGGGGACCGTGGGAATGAACTCCACTTAGGCCAAAAGCCTAAGCTTGGGGGAGGTATACCGGCATCACTCATTCTTTGCATATTATGGTTGCTGGATACTTGTACATACTTGTTTAGTCTCTAGAGTGGTTTTCTAATGAGAGGGAGATGATATTTGGGAAGTGCTGTCCAAAAACAGATTCTGTGCTGTTACCAAAAAATTCGTACGCACAGCCAGAACGTTATTTTGAGTTGCCAATTTTTGAGCATGTTTCCCAGGTTGTTATCTAACTTTCATTAGTTGAACACTTTTTGGTCTGAGCAATGGAAGATTTTTTTAAATTCGATTTCTGTACTGCTGTCAGGATTTGGCAGATTTCTGTCATCCTGCTTTTCTGTTTCTGTTAGTTTGCATTCTTTTGTTTTCACTTTGTTTCTTTCCTAAAACACAAAAAGACCAAAAATATTTCTGTTGTTTCTCTTCACCATTTGTTTATTTGGTTCTTTGCTCTTAGTTTATTTCGTTTGCTATCGTTGGTTTGCTATGAGAAAACCCAAAAAGATTTTGCTTTGTTTACTTGTTTTCTTTTGTTCTTGTTTCTAATTCGAAAACACCAAAAATATTTGCTGTTCTTCTTTGGTTTGTAAAGTTCATCATGAGTTCAATGGTCTTCGGTGGCTGGAGCGTGGTTTTCATTTCATATTATCCAAGCTACACAAGTGAAAAGGCAATAATGACGATCTACGACAATCTGATTGTGGTGAGAGGCTGGTATGAACTCTATTTGCTTTCATTTTTTGTACATATACTCATCCATATGAGCATGCTTAGTTGGTTCATGTGAGGTATATGTTATTTGAGAAAGTCTAGTAGCTCATGATCTCTCATGTTTAGTTTCAATTTATTAATATGAGTAGCATGTCATGGATGTTTGCTTGCATTGTTTTATTCATAAGTAAGTATGGCATTGTGGTATCCTCCTCTGAATAATTCATTTATATCGACTTGGCACATGCTCACGCATGCATATGACTGAACAAAAAGTCAATTAAGCCTCGATGATTTATATTGCTTCAGAGTTATTGTATCACTTCTATGCCTCCGTTAATTTATTTTGCCGCAAGCATAATTATGACAGTTACTGCTCTCTTGATTTGTCGCTCCCTAGTCTTTTGCTAGCCTTCACTTGTACTGAGCGGTGACGCCGCTCGTGCTTCCAAACACCTGAAAACCAAGTTGTTCCATAAGTGTCCACCATAAATACCTATGCATGGCATTTCAAACCATTCCAAGTAAATTCTCATGCGCTACCTTTAAAACCTTCAAAATGCTTCTCAATTTGTGTTAATGTTTCATAGCTCATGAGGAAGTATGTGGTGTTTAGCTTTCGACCTTGTCATTTACTTTTGACGGACTCTCATATGGACTAGTGGCACATCCGCTTATCCAATAATTTTGCAAAAAGAGCTGGCAATGGGATTCCCAGTCCGAATTAATTAACTTAAATAGACACTCCTCCATGGTTTGTGATTGTTGGACGGCACCCGAAGATTCGGTTAGCCATGGCTTGTGTAAGCAAAGGTTGGGGGAGTGTCATCATCATAATAAAACTTAAATAAAAAGGCACTCCTTCATAGTATGTGATTGTTGGCAGGCACCCGAGGATTCGGTTAGCCATGGTTTGTGAAAAAAGGTTGGAAGGAGTGCCAACCAAAAATAAATAAATGGGAGCCGCTCTTGTGAGTCCGGTTGATGAGGTAGTTAGTGTACCCATTACCATTCGTTGACAACAACAAACACCTCTCAAAATAATTTTACTCTGCTTTACAAATGAAAAGCTCTAGCGCATGTTAATCCCTGCTTCCCTCTGCGAAGGGTCAATCTTTTACTTTTATGTTGTGTCTCCATTCTTTCTTTGAGCACTATCTTGAGAGCACAACTGTCATTCTTAGTATAATATGCTTGTCTCAAAATATGATTGATTGTGGTATAACTTTGATGCTTTTATCTTTGACAATCACTACTTCTAGTCTTTCTATGAACTCAAGAGGTGCCTCGGCATTTATGTTTTGCCGATCAAATACAGGCAAGCGAGATACCACTTTATCATATTCTCTTATGAACATTGCAATCCTGCTTTTATACATGATTCATGGTGCTTATTATTAATTGTTGGTACTTCTCCATGATTGACATAGCTGTTGGATGATCTTATTTGCATGTATCTCATTATGAACTGCTTAAGTATTAGCCATAGCATGAGAATATATACATCATATGAGCAAATGTGTTCGTGAAAGTTCTTTTATCGCTCAGTTGTTAACTGAATTGCTTGAGGACAAGCAATATGGGGGGAGTTGATACGTCCAAAACGTATCTACTTTCCCGAACACTTTGCTATTGTTTTGCCTCTAATTTGTGTATTTTGGATACAACTAACACGGACTAACGCTGTTTCAGAATTGCTCAGTGTCTCGTTTTTGTGCAGAAATCCAACTTTTGGGAAAATCCTCGGAATTTCTTCGATGGCTCTATTTTACCAAAATATTGACGGAGCCGAAGGGCGAAGGAGGTGGAGGCCCGAGGGCCCCACACCATAAGGCGGCGCGGCCAGGGGGCCGCGCGGCCCTATGGTGTGCCCCCTCGGCCCCTCCGACGCCCCTTTGGACTACTTATCGGGTTCGACCTAAAAACGCACGGAGAAGTCGACATCGCCAGAAACCCTCCAGAGAGCCGCCACATCGCGAAACTCCGTCGCGGGAGCCGAAGTCTCCGTTCGGCACTCCGCCGGGACGGGGAATTGGAGGAGATCTTCACCGCCATCACCGCCAACGCCTCTCCATCAACCAGCAATGTTTCCCCCATCCATGTGTGAGTAATTCCCCCGCTGTAGGCTGAAGGGGATGGTAGGGATTGAATGAGATTGGTCATGTAATAGTCATAAGATTGTTAGGGCATAGTGCCTAGTATCCGTAGATGTCACTTTTATGATATTGTTGCAACTTGTTATGCTTAATGCTTGTCACTAGGGCCCGAGTGCCATGATCTCAGATCTGAACATGTTATTTATTCATGAAGATATTCGTTGTTTATGATCTTACCTGCAAGTTGTATACACATGTCGCTGTCCGGAACCAATGGCCCAGAAGTGACAGAAATCGGGACAACCGGAGGGGATGGTAGTGATGTGAGGATCACATGTGTTCACGGAGTGTTAATGCTTTGCTCCGGTACTCTATTAAAAGGAGTACCTTAATATCCAGTAGTTTCCCTAGAGGCCCGGCTGCCACCGGCTGGTAGGACAAGATGTTGTGCAAGTTTCTCATTGCGAGCACGTACGACTAAATATGGAACACATGCCTATTGATTGATTAGTACTTGGATACCGTTTTATTATTATCTGCAAATGCCCATGCTTTGATTGTTACATGAGTTTCTCTCATCCATGCAACGCCCGTTAAATCCGTCCCTGTGCCTACAGTATTTTAATCCTGCTGTTTACTATAATCACTACTGCTGTCTTTATTTCACCGCTGCTGTTATTTCACTATTTCCTTGCCATAAAACTGTTACTGATAAACTCTTGCGAGCAAGTCTGTTTCCAGTGCAGCTGAATTGACAACTCCGCTGTTAAGGCTTACAAGTATTCTTTGTCTCCCCTTGTGTCGAATCAATAAATTGGGTAATACTTCCCTCGAAGACTGTTGCGATCCCCTATACTTGTGGGTCATCAACCACTGATAGCCAATTCCGGTGTGCCACTGATTAGCTTTTTATAACAGTGGAAGGAGCCAATCTGCAGCGAATGGCCCAGAATCTTTGGCGACTGAGGCCTAGGACCATGCCCTGGAGAGTAGGTTAGGGTCCAACCGGCCTTTTAGCTTGCATCAACCGTAGTGTTTATCCTTGTAAACCCTAGCCAAGGGTGCTCATATAAACCCTCGGGCAAAACCCTAGAAGGGATCCAATCTTGCCGTATCGCGCAACACCCTAGCTCACAGTCGCCCTCAGCCGACTCGCCAAGCACCCCCATTGTGAACACTTTGATCAATACAAACTAGTAAGACGTAGGTCTTTTACTTTCCGGAGTTGCTGAACCTGGGTAAAATCGTGCTCTCGTGCAATCTCATCCCGCGGATGGCTTCACCCTCCTTGCCTCACACCAACAAAGTGTTGCACCCGGTAGCATCTGCCGTGGTCACATCCACAACAGTATTTATTAAACAACATAGTTTAACACAAAACCTAAGAGAAAAGTTCTAAACGACAAATCTTAGCAACAAACGTACAATCCCAAATAAGCACATAGTTCAAATTTAAACACACCTCATAACTCAGGATTCCTAGCTCATTGCCCATGAACTCGTTATGAAATCGCAATGAAGTTCGGCGCGCATCTAGGATACGTGCCAGAGAGAGGGAAAGGCAGCGTGCAAAAGAAGCCACTGGGCAAGCTACACTGCCAACTACTAATCTAAAAAAAACTAGTGACATGTGTTCTTAGTTTGTTCGTCAACGATATATCATGGAAATCAGACGTTGCCAATAATACGAATGTCACGACTAACCGTCATAACCAAACGACGATAATTATATGAGCTCATCATCGTTCTATATATAACTAGTGACAATCAAGAAAACACAAGAATGCCACTAGTTTCCGAGAAGAACAAGAGATGGACGTTTTCTGCGACTCTATCACTTTTTCGTCCTAAGCCTGTGAACGTGTCACCGGTACACGTTGTGGAGACCAGTTCACGAGCTACATATGACAATCGTTTTTTTTTGCCCGTTAGTGGTTCGGGTTGCCACCGGCCGACTTTCGTTTTCGCGTCGTGCGAGCAGTTGCGGCTATAAGCCTTTTTCCAGTAGTTCTATAGCCCGATCGGCTATCACGCGCTTGTGGTGGACGCAAAGGAGGATTCGCAGGAGCTCCACCGTCGGACGGGCGAATTCCAGCCATGGCATACAATGAGCGAACCCTAGCGGCGCGTGCAAGAGGCGCCACCGATGAAAACAAAGAGCCACGGGTAACTGGCTTTGGAATCCCTTGTTAGGTATCATGTATGTTTCTCAAACTCTCTTTTATCTACGATAGCAAAAAAACCTAGGCCCTTATGGCCCATAGTTAGATTTTCATACTGTGAGGCCATGGTTAGATTTTCATACTGTGAGGCCTTATGCGCAAACGGCCCAAAAATTTAAATATTTTTGGATCATCGTCACCCGCTTATCGGGGATATCAAGTCATGCGCGGCTGCCTGAATGCGCCGGAGATTGACCAGCTGCCAGGGAGCACCTGGATTTGCCAGACGGCTAGGATGTAGATTTTTCTTCCTCTGAACTCTCACTCAGTCACGGGCATTTAAATTTTCAAGTAAAAAAACTATAGGTTGAAGGACCGGGAATTTCAACACTCTCGCCAGCGGCAATAGGGATGACGGCAACGATCAACGACATCTGATCATGATGATCCGCCGGGGGAAAGAGCCATTCCAGTGCCGCTGATCATTGTAAAAGCCGAGTAGGCAAACATTTAACTTACCTTGAAGAGTGACTGAGACCTTTCTTCCTGATGAACTCCAGTAGGCCGATGGTGGGTGGGATGGAGGGGAGGCTCTGACTTCCCCTTCATCATCGCTATCTCCGGCGGAAAGGCACCAGAACTTGCCACCCTAGGAGGTAGGAACGGCATCGTAAGGGACGTTGAATGTGTCGCCTGCTGCGTCGCCCCTCATCCTCATAAAAATATAAAAATGATGAGCCATAGTTCATAGGTTTAATACATAAAGCCTCTGTTAGGGTTAGGATTAACAAATGTGAATGTAATTTTTCGATACAGAGAAAGGGTTTAGGATCCCCTGTCTCCCCTTTTCTATGATTTGGTGTCTGATTTTTTTTCCAAATGCTCTCTATATCTGCTGAGAAAAACCTTATTTCTAGGTTTTTGTCTAATTTTAGGCCTGGGGTATCATCAGCTAGCAATATGCTGATGCACGAAGAAGAAGCAGATACTTTCTTCGTAAATTTTGGGCTGCAAAATCGGAGAGTTCCCTCTTAAATATCTGGGTGTTCCACTACATCATAGTAAAACTGATCGCTGATGTCAAGTATTTGGCAGCATGCTTCCCCCTCTCTAATTTTACTCGTGGATGCGGCACATTGCCTCGTGAGAGCTACTGGACTTTCTACCCTGTGTATCTATATATGACGGTGATACTGCTGAGGTTGCTGAAACACTTTGCGATGATGCGATGAATTAATTTTTTTCGATAAAGGGCGCTTTATTACTCAAAAAGTTTTGAAGCAATACACCCAGCCTCTGCATAACTAGGATGCACACAGCCGTTCAAAGATCCAAGAGTTCAAAACAAAAGAAAAAGAAAAAAAAAGCAGGTGACGGTTTTAGGCTGAGCCTAATTTGCTTCAATTCGCCTATTGTGTTGCCACCCATGTTGGGAAATAAACTCCTTCGCCGTGTTCTCCAATCGTGTAGACATGAATTAATATAAAGTGCCTGACGTTTTTCAAAGAAAAAGAAAGAAAAAAAAGAGAAGCCAAACCAATCTTTAGCCGTGGAATGTTTCAGTGAGTCCAAAGTCCACTACAAAATTTACCAACTATATATTTGAAATACATGCCGTGTTTGTCGATCAACTTTGTTACGCATTACCTACTGACGCGTATTGAGATAGTCTATCTAGACCGCCATCCAAGCCGCGTGCGTTTTATGCCTGATGCCCAGCCAGAGCTTTGTCTAGAAGTCGATCTCTCAGGTCATTACATCAGAGAACAGCTAGAGTATTTGTATCCGGTGTGCTACTTGGTTGTTTAATCGTAGCGGACCAGATCAAAGCAACAGAAGGCAGCTTCTTTCTTGAAAAGGCATGGTGCATTATCTAATGACATTGATCCAGTCTCTCATAGTCTCATTGTCGTGCGTCACCTAACAACACGTGAAACAAGTTCCTTTGAACTGCTCTTTGCACCCCTTGGCCATTCCTGGCTCCTATATATACGTACCATACAAACAGACCATAGAACACAAGAACATAACATTCTTCTGGAAATCGAACATGGATTTGAGAACAGGACTCAGCTGTGCTCTGCTGCTGGTGGCACTGTTGCCTCTTTCAGCTAATGCGTCGAGCAAAGTAAGATGCTTCCTCTTTGTTCAGAAAGTTTATCTTTTGTATAGTTTCTGCATTTACCCTGCTTGTTCTGGTACCATTTGTTAACGACTTTCTGCATTAAAATCTCAGCTCTACATAGTGTATATGGGGGATAAGAAACATGATGATCCATCTGTGGTCACCGCGTCGCACCATGACGCACTAACCTCTGTTCTTGGGAGGTACTAGCTGTCGTAATCCATGTTACGTATAGCTACCACGAAGCAGAACTGCAGAAGTGATTGCTAACATGTTTGTTTTACCTTCAACAGCAAGGACGAAGCCTTGAAATCGATAGTCTACAGTTACAAACACGGATTTTCAGGGTTTGCGGCAATGCTAACTGAATCTCAAGCTGAGACACTAGCAAGTAAGTAGCTGTCGATCCTGATATGGCATCCATATATTCTACATGCATGATAGGTGTAATCTAATCAACCATTTTGAATGTAGAGTTCCCTGAAGTTGTCAATGTGAAGCGTAACACTTTCCACAAATTGCACACAACTCGGAGCTGGGATTTCCTTGGCCTTGACTACCAACCACCACAGCAACCGGGCCTCCTCCAGAAAGCCAAGTACGGTGAAGATGTAATCATCGGCGTCGTGGATTCAGGTTTGCAATTCCATCTCAACTTTAAATCCAAAACATACGAAAAACTAGAGACTGAGCACCAATTGACCTGATGCATATGCATATATCATTCTGTTTCAACAGGCATATGGCCTGAATCACGAAGCTTTAATGATAGAGGGTATGGCCCTGTGCCGGCACGGTGGAAAGGGAAATGCCAGACCGGCGAGCAGTTCAACGCCACGAGTTGCAACAGAAAGATCATCGGCGCACGGTCGTACCATCGTGGTATTAGTGCTGAGTCGCTCAAGAGCGACTATAACTCGCCTAGGGACATCAACGGCCACGGCACACACGTCGCCTCGACGATAGCTGGCGTGGAGGTACAAGGCGTGAGCGTAGGGGGGCTAGCCTCCGGCGTGGCACGAGGTGGGGCGCCACGTGCACGGCTTGCTATCTACAAGGCATGCTGGCAGGGCGCTGGTTGCCCTGACGCAACGGTCCTCGCGGCTATCGACCATGCCATACACGACGGTGTGGATGTCCTATCACTCTCGTTGGGAGGGTTCGGTCCCGAGTACCCTGGGACGCTGCACGCCGTGCAGAGAGGGATCTCTCTTGTGTTTTCTGGTGGAAACGATGGCCCCGTGCCGCAGACGGTGACGAATGCCGTTCCTTGGATCACCACGGTGGCCGCTAGCACAATGGACCGGGCTTTCCCAACCTTGATATCGCTCGGGAATAACGAAAAACTGGTGGTAAGTACAAACAATTGCTCTCTGCCATGCAAGGATAGTTAATTATAATATAGATTTGGTAAATTAACTTCAATCCGCTGTAGTAGTTAAAACTAGCAACAAATAAATTTAGCTTATACACAACTCCTTATTGTGTGCTTGCTTTCACATGTAGGGGCAATCTCTTATGCACAATGCGTCTCTGATCAGTAAGGACTTTAAGGACCTAGTTTATGCGAGGAGGTAAATGGGCAGCCGCTTGGCACATTTGTTTCCTAGTTATAATCATCATGGAGTCATCCCGAACTAATATACTCAATATATTACTTCCGTGCAGCTGCAACGCCGAGTTAGTGGCGTCCAGCAATGTCACCGGCAAAATCGTCTTGTGCAGTGCACCAGCGCAAGCAAAATTCAGGCCGCCCGCGATAGCATTGCAGGATGCCCTCAATCATACATTCATGGCCGGCGCGAAGGGCCTCATCTTCGCACAGTACACTACCAACCTCATCGACGGCCTGGCTGGGATTGAACGCAATATGCCTTGCGTGCTGGTGGACTTTGAGATCGCGCAGAGAATCATATCCTATTTTGACACGGCAGGGTGAGAGCTCAATTGTCTGAAACAGGACGAACGCGCGTGTTTGTTATCTTCCTTTCTACAAGTATTCACGGGTGTCTAATGGAATGCTAGGAGTCCGGTGGTGAAGTTCTCCCCTACCATGACTGTTGTTGGAGACGGGGTGTTGTCGCCGAGGGTTGCCTCCTTCTCCTCCAGAGGGCCAAGCCTAGCCTTCCCCGGCATACTAAAGGTATAGACCAACGTCATGATTCGGGACGACATAAAAATTGTTCAAAACATAACATCCGCACTCAGCAACATCGTTATCTAGCCTCTGAAACTTGAATCTATTTACTTGGACAGCCTGACATAACGGCACCCGGAGTCAGCATCTTGGCAGCCAAGGGCGATTCCTACGTGTTATATTCCGGGACATCCATGGCTTGCCCACATGTCTCGGCGGTCACTGCTTTGATCAAGTCGGTTCACCCTGACTGGTCGCCTGCCATGATCAAGTCCGCCATTGTCACCACAGGTACGCAGCGAAAGCATACTCAAGTTCTAACACATAAATCAACATAATTTATGACTAACACAGATCGTTCCTTTGGATCCCTTGCAGCATCGGTCACTGATCGTTTTGGTATGCCGATACAAGCCGATGCGGTTCCGAGGAAACTGGCCGACCCATTTGACTTTGGCGGTGGCCACATCAACCCGGACAGGGCTGCTGACCCTGGTTTAGTATACGACGTGGACGTGAAGGAGTACAATAATTTCTTCAACTGCACCGTCGGATTGTTAGATGGTTGCGACTCCTACCAACTAAATCTTAATCTCCCTTCAGTCGCCGTGCCGAACCTCAAGAACCAGGTCACTACATGGCGCACTATCACGAACGTCGGGCCGGTGGAAGCAACTTACCGAGCGGTCGTTGAAGCTCCAGAAGGAGTAGCCATGTCTGTGGAGCCATCAGTGATCAGTTTCACCGCAGGTGGTAGTAGAAATGTGACGTTTAAACTGACGTTTTCGGCGAAGCAAAGAGTGCAAGGTGGGTACACATTTGGTAGTTTGACATGGTCCGACCAAAGTACACACTCAGTAAGAATTCCTATTGCTATACGGACCGTGATACAGGACTTTGTCGCAGATACATCTTAACTTCATTTGTTCTCGCGTGTTTATCTTAAATAAAAGTTGGGGCAACTCTGGATATGTATTTATTTATTATTATTTTACACGAAATTCTTTACATGAATATAATATAGAAGTATATATTTTCTCAAGAGATTGTTTCTCCCATTTCAGTATGTTGGTGTCAAATACAACAATTTTTTATATGAGTTCACAACACGGCCAGACTTCACAATTTTTTTGTAGCATATTTTCTTCAATTTTTTAATTCTCTAATCATTTCAATTAAGTATTTAAACAATAAATGTATGTATATTGTTATAAACAACCTTGTTTTATTGCAGCTTATTTAATTATGCTTACATGTCCTTGTTCACATGGGGACAAATAATCCTTTAAACTGTAACAAATCCAACATATGCTTGAAACATGTTTGTAATTAAAAGTATGGTGATGATGTGGGACAGTACTTGTGTATGATCATTATGGGAGAGAAGTCCAACTTACCTAAACTTATCCCAAAATTCAGTTTACAATGCTTAACTTTAGGTCGGATTAAATTTCACCCATAAACTCAAAAATCCGTTCAGAAAACCTACCGAACATATAAACAGAAACAGACTCAATCAAATCTAAACTTATTTTTTCTTACCTAGAATTCCTACTAGATGGAAGGAGTGACTAGTGATCATAGATAATAACAAAATATCCTCTCTGACTTGCCTCCACTCGAGCAGTAGATGAAACCGGCAAGGCTGCACCTGCCGGCCACACGCTAGCATCTCGCCGCAATGTAATTATCACACGCGAGATTATTAGGGTCTAACAAAAACATGTATCTATGAAACGGAGATGACAAGGAATTAGAACTTTTGTGTTTTGGAGTCTGAATTGGATTCATGCTTGAAATCTGGTTCATTTAATCTTTTGCCATGTTTTATCATGGGGAGATCTATCCCAAAAATTTCACCATTTGACAACAAATTAGGGAATGTTGACCCTGCCATAAAAGAAGAAGCAAAAAAACTAACCCTAGAAATATTTCTAAGAGAATAAAGCATTTCCTCAAAGGTTTTTTTAACCCCTAAAACCCTTGCCAACCATGGCAAGTGAAATTTCTACCATAATATAAAAAAATAGAATCATATTTAAACCTACATCATATTTACACCTTTTCCTATGAAAATTTTATTTACATAGTTATTTATTTTCCTTGGTTTTCTTATAGCAGAAAAGGGAAAACATATCTCTATAATTTTTTTGCACTAAAAAATCTAGGGAGATTTCGCATTGATATGTTATCCTATGCAGAACCTAGTTTAACCAAAACCTCTCTTTTGGCAAGTTCAAATATTCATATTGGAATGAAGCATTCAAGTCTGCATGTAATCTAAACATCAACCAAACCTAGCCAAAGTAATACTAATAATATATCCCAAATAAATTTAGAGTGACCCCTTCTTGTGCTTATTGCTTGGCACCTCTCCTAGGCTAGACCAAAGGCAGTGCCTTGCAAATCATGCAAGGATTTGCTCTGGAAATGGCCACAACATTGAGTTCATGCTAATGTCATATCCCACGCACTCTTCTCTTTACCGAACCCTAGCGCTCAGTCAACGAAGTAGGTTCCACGTGGATGAAGCACAGGTGGAAGGAGGAGCCCATCTCGTGGTTGTTCCTCGTGTGCCGGCCGAAAGGCTGGCCGCCGAAGGTTGGGCAGCGCCTGGGCTCGTTGTTTGCGATGCGCGGAAGCGTCAACTCGACGCACATATGAATCATCAAGGACGATGAGCCTGCCTGAACGCTATGACCGGTGCAACAAGATGATGGTGCGGCTGATGCGGGTAGGGCTTGATATACTGATTGAGCCTTGGCTTCGCCAGCGACAAAGGGGTGGCGAGGGAAGGAGTCAAGACAGCGCGACACTGTCGAGTGGAAGTGTGGAGAAGTGCAAGTGGTGGGGGCGAGGGGTAGGGTAGATGAGGAGGCATTGTGTGGATGCCAAGAGGCGGACGGTGGACACTGTCTGTTGGCCCTAAACTTGGGGTTGGTTTGCCGCAAAACCCGTCCCCTTTTTCCGCTACTTCTCGAGTGACCTCGATGTGATTTATGTACGCTACTTCCCAAGCGACCTCCATGCTTCAGGGTGCGTTGTGCCGCACCTGGACGTCAATTGGGCTAATTCCGCGCAATCGAAGGTGCGCGTTTTCTTCTAGATCATCCGCCTCGGTAGGACAAGAACGTGCACCCACCTTTCCCGCATTGGGTGTGTGTCCTCTCCATCTTTCCCGTACTGTCCCGACCAACTAGAGGACTTGCATCACATGTCTGTTCCCTGCCTCATCTGACAGATGTATGGCCGAGCAAGTCCTCTGGCTTGCATCTACCTACTGATATCGATGTCACGTTGCTCCTGGATGGGCTCTCGGCTCACGTCCCCGATATGGATCCCTCCGCTCGTAACACGGTGATACTCGTCGTCATGTGGTCTCAGTGGAAATCTCGCAATATCATAGTGTTTGACAATGATCTGCTCTCCGCCAATGAATCATTACGCTTGTCGTGAGTCATCTCCACTTGTGGATGCCCCCCCCCCCACCCAGAGGTGTCGGCCTTAGTGATCTCCTAAGATTGTGTGATAGCATAACATAGTCCCTATTTGCAAGTGAAAAATATCCCCCCCCCCCCCCATGTATCTTCTGTGCGGTATGACGCCTCCTTCGGGGCCTTCCGCGATCTACGCAAAAGGCCCCTGCTCTCCGTGTTTCCCAGATCTGCCTTTTTGTTAGTAAAAATGAGACCACCTGTAGGTGGGGTGAGCCCCCCACCCCCACACACACGCACCCTCCATTCAAGCTAAAAAAATAAGGGTATCTTCCCAGCCCAAGCGGGGGGCACCTTTGGTAACCCCAGCCATTCTAACCCGGGGGAGACGAAAATGGGATGTTTTCATTGTTGGGCTCCCCCCCCCCGCCCGTTGTGGCTAGCACGGGTTTATTAAAGCACCCTCCGTCGTGGCAGGGAGAAATGGCCGAATCGGCCGTTTCCGTGGAGCCTGGCCCGTTCGAGTGAAAATGTGAAAAAATGCACGCCCTCGTGCAACGGTTGCACGGACGAAGAAGCGCGGGAGACGCCTAATTTACTCATGTGCATGCACTCCACTCCAATCACCGCCCTCTCTCTCCCCTCACTCACACGGACTATCATGTCCCATCATACACCGCATCCATGTCTTCCCCACCATCCCGTCCTCTCCGTTGACGGATGTCGCGGCCAAGCTCATACCTCGACGAGTCACAAGGCACACACGCGTCATCCGCGACTACAAAGTCGACCAACTCCGCAACGCGGCGACGGCGATTGACAGTCGTGTCGGTGCTAATCAATCATCGCCCATCGCATCGAGGCCGATGGCGAGCATGAGGGCGGTTGTGGAGGCCATAGCGGCCACCGGTATCTAATCGGCGGCTCCCCCGATGGGGACAGTTAACCCCCCCCCCCCACACACACACACACACAGAGAGACACGCGCGTTGTCGCATAGCAACGGCTTGGCCGGGAGATGGAGTTGCCAGGGTTCTCTCTTTCGTGGCATGCTGCCTGCCAGCCGAGCATCCGCCTACATGTAGGCACTACTACAAGGGAAAGGCCTACCGCACCTAAAAGGCCCATTGCCGGCGCACCACGAGCCCGGCCGCGAACGGGCCGGTGATAAGTAGCTACTGCCGGCGCACCAACCAGTGCGCCGAGAATCATCGCCGGCGCACAGCGGTGCTTCGCCGGCAAAGGTCTTGTTCCACCGGCGCACGTGCCACTGCGCCGGCTTCCAGCGGCGCGTGCGATGTGCGCCGGCAGAAGGGCATTGAGGTGCGCCGGCAGTAATATTCGAAAATTCAATTTCGCGCTTTTTCCAGCATATAACAATTCATATTTGCATATTTATATAGCAGTATATAACAGTTCACATTTAGTACATGCAATATGAGAAGCACATAGAGAGCCAAGTTTCATTTCGGTATCAATACACAAATACGCAAGTCTCGTTGATTCATACAACACATGTGCATATGCAACACCGAAGGACGAAGTTTCACAAAGTTAGAAGTCTCGGTACATAGTCGTCACAAGTGTCGTCATACACCTCCCAATGTAGCTACTAACCTAAACTACGATCACATAGAACATGACCAACATGGTCACGATGACCATCATCACGAAGGCCATGGTCTTCATCCGGTTCCTCCTCATGTCCCTCATCTCTCCCGCTAGATAACGGGCGTATCTTCCTTCCGCCTCCACCCTAGTGGGGTATCCCTTGTAGCTGTTGCCACTGAAGCGGTGCACCTGTCTCCGACAGTCCTCCCAGTCGTCGTAGACTCCAGGAACCCTCCCTTGTACACGACATATGTCGTCGGCATCTCCATGCACAAGACAAATAAAACGTTAGTACCAATGCAATGAACAAGTGCGAACTCAAATAAAAGACAAGTAGTATGAACTAAATAGCATGTGCCTCATACTTTGTTGGTCGAAATAAATAATAACATACAGGGATGGGGTCAGCGAGGCTAGCTAGGTAGGATGCACAATAGATTGATATTTGTGGCCATCACACCAAGCCTCACTGGCCCCACCCCGGAGTGTACAAGTGACCAAACATTTTAATCATCGGCCAATGCAATTAAGAAGTGCGAACTCAAATAAAAGACAAGTAGTACGAATTAAATAGCGTGCCTCATAATTTGTCGGTCGAAACACATATTAACATCCAGGGATGGAGTCGGTGAGGCTAGGTAGGATGCACAATAGATTGATACTTGTGGCCATCGCACCAAGGCTCACTGGCTCCACCCCGAGTGTACTAGTGACCGAACATTCTAATCATCGGCGAACTCCAAATACGAGGCAAGTAGGGGTCGAGTAAATGCAAATAATTATTAAGGTATCTACGCCATAATCTTGAAATATATAGCAAAGTAAATGAAACTATAGACACATGTTCACATGCACATCCATACAACTAAATAAAAGCAACAAGTCGATTCTATGGGAATATGTAGCAAGTATTACAATACGGAAGTTCAAAGACATATCGTTCAAGCTGTAGCAATATTGTTCCCGTCGTAGGATCAGGTTGTACGCCTAGGGGGAATGGACGGCAGCCCTCAAGCGTGTTGAACGGCCTCTCATCACGCGACATCTCCAAGCGGAGTTCTATCTCGTCATTAGGTGGTAGACCGTAGCCGTAGAAGAACTCGCCAGACCTTTTGTTGACATCATGCACGATTACCGTGCAAATGAACTGCTGGATGCGACCCAGTTCTTTCTAATCTCTCTATCGGGGGCATCCGCCATGTTTACAAACCTCTCTGAGACTCTTGGCAGCAACATGTCATCATCGTACTTTATGTACTCCTGCATCCGAAGGATGGCGTACCACGTCCATCCCATTGTCTTGCTTCGACTGCCTGAGGCAGGGGAAGTTGGTTGTGTGGGTTAAGACCAAGCCTCCTCGGGATTTCCTCTACTTTGAGGGGGCCTGCCTTGTTGGCGAAGCCGGTGAGAGCATCATTGAGAAGGGCCCCGATGTTGGTGTAGTCTTTCTTCTTGTCCCTACCCGAGTCGAGATAGACTGCATGCGAGTGTTGCGGGTGCACGACGATGAGGGTGCAGACATGTCTCTGCGGAAAACACACGGATTAACCTTTGGAAATGCAAATGGAGATATAGGATAGAATGGTGATGGGGACTAGTGTGTGATTACTTACTCGGGGAAGTAAGGGATGAGAATGGCGCCCTTCTTAATGTTCGCCAGCATGAAATCCTCGACCTGCCGTGTGGCAATCGCCCGATCCCCCAGCGTTGATGCTCTCCCGCATATAGAAGGGGTCCATTATCGCGATGGTCGGCGTCCCCTCCTTAACGATCTGGGAAGACAAGCTAAGAGCAACTAGGCGAACCACACTAAAGTGGTACCCGTTGATATCGTACGCTTGGTAAGTCATGAGGTTGGGCGCGGGGCCATGTGACAAGGCCAATACTAGTTTATCCTTGTCAGAATCCATTGGTGGGGGATTAGCATCAATGTGGTCTTTGAACCAGCGCGCGAAAGAGGAGTTGTGCTCTCTGTATATTTCTGCTTCCGTCATCATCGGCTTGCCACTGTTCTCTATCATGGTTTTGTGCTCTTTCAACCAAGGATCGATCAAGTCAATGTGTTGTAGCGCTACTAAGTTGGCCTGTCAAAGACGTCCGACCAGACATGTGCACGTGCAGTTCCTTCCTTCCATTTTTGTGGCCTACTCCCTCGAACCTGCGGAGGTGCTTGTTTTGAGGCAAACCAACAGGGTCCTCGATGTCTAGATAATTCGTGCAGAAAGAGATGCACTCTTCGGTGAGCCAGCCCTGTACGATGCTTCCATCCGGATGTGACTGTTACGAACGTATCCTTTAATGACCCCATTCATTCTTTCAAACGGCATCATGTTGTGTAAGAATGCCGGCCCTAGACTGACGATATCATCCATGATATGGACCAACAGATGGACCATCACGTCAAAGAATGCGGGAAGTACATCTCAAGCTCACATAGGATCACCACGATCTCTTCCTGGAGCCTTGCGAGTTTCTTCACGCTTATCGACTTCCGAGTTATGACGTCGAAGAAGTTACAGAGCCCAGTCAGCGTTGCACGGACATGGTCATCCATTATACCTCGGATTGCAACCGGAAGAATCTGCGTCATCATCACGTGACAGTCATGAGACTTCATGCCGCTGAAGTTTCGTTTCTTGGGGTCCATGTATCTGCTTATTAGCCCGGAGTAACCGAAGGGCACTCTGACTCCTAGAAGGCAATTGAAAAATTGATCGACCTCGGCCGGACTAAAAGAAGCAGGGGGGACAGTAATAGTCCGGCTGCTTAATCCTTTTGCGCTTCCGACCGCCGTCCGCCTCCTCCTCCGATTGTCCCTCTTGGGCCGCCGGGATCTCGAAGCTCTTCCCGATGCCCAAAACTTTCAGGTCGTGTCTTGCTTTCGGCCCATCTTTGGTCCGGTCCGGCATGTTGAGAAGAGTGCCAAGCAAGCTCGCACACGTTCTTTGTAATATGCATGACATCAAGGCAGTGAGGTGTATCGAGAATTTTCCAGTACGGCAAGTCCCAAAACACGGACCTCCTTTTCCATACACCAATGAGCGGCGCGTCACCGTTGCCTTTCTTCTTCTTCTCTCCAGGCTTTTGACGTATCTTTCCGGCGGAGGGCACCTTCCAACCTTTCCGTAATGTATCGATCTCTTCGCCGCTCTTCTTCCGTGGAGGTCCTCGGGGTTCATTTGTACCATCGAACAGATCTCCACGCTTTCTCCACGGGTCTTCTGTAGCCACCTTCGATGCCCCATGTAAACTGTTTCGAAGAGCCGGGATCCTTACCAAGCTGCAAAAACATCGTCTCTTCCATGCACCTGACACATGCCTTGTGTCCATGGCACACCTGGCACGAAATGTAACCGTATCCGAGGTAGTCCTGCACCGTCGTGATCAACGCGGCTCTCAAAGGGAAATATTCTTCCGCGACGGCGTCCCATGTATCTACCCCTTCCTCCGCCCACAACGTTTCAAGCTCCTCCTTTAATAGTTCGAGATACATGTTGATATCGTTTCTGGCTGTGTCGGCCCTTGAATTAGCATACTCATCTGTATGTACTTCCTCTTCATGCACAGCCAGGGCGGGAGGTTGTAGATCCATACAAACACGGGCCATGTGCTATGTGTGCTGCTCTGGTTTCCGAACGGATTGAATCCGTCCGTGCTCGCACCCAACCTGATGTTTCGGGTTCTGCCCCAAAACTTCCGAATTCATTGTCTAATGCTTTCCATCCGGCTTGCATCGAAGGGTGTCCACCGGGTCAATCCGATCTTCATCATTGCCTCCTTTCTTTCAGCGTGCCAGCGCATGAGCTTTGCTTCCTTGCGGTCCGCGTAGAACCGTTGCAGCCGGGGGCAAGCGGGAAGTACCACACAACTTTTCGAGGAGCTTTTTCTTCCCTTTCTTGTACCGTTCAGCGTCACACACAGGACATTTGGTCTTGTCCACGTGCTCCTTGCGATACATGATACAGTCGTTGATGTAGGCGTGATACTTTTCGTGGGGTAAGTCGAGAGGGCACGTGATTCTCTTGGCCTCGGCTAGACTACCAGGACACGTGTTCCCGGCAGGAAGGAGATCTTTCACGTATTCCGGATGTCGTCGACGCTTGTGTCCGTCCATCCGTGTTTCGCCTTCATCTGCAGCACATCGAGAGCTACTCTCAAGCGAGACTCCCCAACCCGCGACCTGAGTCGTACAACGGAGTATTCGAGTCTATCTCCAGTTGCTCAAGCTTTGATTTCCGCTTGGCGCCCTTCGTCTTTTCGAGAAGCAGATCTTGAAGATGAGGGTCCCGCACGACTGAAGCTAGCGGCACCTCTTCGTCGTCAAGGTTATTGTCATCGTCAAGGTTATTATCGTCGTCAAGGTTATCGTCTTCTGCGACAAACTCTTCATCGTCATCAATGTCATGATGCCCTCCTTCTTGCCGGCCATTATTACCACCTGCTGCCGTCGCCCCATTGACCTCCGCGCCATCATCGCTCATCCATTGAGTGTGTCCATGCATGAAACCATTAGTGAGCAGGTGCCCCTGCAATTTTCCTGAATACGGGTCAAACCATTTCCCTCGTTTGCATCTCCGGCACGGACACAATACCTCCGTGCGTTTATTTTCATACATGTCGATGATCGCGTGTTTCAGATATCTCATCACGATGCTTTCACTCATCTCGATAACCATTCTCGCCTGCATGGTAAGATTACATAATTCATTAGAACCATGCATCCGTCGGTAGTTTTCACGGAAAATTTCGGCATGACCTTCCTACACGGTAGGACATAGGAGCGCCAGAAATGTGCCGAAACGGAAACTTGAAGAATCAACATTTCGGCGCAACGTTGGCAACTCATTTTCAACGCCAACACACACACAAGCACAAGCACAACATATATATATGCCACACACGAGAGCTTTTCTTCAAATGTCCAACATACATTGATACATTCCTTAATTTGTTCATTAATCACCTATTTGTTTGATATATTCGTCAACAAGATCGAGACGTCGCGCCGCTACCACGACGTATGGAAGCCGACTTTCTAGATCTAGATCTAGATTGAGCGGTCAATGCGGGATAGTAGATCTAGATCTACATAGGGGATGTGGGAGATGCATGTAGGAAGGGAAGATTTGCTCAAAAAATATGATTTTGTTTGGTCAAATTGGTGAAATTGGGGATAGAAATGGGCAAAAATGAGCTGGGTTGGGAGAAGCCTCGGGTTTGTGTGAAGGAGTGGAGTAATGGTAGTGGGGAGTGGTTGTTGAGCAGAAATAACTGCCCAGTTACTGCCGGCGCACCAGGGCATGGGTGCGCCGGCAGACATAGCCTTTCGGCTATATCACCCCCGGGCCAGGCCCAAGAATCATTGCCGGCGCACCAGCCCAGGGTGCGCCGGCAAGCAAGTTCCGCCGGCGCACCCCTGGGCCGGTGCGCCGGCAATGATTCTTGGGCCCCCGAATCCGAGGCCATGCCAGAAATAGCGCCGGCGCGTCTGCTCCTCTGGTGCGCCGGAGAAGGAACGCATCCCCGGCGCGGCTGGGAAGAGGTGCGCCGGCAACACATGCCACCGGCGCACGTCCTTGGTGGTGCGCCGGCACCTATTGCCTCCAACTATAGGCTTTTTCCTAGTAGTGAGGAGTCGTCGTGCGTGATCGGCATTTGATGCAGCCCAGCCTATCGTCGACCCTACACCATGGCCAAGGAGTCCCCCAAGTGGACCAACAACGCAAAACCCCGCCATATATGTCAAGGTGAACCCTATCCTCTCTATGGTCGACCTCAACACCAACTTGAATGGTATACTACCTCATGCCTATCATCAAGGTGTCTATAGGTACCGACGTCGACAAGGACCAAGAGAGAAGGAACTCCCATGGTGCAAGGAAGAGAGAAGAAGAAGGAGGAAAGGAGAGAAGAAGGAAGAGGAAGAAGAGGCGGGAGGCGGAGGCCCAGCCGGCCCAGGGCCGGCCAGCCGGCCCAGACCGGACCAGCCGGCCACAGGCCGGCCGAGGCCCGGCGGTCCTCCCGGTGTCGACCGGAATGCGCACCGGTGCCAACCGGAGGCATTCCCGGGGCTCCGGGAGCCCCACCCGGTCAGCGTCCGGCCCAGCATCCGGTTTGGATCGGATGGGCCGCCCCAGACCCGGTCAAACCGGCCCCTGGACCGGATTTCACGGATTTGACTCGACCGGATCTGCCCGAGTCGGTCCACCGCATACCTGTTCGACCCAAGTCGCCTTGTACCTCTATATAAGCACCTAGGTCGTCCCCTTTACTCTTTAGACTTAATCTGAGCTTAAAACTACTTTTGAGCTTTGTCTCCCTAGGGTTAGATCCCCTTTATAATCAAGGCTACTCTTGTTGAGGATTTGGATACTTGTGAGTGAGATTCTAGTGTGCTCCACTCTCTCTCTCTCTCTCTCTCTCTCACCGGTCTTCGTATCCAACCCCGATCTCTCATCCGGAATTCTACCTCGTGTCTCTTCCGGTTGATTCTATTGGCGTGGTCCATCGAGCCACGAGTGTAAAAATTAGATTGTATCGGGTTGGCGTGCGTGTGTTCGTTCTTCGCGTTCTTCCTCCTCTCCCACTTCCCCCCTTTTGGAGTTGGGTCAATCGCGAGATCGGGCCACAAACTAGGTCTTAGACCTCATCAGCATTACCCTACCATGGTAGCAGGGTGGTGATCCGCGCCATGGCACGGTGATCGCTGCCTAGGCATTGGCAAACATGTCAATGTCAATGCGACAATCACCATTCATTGGCGCGGTCACCACCCTACTACCATTGAGGCATTGACAAGCATGTCAATGACAATGACACGTACCATATTGTCATGGACATGTCAATTGCCAGAATATACGTTGGCACTCACATTGCCAATACAGAACTTGGACTACTTGAGAAACTACCCCGAAGGAGTCTTTTCAAGGATACGTCATGGAGAGACGTATCTGGTTCATAGAAGAAGGGCCAGAAGGCCAATGTACAACGCACCCCCGGCACAGCCGCCGGGTGGTGCAGATCCACACTACCCTCAGAGGGCAGCGGCACACACACTCTACGAGACTACTCGCGACATCTCCACTTACCCACGTCTGCAAGACTACCTCTAAACAGCCCAGCGGTGCGCCACAGCTCCGCTTCGTCTGAGATCCGGGCAACTACCTCGTACAAAGATGGGGTGGCGCCTTCAAAAACAATGTCGTTCCGGTGGCGCCAAAGGCACCAACACACAAGGGTGATGGCCGTCCACAGGTCTCGGTATTTCCCCGGACCCCCCCTGCTTCGATTGGAGCCAAGGGACGAAGCTTGTGCCCGCATGCGGCATCGAATGGAGCTTACCCCACCATCGCAAGCACGTCGACCATACCTGCCGTGTCACGACGCAGCCAAGCAAAAGGTGGTCAAGCGTCTCATCCTCCTGGTCGCAGAAAGGGCAGGTAGCCGGGTGCGGGAGGTTCCGTCTACTCAATCTGTCCGCCGTCCAGCATCTGTTCTTGGCCGCGAGCCAAAGGAACACCCTGCAGTTCGGCGGAGCTCTAGATCGCCAAATCTGTACTGCTCCAGCCATCTCCACTCTAGCTCCGAACATCGCACGACAACAAGATCGTGCAGAGTAGCAGTGATCGTGCTCCCATCTCCAACGGAAGACATCCTCCACGCCCTCATCAAGGTGGAAATGAGGGATGACTGCATCTGCCTTGACGTTGTCAACATTTTTGGGATTCTCCCACGGATCGATCACATCAAACTAGACGAACAAACGCGGAGACAAAATTTATCGCCAAGGATGCGTGTCGCACCCTCTAAATTTTCCTCTCTTTATTGCTTTTCTGTTTTCTCGGTACAACTTCATATAACAAAGTGCAGCCTCCCCGTGTATATATACACGGCCAGCCGAACCGACCATGACAAGCTAAACCTATTTGAACCGGACTCTAACTCCTAAACTAGTACTACGAAACCAGCCAGGACTTGCACAACTAGTTGGACAAGAACTCACTATGACTCGAACTTGCCATCTAATCCACACAGGGACTAGGTCTAGCACTCCATGCACCCGAACACTTTCATAGATCAAATAAACAAAAACTAATTAACTCAAGATTAACTCTAACAATCTCTTCCTAATCTTGACTGTTGGTCTTCCGTGCTTCTCCGATCTTGACTCCTTGCACATCTGCATCTTGTCTAGGTCTCGCTCCACGATAAGTCTAATTGGATCTCTCCAATTTTAACTTGGCGAATTTACGGAACAACTCAAGCATGATCCGGACTACCCAGCCACGCTAGCAACCATGGAACACACCGTCCACCCTAGCGCAATACATGCCGACTACCTCGTAGACTACACCATCCACTCAAGCCTCATGTAAAGACAGGTCCTCATTAAAGAGACTCCCCTTCATTGGTTTACCGCCCCCCTTCACACTTGACCTTGATCCTCTCGTCGAGACACGTAGACGACTTGGTTGAGGAACGCTGACAGTTACGCGCTATCCTCTTGTTGCGTCTTCGCCCATGATGATATCCCTCACCAGACAGTCCCTCAACCTTCACACGCATCAACTGCAACGGATCCTCACAGAGACAAGCACTTGGACACAACAACGACTCACGGACTCGACGACGACCGCACGTGTAGACCTGCACATACTTGACTCTTTGACTCATCGAACACCTTCGAAGACGACCTTGACGAAAAATCCGAGGACGACGATCTTGACGAGACTCCCGGTACCGCACCTCGGCACCACCTCTCCCATCAACAATCATCCACCTCCTCGCCTCGCCAACGACAACACCTTGTCGTCACCTCCTTGCCGCTCAACCAAGCGACGATCGCCCGCTGCCTCGCTGACGACAGCTTGCTCGCTGTCTCCACCCAGCCGCTCCGCCGAGCAACCGGTCGCCCGCCCTGAGGCGCTAGTAGGGCCGCCTCCCCGGGGCAAGCGTAGGTTCAAATCTTCGACCTCGCTCTGATACCAATTGTTGGGATTCGCCCACGGATCGATCACATCAAACTAGACGAACAAACGCGGAGACAAAATTTATAGCCAAGGGTGCGTGTCGTACCCTCTAAATTTTCCTCTCTTTATTGCTTTTCTGTTTTCTCGGTACAACTTCATATAACAAAGTGCAGCCTCCCCATGTATATATACACGGCCAGCCGAACCAACCAGGACAAACTAAACCTATTTGAACGAGACTCTAACTCCTAAACTAGTACTACGAAACCAGCCAGGACTTGCACAACTAGCTAACACGAAACTGACTTGGACAAGGACTCACTACGACTCGAACTAGCATATCATGCCAGCTAATCCACACAGGGACTAGGTCTAGCACTCCATGCACCTGAACACTTTCGTAGATCAAATAAACAAAAACTAATTAACTCAAGATTAACTCTAACAAACATGGACAAGTGTTAGAGGGTGTGGTTTAGGGAATTTAGGTGATGTGTGTAGGTTTATATTCATAACCAAATATTATTTATTGAACTATGTAGCGATATATATGTGTATGTGCTAGGAAACATTATATTTTATTTGTATGTCCAAAGAAAAAAGGAAATACATTTGTGCTTACAAGCATGAGTGTGGGTGTTGTCATAGCCATTCATTGCTTTGAGATTTGGAGAAGTGTGGAGGTGTGAGAAATCTTTTTGAGCCGTTCTCTCTATTTATACAAAATGATATGGGTCCCACGAGAACAGTCCTAAAGCCACCTCACACGGCTTTTTCATGCAGGAATCCTGGGCCGACGATTCTTCTCAATCCCAACCCGGGAACTGTTCCGCACCTCTGGTTCGATCTCCACCATCCTCTCCCCCTCTCCTTCTTCCTCACGCTCCCTTCCATTGCTCTTTCCCGAGCAGCAGTGTCCGTGGCTGCAGTCTGTCATATCGAGAAGGATTAAGCTGTTGATCTCAGCGGCACCGCGGCGTCCTTGCTCTGCACCTGAGCAAGCTGCTCCGTCAAAATACTTCTTTGGCAGAGAACATATCCCGTGCGCCTAAGAATCTAGACAGACATTACTTGCTAGAAAACGACCCAGAGTTATGCACGCGCCCGCGAGAAAAGCAAAATCGCAGCTAGCGCATTCAGGAGGAGATTCCAAATATTCAAAACGAACCAGCAGTCCAGCACACACCAATTCATGGTTTTTTATGAGCTCGTATGTATCAGCTGGGTCGAAGGAGGAAACCAAGCTCTTCCAAAGACCAGACTTGCAAGGCATTTTCGTTTACCATCAAGAAATGCTTACGCGCGAGTAAACAATCGATAGAAGACATCTTACATACTTAAGAGGCAATACATAAGAGGGGTCTGCGCCAAAAAAGAATTTCTTGCTAGATGTCATCGGCCAAAAAGGATTCCAAAAAGGATCTGCCCGCTGCTATGCAGCTAATAGCCAACTGCTGACTACTAAATCAAAGAACCCAGCTAAATCGGGTCTGAAATGCTAACTTACGAATTAATGCTAACTGACTACGAACTGATATACAACCAAATCAGAATCAAACGAGCTGAGTGCGGACCCGTCGCAATATGATGTTCTGGAATCTAACAGCTGTACACCTGGGCTGGCAACCAGAACTTGCCGCACTAGAGCGTGCGGTACCACGCTGCTACCGTGTCGGCCGACGGCACGGCTGCCATATGGGCGGCGGGGGCCGCTATGCCCTCGTTGATGGAAAGACCACGCGCACGCAACGGAGTCTGCTCCTCCGCCTGGTCGGGCGCGGGTGGGCGGCGGCCGCCTCTCTGTCGCCCAGCTCCGCCTCCTCCCACTCTTTGCACGCGACCCCAGCTCCGCCGGACGAGGCGCGCCTAGAGGCTGACCATGGAGCAGCGGTCTCTGAGCCCCGCGCAGACGCACGCCATGGCGGCAAGCAACACTGGGGTCAGCTCCTCAAGCATGCGATCCAACGCCAGATCCTTCAGGTCAAGCAGCGGCAGAGCGTCGTCGGCGTCCGCCGCCAAAGCGAGCAGGGCGTGCACCCTCGGCGTTGTCGCCTACTCGCCTTGGATGGCGACATTTGTTGCTGACGCCCTGCTCCTCCCCCGCTTGTCGCGACCGAGGCGGAGTGCGTGAGAAGCGCCCGCGCCAGCAGCAGGGTGACGAGGCCGAGCTCCCACATGAGATTCGAGGGCAGGAGGCGGATGTGGCGAGGAGCAGCGTGAAGGTCATGAGCCACTTCGCGCTCGAGCGCACGCTATCCCGTCCCGTGCGCCGTCGCATCATCAGAGGCGCTCGATCCGTTCAACGCGTGTAGTGGCCGTGCTCAGATTGAGCCAAGGACGAGCCCGCGTCGCTGCCGCCCGTACGCCTCTGCAACGACGCGCACGCAGCCGAGGGCAGAAAAGGTCGAAGATTGCCGGCGGCGAGAACAAGAGAAGAGAGAAGAGAAAATGGAGCACCGGTGGAGAGCTTCAGTGGCAGCATCTGTACCTACGGGCTAGGTCCCGAGTCCCGACACCCGGGTCTCCTGGGAAAAGCCACAGGAAAAGGAGGCTACGAGGTGACAGATAAATCGTGGGATGAGAGACAAAATGTTCAACTGACTTGCACGAGCACAGATCTCAATGAATGAATAAACGGTACACAATACACCCACACCCATGCTTGGGTATACAAAATCCACGCTCAAAAAAAAATCCAACAACTTTTATTGGTCTACTATATAGTATATGGTTACTGCTTACACAAAACAACATATATACTGGTATTGTTCACTCAGCTCTTCTCATATGGCTTCATTCAAATTATAAATTCATCAAAAGGGATGAAAAACTACAACACAATTAAAAAATTAATAGTATATTTGATGGGGATATATCCTCGGGTGACGTGGGCATTACCCTTCAGGTAACCGATGTTGTCCTACCCTGTACGGTCTGGCTGGAGGCCCATGAAGGTACCCGATGGGAAAGTGGGCCTCTAGGACGGTGCATCAGAAGATTCCTTGGAGGGCAAGACAAGTGTCAACACCCGGATTTTTAAGTCCAGATGCCTGTTATGCCGTACATCGCAATCCCAGGAATATTGTTGTTGCGAGACATAACGGTTGAATATCATAAGTCATCATTCATTACATATCATAGTCGTCTTACAAATAGGTCACATGATCCAATATTACAATAATAGTTGAACTATTGTTCCAACACACATCACAAATACATAGCGGAAGCGTAGATATAAGGGGACTCTATAGTCCACAGGCCAACGCTTGACGTCGGAGTAGTCCTAGTTGTCGTAGACGTCCTGCTGTCCACCATCGTCATCCGCTGCTCCTCTTCATAGTCCGGCCATTTGAATAGCAGGGACAGTAGTGAGTACTTTAAAGTACTAAACTAATACTAGTGTAAGTACTATCAATTCTAGTAAAGGGTACTAAGCTCTAGTTTCTTTTGCATAAAGCCAATTTTGATTCACAAGTATTTGAATTAAAAACTCTTCATGTACTAACTAACTCAAGTGGGAACATTAGTGTCATTTCCACAACATTGTTGTGATTCAACCCAAGTCACCATTTCACCATCAACTTTTGTAAGATTCTAACACTGGAAACTGTATGGCCTTTCCAACTGTCCGTAACCGTGGACACGGCTATTCGAATAGGTTTACACTGCAGAGGTTGCACACTTGTGCCACAATATTTGATTTCATCCGTCGGGATACCCCGAATCATCGTAACACAGTACGCGGATCATCAACCATAACCTTTCATTTACAAACTCTAGTATGAGCACCTCTCCCCATGAGCTTGGCCTTGACCAACTCCAACCGGGAACTGCAGGGCTTGGCCGTACAATTCACCTCAATTCACATCATTCATCAACAATGGAGGCAGCCTCGGCATAACCCCTATGATGTGTGTTCGAGGGAACCCATACTAAGGTACATAAACTTCGAGTTAAGCCCTTACCCATAATCAGGTATTGTGGGGGTACTTATGAATTGGAAAGGTATCGCATCCAAACCAATATTAGTTTTTAATCAAAAATCACTATCTTCTCTTGGTCATATTCACCTTCAAAATTCATTCAATGAAATGCATCATCATTCCAAAGTTTTCAAATTCATTTCAAGTCACATGTTCCCATCTAGAGTAGTCAAGTTTAAAATTAGCACTAGCATCTACTCATGAAGGGTGCTAACTACTTGGAATGCTAGTTAGGCTAAGTTGGATATTCTTGTACTAATCTAACATTAACCCCATTGAATCATGAATCAAAAAGTACTTTGATAAATCAAAGCAAAAAAGCTTGTAAGTAAAGCTTGTAATAAAACTTGGGATAGGTTCATGAATCATAAGAAAAGATGAGTGTGCCTTGTTCTGGGTAGAACTTTGCACATTGCAAGAATATTAGCTTGCAACATTATAACTTGCAATAGTCTAGCTTGCCTTGGTTGTTGATGGGGTCAAAGTTCTCCTCTTCTTCGGGGTAGAATCCTTCCTCTTCCTGGTATTCTCCGGTACTAGCGTCTATGCACGAATACGAGGATACAATCACCAAACAATTCATTGGCTATTCCCACATCACATATATTCACACAAACTATTCCAATCACATAATTAATATAATTAGGGTGCATTGGTTGTGTGACTTGAGGAAAATAATTCCCTCTCATTACATATGTAAATGATAGTTTCCATATAGTTCTTGAGAATAATTTCCTCTCATTGAAATCTTCTTAAGATTTAATTTCTCAAACAATAGTACATGATATCATGTTGACCTAAGTCAACCATTCATCACCATTATTTGAGAAAAAGAATTAAATGAAGTAGAATACCTCATACCATTGGATAATGCCTATTATGATTTAATATCTCCAAGCCTTTCATATGATATTATTTGACCAGGGTTCCAACTTCATATGAATGCATTTGGGACAAGATTTAAATGAAGTGAAACACTTCATATGATTTGCATAATAGTGTTGGACAATATCAACTAACTAAATTAGCCATATAGTCCTTTATTTAATTGAGGCCTTGATCACTCAAAGTGACCACACCATATTCTAGCACAAACAATTAGTGTAAGTTAAATGTGAGCTATTGGAGTTGGAATCAACTAAATATCTATTTTGGTTGATTTTTAATAATTATTTGAGTATGAAAAGTCCCTGCCTTCTTCTTTTTATCCATTTAATTCTACAACAAATCTTGAGGTGTGACCAGTGGCATATTGTAGATATTTTTACTAGCTTTCCAACCATATAAAATTCATTGCATTTGGTTAAGCCAATTTGAATCTATTGATTTTCAAAGTTTGTGCAGTATTGAAATTACTTGGAAATGTTTAAAAGGAATTTGAATTAATAGGGCCGGCGGGAAATGAAACTGGGCCAGATTCGAATTAAAACGGCCCCAGCCCACCACGGTCCAGGACGGCGGCGCTGACAGGGTGGGGTCCAAGCGTCAGTGGCTCAAACTTACCGAACGGTATGGGTGAACGTGGGACGTCCGATCGAATGAGATCGTGCGGTCGAGGCGCGTCGTCGGGGAGAAGGGTTGCTGCCGCGCGGAAGTAGGGCGGCGAGCTGGAGCTCCGGCGAGGGTCGCGTTGACGCGAGACGAGGTTTCGTCGACGGCGAGTGCGCTGGTACCGTGGCGTCGCCGATGGTGCTCGGATTCGTCGGCGGCGATCTCAGCTCCGCCGCAGTCCGGCGATCAATTGGGCGGCTCCGGTGAGCAATTGAGGAGAGAGATGGTCGAGGAGGATCGAAGAGAGAGGGAAGCGAGGTTGGTGTGAGGAGTTGGGGTGCGGGAGGTCCTCCTTTTATAGGGTGAAGGGTGGCCGTGGCGGAGCTGGCAGGCCGACAGCATAGCGGCTGCTCCGGCGAGGGAAGGGGGCTGGCGAGGCATGCGCGAGGTAGAGGGTGTCTAGGCGATGCTAGCGCGCTAGCTAGCTAGGTGGGGGACGGCCTGTGGAGCGAGCGCGACGACGATCTCTGGCGGCACGGGCGCGGGAATCCGGCGAGGTGGTCGCCGGCGACAAGGCTCGCGCGAGCAGGGGAGCATGTCTGGCGAATTGGCGCGGCGACGGTGATGCTCAATGTGCTCGCAGGGGGTCCAGGGCAGGCTTGTGCTGGCGAGGCGGCAGGTGGCATGTGGGTGCCCGTGGCGTGCGCGCTGCGACGTCCACGGGATACCTGGCCGTTCTGGGCGCGCGCATTCCGGCGCTGGTCGGCGTCCTCCTCGACAACGGCGTGCATAGGCAGGTGTAGGGAGGCGAGGTGGAGCCAGGGGACATGGTGGCCAGGGTGAGGAGGAAGGAGAAGAGAGGGGGGTGTGCCAAGTGTGGCATGGCCGGCATGGCCATGGCCATGATGGTTTTGGCCCCCCTCTTAGGGTTACTATGCATGGGCTAGGGTGAGAGAAGTCAAGGGAGCAATGTGGAGGGATTGGGGGCGGGTTAGGGTAGTGTAGATCACTATTTGACATAGTGTCAAATAGTGCCATAATTGGAAATTGCAAAATTGTCCCACTTTAAAATGAGTTCAAATGATTGACCAAATTGAAATGTGTGTGTTTAGTTAAGTTACAAATGACCAGAGAAGATGAGGTGTGGTGGTGGAAATTCCAAATTCAAAGTATTGCAAAAATTGCTAAGTGTGAGATTGTTGAATATGATAAAATGTTCCAACTTTGGATGAGCATAGCATTTGATCCAAAAAGAATTTGGCCTGGTGGTCTTTACAAAAAGTGTTCACCTTGATGTTGTCTTGGATGAGGTTCAAAGAGTTATCAAAGTTTAGTTTGAAAATTTTGAATTGCAAGGGCTCAAAGTGGTGATCATACTATAATTGGCAGATTTGACCAATATCATATGTGAGCCAAATTTGAGTTCAAAAATGATTTGATTTGTGTTTCTTTGATACCAAAAGTTGTAATAAGTGTTTAGTAACATTTTTCAACTAATGGTGAAGACCAAAATGGTCTAAGTCAAAGATTTAGAAAAATGGCATAAAGCCATATGTGAGGGTTTTGGGATTTTCTAGCTTTTATTCTTTTATTTTTCTTTGCTTCACTTTGACAAGAGTGAGGTTTATTTGGTGTTCTATTGAGTTGGGTGAAAGGTTCACACCATTTTGAGGCAATGGAAGGGCCTAGGTCAAGATTTGATATTTTGGGCTAAGTGCCACATATGCCTCTATGCATAAGTTTGATTTCATTTTTCTTCTCACTAGAATTGGTTGAGGAGTGCTTGGTTGAGTGTGTTGAGGTATTTCAATTCATCTACTCAAGGTAGACAAAGCAAAGCTTCATCATTTTCAAAAAGTAGCCATAGGCTTGCATATGCCTTTCTCTCATTTAAGATCTTTCCTTTTTTTATTTTTCAAAGGTGGGTGACAAGAGGGATGAGGTTTAGGGTTTAGTGGGGTTCACCATGGTTCACCACTATTTAGAAAAATAAGAGAGGTAGGGTTCAAGAATTTGCACATTAGGGCTATATGCCCACATATGTCTTTTTCTTTATTTTGGATTTCTCAAAATAGATCCACTTGGTTTTGAGAAGGTTAGGGTTTAGGGTTTTCTTATTTGATTTATCTTTTCATTTTTATTTGGTTGGTGGTCTTCACTTGATCACTTTAGGGTTTTAGGGTTTATCACATAAGCATAATAACACTCATCATGGCAAAAACACAAGTAATAGGTATGAGCACTATGCATAGTACTCTATATAGGAAAAGTTTTTGTTGGTTCTCATTTTTGGAAAAAGGAATTTCATTTTCTATTTGTTTTGGAATTTGGGATGTTACAAACCCTTCCCCCTTAAACAAATCTCGTCCCGAAATTTTTAAGAAAAGTTAGGTTCCTAAGAGAGATTGGGCGATATGATTTAACAGGAAGACATACTTGGCATGGCCTGAGGTGCTTCTTGGGCTTCTGTGGCAGTCATGTTGTAGAAGCGGCCGTTGTTGTTCGTTCTTTCTTGCGGCAAAGCGGCGTTGGTTCTGAGCAGGTGCAGCAGTGTTGGAGGCAATCTTGGCGAGTCTCTTGGGGCACTCATTGGAGTAATGCCCAACCACTCCACACTCATAACAAGTGATGGTGGCCTTGTCCTTGGTGGCGACGGGGATGGCGTTGCTTCCAGTCCTAGGGCCAGTGTTGTTGTTGTTGTTGTTGTTGTTGTTGTTGTTGTTCCCTTTGTTGTTGGTGTTGGGGTTGTTGTTGCTGGTGTGATTGTTGTTGTTGTTTCCTCCGGGCTTCGGGGGTCCTCCATGGTTATTGGTGTAGTTTGGGCGGTAAGTCTGCAGTGGGCTTGTTGTATTTTGGAGTAAATCCTCCATGAGTTGTTGCGGTACTTCTGGGCATTGTTGGACCCATGCTGGTTCATCCGGCGTTTGCGGTTCTCGTTGGCTTGGTGAAGCTTCCCTTCCATCTGGATGGCTGAGTCCACCAAGGCTTCTAGAGCAGCAAAGGGAATGTTGACCAGTACAGTTTGCATCTCGTCATGGTTCTAAATCTCTCCTTCCGCTTCTCATTGGTGTCGGTTTCGGGCGTACCTTGACAGAGTAAGGAATCTGTCGCGGTATTCCACCACGGACATCCTGCCTTGTTTGAGTTCGCGGAACTCGTCTCTCATCTTCTTGATCAGTCCTTGGGGCACATGGTACTTGCTAAACTTCAGCTTGAAGTCTTCCCAGGTCATCATTTGTCCCGTATTCATTGCGCGGGCGCTTGTCCACCAGGCTCGTGCAGGTCCTGACAGGTAGTGGGTGGCGAACAGTTTCTCTGCGGCTTCAACTCCCGCAACTTCCAGGTTGTTCTCCATTGTCGGAGCCAGTCATCGTCTAGTGGCTCTTCCGTCTTGCTGAAAATAGGTGGGTTGGTGTTCTGAAAGTTCTTGAGCTTTGACCCTGGTGATCATGGTTTCCATGGCCGTGGTTGTTCTGAGCGCGCAAGCGATGTTGGCTTGGCGTTCAGCTCTTTCGGCTTCTCGGTCAGCCATCATCATCTCTAACATCTGCATCATGGCGTCTTGGTTTGCACCGCGGGTTGGTGGGGCCATCTGATTATCGAGGTAGATGATAAGATAAGAGGGAAATTTCTATGGTTTGTTTGAGTTAAAGTTCAAAAAGTTTCAGAAGTTCAAAACTTGAAAACTTGAGTAGTGTTGAAGGGGTAAAACCAACAACACGTTTTCATTCATACCAAACATCACACATTACAATTCTAACACACCGTTGGTTTGAAGAACCATTCATTCGTTCTACGATACAAAGGGATCCTGATACAAACTCACACCTACGATAGTGCTTTAGTGATACTACTCTTCATTTTCATGGGTGATGTGCTTAGCGACCAGCGCGGGCGTTGTCCAACTCCTTGCGGGTCTTGTGTAGCAGGAAGTCCAGGCATGCGACATAGTAGTTCATCTCCGGGTGCGGTGGCATGGTTAGTGGTCCTCCCATGGGGTCATGTCTTGGGTAGTAGACAAAGCGAGTGTTCTTGATCTGGTTCTCATTTTGTCCGCACAGACGGGCAATTGCTTCCTGCATGGCTTTGGCTATTCCATCCTTCCAAGTGTTTCCCGTTACAGAAAACCAGATGGTTTCCCATATTGGGGCTCCAAGTTTTCCTCTCAGATCTGCAGTAACTTCCCACCGAGGTGGTCCTCCCGACGGATGGTTGAGGAGTATTCCGAAGAACTCGGGATACGGGCGTCCCAAATATTCAACTAGTTGCTTCAAATCCTTCTCGAACATTAGGTTTCCTCCGTGGCCAAGCTGATAGAACTCCCATTGGTACTCCATCTATGCACCAAGAGGATGAGTAAGTTAAAGAAGTAGTCAAGTGTACAAAATTTTATGTAGGCTTGCAAAGAAAAGTAGAGCCTAGATTTCTCATTTTTGAAAAAGATCCCAAGGATAAGGGTGAGAATAAGTTTTCACAAATATTCATTTCATTGGTTTTTGAAACTAAGTTTTTCAGACGTCCATTCTAACTAGGGTCTCCTAAGGTCAAACAATGGCTATGATACCAACTTGTCAACACCCGGATTTTTAAGTCCAGATGCCTGTTATGCCGTACATCGCAATCCCAGGAATATTGTTGTTGCGAGACATAACGGTTGAATATCATAAGTCATCATTCATTACATATCATAGTCGACTTACAAATAGATCACATGATCCAATATTACAATAATAGTTGAACTATTGTTCCAACACACATCACAAATACATAGCGGAAGCGTAGATATAAGGGGACTCTATAGTCCACAGGCCAACGCTTGACGTCAGGAGTAGTCCTAGTTGTCGTAGACGTCCTGCTGTCCACCATCGTCATACTGCTGCTCCTCTTCATAGTCTGGCCATTTGAATAGCCAGGGACACAGCCGTGAGTACTTTAAAGTACTCGCAAACTAATACTAGTGTAAGTACTATCAATTCTAGTAAAGGGGTACTAAGCTCTAGTTTCTTTTGCATAAAGCCAATTTTGATTCACAAGTATTTGAATTAAAAACTCTTCATGTACTAACTAACTCAAGTGGGAACATTAGTGTCATTCCCACAACATTGTTGTGATTCAACCCAAGTCACCATTTCACCATCAACTTTTGTAAGATTCTAACACTGGAAACTGTATGGCCTTTCCAATCGTCCGTAACCGTGGACACGGCTATTCGAATAGGTTTACACTGCAGAGGTTGCACACTTGTGCCACAATATTTGATTTCATCCGTCGGGATACCCCGAATCATCGTAACACAGTACGCGGATCATCAACCATAACCTTTCATTTACAAACTCTAGTATGAGCACCTCTCCCCATGAGCTTGGCCTCCCAGTGATGACCAACTGTCAACCTGGAACTGCACAGGGCTTGGCCGTACAATTCACCTCAATTCACATCATTCATCAACAACGGAGGCAGCCTCGGCATAACCCCTATGATGTGTGTTAAGAGGGAACCCATACTAAGGTTCATAAACTTCGAGTTAAGCCCATACCCATAATCACGTATTGTGGGGGTACTTATGAATTGGAAAGGTATCGCATCCAAACCAATATTAGTTTTTAATCAAAAATCACTATCTTCTCTTGGTCATATTCACCTTCAAAATTCATTCAATGAAATGCATCATCATTCCAAAGTTTTCAAATTCATTTCAAGTCACATGTTCCCATATAGAGTAGTCAAGTTTAATATTAGCACTAGCATCTACTCATGAAGGGTGCTAACTACTTGGAATGCTAGTTAGGCTAAGTTGGATATTCTTGTACTAATCTAACATTAACCCCATTGAATCATGAATCAAAAAGTACTTTGATAAATCAAAGCAAAAAAGCTTGTAAGTAAAGCTTGTAATAAAACTTGGGATAGGTTCATGAATCATAAGAAAAGATGAGTGTGCCTTGTTCTGGGTAGAACTTTGCACATTGCAAGAATATTAGCTTGCAACATTATAACTTGCAATAGTCTAGCTTGCCTTGGTTGTTGATGGGGTCAAAGTTCTCCTCTTCTTGGGTAGAATCCTTCCTCTTCCTGGTATTCTTACTAGCGTCTATGCACGAATACGAGGATACAATCACCAAACAATTCATTGGCTATTCCCACATCACATATATTCACACAAACTATTCCAATCACATAATTAATATAATTAGGGTGCATTGGTTGTGTGACTTGAGGAAAATAATTCCCTCTCATTACATATGTAAATGATAGTTTCCATATAGTTCTTGAGAATAATTTCCTCTCATTGAAATCTTCTTAAGATTTAATTTCTCAAACAATAGTACATGATATCATGTTGACCTAAGTCAACCATTCATCACCATTATTTGAGAAAAAGAATTAAATGAAGTAGAATACCTCATACCATTGGATAATGCCTATTATGATTTAATATCTCCAAGCCTTTCATATGATATTATTTGACCAGGGGTCCAACTTCATATGAATGCATTTGGGACAAGATTTAAATGAAGTGAAACACTTCATATGATTTGCATAATAGTGTTGGACAATATCAACTAACTAAATTAGCCATATAGTCCTTTATTTAATTGAGGCCTTGATCACTCAAAGTGACCACACCATATTCTTGCAGAAACAATTAGTGTAAGTTAAATCTGAGCTATTGGAGTTGGAATCAACTAAATATCTATTTTGGTTGATTTTTAATAATTATTTGAGTATGAAAAAGTCCCTGCCTTCTTCTTTTTATCCATTTAATTCTACAACAAATCTTGAGGTGTGACCAGTGGCATATTGTAGATATTTTTACTAGCTTTCCAACCATATAAAATTCATTGCATTTGGTTAAGCCAATTTGAATCTATTGATTTTCAAAGTTTGTGCAGTATTGAAATTACTTGGAAATGTTTAAAAGGAATTTGAATTAATAGGGCCGGCGGGAAATGAAACCAGATTCGAATTAAAACGGCCCAGTCCAGCCCACCACGGTCCACAGACGTGCGGCGCGCTGACAGGGTGGGGTCCAAGCGTCAGTGGCTCAAACTTACCGAAACTATATGGGTGAACGTGGGACGTCAGATGAGAACGAGATCGTGCGGTCGAGGCGCGTCGTCGTCGTCGGGGAGAAGGGGTTGCTGCCGCGGCGGAAGTAGGGGTCGGCGGCGAGCTGGAGCTCCGGCGAGGGTCGGCGTTGACGCGAGACGAGGTTGTCGTCGACGGCGAGTGCGCTGGTACCAGTGGCGTCGCCGATGGTGCTCGGATTCGTCGGCGGCGATCTCAGCTCCGCCGCAGGCTCCGGCGATCAATTGGGCGGCTCCGGTGAGCAATTGAGGGAGAGAGATGGTCGAGGAGGATCAGAAGAGAGAGGGAAGCGAGGTTGGTGTGAGGAGTTGGGGTGCGGGAGGTCCTCCTTTTATAGGGTGAAGGGTGGCCGTGGCGGAGCTGGCAGGCCGACAGCATAGCGGCTGCTCCGGCGAGGGAAGGGGGCTAGCGAGGCATGCGCGAGGTAGAGGGTGTCTAGGCGATGCTAGCGCGCTAGCTAGCTAGGTGAGGGACGGCCTGTGGAGCGAGCGCGACGACAATCTCTGGCGGCACGGGCGCGGGAATTCGGCGAGGTGGTCGCCGGCGACTAGGCTCGCGCGAGCAGGGGAGCATGTCTGGCGGATTGGCGCGGCGACGGTGATGCTCAACGTGCTCGCAGGGGGTCCAGGGCAGGCTTGTGCTGGCGAGGCGGCAGGTGGCCTGTGGGTGCCCGTGGCGTGCGCGCTGCGACGTCCACGGCATACCTGGCCGTTCTGGGCGCGCGCATTCCGGCGCTGGTGGCGCCTCCTCGACAACGGCGTGCATAGGCAGGTGTAGGGAGGCGAGGTGGAGCCAGGGGACATGGTGGCCAGGGTGAGGAGGAAGGAGAAGAGAGGGGGGTGTGCCAAGTGTGGCATGGCCGGCATGGCCATGGCCATGATGGTTTTGGCCCCCCTCTTAGGGTTACTATGCATGGGCTAGGGTGAGAGAAGTCAAGGGAGCAATGTGGAGGGATTGGGGGCAGGTTAGGGTAGTGTAGATCATTTGACATAGTGTCAAATAGTGCCATAATTGGAAATTGCAAAATTGTCCCACTTTAAAATGAGTTCAAATGATTGACCAAATTGAAATGTGTGTGTTTAGTTAAGTTACAAATGACCAGAGAAGATGAGGTGTGGTGGTGGAAATTCCAAATTCAAAGTATTGCAAAAATTGCTAAGTGTGAGATTGTTGAATATGATAAAATGTTCCAACTTTGGATGAGCATAGCATTTGATCCAAAAAGAATTTGGCCTGGTGGTATTTACAAAAAGTGTTCACCTTGATGTTGTCTTGGATGAGGTTCAAAGAGTTATCAAAGTTTAGTTTGAAAATTTTGAATTGCAAGGGCTCAAAGTGGTGATCAGACTATAATTGGCAGAATTGACCAATATCATATGTGAGCCAAATTTGAGTTAAAAAATGATTTGATTTGTGTTTCTTTGATTCCAAAAGTTGTAATAAGTGTTTAGTAACATTGTTCAACTAATGGTGAAGACCAAAATGGTCTAAGTCAAAGATTTAGAAAAATGGCATAAAGGCATATGTGAGGGTTTTGGGATTTTCTAGCTTTTATTCTTTTATTTTTCTTTGCTTCACTTTGACAAGAGTGAGGTTTATTTGGTGTTCTATTGAGTTGGGTGAAAGGTTCACACCATTTTGAGGCAATGGAAGGACCTAGGTCAAGATTTGATATTTTGGGCTAAGTGCCACATATGCCTCTATGCATAAGTTTGATTTCATTTTTGTTCTCACTAGAATTGGTTTAGGAGTGCTTGGTTGAGTGTGTTGAGGTATTTCAATTCATCTACTCAAGGTATACAAAGCAAAGCTTCATCATTTTCAAAAAGTAGCCATAGGCTTGCATATGCCTTCCTCTCATTTAAGATCTTTCCTTTTTATTTTATTTTTCAAAGGTGGGTGACAAGAGGGATGAGGTTTAGGGTTTAGTGGGGTTCACCATGGTTCACCACTATTTAGAAAAATAAGAGAGGTAGGGTTCAAGAATTTACACATTAGGGATATATGCCCACATATGTCTTTTTCTTTATTTTGGATTTCTCAAAATAGATCCACTTGGTTTTGAGAAGGTTAGGGTTTAGGGTTTTCTTATTTGATTTCTCTTTTCAATTTTATTTGGTTGGTGGTCTTCACTTGATCACTTTAGGGTTTTAGAGTTTATCACATAAGCATAATAACACTCATCATGGCAAAAACACAAGTAATAGGTATGAGCACTATGCATAGCACTCTATATAAGAAAAGTTTTTGTTGGTTCTCATTTTTGGAAAAAGGAATTTCATTTTCTATTTGTTTTGGAATTTGGGATGTTACAACAAGCAGGCAATCGGACAAGGAAAGATTAGATTTAAAACTATTGTAAACCTAGTCGTACTCGGTGAGACCTCTTGAGACCTAGCCACTTATATAAAAGCCAGGAGAGGGGCTGCCGAGGGGACACACAATCAATCTTAGCAATCTTAGCCACCAGAAGCTTAGATCTAGGTCACCATAGCGCTTAGCCATCTCGACGAGATTTCCGCCGAACTATTCGGCACCCCATTGTAACCTATTATCATCATAATCAAGAACAGACAGGCAGGACGTAAGGGTTTTACCTCATCGAGGGCCCCGAACTGGGTAAATCGCTCTCCCCGCTTGTCTGTGAACCGATGTCTCGTGTCAGCTTGCAGGATTCCATCAACCCTAAGCCCCTATCGGAGGGCATTGCCGAGGAGCACCCTCGACATCGGGGGTCCATCACCAAGCTCACTCGCTGAAGAGGCAAAGCCGAGGAACACTAGTAGAAAAAGGCCTAGCCGTAGGATCACTACTAGTGGCGCACCTCTACATGGTGCTCCACTGCTATCATAGTTACCAGTGGCGCACCTGGTGAATAGTGCCAGGTGCGCCACTACTATGTTTGCCAAAGGTTTGACCCACCCCCTATACATAGCAATGGCGCACCATGTACATGTCGCCACTGCTATTTGAGGTAGCAGCAGCGCACCTATACATGGTGCGCCATTGCAATGTATATGTGGGTGTTGGAAATGTTTGGGCACCACTTAGGAGTGGCGCATCATAGTGCTGGAATCGCCTTGTCGGTTTTTAAAATAATAACATAAATAGATATAAAATTTTAAAAAATAAAAATCCTTCAACATGCCAATGTATTATGTCATCTAGTTTTAATAAAAATTAACAAACATGAATTTTGACTTTTTTTTTTGCAAAATGGCGTCATGTTTCGGTAAAACAGGATTTTAGGTTGCATACGACCTCCGATGGAAATCTTTTTTATATGAAAATGTATCTACGCAAAATTTTAAGAATAATTTCAATGCCCTATGGAGTTTATACAATTTTTATATTCCACAAAATCGAAAAGAAAACATGACTATTTTAGGTTTTAGATTTCGGGCAAAAATTTCAAAAAAAGAGGAAAAAATAGCAGTGGCGCACCAAGGCTTGTGGTGCCCCACTGCTAACTTTCCGCCCTACAAAATTTGAAATGGTTGGCTACCCTTTACCCTTATCCCCACCCTCCTCCTCCACTCCAGCCTCCTCCTCCTCCTCCACTACTTCCTCCTCCACTCTGGCCTCCTCCACTCCAGCCTCCTCCTCCACTCCGGCCTCCTCCACTCCAACATCCTCCTCCAAATCTTCCTCCACTCCGGCCTCCTCTTCCACTCCCCCCTCCTCCACCTTCTCCAACTCCGGCCTCCTCCTCCACTCCTCCTGCTCTCCTCCACTCCTCACCTCTCCTCCATCCTCACCGACAGCTAGGCTATGAGCATGAACATGAATGGGACAAATAATTTGAAGAATAAAAATGAGCAAAAATAATATGCAAAAAATCGATAAAATGTGCCAGATCTAGATTTCAAATTTTAGCAGTGGTGCACCTACTTTTTGTCTAGTGGCGCACCTCACACTTTTAGCAATGGCGGGCCAGGGAGCTAGTAGTGGCAAACTACGTGGTGCGCCACTGCTAAGCCAGATAGCAATGGCACACTGCTGGTGCGCCACTGCTAACAATTAGCAGTTGCGTGATAGCAGTGGCGCACTACGGTGCACCACTGATAGCCGATTCCGGTGTGCCACTGATTATCTTTTTTCTAACAGTGGAAGGAGCCAATCTGCAGCGAATGGCCCAGAATCTTTGGCGACTGAGGCCTAGGACCATGCCCTGGAGAGTAGGTTAGGGTCCAACCGGCCTTTTAGCTTGCATCAACCATAGTGTTTATCCTTGTGAACCCTAGCCAAGGGTGCTCATATAAACCCTCGGGCAAAACCCTAGAAGGGATCCAATCTTGCCGTATCGCGCAACACCCTAGCTCACAGTCGCCCTCAGCCGACTCGCCAAGCACCCCCATTGTGAACACTTTGATCAATACAAACTAGTAAGACGTAGGTCTTTTACTTTCCGGAGTTGCTGAACCTGGGTAAAATCGTGCTCTCGTGCAATCTCATCCCGCGGATGGCTTCACCCTCCTTGCCTCACACCAACAAAGTGTTGCACCCGGTAGCATCTGTCGTGGTCACATCCACAACAGTATTTATTAAACAACATAGTTTAACCCAAAACCTAAGAGAAAAGTTCTAAACGACAAATCTTAGCAACAAATGTACAATCCCAAATAAGCACATAGTTCAAATTTAAACACACCTCATAACTCAGGATTCCTAGCTCATTGCCCATGAACTCGTTCTGAAATTGCAATGAAGTTCGGCGCGCATCTAGGATACGTGCCGGAGAGAGGGGAAGGCAGCGTGCAAAAGAAGCCATTGGGCAAGCTACACTGCCAACTACTAATCTAAAAAAACTAGTGACGTGTGTTCTTAGTTTGTTCGTCAACGATATATCATGGAAATCAGACGTTGACGATAATACGAATGTCGCGACTAACCGTCATAACCAAACGATGATAATTATATGAGCTCATCATCGTTCTATATATAATTAGTGACAATCAAGAAAACACAAGAATGCCACTAGTTTCCGAGAAGAACAAGAGATGGACGTTTTCAGCGACTATGTCACTTTTTCGTCCTAAACTTGTGACACGTGTCACCGGTACACGTTGTGGAGACCAGTTCACGAGCTACATATGACAATCGTTTTTTTCCCGTTAGTGGTTCGGGTAGCCACCGGTGGATTTTCGTTTTCGCGTCGTGCGAACAGTTGCGGCTATAAGCCTTTTTCCAGTAGTTCTATAGCCCGGTCGGCTATCACGCGCTTGTGGTGGACGCAAAGAAGGATTCGCAGGAGCTCCACCGTCGGATGGGCAGATTCCAGCCATGGCATACAATGAGCGAACCCTAGCGGCGCGTGCAAGAGGCGCCACCAATGAAAACAAAGAGCCACGGGTAACTGGCTTTGGAATCCCTTGTTAGGTATCATGTATGTTTCTCAAACTCTCTTTTATCTACGATAGCAAAAAAACCTAGGCCCTTATGGCCCATAGTTAGATTTTCATACTGTGAGGCCATGGTTAGATTTTCATACTGTGAGGCCTTATGCATAAACGGCCCAAAAAATTAAATATTTCTGGATCATCGTCACCCGCTTATCGGGGATATCAGGTCATGCACGGCTGCCTGAATGCGCCGGCGATTGACCAGCTGCCAGGGAGCCACCTGGATTTGCCAGACTGCTAGGATGTAGATTTTTCTTCCTCTGAACTCTCACTCAGTCACGGGCATTTAAATTTTCAAGTAAAAAAACTATAGGTTGAAGGACCGGAATTTCAACACTCTCGCCAGCGGCAATAGGGATGACGGCAACGATCAACGACATCTGATCATGATGATCCGCCGGGGGAAAGAGCCATTCCAGTGCCACTGATCATTGTAAAAGCCGAGTAGGCAAACGTTTAACTTATCTTGAAGAGTGACTGAGACCTTTCTTCCTGATGAACTCCAGTAGGCCGATGATGGGTGGGATGGAGGGGAGGCGCTGACTTCCCCTTCATCATCGCTATCTCCGGCGGAATGGCACCAGAACTTGCCACCCTAGGAGGTAGGAACGGCATCGTAAGGGACGTTGAATGTGTCGCCTGCTGCGTCGCCCCTCATCCTCATAAAAAAATAAAAATGATGAGCCATAGTTCATAGGTTTAATACATAAAGCCTCTGTTAGGGTTAGGATTAACAAATGTGAATGTAATTTTTTGATACAGAGAAAGGGTTTAGGATCCCCTGTCTCCCCTTTTCTATGATTTGGTGTCTGATTTTTTTTCCAAATGCTCTCTATAGCTGCTGAGAAAAACCTTATTTCTAGGTTTTTGTCTAATTTTAGGCCTGGGGTATCATCAGCTAGCAATACGCTGATGATACTCCCATATTTCCGAGAAAGATTGTGAGGCGGCCATGAACTTAAAATTATTGCTATTTGTTTGAACAGATCTCAGGAATGAACTTTCATAAAAGTGATTTGATCCCTCTTAACTTGCACGAAGAAGAAGCAGATACTTTCTTCGTAAATTTTGGGCTGCAAAATCGGAGAGTTCCCTCTTAAATATCTGGGTGTTCCACTACATCATAGTAAAACTGATCGCTGATGTCAAGTATTTGGCAGCATGCTTCCCCCTCTCTAATTTTACTCGTGGATGCGGCACATTGCCTCGTGAGAGCTACTGGACTTTCTACCCTCTGTATCTATATATGACGGTGATACTGCTGAGGTTGCTGAAACACTTTGCGATGATGCGATGAATTAATATAAAGTGCCTGACGTTTTTCAAAGAAAAAGAAAGAAAAAAAAAGAGAAGCCAAACCAATCTTTAGCCGTGGAATGTTTCAGTGAGTCCAAAGTCCACTAAAAAATTTACCAACTATATATTTGAAATACATGCCGTGTTTGTCGATCAACTTTGTTACGCATTACCTACTGACGCGTATTGAGATAGTCTATCTAGACCGCCATCCAAGCCGCGTGCGTTTTATGCCTGATGCCCAGCCAGAGCTTTGTCTAGAAGTCGATCTCTCAGGTCATTACATCAGAGAACAGCTAGAGTATTTGTATCCGGTGTGCTACTTGGTTGTTTAATCGTAGCGGACCAGATCAAAGCAACAGAAGGCAGCTTCTTTCTTGAAAAGGCATGGTGCATTATCTAATGACATTGATCCAGTCTCTCATAGTCTCATTGTCGTGCGTCACCTAACAACACGTGAAACAAGTTCCTTTGAACTGCTCTTTGCACCCCTTGGCCATTCCTGGCTCCTATATATACGTACCATACAAACAGACCATAGAACACAAGAACATAACATTCTTCTCGAAATCAAACATGGATTTGAGAACAGGACTCTGCTGTGCTCTGCTACTGGTGGCACTGTTGCCTCTTTCTGCTAATGCGTCCAGCAAAGTAAGATACTTTTTCTTTGTTCAGAAGGTTTATCTTTTGCATAGTTTCGGCAATTACCCGGCCTATTCTGATACTGTTTCTTAGCGACTTTCTGCATCGAAATCTCAGCTCTACATAGTCTATATGGGGGATAAGAAACATGATGATCCATCCATGGTCACCGCGTCGCACCATGACGCACTAACCTCTGTTCTTGGGAGGTACGCTAGCCTGACATATTCCGCGTTACATATAATTACAACGAAGTAGAAGTGAAGTCTATAGTTTACAGCTAACATGTTTGTTTTACCTGCGACAGCAAGGACGAAGCCTTGAAGTCTATTGTTTACAGCTACAAGCACGGATTTTCTGGATTCGCGGCAATGCTCACGGAGTCTCAAGCTGAGGCACTAGCAAGTACGTAGTTGTCGATCCTGAGATGGGATCTTTGTATTCTATATACATGATAAATGTAATCTAATCAATTATTCTGAATGTAGAGTTCCCTGAAGTTATCACTGTGAAGCGTAACACTTTCCACAAACTGCACACAACTCGGAGTTGGGACTTTCTTGGCCTTGACTACCAAGCACCACAGCAATCGGGCCTCCTCCAGAAAGCCAAGTACGGTGAAGATGTAATCATCGGTGTCGTGGATACAGGTTTGCAATTCCATCTCATCTTTAGATCCAAAACATGAGAAAAACTTGAGATTGAGCACGCCAATTAACCCGATGCATACACATATATCATTATGTTCAACAGGCATATGGCCTGAATCACGAAGCTTTAATGACAGAGGGTATGGCCCTGTGCCAGCACGGTGGAAAGGGAAATGCCAGACCGGCGAGCAATTCAACGCCACGAGTTGCAACAGAAAGATCATCGGGGCACGGTCGTACCATCGTGGTATTAGTGCTGAGTCGCTCAAGAGCGACTATAACTCACCTAGGGACATCAACGGCCACGGCACACACGTCGCCTCGACGATAGCTGGCGTGGAGGTACAAGGCGTGAGCGTAGGGGGCCTAGCCTCCGGCGTGGCACGAGGTGGGGCGCCACGTGCACGGCTTGCTATCTACAAGGCGTGCTGGGAGGGCGATGGTTGCCCTGACGCAACGGTCCTCGCGGCTATTGATCATGCCATACACGACGGCGTGGATGTGCTATCACTCTCGCTAGGAGGGTTCGGTCCTGAGTACTCCGGGACGCTGCACGCTGTGCAGAGAGGGATCTCGCTCGTGTTCTCCGGTGGGAACAATGGACCCGTGCCGCAGACGGTGACGAATGCCGTTCCTTGGGTCACCACAGTGGCAGCTAGCACGATTGATCGGGCTTTTCCGACACTGATATCGCTCGGGAATAACGAAAAACTGGTGGTAAGTACAAACAATTGCTCTCTGGCATGCAAGGATAGTTAATTATAATATAGTTTTGGCAAATTAACTTCAATCCGCTGCAGTAGTTAAAACTAGCAACAAATAAATTTGGCGTATACACAACTCCTTATTGTGTGCTTGTTTCACATGCAGGGGCAATCTCTTATGCACAATGCGTCTCTGATCAGCAAGGACTTTAAGGACCTAGTTTATGCGAGGAGGTAAATGGGCAGCCGCTTGACACATTTGTTTCGTAGTTATAATCATCATGTAGTCATCGTTTCCCGAACTAATATACTCAATATATTACTTCTGTGCAGCTGCAACGCCGAGTTAGTGGCGTCGAGCAATGTCACCGGCAAAATCGTCCTGTGCAGTGCACCAGCGCAAGCAAAATCCAGGCCGCCCGCGATAGCATTTCAGGATGCCCTCAATCATACATTCATGGCCGGCGCGAAGGGCCTCATCTTCGCACAGTACACTACCAACCTCATCGACGACCTGGCTGGGATTGAACGCATTATGCCCGTCGTGCTGGTGGATTTTGAGATCGCGCAGAGACTCATATCGTATTTTGACACGGCAGGGTGAGAGCTCAACTGTCTGAAAGAGGATGAACGCGCGTGTTTTATTTTCCTTTCTCTAAGTATTCACGTGTGTCTAATGGAATGCTAGGAGTCCGGTGGTGAAGTTCTCCCCTACCATGACCGTTGTTGGAGACGGGGTGCTGTCGCCGAGGGTTGCCTCTTTCTCCTCCAGAGGGCCAAGCCTAGCCTTCCCCGGCATACTCAAGGTATACACCAACGTCACACATAAAAATTGTTCAAAATATAATATCTGCAAACAATTTACTCATTACATCCCCATCTAGCCTCTAAAACATGTATCTTTATGTTTGGACAGCCTGATATAACAGCACCCGGAGTCAGCATCTTGGCAGCCAGACGCGACTCATATGTTTTCTATTCCGGGACATCCATGGCTTGCCCGCATGTGTCGGCGGTCACCGCTTTGATCAAGTCGGTTCACCCTGACTGGTCGCCTGCCATGATCAAGTCCGCCATTGTCACCACAGGTACGCAACGAAAGCATACTGAAGTTCTAACACAACATATTTTATGACTAACACATGCCGTTCCTTTGGATCCCTTGCAGCATCGGTGACCGATCGTTTTGGTATGCCGATACAAGCAGATGCGGTCCCGAGGAAACTGGCCGACCCATTTGACTTTGGTGGTGGCCACATCAACCCAGACAGGGCTGCTGACCCTGGTTTAGTATACAACGTGGATGCGAAGGAGTACAATAATTTCTTTAACTGCACTGTCGGATTATTAGATGGTTGCGACTCCTACCAACTAAATCTTAATCTCCCTTCAATCGCCGTGCCGAACCTCAAGAACCAGGTCACTACATGGCGCACTATCACGAACGTCGGGCCGGTGGAAGCAACTTACCGAGCGATTGTTGAAGCTCCAGCAGGAGTAGCCGTGTCCGTGGAGCCATCAGTGATCAGTTTCACAGCAGGTGGTAGTAGAAGTGTGACGTTTAAACTAACGTTTACGGCGAAGCAAAGAGTGCAAGGTGGGTACACGTTTGGTAGTTTGACATGGTCTGACCAAAGTACGCACTCAGTGAAAATTCCTATTGCTATACGGACCGTGATACAGGACTTTGTCGCAGATACATCTTAAGTTCAGTTGTTCTCGCATGTTTCTCTTAAATAAAAGTTGGGGCAACCCTGGATATGTATTATTTATTATTATTTTACACGAAATTCTTTACATGAATATAATATAGAAGTATATATTTTCTCAAGAGATTGTTTCTCTCATTTCAGTCTGTTGGTGTCAAGTACAACAATTTTTTATATGAGTTCACAACACGGCCTTACTTCACAATTTTTTTGTAGCGTATTTTCTTCAAATTTTTAATTCTCTAATCATTTCAATTAAGTATTTAAACAATAAATGTATGTATATTTTTATAAACAACCTTGTTTTATTGCAGCTTATTTACTTATGCTTACATGTCCTCGTTCACACGGGAAAAATTAATCCTTGAAACTGTAACAAATCCAACATATGCTTGAAACATGTTTGTACTCAAAAGTATGGTGATGAGGACGTGGGCATAGCCCAGTGGTCGGGGTCGCAGTGACGCACCTCAACGACCAGAGTTCGAATCCTATCAGGAACGAATTTCTGGAAGGAAAAGGCTTCGTTTCCTCCGGAGGCTGCGAGCAACGCAACCTCCGGGCCGGGCGTCGTCCGATCAATCCATCGCGTGGACCTTTCGATCGACACGCATCCCATGCGGGCCCATGAATGCAACGAGCCAACGACGACTTGTCCTCCTCCTTGCTCCTATACTCTCGTCTTCGCCATACTACGGAAAGAAATCGACAGCTGTGGCCGCTCCATTCCATCCTGCGCGGCGAGCCTCCCGGCTCCGGCAGCCACCTATCCCCGCCGCCCTCCACTCCAGCCGTCACCAATCTTGCTCCTCCTCCTAGATCTCCAGCCGCCGCGCCAACCGCCACCAACCTTCTTCCCCCTCCTAGATCTCCGGCCACCGCGCCCCCTACCGATACCCCCACGACGTTGAGCACTCACAGTCGCCGACCAACTTCAAGTGCTTTACCCTGGAGGTCCGTCTCCATTCGCTGGGTCCGAGGAGGAGACCAGGGGCGACCAATCTAGCGTGCAGAGTGCTACAAAGCGAAAGCCGTGGCGCTACCATCTCAGGGGGCGGTGCTGCAAAGCAAGGAAGGGGGAGCTTCAATCGACGCCGCGTGGAGCTGCAAAGGTGAGCGGCGGGAGCTTCAAACGACCTTGCAGTGTGTGGCGGCAGCTGCAAAGGTGCACGACCGGAGCTCCAATCGACGTTGGTTGGAGCTGCAATGGTGCGCGGCGGGAGCTCTAATCGATGTTGCCTGGGAGCTGCAATGGTGCGCGGCGGCCGGCGGGAGCTCCAATCGGCGTTGCCTGGAGCTGCGATGGTGCGCGGCGGGAGCTTCAATCGGCGTTGCCTGGAGCTGCGATGGTGCGCGGCGGGAGCTTCAATCGACGTTGCCTGGAGCTGCGATGGTGCGCGGCGGGAGCTACAGAGGTGCGCGGCCGTTGCTGCAAAGTTCTACTGTCGGAGCTGCAAGCGGCGAACGTCGTCGTTCTCAGCGCCGCACTACAAGTATTTAGGTGTATTGCAACAAAATTTATTGCAATGACAATATTTTGTCGCAGTAAATTCCAATATTACCATGAAATCTTATTTTGTGGTATTAGGGGGCGGGTATTACCACATTTTGTTTGTGTTGCAATAAGCACCACTTTTGTTGCGACATAGGCTAGTTATTACAACAAAATACCAACTCGTGGCAATAATTTAGATGTGAAGCAACAATTTTCCTTCCATTGCCATAGGTACTTTTTTGTTGCAATAGAGAACAATTATTGCAACAAAAGGTATATGCGTGGTAATATTGTGCACATATTGCCACAACAGTTTATCGTTGCCAAATAGGATGTGATATTGCAACAATATTGGGATTTTATTAATATTAATCCAGGAGTTCCGAAAAGGATGTCGCAAACCATTTTTGATGTATCCAAATTTAGACAAATTTGTGATATTTTTTAGAATGGAGGAATTATTATATACTAATAGTACCTACACATCAGGATCAAATATGTTTTTTTGTATTATTTCTGTAACAAGAAATATTTATGTGGCAGTTACACACGGAGGGCCGCAATAGGGACCGGTAAAAAATGGCGGAAAGTAGGTTTGAGCTCATGGTCTCTCGTTCCATCTACATCTACAACTACACTAATCTACATTATAAAATATATAAAAATACCCAAAGTCCCATCCAAGAAATTGTGACCGTTAGATCGATATATACAACGCTTCACAACTCACCACTGCCTCATCAACACGGAGCAGACAGTACGTACATCGCTACTCCGCTTCCACCTAAACTCCTGAACCTGGAGTAATAAAAAGAGCAAAAATTTATTATTCTAATTCCACCCAAACTATTGCACACATGGTCACTAGAAACCCCGTCCGATCTAATGCACTAGATGAAATCAAAGTGCTCATATTGTTGGTCTGCCACACCAACAAACGGACCAGATCAAATGTTCTGCCGAGCCGACTCCCCCACGCACAGCCCAATCAATTCCTACCAAAACAATCGCTAATTTGTTCTCACTAATTTGTTCGCACTTACGAAAATCACGCGCGATTTCCATTGATAGGCTTCCTTCCCATGTTCCCCTTCCGAGGCAAGATCTAAATCTACACTATATATATACTTAAAAAGGAGGAACGTGTTCCTTATTCTGCCAGTACGTCAAGATTTTCGTCGTCGTCCTCCACTCCTCGTACTCCCGCACGCGCCCATATGGGCCAGGCCCAAGTAAAACGCCAGCCTCACATCGTTCTTCCCTGCCTCGCGTCCCTGAGTCCCGAGACAAGTCTCCTCGATCCCCTTTCTTCCTCGTAGCAGCCGCCTAGGGTTTTGGCGCCGCCACGGCCGCCATGGTCCCCCCGGGGCCCCGGTACCGCTACACCGTCTGATGTCCAAACACGTCAAAGATAGGCAAAGGAGCTCGGGGCAAATCTTGACACCACCTGCCTCGCGTCAATGGCGGGATCGTGTTCAGGTCGGTCGTGAAGGAGAGGGGAAGAATGGCCGTCGCTGTTGGAGGTGAGAGGATGGGGTAGTGCCGCCGGGGAGAGGACCCAGAGGCCCAAGCGCCAATCACCCAAGAGGCCTCGCAGCTTTGGGGAACCGCCGTCGGGAAACAAATCCTCTGCCTAACAGTAGGCGCCTAGCAGGGAGACCGCTTCAGCCGCCGTCCAAAGTTCAGCGTCGATCGAGGTTGCCGCACATCCTTGGGGGAGCCGCGACAAGTGCAGATGCGGCCGTGAATGGCAGGGAGGAAGGGGAGAGGGCAGGGCCATTGCCCCTCGATGAATCTTCGGTGGAGAATTGACGAGTTACAGCCACCACAGTTGCAAGGTGCAGCCCCCTTGCTCTCTACGGTTCAATTCCAAGACCAGTTGTGATGGCGGCTCGGGCGCTGCCTTGCTGGCCAGCTCCCCCAAGCAGGGCGGGAGAGCGGAGTGGCGGCGTATGACCAGGTCGACGAATACTTCTTCATTAGATGCACCATCTCGTCTAAACAGCTAGCATGGATTTGGAGATATCTAATTCTCTATTTTTTTCTCTTCAGCGTGGGAGGGTTAGGTTCCAGGCGTAACCCAATGTTTGTTCGGCTCTTACTTGCAGGGCGTGATCTTGTGCCACCAGTGTGAATCGGGTTATGCAGGCTTCGGTAATCGTCTCTCTTCCTCTAGACCTACTACTTGCAAAATTATACTTGAGCAAACCAACGAAATGTTCAGCGCAGTGAGTACAGTGGATCTTCTTTTCTTGATCACAATGATTGATACCTGTCAGGCACGTTAACTTATACGGAAAGAAAACAGGAATGAAATGGAGCTAGGACCGAACGCATCATCATATTGGGTTTGTGCATAGAAGGTGAAGCAATTCACAGATGAAATTTTAATTAAGTAGCTAGAGGTTAGGATAGCTCAGATAGGTGTCCTTTCTTTGTCACCTGCCTTCAATCTAAAAGTGACTTGAAAGCATACATATCATAATTTTGCGTCAAGCATTTTAGTTGCAAGTTTGTGTATTTAAAATTTGTGCCAGCGATTGAGGGGTGTATCCCCGTGCGTGACCAGAAAGTAATGAATCGTGGGCATGTAAATTATTCCGTGCTTTTCTGATGAATTTTGATCATTGCAGCAATGACTGGGTAGAGGGGGGATGCTGCTCATATGCTCAAAACTACATTTCCAATCCTATACTTGGAGTTGATAAGAAAAGTTAGTTCAGATACATAATTTGCACTGCATATGTACAAGTAAATTAGATTGTGAAACTGCAGGGCATTACCCCTTCATGTATTTTGATTTTTTTTGGCACTTGGAATTATAATGTCAAATTAATTGGTGCACAAGAAAGTTAATTTGATGATTATAATTAAGCCAATATAATTCTCAGTTTCTTTGATACATAGGTGGTTATCTCGGTTAGCAGAATAAATTGTCAAATGTCATGAGAAATGACCCATCGAAGGATAGTAAATGAACCATTATATGAAAATTCTACAACTGATATAACACTACATTGTGTTCTGATTTTCTCAGACATGTTTATGCTGGACTAGGCATGCACTTCTTCAGCTTGGGTGAACCATGGAGGTGTAGAGAGCCAGTCTGAACAATCTGCTGCAACACAACTAATTCTCCATTTATGAACGTCAGAGCCGCTACCAGAACACCATGACCATAACTGCAAATTTGCTTAGGTGTCAGGGCAGTCATGGTAACCTCAAGCTTCAGTGATGCGAGCATGGACTCTCTCTTTAAGCATCTCCAGCTGTGAGGCTAGCTCTCATCTTGTTTGCGCTAAGGAACTTTTTTTTGCGAATATCTTATTGTTCAACGTAGTTACTGACTTGCTGTTCCATGAGATGTTTTTTGGTCTTTATGAAGCAGTTTGCTCATCGTCAAGTATTTTTGTGTGTTAAAAATAGAAATTTCTTGGTTATTGATGTGAAGTTTACTATCTATAACTGAATCATGCTTTCTCATGTGCGAGGTTTGTTTGTAGCTGACTTCATTGGTAGCCCCCAAATATAGTTGAAGTCAGCCTCAGAAATTTCATGGTAGTTTTCGCCACTTGATTAGCCCCCAAATGCAGGTACGCATTGGTTATTTGTTGCAAGGTTTGATCCATGTAGCAGTATCTTATTTCAGAAATTCTTTGTGTTTCATCTCTCGAAAATATAGGAATCCGATCATGTGAAGTTTGTTACACAGATGCCTCATGTAGTGCAAGGTTTCTTTCCGCTCACATCTTGTGAATTTCATAGCTCATATTCATCTCCAATAAATTATTTCTATTTCTCTCGATACTCCACTATTTATTAATACTGTCGAGATTTCTTGTTCCTGCAAGAGTTTGGAGATCATGTAGATGATTGCCTTACCTGGTACGCTTTTTTATCTATTTAACTGTACAAGGAAAGAATTGCTCCTCACTTCGAGTGCTTTATGTTTGCTGTTGCCTAATTGAGTTATGAGATCTAATAATTAGATTTTTGTTTCAGCTAGGGCTTATGGACAAAAGATTCCTAAATAAAATAGGTTCTCTACATAGTTGACGTTTTTCTGGTAGGGCATAACATCCTTATAGGCTTATAGTAAATACTGTAGTAAAGACTGTTCCATAGCCATAAACTTTTCTTAATTCTGATTTGGTACTAAATATGCATCAAAGGTGACTTGTATTTGGTATTACGTTTGTGTCTAGATCCAACAAGAGAGAATATTACCGAGCTTACAACTGCTGGGTCACGTTACATAACTACTGTTTCAAACACATATATCTGCAGTCAGTAACCTTCTGCACTATTCGCTTCAGTTCACCTCCTTTCATTTAATCTTTTTTTTTTCTATTGCTCCGCAGAAGAATAAACGGATCCACTATATTTTGTTTGTTCCATTCACCACATTACATATAAGGTGCTAATGGGTTCTACGTGTTCTAAAAAGGGGCAATTGCTTTGGTTTGTACACATGGGAGAGTGGCTGTGTTGACTACCAATGCTAGATGTACACACAACCATCTTCAAGAACTATAATATTTCATTTGTTTTACTGCTTGGAATAAATTCGATTATGTTTTAATTGTTGGGCCAATTCATCTTGATTTATGCTCTTAACCAGATTTTGGTGACAATTGTTGTTTTTGAATCAATTCTCCATAACGATTTAAAACCCCAGTGAATGTTCTTGAGTTTTCTGTATGAGCTATGTTCCTATATTTTGCAGACTCAATAGAAGAAGCAAGCTGCTGCAGATGTTCTATCACTATTCACAATTGGCTATGGTGTGCAGCGGTGAGGGAATTCGCCCCACTGATCAACGGGTGTGTCTTATGAAGGTATATTTGATATATTGTAATGAAAATTTCCACTACAGCATTTTATTCCATCTGCTTTCAATAGAAAAGCTTTGATAATCTTTTTGAAAAAATCTAGAGCGAAGCTTAGTTAACAATTCTTTATTTTTAAAGTAGGTCTAATACACCTAAAAAATTATTAGTGGCATATGTATTCCAGTATAATTAAGCTAAATGAATGAATTATTAGGGCAACAAAATCTACCCTGAGCAAAGTAAATCAACCAATTTGGTACCTTCCAGGCTTCCATTGGTTTCCTTTTCCTGGAGGGCACCTTTATGTTTGGTAATTCTGGAGCTCAGAGATCCTATATTGTGAGAAAGCAAAAGGCTTTCTTTGTCCAGTGGAGCGCACAAAATTGAGCAGTTTTTTTAGGGACGAAGGGAGTAGTATATTTCAAGCATTTACTAGCCATGAACTATTTCTTAGTACTTGGAATGTATTTGGAAAAATAACTCGAGGTACTGAATTCTGCTTGATTTTGATAATAATGATGTGATTAAATTATTCTAATCTCCCAAAAGTAACCAGTGTGGCAGAGATAATGGCAGAGAACATTGATGGGATGAAGGAAGAAGTAAAGGGAGTCTTTGTCTTCCTGCAGTGTGGTGGTGTGGAAATAGACATGCAACAAGGAGCCAAGCAGGGAGAGAATCAAGTGTGTGCACAGTGCTGCCTGTGGTGGCAAGAAAGAAGTGAAAATTCATTGCAAGCCAAAAGTGGAGCTGAAGCATAGGCTTGGAAGCTTGGATTAGGGTCTAGTTGTTTAATATATCATGTGTTGTTAGTTTTGTTTTTTAATTGACAGATTTGTGCGATTAAGCATAGACTTGTAGTGACAGGTTATGGGATTAATTGGTCAAAAAATATAACTATTTTTTCGCTTTATCGTTGAATGCCCAGTTTCTTGCATTCTTTATGGACACATGTGCACATACAAGTGAGTCGATGAATAGAGTGGAGCCATAGTGTGGATAAAGGTGATTCCATTGAAGTTCTTTGGCGGAAGGAATACGTGTTCTGTAAAAAATTGTGTATCCCTTACTGGTAGTATGTCGTGAGGATGAGATGTAAAATGAAACTGCATTAAAAAAATATTCCCTTAAATATATATATCACTCGATCTAAAGAGATAATAGGCATTTTGAATACACAAAACTATTTAGCTATGAAACTATCCATATTTCTTTGGGATTCTAGAAGATAGCCATACTCGTGTGCATTCATGATTTTAGTTTTTGGTTATCTCTTCTAACATTTTTCTGATCTTTCTTTATCTTGTTAGAGTATAGTTGTTGAATAGTTAACAAATTTGATTAGTTTAATATGTGCAATTCGGTGACGTAAATATAAGTTATCTTAAAAATATTTTACCAAATCTTGTGTTTATTGGACCGACTCGTAACGGAGCACTTCCCTGTTGTGCTTTGCTCAAACATAATCTTGAAAAAGATAAGACTCATCATACATCCGATAGTTTTGTTATGAAAACTTTATATTTTAATAATATTTTTGTTTGCTTATATGCGTCGTTGACCGTGGCAACGCACGGGCATATTTACTAGTCTACCTGAAACAGCTAAAAGCCTAAAAACCGCCCCCACGCCCTCCGACGATTTACCCTCGCCTGGGACGGCGCCACGCCGGCGGCGTCCAAGCTCGCCAACTCACGCACGCCTCCTCTCCTACAGCACTCCTGTACAGCGTGGTGCTGTGGTGCAGACGAGCCTCCTCACGCACGCGATGCCCCAGGGTGCCCCTCCCTTGGCGGTGGCGGCTGCGTTGACAAGGCCGATCAGTTCGTGGCGAAGAACGACGCCGCCGTCGTAGGGTTTATGCGCGGCATTTTGTGACATACACGTTGCAAATTCCGTTGCCTCCCTCCCAGGCGCCTTGCTCCGCCGCCGGAGCCCAGACCGCAACAACGCCGACGTGATCCCGGCACCACTCCGTCGGCCTCGGTCGTTTGCGGTCGTCGTCCTAAGCGCTACAACTACGTCCATGGTCTGGTATGTATTGATGAAGTAAATACTTGTTGGTTAATATACTTTATGGGTGGCATTAGAAACAACTATCAAATAGGAGTTAGTTAGTTTGATGCTCTTAAACATATGGCAATCGGCTTCACGCTCCTGACATAAAAAATAATGCAGAAAAAATCGCCAAAGAATTCGTGGAGAGGATAGTTGCATGGTCCAAAAATATTAAGGCGTCAGATCTGCTTGAAGAGGGTTGCAGGCTTGGCCGGTTGGGCTAGTTGTAAGTGAAGCACAGGTAATACATATTAGCTTTATCTAAATTCAAGAGAGAGGAAAGACGTTATGATACTGCTAGGACAATGTGCCTTACTGGAATATTTATGTGTTTCTCTGAGTAAGTGGCTATATGCTCTTGTTATCGCTACCTGTTGCAGGACGCAACTTATTTTTGAAAGACAGTGTTCAACTGGACTGACTGAAGTGCCATATACTGTAGGATTTGCATTCTTATGCGTTTTTCACATTACAATTAAACTTCTTATTACGGCGTTATGATAATGGAGTGGGGAAATGACTATATCCAACTTCACAATCCTATATGAATCCATTGAACTGGCAATGATAGCCAGTGAGCTATTATTCTTCGAATAACAACTCTTTGTTCATCCCTGCTGGTGAACTTACACCACAACTCTTCTCCTTTTGGCAGGTCTGGCCGGTGCTGTGATTTCCGATGATCGCGAGCGATGCAAGCGTTTAGCTGAGGTATGCCTAAGCGAAGGATTCTAACATTTGGTTGTTGACGTGGCTTGAGTTTTACATCAGTTTGCTGAAAGAAACCACTGCCTTTGGACACTTTGATTTTCTTAATGATTTTTTTGTAGGTCCCATACATCAGCAAGACTTGCTATATTCAGATATGAGCTCTTGACATGTTAGGCAAAATATTGCAAGGAATAAATATAGGATTATGTTGTTAGGCAAAATATTGCAAGGAATACATATAAGATTAGATAGAATATTATATTTTGATGCAAGATTGTAAATTATGTATTGTTCAAACAATTTACATGTAACCCGATGGTGTTCCACTAATAAATATGAAATTATTTGTCACTACCTCCATATTGTATTATATCATTTGTATATATTGTGGTATGGTTCTCTTGTCAAGAAAAAAATGAATTATCTTGCCACAAGCGTGGTGGTTCATGGCAAAATGACTAAGGCCAAAAAAATAAGGATTGTTGCCATAGTTTTTTTTTTGCCACGGAAGAGTATGCACCACTAAACGACGTTGTTGGCATAGGTTATTGCGACAAATGTCTATGGCCACACACTACCAGTCGCCACAATTCGTTACATGTTGCATTAAACTATCTCCACAAACCAAATTGTGGCATCAAGTGAGTGCTGCCACGAGACAAAATGTGGCAACTTCTAACTTGTTTGTTGCAATAGCATATTTTATTGCCACGATTGCCTTTTTGTGGTAATACCTATTACCACACGTGCAATCGCAACGACTGCCAACGAATATCACTTCGTGGCAATAGCTACGTATTGCCACAATTCGGCATGTATTGCGACAAATGATTTTGTTGCAATAGACCAGAAACCTTGTAGTGCCACCTCGTCGTGGAGCACCGGAGCCGTCATCGTCGAGTGCCAACGCAATTCTTTAGGCTCGCCGACGTCAACATCGCCTCCGTGCTGCATGTCCGCCACCGGGAGTCACCGGCGGTGCTGCAAGGGGAGCAACGTTGCTACGATGGGTGTCTTCTCCGGCAACGACGACGGCGCAGGCGGCAGTGCTGCAAGGGGAGCAACAGTGCTACGATGGGTGTCTTCTCCGGCGACGGCGACGGCGGGTTGGGGTGCTGATGCGAGAAAAGCGTCGGCGGCGAGCTGCAAGCCGGATTAGCAGTGACTAGCGCTGCTTCGTGCTACATGCGTGGGCTCACGCCATGGCTTGGAGGCAGAGCGTAGCGCTTGCAGATTTCCGGTGTGCGGGTATTTTTTCCGTTGTTTACTCTGTTCGCTGGTAGTCCTGGGACACGTGTCGGGTGCTCGAGCTGGAGGCTCCGGAGGAAAAATCCTCCGGAGGATTATCAGCACACATCTTTCTGAAATTCTCACGCCAAGGTCCCGCTTCTACTATATCATTTAGTGTCTAGTTCCTCCTAGCACTAATTCATTTTTTTTAAAGTATGGTGATGATGTGGTACAGTTCCATTATGGAAGAGAAGTCCAACTTACCCCTTAAACTTGTCCCAAAATTCAGTTTACAATGCTTAACTTTAGGTCGGATTAACTTTCACCCATAAACTAAAAAATTCGTTCAGAATACCTACCGAACATATAAACAGAACAGACTCAATCAAATCTAAACTTATTTTTTTCTTACCTAGAATTCCTACTAGATGGAAGGAGTGACTAGTGATAGATAATAACAAAATATCCTCACTGACTTGCCTCCACGTGAGCAGTAGATGGCGAGGCTGCAGCTGCCGGCCACACGCTAGCATCTCGCCGCAATGCAATTATCACACGCGAGATTATTAGGGTCTAACAAAAAAACATGTTTTTATGAAACGGAGATGATAAGGAATTAGAACTTCTGTGTTTTGGAGTCTGAATAGGATTCATGCTTGAAATCTGGTTCATTTAATCTTTTGCCATGTTTTATCATGGGGACATTGAGCAAAATGCAAATATGAATAAGGATTTCTGCGCCTATAAGTTGGACTTATCCAAGGCTTATGATAGGGTGGATTGGGATTTTCTGAAGAAAGTGATGCAAAGGATGGGTTTCTCTCGCCGATGGGTGGACTTGATAATGTCGTGTGTCACCTCGGTGAGTTATAAGGTAAAGTTTAATGGAAACCTCCTGGATTCATTTTCTCCTTCCCGGGGCCTCCGACAAGGTGATCCTCTCTCTCCATTCCTTTTTCTATTTGTTGCGGATGGTCTGTCAACACTTCTACAAAATGCTGTCGATAATAATGTCATTGATCCGATTAAAGTGTGCCGAAGTGCACCAGGTGTGTCTCATCTCTTATTTGCAGACGATAGCTTACTCTTCTTCAAGGCGCAAGGGACGCAGGCACAGAGCATTCTCCAAATACTGAACGTCTATGCCTCGAGCACGGGTCAGCTTATCAACCCCGCAAAATGTTCGATTATGTTCGGGAATGCTTGTCCCACAGTACGACGGGCTGAAATCAAGCAGGTGCTTGGAATACAACAGGAGACGTTTGAGGCTAAATATCTGGGGCTGCCAACACCAGATGGGAGGATGAGCAAGGATAAATTTGAGAGTCTCCAGGCGAAGCTAGCCAAATGCCTAGTGGAATGGGATGATAATCATAAGTCACAAGCTGCCAAAGAGGTCCTAATCAAATCCATAGCACAGTCAATCCCAGTGTATGTGATGAGTGTCTTTAAACTCCCCCTTGGGCTATGTGATGAGCTAACCAAGATGATAAGGCGTTATTGGTGGGGAGCGGAAAATGGAAAACGAAAGACACATTGGATCTCCTGGGACATTATGATGCGGCCTAAAAACTATGGTGGAATTGGGTTTAGAGACATGCGCCTCTTTAATCAAGCCCTACTTGCTCGCCAAGCTTGGCGCCTACTACAGTATCCTGAAACTTTATGTGCACAAGTTTTAAAAGCTAAGTATTATCCTAATGGTTTTTTATTGGACACTGTATTTTCAGGAAACGGATCCTCAACATGGCATGCAATTGAGTATGGTCTCGAGTTGCTCAAACAAGGAGTCATATGGCGAGTTGGAAACGGATCGCAAATTAGAGCCTGGAGGGACCCGTGGATCCCAAGAGAAGCAAACCATAAGCCACGATCAGAACAAGGAAGGTGTCGATACCGGTGGGTGGCAGATTTCTTACTGGCAGATGGAACATGGAATACGGAGCGTTTAGAACAATACTTTGTCCAGGAAGACATTAATGACATTAAACGCATTAAACCATCAGCAAGAAATGAAGATGACTTTGTGGCTTGGTTTCCAGAGAAGAATGGATTGTTCACAGTAAAAAGTGCATATCGGTTTGCACTACATAGGAGCATGATGCAGCAGGACCGTGGTGCCACAAGTTCAAGGCCGGATGGGGCAAGTACAAGTTGGAAGCTGATTTGGAACTGCCCAGTTCCGCCCAAAGTCCGGAACCTGGCTTGGAAGATCTGTCGAAATGCAATAGCAACTCAGTCCAATATGAAGCGTCGGGGTATGGCAGTCACGGCGGTGTGCCAGATTTGCGGCCGAGAGGATGAGGACGCCATCCACATTTTCTTCCGCTGTCCGCATGCACAAGGACTCTGGCGAGCAATGTCGGAGGAATGGAACCTGCCGAATATTGAGATGCTGCGGCCGGCGGGACAGGACTGGCTGATGAATCTGCTCCATGCATGTTCGGAAGATCAGCGGGCGAAAACCCTTATGACACTATGGCGGATATGGCATGCGCACAATGAACTCACACATGATAAACCTTGTCCGGCCATCGAGGGCTCAAGAAGGTTCTTGGTAAGCTACGTAGACTCCCTTTTAATGATCAAACAGGCCCCACATGCGGATATAGTGAAGGGGAAGATGGTGATAGACCAACAGCGGGGCTTCAGGAGAGACCCACAAGCAGATAACAGACAACAGGGAGAGAAGCAGAGGTGGCTGCCACCGCCAAGCGGCCATGTTAAGCTGAACGTAGATGGAGCGTACTCAGCTGATGGAAGGGCGGGTATAGGCATGGTGCTACGTGATTGCCAGGGAAAGGTCATCTTCACAGCGTGTCGACAACTGATGAACTGTCAAGATGCTCTAGAGGCCGAGCTCCTGGCGATCGAGGAAGGAGTCAAGCTCGCCTTGCTCTGGACTCCAATCAACTTCATAGTGGAATCAGATTGTTTGGAAGGTATCAAGTGGATTCAGCAAAATACTCCAAACGTCTCAGTTCATGCCTTTCGGATCAGGGCCATAAGAGACCTGTTAGGGGAAAGAGAAACTAAGCTAGTTAAGATTAATAGGGATGCAAATATTGCAAGTCATGAGCTTGCAAAGTTGGGTAGGGTCCAGGGGAAAACAGAGATGTCTCTGGGTGTTCCCCTGCCAGAAATAGCTGATATTATTGTATCTGAATGTAACCCTGCTATTTAATAAATTCTCTTTTCCCCCGCAAAAAAAAAGATCTATCCCAAAAATTTCACTCCTTGACAACAAATTAGGGAATGTTGACCCTGCCATAAAAGAAGAAGTAAAAACTAACCATGAAATATTTCTAAGAGAATAAAGCATTTCCTCAAAGGTTTATTTTCAAACCCCTAAAACCCTTTCCAACCATGGCAAGTGAAATTTCTACCATAATATAAAAAAATAGAATCATATTTAAACCTACATTAGTTCGCAAAAAACCCTACATTATATATTACACCTTTTCCTATGAAAACTTTATTAATTTACATAGTTATTTATTTTCCTTGGTTTTCTTATAGAAGAAAAGGGAAAACATGTCTCCATAATTATTTTTTGCACTAAAAAATCTAGGGAGATTTCGCATTGATATGTTACCCTATGCAGAACCTAGTTTTACCAAAACCTCTCTTTTGGCAAGTTCAAGTATTCAGATTAGAATGAAGCATTCAAATCTGCATGTAATCTAAACATCAACCAAGCCTCACCAAATTAATACTAATAATAAATCCCAAATAAATTTAGAGTGGCCCCTTCTACTTGTGCTTATTACTTGGCACCTCTGCTAGGCCAGACCAAATTAAGGCAGTGCCTTGCAAATCATGCAAGGATTTGCACTGGAAATGGTCACAGCAGTGAGTTCATGCCAATGCCATATCCCACGTACTCTTCTCTTTGTCAATCCCTAGCGCTCGGTCAACGAAGTAGGTTCCACACGGATGAAGCCCGGGAGGCACGAGGAGTCCGTCTCGTGGTTGTTCCTCATGCGCGGGCCGAAAGGCTGACCGCCGAAGGTTGAGCAGCATGTGGGCTCGTTGTTGCGATGCGCAGAAGCGTCAGCTCGACGCATGTACGAATCATCGAGAACGATGAGCCCGTCGGGACGCTATGACCAGTGCAACAAGATGATGGTGCGGCTGATGCGGGTAGGGCTGATATATCGACTGAGCCTTGGCCTCGCCAGCGACAATGGGGTGGCGAGGGAAGGAGTCGAGGCGGCGCGACACTATCGAGTGGAAGTATGGAGAAGTGGAAGTGGTGGGGTAGATGAGGAGGCATTGTGTGGCTGCCGGTTTAGGGCAAAACGGACCATCCACTTTTTTCCGCTACTTCTCAAGTGACCTCAATGTGATTTATGTATGCTACTCCTCGAGTGACCTCCATGCTTCAGGGTGCGTTGTGCCACACCAGGACGTCAACTGGGCTAATTCTGCGCCGTCGTAGGTGCGCGTTTTCTTCTAGATCATCCGCCTCTGTAGCACAAGAATGTGCGCCCACCTTTCCCGCATTGGGTGTGTGTCCTCTCTGTCTTCCCATTCAGTCCCGGCCATCTAGAGGACCTGCATCACATGTCCGTGCACTGCCTCATCTGCTGGAGGTATGGTCGTGCAAGTCCCCCGGCTTGCATCTACCTATTGTCACGTTGCTCCTGGATGGGCTCTCGGCTTACGTCCCCGACATGTATCCCTCCGCTCGTAACACGGTGATACTCGCCGTCATGTGGTCTGTGTGGAAATCTCGCAATAACACCCACCGCACAAATCATTACGCTTGTCGCTAGTCATCTCCGCATGTGGGTGGTTTGCGACCCCCGAGGTGTTGGCCTCAGTGATCTCCTGAGATGGAGCGATATCATAACATAGTCCCTCTTGCAAGCGAAAAATGCCCCCATCCCCCTATGTATCTTCAGTGCGGTATGATGTCGCCTTCGGGGCCTTCTGCGATCTATGTAAAAGGCCCCCGGTCTCCGTGTATCCCAAATCTTCCCTTTTCTTTGGTAAAATTGAGACCACGTGCAGGTGGGGTGAGCATCCCCCTCTTCCCCACCATTGCAAGCTCAAAAAAATAAGGGTATGTTCCCGGCCCAAGCAGATAGGGCATGTTTGGTAGCCCCCGACCATTCTAACCTGGCACGGGGGAGACGAAAATGGATTGTTTGGATTCTTGGGCTCCGCCGGTGTTGTGGCCGGAACGGGTTTTAAAGCACCCTCCGGCCTGCGAGGGAGGAACGGCTGAATCAGCCGTTTCCGTGGAGCTTGCCCCTTCGAGTGAAAAATTACACGCTCTCGTGCAACGGTTGCACGCATGAAGAAGCGCGAGATATGCCTCATTTACTCATGTGCATGCACTCCACTCCAGTCACTGCCCTCCTCTGTCTCCCCTCACTTACACGGACTATCATGCCCGCCGCCTGATGTCTACGGGTGCTTCTATTCTTGTAGACAGTGTTGGGCCTCCAAGAGCAGAGGTTTGTAGAACAGCAGCAAGTTTCCCTTAAGTGGATTACCCAAGGTTTATCGAACTCAGGGAGGAAGAGGTCAAAGATATCCCTCTCATGCAACCCGCAACCACAAAGCAAGAAGTCTCTTGTGTCCCCAACACACCTAATAGGTGTACTAGTTCGAAGAGATAGTGAAATACAAGTGGTATGAATGAATATGAGCAGTAGTACGGCGCCAAAATAGCTCGGCGTGCGGTTGATAGTAATATTGCGAAGTAAACATGCGTAGTAACGCAGCAGTAGTAACTCAGTAAAACAGTAAACAAGCAGCGATAGCAGTATTTAGGAACAAGGCCTAGGGAATAGACTTTCACTAGTGGACACTCTCAACTTTGATCACATAACAGAATAAATAGATGCATACTCTACACTCTCTTGTTGGATGATGAACACATTGCGTAGGATTACACGAACCCTCAATGCCGGAGTTAACAAGCTCCACAATTCAATGTTCATATTTAAATAACCTTAGAGTGCATGAAAGATCGAAACGACTAAACCAAGTACTAACATAGCATGCACACTGTCACCTTCACGCTTATGTAGGAGGAATAATACACATCAATACTATCATAGCAATAGTTAACTTCGCAATCTACAAGAGATCATGATCATAGCATAAACCAAGTACTAACACGAGTGCACACACTGTCACCATTACACCGTGTAGGAGGAATAAAACTACTTTAATAACATCACTAGAGTAGCACATAGATAAATTGTGATACAAAACATATTGCAATCATAAAGAGATATAAATAAGCACTTCACTATGCCATTCATAACAGTGAATAAGTATTCTGTGAAATATAGCCTAAGAGACCCACACGGTGCACACACTGTCACCTTTACACACGTGGGACAAGGAGTCTCCGGAGATCACATAAGTAAAACTCACTTGACTAGCATAATGACATCTAGATTACAAGCATCATCATATGAATCTCAATCATGTAAGGCAGCTCATGAGATTATTGTATTGAAGCACATAGGAGAGAGATGAACCACATAGCTAACAGCCCGAGCCTCGATGGAGAACTACTCCCTCTTCATGGGAGCAGCAGCGGTGATGAAGATGGCGGTGGAGATGGCAGCGGTGTCGATGGAGAAGCCTCCGGGGCACTTCCCCGTCCGGCGGGTGCCGGAACAGAGACTCCTGTCCCCGATCTTGGCTTCGCGATGGCGGCTCCGGAAGGTTTCGCGTACCGTGGCTTCCTCCGTAAGGGTTTTCGATGCGGGGGCTTTATATAGGCGAAAGGGCAGCGTCGGAAGGTCGAAGGGGCGACACACCATAGGTGGCGCGGCCAGGCCCACGCGCCACCTATCATCTGGGCCCACGGGGCCCTCCTCGCGCTCGGGTGTTGGATGCTTCCGGGCAAAATAGGAACCTAGGCGTTGATTTCGTCCAATTCCGAGAATATTTCGTTACTAGGATTTCTGAAACCAAAAACAGCAGAAAACAGGAACTGGCACTTCGGCATTGATACGCGTAGATGCACACGTCCGTTGGGAACCCCAAGTGGAAGGTATGATGCGTATAGAAGCAAGTTTCCCTCGTATGAAACCAAGGTTTAATCGAACCAGTAGGAGCCAAGAAGCACGTTGAAGGTTGATGGTCGCGAAATGTGATGCGGCGCAACACCGGGATTCCGGCGCCAACGCGGAACCTGCACAACACAACCCAAGTACTTTGTCCCAACGAAGCAGTGAGGTTGTCAATCTCACCGGCTTGCTGTAACAAAGGATTAAACGTATCAGTGGAAGATGTTTGCAAAGAAAACAGTAAACACAATTGCAGTAGATTGTATGCTATGTAAAGAATAGGACCGGGGTCCACAGTTCACTAGAGGTGTCTCTCCCATAAGATAAAAGCATGTTGGGTGAACAAATTACAGTCGGGCAATTGACAAATAGAGAAAGGCATAACAATGCATATACATGATATGATAAATATAGTGAGATTTAATTGGGCATTACGACAAAGTACATAGACCGCCATCCAACTGCATCTATGCCTAAAAAGTCCACCTTCAGGTTATCATCCGAACCCCCTCCAGTATTAAGTTGCAAAGCAACAGACAATTGCATTAAGTATGGTGCGTAATGTAATCAACAACTACATCCTTAGACATAGCATCAATGTTTTATCCCTAGTGGCAAGCACATCCACAACCTTAGAACTTTCTGTCACTGTCCCAGATTCAATGGAGGCATGAACCCACTATCGAGCATAAATACTCCCTCTTGGAGTTAAGAGTAAAAACTTGGCCAGAGCCTCTACTAATAACGGAGAGCATGCAAGATCATAAACAACACATGAACAATAGATTGATAATCACCATAATCATAGTACTCTCTATCCATCGGATCCCGACAAACACAACATATAGTATTACAGATAGATGGTCTTGATCATGTTAGGCAGCTCACAAGATCCAACAATGAAGCACAACAAGGAGAAGACGACCATCTAGCTACTGCTATGGACCCATGGTCCAGGGGTGAACTACTCACTCATCACTCCGGAGGCGACCATGGCGGTGTAGAGTCCTCGGGAGATGAATCCCCTCTCCGGCAGGGTGCCGGAGGCGATCTCGAGAATCCCCCGAGATGGGATTCGCGGCGGCGGCGTCTCCGTAAGGTTTTCCGTATCGTGGCTCTCGGTACTGGGGGTTTCGCGAAGCTTTAAGTAGGCGGAGGGTCAACGCGGGGGCCACACGAGGGGCCCAGGGGCAGGTCGGCGCGGCCGGGGCCTGGCCGCGCCGGCCTCCCTCCTGGCCGCCTCGTGGCCCCACTTTAGGTCTTCGGTCTTGGAAGCTTCGTGCAAAATAGGACCCTGGGCGAAAGTTTCGTCCAATTCCGAGAATATTTCTTTACTAGGATTTCTGAAACCAAAAACAGCAGAAAACAGCAACTGGCTCTTCGGCATCTTGTTAATAGGTTAGTTCCAGAAAATGCATAAATATGACATATAATGTGCATAAAACATGTAGGTATCATCAATAAAGTAGCATGGAACATAAGAAATTATCGATACGTTGGAGACGTATCAGCATCCCAAGCAGTTCTGCTCGTCCCGAGCAGGTAAAACGATAACAAAGATAATTTCTGAAGTGACATGCCATCATAATCTTGATCATACTATTTGTAAACATATGTAATGAATGCAGCGATCAAAGCAAAAGTAATGACATGAGTAAACAACTGAATCATAAAGCAAAGACTTTTCATGAATAGTACTTCAAGACAAGCATCAATAAGTCTTGCATAAGAGTTAACTCATAAAGCAATAAATCAAAGTAAAGGTGTTGAAGCAACACATAGGAAGATTAAGTTTCAGCGGTTGCTTTCAACTCATAACATGTATATCTCATGGATATTGTCAACATAAAGTAATATAACAAGTGCAATATGCAAATATGTAGGAATCAATGCACAGTTCACACAAGTGTTTGCTTCTTAAGGTGGAAGGAGATAGGTAAACTGACTCAACAATAAAAGTAAAAGAATGGTCCTTCAAAGAGGAAAGCATCGATTGCTGTATTTGTGCTAGAGCTTTTATTTTGAAAACATGAGACAATTTTGTCAACGGTAGTAATAAAGCATATGAGTTATGAAAATTATATCTTACAAGTTGCAAGCCTCACGCATAGTATACTAATAGTGCCCGCACCTCGTCCTACTTAACTTGGACTACCGGGTCTTCGCATGCCATGTTTCAACCAAGTGTCACAAAGGGGTACCTCCATGCCGCCTGTACAAAGGTCTAAGGAGAATGCTCGCATTTTGGATTTCTCGCTTTTGATTATTCTCAACTTAGACATCCATACCGGGACAACATGGACAACAGATAATGGACTCCTCTTAAATGCATAAGCATGTAGCAATGATTATTGTTCTCATATGAGATTGAGGATATATGTCCAAAACTGAAACTTCCACCATGGTTCATGGCTTTAGTTAGCGGCCCAATGTTCTTCTCTAACAATTTTGCATGCTCCAACCACTAAAATGATAGACCTTCAGACAAGACGGACATGCATAGCAACTCACATGATATTCAACAATAGTTGATGGCGTTCCCCAGAAGCATGGTTATCGCACAACAAGCAACTTAATAAAATATAAAGTGCATAAGTACATATTCAATACTACGATAGTTTTTAAGGCTATTTTGTCCCATGAGCTATATATTGCAAAGGTGAATGATGGAATTTTAAAGGTAGCACTCAAGCAATTTACTTTGGAATGGCGGAGAAATACCATGTAGTAGGTAGGTATGGTGGACACAAATGGCATAGTAGTTGGCTCAAGGATTTTGGATGCATGAGAAGTATTCCCTCTCGATACAAGGTTTAGGCTAGCAAGGTTATTTGAAGCAAACTCAAGGATGAACAAGTGCAGCAAAACTCACATAAAAGACATATTGTAAACATTATAAGACTCTACACTGTCTTCCTTGTTGTTCAAAACTCAATACTAGATATTATCTAGACCTTAGAGAAACCAAATATGCAAATCAAATTTTAGCAAGCTCCATGTATTTCTTCATTAATGGGTGCAAAGCATATGATGCAAGAGCTTAAACATGAGCACAACAATTGCCAAGTATCACATTATCCAAGACAGTTTAGAATTACTACATGTAGCATTTTCCAATTCCAACCATATAACAAATTAACGAAGAAGAAACTTCGCCTTGAACATTATGAGTAAAGCCTAAGGACACATGTGTCCATATGCAACAGCGGAGCGTGTCTCTCTCCCACAAAGTGAATGCTAGGATCCATCTTATTCAAACAAAAACAAAAACGAAAACAAACCGACGCTCCAAGTAAAGAACACAAGATGTGATTGAATAAAAATATAGTTTCAGGGGAGGAACCTGATGATGTTGTCGATGAAGGGGATGCCTTGGGCATCCCCAAGCTTAGACGCTTGAGTCTTCTTAAAATATGTAGGGGTGAACCACGGGGCATCCCCAAGCTTAGAGCTTTCACTCCTCTTGATCATAGTATATCATTCTCCTCTCTTGACCCTTGAAAACTTCCTTCACACCAAACTTCAAGCAAACTCATTAGAGGGTTAGTGCAATTAATAATTCACTCATTCAGAGGTGACACAATTATTATTTTCACTTCTGGACATTGCATAATGCTACTGGACATTAGTGGATCAAAGAAATAAATCCAACATAGCAAAAGAGGCAATGCGAAATAAAAGGCAGAATCTGTCAAAAACAGAACAGTCCGTAAAGACGAATTTAGAAATGGCACCAGACTTGCTCAAATGGAAAAACTCAAAACTAATGAAAGTTGCGTACATATCTGAGGATCACGCTCGTAAATTGGCAGATTTTTTCGAATTTTCTACAGAGAATTGTGCCCAGATTCGTGACAGACAGCAATGCTGTTTCTGCGCAGCAATCCCAAATATAACATCAACTTTGACATAGAAACTTTACTTGGCACAAAAACATGATAAGGAGAGGTTGCTACAGTAGTAAACAACTTCCAAGACTCAACAAAACAAAAAATTGCTGTAGGTAAAAACATGGGTTGTCTCCCATAAGCGCTTTTCTTTAACGCCTTTCAGCTAGGCGCAGAAAGTGCAAATCAAGTATTATCGAATGAAGAAACATCATTACCAGGGGTGTTGGGAGTTTTCTCAACCAAGCATAGTATATTTGATATATAAGTTTTAGCGTCTCCCTTTTCATTAGTCTTAGGCTTGCTACTCTCATCGAACAAATTTTCAGGAACAAGCCAAGCATAGTTATTTTCTAATGCATCATTCATAGCTAGGAGTTTACATGGTATTGGTGCTTTGATTTCCCCACCATCATTAATGTTATTAGTGTACCTTATTCTATCCATGTCCATTTTTTCAAGTAGACCAATAAAATTGGTATGAGAACCTAGCATATTAAATTTAGCAAAAACTTTTCTAGCCTCTCTTGCTAGACCACCAAATTCTCTAAGAAGGGTTTCTAAAACAAAATCTTTCTTTTCCCCCTCTTCCATATCACCAAGTGTAAGAAACATGTGTTGGATTATAGGATTGAGATTAACAAATTTAGTTTCCAACATGCGAACTAAAGCAGCAGCAGCAATTTCATAGGTAGGTGCAAGTTCTACCAAGTGTCTATCTTCAAAATCTTCAGTGATACTAACATGATTGAAAAATTCTTCTATATTATTTCTCCCAACTATGGACCCACGTCCTACCGGTATGTCTTTTGTGGTAAAATTAAAAGGAAACATGATGCAATAAGCAAAAAGTAAACTAGGCAAACAAAGTAAAGACAAGTAACTAATTTTTTTGTGTTTTTGATATGGAGAGCAAGACAGTAAATAAAGTAAAACTAGCAACTAATTTTTTTGTGTTTTGTTTAGGTGCAGCAAACAAAGTAGTAAATAAAATAAAGCAAGACAAAAACAAAGTAAAGAGATTGAGAAGTGGAGACTCCCCTTGCAGCGTGTCTTGATCTCCCCGGCAACGGCGCCAGAAATTTAGCTTGATACGCGTAGATGCACACGTCCGTTGGGAACCCCAAGTGGAAGGTATGATGCGTATAGAAGCAAGTTTCCCTCAGTATGAAACCAAGGTTTAATCGAACCAGTAGGAGCCAAGAAGCACGTTGAAGGTTGATGGTCGCGAAATGTGATGCGGCGCAACACCAGGGATTCCGGCGCCAACGCGGAACCTGCACAACACAACCCAAGTACTTTGTCCCAACGAAACAGTGAGGTTGTCAATCTCACCGGCTTGCTGTAACAAAGGATTAAACGTATCGAGTGGAAGATGTTTGCAAAGAAAACAGTAAACACAATTGCAGTAGATTGTATGCTATGTAAAGAATAGGACCGGGGTCCACAGTTCACTAGAGGTGTCTCTCCCATAAGATAAAAGCATGTTGGGTGAACAAATTACATCGGGCAATTGACAAATAGAGAAAGGCATAACAATACATATACATGATATGATAAATATAGTGAGATTTAATTGGGCATTACGACAAAGTACATAGACCGCCATCCAACTGCATCTATGCCTAAAAAGTCCACCTTCAGGTTATCATCCGAACCCCCTCCGGTATTAAGTTGCAAAACAACAGACAATTGCATTAAGTATGGTGCGTAATGTAATCAACAACTACATCCTTAGACATAGCATCAATGTTTTATCCCTAGTGGCAACAGCACATCCACAACCTTAGAACTTTCTGTCACTGTCCCAGATTCAATGGAGGCATGAACCCACTATCGAGCATAAATACTCCCTCTTGGAGTTAAGAGTAAAAACTTGGCCAGAGCCTCTACTAATAACGGAGAGCATGCAAGATCATAAACAACACATGAACAATAGATTGATAATCACCATAATCATAGTACTCTCTATCCATCGGATCCCGACAAACACAACATATAGTATTACAGATAGATGATCTTGATCATGTTAGGCAGCTCACAAGATCCAACAATGAAGCACAACAAGGAGAAGACGACCATCTAGCTACTGCTATGGACCCATGGTCCAGGGGTGAACTACTCACTCATCACTCCGGAGGCGACCATGGCGGTGTAGAGTCCTCCGGGAGATGAATCCCCTCTCGGCGGGTGCCGGAGGCGATCTCCGAATCCCCCGAGATGGGATTAGCGGCGTCTCTGTAAGGTTTTCCGTATCGTGGCTCTCGGTACTGGGGGTTTCGCGACGGAAGCTTTAAGTAGGCGGAGGGTCAACGCGGGGGCCACACGAGGGGCCCCGGGGTAGGTCGGCGCGGCCGGGGCCGCGCCGGCCTCCCTCCTGGCCGCCTCGTGGCCCCACTTCGTTAGGTCTTCGGTCTTCTGGAAGCGTGCAAAAATAGGACCCTGGGCGAAAGTTTCGTCCAATTCCGAGAATATTTCTTTACTAGGATTTCTGAAACCAAAAACAGCAAAAACAGCTCTCTTCGGCATCTTGTTAATAGGTTAGTTCCAGAAAATGCATAAATATGACATATAATGTGCATAAAACATGTAGGTATCATCAATAAAGTAGCATGGAACATAAGAAATTATCGATACGTTGGAGACGTATCAGCATCTTGTTAATAGGTTAGTTCCAGAAAATGCACGAATATGACATAAAGTGTGCATAAAACATGTAGATATCTGATGTCTACGTTCCCCCTCCTTTCCTGTAGACAGTGTTGGGCCTCCAAGTGCAGAGGTTTGTAGAACAGCAGCAAGTTTCCCTTAAGTGGATCACCCAAGGTTTATCGAACTCAGGGAGGAAGAGGTCAAAGATATCCCTCTCATGCAACCCTGCAACCACAAAGCAAGAAGTCTCTTGTGTCCCCAACACACCAAATAGGTGCACTAGTTCGGCGAAGAGATAGTGAAATACAGGTGGTATAAATAAGTATGAGCAGTAGCAACGGTGCCAGAAAATAGCTTGCTGGCGTGTAGTTGATGGTGGTAGTATTGCAGTAGTAACTCAGCAGTATTTGGGAACAAGGCCTAGGGATTACACTTTCACTAGTGGACACTCTCAACATTGATCACATAACAGAATAGATAAATGCATACTCTACACTTTTGTTGGATGATGAACACATTGCGTAGGATTACACGAACCCTCAATGCCGGAGTTAACAAGCTCCACAATAATGCTCATGTTTAAGTAACCTTAAGTGTAAGATAGATCAAAACGACTAAACCAAGTACTAGCATAGCATGCACACTGTCACCTTCATGCATATGTAGGAGGAATAGATCACATCAATATTATCATAGCAATAGTTAACTTCGCAATCTACAAGAGATCATGATCATAGCATAAACCAAGTACTAACACGGTGCACGCACTGTCACCTTTGCACACATGCAGGAGGAATAAAACTACTTTAATAACACATCACTAGAGTAGCACATAGATAGTAGTGATACAAAACTCATATGAATCTCAATCATGTAAAGCAGCTCATGAGATCATTGTATTGAGGTACATAGGAGAGAGATTAACCACATAGCTACCGGTACAGCCCCGAGCCTCAATGGAGAACTACTCCCTCCTCATGGGAGCAGCAGCGGTGAAGAAGATGGCGGTGGAGATGGCAGCGGTGTCGATGGAGAAGCCTTCCGGGGCACTTCCCCGCTCCGGCAGGGTGCCGGAACAGAGACTCCTGTCCCCCAGATCTTGGCCCGCGACGGCGGCTCTGGAACTTTTCTCGTATCGTGGCTTTCTCCGTAAGGGTTTTCGATGCAGGGGCTTTATATAGGCGAAGAGGCGGCGTCGAAGGTCGAAGGCGGGGGTAAGGCGGGCCTAGGCCGCGCCGGCCACCCTCCTGGTGGGCCTGTGGCCCCCTCTGGTCCTTCCCGGGTGTTCTGGAAGCTTCGTGGAAAAATAGGAACCTGGGCGTTGATTTCGTCCAATTCCGAGAATATTTCGTTACTAGGATTTCTGAAACCAAAAACAGCAGAAAACAGGAACTGGCACTTCGGCATCTTGTTAATAGGTTAGTTCCAGAAAATGCATAAATATGACATACAATGTGCATAAAACATGTAGGTATCATCAATAAAGTAGCATGGAACATAAGAAATTATCGATACGTTGGAGACGTATCAGCATCCCCAAGCTTAGTTCTGCTCGTCCCGAGCAGGTAAAACGATAACAAAGATAATTTCTTAAGTGACATGCCATCATAACCTTGATCATACTATTGTAAGCATATGAGATGAATGCAGCGATCAAAACAATGGTAATGACATGAGTAAACAAGTGAATCATATAGCAAAGACTTTTCATGAATAGTACTTCAAGACAAGCATCAATAAGTCTTGCATAAGAGTTAACTCGTAAAGCAATAATTCAAAGTAAAGGTGTTGAAGCAACACATAGGAAGATTAAGTTTCAGCGGTTGCTTTCAACTTATAACATGTATATCTCATGGATATTGTCAACATAAAGTAATATAACAAGTGCAATATGCAAGTATGTAGGAATCAATGCACAGTTCACACAAGTGTTTGCTTCTTAGGGTGGAGGGAGATAGGTAAACTGACTCAACAATAAAAGTAAAAGAAAGGTCCTTCAAAGAGGAAAGCATCGATTGCTATATTTGTGCTAGAGCTTTGGTTTTGAAAACATCAAGAGAGCATAAAAGTAAAGTTTTGAGAGGTGTTTGTTGTTGTCAACGAATGGTAGCGGGTACTCTAACTACCTCATCAACCAGACTTTCAAGAGCGGCTCCCATGAAGGACGTTATCTCTACCAGCAAGGTAGATCATCCCTCTTCTCTTTTGTTTACACATGTACTTTAGTTTAGTTTTTCTTTATTTATGGATGACACTCCTCCCAACCTTTTGCTTACACAAGCCATGGCTAACCGAATCCTCGGGTGCCTTCCAACATTCACATACCATGGAGGAGTGTCTATTTGCAAAATTAAGTTGCTTACTGATGAATCAGAGCAAAACATGTGAAGAGAATTATTAATGCAAGTTAATTAATTGAGGCTGGGAACCTCATTGCCAGCTCTTTTTGCAAAATTATTGGATAAGCGGATGAAGCCACTAGTCCATTGTGAAAGTCTGTCAAAAGTAAATGACAAGATCGAAAGATAAAACACCACATACTTCCTCATGAGCTATAAAACATTGACACAAATAAGAGGTAATAAATTTTGAATGGTTTAAAGGTAGCACTCAAGCAATTTACTTTGGAATGGCAGAGAAATACCATGTAGTAGGTAGGTATGGTGGACACAAATGGCATAGTAGTTGGCTCAAGGATTTTGGATGCATGAGAAGTATTCCCTCTCGATACAAGGTTTAGGCTAGCAAGGTTATTTGAAGCAAACTCAAGGATGAACCGGTGCAGCAAAACTCACATAAAAGACATATTGTAAACATTATAAGACTCTACACCGTCTTCCTTGTTGTTCAAACTCAATACTAGAAATTATCTAGACCTTAGAGAGACCAATTATGCAAACCAAATTTTAGCAAGCTCTATGTATTTCTTCACTAATAGGTGCAAAGTATATGATGCAAGAGCTTAAACATGAGCACAACAATTGCCAAGTATCACATTATCCAAGACATTTTACCAATTACTACATGTAGCATTTTCCAATTCCAACCATATAACAATTTAACGAAGAAGAAACTTCGCCATGAATATTATGAGCTAAGAACACATGTGTTCATACGAACCAGCGGAGCGTGTCTCTCTCCCACACAAGGATGAACTTATTCAGAGAACTAAGATAACAAAACAAAAACAAAAATAAAAGCACACAGACGCTCCAAGTAAAGTACATAGGATGTGACTGAATAAAAATATAGTTTCACTAGAAGAAACCTGATAAGTTGTCGATGAAGAAGGGGATGCCTTGGGCATCCCCAAGCTTAGATGCTTGAGTCTTCTTGAAATATGCAGGGATGAACCACGGGGCATCCCCAAGCTTAGACCTTTCACTCTTCTCGATCACATTATATCACCCTCTTCTATTGACCCTTGAAAACTTCCTTCACACCAAACTTCAAGCAAACTCATTAGAGGGTTAGTGCATAATCAAAAATTCACATATTCAGAGGTGACACAATCATTCTTAACACTTCTGGACATTGCACAAAACTTCTGAAAGTTAATGGAACAAAGAAACTCATTCAACTTAACAAAAGCGGCAATGCGAAATAAAAGGCAGAATCTGTCAAAAACAGAACAGTCCGTAAAGACGAATTTTGAAATGGCACCAGACTTGCTCAAATGGAAAAACTCAAAACTAATGAAAGTTGCGTACATATCTGAGGATCACGCTCGTAAATTGGCAGATTTTTTCGAATTTTCTACAGAGAAATAAGCCCAGATTCGTGACAGACAGCAATGCTGTTTCTGCGCAGCGATCCCAAATATAACATCAACTTTAACATAGAAACTTTACTTGGCACAACAAAACACAAAACTAAGATAAGGAGAGGTTGCTACAGTAGTAAACAACTTCCAAGACTCAACAAAACAAAAATTGCTGTAGTAAAATAAACACATGGGTTATCTCCCAAGAAGTTAAGATGGGCTCAGCAGTTTTAATGATGCACTCGTAAGAAATAGTTTGAAGCAAAAGAGAGCATCAAGAGGCAAATTCAAAACACATTTAAGTCTAACATGCTTCCTATGCATAGGAATCTTGTAAATAAACAAGTTCATGAAGAGCAAAGTAACAAGCATAGGAAGATAAAACAAGTGTAGCTTCAAAAATTTCAGCACATAGAGAGGTGTTTTAGTAACATGAAAATTTTTACAACCATATTTTCCTCTCTCATAATAACTTTCAGTAGCAACATGAGCAAACTCAACAATATAACTATCACATAAAGCATTCTTATCATGAGTCTCATGCATAAAATTATTACTCTCCACATAGGCATAATCAATTTTATTAGTTGTAGTGGGAGCAAATTCAACAAAGTAGCTATCAAATATAGGAGGTATATTGTAATCATAATCAAATTTATCCTCCATAACAGGTGGTAACAAAAGACTACTATCATTATAATCATCATAAATAGGAGGCAAAGTATCATCAAAGTAAATTTTCTCCTCAATGCTTGGGGGACTAAAAATATCATGCTCATCAAAGCCAGCTTCCCCAAGCTTAGAATTTTCCATAGCATTAGCAACAATGGTGTTCAAAGCATTCATACTAATAACATTCCCATTATCATGCATATAAAGTTCCATGGGTTTTTTAATTCTCTCTTCAAACACATCATGTCCTAATTCAAGATAAAGTTCATAAAGATCTCTCATATTTTTGTTGTTTTCCATTATGCCTAACTAGTGTAAACAAGAAACCAAATGTCGCAATTGCAGAGTCTAAAGGAAATAGCTTCGAGTACTTACAACGGCGCCGGGAAATAGCTTAGTAGCCAAGATCCGGAGTGTGAGTACCTTTTACCTTTCCTCCCGGCAACGGCGCCAGAAAATTGCTTGATGTCTACGTTCCCCCTCCTTTCCTGTAGACAGTGTTGGGCCTCCAAGTGCAGAGGTTTGTAGAACAGCAGCAAGTTTCCCTTAAGTGGATCACCCAAGGTTTATCGAACTCAGGGAGGAAGAGGTCAAAGATATCCCTCTCATGCAACCCTGCAACCACAAAGCAAGAAGTCTCTTGTGTCCCCAACACACCAAATAGGTGCACTAGTTCGGCGAAGAGATAGTGAAATACAGGTGGTATAAATAAGTATGAGCAGTAGCAACGGTGCCAGAAAATAGCTTGCTGGCGTGTAGTTGATGGTGGTAGTATTGCAGCAGTAGTAACTCAGCAGTATTTGGGAACAAGGCCTAGGGATTACACTTTCACTAGTGGACACTCTCAACATTGATCACATAACAGAATAGATAAATGCATACTCTACACTTTTGTTGGATGATGAACACATTGCGTAGGATTACACGAACCCTCAATGCCGGAGTTAACAAGCTCCACAATAATGCTCATGTTTAAGTAACCTTAAGTGTAAGATAGATCAAAACGACTAAACCAAGTACTAGCATAGCATGCACACTGTCACCTTCATGCATATGTAGGAGGAATAGATCACATCAATATTATCATAGCAATAGTTAACTTCGCAATCTACAAGAGATCATGATCATAGCATAAACCAAGTACTAACACGGTGCACGCACTGTCACCTTTGCACACATGCAGGAGGAATAAAACTACTTTAATAACACATCACTAGAGTAGCACATAGATAGTAGTGATACAAAACTCATATGAATCTCAATCATGTAAAGCAGCTCATGAGATCATTGTATTGAGGTACATAGGAGAGAGATTAACCACATAGCTACCGGTACAGCCCCGAGCCTCAATGGAGAACTACTCCCTCCTCATGGGAGCAGCAGCGGTGATGAAGATGGCGGTGGAGATGGCAGCGGTGTCGATGGAGAAGCCTTCCGGGGGCACTTCCCCGCTCCGGCAGGGTGCCGGAACAGAGACTCTGTCCCCAGATCTTGGCTTCGCGACGGCGGCTCTGGAACTTTTCTCGTATCGTGGCTTTCTCCGTAAGGGTTTCGATGCAGGGGCTTTATATAGCGAAGAGGCGGCGTCGGAAGGTCGAAGAGGCGGCCAGGGGGTAAGGCGGCGCGGGCCAACCCTAGGCCGCGCCGGCCACCCTCCTGGTGGGCTGTGGCCCCCTCTGGTCCTTCCCGGGTGTTCTGGAAGCTTCGTGGAAAAATAGGAACCTGGGCGTTGATTTCGTCCAATTCCGAGAATATTTCGTTACTAGGATTTCTGAAACCAAAAACAACAGAAAACAGGCGGCACTTCGGCATCTTGTTAATAGGTTAGTTCCAGAAAATGCATAAATATGACATACAATGTGCATAAAACATGTAGGTATCATCAATAAAGTAGCATGGAACATAAGAAATTATCGATACGTTGGAGACGTATCAATATCATCAATAATGTAGCATGGAACATAAGAAATTATCGATACGTTGGAGACGTATCAGCATCCCCAAGCTTAGTTCTGCTCGTCCCGAGCAGGTAAAACGATAACAAAGATAATTTCTTAAGTGACATGCCATCATAATCTTGATCATACTATTTGTAAACATATGTAATGAATGCAGCGATCAAAACAATGGTAATGACATGAGTAAACAAGTGAATCATAAAGCAAAGACTTTTCATGAATAGTACTTTCAAAACAAGCATCAATAAGTCTTGCATAAGAGTTAACTCATAAAGCAATAAATCAAAGTAAAGGCATTGAAGCAACATAATGGAAGATTAAGTTTCAGCGGTTGCTTTCAACTTGTAACATGTATATCTCATGGATAGTTGTCAATGCAAAGCAATATAATAAGTGCAATATGCAAGTATGTAGGAATCAATGCACAGTTCACACAAGTGTTTGCTTCTTGAGATGGAAAGAATAGGTAAACTGACTCAACAATAAAGTAAAAGAATGGCCCTTCAAAGAGGAAAGCATCGATTGCTATATTTGTGCTAGAGCTTTGATTTTGAAAACATATAGAGAGCATAAAAGTAAAGTTTTGAGAGGTGTTTGTTGTTGTCAACGAATGGTAATGGGTACTCTAACTACCTTGCCAGACAAACCTTCAAAGAGCGGCTCCCATTTTATTTTATTTTTGGGTGGCACTCCTTCCAACCTTTCTTTCACAAACCATGGCTAACCGAATCCTCGGGTGCCTGCCAACAATCTCATACCATGAAGGAGTGCCTTTTTATTTTAGTTTTATTATGATGACACTCCTCCCCACCTTTGCTTTCTCAAGCCATGGCTAACCGAATCCTTCGGGTGCCGTCCAACAATCACATACCATGGAGGAGTGTCTATTTTTGTTAATTAATTTGGGACTGGGAATCCCATTGCCAGCTCTTTTTGCAAAATTATTGGATAAGCGGATGAAGCCACTAGTCCATTGGTGAAAGTTGCCCAACAAGATTGAAAGATAAACACCACATACTTCCTCATGAGCTATAAAACATTGACACAAATAAGAGGTGATAAATTTTGAATTATTTAAAGGTAGCACTCAAGCAATTTACTTTGGAATGGCGGAGAAATACCATGTAGTAGGTAGGTATGGTGGACACAAATGGCATAGTGGTTGGCTCAAGGATTTTGGATGCATGAGAAGTATTCCCTCTCGATACAAGGTTTAGGCTAGCAAGGTTTATTTGAAACAAACACAAGGATGAACCGGTGCAGCAAAACTCACATAAAAGACATATTGTAAACATTATAAGACTCTACACCGTCTTCCTTGTTGTTCAAACTCAATACTAGAAATTATCTAGACTTTAGAGAGACCAAATATGCAAACCAAATTTTAGCAAGCTCTATGTATTTCTTCATTAATGGGTGCAAAGTATATGATGCAAGAGCTTAAACATGAGCACAACAATTGCCAAGTATCACATTATCCAAGACATTTTAGAATTACTACATGTAGCATTTCTGTTTCCAACCATATAACAACAAGTGAAGCGATCAACTTTCGCCTTGAACATTAAAAGCTAAGAACACATGTGTTCATATGAACCAGCGGAGCGTCTCTCTCCCACACAAGCATTTATTCAAACAAAAACAAAAACAAAAACATACAGACGCTCCAAGTAAAGTACATAAGATGTGACCGAATAAAAATATAGTTTCAAGAGAAGGAACCTGATACTTTGTCGATGAAGAAGGGGATGCCTTGGGCATCCCCAAGCTTAGATGCTTGAGTCTTCTTGAAATATGCAGGGGTGAACCACGGGGCATCCCCAAGCTTAGAGCTTTCACTCCTCTTGATCATAGTATATCATACTCCTCTCTTGACCCTTGAAAACTTCCTTCACACCAAACTTCAAGCAAACTCATTAGAGGGTTAGTGCACAATTAATAATTCACATGTTCAGAGGTGGCACAATCATTCTTTACACTTCTGGACATTGCATAAAGCTACTGGACATTAATGGATCAAAGAAATGAATCCAACATAGCAAAAGAGACAATGCGAAATAAAAGGCAGAATCTGTCAAAAACAGAACAGTCCGTAAAGACGAATTTAAAGCTGGCACCAGACTTGCTCAAATGGAAAAACTCAAAACTAATGAAAGTTGCGTACATATCGAGGATCACGCTCGTAAATTGGCAGATTTTTTCGAATTTTCTACAGAGACTTAGGCCCAGATTCGTGACAGACAGCAATGCTGTTTCTGCGCAGCGATCCCAAATATAACATCAACTTTAGCATAGAAACTTTACTTGGCACAAAAATGCAACAAAACTAAGATAAGGAGAGGTTGCTACAGTAGTAAACAACTTCCAAGACACAACAAAACAAAAATTGCTGTAGTAAAATAAACACATGGGTTATCTCCCAAGAAGTTCTTTCTTTATAGCCATTAAGATGGGCTCAGCAGTTTTAATGATGCACTCGCAAGAAATAGAAGTTGAAGCAAAAGAGAGCATCAAGAGGCAAATTCAAAACACATTTAAGTCTAACATGCTTCCTATGCATAGGAATCTTGTAAATAAACAAGTTCATGAAGAGCAAAGTAACAAGCATAGGAAGATAAAACAAGTGTAGCTTCAAAAATTTCAGCACATAGAGAGGCATTTTAGTAACATGAAAATTTTTACAACCATATTTTCCTCTCTCATAATAACTTTCAGTAGCAACATGAGCAAACTCAACAATATAACTATCACATAAAGCATTCTTATCATGAGTCTCATGCATAAAATTATTACTCTCCACATAGGCATAATCAATTTTATTAGTTGTAGTGGGAGCAAATTCAACAAAGTAGCTATCATTATTATTCTCATCATCAAATATAGGAGGCAAAGTATCATCAAAGTAAATTTTCTCCTCATTGCTTGGGGGACTAAAAATATCATGCTCATCAAAGCCAGCTTCCCCAAGCTTAGAATTTTCCATAGCATTAGCAACAATAGTGTTCAAAGCATTCATATTAATATGTTCCATGGGTTTTTTAATTTTCGCATCAAACCATCCATGTCTTAAATCAGGAAATAGAATAAAAAGGTCATTGTTGTCCATTATGCCTAACTAGTGTAAACAAGAAACCAAATGTCGCAATTGCAGAGTCTAAAGGAAATAGCTTGAGCACACACACACGGCCGAGAAAGTACTGTTACTGGAACCGGAGTATTAGTGCCTTTTACCTTTCCTCCCGGCAACGGCGCCAGAAAAGTGCTTGATGTCTACGGGTGCTTCTATTCTTGTAGACAGTGTTGGGCCTCCAAGAGCAGAGGTTTGTAGAACAACAGCAAGTTTCCCTTAAGTGGATTACCCAAGGTTTATCGAACTCAGGGAGGAAGAGGTCAAAGATATCCCTCTCATGCAACCCTGCAACCACAAAGCAAGAAGTCTCTTGTGTCCCCAACACACCTAATAGGTGTACTAGTTCGGCGAAGAGATAGTGAAATACAAGTGGTATGAATGAATATGAGCAGTAGTACGGCGGAAAATAGCTTCTGGCGTGCAGTTGATGGTAGTAATATTGCGGGAAGTAAACATGCAGTAGTAACGCAGCAGTAGTAACTCGTAAAACAGTAAACAAGCAGCGATAGCAGTATTTAGGAACAAGGCCTAGGAATAGACTTTCACTAGTGGACACTCTCAACTTTGATCACATAACAGAATAGATAAATACACTCTCTTGTTGGATGATGAACACATTGCGTAGGATTACACGAACCCTCAATGCCGGAGTTAACAAGCTCCACAATTCAATGTTCATATTTAAATAACCTTAGAGTGCATGAAAGATCGAAACGACTAAACCAAGTACTAACATAGCATGCACACTGTCACCTTCACGCTTATGTAGGAGGAATAATACACATCAATACTATCATAGCAATAGTTAACTTCGCAATCTACAAGAGATCATGATCATAGCATAAACCAAGTACTAACACGAGTGCACACACTGTCACCATTACACCGTGTAGGAGGAATAAAACTACTTTAATAACATCACTAGAGTAGCACATAGATAAATTGTGATACAAAACATATTGCAATCATAAAGAGATATAAATAAGCACTTCACTATGCCATTCATAACAGTGAATAAGTATTCTGTGAAATATAGCCTAAGAGACCCACACGGTGCACACACTGTCACCTTTACACACGTGGGACAAGGAGTCTCCGGAGATCACATAAGTAAAACTCACTTGACTAGCATAATGACATCTAGATTACAAGCATCATCATATGAATCTCAATCATGTAAGGCAGCTCATGAGATTATTGTATTGAAGCACATAGGAGAGAGATGAACCACATAGCTACCGGTACAGCCCCGAGCCTCGATGGAGAACTACTCCCTCTTCATGGGAGCAGCAGCGGTGATGAAGATGGCGGCGGAGATGGCAGCGGTGTCGATGGAGAAGCCTTCCGGGGGCACTTCCCCGTCCGGCAGGGTGCCGGAACAGAGACTCATGTCCCCCAGATCTTGGCTTCGCGATGGCGGCGGCTCTGGAAGGTTTCGCCGTGGCTTCCTCCGTAAGGGTTTTCGATGCAGGGGCTTTATATAGGCGAAAGGGCAGCGTCGGAAGGTCGAAGGGGGCGACCACACCATAGGCTGGCGCGGCCGGGGCCCGGCCGCGCCACCCTATCATCTGGGGCCCAGGGCCCCCTCTCGGCTCTCGGGTGTCTGGATGCTTCCGGGCAAAATAGGAACCGGGCGTTGATTTCGTCCAATTCCAAGAATATTTCGTTACTAGGATTTCTGAAACCAAAAAGCAAAAACAGGAACTGGCACTCGGCATCTTGTTAATAGGTTAGTTCCAGAAAATGCACGAATATGACATAAAGTGTGCATAAAACATGTAGATATCATCAATAATGTAGCATGGAACATTAGAAATTATCGATACGTTGGAGACGTATCACCGCCCCTCCTCTGCCGACAGATGTCACAGCCAAGCTTAGTCCCCCGACGAGCCACAAGGCACACACACATCATCCGCGACTACGAAGTGGCCTGACTCCGCAATGCAGCAACGGCGATTGACAGTCGTGCCGGTGCTAATCAATCACCCCCCCCCCCCATTTGCATCGAGGCCGATGGCGAGCATGAGGGCAGCTATGGCGGCCATAGCTACCACCAGTATCCAATCGGCGGCTCCCCTGATGGGGACACTTAACATCCCCTCCCTCCCCCCACACACACATGCGCGTGGGTACGCATCAACCATAGCGTGCGACCATGGCGGCATGTGCAACTGGCTTGAGCCGGGAGATGGAGGTGTCGCCAGGGTTCGTCCCTCTTTAGTGGCATGCTCTGCCATGAGCGAGGGACCCGCCCACAGTTCCTCCTTCTCCAACATCGTCGATGGCCTCGCCTGTAGTAGCTCCAGCGCCACAGCCTCCCGCATGTGCGCCGGAACCATTGGAACCATCTGCAGCACATCCAACACCAGCATGAGCGGTGAGGGTGCCTCCTCCGACGGGGCCACTCTCACTCCATCTGATGGTGAGTTCTCGGTTCCCCTTTTTTATTTCGGTTAGGATTTTTAGATCCATCAGTAGTTCATCTGATTTGGGTTAGGTTCATTCGATTTAGGCTAGAATCATGATCTCTGAGTACTTATGTGTGTGCAAGTACATCTACAAGTCGCCGTGCCTGATCGGCATTACCATGCCATGGTAGTTGGGTGGTAACCCGCACCATAGCATAGGCATGTGATCGCCGCCTGGGCATTGGCAAACATGTCAATGTGAGTGCGACGATCACCATTCATTGGCGCGGTCACCACCCTACTACAATTGAGGCATTGACAAGCATGTCGATGACAATGACACATACCACATTGTCATGGACATGTCAATTGCCAGATGCAGAACTTGGACTACTTGAGCAACTACCCGAAGGGGTCGGTGCAGGGGATCCAAGACTTCATCCCTAGGGTGCAGCTTAGGCCTAAAAATGATGCGCTCATTGGTGTCGTCGATGAGCTACAGGCACCCAGGATGCCCTGTAAACGTAGGGCACGGTCCGTTCGGGCCTTATCGTGCATCTCGCCGGCACTAACCTTAGGTCCCTGATGTGTAGCCCTCCATGTAGAAGGTGTTGTCAACGAAGTTTAAGGTGAAGGTGGGAGGCCCTCAGGTGAAGACGCCGATCTTGTTGGGGAGGTAGTGCCAGAACAATGTGCAGGGTTCACCTAAAAGCGGCGATGGTCGTCGACGACACGCTCATCTTCACCTACAAGGACAACGGCTTCCAGCTGCAGAACTTGATCTCATTGAGCATACGTGGAGGGTCAAAGGATTATCAACAAATATGGCGGCGCCTTGATATAGCCTGATTTATTATATTTTTTTGTTATTGTTTGTTGTATTTTAATTTGAAAACAATTTTAGCGAACATATTTATTTGTATGCTTTGTTTAATAAATTGGTTATGTTTTTCGAATACTCTAACAGGGAAAAAAAATTAGGGCATCGTTTGAGGGACGCGACTCGGCAGAGATGCGCCCCAAACGCAACACTAAGCAACAACATCCCCCGCTTGATCTGGCGCGACTTAAAGGACGCGTCTGGAGATGCTCTTATGAATTTGTGATGTACAATGGCTGCTGGGCTCCTGTCTACCAGCGGTAAGCAAGGGGAAGAAAGGGGCGTCGGATATCCGTCGAAGAGGTCCGCCGGTGGGGAGGAGCGAGCCGTCGAAGGTGGGCGGAGGGAGCAGCCGGAGGTGGGCAGAGGGCGCCTTTGTGGCTGTTTTTTCGGGTGCTGTAGCGGCCGGTCTCTCTAGGCATCCGTCGTGGTTGGAGATTGGCGGAGGAAGCCAGCGTTGTTCACCACCCTTTCGCGAAGCGGCGGCGGCCGGACTGGCAAAGCTCCGAGAACTGCGGCGAAGCGTCTCTGTTTCCTGGCCCTTCTCCTTGTTGTGTCTTGCTCAAACTCCAGCAGGAGATCAGATGGCTATGAAATGCTGCTGACCGTTGGATAGATTTGGACGGTAGCTGTATGGGGGCAAAGGCACGGCGTGACTCATCCACAGCAAGGCACTAAGGGCGCGTTTGGTAGGCTGGCCCAAAATCCTGCATGTCTGGCGTAGCCAGATGGGCGGCGCGTCGCGAACGAGCCGCGGGCCACTTTTGGTCTATTGTTTGGTAGCTTGTGCGGCACTGGCCCGAACAGAAGTGCACATTGTTTGGATGCTTGATGGCGTGTAACACACACGTTCGTTGGGAACCCCAAGAGGAAGGTATGATGCGCACAGTAGCAAGTTTCCCTCAAAAAGAAACCAAGGTTTAATCGAACCAGTAGGAGCCAAGAAGCACGTTGAAGGTTGATGGTGGCGAAATGTGATGCGGCGCAACAACAGGGATTCCGGCGCCAACGTGGAATCTGCACAACAAAACCAAAGTACTTTGCCCCAACGAAACAGTGAGGTTGTCAATCTCACCGGCTTGCTGTAACAAAGGATTAAACGTATCGAGTGGAAGATGTTTGCAAAGAAAATAGTAAAACACAATTGCAGTACATTGTATGCTATGTAAAGAATAGGGGGGTCCACAGTTCACTAGAGGTGTCTCTCCCATAAGATAAAGCATGTTGGGTGAACAAATTACAGTCGGGCAATTGACAAATAGAGAAGGGCATAACAATGCATATACATGATATGATAAATATAGTGAGATTTAATTGGGCATTACGACAAAGTACATAGACCGCCATCCAACTGCATCTATGCCTAAAAAGTCCACCTTCAGGTTATCATCCGAACCCCATTCAGTATTAAGTTGCTAAGCAACAGACAATTGCATTAAGTATGGTGCGTAATGTAATCGACAACTACATCCTTAGACATAGAATCAATGTTTTATCCCTAGTGGCAACAGCACATCACAACCTTAGAACTTTCTGTCACGTCCCAGGTGTCAATGAAGGCATGAACCCACTATCGAGCATAAATACTCCCTCTTGGAGTTAAGAGTAAAAACTTGGCCAGAGCCTCTACTAATAACGGAGAGCATGCAAGATCATAAACAACACATAAACAATAGATTGATAATCACCATAACATAGTATTCTCTATCCATCGGATCCCGACAAACACAACATATAGTATTACATATAGATGATCTTGATCATGTTAGGCAGCTCACAAGATCCAACAATGAAGCACAACAAGGAGAAGACGACCATCTAGCTACTGCTATGGACCCATGGTCCAGGGGTGAACTACTCACTCATCACTCCGGAGGCGACCATGGCGGTGTAGAGTCCTCCGGGAGATGAATCCCCTCTCCGGCAGGGTGCCGGAGGCGATCTCCGAATCCCCGAGATGGGATTACGGCGGCGGCGTCTCTGGAAGGTTTTCCGTATCGTGGCTCTCGGTGCTGGGGTTTTCGCGACGGAGGCTTTAAGTAGGCGGAAGGGCAACGCGGGGGGGGCACGAGGGCCCCACACCCTAGGTCGGCGTGGCAGGGCCGGGCCGCGCCGCCCTATGGTGTCGGTGCCTCGTGGCCCCACTTCCTTCCCTCTTCGGTCTTCGGAAGCTCCGTGCAAAAATAGGACCCTGGGCGAAGATTTCGTCCAATTCCGAGAATATTTCCTTACTAGGATTTCTGAAACCAAAAACAGCAGAAAACAGCTGGCTCTTCGGCATCTTGTTAATAGGTTAGTTCCAGAAAATGCATAAATATGACATATAATGTGCATAAAACATGTAGGTATCATCAATAAAGTAGCATGGAACATAAGAAATTATCGATACGTTGGAGACGTATCAGCATCCCCAAGCTTAGTTCTGCTCGTCCCGAGCAGGTAAAACGATAACAAAGATAATTTCTGAAGTGACATGCTATCATAATCTTGATCATACTATTTGTAAACATATGTAATGAATGCAGCGATCAAAACAAAGGTAATGACATGAGTAAACAAGTGAATCATATGACAAAGACTTTTCATGAATAGTACTTCAAGACAAGCATCAATAAGTCTTGCATAAGAGTTAACTCATAAAGCAATAAATCAAAGTAAAGGTGTTGAAGCAACACAAAGGAAGATTAAGTTTCAGCGGTTGCTTTCAACTTATAACATGTATATCTCATGGATATTGTCAACATAAAGTAATATAACAAGTGCAATATGCAAGTATGTAGGAATCAATGCATAGTTCACACAAGTGTTTGCTTCTTAAGGTGGAAGGAGATAGGTAAACTGACTCAACAATAAAAGTAAAAGAATGGTCCTTCAAAGAGGAAAGCATCGATTGCTGTATTTGTGCTAGAGCTTTTATTTTGAAAACATGAAACAATTTTGTCAACGGTAGTAATAAAGCATATGAGTTATGTAAATTATATCTTACAAGTTGCAAGTCTCATGCATAGTATACTAATAGTGTCCGCACCTCGTCCTACTTAGCTTGGACTACCGGATCTTTGCATGCCTTGTTTCAACCAAGTGTCACAAAGGGGTACCTCCATGCCGCCTGTACAAAGGTCTAAGGAGAATGCTCACATTTTGGATTTCTCGCTTTTGATTATTCTCAACTTAGACATCCATACCGGGACAACATGGACAACAGATAATGGACTCCTCTTAAATGCATAAGCACGTAGCAATGATTATTATTCTCATATGAGATTGAGGATATATGTCCAAAACTGAAACTTCAACCATGATTCATGGCTTTAGTTAGCGGCCCAATGTTCTTCTCTAACAATTTTGCATGCTCCAACCACTAAAATGATAGATCCTTCAGACAAGACGGACATGCATAGCAACTCACATGATATTCAACAATAGTTGATGGCGTTCCCCAGAAGCATGGTTATCGCACAACAAGCAACTTAATAAAAGATAAAGTGCATAAGTACATATTCAATACTACGATAGTTTTTAAGGCTATTTTGTCCCATGAGCTATATATTGCAAAGGTGAATGATGGAATTTTAAAGGTAGCACTCAAGCAATTTACTTTGGAATGGCGGAGAAATACCATGTAGTAGGTAGGTATGGTGGACACAAATGGCATAGTGGTTGGCTCAAGGATTTTGGATGCATGAGAAGTATTCCCTCTCGATACAAGGTTTAGGCTAGCAAGGTTATTTGAAGCAAACTCAAGGATGAACCGGTGCAGCAAAACTCACATAAAAGACATATTGTAAACATTATAAGACTCTACACCGTCTTCCTTGTTGTTCAAAACTCAATACTAGATATTATCTAGACCTTAGAGAGACCAAATATGCAAATCAAATTTTAGCAAGCTCTATGTATTTCTTCATTAATGGGTGCAAAGCATATGATGCAAGAGCTTAAACATGAGCACAACAATTGCCAAGTATCACATTATCCAAGACATTTTAGAATTACTACATGTAGCATTTTCCAATTCCAACCATATAACAATTTAACGAAGAAGAAACTTCGCCTTGAACATTATGAGTAAAGCCTAAGGACATATTTGTCCATATGCAACAGCGGAGCGTGTCTCTCTCCCACAAAGTGAATGCTAGGATCCATCTTATTCAAACAAAAACAAAAACAAAAACAAACCGACGCTCCAAGTAAAGAACACAAGATGTGACCGAATAAAAATATAGTTTCAGGGGAGGAACCTGATGATGTTGTCGATGAAGAAGGGGATGCCTTGGGAATCCCCAAGCTTAGACGCTTGAGTCTTCTTAAAATATGCAGGGGTGAACCACGGGGCATCCCCAAGCTTTTCACTCCTCTTGATCATAGTATATCATACTCCTCTCTTGACCCTTGAAAACTTCCTTCACACCAAACTTCAAGCAAACTCATTAGAGGGTTAGTGCACAATTAATAATTCACATGTTCAGAGGTGGCACAATCATTCTTTATACTTCTGGACATTGCATAAAGCTACTGGACATTAATGGATCAAAGAAATGAATCCAATATAGCAAAAGAGGCAATGCGAAATAAAAGGCAGAATCTGTCAAAAACAGAACAGTCCGTAAAGACGAATTTAAAGCTGGCACCAGACTTGCCCAAATGGAAAAACTCAAAACTAATGAAAGTTGCGTACATATCTGAGGATCACGCTCGTAAATTGGCAGATTTTTTCGAATTTTCTACAGAGAACTGTGCCCAGATTCGTGACAGACAGCAATGCTGTTTCTGCGCAGCGATCCCAAATATAACATCAACTTTGACATAGAAACTTTACTTGGCACAAAAACATGATAAGGAGAGGTTGCTACAGTAGTAAACAACTTCCAAGACTCAACAAAACAAAAAATTGCTGTAGTAAAAACATGGGTTGTCTCCCATAAGCGCTTTTCTTTAACGCCTTTCAGCTAGGCGCAGAAAGTGCAAATCAAGTAACATCGAGAGTAGAAGCATCAACATTATTACCTTGGGAGCTGGGAGTTTTCTCAACTAAGCATAGTATATTGGATACATAAGTTTTAGCGTCTCCCTTTTCATTAGTCTTGGGTTTGCTACTCTCATCGAACAAATTTTCAGGAACAAGCCAAGCATAGTTATTTTCTAGTGCATCATTCATAGCTAGGAGTTTACATGGTATTGGTGCTTTGATTTCCCCACCATCATTAATGTTATTAGTGTACCTTATTCTATCCATGTCCATTTTTTCAAGGAGACCAATAAAATTGGTATGAGAACCTAGCATATTAAATTTAGCAAAAACCTTTCTAGCTTCTCTTGCTAGACCGCCAAATTCCCTAAGAAGAGTTTCTAAAACGAAATCTTTCTTTTCCCCTTCTTCCATATCACCAAGTGTAAGAAACATGTGTTGGATTATAGGATTGAGATTAACAAATTTAGTTTCCAACATGCGAACTAAAGCAGCAGCAGCAATTTCATAGGTAGGTGCAAGTTCTACCAAGTGTCTATCTTCAAAATCTTCAGTAATACTAACATGATTGAAAAATTCTTCTATATTATTTCTCCCAACTATGGACCCACGTCCTACCGGTATGTCTTTTGTGGTAAAATTAAAAGGAAACATGATGAATCAAGTAAAGTAAATGCAAGTAACTAATTTTTTTTGTGTTTTGATATAGAGAGCAAGACAGTAAATAAAGTAAAACTAGCAACTAATTTTTTTGTATTTTGTTTAGGTGCAGCAAACAAAGTAGTAAATAAAATAAAGCAAGACAAAAACAAAGTAAAGAGATTGAGAAGTGGAGACTCCCCTTGCAGCGTGTCTTGATCTCCCCGGCAACGGCGCCAGAAAAAGAGCTTGATGGCGTGTAACACACACGTTCGTTGGGAACCCCAAGAGGAAGGTATGATGCGCACAGTAGCAAGTTTTCCCTCAAAAAGAAACCAAGGTTTAATCGAACCAGTAGGAGCCAAGAAGCACGTTGAAGGTTGATGGTGGCGAAATGTGATGCGGCGCAACAACAGGGATTCCGGCGCCAACGTGGAATCTGCACAACAAAACAAAGTACTTTGCCCCAACGAAACAGTGAGGTTGTCAATCTCACCGGCTTGCTGTAACAAAGGATTAAACGTATCGAGTGGAAGATGTTTGCAAAGAAAATAGTAAAACACAATTGCAGTAGATTGTATGCTATGTAAAGAATAGGACCGGGGTCCACAGTTCACTAGAGGTGTCTCTCCCATAAGATAAAGCATGTTGGGTGAACAAATTACAGTCGGGCAATTGACAAATAGAGAAGGGCATAACAATGCATATACATGATATGATAAATATAGTGAGATTTAATTGGGCATTACGACAAAGTACATAGACCGCCATCCAAGTGCATCTATGCCTAAAAAGTCCACCTTCAGGTTATCATCCGAACCCCATTCAGTATTAAGTTGCTAAGCAACAGACAATTGCATTAAGTATGGTGCGTAATGTAATCGACAACTACATCCTTAGACATAGAATCAATGTTTTATCCCTAGTGGCAACAGCACATCACAACCTTAGAACTTTCTGTCACTGTCCCAGGTGTCAATGAAGGCATGAACCCACTATCGAGCATAAATACTCCCTCTTGGAGTTAAGAGTAAAAACTTGGCCAGAGCCTCTACTAATAACGGAGAGCATGCAAGATCATAAACAACACATAAACAATAGATTGATAATCACCATAACATAGTATTCTCTATCCATCGGATCCCGACAAACACAACATATAGTATTACATATAGATGATCTTGATCATGTTAGGCAGCTCACAAGATCCAACAATGAAGCACAACAAGGAGAAGACGACCATCTAGCTACTGCTATGGACCCATGGTCCAGGGGTGAACTACTCACTCATCACTCCGGAGGCGACCATGGCGGTGTAGAGTCCTCGGGAGATGAATCCCCTCTCCGGCGGGTGCCGGAGCGATCTGAATCCCCGAGATGGGATGCGGCGGCGTCTCGGAAGGTTTTCCGTATCGTGGCTCTCGATGGGGTTTCGCGACGGAGGCTTTAAGTAGGCGGAAGGGCAACGCGGGGGGCACGAGGGCCCCACACCCTAGGTCGGCGCGGCCAGGGCCTGGGCCGCGCCGCCCTATGGTGCTGGCGCCTCGTGGCCCCATTTCCTTCCCTCTTCGGTCTTCTGGAAGCTTCGTGCAAAAATAGGACCATGGGCGAAGATTTCGTCCAATTTCGAGAATATTTCCTTACTAGGATTTCTGAAACCAAAAACAGCAGAAAACAGCAACTGGCTCTTCGGCATCTTGTTAATAGGTTAGTTCCAGAAAATGCATAAATATGACATATAATGTGCATAAAACATGTAGGTATCATCAATAAAGTAGCATGGAACATAAGAAATTATCGATACGTTGGAGACGTATCAGATGCATGTATACAACGCTCCATCTCTATTCAGCCACAACACATGTGTTTAGTTGCCATTTTGGACACCCTGGCAACAGCTTCTCCTCACCATATTCAAATATGATAACCTTACCATCACACAACGGCACACAAACAGCTCAAACACGATCATAAGCACAACACATATTTATACATAACGAACAGAGTACTTAACAGTTCCTAATCTAGCATGAGATTGGTAAGACGCGCGCCTAAACCGGGGCAGACTATCCATGTCCAAAAGAAGTGTTTAACAGCCTCTACAGGCCAACATCACAGTGAGATATGCCCAAAAGAAGTGTTTAACAGCTCCTAGAGGCCAGCACAACTACATGATCAGACATAAACAGATGCAGCGATGGAGCAGCAGCACCTTAACGACGAGGATTAGCAAAAGCGCCCTCGCGGTGCCTCTTGCTGCCGAAGACGCTGGAGCAGGATCTCTCCTTCCTGAAGACGTCGACCTTGAAGCCGTCGTCCTGAGGGGTGAAGACGATCGTGTCGTCGACGTGCAACAAAAGCCTGGCGGCGAACTCGCTTCAGGACTTGATGAACCCGACGCGCTGGCCTGTCCACTACAGCTGCACCTTCCACTTGCAACGTTGGCCAAAGTACAAGCAGACCTTCACCGGGAGGCCATTGTTTTTGAGCTTGTACTTGGTGATCAGGGGCTGCTCCATGTACGGCGGCACCAGTGGCGGACGCAGGAAAGAATTGGAGGGGGGCACATCTTCAAAAAAAAATTGCGCCCTAGCCAAAATGTGAAAATCTGTTCCTAATGAAGTAATGAACAATATATAAGACAAATTCATTGTCAACATTAAAGTTCAATACATACCTATATGCTTCTTAAATGATCCGGGTCTCTTCCAATTTCTAAAACCATCTTTAACAAAGGCATTTCCTCCGGGACCTCCATTAACTCTCTCTTTGAACAAGTGATGACCCACAAGTATAGGGGATCGCAACAGTCTTCGAGGGAAGTATTACCCAATTTATTGATTCGACACAAGGGGAGACAAAGAATACTTGTAAGCCTTAACAGCGGAGTTGTCAATTCAGCTGCACCTGGAAACAGACTTGCTCGCAAGAGTTTATCAGTAGTAACAGTTTTATGGCAGTGGAAATAGCGAAATAACAGCGCGGTGAAATAAAGACAGCAGTAGTGATTATAGTAAACAGCAGGATTAAAATACTGTAGGCACAGGGACGGATTTAACGGGCGTTGCATGGATGAGAGAAACTCATGTAACAATCAAAGCATGGGCATTTGCAGATAATAATAAAACGGTATCCAAGTACTAATCAATCAATAGGCATGTGTTCCATATTTAGTCGTACGTGCTCGCAATGAGAAACTTGCACAACATCTTCTGTCCTACCAGCCGGTGGCAGCCGGGCCTCTAGGGAAACTACTGGATATTAAGGTACTCCTTTTAATAGAGTACCGGAGCAAAGCATTAACACTCCGTGAACACATGTGATCCTCACGTCACTACCATCCCCTCCGGTTGTCCCGATTTCTGTCACTTCGGGGCCATTGGTTCCGGACAGCGACATGTGTATACAACTTGCAGGTAAGATCATAAACAACGAATATCTTCATGAATCAATAACATGTTCAGATCTGAGATCATGGCACTCGGGCCCTAGTGACAAGCATTAAGCATAACAAGTTGCAACAATATCATAAAAGTGACATCTACGGATACTAGGCACTATGCCCTAACAATCTTATGACTATTACATGACCAATCTCATCCAATCCCTACCATCCCCTTCAGCCTACAGCGGGGGAATTACTCACACATGGATGGGGGAAACATTGCTGGTTGATGGAGAGGCGTTGGCGGTGATGGCGGTGAAGATCTCTTCCAATTCCCCGTCCCGGCGGAGTGCCAGAACGGAGACTTCTGGCTCCCGCGACGGAGTTTCGCGATGTGGCGGCTCTCTGGAGGGTTTCTGGCGATGTCGACTTCTCCCCGTGCGTTTTTAGGTCGAACCCGATAAATAGTCCAAGGGGGGCGTCGGAGGCCAGCCGAGGGGGCCACACCATAGGGCCGCGCGGGCCCCCCGCGCCGCCTTATGGTGTGGGGCCCTCGGGCCTCCACCTCCTTCGCCCTTCTGGCTCCGTCAATATTTTGGTAAAATAGGGCCATCTGAAGAAATTCCGAGGATTTTCCCGAAAGTTGGATTTCTGCACAAAAACGAGACACCAGAGCAATTCTGCTGAAAACAGCGTTAGTCTGTGTTAGTTGTATCAAAATACACAAATTAGAGGCAAAACAATAGCAAAAGTGTTCGGGAAAGTAGATACGTTTTGGACGTATCAACTCCCCCAAGCTTAGCTTATTGCTTGTCCTCAAGCAATTCAGTTAACAACTGAGCGATAAAAGAACTTTCACAAACACATTTGCTCATATGATGTATATATTCTCATGCTATGGCTAATACTTAAGCAGTTCATAATGAGATACATGCAAATAAGATCATCCAACAGCTATGTCAATCATGGAGAAGTACCAACAATTAATAATAAGCACCATGAATCATGTATATAAGCAGGATTGCAATGTTCATAAGAGAATATGATAAAGTGGTATCTCGCTTGCCTGTATTTGATCGGCAAAACATAAATGCCGAGGCACCTCTTGAGTTCATAGAAAGACTAGAAGTAGTGATTGTCAAAGATAAAAGCATCAAAGTTATACCACAATCAATCATATTTTGAGACAAGCATATTATACTAAGAATGACAGTTGTGCTCTCAAGATAGTGCTCAAAGAAAGAATGGAGACACAACATAAAAGTAAAAGATTGACCCTTCGCAGAGGGAAGCAGGGATTAACATGCGCTAGAGCTTTTCATTTATAAAACAGGAGTAAAATTATTTTGAGAGGTGTTTGTTGTTGTCAACGAATGGTAATGGGTACACTAACTACCTCATCAACCGGACTCACAAGAGCGGCTCCCATTTATTTATTTTTGGTTGGCACTCCTTCCAACCTTTCTTTCACAAACCATGGCTAACCGAATCCTCGGGTGCCTGCCAACAATCACATACCATGAAGGAGTGCCTTTTTATTTAAGTTTTATTATGATGATGACACTCCCCCAACCTTTGCTTACACAAGCCATGGCTAACCGAATCCTTCGGGTGCCGTCCAACAATCACAAACCATGGAGGAGTGTCTATTTAAGTTAATTAATTCGGGACTGGGAATCCCATTGCCAGCTCTTTTTGCAAAATTATTGGATAAGCGGATGTGCCACTAGTCCATATGAGAGTCGTCAAAAGTAAATGACAAGGTCGAAAGCTAAACACCACATACTTCCTCATGAGCTATGAAACATTAACACAAATTGAGAAGCATTTTGAAGGTTTTAAAGGTAGCGCATGAGAATTTACTTGGAATGGTTTGAAATGCCATGCATAGGTATTTATGGTGGACACTTTTGGAACAACTTGGTTTTCAGGTGTTTGGAAGCACGAGCGGCGTTCCCGCTCAGTACAAGTGAAGGCTAGCAAAAGACTAGGGAGCGACAAATCAAGAGAGCAGTAACTGTCATAATTATGCTTGCGGCAAAATAAATTAACGGAGGCATAAAAGTGATACAATAACTCTGAAGCAATATAAATCATCGAGGCTTAATTGACTTTTTGTTCAGTCATATGCATGCGTGAGCATGTGCCAAGTCGATATAAATGAGTTATTCAGAGGAGGATACCACAATGCCATACTTACTTATGAATAAAACAATGCAAGCAAACATCCATGACATGCTACTCATATTAATAAATTGGAACTAAACATGAGAGATCATGAACTACTAGACTTTCTCAAATAACATATACCTCACATGAACCAACTAAGCATGCTCATATGGATGAGTATATGTACAAAAATGAAAGCAAATAGAGTTCATACCAGCCTCTCACCACAATCAGATTGTCGTAGATCGTCATTATTGCTTTTTCACTTGTGTAGCTTGGATAATATGAAATGAAAACCACGCTCCAGCCACCGAAGACCATTGAACTCATGATGAACTTTACAAACCAAAGAAGAACAGCAAATATTTTTGGTGTTTTCGAATTAGAAACAAGCACGAAAGAAAACAAGCAAACAAAGCAAAATCTTTTTGGGTTTTCTTATAGCAAACTAACGATAGCAAATAAAGCAAACTAAGAGCAAGGTACCAAATAAACAAATGGTGAAGAGAAACTACAGAAATATTTTTGGTCTTTTTGTGTTTTAGGAAAGAAACAAAGTGAAAACAAAAGAATGCAAACTAACAGAAACACAGAAAAGCAGGATGACAGAAATCTGCCAAATCCTGACAGCAGTACAGAAATCGAAAATAACAAAAATCTTCCATTGCTCAGACCAAAAAGTGTTCAACTAATGAAAGTTAGATAACAACCTGGGGAACATGCTCAAAAATTGGCAACTCAAAATAACGTTCTGGCTGTGCGTACGAATTTTTTTGGTAACAGCACAGAATCTGTTTTTGGACAGCACTTCCCCAAATATCATCTCCCTCTCATTAGAAAACCACTCTAGAGACTAAACAAGTATGTACAAGTATCCAGCAACCATAATATGCAAAGAATGAGTGATGCCGGTATACCTCCCCCCAAGCTTAGGCTTTTGGCTCTTCTTGATCATATATCATCCTCCTCTCTTGACCCTTGAAAACTTCCTTCACACCAAACTTCTCATAAACTTCATTAGAGGGGTTAGTACTCAAAAAAACTTTAATCCACCTTGGCCCTGTAGTGACACATTGCAAGAACTCAATAAAACATTAGCTACAGCTCTCCACGTCTAGAAAGCCTCACTTAAAGTCCACAAGAGACAATGCAAAAAAACAGAGACAGAATCTGCCAAAACAGAACAGCCAGTAAACACGAATTTTAAAATGGTACTTCCGTTGCTCAAATCAGAAAACTCAAAACTAATGAAAGTTGCGTACATATCTGAGGATCACGCACGTAAATTGGCAGATTTTTCTGAGTTACCTACAGAGAAATACCCAGATTCGTGACAGATAGAAATCTGTTTAAATCCAAATCTAGCATCAACCTTCTACTAGAGACTTTACTTGGCACAACAATGCAATAAAATAAAGATAAGGAGAGGTTGCTACAGTAGTAAAACAAATGGAGGGAGAAAGAAAGAAAGAAATGTTGTTTAGCTCTCTTATGCATTAAAATATACTTGTTAACAAGGTTGATCAAGTCTTGCTACCAAATAAATTTTATATGACATAAGAAGAAATAAACCTCAAATCAATCATGTTACCTTATATTGAATTGATATGGATCCAATCACAAGAGTTTGATATTCTTCTTTAGGCTCATATATAGGACAATCAATGGATCCCACTTTGATAGTTTTCACATTAAAAATTGTATTGACTCCACATACTTTATCAATCCTCTTGGGAAAATAGACAGTGTGTTCCTTATCATCAACATTGAAAGTAACCATGCCTTTATTGCAATCAATAACAGCCCCTGCAGTATTAAGAAAGGGTCTTCCAAGAATAATGGACATATTATCATCTTCAGGCATTTCCAACACAACGAAATCAGTTAATATCAAGCAATGTTGAGTAACTTGAACAGGAACATTTTCACATAAACCAACAGGAATAGCAGTAGATTTATCAGCCATTTGCAAAGATATATCAGTTGGTATCAATTTATCTAAATCAAGTCTCTTATAAAGAGAAAAAGGCATCACACTAACACCTGCTCCCAAATCACATAGAGCAGTTCTAACATAATTATTCTTGATGGAACAAGGAATAGTCGGTATACCTGGGTCGCCCAACTTCTTTGGAATCTTACCATTGAAGGAGTAATTAGCAAGCATAGTTGAAATTTCCTCATTGGGGACTTTCCTTTTGTTAGTAACAATATCTTTCATATACTTTGAATAAGGAGGCAATTTAATAGCATCAGTCAAAGGAATTTGCAAAAATAAAGGTTTCATCCAATCACAAAATTTATTATAATGTTCCTCTTCCTTTGATTTTAGTTTCTTAGCAGGAAAAGGCATTTGCTTTTGAACCCAAGGTTCTCTTTCATTACCATGTTTCTTTGTAATAAAATCTTCTTTAGTGTACTTTTTATTTTTAGCATGCTTTTCAGGTTCTTTTTCAACTTCTTCTTTATCAGGAGTATCATTCTTATCATTATCTTCCTCATGTTCATTACCACTTTCAGTTTCAGCATCAGAAATAGAAATACTATTAGGATCATTAACAGGTTCAGAGGATTCTACAACATTCTTATGTTTCTTTTTCTTTTTCTTAGATGGAGCACTAGTTTTAATTAATTGAGAATCTTGTTCAACTCTTTTGGGATGCCCTTCAGGATATAGAGGATCCTGGGTAGAAACACCACCTCTAGTTGTTACTTCATAAGCATGTTTTCTTTAGAATTATTTCCCAACAAGTCATTTTGCACTTTAGTAAGTTGATCAATTTGAGTTTGAACCATTTGAAAATGTTTAACAAGTATCTTAACATCATTGGAGGTTCTCTCCACAATACCATGCAATTCACTAATAGCTCGGGAATTTTCCATTAAATGATTCTCTACTCTCATATTAAAGTTTTCTTGCTTAACAATATAATTATCAAATTCATCTAAGCATTGAGCAGGAGATTTTGAATACGGAATATCTTCCCTAGTAAAGTGTTGAAGCGAGTGTACCTCAATCGTAGATGAAGGGGGAATTGTCTCACATATATCTTCTATAGGAGGTAAATTCTTCACATCTTCAGGTTTAATACCTTTCTCCTTAAGAGACTTCTTGGCTTCCCTCATATCTTCATCATTTAATTTAATCATACCCCTCTTCTTCACTATCGGTGTCGGGGTTGGTTCAATTGTAGACCAATCATCATGATTCCGGCCTATTTTAGCCAATAATTCTTCAGCGTCGTCTGGAGTTCTTTTCCGAAAACACAACCAGCACAACTATCCAGGTATGCCCTAGACTCAATAGTTAGTCCACTATAAAATATATCAAGTAAATCATGCTTTTCTAAATCATGGTCAGGCTGAGCTCTAATAAGAGAACAAAATCTAGCCCAAGCCTCAGGCAATTTCTCTCCATCTTCCTGGTCAAAATTATAAATTCTCTGCAAAGCAGCATGTTGAGCACTAGCAGGAAAGTATTTCCGGAAGAAAACATCAAGCAATTCTTTTGGACTTTTAATAGAACCAGGAGGCAAATTATTATACCAAGTTTTAGCATCATCCTTTAATGAGAAAGGGAAAATTTTAGCGACAAAATAAGTACGCATCTTAATATCATCGTAAAACAAGCCACTAAGAGTAGATAACTCAGTCATGTGTTCAACAACCTTTCTTTTTCAGTACCACAAAAGGGTGTTTTCTCAACAAAAGCTATATGAGATAGATCAAGAGAAAAATCATAATCTTTATCCCTAATGTTTATAGGAGATGTGGCAAATTTAGGATCAGGAGATGGTTTATATCTAACAGCATGTTCTGCAAGCAACTTTTTAATTTTTCTTGCATCAGTAGCATTGCATTTTTCAATAAAATCATCATCAAGCTCTACATAATCTTCATCAAGATCATCACTAGAATAATCAACAGACTCGGGTGAATTAACAGGTGTAGCAGCATTAGGAGTTTAGTATTTTCAATTTGTCTAGACTTAGCATTTGTAGCATCTAGAAAGATCCCAATGAACCACTATCATCAAGCACAGCAGAAACATTATCAATATTATGAGAATTTTCAGATTCAGCAGAAGTACCAACACGCGAAGCATGTGGCGGTGAAACAAGTTTATCAATAACAGATGGTGAATCAAGAGCAGCAGAGGTACTCAGAGTTGTACCTTTTCTTGTAGTGGATGGTAATATGGCGATCTTAGTATCGCGAGGTTTACCCATAATGGAGAATTTGCAGCGAACAATATCAATCCAAGTGAACTTCCAAATAAAGCTATGTCCCCGGCAACGGCGCCAGAAAATAGTCTTGATGACCCACAAGTATAGGGGATCAACAGTCTTCGAGGGAAGTATTACCCAATTTATTGATTCGACACAAGGGAGACAAAGAATACTTGTAAGCCTTAACAACGGAGTTGTCAATTCAGCTGCACTGGAAACAGACTTGCTCGCAAGAGTTTATTAGTAACGGTTTATTGGAAATAGCGAAATAACAGAGTTTGAAATCAAGTGATTATAGGAATAGTTGTAGGCCTGGACATGGCGAAATGAGAAACTCATGTAACAATCAAAGCAGCAATAAAAGAAGTGTAATCAATCAAAGGCACATTTAGAGGAAACTTGATCTTATACAGCAGACTTAAATACCGTACCAGTGGGACATGTGATTTTAATGCATTTGCGGACAACGACATGTGTATACAACTTGCAAAGAACATATCTTCATGTATGTTCAATATAATCAATATCAAGCATTAAGCATAACTATATCACATCAATAGGGATGTGTCTCCAATTACCATCAGTACGTCACACATGGAGAAACATTGTCAGATTGGACAACTCGTGGATATGTAAGCCTTTTCAGCCTGCAATATGTACCGGAGATTTACTCCCCCAACGTCTGTTTGAGCCACTGGGGCTTCCGGAGCATTTCTGGGAGTGCAATTACTCTCTCCCCGTGATTAAGTCGCGATCATGCCCATGTGGGCATTGCGAGGCCAGTGACATGTGTTGTAAGCTATTTCAATCAATAACTCCCAAAGTCGCGAGGATATCGGTAATAGGCACATGCCCTAACAATATTATGACTATTACCCAATCATCCAATCCCTACCATCCCCTTCAGCCTGATGGATGGAAACATTGCTGGTCGATGGAGAGGCGTTTGATGGCGGTGAAGATCTCTTCCAAAGTACGGAGACTCTGCTCCCGTGACGGAGTTTCGCGATGTGGCGGCTCTGGAGGGTTTCGCGTGTCGACTTCTCCCCGTGCGTTTTTAGGTCGAACCCGATAAATAGTCCAAAGGGCGTCGGAGGCCGGCAGGGGCCACACCATAGGGCCGCGCGGGCCACAGGCCGCGCCGCCTTATGGTGTGGACTCTGCCTCACCTTCGCCTTCTGCTCCGTCAATATTTTGGTAAAATAGGGCCATTAAGAAATTCCGAGGATTTTCCCGAAAGTTGGATTTCGCACAAAAACGAGACACCAGAGTGGAGATGTTAGTTGTATCCAAAATACACAAATTAGAGGCAAAACAATAGCAAAAGTGTTCGGGAAAGTAGATACGTTTTGGACGTATCAACAAGTAACACACAAAGCAAAATGCAGCATCCTTTCTGATACTATATTCGAGCCACTTGTAGTGATGAAACCAAACAAAGTAAAAATGTCGACTTTTTTTTCTTTTTTTGTTGTTGGAAAAGAATACCCATATGGTTGGCATGGACCTTTTAGGATATATCCTCTTGGAACATCATCTTGAATATTAACATGATAACTTGAAATAGGAATCCTTTCCCCCGAATCATGCGGAAGAAAGTGAGCATCATATGACCTTGCATTTGGTTGTTGCGGTGAAGGATGTGGTGTTGTATCTCCAATTTCAATCTCACTCTCAACATTGGATTGGATCTGAGGTGCGGAATCAAGGCCACCATCTTCTATTTCTTCATAATCTATGACTACCGGTATTGTTGATGTTTTTTTCTCAAAAAGTAGCACAATTTGGCTAGTCCTCTTCATTTCTACACAATTGAAATATTTAAACATTGGCAATTTAGCAATTTTATGTGTCACTGAGTCATGTGCATTAGCAATTTAGGTTATTTAGCAAACAGAGAGAGGCAGATAACAGAGACAGAGAGTTAGAGAGAAGCTCAGCGCCTCAGCCTCACGCCCTCACCTGGTCGTCAGCAGGAAGAGCAGGGCTGCGGGGCCACGGGGGAGAGAGGCGGCCGCTGGGAAGAGGAGTGACGAGCCCAAGAGCGGCAGCCGGCGGACATGGCGGTGAGGCCGCGAGGGCAGAGAGCACCGGCCGGACGGGCGTCTATCGAGGGCGGGCATGCGGCGGCGGCGCCGAGGGCCGCGGCGGCGGTCGGTTGGAGTCGGCAGAGCCGGTTGGTCGAGGCGGCGGGCGGCGGCGGTCGGGGCAGTGCGCTGGGAGCCTGGAAATCACGTGACTGCGTCCTGTGACCTCGATTCCTCCCAGTCCAGGGCTCCAGGATAATTGGGTTTATGCAAATTGGGATTTTTTCATGGGTACCAAAAAAATTCTCAGGATTTCTGGGTGGGCCACGCCCCCCCTGATACGTCCAATTTGCATCACTATTTTGTATCATAATTTGCTGTTATTCATTGATATATTTCATATTGGGACACAATACTTATGTTATTTCATCTATTTTGCATGTTTCATCATCATTGGAGGATCAAGCACGGAGCGGGATTCTTGGAAAAAGCACCGTCGAACGCAATATTTCGGAAGATCAACGTGGAAGGAAATTTCACGTAAATTCCTATTTTCCAGATGACGGAGGGAGGCAGAGGGGAAGAGGGGAGCACGGGCCCGGACCACGGGCCGGCGCGGCCCATGGCTGCGCCACGGTGTGGGGGCCCCCAGCCTCTTTCGCCTCCTTTTCTTCGCGTACTCCTTCATCCGAAACCTAAGCCACGAGAGGACCTCCGAAGGTTACGGCCGCCTCTCGGGGCGGAGAACACCAGAGAAAAGAGCTCTCGGGGCAGGAATCCGCCGGGAAATTCCTCCGGAGGGGAAAATCGACGCCATCGCCATCGTCATCGAGCGGGACATCATCTCCATCATCATCATCATCTCCACCATCTACACCGCCACCGCTGTAACAATTCGGGTTAAATCTTGATTGTATGATAGGGAAACTCTCCGGCATTATTCTCTACTTGTTATAGATGCTATTGAGTGAAACCATTGAACCAAGGTTTATGTTCAGATTGTTATTCATCATCATATCACCTCTGATTGTATTCCATATGATGTCTCGTGAGTAGTTCGTTTAGTTCTTGAGGACATGGGTGAAGTCTAAATGCTAGTAGTGAATTATGGTAGAGTAATATTCAATGTTATGATATTTAAGTTGTGGTGTCATTCTTCTAGTGGTGTCGTGTGAACGTCGACTACACGACACTTCACCATTTATGGGCCTAGAGGCATCTTGTATTCGGTTGCTAATTGCGGGGTTGCGGGTGGAGAAACCTAAGCCGTTAGTATATCGATGCAAGAGGGATCGCAGGATCTCAGAGTTTAAGGCTGTGGTTAGATTTATCTTAATTACTTTCTTGTAGTTGCGGATGCTTGCAAGGGGTATAATCACAAGTATGTATTAGTCCTAGGAAGGGCGGTGCATTAGCATAGGTTCACCCACACAACACTTATCAAAACAATGAAGATTATTAAGCCACATGAAGCGAAAGCGCTAGACTAAAATCCCCGTGTGTCCTCAAGAACGCTTGGTCATTATAAGTGAACAAACCGGTCCTTTGTGCTAAAAGGATTGGGCCACTGCTGCAATTATTTCTCTCGCATTTTACTTACTCGTACTTTATTCATCTGTTACATCAAAACCCCTTGAATACTGTTTGTGAGCATTTACGGTGAATCCTTCATCGAAACCTGCCAACACCTTCGCTCCTCGTTGGGATCGACATTCTTACTTATCAAGATACTACGATACACCCCCTATACTTGTGGGTCATCAAGACTATTTTACGGCGCCGTTGGGAGTGAAGCGCTATTGGTAGCGGAATTGGTAAGGAAAACCTTCTTGTTTGTGCTGATTTTATTTCTTTCTTGCTATAAATCATTATGGAGAGATCTTCTCTTCAATTTCTATTTGGGAAATCTACTACTGCAACGGTAGTGGATGAAGCGCCAGTGGGAAGTAGTACCATATAAAATACCTATGAAAATTGTTGAACGTGTTATGGATAACCGCTATGAAGGGGATGGAACTGTCCATCCTGGTGATCATTTATTGTTTGCATGAATTATGCGGGTTATTCAAATGTGCAGTATTTCTATGAATGAAGTTAGGAAGAAACTATTCACTATATCGATGTCTGGTAAAGCGGCGCACTGGTATAAATTGCTGAAGAATGGTGATTCAATTGATTGGGAGGACATTGTGCCTTTATTTTATTCCAAATTTTATCCTCCAAGTGAAATTCACAAAGATCGGAACCGCATATAATTTATGGCCTCATGATGGAGAGAGTATTGCCCAAGCTTGGGGGAGATTGAAGTCTTTAATGCTCAAATGCCCCATTCATGAGCTTCCTGGTAATGTTATTATTGATAATTTCTATGCAGACTTTCTTTTCAAGACAAGACCTTGCTGGATACTTCTTGTTCTGGATCATTTACGCAACAAAGAAGAGTTTAAAGGGACCTTCTTGATCGGATCCAAGAAAATACGAAGGATGGGAGAACGACAAAGATAGAGAATCGGTATAATTTATGATTATAAATGCATTGAAGCTTTTATGGATATTGATAAATTTCGTAATATGAGTGCTACATATGGTCTAGATTGCCAAGTTGTTGCAAATCTTTATAAAGCTTTGCCTCTCATTATGACCGCCTAAGAAGAATTTTGATAAGTATCATGAACCGTATAAAGATAAAGTTGATTCATCTGTAAACAAATGTGTAGTGATTGAAACTGTTGATAATGTTATTCCTAAGCTTATATTGAAAAAACTCCTTTCCTGCTAAAATGAAGGAGTACTCTGTCATATCTAGTGCGGTTAATAAAAGTGAAAAGAAACCTAAAGAACTCAAGAACAAATTAAAATTGAACCTGTTGTTGCAATAGTTAAATATCTTGTTGAAAATGTGGAGGATGGTCATATTATTTTCTGTGAAGATTCTTCTAATATTGTTTCACATCCTAATAAACCCAAACAAGTTAGTGTTCCTATGCTATCTGTTAGAATTGGTGATCATTGCTATTATGGTTTATGTGATATTGGTGCAAGTGTTAGTGCTATTTCTTATGAGCTTTACACGGAGATTATGCACGAAATTGGTTCTTGTGAACTTGAAGATATTGATGTGGTTATTCATCTGGCTAATAGAGAAACTATTTCTCCAATTGGTATTGTTCGAGATGTGGAAGTTCTATGTGGTAAGATTAAATATCCTGCTGACTTTTTGGTACTTGGTTCTGTTGCTAGTGATCATTGTCCTATCATTTTTGGTAGACCTTTTCTAAATACTTATGGAGCTATTATAGATTGTAAGAAAGAGAAAATTTTGACTAGATTTGCTGGTGAACCTTATGAATTTAACTTTTCAAAATTTACCAAAACTCCTTATAAAGCTGACTTGCCTAGTAATGATTTTAAAATGGAGCAGTGTGCATCTATTGTTCTTGTTCCTAATAATCCTTTGCAGCAACATTTGGAGAATAGTGAAAGTGAAGCTTTTAGGAAAGAAAGAGATGAGCTTGAGGAAATTTTACCAACCTATTCTCAAGCATGATTTACGGTGGAAGATTTGGGTACAACACCGCCACCAAAGGAAGATCCTTGCTTTTGATTTAAAGCCTTTGATAATCTTAAATATGCTCATATTGATGATAAGAAAATATATCCTGTTATTATTAGTTCTAAGCTTTCAGAGATTGAGGAAGAAAGGTTATTGGAAATATTGAAGAAACACCGAGCTATTGGCTATACACTTGATGATTTGAAAGGGATTTCTCCTTCTATTTGCCAACATGCTATTAATATGGAAGAAGATGCAAAGCCTGTTGTTGAACAACGTCGTCTAATTCCGAAGATGAAAGAGGTGGTAAGGAACGAGGTATTAAAACTTCTTGAAGCTGGTATTATATATCCTATTCTGATAGTAGATGGGTTAGTCTGTGCATTGTGTTCCTAAGAAAGGAGGAATGACTGTTGTGCCTAATGATAATGATGAGCTTATTCCTCAAAGAATAGTTGTAGGTTATAGAATGTGCATTGATTTTCGAAAAGTTAATAAAGTTACTAAGAAAGATGTCAACACCCGGATTTTTAAGTCCGGATGCCTATTATGCCATTCATCGCAATCCCAGGAATATTGTTGTTGCGAGACATAACAGCTGATATCATAAGTCATCATTCATTACAAACCATCATTGTCTTACTTAAAAGGGGATCACATGATCCAACATTACACAAATAGTTGATCTATTGATCAACGAACAACATAGTAGCGGAAGCGTAATAGGAGATGGACGATCTATTCCACGAGGCCAACGCTTGACGTCGAGCGACTCCTAGTTGTTGTAGACGTCCTGTGACCGTAAATCCTCTTACTGCTGCTCTTCTTTCATAATTGGCCATTTGAATAGCAGGGGACACGTGATGAGTACTTTAAAGTACTCGCAAACTAATACCAAAGTAATCACTAACTAATTTAAAGAGAGGGTGCTAAGCTCTAGTTTCATTTGCATAAAGCCAATTTTAGTTTATACTCATTTCATATAGACCATTCATAAATTTAACTAACTCAAGTGGGAACATTAGTGTCATTCCCACAACTCAGTTGTGATTCACCATTATTTATCATTCACCATTCATATTCTCAGATTCTAATACTGGAAACTAGATGGCCTTTCCAACCGTCCGTATCCGTGGACACGGCTATTCGAATAGGTTTACACTCTGCAGAGGTTGCACACTTGTGCCACAATATTTGATTTCATCCGTCGGGATTTCCCGAATCATCGTATCAGACGCGGATCATCAACCATAACCTTTCATTTACTAACCCTAGTATGAGCACCTCTCCCCATGAGCTTGGCCTCCCGGTGAAAACCAGCCCATCACCTGGGAGCTGCGGGGGCTTGGCGACAATTCACCCCTTCCACATCATTTTCTACTGACAGAGCCTCGGCATAACCCCTATGATGTGTGTTCGAGGAACCCATACTAAGATACATAAACTTCTAGTTAAGCCTTACCCATAATCGGGTATTGTGGGGGTACTCAATATTGGAAAGGTATCGCATCCAAACCAACATTAGTTTTCATCAAAAATCACTATCTTCTCTTGGTATTATTTACCTTCAAGATTACTTTCATAAATTTCACCATCATCATCTCATATCACAATGTTCCCATCTAGAGTAGTCAATTTTAGGTATTTAGCACTAGCCACTAGTCATGAGGGGTGCTAACTTAGCTTGATTGACATAGACTAACTTAGATGAAATTGTCCTACTCTAGATCAAGTGAATCATGAATCAAAAAGTACTTTGATAAAGTAAAGTAGTAAAACTTGAAAGTAAAACTTGTAATAAAACTGGGATAGGCTTAGTAAAGATAAAACAAATGGTGGGGTGCTTTGCCCTTGAGAGCTTTGCACTTTGCAAGTGTATTAGCTTGCCTTGATTGTTGTACTGATCAAAGTGGTCTTCCTCCCCTTGAGTGTAGACCTCCTCTTCCTCAGCGTACTCCTCGGTACTAGCGTCTAAATACGAGTATAATACACACAATCACCACACAACTCAAATACTAAGCTAAGCACACATATGAATCACTCTTACTAAGCTATCATAACACATGCTTATTATGGGAGTTGATTTAATTCTTATTCTTAAGAAAAATAATTTCCTCTCATTATAAATATTAATTTGGGTTGCTATTTACTTCTTGAGAGGAAATAATTCCCTCTCATTAAGTTTGATTAAGATTTAATTTCCTCAATTAATATCATATGACCTAGGTGGACCAAGGTCAACCTCTTCATAATCATTATTTGGGAAAAAGATTTAAATGAGGTACACCACCTCATGCCTTTTAATAATTTTTGATTAAGGTTTAATATTATCAACTAAATTAATATGGGTTCAACATGACCATGATGTCTTCTTCCTATTAACTTGGTGGGGTCAAGATTTAAATGAGAGAGATGCTCTCATATACATTAATAAGAGATATGCTCATTTAAAAAGTACTTTAAATAGTCTTAGGGCCAATTTTTAAACAAGGACATGATCATGCAAACAATGATGCAATATTGTTACATATTCTGATAGATATATTGAAATATGGTGTTTGAGAGTTGGTTTTAACTTAATAGCATTTTTATTCACTTTTTAATAATTAATTGAAGTGGAAAAAGGCCCTGCCTTGTTTATTTTCTCAGATTAATTCGACAAACAATTTAGGGTTGGGACCAGTGTAGTTTTGTAGACATTTTCTCAAGGTTTCCAAATATATAAAATTTGTCAAATTTGGTTGGGTAGATTTTATTCTATTAATTTTTGAAAACAGCATCAGAGATTAATTAATTAAATTCGAAAATCTCAATTTGAATACTTGGGCTTAGGCGGAAACTAAACGGGCTGCACAGCGGGAGAGGAAAGTGGGCCGGCCAGCAGCGCGTCCACACGCGGGCCGCCGACGGCGTGGGGTCCACGCGTCGTGGGTTTCAAACCCGAATCGATACAGAGAAGGTGAGCCGTAGGATTAGATCGAGATCGAACGGACGCTATTCGTCGTCGTCTCCGCGAAGGGACGAGCTCGCGGCTCGGGTAGGGGGTCGGAGGGAGTACCGGGCCGTTGCGGTGTCTGCGTGTGCGTGGGGAGGTTGTCGACGACGGCGAGGCGTGGTAGCGTCGCCGGGGGTGGCCTGGATCGACGGCGCCCTTCTCAGCACCTTCACGGGCTCCGACGATGAAATTGGGCGGCGGTGGTGGCTAATCGAGCAGGGCGAGGGGACGAGGAGCTTGAGAAGAGGGAGGAGAGCAAGTTTGGTGTGGAGTGCTAGGTGCGGGGAGGCCTCCTTTTATAGGGTCTGGAGGTGGCCGTGGTGCGGTGATGATCTCATCGCCGACGACGGTGCTAGCGCGCAGGGGTACTGGGTGATGACGCGCAGGCGACGTCCTGGCGGTGACGCAGCGCTTGAAGGCGTTGAAAATGAGGCAGAGGAGAGGACGAGCGCGTGACGGAGGCTGGCAGTACCGCGGCGGACGTCGTCGGCGTGGGCATGGCGCACGGCGTTCCCGCGGACCAATGGCGGTGTCTGGGCGGTTCACCTTGGCGTCGTGAAGCGTTTGGCGGCGGAGCGGCGGGGTCAACGGAGCGGCGGGCGACGTGGTGCTCTGCCGTGCTCGGTGCATGGCGATGCTCGCGCGCGTGATCGTGCAGGCGTGTCTGGGCGTGTCTGTTCCGACGCGTCTGGTGCACCGTTTGGGCGGGGCTCGTGTCCATTCGATCCAGGGAGGTGTGGAGCAGCTAGATGACATGGTGGTTCATGGTGGGGAAGGCCAGGGACAGAGTTGGCATGATGAGGCCATGTCATGCCACGGCATGGCATGGTTTCCACTTGATGATGATGCAAGAGTGTACCAGGGCTTGTCTGAGGTGCTTGGCAGTGTAGAGGGAGGTCAATGGAGTACATTTGATGAGCTAGGCATGAGGGTTTATGCAAAGAACCACTGGTTTTTACAATGCATGGGGTTGGCAGGTTCATGCACACAAGGTGCTCGACCAAACGGCCGCAAGAACTTTACTTTGGAATTTTTGAATGAAATTTGTAGGGTTTGATTTATATATCATTTGCAGTAGAGTGGTGGTGGTGGTGGTCAAAATGAAGGTTGTTTGCAAAAATTCAAATTGGGTATGATCTTCACATTGATATAAAGTCCTCACTTGTCACCCTTATTCTGGTCAACCTAGTCAACTCTAGCCAGGGTGGTCAACATGAAAGTTCATCATCTTGACATGGTCTTGGATGACATTGCTTTGGTTAATCAAGTTTAGTGTAAGAAATGATTTAACCAGAGGGGTAAAGAGGGGATCAGGTTATAAATTGCATAATTGACCATCATCATATGTGAGATGATTTTGAGTTCAAATTTGATTCAATTTTGGTTTCTTTGTTGCATTTAGGTTTGTTTGAGTTATATAATCATTTTAGAAACAAAAGATCAAGCCATGGTGGCCTTTGGTGATGGTTTGCATTTTTGACCTATGTGTATGTGAGGGTTTTGGATCACACTTGGCATTTTCTTTTATTTCCTCAAAGAGGGGTATTATGATCATATATTAGGGTTTATTAGCATGTGATAACCATATCAACACTCATCATGGCAAGTGCACCCAAGAAAATCACTCCTATGCATTAACTTGTATGTGACACACTATGCATATAAAAAGTTTTTGTTTGTTGCAAATTTTGAGTACTTGATCTCTCCTTGATTTCATTATTGTTAAAACTTGGGATGTTACAAAAGATCATTACCCTTTACCCTTTATTGATCAAATGCTAGAAAGGTTATCTAAAAATACTCATTTTTGCTTTCTTGATGGTTATTCTGGGTTTTCACAAATTGCTGTTAAAGCTAAAGATCAAGAGAAAACCACGTTTACTTGTCCTTATGGAACTTATGCTTATAGGCGTATGCCTTTTGGTTTATGTAATGCTCTGCTACTTTTCAAAGATGCATGTCTGCTATTTTTCATGGTTTTGCGAAAGTATTGTAGAGGTGTTCATGGATGATTTTTACTGTCTGGGAATTCTTTTGATAATTGCTTGCGAAACCTCGATAAAGTTTTGCAGAGATGTGAAGAAACTAACCTTGTTCTTAATTGGGAGAAATGCCACTTTATGGTTAATGAAGGAATTGTATTGGGACATAAAATTTCGAGAGAGGTATTGAAGTTGATAGAGCTAAAGTTGAAGCAATTGAGAAGATGTATCCGAGGGATGTTAAAGGTATTCGTAGTGTTCTTGGTCATGTTGGGTTTTATAGGAGATTTATTAAAGATTTCTCTAAAATTTCAAAGCCTCTTACTAATCTTCTTCAAAAAGATGTACCTTTTGTTTTTGATGATGATTGTAAGGAAGATTTTGAAACTCTAAAGAAAGCCTTAACAACTGCTCCTTAGTCGAACCTCCCGATTGGAATTTGCCTTTTGAAATTATGTGTGATGCTAGTGATTTTCTCTGTTCTTGGACAGCGGGTAGATAAAAATTAAATGTTATTCATTATGCTAGTAAGACTCTTGATGCTGCTCAAAGAAATTATGCTACAACTGAAAAGGAATTGTTAGCCGTAGTCTTTGCTTGTGATAAGTTTAGACCCTATATTGTTGATTCGAAATTCATCATTGATCATGCTGCAATTAGATACCTTATGACAAAGAAAGATGCTAAGCCAAGGCTTATTAGATGGGTACTTCATTTGCAAGAATTTGATTTACATATTATAGATAGGAAAGGTGTTGATAATCCTGTTGTTGATAATTTGTCTAGATTGGAAAATATTGCTTATGATCTGTTCTGTTAATGATAGTTTTCCAAATGAACAATTGGTAATAAAGGTGAGCTCGTGAGAGAGCCCTTGGTATGCAGATTATGCTAACTTTATTGTTTAAGTATTTGCCTCCAACCTTTTCAGCTCAGCAAAGGAGGAAATTCTTTTATGACTTGAGGCATTATTTTTGGGATGACCCACACTTATATAAAGAAGGAGTAGATGGTATTATGCGAAGATGTGTTCTGAATATGAACAACAGATATTGAATAAATGTCATGGTAGTGTTTATGGAGGACATCATGCTGGAGATAGAACCGCGCAAAAGGTTCTACAATCAGGTTTTTATTGGCCAACACTCTTCAAAGATGCAAGGAAGTTTATCTTATCTTGTGATGAATGTCAAAGAGTTGATAATATCTCTAGACGCAATGAAATGCCTATGAATTATACTCTTGTTATTGAACCATTCGATTGTTGGGGATTCGACTTCATGGGTCCTTTCCCTTCTTCAGATGGTAACACTCACATACTTGTGTTGTTGATTATGTTACTAAATGGGTAGAAGCTATACCTACAAAGAGTGCTGATGGTGAGACCTCTATAAAAATGCTTGTAGATATTATATTTCCACCTAGATATATTATGACTGATGGAGGTTCTCATTTTATTCATGGAGGTTTTAGAAAAACTCTTGCTAAGTATGGTATTAATCATAGAATTGCTTCTGCTTATCACCCTCAAACTAGTGGTCAAGTAGAATTATCAAATAGAGAGATTAAAGCTATCTTAGGAAAATGTTAATAAATCTAGAAAGAATTGGGCTAGTAAATTGAAAGAAGCTTATGGGCTTATAAAAATCCTATGGGAATGTCACCTTATAAAATGGTTTATGGAAAAGCTTGTCATTTACCTTTAGAACTAGAGCACAAAGCTTATTGGCTGTTAGAGAACTAAATAAAGATCCTAAATTAGCCGGTAATAAGAGGTTGTTGCAATTAAGTTCTCTAGATGAATGGAGAAGTGAAGCTTATGAAAATGCTAAACTCTTTAAAGAAAAAGTTAAGAAGTGGCATGATAGAAGGATCATTAAAAGAGAATTTAACGTTGGAGATAAAGTTCTATTGTATCGGTCTCGTCTCAGATTCTTTGCAGGGAAATTACTCTCGAAGTGGGAAGGACCATATGTTGTTGAGGAGGTGTATCGTTCGGGAGCAATTAAAATTAGCTCTCTCCAAGGCAATGCCACACAAGTGGTGAATGGACAAAGACTCAAGCATTATATCTCGGGTGATTCTTATAATGTTGATGTTGATATTATTCAAATGGAAACAGGAGGCTTTCATCAAAGGACAAATTGGTCCGAGCTGGACTTTGAATAGGTAACGATACGGGTAATAAAAAGTCGCGTTTACCTTCCGAACATTATTCTTGTTTTTGGAAAATATGAAAAATTACGAGTTCGAAACGGAGTGGAAAGGACGCACGAGGGGGTGCCACCATAGGCGGCATGGCGACCAGGCCGCGCCGACCTATGGTGCAGCGCCTCGTTGCCCCTTTGAACTGGTTCGATCGGTACTTTCCTTATGTCGTGAAATTTTTTGCTATATAATCCCCGGACCCCTGTAATATTTTTTCTCGTCGTGTTTTGTTTCGAGTGTTTTAGGATCTGCTTCGGATCTAGATCCACCATGTCCTCGTCGGGAACTCGGAAGGGACTTCTTTGAGGACGTCGTCAACCGTACATGAACAGTGAAGATGCACCCCAAAGAGTTTTTGCTCGTGGATGGAGAGTTGAGATCAAAGATGTCCAGGGTCCTAAGGGAGAAGGGAGTTTGGAAGACGGGATGGAGAAAGCTGGAACAAGAGGTTTTCAACTACAAGAAGATGGGTGAGCGTGAAGTGGATATCTTTCACAAGATTGTGTCGAACTCATTGATGGGCACAAGAAGGAGACTGCAAAGTTGTGGGACGATATCTTCTCACTTCACGACAACACCAACAAACTCCAAGCTCAACTCTATGATGTTCATAATCAAAGCTGTGAGTATGGCAGGTTTAAGCGCATAAGTCATGCTGCTAGTTTCAGGTTTCCGGAGACCAAGATGTCTTTTGTTGATGGAGGGCCTCTTCCATGGAAGTCTGACGACAAAGATTCACCATCATCACCGAAGGAGTAATTCATCATCGGTATTGGCATCCCCTTGGTTTGTTCCAAGCTTGGGGAGTGCCGCGGTATCACATCATCATTACCTTTATCTTTTACTATCAAGTAGTGTCATATCATGAGTAGGAAGTTATCATATGGAATAGTATGCAATGTGGAAGTATCTCTCTTAGTTAGTTATCTATGTATCCGTTGGTGTGAGTTATCGTTATGGAATATTAATGAGAAGTCTTATCATTTACTTTTTGCACACCTTATTTTAGTTTGCAATCTCCATTATATGATTACTCTTGACATGAGTATTGATATCACTTTGGGAGCATCAAGTAAATCTATTTGGTTTTGGCAAACTTAGCATTGGTCAATAGCAACACCATGATGTTTAATTAAAAGAGAGAAATACACTTAGATACATTAATCTATTATCTCTATGCTAATGAGTTTAGTATTCTTAAGTTAAAATTGCTTGTGCTTATGAGAAAGATGCATGATTGTTTCTATCATATGTATATTTGTTTGTTTCCCTCAACCTTTATGCTTGCTATCATACCTTGCTAGCCAAAGACCTGTATCGAGAGGGAATGCTTCTCATACATCCATAACCTTAGACCAAACCTATGCCATTTGTGTCCACCATACCTACCTACTACATGGTATTTTCTGCCATTCCAAGTAAATACTTCATGTGCTACCTTTAAATAATTCAAACTACTACTCCTTATTTGTGTCAATGTTTTATAGCTCATGAGGAAGTATGTGGTGTTTTATCTTTCAATCTTGTTGGGACTTTCATCAATGGACTAGCGGCACATCCGCTTATCCAATAACTTTGCAAAAAGAGCTGGCAATGAGGTTCCAGCCTCAATTAATAACTTTCATTAATAATTCTCTTCACATGTTTTGCTCTGATTTATCAGTAAGCAACTTAATTTTGCAATACACACTCTTCCATGGTATGTGAATGTTGGAAGGCACCCGATGATTCGGTTAGCCATGGATTGAGAAAGCCAAGGTTGGGGGAGTGTCATCCTTAATAAAACTAAAATACATGTGTAAACAAAAGAGAAGGGGGTGATCTACCTTGCTGGTAGAGATGCCGTCCCTCATGGGAGCCGCTCTTGGAAGGTTCGTTTGGCAAGGGGTTAGAGTGCCCGCTACCATTCGTTGACAACAACAAACACCAACATCTTACTTTTATGCTCTTTATATGATTTCAAAACTTGAAAAGCTCTAGCACATGATTTAATCCCTGCTTCCCTCTGCGAAGGGCCATCTTTTACTTTTATGTTGGGTCAGTAAACCTATTTCTCTCTATCTCAAGCAAGCAATTGAGTTGATGTGAACCAATCATTTATGCTATGATTCATTTAATCATGTCTTTTATACTTTCTTGTTTAGTACCAATTTTATCTGAATGAATATGACTTTGAAATTATCAATGATTATGAGGGGATTGTTATGCTTGAATATGAAGGCTCAGCTATAAAATCTAATATGAAAGCTTTGCTTAGAAGTACAATCCGTTAGTAGTTCTCTGACCAAGAACAAAGTTTGCCATCACCAACTATGATTTCTTATGCACCTTTACTTGTGATTTCTCTTTACTTATTTCAAGATGAGTTATATGAGGAAGTTGTTTACTAGAATGTCTTGTGTGAATGAATATGATGCTTCTTGTCCGTATTTTATTTATCGACTCTTCACTCCATAAACATGTGGTCTTGTTTATCGAGCTCAGTTTCGCTTGGGGACAAGCGAGGTCTAAGCAGGGGGAGTTGATACGTCCAATTTGCATCACTATTTTGTATCATAATTTCTTGTTATTCATTGATATATTTCATATTGGGACACAATACTTATGTTATTTCATCTATTTTGCATGTTTCATCATCATTGGAGGATCAAGCACCGGAGCCAGGATTCTTGGAAAAAGCACCGTCGAACGCAATATTTCGGAAGATCAAGCTGTGGAAGGAAATTTCACGTAAATTCCTATTTTTCCGGATGACGGAGGGAGCCGGAAGGGGAAGAAGAGGGCCTTGTGGGCCCGGACCACGGGCGGCGCGGCCATGCACGGCGCGCACCACGTGTGTGGGGGCCTGACCTCTTTCGCCTCCTTTCTTCGCGTACTCCTTCGTCCGAAAACCTAAGCCAGAGAGGACCTCACGAAGGGTTACAGCCGCCTCTGCGGGCGGAACACCGAGAGAGAAAGAGCTCTCTCGTGGGCGGGAATAGGGAAATTCCCTCGGAGGGGAAATCGCCATCGCCATCGTCATCGAGCGGGACATCATCTCCATCATCATCATCATCATCTCCACCATCTACACCGTCCCGCTGTAACAATTCGGGTTAAATCTTGATTGTATGATAGGGAAACTCTCCGGCATTATTCTCTACTTGTTATAGATGCTATTGAGTGAAACCATTGAACCAAGGTTTATGTTGATTGTTATTCATCATCATATCACCTCCGATTGTATTCCATATGATGTCTCGTGAGTAGTTCGTTTAGTTCTTGAGGACATGGGTGAAGTCTAAATGCTAGTAGTGAATTATGGTAGAGTAATATTCAATGTTATGATATTTAAGTTGTGGTGTCATTCTTCTAGTGGTGTCGTGTGAACGTCGACTACACGACACTTCACCATTTATGGGCCTAGGGGAGTGCATCTTGTATTCGGTTGCTAATTGCGGGGTTGCGGAGTGACGAAACCCTAAGCCCCGTTAGTATATCGATGCAGAGGGATCGCAGGATCTCAGAGTTTAAATTGTGGTTAGATTTATCTTAATTACTTTCTTGTAGTTGCGGATGCTTGCAAGGGTATAATCACAAGTATGTATTAGTCCTAGGAAGGGCGGTGCATTAGCATAGGTTCACCCACACAACACTTATCAAAACAATGAAGATTATTAAGCCACATGAAGCGAAAGCACTAGACTAAATTCCCGTGTGTCCTCAAGAACGGTTGGTCATTATAAGTAAACAAACGGCTTGTCCTTTGTGCTAAAAAGGATTGGGTCACTCTGCAATTATTTCTCTTTTTACTTACTCGTACTTTATTCATCTGTTACATCAAAACCCCTTGAATACTGTTTGTGAGCATTTACGGTGAATCCTTCATGCTGCCAACACAGCCCTCGTTGGGATCGACATTCTTACTTATCGAAGATACTACGATACACCCCTATACTTGTGGGTCATCATGCATCGCCCATGGGCGGCACGGTGAGGGCACGGAGGTCGTGGCTCTCCACCTACATGAAGAACGCCGGCAGACGCCGCCTGGCAGCGTGCCCCAGGTCAGCAGGACGGCTGGCGTGAAGCCTCGGCGCTGTGATCTGGTGGTGGGCTTCCATGAATGCTACGTTGGGATCACGCAGCTGGACACGGACAACCATGTCGATAGCGTGCAGTATAGGTCCTCCCGAGAATAATTCCAGGAAGTGACAGTTCTACACAAGCACAAGCAAGCAATGTCAAGCTCAGGCGCAAGCAATGTCATGGACAAGCACAAGCAACATCTGGCAATGTCAAGCTCAAGCGCAAGCAATGTCATGGACAAGCACTAGCAAGCAATGTCAATGCCAAACACAAGCAAGCAATGTCATGGACAAGCAGAAGCAAGCAATGTTAATGCCAAGCACAAGCACTGTCAAGCCAATCATGGTACTTCAGATTGGCATTGACAGGTGCTTGAGCTTAGCATTGCCAGCTGCTTGAGCTTGGCATTGCCAAGCACAAGCAATGTCATGGACAATGGCAATGCCAATCTCAAACAATGTCATGGACTTGACATTGTCAAGTCCATGATGGTGCTTGAGCTTGGCATGGCAAGCTTAAGCACTGTCAAGAACACCCATGCACATTTCCATGAATCCTATCTACATTCGTATCTACATTCACATGTACAATGTCATCTAGTCGATGTAAAAAAGCGAGAAGGAGTCGATTGAAGGTACTTATGATTGGGTGGAGCGAAAACGGCCCAGTCTGAGGAGGAACAGGACGCGCGCAGGTGCCGGTTGGTCCTCGAGGAGGTCGCACTCCAAATCCGGGTGCAGGAGGAGGTGGACCCGGAGCGTAGGTCCTTAACGATGGCGGCGGTGCATCGGTCGGGAAGCGGGGCGTCGATGGTGTTGTCATCTGCCGACGAGCACGAGGTCGGCTGAACCACGGCTGCGGCGCGACGGGAGGCGCGCCATTGAGTGCAGGCATACGCGGCATGCCCCACGGCATCGCCGCGTGCATCAGGGTCGACGCGAACCCCGGCGGGGGCTCCATCTCCCTGCTGGAGCCCGGTACACCGGCCGCCATTGCGGCCGCCCTCGCCGTCGAAAACCCTAGTGGGGATAGGGCAAAAAACCCCGTCCCCGACCGATCCGCCGGTCGAATCCCGACGGCTTGAAGAGCTAGGACGGCGGCGCTCCGGGTTGCCACGCCGGCCGGCCTCGTGCTCGCGAACGGCGATGGCCGATTCAACACTGGCACGCGGCCGGCATCGATCTGCGCCACCGAGTCGAGGCCTCCGGCCTCGTACTCGCGGACGAGGCGCAGGAGAGCCTCGTTGGACCTGGTGGCCATCGGCCGGACGGCTGGATCCGTCGGTGCTGGAGAGGATGTCGGAGGTGGAGGCGGGGGCGAAGGCGGAGAGGCGAGGAGGCCATGGAGGCCATGGCGGCGGTTGATGGGACAGGGCGGTGCTGTCTGTGCCAGGAGTGAATGGGAAGAGAGATTGAGCGAACCGGTGAGGGGAAGTGGGGAGCGAGGACCAAGGAAACGCGGTGTCTCCCGCGCGTGTAACCGTTGCACGCGGGCGTGCAAAATGGCACGACAACAGGACAGGCCCGCTGGAAACTGCCGATTCGGACGTTCCTCTAGGGCCTGTCCCAGGGGTGCTTTGAGAACCGGTTGGGCCACAACGCACACCACTTACAGACAACCATCGATTTTTACTAGATCGATGCGCGCCAAAGATCTCACAGCCTACCAAACGCGCCCTAGATCTCTGTCGAAATTCCCTGGTCATTGTCATGCGCTGCGATTTCAGCTAGACCTTCAGCTTAAATGGAACGAAACAAAATCATTTAAGCAACTCGTTTTCTTGCGTATTTTGTCATGCCAACCGATGTCATGGTGCAGGTGTTCTTCTTTCGTTTTAGCAGGATTAAGAGCCCTCAACCTAACCCACGCGACCCTAACCTAACCCACGCGACTCTAGCGGTGGCGGCGCCGCGCCGCCCGGGGATTCCGATGACAAGCCTCTCCAGCGCCCTCCCCATCGTGCTCTCCTCCCTCCGCTGCCACCGAAGGCGTCGCCGGCCAAAGGTTGCACGGCGGCGGCGGGGTGCCTGCTGGGAGCGGCCAGGAGTGAGAGGCAGCGCCCTCCACACCTTTGTATCTGCTGTGATGCGTGGCGTGACGACGGATGGAGCTGCGGTCGCGGTGGCAAGGTCTCAACTTCCTCCTTTCAACGGTGACGACGGCCGCCGGCGCTGCTGCATCATCTGGGCGGCGGCCCCGGGCATGGATGTGGCGCCTTTCTCCTTCTGAGGAGGACGACCAAGATGGGATCAAGTGTGGTGGATCTTGGGATCCCACACTGATCTTCGGCGGTGAGGATCCAGTCGGGGATGAGCTTGGAGTGACGGGGCAACCGGTGAGAACCGCACCTCGACCTCGGTCTTGGTGGATGATGGCGGCATCGCTTGACGTCGTTACCTTGTCTGAGGCATCGTCTTTGCGTGTCTCGTCATTTCTCTTGACTTGGCATAAATAATGGTGGCTATCCTATGGTTCCTCTTGTGTGAAGATGAGGACATTCCTGAGGCCGACCCTTCTTGATCTGGCCAGAATGTTGAGTTTCGGAAGGCTCCGCCGGCGAATGTAACAGTGCCATTATGCCTGGAGTTCGCTAGATGGGTGGTATTCGGTTGTGCGCGCCCATGTTTTTATTCCGACCGTTTGGTTCTGGAGGGTGCAGTGTAAAGCACTGTTATGTGTTGCCAGCAAGTGACATTTTGGTCCATGGTGAAGTCAGTGACGAAGAATTTCGTGAAGGCCGGATTAGAGGACTAGCAAAGGAGGTTCAAGTCTCTATGTTGTTGAGGGACTTGCTTTGTGTTCTGGTCTCGCAGCAGCAGTATGTATGTGGGGGACGGCAGTACATGTGAAGTTCAAAGTCCTACCTTTCTTTCAGGGTGAAAATTCAAGGCCTGGCCATAATTGGTTGTGTCTGACAATGGTCTTGTTGAAGACATTGTTTCGGGCATGGGAACAATCTTCAGGGTGAAAACCTAATATCTTTAACCTAAGATCTTTGATCGGCGACGACAACGCTTGTGCACTGTTCTCTTCTTGGAGGCATCGCTTTTGAAGTGACTGAAGGTCAGATATTGTCTTGGTGTTGGTGGTGGTTGTATTGTTGCTGCAAGGGCTGAAATGCTGTAGCGGGACTTTTGTTTTTTAGTTTTTTTCTCTTTTTTTTTTTGCATCCGTAGTGTTATTATAATGTTGCGTTGTTATAGAGGTTGGATGTAATTGATATCTTCAGATATTAATATATTTCCTTTATATATAAAAAAAGAGCCCTCAACTATCATCGACCGACGATCGGGCACATCATTCACTTCAGCCTCACACGCCCCATCTATACGGACTGAGATCCAGTGCCTTGCTTAAGACAAGGCATGGATGAATAGTACCATGCCTTTTGCCGGATTGAGAATCAATGGCCGATGAACGCACACAGTGCATAATACTATCTACAGTGCGCTACAGGTCATGCTAGCCTGCACACACGTTCCTGCAGGGCTCAGATCTTGTTCGTCAATTTTCGATCTAACATCCAGGATAGCAAGGTACACTGCGGATCTCATCCAGTGCCTTGCTTAAGACAAGGCATGGATGAATAGTACCATGCCTTGACCCCCTTTTTTTGCCGCTGGATTGAGAATCAATGGCCAGATGAACGCACACAGTGCATAGCTACAGTACTATCTACAGTGCGCTTGCTACAGGTCATCTGCTACAGTATTGCGTACAGTGCACGCGCTACAGTACGTTCCTGCAGGGCTCAGATCTTGTTCGTCAATTTTCGATCTAACATCCAGGATAGCAAGGTATGGTACTGTTCATCCGTGCCTTGTCTTAAGCAAGGCACCGGATCTCAGCACCATCTATACATAGCATCTACACGTCCATGAATATTTTCTAGTTTAGGTCAAAAAAAAAAACTGAACCGAAAGTAGAGATTGAAGAAATGGGGCACCTTCAAAAATTGAAACGGATAGAATCTAGATCAAGAACATCATCACAGAGCTTGCTAAGATTCCACAACAGACCAAACATTGTCTATGTACAAAATTGGGCGCATTTGAGTTGAGCGAGCATACATGGGTAATCTCTGAAGGAGGCCTTGCACGTCTCGAAATTGAATCCGTCGTCGCCGGCGACTGAATCCCTCCAGGTTGGGCAATAGCAGATCAAGATTCCGCCGACGTATTAGGAAGCCGCGGCAACGGCGGCGGCCCTGAAGAGGAGGAAGGTGAGGCGCTCCAGGGAGAAGTAGATGAAGGTGCCGCTGGAATGGGTGAAGAAGCACCCGAAGTTGGCGCCCACCACGCACTGCCACCCGACGCCGTACCGCTTGTCGAACTCCTGCGGGGAAAAAACGTGGATTGCCACACAGCTCCGGCGAATCAAGACCAGATCTTCAGCAAAGTCAGACCAATTGGAGAAACAGAGATGGGCGGAAAGAGGACGTGCCGTCTTGATGTGACCGGCGATGGCGCGGCAGTCGGTGACGTCGAAGAGGTCGAGCGCGTGGGAGGCGGCGGACGTGGCCGCCGCCTGCATCCGCGGCGGCATGTCTGTGTCCTCCACCAGCGCCTTCCCCTCCAGCATTGTCTTCCCGGCAGGTCTCCTTCCCAGTCCTGGCTCGTGGCTGATTCCTTGATTCTTGGAACAATCGGGGGAGGCCGTGAGCGAGTGGGGAATCAGAATCAGGGAATGGACGAAGAGGGTGAGGAGGTGGATGGTATTGCTCTGATTTTAGTTCCGGGTTTGCAGGAAGGTGCTCTGGCTCCTCATTTTTAAGTGGAATCTTTTCTTCTTTTTAGGGGAGGGGAAGGGGAATCTTATCTGCTAATTGTACTATTTTTAGTAACATCAATAGTCCTTTGTACTGTTACATGACGTTGGACCTTCTTAATGCCATGTAGAATGAAAGATGCTTGTAATGGTGATTAGAAGAAAAAAAAAACCAAACTTTTTGTTGAGTGTTGATGTTAATTAGTAAACAGTAAAACTCAACTACCTAGGACTAACCACAGCGATTTGATGCCATCAGCCGTTCGATTTTGAAGCTGGACGTCTCAGATCTTCCGATCGGTTTTCTCCACTACGTGACTCTGCTCGTGCCTGTTGGCCCACGTAGAGGGCCTCTACTCTCGACAACGAGCTCGGCGTCTTCTGGTAAACCGGGCTGAAATGCAACAGGCCACGCGGCCGCGAGTGATTATTGTTGGCCTTTCGCTCGTCGTTGCGTTACAGTCTTGAAGGGCGTCCCTGCAACTTCCGTCTTCAATGCTTCCTTCGGCTGACAGCTAGAAAATAATGGCGGCGAAATATCGGTAGTGGAGAGGCGTTACGCTCGGGTTGCCTCTATAACTCTGTTCCATCCTCCGTTCTTCCATATTGCATCGTGGCTTTCTGGTTGCCCCCTCCCCTACCTCTTCGCTGAATGGCATGGCCACTCCGCCACTGCCGTTTGTTCCAATCCCATCTGCAAGATGAGCTCCACCCATGGACGCCGTGGCCGGTGGACAATTTGGTCGACAACAGTAACGTTAATGGTCCATCTCCATCGATTTCGTTGTTTCTGACCGCATCACCAGTCGACCACTAGATCCTCACTACTTGCAGGCACCGACCTTCACCTGCTATGATGCTCGGCAACCAGACCTCTTCGACTCGGCGCGAGCTGATGTTGGTGACTGGTGAGCTCCTTTGCAACGCCTCACGATAGTTCATCCTGACGTCTGTACTCATTTTCCCGTTTCTCCCTGGTTGATGTATCTGAAGGCACTTTTCCGAACCATACTTCCACTTGTTTGTGTGGATCAAGCTTCCTGATATCTGTGAATCCCATGGCATGGGCAAGCCGTATTTGAGAGAGATTATAGTACTCCAGTCGGGATTGAAGTTAAATTATTTAATCTTCAAATTTGTACATCTTATTGGTACGCAAAAGGTTCAATCGCCACTGAATATTTCAGATTCCGAATTTAAGTTATTATTATCAGTGTCATTGCTAATTTTCTAAACTTCCTTCGTGGCCAGTTGATGGTAGGCAAATCTCAATTATATTTCCTTCAACGTTGATCCATTTGGAAGGGGTTCTGCTTGCTTCATGGCCACTTGTTACTGGAAGGGATTATGCTTGTTCTATTGGCAAGCCGCAAGCACAAACATTCCTCTTGCCAGACTCCAGGTTATCAGTACATGTTGTTGTAGTTTAATTTTTAGAGGGCGATAAATTATCAAAATATTATTTGTGTTGATTAAATTTTGATGGCAGAACAAGTTTACTTAGTTATGTTTATACACAAAACAAATGTTGGGTCTTCATGGATCACCTTCATTTAAAAATGATCCACTCAAGTCCTTAATTAAATATGATAGTGTTTACTCTTGGAGAAGGCATAATCTTACTTGAAAGTTGGAACATACAAATCTATATTGTATTCCAATCAAAGTGCACATGAACTGTGCATAATAAATCCCGATCTCTTGCATGTTTCTCAGTCTAACCAATCTTGTACATCACTGATGCACTTATTGACAAGTTTTATAACTTGTTTCATACTAAATTTTGAGCACTTGAAAATTATTCAAGATTTACATCAGAAGTGTTCTATTCTGTCTTATTATCTTAGTGCTTATCTTTTCTGGTGCAGAAGCAAGAGAATTCACCAAAGAAGCGGACAAATTACAAATGCCCGCAACTCCTTCCTCAAGGTATCTAGAATTTGTTGTTGTTCACAATTTATCCCAATATCATAGATAGATTTTTTTTTTCTAATCTGAATTTTTTTGAGCAATGCTCCCAGGATTAGGAACTGGAAAATTCTAACTATATGGTTCTGTTTGAACCGCAAAATTTATACTATTATTCAAACACAATTAAATAAATTAAATTGTAAAAAAAGAAAGGGTATGTGAAGTTTGATAAACCAGGGTCATGTACTTCTCATTTCAAATGGTTAGATTTTCGTATAACTTTAGTGGGCAAATCTGATAGCATGTTTTATGCCCTCAAATTATTTGGAAGATCTAGAAATATTGAATTCCCTTCCTTTACTATTGTCAAATGCGCTGCTATAGGCTCAACACATATATTTTACAAAGATTCCACAATATAACTCAATTTGCCCATTTACGTTAGATTTATTTCGAGTGTAATTTACTTGGAATTTCCTAATCGAAATTTTAATACTAATAATCATGTATATCCTGTGATAGAGGCAAGGGCGTGGCAACTCTTGCTTTGCTGTGGGTTAGTTATTGGCTACTAATTAATATATGAGATAGATGACATAAATTTAAATTCTATATTTCATCTTTATATGTATATTCAAATTTCTATAGTTCTATCATAGAAATGGACGGGCGCAACAACGTGCGCTGTTATGGTCTAGTTTGTACTAAGAAGCGTGGTGCCTAGCGTGTTGTCGTAAGGGTAAAGAAGGCCGAAGCAGCTGCTGTTGCTGCAGCCAAGGAAGAGATTAAGCTCGTCTTGGCCATTCAGGCCAAGGCCAACGCCCAACTCTTCACCTCCCAAGTTGCCGCACAGGCCATGATGCTTGATGTCTGGGTTTCCTGCACCGTAGGGTTATTACATTACTTAACAACTGGTCAACAACAAATATTTATTTAAAGATCGATCTCATGGGAGTTTTGCATAATGGAAACTAAAAACTCCGCAACTGCATTATCAGTGCATCCACGTTCACACCCAAATTGTGGTATGGAATAGCATATTCTATTTGTTGCTACTTAACTATTGTAATCAACTGGATAGTTTAAATTTGATGTGAATAAGAACAAGATAAAAGTTAAAAACTAAAAGCAACTAAAACTGAAAGTAAACTAAGAGTAAGATAAAGACGACATTGGAGAGTCCAGAATCACCACTAGCATAGTTTAATCATGATTAGAAATTAATATATTTATTACTACATGTGGGTGAAATGAGGAGAGGCCCAAATAAAGGTGCCTCCAGAAGCTCAGAAGCACTGTTCAACACTCCTCATAACCACTACCTTTGCCCTCGCATGTTGCGTAGGTCCAGGTTTTAAGGATCTACCCATGGGTATGGCTATAGGCTCTTGTACCTCTTGCTTCTCGTTAAGACATGATTGAAAAAGGCGGCGGATTGTTGTCACTTGTACGCCTACCTACATCCAACCACGCTTAACGATGATTGTCTTCGAAGTCCCTAGTGGCAAATATTGCATGGTGCACAACATACAACATCAACGAAGACAGCCCACCACTTTCACATATAGAAACTAAACAACATAAATTTTTGTTTTATTTCATAATTATACTAGGGTTCATCCATATCCCCAACTAAACTACTCGAGAAAAGTGGCACAAGACATCATATGAATGAACATTGATGGATGAATATGACACATGTATAAGATCCACAACAGAGTTTGGATTACAACGCGATGGATGGCGGGATCAATGATGAACACGGAGATGGCAATGGCGTTGATGTTGAGGCCTCCTTGTCCCAAGCCTTCTTCTTCTACTCCTTTTCAGCCCATGCCAGGTGACAATTTTTAGAACACTAGCAGCTAAACATATAGTACACCCATCAAAGCATGCACCATAAACATGCAGGGGCAGCCCTTTTTAGACTATCACAACATTCACAACATCGCCTTCAGGATGCTCCTAGAGGTAAGCAAGATAGGATCTCTCTCTCTCCCTCTCTCTCTCTCTCTCTCCATGCGACGCCAAGCTTGCCGGTGGCTTCCAGGATGACATCCGGCCGAACGACTGGCAGCTAAGTCGGGCTCCAACTACGGTGGCCTCTTGATATTCTTTAGTAGAAGACCCTGAATTGATCCACGAGTCCCCACTCCTAGTCTTTGAAAGGCACCTTCCAGTCCCTTAGATAGGCCAGACTTGGGTGCCACACTTGTTTCATATTCAGCTAAGTTTTTCTGTTAAGCACAATGCATTTCCTATTGTTCCATATACCCCAAAGGACAACAAATTAAACAATATTAAGCTGCAAGTATCTTGTATTACATAACCACATGGAAGCTAAAGTAAAAAAAAAAAATCAGTCATCATCACATCAAAGATTGTGTACACATCTTTCAAGAGCAGTTGAGACCCAATGCAATCAAAGAACAAATGTGTAACAGATTCAATTTCTTTGCATAATATACGCTCTAAAGGCTTTGGTATTCCTCTCTTCCTAAAATTATCTATGTTCATGATTTTATTTTGGGAGAAAAGTCAGAGGAAAACTTGAATTCTAGGAGGAATTTTTAGTTTCTAGACAACAGGTTGATAATCCGCAAGGTGCGGGGAATCACTGCAGTACACTTCGATAAGTACTTGAGTGTCGAACCCACAAGGAGTTGCAGATAATTAAACTATCTATTCTCTAAGGCCATATAACCCACTTATATGGTTTTCGTGCAAAGCAGTGGACTAGAGTGTGTAACGTACATTTTACTTCTATCTAGGAAACGGTGAAAGCAAATACTATAGGTAAAGTAGCTACTCCAAGTAGAGCGAGTAAAGTGAAAGCAAGTAACTCAAGGGGAGTAAGTGTTTAGCCAAATCGTTATTTCATTTGTTTGTTTGTCATAATTAGTAAAGCACATGGATTGTCTTTTTATTGTTTCTTCTAGAGAGGGGCCAAAGATAGGTGTAGCCATAAACATATGCAGTTATGCCCCTAGTGATTGATCCCACCGCCGTTTCCGAGCAACCTAGGGAGATATTAAGACATAAAGTCCAACCACCGCTATAAATTTCAAGATTGCCATAATTATACTTCCCGTTAATTAACCATGAATTAATATAGCATGCATATTTAAGACTTGGGACACAGTTTCTATCAATATTCGACTATTCCTCCTCCTATCATCATGCAACTGTGAAAACCTTATGCCTCCCCCAACATATGTGTGCAGTACATAAGATCATCATAGAAGCTAAAAACAACATTCCTCCATTTCAATCCAGACTAGAGTTCCTATTGCCATTTCCATTACTAGTAGGGCCACCGCCATCCTGATCATGGTCATGCACTTAGACCACCAGATTTCCAGGGACCACATTGACACCATCCAACTCAGTAGTGAATTGAAGCTAGAACAAGTTTTCATGGAAATTTAACAACCAACATGCATGGATTTTCATGGGATCTCTACACAGAACCCTAACTCTCATCACCTCAGCAAAAAATTTGAAGACACTTGACCAATCAATCTCTCGAATCAGCATATAGGCACAACTTGATCGATTATGTTTCCATTCATACCATGGATGTAGATAGAATCTAATCTGCATGTAGAAATTTCTGAGTGATTCTACTAGTTCAGGTTCATCATTCCGTTGACTAACTTTTACAGTTAAACCATCTCTTGACAGACCAAATCTAGGGTAACCAATAACCTGCTCAACATGAATGTGGGGAGGGAACTTAGCTCCCTAATTTTCCACGGCCAATTGGTTTTGTAAATACTTGCAAATTCCTGTGCCAATTCCTTCTTGTTGAAGATTCCTTCATCCACAGTGACCACCCCATAGTTCCTAGTAGATGAGACATGATTCAAATGAGGTAAAGGAGCTTCAATGTGATAAAAACCTAGACCAGTAGCAACACTGCTAATGTATCTTATCACTTGGTGAGGTGTCTTGAGCACAGGGTAGTACCCAACATAATGATTTGTGGCTTTACAGATAAAGCAAAACTATTGTTTGGTACAAGAACTATTTTCATGACCATGCTCACCACAACAACTGCAGATGGCATCAACATAGTTCAGAAGAGAGTTGGGTGCCGGATTGGTATTAACCACCTCTTTCCATTTATTCTTCTGCACTGATTTGCTTGGGGATTTGTCCTTGGCCAACATCTCACCGCCTTGCTAATTCTGAGACCCAACTGCTTGAGGATTGATCCACTAATAAGACATCATCACAAACTGCCCTGGCTGAGGAAATTGGGGGAAATGCCCACCAAATCCCCAATGCTTATTCTCTACATGAATCCATAAGGAGGAGGTGGGAAATGGAATTATTGTTGGCCTTGAGAGAAATCAAACCCTTGTTGCGGCCCATGCATGCATTTGTTGCTGGCCTTGCATCATTGGTTGTTGTTGCTGCCATTGCTCTCCATGCCTCGGTCCTCCTCCATTTAAACCTCTGCCTCTACCTATCTCAGCCAACACCAGATCCTCAGCGAAACCTTCTTCCTCTATGCCAAGATGGCACAGTCCAACTCTCTCAGGGAAGTGTGGAGGTGGTGGTGAAACTAGGGGAAATGAACCCTAGGTTTGGCTTGTGCTGGTTTTATAGGGTGCCCACGCCAAGCTGGCTGTGATTTTGTGAGATGCTTTGACATATGCCAAAGTTGGTGGAAAAAGAACTCAACCTCCTCCATCTTATCATCACCACCTTTCCCTAGCACCTCGCTGCATTCTGGGCCAAGGGATCTCACCAAACTACGTTGCAACCACTCCTTCATCTTCAACAACTTCATTATCTCGCGGTGAAATTGGCTATCAGCTATTGCTATCAGGATTGGTTCCAAGCTGATGAAAACAACCGTTCTTCTATCGGCTTCTCCAGGAGCAGAGCATGGTGGCTGAATTGAAGCAATGTCACTGCTGCTTTTACCTCTCTCCTTGTGAATCTTGGCTGTTCGGGAATAGTTTCCCACATCGGTGGCATAGGTTGTTCGCTGATTGTACCGCCACCGAGAATGGTGGCAAAGCTTGCCTCGGCTTGCCTCTCTATCGTGGTAAGCTGGTACCTCTCGCTTGCCCGACACCGGCCGCCTAGCCAATGTCACCTCCTGTTCCTCTCCCTTGAGTGAGTTCAGGGAGGCGAATATCAGACCAGGCTTCAAGGCCAGAGTTGGCGCTTGCAAAGCCATGATCGAGACCCTAGGTATCGACACTTGCAGCACGACCATCACGTGGCCCTAGGGGACCACCAACAACACCACTGGAAGCAACGACGATCGATCCAAGAGTACCGAAGCGGATCATGCCGTCGCTCGCCGTCGGAACCAATCGAAATAGACCGCAGAAATCCGCGGCGATCTCCAACCCCAACTCTGCCATGATCGGGCCTTCCGAACTTCTTGAAGCAGCATCTCCGTGCCTCGTCTTCGTCTTTGCCTCCTCTCCTCCTGTTCTCCAGCTTGCGGCTGCATCTCCTCATCCCCTGCTACCACGTCACCACGATTACTACCTCCAGCCTTCGATTGGCCTTAGAAAAGGTGCCGACGAGGTTCGCAATCGGCGGCGGAGACGGAGGTTTCCCGGCCGACGAGGGCGTGTGGAAGTGGAGAAGGTGCCTAAACGACACCGCGTGTAGACAATCTGATTTGCACTAGCAAAACCTTTTTTTTTTGACAATCAATACCACATATATTCATAGTAACAAATAGTACATGGTAGAGATACCTGAGCTGACTCCAACGATTACAAAATAAAGTCTAAAAGAAAGTCTTCAAATTTTTCCTTCTTCCAGAACATAATCTTGTACTCTTCTGAAGGCAGCCAAAGATAGATAACAAACCATAGCCTGTAAATACTAACGAAGGTTCTCTTATAATTTTAATTTGAGCCGCAATGCCAAAGTTGCGTGCACGCGCGCAATTGCTATGATTTCAATCCTGTAATTCCAAGAGGCCCTTCATTGTTAATTAAATCGTGCTCACTATTGTTAAATCTCATCGGCCACCTAAGCAAAGTAGCGAGGCCGGCACGGCACGGCACAGCAAAACATACGCGCAACCCCCAAACAGAAGAAGCCAGCAACGGCGGCGGCGGCAGCAGCAGCAGCAAGATAAAAGGAATCCACCACTGCTGCCGATGGGGGATGCTAAGCCGTCGGTGCTTATCCCGATGACCAGCCGCGACCGGGACCGCGACCCGCTCGTGCCGCCCACCGCCGCCGCCGCCGCCGCAACGTCATCCAGCGCCGTCGCGGGCTCCGATGACGACGATGAGTCCAAACCATCTTCCGCCTCCGCCGCCTCCGCGGCGGCGCAGACCGGCCGCGAGGTTGACGCCCTCACCCAAACTCCTCTTGTCTAGTACGTCTTCCCCGAATCAGATTTGATCTGGTGGGGAGCAGTAATGCCGGAATCGCCGTGTCTTTTTTGAAATGTGACGGCTTCTGGGTGTTTCTTGTTCCAGGCATTCCATAAGGTCCTGCATAGCTGGGCTTCCAAGAAGTTCATGACCGGATGGTATGTCTGCTCTTGGATTTTGAGATTGCTCCTTAATTTCGCGCGGTTCTGTTTGTGAAATGCAGAATTAGATCTGAATGCCGTATCTTTACTACCTTCCAGTGCAAATTAGATGGGTGTGGTGCTTCTGAGTTTGTGTACGGTTGAGTGATGGGTTTTGTAGGCTATGCTATTTCATTTGGGTTAAGCCATTTAAATGTGGAAATTGTATCCAGTTTGTTGGGTATGCCTGTGAGTTCAGGTCAATATTAATTGAATTCGGATGTACACCATAGCCATATTAAGAATGGAACTATATCATTGTTGTGAATTGTCTAATGGGGGATTCAAATCTTAGCATGGATTTTACAGAAATATGACTGCTGTAGCTCAACTTTAAACTTAGTGACAATGTATGAATGTTTGTTGGACTTGGAGTACATAGTGTACATTCCTACTGTAAGGATGTTTAGATGAGTACATAGTGCACTATCTTCAGTTCAATTTGGGAAATTGTATGGGCTACGCCAGTTTTGCATCCCTAAGAAACTTAAGATAATGGTGATTATTTTATTTTAACATTTTCCCTATATTGCTGAGTACTGATGAAATACCACCCTTTTGTTTCAGTGTAATCCTTTTCCCGATTGCAGTTACATTCTATATAACATGGTGGTTCTTTTGCTTTGTGGACGGCTTTTTCTCCCCAATATATGCTCATCTGGGAATCAATATAATCGGTATGAATAATGCTTGAACTTATACTGTTTGTTGTTGCACCAGTTTCTTACCTTTGTGTTCATCTTCGCCCCTTGGCATTTTCTCTGCATGTACTTGCCGCAGACTGAACATTTGTAGATATAATTGAACAGGTTAACCGATACTTGTTACTTCTTATCATTTGTGGGCAAGTAGAGTTGCAAACTGCTGATTATAGAAGCAGGGCAATGGCAAGCCAGTGCCCTTGGGACATCTATGCTATCTTGTTTCTAGTACTTCCTTGTATATTTTTTTTGAAAGGAATACAGTAGACGAAGCCCCTACATTGATTTTTTTTTTTAAATAAGAAGAACCCAAATTTGCGTCCGTGAGGACTTGAACCTTGGTGGTTGGGTTGTACATCCACTTCCCTAACCAAGTGAGCCAGGCTCATTTACTTCCTTGTAGTTTCAATATGTCACGATGTATTTCTTCATGTAATGTTGGGCTAAAGCTCTTCCTCAAACTTATTTGTCATCCTCCATCTGCTTGTGGCTCTATTGTGTATATGTAAGAGTCTATCTCAAACCCATTCATACTAAATTTTCACTTACCTGGAGCTCATCCTGTGCAAACCCATTATTTTTTTGTTTGACCACTGTTATATGCCCTTTCTTTCTACAACTGAGCATATTTATAGGGAATTCTAAGGATACCTATGGATTTGCAATAGACTCTGAAGATTTTTACCTCTTTTGCAGGCCTTGGTTTTGTAACTTCCATATCGTTCATTTTTGTGGTTGGAGTGTTCATGTCTTCTTGGCTCGGGGCTTCTGTTCTTGGTCTGGGAGAGTGGTTTATAAAGAGAATGCCATTTGTTCGACATATTTACAATGCATCTAAACAAATCAGTGCTGCCATTTCACCTGGTTATACTTCTTACCTTTTGTGGTTCTATAAATAACAGTTGAAGTACTGAACAGTCCAAGTGTAGATAACTTGCATGGTTTCAATGCAGATCAAAACAAGCATGCATTCAAGGAAGTGGTCATCATAAGGCATCCTCGAATCGGTGAATATGCTTTTGGATTTATCACTTCAGAAGTTCTACTTCAGGTTTGAAACACATCATATTTACATTTGTAGACGCCCATTCATGCATTATTTCATATTCTCATACTTATTTTCATGATTTCCAGTTGTATATTTATTTACTGCATTAAGATGTTGCCCCACTCTTCTCGTTATTTGATGAATGCATTTTAAAACCGACACCTGTAATCATTTCAAAAATTTCCCTGCTAAATTAGATGACCATCATTTAACATTAGATGAACTTTCTACATCTAAAAAGAGAGATGAACCTGCCAAATGACAGTCCAAAGTCCAAAAGTTCCCCTGGAGAGTGCTGGCTTCTTCTGCAAAGGGGTGAGTGCTGAGAGCAGTTGGTACTTGGCGGTCTGTGCTCAACTGTATACCACAAAGTGTGATGGTACTGCAGGATTTCATGCAAGGATTACGAGTCGATCTGGCCATGACCAGTCGTGAGAGTATATCTAGTGCTACCAAGCCTTTACCTCCTACTTGATTCCAAGAATCTGAACCGTCCAACCAGAGTCAGCCGACAGATCAAAACATAACTCCAGGTGGGCTGCCCACAATGACACATATGCAATTTAGACCCTCTAATACCTGGAATTGTAGCATAGAGTTCATGCTTTCCAATCTCTCGCTTCTGGACTGCTTTCAGAAATCAAAGTCGGAAGGCAACTACCTCCTTGCAACGCCATGGCAAGAATCTGCATCAATTTGACCCTGCTTGCCACGCTGGATGCTCAACTGCCCTCAAGACCTTACATTTAGATCATGTACATCTGCGCAGGTGGCATGAGGAGCAAGGTGTTGCAATGTTTAGTCCAGTTCCATTCTTGGCGGTCGCATGCTGAACTGATCCCCCAAGCTCGCTTCTTGTTTGGGCGAATGAATCAGGTGGTGGTCTATAGAGTTGCTGATTGCATTGATCTAGGACAAATGAAATCCTGTGAGCGAGGAGAGATACTAGACACAATGGATCCTGTGTCACAGTCTAAAAATGGTGGAACTTATTTGCATATGTTCCGTGGTGGGTGGCAGACCTGCTGCTATTATTGATCCTGTCTGTTGATATGTATAAATTGAACGGTTCAGAATGTTGTTGTAACTAGTAGCACACAAAGCCCTTGTAGTACTAGATATGTTCTCCATGAGTTAGAAGGAAAAAATAACCTCCAATTAGTGCCTAATCAACCCTGGGCTTGTGTTAGCGGCCAAGTGAGAGAAATGGGTTGAGATAGGCTCGAGTTGTTTCTCGGGAGAAGACTGTGTCGGGAGCTAGTTTCAAACCAAAGGCAGGCCGATATTGTCAAAATTCTGAGAGGTGGTTTTTTTTGTGGTCGCTCGACTCAGGATGCCTGACTAGTCAACATTAGTCGTGACTAATCAACTTTTAGCTCGACTCAGCCCATGAGTTGTATCAACAAATCGAGTAGACCTCCGGATGATTCCTTGACTAGTGGTGTGGCTCGTAATAATCCTTAATGTCATGTTGGAAGGAGAACCACAGGAATAGAAGGCCCCGTAGTCTTGGCTGCACAGGGGGTGGTGGTCACACTGTAATATCATCGAATGGTTGTAGGGCAATGACAGCATTGTAGGGCTAGTGACTGAGGCTCAGTTTGCGGTTGCTGAATTTATTTTGTCATCTGCTGTGGCAAATGGCCACAGAAGCTTAGAAAAGTTGGTTAGCCAAATGGAGAAATAGGAATAAGCTGGTTTGAAAAGTTGGATCATCATAATCCGCTCCAGTGCCAAAATGCATCCTGCAAAATGCATCCTGACTCCCGAGAGCTTTTGCTATATGTCTTATGGAATATTGGAATGGGGTTGCCACATGTAGTAACAAGGGCTGTGCTGAGTGATCGCCATGAATGAGATGGTGATAGTCACATGATGTACACATGTGAAGGCATGAGGTTTGATTGCCATGCTGGCAGTACATGTGGTGCTTGAGTGGCAGGCTCGCAGCAATATTGTAGAGGTTGCCATATAGAACTAGGGTAGTGGTCGAACCAGGTTTGTCCCAACTCCCACGAGCAGGAAAACATATGTGAATGGGAGGAACAAATAGATGTTTGGGTATACTGGAAAAATTACTGAAATAGGTTGAAGTATAAGAATTTTTCAGTCCTGTTAAATTACAATGTGGTGGAATTCTCTTAAAACTCTCTTTGGTGCGTTTATTTTTTCTGTTTGATAATTAGTGTAATTATTAAGATTAGGCTTCTTGGGATGTTGTCTTTGGTGAATAATTTATAGGAGTGCACTTGGGTGCCATGAAAGGGGACGTGCGACCACCATAGGCTCTGCTTGCTGCACGCGAGAGCAGAGAAGGAAAGGATATATCATTTCTTTGCCTAATTCATTAGCTCATATCTGATGGTCTTATACAGTAGTCTCCCCTGGAACTAGGGAGTGTACTACTTAGTTCATATCTGATTCATTAGCTTTTATCTGATGTACTACTTAGAAAACCAACTCAATTAACTAAGACAGTGATTGAACTTTTATAGTAGCTATTACCTGTCAATACGAATACCACGTGGACTAGACTTCTACTAGGATTCAGACTCCTGGAACTGCAGCTCTCGGGGCATCTCCTCCTGTGGTGCTCTGGATGTCGTCTAGTCATCCATGGCGCTTGTACTGACATAACATTAATGTTGTTATTTTGAAGAAGGGTCTGAAATTAGAGATTCCCAGCATTTCAATGTTTTTTGATTTGTTTGGTGCTAGTGTGGTTGAACAGGACGTTGGGAAATCTCTGGTTGGCACTAGTGCCTACTGGCCAGTACCAACAGGTAACCTAAAGTGTTGTCAGTGAGCCAGCGACTTTCTGGGTCGAAATTCAGATATTCTCCCTCCATTGAAATGTACTTCTAGCTTTTGTCCTAAGTCAAATATTTTAAAGTTGGACCAATTTTATTAGAAAAAGTAACATTTATTGCACCAATTTAGTATCACTAGATCAGTCTTGAAATGTAGTTTTGTATTATACAATTTGACGTTATATATGTTTGCTACTCATTTAACTTTTTTTTTTTGACTTGGCACAAGAGCTAGAAGTACATTTATTTGAGGATGTGGGGAGTATAGTTTAACTAAACTAATCCCTCCGGTTTTGTATACAAAGGCCACTATCTTAATTCTCAGATACCAAAAAATCAGAGCTAACTATTAAATAGCATGATCAATTATGTGGAGGATCTCTCGTGTTCCGGGCTGATTAAACATGTTTCATGCGGTGCCTCTTTCTCTATGGCTGAATGCAACGTTCACATTAATGAGCATCATCGTATGAGCCTATGAGGTAGAAATCTAACCAATTCTTCGTGCGTAGAGATAATGGTCTTGTATAACTGCAAATCATACGAGGGAGTACCAGTCCTCGGTTGAATTTCTGGTTTCAGTTGTAGCATTCCTGCATTTGGTTCCCAAACATGTCCAACTATTTTTGCTGGATTGTGTCTCTTTTATGTATCTTTTGTCTTTCACCGTGCAGTCATCAATTACATAATTTTGACAACTTAAGCACATGCATAATAATATGTGTATTAAGGGTGTATATCCTTGTTTCTCAGAGCTATTCTAGAGAGGAAGAGTTGTACTGTGTATATGTCCCAACAAATCATCTTTATATTGGGGACATGTTTCTGATCACCTCGAGCGATGTTATTAGACCAAACTTATCTGTCCGTGAAGGCATTGGTATGATCGTCTTCTTTTTTATTTATTCATGTTTACACCTTGTCTCATATAATGTAGATGACCATGGTTAGTGCTCTTGTTTTATATCGTTGCAGAGATTGTTGTCTCCGGGGGCATGTCAATGCCTCAAGTATTATCAATATTGGAAACAGAGGACAACCAATTGAACAGGATGAGATCTAGTACGTCGAAGCTGAGATAGCTCCTAACATGCCAGATTATTTGTCTACTCTGCCATCGAACCATTGCTGGTCACAGTAAGTACCAGAGTAGGATTGTACAATTCTCTTGGCCGGAATGGGCAATCTTTTGTACACTCTCTGAAGCATTCACTTACTGCACACTACCTTAAGCAGTCAATCGACCATAATCTGCGTGTGTGTGTGGGCTCACTTGTCTAAGAATCAAGCCTAGCTCCTTCAGAAACCGACATATGTTATGTTCGGTAAATGACAGTCCTGCTTACCTGGTATAATATAATTTCTTAGCATAACCTTTTGGTATCCAGGAGCTTTAGGTCTGACAATTTCTCTAGAGCTTGCAATGTTTGTTGACCTAAAGAACTACCGTTTTGTGGGTTATCATGTATAAGTTCCTGCATGAGATTATATTCCCGATGTACATTATGTAGAGGTGCATTTTAACTATGAATTTAGTAGGACTTGTCAGCCGGTGCCCTGTGGCTTCAGTTCTACCGGGGGAAGGTCCAGAACTAAGGTTATGAGAGTTTATGGCTCTCCCTGATCTTTTGCACTTTCTCCATTGTCGTTTGTTAAGGAAACAATTTGGCACTTTCTTTCACTGTACTTCGTTCAGTATTCAGTACATTGGGATAGCATGTGAACATGGATTTTTTTTTTCTTGTTGCCGATCTATCCAAGGTAGCAAAGAGCTTCTGCTGGTGGTTCAATCAGTTGAACAATTAACTTGTAGCATTGCTTGCTTACAGCGAAGCTGATTAGAGCTAATAGAATACCGTATCCACTTCATATGAAAAGTTTTAAAAGGTTCCAAGATTTCAGAATGTATACATATAAATGTTTTCTACCAATCTATAATTTTTTTAATAATAGTAAATTAATTTGCAGGCTACACATTCAAAGGGTAAAAAAATAACTCCATTTAGCTCAACGTATTTGGCCGTCAGTACAAGCTCAATCTTTATTATACCATTTATTATATTTGTTGTATATGCACCTCCTGTCACATGTTCTGTCTCTTTCAGTGTTATAGAAACTCATTGCAATCTATTTTACCTTGAAATAAATATTTTCCATAAAAATGTTTCCGTGCCTGCTTTTGTTTTTTTTTTGAAAAAGGGGCTATAGCTTTGCCCAGCCCCTCAGTCGACCAAAGGCGGGCTTTTTTTTTTTGTGATTTGAGGTTGAGGCGTTTGACATCTTGAACCACTAACTCTCAATGATTTGGCCTTCATTAGACCCGATAATTGACTAAAAGGTAGTGGTTGTCTGGAACTCTCTTGCAAAGAGAGTCTGCAAAATTTGTTGAAAACCTCCAAGTAATATCATCTTCCATACCATCTTGAGTTGAACATTGCTAATTGAACCCAAATGTTCACGAATTGAGTCGCATGCTCCAAAGTGAAAGCCTCATCCATGGTAATATTTTCTATCCATGCATTATTTTCCATGGCTTTGATGACTCCGAATTCTCTGTCTTGGATGCCACATAAATAAGGGGGGGAGGGGGAGGGGCACTCTCCTTCGGTTTCTTCCTATCGAGCCAAGGATCTTCACAAGATGGAGCGTTCTTACCATCTCCTAAAGTAATAAATGTGTAGGAAAATTCCATGTCTAAGGTGGTGGAAGGGTTTCCCGATCCCGCCCAAATTTTGTCTTCATCCTTCCATTCAAGCCACGACTATGTAAACTACAGCGTTCTAGTTAGTTTTTCAATACTTAAAACCCCCAAGACCTCCAAGTTTCTTGGGGCTGCACACCTTGTACCAATTCACTTCACATTGCTCGTTCTTGGTTTTGTCCTTGACTGGTCAAAGGAACACCCTGTCCAACTTGTTGATGTAATCGATGGTGCCTGGGGGAACGATGAGAGGCATCAAATGGTAAATCGCTCGAGAGGGGATCACTGATCTGACTAACTTGGTACACAAGGCCGCCGTGAGTAGTTACCGTTCCAAGTTTGCAGTGTTTCAGTGAGTTTATCCTGAAGATCTATGTTGGAAATCTAATCGCCTAAGTCATCACACCAAAGGTGTTAGTCCTAGGTATCACGTGGGTAAGGATGTGCGCATGTCCAGAAGGCCCTCAAGGATGTCCTCAAGGTTGACATTCTCGCACCGAATTGGCATTTGCAGAACCGCTTTGAAATTTCGTGCAAAGTTCGGTTACCTCCAAAAAGCCCTCCAAGATGTTGAAAAGGTTTATGATGCCTTCTTTTATGAGAGCAACGAATATAGCCGCATCATCCGTATAAAGTGAGGATCTCAAGATGGTGCCTCGTCCTCAAAGTTTGTGAAGTAAACCATAGTGGATAACAACGTCGAGGATTTGCGTGAGCAGGTCAACTGCGAGGACAAATAGGTCAATTTAGGGTCTGTTCGGTTTTTGGATGAAGTGGAATGGAATGGAATGGTTCCATTCCATTCCATTCCATCCCATCCCATCCCATTCCATCTGGGTGTTCGGTTGCACCGGAATGGCACGGAACCTAATTAGTCTAAATACTCTATTAATTAGACCCTAATTTAATCTAAAATTTTAATTAACCTAAATTATGCCTAATACGATGGGAGAGCAGGGCCTCCATCCGCGTCCTGCCGCCCGGCTGGCCCCCCCGCGCCTGCTGGCCGCCGCCGCCTCTGGAGCCGCCCTGGCGCGCCGGCCGCCCCGCCGGCTGGCTGGCCGGGCCTGCTGGCCGCCGCCTGGCCGCCGCCTTGGTGCCGCCGCCTCTTGGCCTGCCGCCTCACCTGGCCTCCGCCGCCGTTGCCGCCTCCCTGGCTGGCCGCCGCCGCGCTGGCCGACGCCGCCTCCCTGGTTGGCCGCTCGTTCCGTGCGATTAGAGGAGAGAAGACGATTAGCCAGCTTGATTGAGCTCGTTCCGCGCGGTCCGGCCGATTCGGCCGGACGGATTGGGATGGCATATTCCGGGAATATGCCCTTTCGGGGAATGAGTTGGTTCCGTCCCATTCCTCAGAATTCTGGAACCGAACGCCAGGATGGGCGCTAGGGACGAGTTGGTTCCATCCCGTTCCTTGCCATTCTGGAACCGAACAGACCCTTAGAGGATTGGGCAAATGATCCCAAAATCGGAAATGTCTTGGCACCATCTTTTTCAGGCAGAACAGGGCCATGCTGGCCTAACTCACGTCATTCCTTAATCACGCTAAATACTGGATGAAAACACAATCACGGCAAGAGAGCAACCCGCAGCAAATTGCACATTAATCTGGCCGGCGAGCTCGACGCTCGTGGAGCGCGTGCGGTGCACGTAAGGGCTGACGGCCCTGCCCTGGTGACCTGGCGCGTGTCGCGCCCACCGCCGCGCGTTCCGGCGCTGCGCGCGCGCTCTTGTTGCTGCACGTCCCCCGGGAATGGCCCCGAAATAAATTCGGAGAGCGATTGGCCCGTCTTCAGTGCCCAGTATATTTACGGCGGCGAGGACCCGAGCCCAGACCTCCCGAACTGGACCCTTTTCCAGCCCCTGTGTGTGTGTGTGCTCCACCACCGATTCCACACACTCCACAGTCGACGCTGGTACTAGGACAAGCCAGTCGTCCTCCGTCGTCTTCTACCTCGGGTTCTTGGCCTCTGTCTCTCGGCCGCATGGGGAGGGCGCCGTGCTGCGAGAAGGTCGGGCTGAAGAGGGGGAGGTGGACGAGGGAGGAGGACGCCGTCTTGGCCAGGTACATCAGGGAGCACGGCGAAGGAGCCTGGAGATCGCTGCCAAAGAATGCCGGTACGGTACGCCTGAGGCAGGAAAGAAACGCCCTTGATTTCGAGTGGAAACCCGCTTGATTTTCTGACATGTTTTGCGAAATCTTTGATGTAGGGCTGCTGAGATGCGGGAAGAGCTGCCGGCTGCGGTGGATCAACTACCTGAGGGCGGATCTGAAGAGGGGCAACATCTCGGAGGAGGAGGAGGAGATGATCATCAAGCTCCACGCCACCCTCGGCAACAGGTACTACTTCCATTTTTCTTGATCCAAGCCATGCATTTGCTTGCCCCTGCATACTGTTCCCGTTGGATTAGCCCTGCCATTTTTACGAATCAGCTGGCGCTCCATGCCACCCAACAAGTCTTGGGAGAGAATGGCTACTAAGTAGTAGCAGTAGGAGTACAAGCTAAGTTCATGTTTAATTAAGTGAAAGCAAACAATTGTATTAGTGCCCTTCTCTCGCGGGGAAACGAGTTCCACAAGTTAATTAGAGGAACGGAAGCTCGTGCTTGTCTCCGGTATGCCCAAACAAACAGGGCTTCTGATTTAAAAGGTTATTCTCTGCTGCTGAGACGTAGTATCAGAAAGTGAGTAAAACAAAACGCAACAAAACAAAAACAAGGCAACCTTAGCAAGGTTCTTTCTCTGTTTTTGGCTTTTTACCCGCTGAAAAAATACAGATACTGGTATCTCGTATTAATAATTTCCTGCTAAGCAGAAAACCCGGCCCACCCATATCTCTGTGTGTTGTGTCGTCTTGCTCAAAGTAATGATCTGATCCCGTTACACTAATAATATATTTTATCATCCCTCGTGGCCTCGTGGGCACTGTGCAACGCACAGTGGGCACGAGAGGCGTGGTCACTGCCTCCATTTATTTCCCTGATGCCGGCCATTCGGCCCCGTTATGTTAAGTTCAACGGAATCAGAGCACCTCTCTCCATCTTACAATCCGTTGACAGCGAGCTGAATCGAGCCAATTATCTCTTCTCGGTCCAGTGTCCATTGAAAACTATTGCCCTCGGCCTGGGTATGTGACATGTGCAGCGACTCGTGGGCACGGATCCGTATCGCCTTGTCGCTAGCGCATCGCTCCTTTTCAAGTGAACGTGGACGGCCGTGTCCTATGCTGCTACCGCCAGCAGCGTGTTCCGCGTGTGGCCGGAGATTCCAGGGTCTCCTTCCTCACGTGTGGTATATTCTGTCCTTCCCGTAGTAAATTGAAAACTATGTGTGACCTCATGCAACCTAAGAATATTACTTACAATATTGAAAAAAATACCAAGTCTTATGTATGGATCCATTGATGCAGAATCTGGAGGTTTTAGGGCTTATTTGATTCATAGATTTGTACAGAAATTGAGTAGGATTTGAATCTTATGAAAATTTCTATACGAGCCATTTGATTACATGTTATATAAAAAATATTCCTATAGAAGTTTTTGTAGTGTAAATTCATAGTAAAAAACTATTAATTCATACTTCGTAGAAAATTTCTCTACCATAATCAAAGACACTTCATCTTTCTATAGGACTCACAGTCCATGCATATCGCGTTTACTTGCTTCCACTTTGTGAGGTACTCCCTCTCTTTAGGATTTATGTGAGCTTTTTAAAATTGTTTGATATTATTAGACCTCTCTTATTTATTATTTTCTCTCTTACAATACATGTTCTCTTTTCTCTAATACATCTCTCATCATGTGAAACTATTAGTACTTCCTTTGGATCGGTTTAATAGATGCGTACACGGTTTAAGATAAAGTTTGATCGCTTATTTGATCAACAAAATATGAACTATATGTCTACAAAATATATAAAATTAGATTCATATTAAAAAATGTTTACAATGCTACAATTTTTGTGACACATATTCCATATTTTACTAACCAAAATAATGATTAAATCAATTTCGTAAACTACATGCGCCTGCTAAACCGATTCGGAAATGAGTTATGAAACTTATAAGTTTTAGCGAATCGGTCCTTTTGACTATTTGTGTGATAAATTCTTTGAGACTTTACAATCCCTAACCGAGGAAATACTTACCACTATATCAGAGGAAATGTGACGAGTGAAAGAAAAAACAACAACAGTGTCCAATGGCTGTACTGATCTGACCACGCCAATTAATACAAGCAATTCTTCCAATTGCAAAGAGACACCGTTTTGTGTCGGCCGGGCACATGCATACATATCCGCGACACCCAGAGATGCTTTCATCAATGTCGCGCCCTCGCTTGCGCAGTACGGTGGTTGCGTTCCGGCAAGCGTATTGAATCGGCATGTGGCCTGCAAGAGATTCCAGCCATGCATTGCATTGCATTGCAATGCACTGACCGATGCATGCTGCAGCCTGCACCACCTGCCATGCCAGTATGCCATGGCTGCCATAACCTGTAAAAGCTGTATGATTCCCTCTGTAATGTTAATCTTGTGTTTGATTCGCTTCAGGTGGTCCCTGATCGCCGGCCACCTGCCCGGCCGGACGGACAACGAGATCAAGAACCACTGGAACTCGCACCTCAGCAAGAGGGCGCGCGAGGGCGGCGACGGCGTCGTCGTCGACGTCGACCTCAGCAAGCTGCCCGGCGGCGGCAAGCGGAGGGGCGGCCGGGCAATGAAGGCCACAAAAGCCAAGGGGAAAGGTAAAGCTAAAGAGAGGAAATCCGGGAAGGCCAAGAGCAAGGCTGCTGCAAAAATGGAGCGTCGTCGCAAGGAGGAAGACAGTAAAAACAGCAGGAAGGAGCAAGCGCATGCCTCCTCCAGCGGTGTAACATCGGATGGGCTCGAGGAGGGGGCCCTGGGCCGGTGCGACGAGATGCTCAGCGGGCTTAAGGACCAGCCGAGCCCAAACCTGGACGTGACGACAGACGTGGGCGACAATGAGCCGCCCAAGGCTGTGGACCTTGACGAGATAGGTGGCAGCGTTATGGAGCTGGACCACCATCACCATGAAAGTTGCAATGAGAGCGAGGGCGTACCCGAGCTTGCGGACCAGGAAGAGCTTGGCGACAAGGCCATGGATTTCGGCCAGCCTGGATGTTGCAACGAGGACGACGGCGGGCCGCCGGGGGCGGTTCTTCTGGGTGACAAAGACATGGAGTGGGACCTGGTGGGGCTGGACGAGAGCTTGGCCAATGACGATCTGTGGAGCTCGCTGGTGTGGGACTACGATGACATGGTGGCTCCATGCGGAGGCCAGGAACAGGAGTCGGTGCTGTCGGACCTCTTCCTTTTTGACAGCATCTAGGCCGAGCGTCCAACTCTCTGTGAATCCCCCTCATTGTCTCCTGGCCTTCTAGGCGTGTTTTTTCGGTTTTGATATGGGTAGATTTTGATCTGTTTGCTCCTGTGGCGTTTGGTTTTTTCTGTTGTTCGTCTCAATGACAGTGTGTGTGGGGGGTAAGAAGGAAGTTGTAGAAAAATAAGTGGAGTTGCTCCTTTTGTTCAACGTTGAAATTCCTGGCATGCTCGGTGTGGAATTGCTCCTTTTGCTCATCTTGTCATAGTTTTATTCGTTCGAAAACGAGAAAAATCTTTGTCTTGTCTCATTAATAAAGTAGAACGAGAATTACCTAAGTAATTAATGGAAAACAGAGCGAAAACCTTGATAAACTGCATCACCGGTTGCCGTGGAACAACCTAGTTTGATGGCGCACATAACAAACCTACTTACCAACACAAGCTACACACACAGTCTAACCAAGGGCCATCGGCGATCCGCAAGTATCATCGTTATCCCTCCTCAACCAACTTGTCATATATAGTTGATCAAATCAAATTCAACTATATGTGTAAGTTATTAACGGCCAACATATGATCAAAGGTGAACATTAGATAGTTTTCAGAGATATTGAACTGCAAATATTAAGCGGCTCCACTTTCTCTTTATTTAGTTTTTGTTGGTTCTCATATTTATTTTCCCAATTAATATATAATTTGTTCTTAGCTATCACCAATTTTTATATTTGTGTCACTACACGGTGGTATTAGGAGTTGATCCAACGTCTTTTCGAGAATGTCCTATTTATCTACATCGTCTAGGAATTGTAACGGTTTTTTTATAAAGAGGATATTTTAATATCGCAAAGATATCAAATACGCCCAATCTTTGTATCAACAAGATATCTAAGGACATCAAGGATGCATATAGCTAACAAAAAATAAAAACAAGAGAAAAGGAAGACAAAGACCTCGTCGCGGTGATGAAACACTTGCAACAATGGCACTCTAACCCCCTCCGAAGACAACACAGAACTACAAAAGAGATCCTCCGAAAGCAACATCTCCAGGAGGGAAACAATGCATAAGCCTTGTCGTCGCCCGATCGAAGATCTTGGGTTTTCACCTTGGAGAAAATCCAAGTTTCCAAAACAATGCATTCAACAAGATCATTGTCAGGTACAACCAATGAAGATCCGACCTTAGGTTTTCACCCAGAAAACTGTAGGGTTCGTTGCATAGAAAATAAAAAATTCTACCGCGAAGACGAATAAAACCAAGATCCAATCTATGGAAAAGCCAAGATCTAATTTATGAGATCAGACCAACGAGATAGATGAGTGACTAACCCTCGAAGATCCAAGGCCTTAACGAGATCAGATCTCGTGGTTGATGTAGACGATCGTTCCGGTGCTGCAATCCGGCAACACTTCCGTACTCGGTCACACATACGGTGTCGATGACGTCCTTCCTCTCCCCGTTCTAGCGGGAAGCGGAGGAGTAGATTCCCTCGGAATCCCAGCAGCACGACGGCGTGGTGGTGGTGGTGGTGGAGGAGAAATTCCTGTAGGGCTTTGCCAAGCCATCGCAGGAGGAAGGAGGAGGGAGAGAGGGGCGGCTAGGGTTTGGGGGATGATGTGTTGCGCCCCAACCCTCCCCTCCCTCTTATATAGGCGTGGGGGCTGCCTTGGCCCCTCCTCCAAGCCCTAGGGTCGGCCAAAAAAGGGGGCAACTTTCCCCCAAGTTAAGTCCCTATTTTCAAGGGATTTGATCTTATCCACTTGATCCAGCCGCATGAGCCTTGGGGGCTGGTGTGCCTGGCCCATGTGGGCCTATGTGACCCCCTCCGGTCCATGTTGGTCGTCCGGGATAGGTGGGCCCCACTATGGTACCCTCCGGAACCTTCTAGCACCTCCGTACAATACCGAAAAAATCGAAGGTGACCACTGAAAATGACCCGTATATGAATCTTATTCTCCGGACTATTCCGGACCTCCTCGTGATGTCTTGGATCCCATCCGAGACTCCGAACAACATTCGGTCTCCATATCATATTCCATATCTACTGTACGGAATCGAACCTTAAGTGTGTCACCCTACGGTTCGTGAACTATGCGGACATGATCGAGACTCCTCTCCGATCAATAACCAATAGCGGGACCTGGAGATCCATAATGGTTCCCACATTTTCAACGACGAATTCGTGATGGAACGAACCATTAACATACAATACCAATTCCTTTTGTCGCGCGATACTTTACTTATCTGAGGTTCGATCATCGGTATCTCTATACCTAGTTCAACCTCGTTACTGATAAGTACTCTTTACTCGTACCGTGGTATATCATCCCTTGTGACCTTGTCATATGCTTGCAAGCTAATTAGATGACATTCCACCGAGAGGGCCCAGAGCATATCTATCCGTCATCAGGATGGACAAATCCCACTCTTGATCCATGCGCTTCAACTCATACTTTCTGAATACTTAATCCCATATTTATAACCACTCATTTACGATATGGCGTTTGATGTAATCAATGTACCCATCCGGTGTAAGTGATTTACATGATCTCATGGTCGAAGGATTAGGTTACTATGTATCGAAAGCTTATAGCAAGACGAACTTAATGACTTGATCTTATGATACGCTTATTATAGGTGTGTGTCCATCACATCATTCACCTAATGATATGATATTGTTATAAATAACATCCAATGTTCATGATTAGAAAACTATGATCATCTATCAATCAACAAGCTAGTTAAACGAGAGGCTTACTAGGAACTTTGGTTGTTTACACAACACACATGTATCAATGTTTCCACTTAATAGAATTATAGCATGTGATGTAAACAGTAAACATTTATCATGAACACTAAGATATAACAATAACTACTTTATTATTGCCTCTCGGGCATATCTCCAACAGTCTCCCACTTGCACTAGAGTCAATAATCTAGTTTACATTTGTAAAGATCTAACACCATGGCCTTCCGGTGCTTATGATGTTTGCTCATGGGAGAGGTTTCAGTCAACGAATCTAACACGCTCAGAAACGTATGTATTCTGCAATTCATTTGCGTCTCCATGCATCACTCATTTTTTAAAATGAGTCGGCATTAATCGTGTATGTTTGGTCTTCTCGTGGAATCTTAATTCCGCGAGCTGAAATATGTTACCAATATAGCTTCACAGTGACACTACCGGAACTACACCAAGTTCTCAAAGAACTCCTCGACTCAAACACCCTCGGTCATTGTTAAAACAATGACATACTCTTCCTTCGTTTATAGAATCCGTCACAATATTTAGAACTCATGTAAATCTATTATAGACTTCTTCTAGTCCATTTTGCTACCTTTTAATGAACACTTAGCCTAATTGAGATTTTAAATTCATTTTTATATGTGACCAAACTAATATCGCTGCAACACCTTAGAGCGATTTGTTTGTCATTACCCCATACAAAACTATATATATCCTTGGTTCTTCTAAAGCACTCAGGGATATTTTTACAGTTGTCTAATGATCATCACATGAATCATTCTGGTATATGCTCGTAACATTTTATAGCACACGACATCTGATTGTGTACATATTATTCATGATCTAAAATCACTTATGAGTTTTTACTCATTGAGTGTCAAATACACTCAAGTTTTGTTAAACTTCCATATGGAAAAGGACACCTTCTTGACGTTTTCATATTGAACTACTTTAATACTCAATCTATGTACTTTGACCTAAACTTATTATGCGCTTCAATCTATCTTCATAGATCTTGACGCTAATATGTTCTTAGTCCATATCCTTTCATTGAAGCTAATTCTCAATAAAACCTTTTAATCACATCAAGTACATAATTGCATCATTTATAATCAATGATATGTCATCCATATATAATATTATAACTATGTCTCAGCGCTCCTACTTAATTTCTTGTAAATGCAATTATCTTCATCGTTTCTGATGAAATCAGAACTCTTTGATTATTTCATCCGGTGAAGATTCCAACTCCATGATACTCACTTCATCCAGTTGAAGTTTGTATACCTATCTAGTATTCCACGGACTAGCAAAACTCTTGGTTGTATCTCGTATACATTCTTAATACACACTTCTGGAAAGGAATGTAGTTCTATCATTCTACTAACATATCTCATAAAAGAAATATGTAGCAATTACTAGAATAATCCGCATAGACTATAAGCATCGCTACGGAAGATCTAATCTCATCGTAGTCAACTCTTTGAACTTTATCGTAAACTTTCTTTCAACAAGTCGAGCTTCTTCAAGGATATTACACCCATGCCCATTTATTTTAGGGATTTCTATTTTCGTGCCCTCAGGTCCTTAGTTGTACTCAGTTTTCCCCAGCTCCTTAGTTTTTCCTCAATTTTCCCCAAGCCCTTATTTAAAACCCGCAGAAGGAGCGCAGACGGGAGGATTCCGTTTAGTTGACCGTTCCGTGCTGACGTGTGGGCTGCGTCGTGTGGGGCCGCGTCATGTGGGGCTGGTAGAAAGGGACCGCGTGGGACAGGACGAGACCGCGTTTGGTTGTACGTGATCAGGAGCTGGGTTTTGTCTCTCTCGGCCCAAATTGGCATTTTTAACAGCGCATTTTCCCCTCTTTCTCTCTTTGTCTTTTTCACCAAATTAGTATCAAATCTAGTGAATGTTCTATTTCTGTCTTTCTTCAATTATTTGTTCTTTTTGGCCCTCGTTTTTTTGCCCAATATGGCAGCAAACCTAGAAGCTAGTATATGATAAATTCACAGCAGCATAATAAATCTAGAAAACTAAGTATAATACATAAACTGCATGCAGCAGCCAAAAGCAGCCAATAACGTTGTTAATGTTCACGACAAACTAAGCTGAAAAAATACAAGACGCACGCAGTGTATGGCCAACATGAAGATTAGGATACCCCAGGATGAATGAATCTGTTCTTCATTCCTCATATATTTCTTCGTCGCTCCATTCGTGCATCATCCCAAGGAAATATTCATTGAACACCTTCCGCCTGCAGTGTGCAGCCAATACATCCTCCAAACGGTATGTCATTTGTTCATTTCTCATACCGTAGTTTCCTATTCTATCCACACGTAGTGACCACTCATCCCAGGCCTTTGTATCATGAAAGTATTCTCTGATATAACCCAAATCTGCGTAGTAGATGCAGCCAGGTCGAAGTGTCGGGTGCACTCTGGTGTCGACGGAGATACACCAGATATAATGCACGAAGAAGGCACGACGCCAATGTTACTAACTGCATGGAGAGAGCGGCTCTGAGTGTCCACACGGTACACCAATGGTTGGTCTTCCTCCAAAAGCATGTTGTCCAACAACACAAGCAGCAGACCACCATCCGACTTCACAAGGTAGAACTTGTCATTTCCAAGTTCTGAAAATGAAATTAGTGTCTCCATCTTGACAGTGCTCGCGCGCTGCTCCAACTGTACATTGGTGCACACTAATTGTCCGACCCCAGAATTGTCCACAGCTATTGCATACAATTCACCATTGAACGGGGTAATGCAACACAGAGAATGGTGCTCGATCGAAAATCTCCCTTCTCCCCAATCTTCATCTATATCCTTAGTTGGAGTGCTCTCATCGACCCAAGCGATTCCCTCCGGGTAATGTGCGGAAACGAAGACCATAGTAGGGGATTTCATTACAGCGACTGAATCCAGAAAAACAGATGGCATCTGCGCCTCAAACATAGTGTTCGATGTCTTTGTGAGTGGGTTCAGAAGCCGTATCTTGTGCGTCTGGTTCTTCCGGGCAAGCACGATGACGCCACGGCAAAAGCCGACGAAGTAGTATCTAAAATATATCGATGAAGATAACATTCAGTACTAAGATGTTTACGATTGAAAATAAAAGGGAATAGATTAACCCTATAGATATGGATGAATTTTAACCTTGCATGAACTTCCGATAGATCTATGGTGACATAGCGGGATGTGCCGAGTTGGAGGAAGGTGAACTCAGCGGCGCGTGGAAGGGCGTGCTCTACCATGATCCATTCGTGCAGGTGCACGTCGGGCTCAGGTAAACCTGAGCGCCAATTTCTACAGACTTGTCTCATGGCAGAGTAGGTGTCCACGTACTCCTCGTTCGCCAGTAAGAATTCGCCGATCTTGTGAAGTGGTCCGTCAACCATGAGAGAGGCATAGTTCACGAAGGCGTCGCGCTTGGATGCGCGCCCTCGGAGGCGACGGGCTCGGCGGCGATAGCCTCGGATGTAACGGGCTCGGAGGCGACGGGCTCGGAGGCGACAAGCTCGGAGGCGACAGGCTCGGGGGCGACGGCCGCCGGCGCATTCTTCTTCTCCATCGCCGGCAGGGGAGCGCGCGTACGGCGGTTGGGGTTTTTCGATTTGGAGAAGTTGATGGGACGTGAGAGCGTGGTTTCGTGCGTGAGCGAGAATAAGACGTCTGTGTGCGGAGGGAGAGAGGGGCTTACGCGTAAATGCGACCCGCGTCCTACGCGTCCACTGTGCACGTCGCACGTCTTCGACTTCTGCACCGCGACACGCTTCAACAATTGCACGTCTTCCACTTCTGCACCGCAACACGCGTCCTCGAGTCTCACCCTGGAAATTTAGATATACTCAGGTATACCCTCGAGTCTTATACAAGCATTTTTTGTGTGCTCAGTTTCCCCCTCAAGTGGCTGGTTAACAGAGAGTCAACAAATGAGATTAACTAGTTAAATGAGTCATTTAGTGTGCAAAAAATTCCAAAAAAGAGTGGCACTTACTCATGGAGTCTTCTTACGCGACCTGCCACGTTGGGAACCATAACAATCATAGATAAATCAAGTTTTACCACAAATTGTCACTTCTAAAATCACCTAGTAGCTATGAAGATGTATGGCTTTCCACAATAAGCCCTTCCCAAAACAACTTTCCCCGGAACATACTTTGTCTGAATGAGGCCACAATTCTCACACTCATGTATATTTGTATTGCAAATAGTTTGAGGTAGGCCAAGATGGGTTTGATTGTACAAAACACGCATTTTCCATTATTTAAATCTCATATTTGAATCCCTTAGTCTGTTTACTACTCAGGTGCCCTTGGTTTCTTGATACTACTCAGTTTTGCCCTCTCCCTTCACAAATTCTCACAGACGTCCAACATTGCCCTGATTGGTCTAACCCATGTCACGGATCGTGCCTGCCCACCGTTGATCGTATGATCTAACGGGCAGGATAACCCCTCTCTCTCTCTCTCTGATCGGGGCCACCACCCTCTCTCTCTGTCGGCGGTTAGCTTCCACCCTCTAAGTATGCTAAAGGGCGGTTACCCAATATGCTAAAGTTTGGTTTTATGTATTATTTTTCACGCGCTAAAAATTATAAACTCTTTTAGGCATTAATTTTCACACAAAAAATGATAAACCATCACCGATTTGTTGTAGCCATTACTTTTCACGCAAAAAATGATAAACCATCACCGATATGTTGTAGCCATTACTTTTCACGCAAAAAATGATAAACCATCACCGATTTGTTGTAGCCATTACTTTTCACGCAAAAAAAGATAAACCAACACCAATTTCGTGTAGCCATTACTTTTCACGCAAAAAAAATGATAAACCATCACCGATTTGTTGTAGCCATTACTTTTCATGCAAAAAATGATAAACCATCACCAATTTCTTGTAGCCATCCCTCTGGTCTTATTTAATTGACTCAAATTTAGTATAAGTTATACTGAATCCGGGTCAATTAAAAGAGACCGGAGGGAGATCACGCTAAAAATGATAAACAATCACCGATTTCTTGTAGCCATTACGGTAAAATGATAAACTATCACGAATTACCATTTCTTTTAGGCATTACTTTTCACGGTAAAATGATAAACTATATCACGAAGTTCCATTTCCGTCAAGATAGTCCGCATTACTTTTTTGTTGAGATATAAACCCCCACAACAGTCATCTCCTCCTTAATTTATTGTTTAAACCCCCACAACGGTCACCTCCTCCTTAATTTATTGTGTAAACCCCCACAACGGTCATCTCCCCCTTATAAACTCCCACAACGGCCATCCCTTGTGTCAATAGGTTTTGCCTCTCTCTTCTTCGTCCACATACACTTGATCCATTGCCATGGCTTCCACGTCTCGGACGCGGGAAGGGGAAGGGGCGGCCGGGGTGGTGGATCATCATCATTGCCACCACCACCGTCAACACTGCCATTGATCATAGAGGAGTTCTTCATCGTCGTCTATAAAGACCCTTTGGTCAAGAAGGTATGTACGCGTTCCCACATATATGATGCATGCGATTAATTATGGGCATGTTCTAAAAAACCTTTAATTTCAAACGATCGGCGCTCGATCTCTTTGCAGGTTCTCCCAAAAAAATTTGCGGACTATCTTGATGGCAAGGAGCCAGCTAAGGTGTATCTACGAGCAGCTGACTGTGGTCCTCGTCTCTGGACCGTGGAGGTCCTATTTGATGGACAAGGCCAGATGTACCTCGACAAGGGCTGGGAGAATTTCGCCATCGCGCACGGTGTGGATTTCGGTTGCTTCCTACACTTCAAATATGAAGGCAATGGTGTGCTCACAGTGAAGGTGTTCGACAGAACAATGTGCAGGAAGTACTACTACTCGGACGAGGAAGATATTGACGATGAAAGCGACGACAACGTGAAGCCATGCATCCATCCCCTTTAGATAAGGGGATTATGACCAAGAATATATATGTAGCTTCATATGCATCGATTTAGAGATCTAGCTATTTTCTATATATTATGCATGTAAAAATAATATCGCAATTTCCATCATAATTCGAGCACCACAGCCTCCAAACGATGCCGATGCCGATATCGACATGGTCAGAACGGCTATACTCGCTGCCACTACTAGGTCACCGTCGGGATGCACCATGTTTAGCATAAGATTCACTTTAGATTAAGCTGCAAAAATAGTCACCTGCCATTGGCTGAGGCGGCCCCACAGAGCGGCTCTATATGATGTTCTCTAAATAAATAGACGACCCCAACGGTCATTGGCTGCAGAGGCCCCACAGAGCGGCAATATATGTTTTCTCTAAATAAATAGACGACCCCACTGGTCATTGGCTGCGGCAGCCCCACAGAGCGGCAATATATGTCTTTTCTGAAAAGTAGACGACCCCAGCCATTGGGCGGCACCTATAGAGCGACCCCATTTGTCATTGGCAGTACCGCGTATAAATAAAACGGCCCACACGTCAGCGATAGATGGATGGCTTCACAGACGGTCACAGCGGAACTGCCCTCTGTGCAGCCCCACCCGTCAGATTAGCGGTAACGGTAAGGCCTCTGATCTGACGGCAATCCTCCCGTCCGAGCGTCTGCGAGGGGTTTACCAAGTTAAGTGGCTGGGGAAAACTGAGGAAAATTTAAGTGGCTGGGGAAAACTGAGCACAACTAACGAATCAGAGGCACTAAAATCGAAATCTCTTTATTTTATAGATCCATTTACTTTCAAAAAATATTTATTCCTTCAGAAGGTTTACCAAGCTCCAAGCTTTATTATCAATACTATATTGGATTTTATGGCTCTCAGCCATTTTAACGGAGTCAGGGCCCATCATAACTTCTTTGTAGGTAGTTGGTTTTATCATTGTTCAAAATCAATCCTTTATCCATAAATCATTTATTTTATCACAAAGTAAACCATGCCTACAAGGTTCAATAGGTACTTCGATCTCCATGGCTATAACACTTTGTAGATATAGGAGCCATGAGCGTCGTAGCCGCTTCCGGAACCATTTCCGATGCTGTGCTACTCTAACTATTATGCTCACGTTCATCAACCTTATCGAGTTCCATTATCCTCTCACTCGAATATTTCGCGAGAAACAATTTCTTGGAAATAAGCAAGAAACATCAACAAATACTTTTGTCTTTGACTTCACAGTGGGAAGAATTCCTAATTTGTTCTTTGGGATAACCAACAAAGACATTCATCCGATTTTGGTTGTAAACTAATTTAATTATGCTATGCATACCAAAATTTAAGAAAGGATTATTAGGGTTTATACCCATGCCATAACTCATATGGTGTCATTTCAACGGATTATGATGATGCTCTATTTAGTGTAAAAGCGGTGGCCTCTAAAGTATAATCCACAAAATATAATGGCATTATTTTATTTTATCTCATCATTAATCCAACAAGGTTTGGATACGTCTTTCAAATACTCTATCATAACTATGGTGCTCCAAGAAACGTGAGTTGTGGCACAATTTGGTAACTCTTTTAGATGTTCGCTAAAACTCGTAATTCAAATATTTCCACCATGATCCAATCATAGATATTTGACTTTTCTATTACGATGATTTCCACTTCATGTTGAAATTTATTTGAATCTATTTAAATGTTTCAAACTTCTTCCTCATCGAATAAATATATCCATATATATACATTCAATTCATTGTTTGGAAGTTTTCATGAAGTAGAAGAATCTTCTGCACACAACTATGCCCAATAAACCATATGTATCATCATGTATGTTTCCACTAAGTTAGTTTCCCGTTCAACTCTTGGCATGTGAACGGTATTTCAGTCATTTTCTTTAGAAAAGATTTGCAAGTGCCAGACGATTCAAAAAATCAAATGACTCCAAAATCCATTTGCACGGAGTTTCTTCATGTGTTCCTTTCTAACATGACCTAAATGGCGGTTCCACAAATAAGTGGAATTCAAATCATTTGCCTTATGGCATTTTAGCGTCAGTTTTATGCATGTGTGTTTCACCATTAAGATTTATAATAACTTATCCATCATACATGGAGTATTTTCATAATTTGAACAACTCATTGTTTTCATTTGACCAGAGTAAAATAACAATTATTAAGTTCTTTATTATAAATCTGAAGGACTAGGTAGAATGCCAACGACGAACATAATAACACTTTATTTTGTTCCAGACGTGCATTATTACCACATTCCTTGTTAGTCACTTGGGCCATTGTATTCTTCTATTGCGTTGTGTTGTATGACATCTCATACCAACCAATATGGCACAAGTATCCAAGAATTTCATTGTGTGAACAATCAAAGAATACATTCATAACATATATATCATCTGTATACACCTGAGTTAGACTTTCTAGTCTTTTCTTTCTTTGTGCCAAAAACTTTTGTAGTTTCTCTTTTGGCTTTTCCTCTTATTTCAGAAAACACTCAACATCAATAACTTCTAGGCTTGTTGGTCAAATACCAATAACCTTGAGGTTCGTACTTTGAAGTTGATCATCACATGACAAGTGTTCCAAATTTCAGTATTAGTAATCTTTTAATGTGATGAACAATTTCACTCATAATTTTATCCATAAAATCATGATAACTTCATGAGTGTACCGAGACCATGTCTGTACATGCCAGGCTCGTCAAGTTTAACCTCAGTATTCGCATGTGCAAATCTGGCTTGCAACCGTTGTATGCACACGTAGAATCTATAACACCCGATCATCACGTGATGCTTCGAAACGATGAGTCTTAGCAACGGTGCATACTAAGGATGAAATACTTACTGGATATGTGAATATCGTTAGTGGCCAACTAGGTGGAGGATCAGCATGCCTAGCGTTTTCAACCTTCGTACATTCCCGTAAAACTTATGAGTTTATGTAGTCTCACTAAATTATATTCTGTCATCTTGCAATAAGGTCTTAGATATCACATATATCTCACACATTGCTTATTTCTGAAAACTAACATTTTAGCTTCTTACTTTTCAAATGGATTTGAACATCAAGTTTCATGGAGACAAGATAATTTTAGGTACTAATTAAAAATATTGCTCTTAGCAATTTGAGGTTTACCAAAAGTTTGCAATAGGACTTAACCATTTCTTGATTCTTTAACAAAACGGTACCAGTCCGTAAAGTTACTTGTCAGGTTTAACAATGTTTCTATCTCAATTATAAAGACTAGCGCATGATAGATAACGGATGCCAATTCTACAAATTAATTCAAAATACAATTTAGACTATGTTCAAGATAATTAGTTCAAGTTTTAATATAATTACTAGTAAACTCCCACTTAATACAACATCCCTCATAGTTGTTTAGTGGCACACGATCCATATTCACTACACCAAGTCTGATCATCACGTGAGATGATGTAGCTTCAATGGTGAACATCAACATGTTGATCATATCATCCATATGACTCGTTTTCAACCTTTCGGTTTCCTGTGTTCCGAAGCCATGTCCATACATGCTAGGCTCGTCAAGTAAACTCAAGTATTTCCGCGTGTGCAACATGGCTTACACCCGTTGTATGTGAACGTAGATTCTATCACATCCGATCATCACGAGATGCTTCAAAACAACAAACTTTTGCAACGGTGCATACGAGGGGAGAACACTTTATTATCTTGATATTAATGTGAGGGACCATCTTATAATGTTGTCATCGCGATCTAAGCAAAATAAGATGCATAAAAGGATAAAAATCACATGCATGGATAATGCGATATGATATGGCATTTTCTTCTTGTGCTTTTGATCTGCATCATCACCAACATTGCGCCAAGGTCCATGGCGCCGCTTCATGGTTGTCCATCATCCATGTGAACTATTACAACTACTAACTCATAGTAATAAAATAAAGCTATTACATGGTGATTGACACGCAGGTCATGACACAATAAAGATAACCACATTACAATAAGGATCATCTCTTACATCAAATATAAACATAATCACATAATGACCATATCACATCACATGCCCCTGCAAAAACAAGTTAGACGCCTTTCTTTTACGTGGCTTGGGGCTTTCGAATAAGATCCGATCTTACCTACGAACAAGAACCACAACGCTGATACAAGTGTTGTCAAGTGCAGATTGTAAATTGGATCTTAACTATGAAATACAAGTTGCATGTCAAACGTGGAGCAAGTCTCATGAACGCGGTCATGTAAGGTTAGCCCGGGCTGCTTCATTCCCCCATCCCGCAAGATGCAAAGTACACGAAAAGCAAGCGACAACAAAAGCATCAACACGCACAAAATCATTGTGTTCTACTCGTGCAACAGATCTACGTATAGACACAGCTCTGATACCACTGTAGGGTTTGTTGCATAGAAAACAAAAAATTCTACCGCAAAGACGAATAAAACCAAGATCCAATATATGGAAAAGCCAAGATATAATCTATGAGATCAGAGCAACGATATAGATGAGAGACTAACCCTCGAAGATCCAAAGCCTTAACGAGATCAGATATCGTGGTTGATGTAGACGATCGTTCCGGTGCTGCAATCCGGCAGCACTTCTGTACTCGGTCACACGTACGGTATCGATGAAGTCCTTCCTCTCCCTGTTCCAGCGGGCAGCAGAGGAGTAGATCCCCTCGGAATCCCAGCAGCACAATGGCGTGGTGGTGGTGGTGGAGGAGAAATTCTTGCAGGGCTTCGCCAAGCCTACGCAGGAGGAAGGAGGAGGGAGAGAGGGGCGGCGCCCCAACCCTCCCCTTCCACTTATATAGGCATGGGGGGCTTCCTTGGCCCCTCCTCCAAGCCCTAGGGTCGTCCAAAAAGGGGGGGGGAGGCAACTTTCCCCCCAAGTTAAGTCCCTATTTTCAAGCGATTTGATCTTATCCACTTGATCTAGCCGCATGGGCCATGGGAGGCTGGTGTGCCTGGCCCATGTGGGCCTATGTGACCCCTTCCGGTCCATGTTGGTCGTCCGGGATAGGTCCGGCCCACTATGGTACCCTCCGGAACCTTCTAGAACCTCTGGTACAATACCGAAAAATCCTGAACTTTTGAAAATGACTTTCCATATATGAATCTTATTCTCCGGACTATTCCGGACCTCCTCGTGATTTCTTGGATCCCATCCGAGACTCCGAACAACATTCGGTCTCCATATCATATTCCATATCTACTATACAACATCGAACCTTAAGTGTGTCACCCTAGTGTTCGTAAACTATGCAGATGATCCTCTCAGATGATCAATAACCAATAGGGACCTAGAGATGGGTTCCCACATTTTCAAGGATGACTTCGTGATCGAATGAACCATTAACATACGATACCAATTCCTTTTATCGCGCGATACTTTACTTATCCGAGGTTCGATCATCGGTATCTCTATACCTAGTTCAACCTCGTTACCGATAAGTACTCTTTACTCGTACAGTGGTATATCATCCCTTGTGACCTTGTCACATACTTGCAAGATAATTAGATGACATTTCACCGAGAGGGCCCAGAGCATATCGGATGGACAAATCCCACTCTTGATCCATGCGCTTCAACTCATACTTTCCGAATACTTAATCCCATCTTTATAACCACCCATTTACGATGTGACGTTTGATGTATTCAAAGTACCCATCCGGTGTAAGAGATTTACATGATCTCATGGTCGAAGGATTAGGTTACTATGTATCGAAAGCTTATAGCAAGACGAACTTAATGACTTGATCTTATGCTACGCTTATTATGGATGTCTATCCATCACATTATTCACCTAATGATATGATCTTGTTATTAATAACATCCAATGTTCATGATCAAGAAACTATGATCATCTATTAATCAACAAGCTAGTTAAACGAGAGGCTTACTAGGGACTCTGGTTGTTTACACAACACACATGTATTAATGTTTCCACTTAATACAATTATATCATGTGATGTAAACATCTATCATGAACACTAAGATATAACAATAACTACTTTATTATTGCCTCTTAGGAATATCTCCAACAAAAACCGTGACACGGTTCTCGAAGAGCACCACCAAAAAAATTCACCCCCTCTTGGCTATTGTTGCAAGTCACCAACACCCAACACACATGGAAAACCTATGCCGCCTAGTTTTCATGGCAACCAATACACCTCTCCACCATTATAAACCTCCAATCACAACCACCATGACTTTCTCTACCACTTTCAAGTTAGACATGTCCATGACACTGACAAGAAAGTGAAGCTTTGGGTCATGCCCTCATGAAGCCTCACTGGCTGAAGATAAGGGCGCGCACGACTGAATTGGTTCCAATCTAGATATCGAGTGGCGCCATGCGTTAATTTATGGAGATCTCCGAGAGGAATACCGGAACTTGTCGGTGGCCAGATCGAGGAGGTCAACATGAATCACTTCGGCGACATGGTGCTCAAAGATCATCAGGGCTAGTCCACCTTTATTCCGGCCAGGCTAGTAGCTCCCACACTACCAGCTTGATGCGGAGATCTGCAAAAGCCAAGGCACCACACCGCAACAAACTCCGATGCCGACCAAATCTACACCATGGACATCATGAACTGTGCGCCACCACAACACTCGAGAGAAACTAAGCCACACAACATCGGGTCAACGCCCAGACTAATGTCTCCCAGATCCGAGTGCAGACCGCAACCCACGAGCCACGACCTCTTGTGCAGCTAGGCTGCCGGCCCTCCCTGGCTCCCCGCACCGTGCCGCTCTGGCCTTCACCAAAGCCCTCCCCGGAGACCTCCAAGGACCGCCACCACGTGTACCTACATCCAGCACTCACACTCACACACGACATCTACCCTACCACCCCATCTACGACAAAACATGGCTCTTCTCAAGCCCACAACACTCTGCCGCCACACCACGACAACCTTTCGCGCCCGATTCTCTTGCAGCGTTAGGAACATCTGCCGTGCTCATTTTTCCTAACCCGGGCATATCATCTAATGTGAGTCCCCCCCACAAGCACACCATCCTCAATACTGACTCCACCACCGCCACCACCCATTGTTCATCAAACTCACAACATTACATGTCGCTTACCTAGTCCTCCCGATCGTCTTAACCTTACGGTATTACCTCTCTATCCGTCCAAACTATCGATGCAGGATGAGTACGATGCCGTGATGCAGAACTGCACATGGTCAATCGATCCCCCTCCTCCTGGTGGAAATATAGTCTTCGGCAAATGGATCTTTCATCACAAATTTAATTCCAGTGGCTCTCTTTCTCATCTTTCGGCACGAGAGGTTTCAGGTGTTTTGTTGAGTATTACCTGCCGGGGATTGGGCGAAAATAGTTCATGCGGTGGGTTTCAGACGTGGGTGAACGGCGGGGGATTCGGAAATAACGACAGTGTTACAGAATTTTTAGATCGGAAGTAGCGGCAGGAGTCATGCGTTACCGAACCAAGCACCGCATAGAAAAGAAGATCGGAACTAGCGGTGGGCGGGTGGCTGGAGGAGACGAAAGTGTCGGAGATTGTGAATAGCCTATAACCGCGACATATTTAGCGACGAATAAAACACGAGGGGGTACTCGCGTCTCACATTCACTTTGATCCGACATGTTTTCACGTGATTGACGGGGCTCAGCCCATTTAAACCTGGCCTGCCGAATGATCCAATGAGAGTTTTTAGTCTATTGGTTTGGCCTGGGAAGGGAAAAGAGTCTGCAAACCCAGCCAAACCACTTGTACCGAACAAGTCCTAAGACATGTTGGGTTGTACAGGGTTTTACACACAACAGGCCAGTGTCAACTTCGATGAAACTTTTGGGGATGTTGTCACACCATCCACCAGTTGAGGTCCCTCCCTAGCTCTTTCTCAATCCTTGCCTATTCATGAAATGGATATCAAAAACTCTTTTCTCCATGGCACTCTCACTGAAGAAGTTTACAGTCAACAACCCTCTGGCTTTATTAATCCTTGTTTTGCATCTAATGTTTACCGCCTTCAAAAATACATGTGAGCCTCAAATAAGGATCATGTGCCTGGTTCTAACGCTTTGCCTCCCATGCTCAATCTCTTGGGTTCCTAGCAATCAAATGCTTCATGGCCAAAACATTGCCCACCTTCTTCTTTACAACATTGACATCATTCTTTCAACTTCTTCCTCTACCATCCTACATCACATCATCACATCTCTAGGCTCCGCCTTTGAAATGAAAGACCTTGCCCCCTTCATCATTTTCTTGGCATCTCAGTCTCTCGGACACCCACCACTCTCCATCTATCCCAACACCAATACATTATTGAGGTTCTCTCCCGGGAAGGCATGCGCTATTGCCACCTTTCTCCAACTCTTATCGACAAGCTAAACTTTTCGCCTCAGATGGCTCTCCATACCCTGATCCATCTCATTATCGTAGCCTCACATGTGCCCTAAAATACATTATTCTCGCTCATCCCGATATCTCTTATGCTTTTCACAAGTGTGCCTCCACATGCACGATCCTCGGGACTCTCACTTTCATCTTATCAAACACATTTTGCGATATCTCAAAGGCACTCTTGATCTTGGTCTTGTTCTCCATTCCTCTTCTCCTCATCAACTAGTTGCCTACTCGGATGCTAATTGCGCTGGATGTCTAGATACACGTATGTGTACCTCGGGGTTCTGTCTATTTTTGGTCGATAATCTCATCTCGTGGTCTTCACGTCCACATATCCTACTGTTTCTCGATCCAGTGTCGAAGCTAAATACCGTTTTGTTGCTACTGTGATTGCTGAAACATGTTGGCTACATCATCTACTAGTGGAATTTTGCCGGCCCATACACACTACAACATTGGTCTATTGTGACAATGTCAGTGATGTTTATCTAACAGCTAACCCAATGCAACATCGGCGAACCAAGCATATTGAAATTGACATTCATTTCGTGCGAGAAAAGGTGGCGGTTGGTGTTGTCCGGTTTTTTACATGTGTCATCGAGCTCTGAGTTTGCTGATATTTTTAACAAAGGGTTACATACTGCCTTGTTACAGGAATTCAGAACCAGTCTTCACATCGACACTTCTCCACGTACAGACTACGGGAGTGTGTTAGGCGGATTCTCTCGATCATATCACGTTTGATCTTCTGCCGTTAGTTTAGGTAGTTAATGATCTTGCAGAATCTTCTAGATCAACTTGTATCTCAAATTTACTTGTACCCTAATGTAACCCGGCTATAACTATTTCGAGAGATATGCACAAGGCAAGGCAATGAGACACCCATGTTTGCCAAACTATCAGCGTAGAAATACGACATGTTTACGAAAGTAATAGAAAATGTTCACAGGATAAAGATCGTTGTGTTATATGCAAAGTGAGTGAGGTATGACCTAGTCAGGCCCGAGATCAGGTCTACACGAAGAGCAGCAAGCTAGCGTAGGCTAGTGCAACTACGAAAAAGTTGTCAACAGCTTAGTAAACCATCAAGGCATCAACTGTTTCCGTTGCTTCCGGCCGCGGAGTTAAACACTAGCCACGTACTGTTCAAGCAAGATAGGTAAAGTTGACTTCTCTTTGCAGAGATTTGGATCGGTTTACTCTTCCCAATACTCCTACTTTAGGAAAGAAAAGTACAGCCTCACGCTACAATGTCACCGGCCGAGATGAACCGTCATTTTTACATAAAGGAGGCAGTTGACTAGAACAGTCGATCTACCCCATACCTCTAGTAGTCTAGTGATTGGTAATAGTAACTGAAATGATTTTGCAACTTAATTTCGGATGTGATCTTGTAATGTTGAAGTTCATGCATGCAATGCCGATTTATATATCAGAATTGATCTCTAGCGTACAGAGGCTTGGATGATCTTAATTCACTCAAATCCTCACAGAACATAATACCTTAGAAAACTCAAGAAATGTTATGTACATCACACATGCAAGCCCAGTGTTCATGTTATGGAGGTATGCAATTATAGAAGTACTATGAGAATAGTTAGGCCCAAACTGTGACATCTTCACAAACGATTCGGATGCCTAATTAAGCTAATCTTGTCTCCTTGAACGAACGAACGAACGAAGGAAAGATGCTCACTTGAACTGCAGGTTGCTCGCAAACGTCTGGCCGAACGTCCAGCTAGAGCGCACAATGTTGGAGAAGACGATGGTCTGGCCGTCAGTGATGGTGAGCCTGAAGGAGAGGGTCTGGCCGTTGAGGTAGCCGCCTCTCTGCCAGTTGGCGCCCCAGTTGCGCGTCATGGACATCCAGTCCTCGCCGGACTTGGACGCCATGATGTCCATGGCCCTGACCGATCCCGCCGCCGCCACATTGGTGGGCAGCACCAGCAGGAAGTAGTCGTGGCCGCTGATGGTGAACCGCACGCCGCCCTTCTTCACGCAGGGTACCCTCTGGTATATGACGGGGATGATGCCGCCGCGGTAGACGCCGATCTTCTCCCAGGCCGGCTGCGCCATGTCGAAGTGGGGGCGCGGCGGGTTGCACCAGCCGCCGTTGTCGCTGGGGAGGTCCCAGTTGGGCGGGCAGAAGTTGGTGGCGGTGACGGTCACCGACACGCCGGGCTTGCACCACGTCTTGTCCGTCTTGCGGTCGCACACGAGCTTGTAGCACTGCCCGCACGACGCGCCGTCGCTGAACAGCGCCGTGCTCAGTGCCGCCGTCCGCGTGCCGTACCCCTGCGCGTACAGGTTCCCGTACCCGCACGCGCCGCCTGCGTATATGTATGATCACAAATGTTAGCTAGCTAGAAGACACGAAAAACCCGTACGTACGTGAGCGTCGTTGAGCGTACCCATTGTGCCGGAGGCGTCGCTGCCGCCGTAGAACGTGGCGTGCGCCCTCACCCACCCGCTCGGCTCCAGGGCGTCGGCGCCGAAGATGGCCAGCACGCAGCAGATCAGGGCGAGCACGCCCCCCGTGCGCACGTAAGCTCCACCCATGGCTTACCACCAATCACTTCTCTTGGTTGTTTCTTGTGTGTGCTTGTCGGCTATATATGGCCGGAGATGGTTCGATCGAATCGAATGATCGATGTCTTCCCGGTGAGGCGGTGAATGAACATGAACGCTGGGCAAGCCGATGGTATAACACGTGGTATATATACACGTACAACTACAGGGTGTGACGAGACTGGGAAAATAACCAGCCAGACAAGCCCAGGCCGGCCATATCGGAAGCTAGCCACGCACACGTACGCTGTGGCGCTGTGCACATGCATAGGCGCGTGACTTGCGCGTGTGGCACATCTTTGAAGATGCGTACGCGCATGACACGGCCTGATCGGCACACGTATCCACCCCGTGTACATTTCTTGCTTTGAATCTACACAGATGCACATGATGATATCCAGCAAAAAGTAAGCAATTTATAAACCACTTGGCTTATATAACAACCCTAGCAAAGGGTGTGGAGAATTGGCTTAATTTTTATTCCAAGTAATATGTTATTCTCATGGTTTTGTAGTATATAAATATTTTTTACTGTAAATATTTTTTTTATTATGGGTACTAATTTTTTTTTGTTATAACCCAACTTAAAAATCTCATGCAAATGAAAAACTCTCAGCTACTACTTGCATTTTAAACTACTGGCTATTTTAGTTCTTAGCGTGGGCTTGGTGCAGGCTGCAGAATGAGCAAGGTCTTAAACTTGAGATCTCTTGGCTCTAATACCATATAGGATCGATGCACTAGTCAACTGAATCAAAAGTCCAAACTGATAAATAAGCAGTGTATTTATATTCAGTAAGGTGTAACCCCACTTGCAACTCAAACACACAAATCGCAATGCAAATGTGGAAATGTGGATACCCAAAATATCCTAACAAACTCTTCCTTAGTTTGTTTTGTCTTATGTCTGGAAATGTGGTGGACGATTATGGCTTCAGTTTCTATCTTTTGATGCGCCAAAGAATTAAAGGAGGCATCCTTCTGCCGTACACTCAGAGCCAGACGGTGCGAAGATGGGGATAAGACGTTTAGTTGCCACGTTGGTTTGTTAGCTAATTGTGGTTGCCGTTTAGTGAGGGAATCGGCCTAGATATGCCACCACCGCAAGCAATGCAGTGGAATATACAGCTGACTGCACACTTTGCGTTCGTCGGGAGGTCAAGGGCACGTCGTCAACCGCTGGAGCTTGTGGCTGATCTACCTCAGTTTATCTGCTGCCATTACAACTTCTCGGCTGCTTGCATCTAATTTGCTGACGAAGTAATTCACGTGATACATTGGCAGAATAGGCATACTCGTTTCAACCTATAGAGGCACTCCTAACATTTTCAGTGAACTACAAGAACGAGGATTTTAAAAAATAGTAATAAACTGCTGAACGGAAACCGATGACCAAGATACATGATCAGGCATGAGCAATGTGCAAGCCATGCAGTCAGAAGTCAGAACAGCACAAGGGCAAGCAAAGTGGCAATGAAACTCTGATATGCCCTGCCAGCACACATGATGTCACAGAGTTCCAAAATCCAGAGTGTAAACATTTTTCTTCTGAATTAATAGGATCAAAATTAAGAACCTTCCAATTATGATCCAGAGTATAAACAACAGTTTTCCTTAATGTACATACATACATACAAGGGGCAAAAGCAAGCAGAAACCTTGGAGCAAAATGGTTTCTGTGCTAGCGACCATCCTTACTAACCTCATGAGGAACAGGTCTGTTCCCCTCCTTTCTGATTTCTAGAAGACCCGCTGCCAAACGCATTCCTCTATCAATTTCCAGGGAATAGAAATAGTTACTATCTAAAACTGGTGCTGGTGTGAAGTTTGAACTTCACACCGGCGTTAATTGATTGAAACTTCTACTTTGTCAACTTGACATCAATGAGTGAATCTGGTTTTGTTTCGGGGCCACCGCAATCAATGGTAGTACTCCCTATTCGGCCAGGAGGCCAGTACCGAAAGATAGATCTTCCCAATATGTTTTTTGCGGGAAGAGGGCCCCTGAAAAGAAACGGTGAAGTTGTACAGGCAGATTAAGTAAAATTATAACGAGACAGGCAGTAACATGAAAATAAACTCTAGAAGTATCAATGGAGTTGACAGTATTACCACACATGGGAATCATAACTATTATTTCGGTTATCTCCCATCACAAAAACTGCATTTTCAGGTACTTGCTGCAAGGAAAAAATAGGATAAAGATTGTTAGCTAGCTCAAAAGAACATTATGACCTAAAAGAACCAACTGTTTCAAGGATGCATGTATGTGTAAATAACAGTCACCACATGCATGGATATAAGAAACTGTTTTTGATGTACGATGTATTTTTCTAATAGATAAGAAGTTGTAATACATATAAAGCATGATTTTGGCAGGCACCATGCTGTCCGGACTGCAAGATGAAATTATAATTTCTGAGTGATTACGCGGATCAACTTTTTTGGGATTAGTACCAAATATGATTTGACCCGATAGAGCAGTCATTGTGATATGTCAGGACCTTCAAATATCTATCAAGTGTTCAAAGTGAACAACAGAAATACTGCCCCTGATGGACATGTCAAGTGCACTGAAACATAATTACCCCATGGAGATCAATTTCCCTGTTTTTCTGTTTTGCCTTACATATGACCAACTTTCCGACCATGAACTCTAAACTGTCTGATTTTAACCACAACCATCAAAACAGTGGTGGAGCTAACCCATTCTTTCAGCTTGGGTAGGAACTAACTAAGGCCAAATTAATCACTGTTTGCCCGAAAATCTCTTAGTTGAACCAACTTCTTCCATTAGAAGTCCACGGAGATGCACCGTCAGAGACCGGGCAGCTGCCCAGGGTGGCCCGGTGCTCTGCCACTATGTAAAAACCGTTTGGATTTCAACCTCGGCCCGATTAAGGGTGTTATTGAGCCAACCTGATCACAACCTGTACGTGTTTGCATCTCTTTTCCCCCTTTAGCCTGACTCCTGTCACTGCCCGGTATAAGAACAATGAGAAGAGGGACGAAGCAGAAAATAGAGTCCAAACTGACAGACATGCGGCAAGCATTGGCTCAATACCACCCTGGATCGAGTCGGCCGGATAAAGAGATAGTTCCAATAGTTTGAGATTCAAATTGAGATGGTTTGGGAGTTAAAATTTGAAGTAGGCCTCACATTGTTCAGGATTGAAAGTGGACTTTTTTTTCCTTCCGCTGTAGAAATATATGGATAGTGTGCTTGCCAAAATTTAAGAACTAAGAATATGGGTTGAGGTTTTGGTGGCATGCCAGTAGATACATGTACTATGCAAACCCATCCCCAGTGGAAGGAAAGCAAAAGTATGACGCAAAAAAAAAAAATCTATGTAACAAAAAATAAGAACCTGGCCATAAAAAAATTCAAGAGTTCACTATTGAGGCTTAACACCAATTTTCTATGGAAATTCAAATGATCCTTCTAACATGTCACAGAAAATGGTTCTGGAGATAAATCAAGAGTATCTCCTAGAAATTCTCATAAAAGGATGCTACAATTTATGCAGAAATCTCAGATATTGTTCATCTGCAGCGTAAGAAATGTTTTACCACTGGATTCATGTCATAAGAAGGTGGCTCAAGGATGAACTCTTCATTTCGAGCCTCACCATTCACAACTAGTTTTCCTTTATGGACCTGCAGCATGATAGGTAACGAAACATTAAGATTTTATTTTGAGAATGTTCTGCTGTTTCCATGAGAAGTAACAACTCCAAAATAAAATTTTCAATCCCACGCAGCAATTAAATTTGTACTGACTTATAATAGAAGAAAATCACTTTAGTTTGAGCTACCGAGATGACTTTCTTCTAATGTGCATTCTGTTTATATTTTCTAACCCTTATCTGTGCTCCATGTGTGACTAATCAAGTTTGCAGATATGCAGTTATGCTCCAATTCTCAATTTGCATGAACTACAACCTGAACGCAATGCTCATTGACTGGTGGCATATCGCTAAGCAGAGCACCCCAAAGCCAATGCACAAAGGCCTTGCACAGCCCTACTCATTCCTTCGATGATCTGGAAGCACCGCAACAACTGCGTCTTCGACAGAGCTCAGCTCTCAGTTAACACCTTGGTCGCTAGGATCAAAGACGAGGCTACTCTGTGGGCTTGGGCCAGTGCCCTGGACCTACGGGCCCTCCTGCCGCCGACATGGGATTTCCACTGATTTTCTCTTTTTGGCCCTTTAACCTCCTAGGGAGATTGTAACTTAAAACTCAGCCTTTTCAATGAAATGAAAGGGCTTCTGCATTTTATCATGAAAAAAAGAACCTGGACCCTGCTAGGTTCTGCAACATGAAAATATTTGCCCATATTGGGTATGGTTACTTTGTGATTCTTTGGTGTTACTTATTCAAATTATTCACCTAGCTTAGCATGTTTTAATCTAATTAAGAAGCGAAAAGATGTGAAAGTCATCAAATTGTTTCTTGGCAGCACTTTGGTTTATATACAAGATGGCTTTGATTTTCTACAAAATGAATAGAATCAAGATTACTGTGAGTAATGAATACCTCCACTGGAATACTAAATGCAACTGGTGAATTAAAGCAGCAGTTCCCTCAAAAAAAAAAAAATTTAAGCAGCAGCCGGGACTGTTTCCTGGTCATACTGATATCATCCTAACCAGTTGGCTGGAAAACCTTTTTCAAATTTAAAGGGGAAACACAGCATACAGGATTTAATGGATAGAAAAAAAAGTAAGGACTGCATCACTGAAGAGATGTATGTATTCACCTAAAAGTTAGTTTCTGGTTCTGAAACTAACCTCAACAATATCTCCCGCCCTGGCAACTACTCTTTTGATGAAAACGTCATTATCAGTATACCCAACCTCCTGAACAGGAAGAGTGACAATTTTATATCAGGAAACAGTATCATCTGGAAAAACTGTACGATAGGACGACCTGTAAGTACCTGTAGCACGGGCGGGCTTTTGAAGATTACGATATCATTTACACAAGGTTTCCTAAAGTAGTATGTAACCTGAGAAATATTGGAATTGGTAAATCTATGCAATGAAGTGAATAGAAAATTGTCTTAGTTGGTGAAATTTCAAATATATCCAACATAAACAAGAATATAAAGAATGAAGTGTGAAGGTGCCACATTGGTCTATTGAATTATCTTGCATATTTGGAAGAACTAGATCGCACTACGTGCTGCTCTACGAACTACTAAGAGGCCAGAACATGCTGTCAGGATTACCACATGTACTTTGGACTAAGGATAAGCTAAAAGCTTGGCGCAATTGCAGAAGATGCTTACTTCCAAGACTTCTGCGGATGTTTTATATGTAGTAAATAGCTATCACATATTTTTCGACCAATCACAATATGGTCAAAGTCTGCTAAGTGAATCATATCCCAGAGCAAACAGCTTCATCTCAGAACTTCTATATTGCCCACAGGAGATACACATAACATATACGAAGCATAATACTATATTAGCTAACTCGGGAGATGATTTGTTCTTACATATTGCATTCATACAGAATTATAATTTCAGTCCTGCCACAAAAAAGAAAAATTTCAGATCTGTTAGTTTGAAGTCCTAGCTAAAGAAATTATCACTGGGTATATATATTCCATATTATATTTGAATTTGTGAAGATATCATCCATTAATACAACATTTCAGTCCTGCCATTGACTGCAAGTCTAGTATCCCAATGTGCATTTACATGGTATCATAAAGCACCCATCTTGAGTTTAACATAAGATGGAGCTCAAGCGAACGTATGAAGTCTTGTTGAACTTTACACGTAGAAACTATTACTTGTTGGTGTTCAAAATTCCAATGGGTAATACTTAAGCTTGAGAAAGCCTTTTTTTTCCTGCAGTCTGGAAACTGATTGTGAAATACGTAGCATATATTAGCAGGTGACTGTTAATATGCACCGTATCATTTTACAAAGATGGAACTCCCCAGCTTATCAATCTCTTAAGTAAATTTGAGCCCTTTATCAGAAAAAAACAAACAGCTCACCTCAATTTCTGACAAAAACTAAGTGTGAGGGAAATGAGATGAAGAACTTATGTCTATGTTCACTTGTTCAGCATAATACTGGTATACCGCATACATCCTGAATAATTCTCAACCCTCTCGTACAGAAAATGAGACAGAAGAAAACTTATATGTCCTAATTGCCAATATGTGAGACAATAACCATTAACAAAACAAAACAGAAAATTTAGCAGCAGTTCTTGACAAGTTACGACAAATTTGCAACGTTGACACTAGATGCGATTATCCGACATAGTACGGCATTCAAGCAATCAGAGTTCCAAGTTTCCACCAGAACCCATCGCACAATGAGGAAAAGAATAGAATGACGCAAACGAGGAGAAAAAATAGCCGACGCTGCCCATGAGCTCCACACCTAATTCTAGCAAACGAGGCCAACTCATGCCAAAAATTCGAAGGAGCCACTTTTACAAGAAATGCAAGTTAGGAAGGGGGGACGGACCTTCTCGGCGACGATGCGGTCGCCGACGTCGTAGGTAGGGAACATGGAGAGCGAGGGGATGAACCGTGGCTCGGCGACGAACGAGCGGAAGGCGAGGGAGATGGCAATGGCCGCGATGACCGTCTTCGCGTCTTCTGTCGTCACGTTAAGCCACTCCGGCAGCAGTCCCTTGTTCTCCCCCTCCTCGTCGCCGTCCCCTCCACCCCCACTGCCGTCCCCTCCTCCGCCGCCGCCACCGTCGGGTCCCACGGGCGGCGCTTCGGTCGGTGTTCTCGGCGCGGAGCGGACTCGCCTTCTGAGGCGGAGGTGCGGGACGCTTCGGGCATTGCTGCGGGGGAAGGCGGCGGTGGCCGAGAGGGGGTTGTGGAGGGGAGGTTTCGGGGAGGGTTTGAGGAGGCAAGCAGCGGCCGGGGTCTGCGAGGTGGCCGGGAAGAAGCGGACGGAGGACATGGTTGCGGAGGCGGCCGGAAGAGAAGGCGCCGCGCAGCTCGCCGGCGTCCGCCTCGGCCGATGTGGCTGTGGGTTGGGGATAAGCCTAGTGGCGGGGAGGATGGGCGTTTGGAGGAGTCCAATGAACTTTGTTTGACTTTTTTTTTCTTTTCTCTTCTTCAGTCTTTCGAATTTGTAGTGGTCAAAGAAACCACAAACTAAAAATGAAGCCAGAGCTTCATGGGGGAGTAGCCTTTTTCAATTTCTAAATCTAGTTTCAAAAAATCTAGAACAAAATTGCTAGGCGTAGGTAACGTTGAACTCTGCCAACGTGCCAAATCTCAATCCAAAATTTGTTATATCTAGGCTACACACAAATGACAATTTTCAAGTTTTGAAAATATGCTCCCTTTACCACACCCTTTGTCATTTTTTCTCGGACCGAAATATAATGAATTTCGGAGTGGTTTCTAGCACATTAGTAGACTTCATCATTATCTAGGATTTTTGTTCTGGTCTATATTAAAACTTTCATATGTCATTTTATTATTATTTTACAAAATGAGCTCCTAGAGCTCGTGAGCCATTTGTCTGCATTCTAAAAAAACATAACATATGAAACATAACAAACATACAATGGAAAATAATGTACAAAACACAACCTAAGCAAAATAAGCATATGCATGATCATATAGGAAAAAGCATCACAAGTTTAATCTACTAGGCAGTGTGCCCGTACTAACGATCATACCAGCTAACATGGTGTCCTCCTACCACCACATCAAAAGAGGGTGTAATCCTACCACAGCAAGTTCGCCATCATTGTAGGGGTTCGTATATACCATCTCACATAACATATATGCCTTGTCATAAGTGTTCATCAAGTCCTAGCTACTTCAAAACGTACAACCATCATCATCGTTATGCATGCATCACCACCACCCCATCACCAGAGAGCACTACACATAGTAGTGCATTGCTAGGTAGGTACTAAGCTAGAGCTACATGTCGTCCTCTGCCATCTGAACAAAGCCATTGTAATGGGCCCTGTCATCGAAGAAGTGGCTTAGATCCACAATCAGAGCCTCAAGGTTGAACCCAACAACATGCTTGATGGCAAAGTAGAGGGTTGGGTGCACATGGGAGGGGAAACATTGGTGATGGCGACCGCCAACGCCTCCATGGCCTTGGTCATGAAGGTAGTGTGGACCACGTCGTCCAATCCTAAGACCGACATCTTCCTTGTCCTACCAGGGATCAACAAATGCAGCACTGGCAAAAGAACTAGGAGCAGCAACACTAGTACCAACACCTGGAGAAGGAACCTTACCATCGTAATATCTGATGACAGTCTTAGACTACCAGGTGTCTATGTACTCACGAAAATGTGTACCCAAAGGCTAACTAGAGCCCATGGCATACCTTTCGGTGGCAAGGCCAAAGGAGAAGATCTGTTGCATCTAGGTGTAGTTGGCAATTGGCTTGTTTAGGTACTCGGCGTCCTTGGGGTGTTCCTAGGACATGGGAGTTAAAGTTGGTTAGTTGTGGCAAGTTAGAAGATTAATTAATAAATTTGACATGGTGTAATGACAAGTGTTAGTACGGAGCCATGGCCTCGGTAGTGCTCGTCCTCCAGGATAATGGTATGAGTGGCATCCCAGCCGGCACCGCTTAGGTCTCTCAGCTTAGAGACATGGATCCACCTGGCTCTTCACTCACACATGTGGTTGTACACCTACTTCGATTACACCTTCGAGCCACAATACTCGAACACCTTCTTGGCAACATTGTTCAAGTGCACCTCCTTGAACCCCTTTTCTGTCCTCACAGCACTCTTGATGATGTCACAAATCATGTTGAGGACAAATGTGGACGGGAATGGAGGCCACTTCATAGTGCCCTTCACCCACTACAAGCTCCATGTGTTGTGGTCTTTAAATGCCTTGATCGTCTTCTTTGCTAGCAAGCTTCTCATCCTGGTCCACTACAATAGAACCACAACACTATAATGGACAATAAGAACTACATCTTCGAGCTTGCACGAGCGGGGTGCAGCTTTCCCTCGTTTCGGCAGCGCTAAGCTTAGCTCGTTGGGAACTGGAAATCAAGCATGCCTTCAAGACTAACATGTTTAAAATCGATGCGATGGAGAGAATCCATGCAAAGCAACCAAATGCACATTTTTTGGCCCAGTGGATACGGAAACAGGCTTGTGAGCAACCAAACTAGCCCTAGATGGCCATGAGGTGCTCTTTTTATAAAACTTCGACGGTGCACCATTTTGTGGGTTCACGGAGTGTAAAGTTACGAGGTCTGAAAGATTGAAATTGAAAGCATGAAGGTCTAGTTCATGAGGTGTGTGCGGTGATCAAGGAAGGTTCTAGAGGCTAATAGAGCTAACAATGGCACGACTTTATTAGCTCCCGACACTACACACACGCTAGGTGCTCGAGAGTGAGTACATCGGTGCTCGAGTGTGAATGGGCGGGATCGAAAGAGATGAGTGATGCACCAGAGATAATGCAAAAGTCGATGAGAGCGGTTGTACATGGGTAAATATGTCCTTGGTCGTGACACACTCGCCGGCTCAGGGCGGCTCCAATGACACACCCAAACGGACAAACCCGTCCAGTGTGCTCTAGTCAAGGGATGGGCGGGAAAGGTGACGTTTCTGGGCGAGCGCCCATATGCCCTCGCACAATGGTTGACCAACAACGTCCTACGTCCACTGTCGGGTAACCCGTATTTCCAGCCCATTAAGCAACAGCCTGCAATAGCCTTGGCTATGCCCCATCATGAGAGCATCTTCACCCATTAAGTAACATCCTGCAATAGCCTTGGGTCTGCCCCATCATGAGAGCATCTTCAGGCGCGTCTCCCAAACAGCGCCAGATTGAGCGTTTGGGGGACGCGTTTTCTTCGTGTCGCATTGTGTTTGGGGGATATCGCTCCCCAGCCACACCCCCCAACTTGTTTTATATTAAAATACTCTTTTTTGCATTTTCATTTCAATAAAGAGGAAAAACTTTACACAAACTAATACTCCCTCCGTTTCAATCTATAGTGCATATAGATTTTCTGCATTTGTTTCATAATATAAGAGTATAATTGTGTTTATTTGCAATATCTCCTCCGTTTCTGTTTTCACTTTCCTTATTTCTCTCCTACTCCGCGAAGGACTCCACAGCGGGATCGAGGGATCGGTAGATCAGGAGTATTTCTGTGATCGTGGTTCGGCTCTTTAGGGAGTTTTGTGTTAAAAAATGAGTTGCGCTAATTACCGTGCAGAAAATCTATAGGCACTATAGATTGAAACGGAGGGAGTACATAATTGGGAACATGGTTTTCCACAAACTAAGACATAGTTTGGAATATGGTTTCCACAAATTAAAATATTGCAAAATGAGGAAACCTAACTATAGTTGGCCTCGCAAATTTCATATGTTCGCTGCAAATTACTCCTAGTTAACCAATTAGCATCATTCCAAACTTATGTATAGAAGAAATAACATTAATTAGCACACATTGAGCTTAATTAGATAAGCATGGTTCTGAAACCTCATACACATTATTGCAAAAGTAATTACATCACCTAAACAATACTACTAGTTCATCATTCTAAACTTATGTACAATCTAGGAAACATATAACGCCAGCCTAGTTCACCAATTATCATCATCCCTCTTGACGCGCTTGCCGGGTCGGCTTGTACCTGCCTCCCATGGGTTGGCAGTCCAAGTTCTGTTTTCGTACACACTTCGCGCGTCGGGAATCCTTGTTTGAGCTTCCCAACCAGATACAGGCCCTGCCCTTGCTAGCTCACCACATTCAGCCGTTGTCCTACCGTGACAACCACGTGCACCGCCATCCCACGAATGCCCCGAAGTAGGCTCCCACGGGGCCTTTACCCCTAGAGGCATTTTCTTCGGATCAAATGGTATGTTGTGCTTGTTGCAATAAGATACCCAATCCCAGTAGTTTGTCCCGACAAACTTGTTGTCGTCGCGCCAGACAGGAGGGAGATTGGCCAACCTAGCTGCTATGCAATTAGAGCAAACCACTTCCCTTGGAATTTGTTGCGCTTGACACTGCCCTTCATTGATTTTGTTGAGTCGCCTGTACAACTCAAAACTGACATACCCATCAATCGCGGCATACTTCAAGTTTACTTCAGGCAATGGCTGTCACTCCCAGGGACCGTGGCTCTTAGTAGGGAACTCTTTCTTCATGTTTTTGTAAGATGGGTCAATGATGACAGTAGTCAAATCACCCATGCCAGTCCTCTTGCCAGGACCTTTGTAATTGATCATATCCTGGATGTCAATCCACTTATGTTCAGGAATTATAATGCCATCTTTAGCAAGTCTGGTAGAGTCACCCGTGATGTCAACAGTTGTGAAACAAATTCCTTTATGTTGAAGGAATTCTCGCAGCGCCTGCGTGTCAGGACTCCTGCATGTTAACGAGAGTGGATTTGCTACCCAGAGGAGTAGCTGCGCATGCATGTGCTACCGTTAGATCTGTAAAAAGATTCGTACTTTGTTGGTTCCCCTTTGACCGTGTTCCACACATGCTACAGTAACCGAATAGCTAATCCTGGGAATAAACATCCCACCTACCGCTCAACGCTCCGAACGCCGGCCTGAATCCCATCGCTGCCAAGCCGCTGGCCGCTAAACGCCGCCGCCCTTGCCCCTAACAGCGCCGCCCTTGCCCCTAACTGTCCTTCCCATCACCTTAAACAGCGCCGTCCTGGTTCCTTCCGATTCGTCCCCAGACCTCGGTCCCTCTCTCAAACTCGCCCGGCCGGCCCGATTGGTGCCGCTCCGGCATGGGCGTCGTCGCCGTCGTGGTGGGAGCATCAGGGAGGCAGAGGCAGGGTCCCGCGGAGGGAGCCTACCACCCTGGTCGTTCCGATTGGGCTGAAGTGGTCTGCTCGTGTTCGATTTTGGAGAGGGGGCGAGTTCGATTGAGGGGAAGCACCGCTCGACCTCCTCTACAATGGAGGGGCCGGCGACCCGCGAGCTAGGGCGGCGGCGCTCTTACCCAAAGGAGGGGTGGAGCTGATTCTCTGCCGCTGCCAGGCCCACGCTGGAGCGGCTGGCGGCGTCCATCCCTCTGGTGGCTGCGAGCAAATTCACTATCTATAGTGGAAGAGCTGCTCGTTCCCCAGGTCAACGTGGATGCGCCTCTTCTTCTTTTTTTGAGATGTGGATGTGCATCTTCGATTCCTGGCGGTGGCGTCTCGACGCTGGCAGTGGGCGTGGAGGTGCGGCCGGTGGCGAGCGCTCGACGACGGCAGAAGCAGGAAGCGCGGCCCCATACGTGCGTGGGAAGACCAGTGATTTGCCCGGCGGAAGGGATGGGAGCGCTAATTAATTAAAGCCGTAGATTTCTTAACTGTTAAAAACGTATACAGTAATTGGTGGAAGGGTAATGACGTTTGACCAAGACGACAGGTGTTGGCTTGCGAAGAGGTGCGCAGCTACACACGTAGGTAGCAGGTTTCATCCGTTAACACAAACTAGTAGAATGCCCGTGCTTCGCCACGGCCCTTTAACGTAGTGTCAAATGCATAAACGTGTAAATAATGCATGCAAATATTAAAGTATATAAAATAAATATATAATACTTAAAATATTTAAATATCCACTTCGCACAATTCATTTTGTAGAAGAGAAATGACTGAATACACTATTTATTAAAGCCATGGTCCGTTGACGCGTCTAAGGTATTCTCGCACGATCTCAGGAATGTTATCTTCAACTTCATTAGCCAGATACTTGAGTATGTGTATCAAATTTTTTTTTCCTTAGCTCGTAACCATCCTGCACAATTGGTATATCATGTTAACATGAAGTTTTCTTCCCACAAGAAAATATAAGATTGTGAATATAGAGTACTCACGATGCAAACTGGATGAATAAATCTTTTACCATCCCATGAAAGCATAAAACTAAATACTAAGTATCCAGACAATTTTCTGCAAATAAATGGAACATATCATTATCTTGGTCATTAGAATGACGATAAAATAAGCTGCTTGTAAAGATAACTGAGAAAAATCACCTGTCGGGGCTTGTTGGTATTGGGATATTGTGAGGATATTTACGTGGCCAGAAATAAATATCGGAATTCCAGCCAGGTTGCGCTATCTCAAGAGCATCATTTAGATAGAATGAACACCTTTGTAATTTTAGTTGGTACCTCTCTTCTGATAGAGTTTCAGAACATGGGTCTAAAATACATACACGACACTCATGTTTGTCGATCGTGAACAAGATGAAGTTGCCAAGAAATGCGTGTGGCAAAAAAATCTGCAAGTGGTGAGCATTAAAACACATAAATCATGTTAATAATGGAAAAGAGACTAACTTACCATGTTGCATGATGATATATTATGGTCTATCCCAGGCCAGCTGTGAAAAAATGTTGCCAACTCCTTAATATCTGGCTTAACACGCAAAGTGGATGTTTTCTACCATCGAGTATCGCCGACTGAGATAAAAAAAGGTTTAGAACCATAACAGTGACAATAGATATGCGATTATAATAACTTACACAAAATCTTAAATCCATGTTGTGCATGGGAAGCTCTTTAAAAAATTGTACCTCATCACATGCCACTATGCAGACAGCCATGTTGAAACAATCCTTGTCCATTGGCTGGTCTATCCTGAGTATGTCCTGAATTTGCTTTAAAGTTAATCCTAGTGGATAAGGTGTGGAGCTTCGCACCCATTCTTTTCTGCAAAATAATTGATAAGAATAATGATATGATAATAATATGTACCGACGCTTGATCATTATCTTATGAGGCTTACTTCAAACATGTTGCATCGTCAATGGACATGATGTATTTGCATATCTCGTCAACAAACTCATGTGGTTTGGTGGACAAGGTGCAAATAGGAAGCTGGATATTTTCTTTGGCTACATCTCCTTGGTGTTCTTTACCTAGACTTGGCAATTCCGTAATATCAGAGTCGGATCCATTTTCTTGATCTTTAGATTGATTATATATCGGACTGCCTTTATTTTGTTTAGTTCTGAATCATGCAATATGGCAATTAATTTTCTTCGGAATGCTTTCATATCCTCCTACAAAGTAGTAAGAAACATTGATATTGTAAATTAATAATTTAAGATGCAAGATACTACTAACGGTCTCTAAACAAAAATAATACCTGAGTGATGCAGTCAGAAAGCATATCGCCTGTCCAATATATTCCATAAAGTTTAACATGAACAACCCGCACGATGCGCTACAAAATTAGCAAATGTTATAGTAGAATTCTATCTAGACCGTAATTTTCACATTCGAAAGTTGAACAGATTCAACATACCCATCAGTCTGCAGTGGTTTTTCAATATGCTCTACTATTGGCCATGTCGTGACATCGAGATCGTGCCACTTTTCACCTTTGTTTAATCCCCTTCTTTGGGATACAATCTTTAAGTGCTTCTCAAGTCCTCGGAGCTGTTATATGAGGAAAAAAGATATTAGACACCGAGGAAAATGAAAAATGTCTAGAGGAGATCATAATCAAATAACTTACCATAAACGTGAGGTCAGTTCTACCCATTCCAGGACCAAGTGAGTCTAATACTTGTATCAAACGTTTCTTCGCATTGATGACCGCTAAATACCGGTGGGTCTTACTGATATTTATCGGTAGGAAGATCTAAAATAAAATATTACATAAGTAGGTATACACATGTTAAAAATATAATAAATGAGATGCATAGGTAGGGATTTAGTTCTGACCATGTCATGCTTTAGATAAATATATGTCTGCTCTATGATATGGAGATATATTTTTATGTCTTTCTTCAGCATATTGGAGATGTATGTTTTATCCATATATACCTTATTGTCAGCTCTGTTAAGTAGATGATCACATGCACGCATGCAATATATGTAGGCATTTATCACCTACAATTGAACACATAAAATACATTTAAATTAAAAATAGACACAAATTATGTAAATAGTGATTTCTTGTTGACTTACATCATCGGGCAGAAATCCGTCATCACATGTAAGACACTTTAAATGGTCATTAGATAGCGATGCATCACCGATCTTCACAAAGTTGGTATTTTTAGGTGCAGACATTATTCATTCAATGACGGCAAAATCTTTCGCGGTGCAGACATAGTCTGGCAAGATATATAAGTGTGCCACATTAATTACATAAAAAGTAATATAGCAAAAAGGAAAAGGTGGAACTAAGTACCTTTTGGGATAACGTTTGTGTTTTCTTTTTTTGGTTTATTATGACATGACTCCTTTGGATTTGTAAGAGTCGGTGAGTCTAGGCTCCCTTCCGTCAAGGTAGCCGCGAGGCCTTTGGTGATGGCTTCTTTTAAAACATCGACATCCATTTTTATATTGTCCATGACCTGCAAAAACGAAATTAATTATAAATATCTTTTCATCTAGGAACATGGGTTTAGAAAAATATAATCAAAATCACCTTGGTTGATTCAGTAAAACTCGTCTCTTCCACCAACATTGTATCTGAACCTATATCGATAGGTTCTTTCAAAGCATCTGTAGTATCTGTCTCAGTTTCGCCCATGATCCACAATAGTTAATACACATTGTAAGAGATGAATATTTGCGATCTGAAAACAGTCAAAACATAATTAAGTTGAGAGAATTTGTAAACACGATCGGTTGTTAGAGAGGCAGAGGCTGCATACTCGAAAAAGAAATTAAAGACGAGACTGACAGGTCTGATGTCACTGCTTTCTTCCTCACGTCTCCTCACCCTATCCCTTTCCCCATTCGTTCTCCTACCAGTGCCGCCTCCTCACTCAGCCGCCATGGCCATGCCTCGCTGCCTCCTCTCCCAGACTCCCACAGCTCCCGTCCTCGGCCGGCGCTCTCACAGCTGCCCACCCTCCGGCGCCGAGCCAACCCGCCTCCCTCCAGCGCTATAATGGCCACCCGCCCACCGGTTTCTTTCTCTAAAAAACATGAGAGAATGATTCTTTCTCTAAAAACACAAGCATCTTAAATAGGCGAACCTTCATTGGCACCACGGTTTGCTCGTGGTAGCTGCGCAGCTTCCCAAGACTACCCATGTTTGGGAAGATTTGGATGCCAACCGAGCCCCCCCCCCCCTTGGGGAAGAAGAGAGGATATGACATTGGGTCGTAGCACCCCTGCGTGGCTTGTATGCTGTACCTCTACCATTTTTTCCTTTATCAATTAGTTGATTTGGAAAGTGTGACATTTTATTAGTTGAATGCACGTGCGTTGCTACGGTCTTTAAAATCTTTTTTATCATCTATAATTTGAAACATGTAAACAAAGAATGCGGTCTTTTTTTAGAGAATTTTTATTTGCAATCGCCAATAAAATATGATAATACTGGAAAAGAACAACGGGTACTTTTTCAATATTTGGTCAGGGTAGATTCAGCGTTGACCCTGTAAAACAAATGAACCGATGAATTGATAAATGAGAAGAGGAGAGAAGTTTGTGTTCAGTCATGCCAACAAGTTTTTATTTCACCGAAATTCCATTAAGAAAAAAAGAGTTACTTCCTCCTATTTACATTAACTGTTGTTAATATGGATGTATTAATATGAATCGTAGGGAATAATTTTTTTTATCTAGAAACAATTGGTGCACTCGGTCCTCCCTCAAAAAAATTATGTGCTAGGCCTTTCTGCTTTTCTTCTTATAACAGCCGGTGGGGTGTTTCTCTTCAACCACTCGGACATCCGACTTCACAGTACATCCTGGAGACCAGGTCGCGTAGGTGGACAACCTCAATGCCAATGGCATCAATTTCTGGCAATCCGTATGTACCGACTTCCCGACGGTTGCTTCCTCTCTTTTGGCATAGAAACAAGACGATAGTAACCCATAATCACCAGCACTGGCCCATGGTGATTCAACATGCACCATAAAAAAAACTCAGGTACCAAATCAAAGCCGGTAGACCTGACTACTGCCCGCTGCAATTTGGACAGTTCACTATTTCTATTTTATTTCTATTTCTATTTCTAAACATGGTTATTTTAAACTTGTCACAGTTGCAAACTGAGCTTGGCTCTGGTGGTTAGAATTTTTGTGGTGGAACCAGCCCATGCAAGTTTCACTTCTAGAGTTGGCATGGGTGCTTGCATTTAAGTGCATTAATTCTAGGATTTAACTGACGCTACACTTTCAGTGTTAGGTGACGTGCCCGTTAACAGCGAGGCGCCAGTGGTGACTTCATCAACTTCAAGATATGCTGGCTCAGTTCTTCGGAGGTGCTCATATGGATAGAATGTGCGTGTGTGCTTTCATATGATGAGTGTGTCTTTGTGAGCTTTTGCGTTGTACTGTTTTCTCAACAACAAAAACTTGTCACATTTGCAAAATCATCTTAATTCATTAATTGTCAGTCTGATCTACTCTGGTTCCAACGGAGTACCATGTAGAAGCTAGCCAAATTCAGCAAATTGGGCTTTTGCGTGAAAAATACTGCAACGCTGGTTCCAATGGATTGGATTCCAGTCCGGCCGTGCACTTTATTTCCTCCATCGTTTTAGCCTGCAGTACATCGTGCTCCTTCATTGGCATGATAGAAGGGAAAGCAGATTCATATACATATGGTCATCTCCCCGTCTAGTCTGCGCGTGCTGTAGAGAGAAGAGAGGTGAAATCGAGAGAATGGATAGAGGGAGGACAGGTAGAGGCGAGGGTGGCTGGGCAGGAGGACGTGGGAGGTGGGGGACGGCGCCGCCGTACCTGCATCAGACGCCGGTGACTCGGGTGAACCACAACTCGTACCTGCATCAGACACCTGACACTCAGTTTTTTGTCAGGAATTGCCGTCCCTGATTTTGTGTTAGAACATACAGTACCACCAATCGGTCGAACGAAATTGCTGGTTGCCGCTGATCCACCCTGCCTGCCTGCACAAGCGATGGTCTTCGTCGTCCGCCCGTGCACAGCTGGTGCTGTTGTCGGAGACACGGGCCGAGCGGCGTATACCCTCACGGAAGCGTGGATGGGTTGTTTTGTTAGTTGCGTTTTTTTTGTGACGTGGGGGGAGGGGGGTATTATTGTCCATCCTGAAAATGTGACACCAGGCATTCACCAGTTTGCTCTTAATAGTAGAGAAAATCAATCTTTTTTTTTGCGAATAACACAAATCAATCTTTGTAAGATATTATATACATAAATAGTACACATATTTTTGCTTCCAATAAATGTTTACTTGATGCAGTGAAACAATGATTTTGCATCAGTGATACACATCAAACTAACACGAATTATTGGTGCGACTATATGATCTAATTCAAGTGTCAAGTTAAGATTCAATTGTTAATATCTTGACATCCATGCCGATTATCGATGAGTATGAGTACATGAAATTTGTGCAAGACATGAAAAAAAATTGAGTACCAAAAGTATGAAACAAGATACCGTGGTCAATCCAAATTTTTATACAAGTTGGTTGGATATACAGTTTCAGACAACATTTTTCATGCAAGTTAGTTTGTTTGTGTTTTCATTCAAGTTAGAACCTAGTCTATTTCGAAATAAGAAAGCGGATCCAAGATAAAGGAAGAGTTTCTCAAAAAAAAAAGATAAAGGAAGAGCATGCGCAGAACACACCTGCAGAAATGGTACACCAGGACATGCTGGTCCATGGCCAACTGAACGACGGCGGTTCTTGATTGATCCGAAGTGTACTCTAGGTCGAGGCCGACGAACCTGGGTCTGTCCTCTCGCAGCTTGTGTTCGTACATCTAGAGGGTGCTCTCGAGAACGGAAGGGTCATTTGTGTACACCACTTCCACCTTGGTCGTTCCATGGGGAACGACGCTCGTCTTTAGCGTAAACAGGCCGCCGTTGTTTATGGCAGCGCTGAAGAACGTTGAACTAATCAGAGGGATTGAAGGGGAGGGAGGGAGAACAACTGCAAACAATGGGGTTTTTTTGGAACTTGCCGAAATACAGGGTAGAACGAACCGCCAGGGGTTGTTTCGTGGGGACAAATGGGAATAATACTGCGATGAGGTCAAGGAATTAACTCCAGTGGCCATTTAATTCCCTATAATCCGTTGATAGGAAATGGACGGCCAAGATTGATTCTAGGGAGGCGAGGACACTGTGGTATGGACTTAAGAATTAATAAACCTTTCACCTCACCAACCTTACTGCTCACTATCTCTTCTTCCTCGGTTTACACCTGCGGAGAGCTCGAGCAATAACCCGCTCTCTTACTTTCTTCATACTAGCTCCTACTTCCACGCTCGCCCAGGCTGCGATCGCCATGTCTAATTATACAAGGAGAAACCTGAAGAGGAATGTTGATTCCGCCATGTAAGTTTCTTATCCTTTCGTGGTATGTGCGTTGCCGGCGGCAAACATCCCTTCTCTGCAGGCCTCCATGTCGGTCCTTTCTTTGAGGGAGCGTCTTCCGCATGTCGAGGGCTGGTCCTCGGCAGGCCGACGTGGCCGCCGTGGGATCTCGATGTCAGGGTAAGTCTAGCTTCAAATTCCTAGATGTATTTTGTGATGAATAAAGCTCTTGTTGCATTCTTTTTCTTCCTCGTTAATTTCTAGCCCAGATTCTGATTCCGATCTATATTTTCTCAAGGATCAACGGCTCGGGCGAGCCCTCCCCCGTACGAGGACTTGCTACCGATATGGCCGCGGTAGATCTAGGGCTGACTGAGGAGATCTCCCCCAGCCTAAGGAGGGACGATGTCACCGATATGGCCGCAGCAGATCTAGGGCCGACCGAGGAGATCTCCCGCAGCCTAAGGAGGGACGATGTCAGTAATTCAGTATTGCCTCTAGTTGTTGTTATTTTCATATTAGCTATCGGCTTGCTCATGATTTTCACTGTTTATTGTAGTTGAGTACGCACACCTCAAGTCTTACAGAGAAGAATTCCCCATCGAACCAGCAGCTGCTGGAGGATAAGGTAACCGATCTTCTCGGCGGACGCAGCAAGCTTCGGCGGGAGATCGCCCAGTGGCACGATCTCCAGGAGGAGACTGTTGCAAAGATGAATCGGCACAATAGTCTCCTACAGGAGGAGATGTCTAAGAATATGGAGCTACGGCTTGAGCGCCAGCGCCTCCTTGAAGAGAACATGTTTATAGAGCAAAAACGTGTTGAGGTTGTGCAACAAAGATTGTTGGCGAGCAGTGAGGTCAAGGACCACCACTTGGCGTGCTATGCGATGTGCAAGCCGCTGTCGGAGATCCAAAAGAACATAGAATGTGCCATATACTATTACAACGATCTGAAGGAGGTTTACAACGACCTGCACCTGCACCCAGAACCCGTAGAGGAGAACATTCAGATGACCGCGTAGATGAGATGTTCTTCTGAATTCCTGCTCTTCATATCCTAGTAGTTTTACTTATGTAATCTTAAGTTGACCAGTATTTATTAACACATTTTTTCGATCGTTTTTCATTACCTAAGGATAACGAAAAATATGGTGGCACCCTGAAACTGGATTACTGGTCTCTCCCAGCGCTGGAACCATGAGATGAACCTGCGGAAGTTACTTTTGTTTCAGCGCTGCTGTTTTCTGCAAAATGTAATCCCTGTAATGAGCCTGCGACACTTTCAGGTTTCGTTGTTTAACCGGGGATGAGGTCCCTGTTGATCTACAAAAAGAAACATGGTGGCACAAGGTAGAGGTTCGAACAATTGCATTAGGCAGGTTACGGAGGCCTGCCCAATATTTCATAAAAATAAGAGAAAAGTTGATTTGTTCAACAGGGTTACTCTCACCGTAGTGGCGAATGTGACTGTGTCTTCTTCTGATGTTTGAAAGTTTAAAAATTAACATAACTCGGGCATCAAAGTAAAGCGAATGAGTTGTACGCAATCAAGTGTTGGCCGCGACATACTTTCTGCCAAATAGGCCCGTTTGCTCTGTCAAATACTACCCGTTGTGCTCCTCTTTTGTATTGATTTTTTGATGGGTTTCTTTTTTTATTGATATTACGGGTAATACAAGTCGACCTTCATTCGTGTAGAACATTGAACTGGGCATACAACAGCTTGAGTAGCGAACTGGACTGTCCCAGCGTAGGTATGGGAATTCAATCTGTGCCGGGATATAACTTTCCAGGAATAGGCCTTGGGCCCATTATTAGGCTTCAAATATATTCTCGACTCTTCTGTGTGTCTTGTTTCAACAAGAATAAATTGAAATTGGGCCAAGTAATTTCCTATGCGTGTCTTGTTTCGAGCTGAATAAATTTTCCTTGGGCCTTTAGTCAGCCAATCTGGCCCAAGGACACCACGACGCGTAGCTGACAGGTGGGACACATAGTGAATCCAGTAGGTCCCACAGCTACATGTGGTCCCGACGGGGTTGGGACCAGGGACCCACCAAGCTCTGATGTACGGGCCCCACAAGTTCTGTCATGTTGGGTCTACACTCTGGCATGTTGGGCCCACCAAGTTCGGGCATGCTGGGACCCACCAGGCTCTGACATGCGGAGCCCACAGAAATCTAGCATAAAGGGCCCACTAAAAGTGTCATACGTGGGTCCCACCAGGCTCTGACATGCGGCCCCCACATCTCTGGAATCCAAAACTCTCCCACAGCGGCCATGGCCCCATGATCATGCCGAACCCACCAAACTCGCCACCAGAAGCACCAGCCCCGGATCTCGATTGCGCCCCCTCGGATCTGCCGCCCCCACAAAACTCTCATAGAAGGGTCCCAAGGCTACCTTCGGGGCCATGCGTCCAAAATTGACGGCAGGCGGACACTTGTGCTGGCACGTGCGCCAAAAAAATTTAGCATGTCAACTGACATGTGGAACCCATGTTGGTGGTACTGACAGTTCTGGGCCACTTCGCATGCTGGGAGGCTTTCAGAACGGGCGGCACCATGCAGGTGGGTCGTGTCGGCACCTGACATGCGGGCCCGAGTGGTGCAGGCCAGGTACATGTGTGCAGATAATGGTTATCTCTCCTTACAAATATGGGTCCCAGTGCTGCAGGCCTTGGACTCTTGTGCGGGCAGACACAAAAGTACGTGAACAGGAGCGTGCAGATTGTGGGTCAGGTGTGTCCACCGGCCCGAAGCCGAGTTGTTGTGACGCCCGCCCACTGCTGACTCAGCAGTTCGGGCCGCCAACCACCCGCGACGCTCATTTCTGCACAATCGCTGATGTTTAGACCTCGCCCGTCACTATTTTTTTGGGCCGAGCGGCCCAAATCGTCATCTGTGACGCGAAAACGCCCTACCATCATAGAAAAAGACAATCGATGACGGATTTCCAAACCGTCAGTATCATACCGTCATTGAAGACCCATATGTTACTAGTGGCAACACCTTAAGAAGTCACGCCTTTCTCATACTATTCGATCAAACCTTGGTTTCTTACTGAGGGAAAACTTGCTATTGTGCTCATCATACCTTCCTCTTGGGGTTCCCCAACAGTGTGAAGTCGGCCTTATGCTAAGCACCATTAGTTTAGCACATATATTCCCTGCTTACTTTCTTGTATTCAAGAGTCAAAACAAATATTCATGAAAAGAGATGACAAAGATTATTCCAACAATTATATAGGATTCTCCTAAGCATGCTTTATGATTTACCTACAATGCTATTTACTATTATGCATGCTTTGTAGAATGTAAGAGTTATCACTTGATGAGTTCATATTACTTATTTCCATTCTGTATTCACTGAACCTAGTAAGACCTTGCATGATTACATAGAAGAGATGCAATAAACTCCAAAGTTCATGTTAGTTTATCACCTTCATGCTCGACGACGAGCATAGGTTAAGCTTGGGGTTGTTGATGCATGTAAAATGCAGACATGAACTTTGCACTTTATTGCATCATATTACCACACATTTGCATCTTATATAACGTTATTCCCATAGTTTATGATGTTTTAGGGGATTTTCTAAACAATCCCCCTCCTCTGGTTCTAGTTCTGTTTGGTAGAAAACGCCACTTTTTTTTAGTGTTTTTTGACTTTCCAGGAGCTACGGGGATCGAAAAAGGGCAAGGTCAGGAACCACGCATCGAATTTTTTGATACGAACAAAATGAACTAAAATGGGCCACCAGGAGGTCAACAGGCTGGGAAAGAAAGAGGGTGGCGTGGCCTCCCCCTGGCCGCGCCACCAGGTCTCTTTTGGCCCTCGAGCATCCGTTTTGCCTCATCTTTTCGCGAACCGACTTGTTTTGCCCTAAAAACTAGTATATATATACAAACTCGGGATTTTTGTCGAGGCTACGGCGGCGAAGACCAAAAACACATAAACAGAGACACAGCAGGCCGCCATTGGCGGTGATCGGAGGGAGGGGGAACGCTGCCGGAATCGCCTTCAGTGGACTCCACCCCACCTCCGACGAGGGCATCAACACCATCTTCATCAACATTTACAGAAAGTCCTCATCATCCCCCTCTGTAATCTCTTGGAAAACATGATGTATGATGCAATATATTGTTTTCCCATGATCTATTGTATCTCTATGTTGATGTTTGAGTACTAAATTGTTCATGGCAATTGTTATATAGTTTGTCGTTGGTTGCATACAAATATTTGTTATCTTCTATGATGGTCATACATATTGATATATGAGTGCACACATATGGCAAGGGATGCATAAGGTTATCACCGTTGCATATTGAAAGGATGAGGGATAGTGTGAGCGACAGAAACCCGATCCCGATTCTTAGATGTATGTTAACGGAGGGACCAATTATGCAGACCTTTAAACTTACAACGGTGGTTGGACTTCATGTCTTAATAATTCCTTTGTTTGCACATTCCGATGGCCTTAGGATCAATCACTAGGGGTGTACTTGCTCATGTATATGACTACATCTATCTATGGCTCCTCCATAGAAGAAGCACTAAAAAGATAATATTGAGCTTCACTAATTGTGATAACCACAAAAATGAAATAGCAATTTGCCTGGACACTTGCTCTCTTGAACACTTGCTCTCTTGAGTTACTCCACTTCACTTTACTTCACTTCATATCATTGCATTTTACTTCATTGCACTTTACTTATTCTTGCACTAGTTTTATTTTTTGCATTTTAATTTCAGCACTTGTAGTTTCTTAGTAAAAACCTCTACACACACACCATATCTCCTAGCTTTGCATAGAAGTCCATATATGCAGTTTATAGGGCTTTAGATAATAGTTAGTTTACCTTCAGCTCCTCGTGGGTTTGACACTCATATACTTATCGAATTGTACTGCAGTGATCCCCTGCACTTGGGGGTTATCACCTGCCTATCAAATACAATTATTTCACACACTGAAATATTTTGTACGCGTTTTGAATTGGAGAACATAGGTACCAATTTTGGTTGTGATTATGATTTGATGTGACCCTAGACCCTGGATTCCTAAGCAGAGGCAACTGTGACGGTCTACCATTTTTTCTATTACTAGTAGAAGGTACGTGTTATGCACATGATGTCTGATGGCTAGCTGCATATAAATTCAACATAGTACATACTAGATCATTAGAAGCGCGCGTTGCCGCACCCGTTCATATAAGAAGTTGAAACAGAAATACCTGAAAAAGTGGGACGTTACAAGTGACGATATTTCAAAAAAACATGAAGTTTAGACCATGCTTAGATGAGTTATGCATATTTGACAAAAAAATTACATGTTCTTCTAATTAGTAAATAGCTGATGTAGCCCTGGTAGACGAGGTCCTTGTCGTGGACATACAGGTTTGGGGCCCACGGGGATAGCCACTCGAATAACGCCTACATGCGCCTCTGGTGTGGACTAAGGACCAGCCCGAGGCCCGGCCTTCACGAGGTTTCTAGGGACCGAGTGAATGATTTCAGTACTAAACCTATATTGCTCTATCATATATATGATGTTCGTATTTATCTGACAGGCATATTGCTTATTATTATGTTGAACCTGTGAATCCCTTAAGTGACAATTAGGAAAAAACAAGGGAAATGTGTGATAGTTCGAGGATATTGTGTGTTCATGATATATACCTAATTCTTTGTCTGGGCTATTCGAAAAGATAGACCTTAATTGTTGTAGTTCTTAGTTGGCCCCGATAAAACAGGCATGCAGGATAAAACATGTTATGTAAATTCTCTTTGTTAGTATGCATAAATATATTTGGATCACACACCTAAACACATCTGAATTAGAGATGGATGCTATGTTAGTTGGATTACATTATATGATCAATATCATTCATGCAATACCTCGTTATCACATCATGCATATGCTTTTAGCCACTGAAAGTTACACATCACTACTTCCGGTGAAAACCACCAATTAGAAAAAAAGGGGATTGCTTCGACAAGACAGAGAGATGGATGCTATGTTAGTTGGATTATATTATATGATCAATATTATTCATGCAATACCTCGTTATCACATCATGCATATGCTTTTAGCCACTGAAAGTTACACATCACTACTTCCGGTGAAAACCGGAAATCTGCTGCTATTATTTACTGTTTGTTCTATAGCTTTCAATCAACTGCTAAAATGACCACTTGCTTGGTGAGTTTATTCATACACATGTGTGTTTGAGAGTGACATCTCAATTGCTAAAGTCTTATTGATATTCTTGTGTTCCCCTTGAGTAGAACTATAAATTTAGGTAGTCTTTCCCATCGAAGATTTCAGCGATCCCCTATACTTGTGGCATCACTGACCCGCTAAATATATGGGCCGGTCCAATATTTATTATTGTGCCGGCTTGCTTAAGGCATGATAGGTCTTGTGTGGGACTATCATCTACCCTTGGTTTTCAGCCAGTTGATGGCGTTACCGACGTCTGCCATGTGTGAGTTAGCATGACGTTAGCAGTCAACGGCCTCCCAAAAATCTTTTGCAATGGTCCGATTTTTCGTGTCCCAAGGGCACCCAAACGCGACGAACCGTAAAATCCGTGATGCATCCATATGCGACGCGATATGCACCCGAGAACCCATATAGTCGTCTTAGAATCATTGGCAACAAAAAACACTCCTTAGCCGACAGCAAATTGACGTTGTAGATAACAACTTTTTTTTGTAGTGTGTCAGGAACAAACACGGTAGAGTACAGAAAAACCGTTTGCGACATGCCTCCTTATCGCAGACAGTGTGTTTTGTTTTTGCGTATCACCACTCTTGCATACCGATGGTTAGGTTTATCGTGTGTGACAACCCATTTCAGCCGTGTCTGACGACTCGGTCTGTACTAGTGAACTGATTGCAATTCCGCTTTTAAATAGGCAAATATAAGGTTTTATGCATACTTAAGTGATGTATTTGGCGCCATGTGTGGATGACTTGAGAATAAATGACTGCTCAAAGATATTATATTTCTGAAGAACCTCACAGTTATGCGCTCATTTGGGAACATCATTCGTTCATTTGGTAGAGACGATGAAGCCGACGGATTACAACTCCTTAAAGGAAAAAAAAAAATGCATGTGGAGACACTCACGACCAAGAGACACACCAAACACCGGCTTGATCGGAATTTCTTTGAGCACGGGAAAACCGGGAAATATAGAAGAACTAGCCTGGTGACATAAGAGAGCGAGAGGGGAAACATAGAAGTGCCCAAGCACCGTGTGCTCACCAGCAACACGAGGAGCTGGTCGGAGAGGAGAGGGGAGGACCGACGGTGATGCGGCGGTAATAGCGCGCTTCGGCCAGAGTTGGGGAAGCAGAGGATGGCGGCGTTGATTTCGGGCCACCCGGCTCGCATGCCTTGATGGGAAGGACGAGGGCAAGGGAGAGAGAGGCGTCGTGGAGGCCTTATCCTCGCGGAAGAGCGGCGGCGGCCGCCACATCAACTCGCGAGGGATCGACGGACAGAGCGGTGACAGGCAGAAGCTTGCGTGGCTGGAGGAAGATGACAAATGGCAATCTTCATAAAGCCCCTCGATTTTCAGGATTTTCTGGAAAACAAAGGCAGAGCTATGTTTCAACACTATTTGTGATTTTGCAACCTTTTAAATATTAGAAATAACTCTTAAATTTGAGGAAAATATTAGCGGCCTTTCTAATTATATTGGAGTGTCGACTTATTTTGATTTTCAAATTTTAAACAGTTAAAAAGAGTTTAAAACAGAGGAAGGCTGACACACATTTGGGTTTTCATTTCAATTTTATTTGAAAACAATTCATAGTGAAATTTTAAATGATGTTCGTGATGCATAATCAACTGCTAATTAGCGCAAGCTAAATTTTTTTGGCCATTTCAGTGTCAGCCATTTGTGTTATGACCAAATCAGTAGGTTCATTAAACTGTACTGAATTGCGCTCAACACAAACACCAGCCCCTACATCAACACCAGACCTGTACTAGCATCAACCCCATCTGCTAGCACGGTTCGATTTGTCGTGTCCCAAGGGAACCCAAACGCGACGAACCGTAAAATCTATGGTGCATCCATAGACGACGCGATATGCACCCCAGAACCCATATCGTCGTATTAGAATCATTAGAGACAAAAAAAACACCCCTTAGCCAACAGGAAATTGACGTTGTAAATAACAATTTTTTTTAGTGTGTCAGAAACAAACACGGTAGAGTACAGAAAAACTGTTTGCGACATGCCTCTTTATCGCAACCAGTGTGTTTTGTTTTGGCGTACCACCACCATTGCATACCGACGGTTAGGTTTATCGTGTGCGATAACCCATTTCAGCCGTGTGTGACGACTCGGTCTGTACTAGTGAACTGATTGCAATTCCGTTTTTAAATACGCAAATTTAAGGTTTTATGCACACCTAAGTGGTGTATTTGGCGCCATGTTTGGATGACTTGAGAACAAATGACCGCTCAAGGATATTATATTTCTGAAGAACCTCGCAGTTATGCGCTCATTTGGGAACATCATTCGTTCATTTAGTAGAGACGATGAAGCCGACGGATTACAACTCCTTAAAGCGAAAAATGCATGCGGAGACACTCACGACTGAGCGACACACCGAACGCCGGCTTGATCGGAATTTCATTGAGAACGGGAAAACCAGGAAATATAGAAGAACTAGCCTGGTGACATAAGAGCGAGAGGGGAAACATAGAAGTGCCCGAGCACCGTGTGCTTACCAGCAATGCAAGGAGTTGGTCGGAGAGGCGAGGGGACGACCGGTGGTGACGCGGCAGTAATAGCGCGCTTCGGCCGAAGTTGGAGAAGACGAGGATGGCGACGTCGATTTCGAGCCACCCGGCTGGCATGGCTTGACGGGAAGGACGAGGGCAAGGGAGAGTGAGGCGCTGTGGAGGCCTTATCCTCGCGGAAGAGCAGCGGCGGCCGCCGCATCACCTCGCGAGGGACCGACGGCCAGAGCGGTGATAGACAGAAGCTTGCATGGCTGGAGGAAGATGACAAATGGCAATCTTCATAAAGCCCCTAGCTTTTTAGGATTTTCTAGGAAACTAAAACAGAGCTATGTTTCAATACTATTTTTTTGCAACCCTTTAAATAAATAATTCTTAAATTTGAGGAAAATATTAGCGGCCTTTCTAATTATATTGGAGTGTCCACTTATTTTGGTTTTCAAAAATTTAAACAGTTAAAGAGAATTTAAAACAGAGGAAGGTTGACACACATTAGGATTTCCATTTCAATTTTATTTGAAAACAATTCTTAGTGAAATTTTAAATGATGTTTGTGATGCATAATCAAGAACTAATTAGGGTTAGCTATTTTTTTTGGCCATTTTAGTGTCAGCCATTTGTGTTATTACCAAATCAGTAGATTCATTAAACTGTACTGAATTGCAATCAACACAAACACCAGCCCCTACATCAACACCAGACCTGTACTAGCATCAACCCCATCTGCTAGCACTGTGACTTCAGTACTTATGGGCACCATATCTACCTCTATGAAGCCTAAGCATGATCTAACATCTGCGAAACCAAATTTGAGGCCCCATAACCAGCCTCGGAATCCGATTTTAGATTGACGAGCTCCGCCTGAAAAGTAATTTATTTATTTGTGCAGCCATCTTACCGATTAATTTCATCGACCAGCTCTTTTCCATCCTCAGTTCTCAAGTACTTTTCCTTCCAATTTCAAACCGTAACAATGTAACTTCTTGCTCTGGATCCCAAAGAACACTTTGGCCAATTCCTATGAAATGGGACGCCGTTGAGCTATTCGCCCACGTTCATTTGGTACAGACTCGTTGTTTTGGAAGAAAATGTGAAAATTGTTCATGCTTGATAAGACAAACTGATTGCAATTCCGCTTTTAAATTGGGAAACTAAAGATTTTAAGCACACTTTAAGTGGTGTATTTGACGCAATGTTTGGATGACTTGAGAATAAATGGCTGCTCCAGGATATTATATTTCTGAAGAACCTCACGGTTATGCGTTCATTTGGCAGAGAAGATGACACAGACGGATATATTGCAACTCCTTTTCAAAGGGAAACATGCATGCGCACAGACTCACGGCCAAGCCACACACCGAACACCGGTTTGATTGGAATTACTTTGAGCAAGGGAAAACCAGGAAATATAGAAGAACTAGCCTGGTGACATAATTAGACTCTGACGACGAGGGCGACGAACTAAAAGTAGATATACGAACTTAACAAAACCAAAACGGAAATAAACCTCCAGCAAGCTGCTAGAGCAAGGGTGCACAGGATATGCATGGTGGTTGGTGGTCATGGGAGGCTATAACGCCTGTTGCTCAAGGTGAGCTCCGCTTCCGGTTTCCACCACTGCTGGAGCTGGTGCGCGGCCAAGGAGGTCTTCTTGAGTCCGTGCACATCTTTTCCCATGCTTGAGTTCCTCCACAGCGTCGCGGACGGCAGGAGGTGCGGCCGCTCTTTGTCCTTGCCGAGGGCGGAGAAGAGCATGTCACGGTAGGACAGCGAGGTCGCGCACTTGGCTACGTCGCCAGAGAAGCGTTCCTGCAGCTGCTGCCGCTGCTCGAAGTAGCTGATGTAGCCCTGGCAGACGAGGTCCTTGTCGTGCACGTACAGGTTTGGTGCCCACGGGGATAGCCGCTCGAACAAGGCCTGCATGCGCCTCCGGTGGGGACTAAGGACCAGCCCGAGGCCGGCCTTCACGAGGTTGCTCGCTACGTGCAGCTCCCTCCTCACCACGTCCGTCGGGAGCAGCAGGTTGATCGCTGGACCCAAGGACACCTGCGGCGGGTTGAAGAGGAAAGTCGGGAGGTTGAGGCCTTGGTCGGACATCATGGCTCGCCCAACGTCCAGCGCCAGTGATGCTCCGAGGGAGTGCCCTGTCAGCCAGATGGAGCAGTTCCCGAAGCCGGCTTTGCTCTTGGCGATTGTAGCCACGAGCTTCGTCAATGCCGTGTGCGCCCGCTTAGAGCGCTTGCAGCTCGGGAGGGTGTTGGCGATGACCTTTAAGTCAAGGTGGATGTCCTTGGGGTTAGAGAGCATGGTCCCTCGGAAGGCCACAATGTACTGCGGAGCGGACGGGTGGCGCGGCGCCTCTGCCGGAGGCACGTGCTCGAATATGGCGCCAAAGCTGAACATGCTGCCCTTCTGATCGTAGGTCGCATCCTTGAGCACCTCAATGAGGCGGAAGTTGAAGCTTTCCCACCACTGTGGGGCGAGCGTGTTTGGGTGCACCCTGCATTTGGTTCTATCGTTCTCGAGGATGTACGTGCCTTGCACGACGCATGCTGCCACGCACCGCCGATCCTCCTCATTGTTCCTGTGTGACACAATAACACGGTGATCAAGTCAGTGGCCGACCTATAAACTTCTCCAAGCCACACGCGTAAGTATCGGAGTATTTTTTTTTCTTGCAAATCACCCTAAATAACCAATCGAGTTTAGCGGCATGATGCACGGTGGCATACCAGTCAATCATCAATGGAGAAGGAGGGTCGGTGTTGACTCTGGACATGATGTGCGCCGGCCCAGAGATATCGAAGCAGTCAGCCAGGTCGAGCTCGCTTGTTGAAGACATTGCTCAATGCACTAGGTAGAGCTTGCTATATTGGAAGTTTGGAACTATGGATAAGGTGTCTTGTTATGCGCTCTGATACTTTGCTGCAAAACCCTCCGATCGATGGTTATATATACACCTGGATTACACTTCAGAACTACAACTAGTTTCAGCTAGTTGCAGCTCATTAATGTTTCTTTCACTAAGTTTCAACTTGCAACAGCGTTACTCTTTACAAACTACAAGTTGTTTCAGCTAGCTAGCCGCATCCAAAGTTTCTTTCGATCTCTGGGTGTCAAATTGCAATGGCTTATACACTTTAGAACTACAACTAGTTTCAGCTAGTACCAGCCAATGTTTTCTTCCGTCCTTTTTCAACATGCCAAAGAGTACAACTTGTAAAAACTACTACTCCAGTACTGGGGAAGTGGCACCTAAATGCGCCCATCCGGGTGCATAGAACCGCTGACTTCTTAGAACAATGTCACATGAACTGCCATACCATGAATGCAAAGTCAGAGCAGATACAATACCACGGCTTCGCGCTCTGTAAGCCCTCGGTTTCTCAAATCATAGAGCGCACATTTCAGGAAATTCAAATTTAACCAATTATTAGTTTATCAATACTTGATTCATGTTAGAACTAGCAAATAGCCCCTGCGTTCCTACGGTTGATAATGCAACCAACATGCAGAGAAATTTTGAAGTGATACAACGAAGACACATGAACTGTTCATAAGTTTGGAGGTACTAATATAAGTATATAACTCAAGAAATACAATATTTTTTTAAGGAAGAACTGTGTACAGCCAACCAAAAGACCGCCAAAAGAAATGTATAGTAATCCATATATGGATTTTTTTGGAACACATTTCTTGACATTTTAGAAAGGAAACATCAACTTTTGAAACATTTGGCAAGCACACCTCAATAGCATACAGTAGTAGAAAAAGATTCTTCCATTCGGAGCTTTAGTCCCGACCGTGTTTGGGCCCAACACTAATGTGAGCATTAGTCTCGGTTTCAACGGCTAGAACACCGCACGGGCGCAACCAGCTTTAGTCCAGGGCCAAAAGGGACCTTTAGTCTCGATTGGAGATACCAACCGGGCCTAAAGGGGTTGCGGCAGGCTGCGACCGGCGCGAGCCCATTTAGTCCGGGTTGGAGATACCAACGGGGACTTAAGGGCTTTCTTTAATCCCGGTTGGTGCTAGAGATTTTCTGGGTTTCTTTTTGGCTCCACCCCCGTCCCCCGTGGATCGCCTATTTTAACTTTGTAAAATATGAAAGAAAATAATAGAAAATTAAAAATTAAAAATCCTTTTAGATGTAGGTAGGTTAAGTGATCTCGTTATTATGAATTTCGACTTATTTTGCAAAAAACTGTATTTTCGGTAAAATGGCTATAACTTTTGCATACGAAGTCGAAAAATAGTTTAATATATGAAAATGTATCTATGGAAAAGTTACATCCGAATTGATAATAATCCATATATGGCTTTTTTGTAACATATTTCTTGACAATTTAGAAAGGAAACGTCAACTTTTGAAACATTGGGCAAACACACCTCAATAGCATACACTAGTAGAAGAAAGGCCTTCCATCGGGAGCTTTAGTCCCGGCCGTGTTTAGATCCGGGACTAATGTAAGCATTAGTCCTGGTTTCAACGGCTAGGATGCCGCACAGGCACGACCAGCTTTAGTCCCAGTCAAACGGGACCTATAGACTGGGACTAAAGGGGTTGCGGCAGGCTACGGCCGGTGCGAGCCCTTTTAGTCCGGGTTTGAGATACCAACGGGGACAAAATGTCTATCTTTAGTACCGGTTGATGCTAAACACTTTTTTTTTTGGCTCTACCCCCCTGCCCCGTCCCCAGTGGATCGCCTATTTTAGCTTTGTAAAATACGAAATATAATGATAGAAAGTTCGAATTAAAAATCTTTAGAGATGTAGGTAGGTTAGGTGATCTAGTTATTATGAAACTTAACAAACATTAATTTTGACTTATTTTGCAAAAAACTGTATTTTTCGGTAAAATGGCTATAACTTTTGCATAAGAAGTCAAAAAATGATTAATATATGAAGATGTATCTACTCGAAAAGTTACGTCCTACGGTCGTTTAGCCAATTTTTTAGATTTTCAAATTCTCAAAGGGAAATTTAAAAATTCAGATTTTACGTTTTGCCAAAAAAATAAGTTTTACTATTATTTATTTATTCAAGATTATTATTACATCATTTTTGTTTATTCAATTAATTATTTGGAACTCAAACAATAAAGAAGTGAGACATCGTGACCAAGAGGTTAATAGGATTGTTATGATACTAATATCAATAAGGTGTGTTGATGTACTTGGAAGCTTTTTTGGAACGAACTCAAAAGTTAAACGTGATTGGGATGGAGTCCTCCGGCCTTTAGTCCCGGTTTGTGGACAACCAGTACTAAAGAAAGGGGCCTGTAGTCCTGATTTGGTAGTCCCGGTTGGATAACCGGGACTAGAGCCCATCCCCAATCGGGACTATAGGCCATTTTTTTACAAGTGATACCTTATGATTGTATATAAAAGAGAAAAACAAAGTAATATCAAACTTTTGTCATGAAAATCATGGAAACAAATTCATGGTAGGCACACTTCTATATAATCATCATAATGTGTAATATCATAAGCATATACAAATGATTCAACAAATTACCCTTGATAAAGAGACTCGGAAAAGTTCCTTTGAGATGTGTTGGGGAAGTAACTCATGGGACTATAGTAGTCCAGAAACTGAAAATAGGAGTAGTATGTCACATGCAATCATTTTATCCCTTTTTTTCTTATAGGCGGTAATATCTCCCGTCCGACTAGATACAAGAGAGTGACCTATTTTATAAGGAAAAATTAGGTCCAAAAACAATACAAATTATACATTTTCCGGTTTATGAGAAAAACCAGGGCTAAAAACCACACATGTGGCATACTCTTTGCCGCACAACGCAGCGACCAAAAGCAACAAACACACACATCCATTGCCGCCTCCCCGCCTTAGAGTATCCATCGTGTAATGATTGTTATAATGGTACTAGTCAAGGTTAGGGGAATATGTATTCCTAAACTAGTGTACCATTCAATTGATGACTATATCTCAAAAGCCACGGGCATGAGATACTTTTGGGACACATAGAAATGATTGTCATCTTTTTACTCTCAGTATAATGTATATTGCATGTCTATTTTTTTTTTTGGAAATGGGGAACTTTGCCATGTCCAGGCCCTCGACTGCTAGCCTAACACGATATGATACATAAATCGTATCATTACAAACAAACATAATATTCGGGGCATTTCCTACACTGCATTTCTCTAGCTTGAAGGAGAGTGAACAAAATTTTAAACCTTCATTTATGTTATGGGAGGAAACTTGGTGTTTACCCAATCCCCTCAAATACTCCTCCCAAAAATACACAAGTATGGTGAAGAGTTATTGATATAGCCAAAAGTATGGGGATTCATGGGGATATTTTGGGATTATCATGTCCAAATCTGGTTAAGTAAACAAACTATTGAGAATTTTCCTGGATTTGAGATAATTCACTCCCACGCCATTAAGGCCTTGTTTAATTATTTCATATTTCCACCTCCGATGGATTTTTGGAAGGGAGAGTATTTCGTGTTCACCCAATCGCCTCCAATTTCATGAAATTCTATTCCCAAAAATACTCTACTAGTATTTTACAGAGTTTAATGTAGGAAAAATAAGGTGATATATGGGATATCTCGGGATTATCCCATTCAATATCGGATGAGAATTGAACTATTTGGGATTTTCCAGAATTCGGGATCATATCCTCTGATCCCTCAAATACACAAGAAGTAAACAAGGCCTAAAAATACTAAACTAAACAAGCCCTTAAGGAATACTAGTTCCCATGAGACTACATTCATTTGGCTTTCAATGTATCCTTCTTACTTTACCAATATGTTTGAATTTTAAACAATTGGCGGAAACAATGGCCTCGTTGGAGGCCTCGGGTACGTGTTATAAGGGAGATGTAAAGGCCCCATCTCGATGACATACATGGGATCCTATAGGGAGTGGAGTACTACTCCCTAACATGTATATGAGTACATAACCGAAAGGGCACAACGTATAAGTATAGGGTATAAAAACTATCTTCAACAACCCCCTTATAATCACAACTATTTGAAAGGTTGAGTGTACGCGTTTGATGTCTACGCACGCTTCTATTCCTGTAGACAGTGTTGGGCCTCCAAGAGCAGAGCTTTGTAGAACAGCAGCAAGTTTCCCTTAAGTGAATCACCCAAGGTTTATCAAACTCAGGAGGTAGAGGTCAAAGATATCCCTCTCAAGCAACCCTGCAATTAAGATACAAGAAGTCTCTTGTGTCCCCAACACACCTAATACACTTGTCAAATGTATAGGTGCACTAGTTCGGCGAAGAGATAGTGAAATACAAGTAATATGGATGATTATAAGTAGTAATTGCAATCTGAAATAAAAATGGCAGCAAGCGAACATGTAGCAGAACTTGTTGGAAACGGTGTTTCAATGCTTAGAAACAAGGCCTAGAGATCATACTTTCACTAGTGGACACTCTCAACAATGATCACATAATTTAATAAATAAATGATACTCTCAAACACTCTCTTGTTGGATAACAAACACCATTCATTGTGTAGGGCTACAAGAGTACCCTCAAGTCGGAGTAAACAAGCTCCACAACTTCATAAAGGAATCACAAATAATATTCTCATAAGAGATTCCGAGGATTAATGTCCAAACTGAAACTTCCACCATGATACATGGCTTTGGTTGGCGGTCCAATGTTCTTCTCTAACAACATGCATACTCAAATCATTTCAACTCATGGCAAATCTTCCTTACTTCAGACAAGACGAACATGCATAGCAACTCACATGATATTCAACAAAGGTGTGACAGGTTGATGGCGTCCCCAGATAACATGGTTACCGCTCAACAAGCAACTTATAAGAACTAAGATACATAAGCAACATATTCATTATTACAATAGTTTTTTAGGCTACTTTCCCATGAGCTATGTATTGCAAAGACAAGGAATGAATTTTTAAAGGTAGCACGCAAGCAATTTGCTTTGGAATGGCAGAAAAATACCACATAGTAGGTAGTTATGGTGGACACAAATGGCATAGGTTTTGGCTCAAGGTTTTTGGATGCACGAGAAACATTCCCTCTCAGTACAAGGCTTTGGCTAGCAAGGTTGTTTGAAGAAAACACAAGTATAAACCGGTACAGCAAAACTTACACAAGAACATATTGCAAGCATTTTAAGACTCTACACTGTCTTCCTTGTTGTTCAAACACTTTTACCAGAAAATATTGATGTCTACTCACGCTTCTTTTCCTGTAGACAGTGTTGGGCCTCCAAGAGCAGAGGTTTTTAGAACAGCAGCAAGTTTTTCCTTAAGTGGATCACCCAAGGTTTATCGAGCTCAGGGAGGAAGAGGTCAAAGATATCCCTCCAAGCAATCACGATACAAGAAGTCTCTTGTGTCCCCAACACACCTAATACACTTGTCAGATGTATAGGTGCACTAGTTCGGCGAACAAATAGTGAAATACAAGCAGTATGGATGTATATGAGTGGTAATAGCAATCTGAATAAAATATGGCAGCGAGTAAACATGCAACAGAACAGTAAGTAAGCGGTGTTTCAATGTTTGGAAACAAGGCCTAGGGATCATACTTTCACTAGTGGACACTCTCAACATTGATCGCATAATAAATAATAACTTCTCTCATTTGTGCTACATACACTCTTTTGTTGGATGACAAACACCATTCGTTGTGTAGGGCTACAAGAGCTCCCTCAAGCCGGAGTTAACAAGCGCCACAACATTCGGCATTCATATTTAAGTAACCTTAGAGCATAATAGATCTTTGCAAAATAAACCAAGAACTAACATAGCATACACACCGTCCACATTACACTATGAAAGGAGGAATAGATCACATCAATACTATCATAATGATAATTAACTCCATAACCTACAAGAGATTATGATCATAACCTACGACAAGAACCACACGATGCACACACTGGCACCTTTACACCATGCAAGAGGAATAGACTACTTTAATAACATCACGTGAGTAGCACAAAGACTAGTAGCGATACAAAGCTCATCATATGGATCTCAATCATGCAAAGCAATTCACGAGATCATTGTATTGAAGTACAGAGAGAGAGATTAACCACATAGCTACCGGTACAGCCCTTAGCCTCGGGGAGAACTACTCCCTCCTCATCATGGGAGCAGCAGCGTTGATGGAGATGGCGGTGGTGTCGATGGAGATGCCTTCGGGGGCACTTCCCGTCCCGACGGCGTGCGGAACAGAGACTCCTGTCCCCCGAGATCTTGGCTTCGCGATGGCGGCGGCTCGAAAGGTTTCTCGTACCGTGGCTTTTCTGTATCGATGTTTTAGGTCAGGGAGCTTTAAATAGGCGAAGAGTCAGAGTCGGAGGGCTGACGAGGCCGCCAGACAATAGGGGGGCGCGCCCCCACTTGGGCCGCGCCGCCATGGTGTGTGGGGCCCCTGGGCCTCCCCTCTGGTCTCTCTTCGGTGTTCTGGAAGCTTCGTGGAATTATAAGATGTTGGGCGTTGATGTCGTCCAATTCCGAGAATATTTCCTTACTAGGATTTCTGAAACCAAAAACAGCAGAAAACAGGAACTGGCACTTCGGCATCTTGTCAATAGGTTAGTTCCGGAAAATGCATCAAAACGATATAAAGTGTGAACAAAACATGTAGGTATTGTCATAAAACTAGCATGGAACATCAGAAATTATAGATACGTTTGAGACGTATCAAGCATCCCCAAGCTTAGTTCCTACTCGCCTCGAGTAGGTAAACGATAACACAAATAATTTATGAAGTGACATGCTACCATCATAATCTTGATCAACATTATTGTAAAGCATATGACATGAATGGAGTGATCTGAAGCAAAAGATTGCTAACAAAAGACGATGACTAAACAAATGAATCATATAGCAAAACTTTTCATGAATAGTACTTTCAAGACAAGCATCAATAAGACTTGCATAAGAGTTAACTCATAAAGCAATAAATTCAAAGTAAAGGCATCGAAGCAACACAAAGGAAGATGTAAGTTTCAGCAGTTGCTTTCAACTTTCAACATGCATATCTCATGGATAATTGTCAACACAGAGTAATATGATGAATGCAAATAAGCAAGTATGTAAGAATCAATGCACAGTTGACACAAGTGTTTGCTTCTAAGATGGAAGGAAGTAGGTAAACTGACTCAACATAAAGTGAAAGAAAAGGCCCTTCGCAGAGGGAAGCAGGGATTAAATCATGTGCTAGAGCTTTTCAAGTTTTGAAATCATATAGAGAGCATAAAATTAAAAAATTTGAGAGGTGTTTGTTGTTGTCAACGAATGGTAATGGGTACGCTAACTACCTTATCAACCAGACTTTCAAGAGCAGCTCCCATGAAGGACGTTATCTCTACCAGCAAGGTAGATCATCCCTCTTCTCTTTTGTTTGCACATGTAATTTAGTTTTATTTATTAGATGACACTCCCCCCAACCTTTTGCTTACACAAACCATGGCTAACCGAATCCTCGGGTGCCTTCAAACATTCACATACCATGGAGGAGTGTCTATTTGCAAATTTAAGTTGCTTACTGATAGATCAGGGCAAAACATGTGAAGAGAATTATTAAATGCAAGTTAATTAATTGGGGCTAGGAATCCCATTGCCAGCTCTTTTTGCAAAATTATTGGATAAGCGGATGAGCCGCTAGTCCATTGTGAAAGTCTGTCAGAAGTAAATGACAAGATCGAAAGATAAAACACCACATACTTCCTCATGAGCTATAAAACATTGACACAAATAAGAGATAATAACTTTTGAATTGTTTAAAGGTAGCACATGAAGTATTTACTTGGAATGGCAGGAAATACCACATAGTAGGTAGATATGGTGGACACAAATGGCATAGGTTTCGGCTCAAGGTTTTGGATGCACGTGAAGCATTCCTCTCAGTACAAGGCTTTGGCTAGCAAGGTTGTTTGAAGCAAACACAAGTATGAACCGGTACAACAAAACTTACATAAGAACATATTGCAAGCATTAAGACTCTACACTGTCTTCCTTGTTGCTCAAACACTTTTACCAGAAAATATCTAGACCTTAGAGAGACCAATCATGCAAACCAAATTTTAACAAGCTCTACAGTAGCTCTCCACTACTAGATTTAAACTACATGATGCAAGAGCTTAAACATGATCTATGAGAGCTCAAAACAATTGCCAAGTATCAAATTATTCAAGACCATATGAAGCATTTTCTGATTCCAACAAAATAACAACAAGTGAAGCGATCAACTTTCGCCCTTGAACATTAAAAGTAAGAATGAAGAACACTAGTGTTCATATGAAAAAGCGGAGCGTGTCTCTCTCCCACACAAGGATGACTAGGATCCTATTTTATTCAGAGAATGAAAATAACAAACCTAAAATAAAAGCACACAGATGCTCCAAGTAAAGTACATAAGATGTGATGGAATAAAAATATAGTTTCACTAAAAGTGACCTGATAAGTTGTCGATGAAGAAGGGGATGCCTTGGGCATCCCCAAGCTTAGATGCTTGAGTCTTCTTAAAATATGCAGGGATGAACCACCGGGGCATCCCCAAGCTTAGACCTTTCACTCTTCTTGGTCATAGTATATCATCCTCTTCTCTTGACCCTTGAAAACTTCCTCCACACCAAACTTCAAGCAAACTCATTAGAGGGTTAGTGCATAATCAAAAATTCACATATTCAGAGGTGACACAATCATTCTTAAAACTTCTGGACATTACACAAAGCTTCTGAAAATTAATGGAACAAAGAAACTCATTCAACATAGCAAAAGCGGCAATACGAAATAAAAGGTAGAATCTGTCAAAACAGAACAGTCCGTAAAGACGAATTTTGCAGGGGCAATTAACTTGCTCAAAAGGAAAAACTCAAAACTAATGAAAGTTGCGTACATATCTGAGGATCACGCACGTAAATTTGCAGATTTTTTTGACTCTTCTACAAAAAGTTCTGCGCGAATTCGTGACAGATAGCAATGCTGTTTCTACGCAGCAATCCAAATCTAGCATCAACTTTACCATAGAGACTTTACTTGGCACAAAAACATGATAAGGAGAGGTTGCTACAGTAGTAAACAACTTCCAAGACTCAACACTACAGTAAATAAAATAAACACATGGGTTATCTCGCAAGAAATAAGAGTTGAAGCAAAAGAGAGCATCAAGAAGCAAATTCAAAAAACATTTAAACCTAACCCACTTCCTATGAAAAGGAATCTTGTACACAAATAAATTCATGAAGAACAAAGTGGCAAGCATAGAAAAGCAGCACAAGCGCAATTTCAAGATTCTCAACATAGAGAGGGGAAACTTAATATTATTAAGATGCATATAACCATGTTTCCCTCTCTCATAATAACTTTCAGTAGCATCATGAACAAACTCAACAATATAACTATCACATAAAACATTCTTGTCATGAGCCACATGCATAAAATTATTACTCTCCACATAAGCATAATCAATTTTATTAGTTGTAGTGGGAGCAAATTCAACAAAGTAGCTATCATTATTATTCTCATCAAGTGTAGGAGGCATAGTATAATCATAATAAAATTTACTCTCCATAGTAGGCGGCACCAAAAGACCACTATCATTATAATCATCATAAATAGGAGGCAAAGTATCATCAAAGAAAATTTTCTCCTCAATGCTTGGGGGACTAAAAATGTCATGCTCATCAAAACCAGCTTCCCCAAGCTTAGAATTTTCCATATCATTAGCAACAATGGTGTTCAAAGCGTTCATACTAATATCATTGCTACTAGCATGCAAATAAGATTCAATAGGTTTTTTAATTTTCGCAGCAAACAATCCATGTCTTAACTCAGGAAATAGAATAAGAAGCTCACTGTTGCTTTCCATTATGCCTATGTAACATCCCAGAAATTCAAAACAAAATAAATAAATTTCCCTAGTTCCAAATTTTGGAACCAACAAAAACTTTTATTAAATTAAGTTGGATACATAGTAATCTTGCTTAATTCTTGTGCTATTGCCATGATTGCTTGTTATTAGTACTAGAAATAATCTTAAACCCTAAACCCCACCCCTCTTTTCATCATCCAAGTTAAAATAAAATAAAAGGAAATTAAATAAGAAAAAAAGGCATATGTGCCTATGGCTATTTCTATAAATCTTTACCCTAAGCTTGTCTACTTTGCTTAGAGGTTTGGAAAACCTTCATACACCTTACCAAAGGCTTATCAAACCAAATCCAAGTTATTTCCAAAGAAAATAAAAAGAAACTAAAAATGCCATAGAGGCATATGAGAGTAAAATAGCAAATATGTGAATTTAAGAAAATTGACCCTAAGATATGTTGTGAATGGTGGGATCACTCCTATATACCATTTCAACACTCAACAACACCAATTGGGTCAAGCCAAGTCAAATTAAAAATCAAATGCAACATATGCATAGAGGCATATGTAACACATAGCCATTTCACCAAATTTTGCCCTATGACTCAAAACCTTGACCAAATGATGGGAAACCATCTCTCCACCTAATATAACCCTAAATTGACCCTAACCCATGCCCAAGTAGATCAAGAGGAACCATTTACAAAAATAATAAAATTTGACACCTCATCTCTTATGTGTTATGGCCATTTTTGCAAATCTTTGAACAAGACCTTTTTAAATGGATTCAATGGTTTGGAAATGTTTCTAAACTAATAAGAATCCCCTTAGAGTCAACAAAAGTCAAATTAAATGAAGATAAATTAAATAGGGAGAAAATCCCAATTTCACTCACATACACATTATGCCAAATTACAAATCTTCACCAAAGGCCACCATTGCTTGATCTCTTGCTTGTAAAATGTTTATATAGGATAAACAAACATAATTGCATCAAAGAAACAAGAATCAAATCAAAGGAAATCTCAAATTCAATTCACATATGATAATGGTCATATGTCCCCTTTTTATTTTCTTCACCACTTTGCATCCATTTATCTTCTGATTCCTCAACCAACCTTGGTCAACCAAAGCCATGTCATCCAAGACCAAGTGATGGTGAACAACTTTCATGTTGACCATCATGGTTAAAGTTGACCAGGTTGACCAGTAGAGAATTCGCAAAAGAGGACTTTGAAGCAATATGAAGATGACCCACTTTTTGAATTGTTGCAAAACTTCACCAAAATGAACACCAACACCACCTTTCCATCACATTAAATATAAGGATGAGATTCACCAAAAAGATCCCCAAAATTCCACAAAAATTCTCATGCGGCCATTTTGTCAAACACTTGGCAGGCATAAATTGTATTTTGGCACACACCCTTTTACCCACCAGATTTTGGCCTAAACCCCTTTTGAATTGTGATCATCAACCTATTGGTACCTCCCCTGCATCAAGCCATGTACTGGTTTGGTTGATTAAAGCAATTGCATGATCACAAAAACCCCATGCCGAGCTCAAGGACAACACCATGCCACTCCTTTTCTTCACCCCTCTCTGGTCATCAACACTATGTCAACTAGCTTCCCTACCCTCCCCTGAGCACGCTGGTACCTTCCCTGGCTGAAGAAACGCACAGCATTGGTCGAACGAGGCGAGCCCAGACGCGCCAGAACGTGCCAGGCACGCGGTGAGCGCGCCAGACGACGCTCTGGCCGCGCCAGTACGTCGCGCGCTCGAGCGATGTCGTCCTCCCCCTGCAGCCCTACCACGGCGTCGAGCATCTAATCCATGCCCTCTACCATCTAGCCACACTCGAACGACTGCGGCGGCCCTGTCACCGTCGTCCTCGCCGGCGAAGTACCGCGGGTACTGCAATGATCACCGCACGCGCCCGAACGATTCCGTCGTCCTCTCGATGCGCCCGCTGCACCTAGAGCATCGCCAGGACAAAGCCTACACGATGCGCCCCCTAGCTTGCCCCTTCACCGCCCCAAACGCCGGCGCCATGGCCGTTCCTTCTCAGCACCCTGATGTCTACTCACGCTTCTTTTCCTGTAGACAGTGTTGGGCCTCCAAGAGCAGAGGTTTGTAGAACAGCAGCAAGTTTCCCTTAAGTGGATTACCCAAGGTTTATCGAACTCGGGAGGAAGAGGTCAAAGATATCCCTCTCATGCAACCCTGCAATCACAAAGCAAGAAGTCTCTTGTGTCCCCAACACACCTAATAGGTGCACTAGTTCGGCGAAGAGATAGTGAAATATAAGTGGTATGAATGAATATGAGCAGTAGTACGGCGCCAGAAAATAGCTTGCTGGCGTGCAGTTGATGGTAGTAATATTGTAGGAAGTAAACAAGCAGTAGTAACGCAGCAGTAGTAACACAAGAAACAGAACAAGCAAATAGCAGTATTTAAGAACAAGGCCTAGGGATTAGACCTTCACTAGTGGACACTCTCAACTTTGATCACATAACAGAATAGATAAAGGCATACTCTACACTCTCTTGTTGGATGATGAACACATTGCGTAGGATTACACGAACCCTCAATGCCGGAGTTAACAAGCTCCACAATTCAATGTTCATATTTAAATAACCTTAGAGTGCATGAAAGATCGACACGACTAAACCAAGTACTAACATAGCATGCACACTGTCACCTTCACGCTTATGTAGGAGGAATAATACACATCAATACTATCATAGCAATAGTTAACTTCGCAATCTACAAGAGATCATGATCATAGCATAAACCAAGTACTAACACGAGTGCACACACTGTCACCATTACACCGTGTAGGAGGAATAAAACTACTTTAATAACATCACTAGAGTAGCACATAGATAAATTGTGATACAAAACACATTGCAATCATAAAGAGATATAAATAAGCACTTCACTATGCCATTCATAATAGTGAATAAGTATTCTGTGAAATATAGCCTAAGAGACCCACACGGTGCACACACTGTCACCTTTACACACGTGGGACAAGGAGTCTCCGGAGATCACATAAGTAAAACTCACTTGACTAGCATAATGACATCTAGATTACAAGCATCATCATATGAATCTCAATCATGTAAGGCAGCTCATGAAATTATTGTATTGAAGTACATAGGAGAGAGATGAACCACATAGCTACCGGTACAGCCCCGAGCCTCGATGGAGAACTACTCCCTCCTCATGGGAGCAGCAGCGGTGATGAAGATGGCGGTGGAGATGGCAGCGGTGTCGATGGAAAAGCCTTCCGGGGCACTTCCCCGTCCGGGGGTGCCGGAACAGACTCTGTCCCCCGATCTTGGCTGCGATGGCGGCGGTGATGGAACTTTTCTCGTATCGTGGCTTCCGCTGTAAGGGTTTTCGATGCAGGGGCTTTATATAGGCGAAAGGGTAGCGTCAGAAGGTCGAAGGGTCGACGACACCATAGGGTGGCGCGGGCCCAACGCTGGCCGCGCCACCCTGTCGTCTGGGGCCCACAGGGCCCTCCTCTGGTGGCTCTCGGGTGTTCTGGATGCTTCCGGCAAAATAGGAACCTGGGCGTTGATTTCGTCCAATTCCGAGAATATTTCGTTACTAGGATTTCTGAAACCAAAAACAGCAGAAAACAGGAACTGGCACTTCGGCATCTCGTCAATAGGTTAGTTCCGGAAAACGCATAAATATGACATATAATGTGTATAAAACATGTAGGTATCATCAATAAAGTAGCATGGAACATAAGAAATTATCGATACGTTGGAGACGTATCAGCATCCCCAAGCTTAGTTCTGCTCGTCCCGAGCAGGTAAAACGATAACAAAGATAATTTCTGAAGTGACATGCCATCATAATCTTGATCATACTATTTGTAAACATATGTAATGAATGCAGCGATCAAAACAATGGTAATGACATGAGTAAACAAGTGAATCATAAAGCAAAGACTTTTCATGAATAGTACTTCAAGACAAGCATCAATAAGTCTTGCATAAGAGTTAACTCATAAAGCAATAAATCAAAGTAAAGGTGTTGAAGCAACACAAAGGAAGATTAAGTTTCAGCGGTTGCTTTCAACTTATAACATGTATATCTCATGGATATTGTCAACATAAAGTAATATAACAAGTGCAATATGCAAGTATGTAGGAATCAATGCACAGTTCACACAAGTGTTTGCTTCTTAAGGTGGAGGGAGATAGGTAAACTGACTCAACAATAAAAGTAAAAGAAAGGTCCTTCAAAGAGGAAAGCATCGATTGCTGTATTTGTGCTAGAGCTTTGATTTTGAAAACATGAAACAATTTTGTCAACGGTAGTAATAAAGCATATGAGTTATGTAAATTATATCTTACAAGTTGCAAGCCTCATGCATAGTATACTAATAGTGCCCGCACCTTGTCCTACTTAGCTTGGACTACCGGATCTTTGCATGCCATGTTTCAACCAAGTGTCACAAAGGGGCACCTCCATGCCGCCTGTACAAAGGTCTAAGGAGAATGCTCGCATTTTGGATTTCTCGCTTTGATTATTCTCAACTTAGACATCCATACCGGGACAACATGGACAACAGATAATTGACTCCTCTTAAATGCATAAGCATGTAGCAATGATTATTATTCTCATATGAGATTGAGGATATATGTCCAAACTGAAACTTCCACCATGATTCATGGCTTTAGTTAGCGGCCCAATGTTCTTCTCTAACAATTTTGCATGCTCCAACCACTAAGGTGATAGATCCTTCAGACAAGACGGACATGCATAGCAACTCACATGATATTCAACAATAGTTGATGGCATTCCCCAGAAGCATGGTTATCGCACAACAAGCAACTTAATAAAAGATAAAGTGCATAAGTACATATTCAATATTACGATAGTTTTTAAGGCTATTTTGTCCCATGAGCTATATATTGCAAAGGTGAATGATGGAATTTTAAAGGTAGCACTCAAGCAATTTACTTTGGAATGGCGGAGAAATACCATGTAGTAGGTAGGTATGGTGGACACAAATGGCATAGTGGTTGGCTCAAGGATTTTGGATGCATGAGAAGTATTCCCTCTCGATACAAGGTTTAGGCTAGCAAGGTTATTTGAAGCAAACTCAAGGATGAACCGGTGCAGCAAAAGTCACATAAAAGACATATTGAAAACATTATAAGACTCTACACCGTCTTCCTTGTTGTTCAAACTCAATACTAGAAATTATCTAGACCTTAGAGAGACCAATTATGCAAATCAAATTTTAGCAAGCTCTATGTATTTCTTCATTAATGGGTGCAAAGTATATGATGCAAGAGCTTAAACATGAGCACAATAATTGCCAAGTATCACATTATCCAAGACATTTTAGAATTACTACATGTAGCATTTTCCAATTCCAACCATATAACAATTTAACGAAGAAGAAACTTCGCCTCGAACATCTATTATATTATTAAAACAACAAACAATGAATGGCTCAGATTAAGCAAGGATTGTCAACATAACAATGAACGTCTTAGATTTAGAAAAAACGTTTCGGAGTTGTGGTTACAAGAGGGACAGAGCGAACGGACGGAAACCATATGCATGGAAGTCCAAGACCGAACGCGTACATGTCAAAAAAAAAAACGAACGCTATAAACAAAAGCCTAGAATCGACACGAGCCGATACGCAATGAGAAGCAAGTCTGTTAATACACGTACCCTAACGAATCTCTCATTAGGTCCAGATTAGAAAGAAGGAAAGACGTGCAGATTAGAAAGAAGGACTCGAAACAGGAGCGGCCGTCGTCTTTAGCGGATACTGCGGTCGGCCGGGCGAGTGGTTCTCCAGCGATCCAGCAGCCGTCGTCCTTGGCGGACGCCACTGGCGGCCGGGACGTTTGTTCTCCAGGGGCCAGCGTTTCTTCTCCATCTATGCATCTCAAGAATCTGCCCACCATCGGGCTTGATACCACGACCAGTCGTCGGTCGCCACGCCCTTATCGCCCTTTGTACAGCGCTACGGACTTCAAATTGATGAAGATTGCCTTTTGTCTTTCTGAGACCTATTTCTCATTGTTTCGTGATGCTCACAGCTCACGACACAGTGAAAAAACATGAAGCGGCTCAAAAGTGGATTGGTTAGTGGTATCTCTGTCATCTGATTACAATATAAGTACAGACTACATACAATAGATTATTTAGTTTTTTTGGTAGATTAACATGCAACTTAATTGGGTGTTCAGCAACAATGTCTGCATTTATGTTATGAACAGAGTACAATATATGATGGTGCTGGCCCAGGTGAGAGACCCGAATCAGTTGCTGATCAGTTATGTTTCTAGGAGATATATGGATTTGTTCAAGTTCACCAGTAGCGGCCGGGTCTGAATTCGTTGACAGATGCTGAAGGGAATGGTCCGAATGGAGAGTACATATATTGTTCCTAAATTTTCTTACAAGCAATGTTAAATGCTTCTCAAATGCTCAAAAGAATTCATGCTATCTGTTTTTGGTGCAGAATAAGGGTTGTGCATACATTGCTTGCCATGGCCATGATTTATTGAGACGCAAGTATCTGCACTTAGAGAAGGGCTACCATTACAGCACACATCATTATGCCTATGTCACAGAAGAGTGAATGATCAAAATAGTTTGGTAGGGGGAGTTTGATTCCAAGTATGTGAAATCCATGACATGGAGATTGATCTCCATACAAGAAGAACAATTTAATCCTATCGATATACGTTATTGAGACAGTAGCTACATGTAAGTTATTTCCAACCCATTAAAGCCCCTTGGCCCTTGCTAATTATAGTGCATACCACAATAATACTTTGGCTGGTATGTATTCAATTTTTCAGTTGCGACCCATATAAACCTCTCATAAGCTCCACTATTCAACCTCCCTGATTTGCTTTGTTCTAATTTATCATGATTTCATCTAAAATATCTGCATTATTATCTACCTATCAGTATTTTCGATTTTACCTCTTTTTAAACAGGTAGTCTGGGTTGTGTTAACTAAATATGATTAGGATTACTAATTTTGATGATCTTTGACTACCAATTTCTGGACAATCTCAGACCAATCCTCCGTGGCATCTTCAATAGTTATTTTTGAGCATGGATAATCTAAACGTGAATGAATTCAAGTGCTCCAGTACAGGTTAGTCGACTCCAACTATCATCATATACTACTGGTCATACTGAGGATGAGATTGGCTTATGTTGCATGTATTAATGATGGTTTGTCACGTCGGTCGGTACCGACATGCAAGATTCTAACTGTCCATGCTCGCAGAATGCATCAACCATGCATAGGGATGAGATGATTCATCCAGGTTATGCCGATGCTCCACTCAGGTGCCCGGTTGCAGGTTTCGACCATCTCACAGAGCTGGAGCTTGCACGAGAACCTACATGTTTTCCAACATAGTATGTTTCCTCTATTAGCTTCATATCTCATATTCTAGCACTGGTTTATATTTGGGGACAATTTTGCACCATGTACTTAAAATACTCATCTCCGATGACACTACCAAATCGTTCGAAGAATAAAGGAAATATCTTCAAATTTTGCATTGGTCAAAATAAAAAATAGTTTCTTCTATGAGCTGGTGTAGATGTGTGAGACTACTCGAAATTTTATTATGCTTCCTGTGTGAAATCATGTATGTCATTTCTACATCTACTTCCCACATTATATATTTTTACTTAATTAGTACAGTCTCTGTATGTTTCAAAAAGTTAGTACATTGTCATTGTAGTCTAAAAAGCACTACTTTCAGAAGAACTGGACAACACCTAACAATTTATGCTTTGAAGAAAATAGAAGGCTCATTGCACAATTGTTGCTCTCGGTTATAAGTGCAAATGAAACTATCTTAGACAATTAAATGATTCATCAGGTTCAGAGGAATTTTATATTACTACCATGTATTTTCTCAACATAGATTATTCCCTACTCAATAAATTCATATGGTTAGTTCAATAGAGTTTTTGCTACCGAAGAGCTATAGTTGTTGATAAAAAAATCAAAAGACTATTGACTTCACTCGGTTGCAGGAAAAAAACACTATTTTTAATTGTTAGGCTCATGCAAAAGGAATGGTTATACTGGAAACATATTTAATCAGATGTTATTAAAGAAATAACATCAGCGTTTGACAAGTTTCGTCACGAATCATAGGAATATTATAACTGGAACATTACAGGTCGACACAATAGTGGCAATTAACTTAGCACATGTAACATTGAAAAAGAACCTAGCCGCGCGGATGCGCGGGCCACCCCGCTAGTTATGAGTAAAGCCTAAGGACATATTTGTCCATATGCAACAGCGGAGCGTGTCTCTCTCCCACAAAGTGAATGCTAGGATCCATTTTATTCAAACAAAAACAAAAACAAAAACAAACCGACGCTCCAAGTAAAGAACACAAGATGTGACTGAATAAAAATATAGTTTCAGGGGAGGAACCTGATGATGTTGTCGATGAAGAAGGGGATGCCTTGGGCATCCCCAAGCTTAGACGCTTGAGTCTTCTTAGAATATGCAGGGGTGAACCACGGGGCATCCCCAAGCTTAGAGATTTCACTCCTCTTGATCATAGTATATCATACTCCTCTCTTGACCCTTGAAAACTTCCTTCACACCAAACTTCAAGCAAACTCATTAGAGGGTTAGTGCACAATTAATAATTCACATATTCAGAGGTGACACAATCATTCTTTACACTTCTGGACATTGCATAAAGCTACTGGACATTAATGGATCAAAGAAATTCATCCGACATAGCAAATATGGCAATGCGAAATAAAAGGCAGAATCTGTCAAAAACAGAACAGTTCGTAAAGACGAATTTTAAAATGGCACCAGACTTGCTCAAATGGAAAAACTCAAAACTAATGAAAGTTGCGTACATATCTGAGGATCACGCTCGTAAATTGGCAGATTTTTTCGAATTTTCTACAGAGACTTGTGCCCAGATTCGTGACAGACAGCAATGCTGTTTCTGCGCAGCGATCCCAAATATAACATCAACTTTGACATAGAAACTTTACTTGGCACAAAAACATGATAAGGAGAGGTTGCTACAGTAGTAAACAACTTCCAAGACTCAAATATAAAACAAAGTACTGTAGTAAAAAAACTCATGGGTTATCTCCCAAGAAGTCTTTCTTTATAGCCATTAAGATGGGCTCAGCAGTTTTAATGATGCACTCGCAAGAAATAGTATTTGAAGCAAAAGAGAGCATCAAGAGGCAAATTCAAAGCACATTTAAGTCTAACATGCTTCCTATGCATAGGAATCTTGTAAATAAACAAGTTCATGAAGAGCAAAGTAACAAGCATAGGAAGATAAAACAAGTGTAGCTTCAAAAATTTCAGCACATAGAGAGGTGTTTTAGTAACATGAATTTTTTTACAACCATATTTTCCTCTCTCATAATAACTTTCAGTAGCAACATGAGCAAACTCAACAATATAACTATCACATAAAGCATTCTTATCATGAGTCTCATGCATAAAATTATTACTCCCCACATAGGCATAATCAATTTTATTAGTTGTAGTGGGAGCAAATTCAACAAAGTAGCTATCATTATTATTCTCATCATCAAATATAGGAGGCACAGTATCATCAAAGTAAATTTTCTCCTCAATGCTTGGGGGACTAAAAATATCATGCTCATCAAAGCCAGCTTCCCCAAGCTTAGAATTTTCCATATCATTAGCAACAATAGTGTTCAAAGCATTCATATTAATATGTTCCATGGGTTTTTTAATTTTCGCATCAAACCATCCATGTCTTAAATCAGGAAATAGAATAAGAAGCTCATTGTTGTCCATTATGCCTAACTAGTGTAAACAAGAAACCAAATGTCGCAATTGCAGAGTCTAAAGGAAATAGCTTCGAGTACTTACAACGGCGCGGAAAAGTACTGTTACCGGAACCGGAGTATGAGTGCCTTTACCTTTCCTCCCCGGCAACGGCGCCAGAAAAGTGCTTGATGTCTACTCACGCTTCTTTTCCTGTAGACAGTGTTGGGCCTCCAAGAGCAGAGGTTTGTAGAACAGAAGCAAGTTTCCCTTAAGTGGATTACCCAAGGTTTATCGAACTCAGGGAGGGAAGAGGTCAAAGATATCCCTCTCATGCAACCCTTCAACCACAAAGCAAGAAGTCTCTTGTGTCCCCAACACACCTAATAGGTGCACTAGTTCGGCGAAGAGATAGTGAAATACAAGTGGTATGAATGAATATGAGCAGTAGTACGCGCAGAAAATAGCTTGGCGTGCAGTTGATGGTAGTAATATTGTAGGAAGTAAACAAGCAGTAGTAACGCAGCAGTAGTAACACAAGAAACAGAAACAAGCAGTGATAGCAGTATTTAAGAACAAGGCCTAGGGATTAGACCTTCACTAGTGGACACTCTCAACTTTGATCACATAACAGAATAGATAAAGGCATACTCTACACTCTCTTGTTGGATGATGAACACATTGCGTAGGATTACACGAACTCTCAATGCCGGAGTTAACAAGCTCCACAATTCAATGTTCATATTTAAATAACCTTAGAGTGCATGAAAGATCGACACGACTAAACCAAGTACTAACATAGCATGCACACTGTCACCTTCACGCTTATGTAGGAGGAATAATACACATCAATACTATCATAGCAATAGTTAACTTCGCAATCTACAAGAGATCATGATCATAGCATAAACCAAGTACTAACACGAGTGCACACACTGTCACCATTACACCGTGTAGGAGAAATAAAACTACTTTAATAACATCACTAGAGTAGCACATAGATAAATTGTGGTAAAAACACATTGCAATCATAAAGAGATATAAATAAGCACTTCACTATGCCATTCATAACAGTGAATAAGTATTCTGTGAAATATAGCCTAAGAGACCCACACGGTGCACACACTATCACCTTTACACACGTGGGACAAGGAGTCTCCGAGATCACATAAGTAAAACTCACTTGACTAGCATAATGACATCTAGATTACAAGCATCATCATATGAATCTCAATCATGTAAGGCAGCTCATGAGATTATTGTATTGAAGTACATAGGAGAGAGATGAACCACATAGCTACCGGTACAGCCCCGAGCCTCGATGGAGAACTACTCCTCCTCATGGGAGCAGCAGCGGTGATGAAGATGGCGGTGGAGATGGCAGCGGTGTCAATGGAAAAGCCTTCCGGGGGCACTTCCCCGTCCGGCAGTGCCGGAACAGAGACTCCTGTCCCCCAGATCTTGGCTTCGCGATGGCGGCGGTGATGGCGTGTAACTCACACGTTCGTTGGGAATCCCAAGAGGAAGGTATGATGCTCACAGTAGCAAGTTTTCCCTCAGAAAGAAACCAAGGTTTAATCGAACCCAGGGAGCCAAGAAGCACGTTGAAGGTTGATGGTGGCGAAATGTGATGCGGCGCAACAACAGGGATTCCGGCGCCAACGTGGAACCTGCACAACACAACCAAAGTACTTTGCCCCAACGAAACAGTGAGGTTGTCAATCTCACCGGCTTGCTGTAACAAAGGATTAAGCGTATCGAGTGGAAGATGATTGTTTGCAAGAAAACAGTAAAACAAGTATTGCAGTAGATTGTATGCTATGTAAAGAATAGGACCGGTCCACAGTTCACTAGAGGTGTCTCTCCCATAAGATAAAAGCATGTTGGGTGAACAAATTACAGTCGGGCAATTGACAAATAGAGATGGGCATAACAATGCATATACATGATATGATAAATATAGTGAGATTTAATCCGGGCATTACGACAAAGTACATAGACCGCCATCCAACTGCATCTATGCCTAAAAAGTCCACCTTCAGGTTATCATCCGAACCCCTTCCAGTATTAAGTTGCAAATCAACAGACAATTGCATTAAGTATGGTGCGTAATGTAATCGACAACTACATCCTTAGACATAGAATCAATGTTTTATCCCTAGTGGCAACAGCACATCACAACCTTAGAACTTTCTGTCACTGTCCCAGGGCATGAACCCACTATCGAGCATAAATACTCCCTCTTGGAGTTAAGAGTACAAACTTGGCCAGAGCCTCTACTAATAACGGAGAGCATGCAAGATCATAAACAACACATAAACAATAGATTGATAATCACCATAACATAGTATTCTCTATCCATCGGATCCCGACAAACACAACATATAGAATTACATATAGATGATCTTGATCATGTTAGGCAGCTCACAAGATCCAACAATGAAGCACAACAAGGAGAAGACAACCATCTAGCTACCGCTATGGACCCATAGTCCAGGGGTGAACTACTCACTCATCACTCCGGAGGCGATCATGGCGATGAAGAGTCCTCCGGAGATGAATCCCTCTCCGGAAGGGTGCCGGAGGCGATCTCCCGAATCCCCGAGATGGGATTCGCGGCGGCGCTCAGTAAGGTTTTCCGTATCGTGGCTCTTGGGGGTTTCGCGACGGAGGTTATTTGTAGGCGAAAGGGTAGGTCAAGAGGTGGCGCGAGGCCCAGGCAGGCCGGCGCGGCAGGGCCTGGGCCGCGCCGCCCTATCCTGGCCACCTCGTGGCCCCACTTCTACTCTTCGGTCTTCTGAAGCTCCGTGCAAAAATAGGACCCCGGCGGTGATTTCGTCCAATTCCGAGAATATTTCGTTACTAGGATTTCTGAAACCAAAACAGCAGAAACAGCAACTGGCTCTTCGGCATCTTGTTAATAGGTTAGTTCCGGAAAATGCGTAAATACGACATATAATGTGCATAAAACATGTAGGTATCATCAATAAAGTAGCATGGAACATAAGAAATTATCGATACGTTGGAGACGTATCATCCCCAAAGCTCGTCCCGAGCAGGTAAAACGATAACAAAGATAATTTCTGAAGTGACATGCCATCATAATCTTGATCATACTATTTGTAAACATATGTAATGAATGCAGCGATCAAAACAATGGTAATGACATGAGTAAACAACTGAATCATAAAGCAAAGACTTTTCATGAATAGTACTTCAAGACAAGCATCAATAAGTCTTGCATAAGAGTTAACTCATAAAGCAATAAATCAAAGTAAAGGTATTGAAGCAACACAAAGGAGGATTAAGTTTCAGCGGTTGCTTTCAACTTATAACATGTATATCTCATGGATATTGTCAACATAAAGTAATATAACAAGTGCAATATGCAAGTATGTAGGAATCAATGCACAGTTCACACAAGTGTTTGCTTCTTAAGGTGGAAGGAGATAGGTAAACTGACTCAACAATAAAAGTAAAAGAAAGGTCCTTCAAAAAGGAAAGCATCGATTGTTGTATTTGTGCTAGAGCTTTTATTTTGAAAACATGAAACAATTTTGTCAACGGTAGTAATAAAGCATATGAGTTATGTAAATTATATCTTACAAGTTGCAAGCCTCATGCATAGTATACTAATAGTGCCCGCACCTCGTCCTACTTAGCTTGGACTACCGGATCTTTGCATGCCATGTTTCAACCAAGTGTCACAAAGGGGTACCTCCATGCCGCCTGTACAAAGGTCTAAGGAGAAAGCTCGCATTTTGGATTTCTCGCTTTTGATTATTCTCAACTTAGACATCCATACCAGGACAACATGGACAACAGATAATGGACTCCTCTTAAATACATAAGCATGTAGCAATGATTATTATTCTCAAATGAGATTGAGGATATATGTCCAAACTGAAACTTCCACCATGATTCATGGCTTTAGTTAGCGGCCCAATGTTCTTCTCTAACAATTTTTGCATGCTCCAACCACTAAGGTGATAGATCCTTCAGACAAGACGGACATGCATAGCAACTCACATGATATTCAATAAAGAGTAATTGATGGCGTTCCCCAGAAGCATGGTTATCGCACAACAAGCAACTTAAATAAGAGATAAAGTGCATAAGTACATATTCAATACTACGATAGTTTTTAAGGCTATTTTGTCCCATGAGCTATATATTGCAAAGGTGAATGATGGAATTTTAAAGGTAGCACTCAAGCGGAGAAATACCATGTAGTAGGTAGGTATGGTGAACACAAATGGCATAGTAGTTGGCTCAAGGATTTTGGATGCATGAGAAGTATTCCCTCTCGATACAAGGTTTAGGCTAGCAAGGTTATTTGAAGCAAACTCAAGGATGAACCGGTGCAGCAAAACTCACATAAAAGACATATTGTAAACATTATAAGACTCTACACCGTCTTCCTTGTTGTTCAAAACTCAATACTAGATATTATCTAGACCTTAGAGAGACCAAATATGCAAATCAAATTTTAGCAAGCTCTATGTATTTCTTCATTAATGGGTGCAAAGCATATGATGCAAGAGCTTAAACATGAGCACAACAATTTCCAAGTATCACATTTATCCAAGACATTTTAGAATTACTACATGTAGCATTTTCCAATTCCAACCATATAACAATTTAACGAAGAAGAAACTTCGCCATGAACATTATGAGTAAAGCCTAAGGACATATTTGTCCATATGCAACAGCGGAGCGTGTCTCTCTCCCACAAAGTGAATGCTAGGATCCATTTTATTCAAACAAAAACAAAACAAAACAAACCGACGCTCCAAGTAAAGAACACAAGATGTGACCGAATAAAAATATAGTTTCAGGGAGGAACCGATGATGTTGTCGATGAAGAAGGGGATGCCTTGGGCATCCCCAAGCTTAGACGCTTGAGTCTTCTTAGAATATGCAGGGGTGAACCACGGGGGCATCCCCAAGCTTAGAGCTTTCACTCCTCTTGATCATAGTATATCATACTCCTCTCTTGACCCTTGAAAACTTCCTTCACACCAAACTTCAAGCAAACTCATTAGAGGGTTAGTGCACAATTAATAATTCACATGTTCAGAGGTGGCACAATCATTCTTTACACTTCTGGACATTGCATAAAGCTACTGGACATTAATAGATCAAAGAAATTCATCCAACATAGCAAAAGAGGCAATGCGAAATAAAAGGCAGAATCTGTCAAAAACAGAACTGTCCGTAAAGACGAATTTTAAGATGGCACCAGACTTGCTCAAATGGAAAAACTCAAAACTAATGAAAGTTGCGTACATATCTGAGGATCACGCTCGTAAATTGGAAGATTTTTTCGAATTTTCTACAGAGACCTGTGCCCAGATTCGTGACAGACAGCAATGCTGTTTCTGCGCAGCGATCCCAAATATAACATCAACTTTGACATAGAAACTTTACTTGGCGCAAAAACATGATAAGGAGAGGTTGCTACAGTAGTAAACAACTTCCAAGACTCAACAAAACAAAAAATTGCTGTAGTAAAAACATGGGTTGTCTCCCATAAGCGCTTTTCTTTAACGCCTTTCAGCTAGGCAGAAAGTGCAAATCAAGTAACATCAAGAGTAGAAGCATCAACATCATAACTTGTTCTAATAATAGAATCAAAAGGCAACTTCATTCTCTTTCTAGGGAAGTGTTCCATACCTTTCTTGAGAGGAAATTGATATTTAATATTACCTTCCCTCATATCAATAACAGCACCAACGGTTCGAAGAAAAGGTCTTCCCAACATAATAGGACAAGATGCATTGCATTCGATATCCAAGACAACAAAATCAACGGGGACAAGGTTATTGTTAACCGTAATGCGCACATTATCAATCCTCCCCAAAGGTTTCTTTTTAACATTATCGGCAAGATTAACATCCAAATAACAATTCTTCAATGGTGGCAAGTCAAGCATATCATAAATCTTTTTAGGCATAACAGAATACTTGCACCAAGATCACATAAAGCATTACATTCAAAGTCATTGAATTTCATTTTAATGATGGGCTCCCAACCATCTTCTAACTTTCTAGGAATAGAAGTTTCAAGTTTTAGTTTCTCTTCTCTAGCTTTTATGAGAGCATTTGTAATATGTTTTGTAAAGGCTAAATTTATAGCACTAGCATTAGGACTTTTAGCAAGTTTTTGCAAGAACTTTATAACTTCAGAGATGTGACAATCATCAAAGTCTAAATCATTATGAGCTACAGCAATGGAATCATTGTTCCCAAGGTTGGAAAAAATTTCAGCAGTTTTATCACAAGCAGTTTTAGCAATTTCAGGCAGTTTTGTACGCTTTGCACTAGGAGTAGAAACATTGCCAACACCAATTATTTTACCATTGATAGTAGGAGGTGCAGCAACATATGAAGAATTAGCATTACTAGTGGTGGTAATAGTCCAAACTTTAGCTACATTATTCTCTTTAGCTAGTTTTTCATTTTCTTCTCTATCCCACCTAGCACGCAACTCAGCCATTAATCATATATTCTCATTAATTCTAACTTGGATGGCATTTGCTGTAGTAGTAATCTTATTATCAATATCATTATTAGGCATAACTTTCAATTTTAAAAGATTAACATCAGAGGCAAGTCTATCAACTCTAGAAGCAATAGTATCAATTTTATCAAGCTTTTCCTCAACAGATTTGTTAAAAGCAGTTTGTGTACTAATAAATTCTTTAAGCATGGCTTCAAGACCAGAGGGTACACTCCTATTATTGTTGTAAGAATTCCCATAAGAATTACCATAACCATTACCATTAGCAGAAGGATATGGCCTATAGTTATTACCAGAGTTGTTCCTATAAGCATTGTTGTTGAAATTAGTATTTTTAATGAAATTCACATCAACATTTTCTTCTTGAGCAACCAATTAAGCTAAAGGAACATTATTTGGATCAACATTAGATCTACCATTCACAAGCATAGACATAATCACATCAATCTTATCACTCAAGGAGGAGGTTTCTTCAACAGAATTTACCTTCTTACCTTGTGGAGCTCTTTCCGTGTGCCATTCAGAGTAATTTATCATCATATCATCAAGAAGCTTTGTAGCCGCCCCAAAGTGATGGACATAAAGGTACCTCCAGCAGCTGAATCCAATAAATTCCGCGAAGAAAAATTTAGTCCTGCATAGAAGGTTTGAATAATCATCCAAGTAGTCAGTCCATGGGTTGGGCAATTCTTTACCAAAGTTTTCATTCTCTCCCATGCTTGAGCAACATGTTCAGTATCTAATTGCTTAAAATTCATTATGCTACTTCTCAAAGATATAATTTTAGCGGGAGGATAATATCTACCAATAAAAGCATCCTTACATTTAGTCCATGAATCAATACTATTCTTAGGCAAAGATAGCAACCAATCTTTAGCTCTTCCTCTTAATGAGAAAGGAAACACTTTCAATTTAATAATATCACCATCTACATCCTTATACTTTTGCATTTCACAAAGTTCAACAAAATTATTGAGATGGGCAGCAACATCATCAGAACTAGCACCAGAAAATTGATCTCTCATAACCAGGTTCAGTAAAGCAGGTTTAATTTCAAAGAATTCTGCTGTAGTAGCAGGTGGAGCAATAGGTGTGCATAGGAAATCATTATTATTTGCATTTGTGAAGTCACACAACTTAGTATTTTCAGGGGTATTCATTTTAGCAACAGTAAATAAAACAAACTAGATAAAGTAAATGCAAGTAACTAATTTTTGTGTGTTTTTGATATAGAGAGCAAGACAGTAAATAAAGTAAAACTAGCAACTAATTTTTGTGTGTTTTGTTTAGGTGCAGCAAACAAAGTAGTAAATAAAATAAAGCAAGACAAAAACAAAGTAAAGAGATTGAGAAGTGGAGACTCCCTTGCAGCGTGTCTTGATCCCGAACGGCGCAAAAAGAGCTTGATGGCGTGTAACTCACACGTTCGTTGGGAACCCCAAGAGGAAGGTATGATGCGGTAGCAAGTTTTCCCTCGAAAGAAACCAAGGTTTAATCGAACCAGTAGGAGCCAAGAAGCACGTTGAAGGTTGATGGTGGCGAAATGTGATGCGCAACAACAGGGATTCCGGCGCCAACGTGGAACCCGCACAACACAACCAAAGTACTTTGCCCCAACGAAACAATGAGGTTGTCAATCTCACCGGCTTGCTGTAACAAAGGATTAAGCGTATCGAGTGGAAGATGATTGTTTGCAAGAAAACAGTAAACAAGTATTGCAGTAGATTGTATGCTATGTAAAGAATAGGACCGGGGTCCACAGTTCACTAGAGGTGTCTCTCCCATAAGATAAAAGCATGTTGGGTGAACAAATTACAGTCGGGCAATTGACAAATAGAGATGGGCATAACAATGCATATACATGATATGATAAATATAGTGAGATTTAATCCGGGCATTACGACAAAGTACATAGACCGCCATCCAACTGCATCTATGCCTAAAAAGTCCACCTTCAGGTTATCATCCGAACCCCTTCAGTATTAAGTTGCAAAGCAACAGACAATTGCATTAACTATGGTGCGTAATGTAATCGACAACTACATCCTTAGACATAGAATCAATGTTTTATCCCTAGTGGCAACAGCACATCACAACCTTAGAACTTTCTGTCACTGTCCCAGGTGTCAATGAAGGCATGAACCCACTATCGAGCATAAATACTCCCTCTTGGAGTTAAGAGTACAAACTTGGCCAGAGCCTCTACTAATAATGGAGAGCATGCAAGATCACAAACAACACATAAACAATAGATTGATAATCACCATAACATAGTATTCTCTATCCATCGGATCCCGACAAACACAACATATAGAATTACATATAGATGATCTTGATCATGTTAGGCAGCTCACAAGATCCAACAATGAAGCACAACAAGGAGAAGACAACCATCTAGCTACTATGGACCCATAGTCCAGGGGTGAACTACTCACTCATCACTCCGGAGGCGATCATGGCGATGAAGAGTCCTCCGGGAGATGAATCCCTTCTCCGGCAGGGGCCGGAGGCGATCTCTGAATCCCCCGAGATGGGATTCGCGGCGGCGTGCCTCAGCAGGTTTTACGTATCGTGGCTCTCTGGGGGTTTCGCGACGGAGGCTATTTGTAGGCGAAAGGGTAGTCAAGAGAGGCGCGAGGGGCCCAGGCAGGCCGGCGCGCCGGGGCCTGGCCGCGCCGCCCATCCCCTGGCCACCTCGTGGCCCCACTTCGACTCTCCTTCGGTCTTCGGAAGCTCCGTGCAAAAATAGGACCCGGGCGGTGATTTCGTCCAATTCCGAGAATATTTACTAGGATTTCGAAACCAAAAACAGCAAAAACAACAACTGCTCTTCGGCATCTTGTTAATAGGTTAGTTCCAGAAAATGCGTAAATACGACATATAATGTGCATAAAACATGTAGGTATCATCAATAAAGTAGCATGGAACATAAGAAATTATCGATACGTTGGAGACGTATCGTGCTCTGGAACTTTTCTCGTATCGTGGCTTCCTCTCGTAAGGGTTTTCAATGCAGGGCTTTATATAGGCGAAAGGGCAGCGTCGGAAGGTCGAAGGGGCGACGACACCATAGGGTGGCGCGGGCCCAGCCCTGGCCGCGCCACTCTGTCGTCTGGGGCCCACAGGCCCTCCTCTGGTGGCTCTCTGGATGCTTCCGGGCAAAATAGGAACCTGGGCGTTGATTTCGTCCAATTCCGAGAATATTTCGTTACTAGGATTTAAACCAAAAACAGCAGAAAAGGAACTCGCACTTCGGCATCTCGTCAATAGGTTAGTTCCGGAAAACGCATAAATATGACATATAATGTGTATAAAACATGTAGGTATCATCAATAAAGTAGCATGGAACATAAGAAATTATCGATACGTTGGAGACGTATCACCCCTCGACCCTATAAATAGAGGCGATCGGCTCCTCCTCTCTGCACACCATCCACTCCCCTCTCCTCACTGAGCCTCCTCCACCAGCCAATTTCACCACCCATCGCCGGAGGAGCTCCAATTGCGAGCTCGAAGTCGCCGGAGCCCGCAGATCCTCTACATCGATGGAGCAGCCCCGAGCTCCGCCACTGCACCAGGGGCCTCTACACCATCGACAACGTCGCCTCGCCTCTCCCTCGACCGCCGGCGACCAGGCCCTCCGACCCCCTACCTCGCCGGCGCAGCAATCCCCGTCGACGACGACGATCCACGATCGTCCGATCGATCCCTAATCCAACGGCCGACGTGCCAGGTACCGCTTCGGTGAGCTAAAGCCACTGACGGGTGGCCCCTCACCTGTCAGCTGGCCCGCGGCTGTGAAACGCTGTTGGGCTGGCTTTCCCATTTTCAAACCAATTCGGCCCATTTGCTTTCCCGCCTAGCCCACAGATTCAAATCTAGATTTAATATTTATTCCAAAAACCCTGCAGATGCTTTAGTAATGTTTGAATAGTTTGAAATCTACCAAACCAAATCTAGCAAATTTTATATATTCTGAAAGCTCATGAAATTACCTAAACAATGCCACTGGCCTCATATCCAAATTCGTAATTAAATTCAAATGATAAAAATAACAAGGCAGGGCCTTTTCTAACTTCAAATAAATATTAAAAATTATCTATAAATGATTTTAAGTGGATTCCAACTATAATAAATCACATTTGACATAATCTAATTGTTTATGCAAAAATATAGCATAGTTGTTTTGCATGATCATGGGCTAGATTCAAATATTGGCTATATAGCCATTTCTAGCTCATGTAAACTATTTCAAAAATAGTGTTTAAATTATATGGGGTGTAGCTTCTGACTAAAATCATTACTCCAAGTGATTCAATGTGAGTTGATGACACATCTATCAATGACCCATATGTTCCTATGTGAAAATATTAAATCATTTTCATAGTGGTACTTAAATTGTTCAAAACTACCTATTAAAGCACATGAGATGATGAATCTCATTTAACTCACTTTTCTCAAATACTAAGTGTGAAGTGTTGACCTTGGTCAACATGGGATCATCCCTGGTTATTTAAGAATATTAAATCACCTCAATAGTAGTCTTTTAAATTAGTTACAACTATGTGTTAAATCATATGAGAGGTATTCCTCTCATTTAAATCTTGTTCTCAAGTAATTCAACATGAGGTAGTGACCATGGTCTATGTAATCTCATATTGAATTATTTGGTGGCATTAAATCACTACCATGTTAGTATTAAATTGCATGAGGTATGGAACCTCATTTAAATCATTTTCTCAAATGATAAGTATGAAGAGATTGACTTTGGTCAACCTAGGTCATATCTTATTCATAAGAGAAATTAAATCTTAAGAAGAATTCAATGAGAGGAAATTATTTCTCCAAACCAAAGATAAACCTTAATTCAAATTTTCAATGAGAGGAAATTATTTTCTCCTAATAGTAAATAAAGAAACCCTAGAATAAATTGTGAATAGATGTTAAGTAGTGATGCTAACTCAATTGTGTGAGCCATTAAGGCTAATTAAGATTACTTAAGTGTTGTTTGGTGATTGTATCCTCGTATTCGTTTATAGACGCTAGTACCGGAGACTACCAAGAGGAAGAGGTTTTCTACCAAGAGGAAGAGCAAGAAAACTTTGATCACATCACCAATCAAGGCAAGCTAATATTCTTGCAAGCTAGACTAATGCAAGCTATTTTGTTTGCAAGCTAACACTCTTGCAAGGTTCCCTTGTGCAAAGCTCTACAAGAGCAAGGCACCATTACTTTTACTTTATGCTTAATGCTCCTATCCCAAGTTTTCACTTTACAAGCTTTACTAAATTTTGTTTATCAAAGTTTACTTTTTGATTCATGATTCACTTGGTTTAGATATAGAGTGGAACAAGAGCATCAAAGTTAGCCTAGAGCAAGACAAGCTAGTTAGCACCCCTCATGACTAGTTGCTAGTGCTAAACAAATAAAATTGACTACTCTAGATGGGAACAAGTGAAATAAAATGACTTTGAAAACCTTGGAAAGATGAGTCATTCTATTGAAAGATTTTGAAGGTGATTATGACTTGTGAATGACTTGGTGAATTTTACGAAAAACTGATGGTTGGGTTCGGATGCGATACCATTCCAATTTGAAAGTACCCCCACAATACCCAACATGGGTAAGGGCTTAACTAGAAATTTATGTATCTTAGTATGGGTTCCCTCTAAACAAGCGTCATAGGGGTTATGCCGAGGCTGCCTCCGTTGAAAGTGAATTGATGTGAAATGACGTGAATGAGGTTAATTGTCCGGCCCAAGCCCTGTGCAGTTCCCAGGTTGACGGTTTGTCTTCACTGGGAGGCCAAACTCATGGGGAGAGGTGCCTATACTAGGGTATGTAAGTGAAAGGTTATGGTTGGTAGTCCGCATACGGAGTATGATAAATCAGGGCCAGTTAACCCTGACGGATTATTGCAAATATTGTGGCACAAGTGTACGACCTCTAGAGTGTAGAACTATTCGAATAGCCGTGTCCACGGTTACGGACGATTGGAAAGGCCATACTGTTCCGTCATCAGACCATTTTCAAAAATGTGACATATGACTTGTGACTTGATTTTGAAAGGTGAATGGTGACTTTGAATTGAACCACAACAGAGTTGTGGGAATGACACTAATGTTCCCACTTGAGTTAGTCTAGTGACTCAAGCATCTTTACTAAATGTTTATGAAATAAACTTGGCTTTATGCAAATAACCCTAGAGCTTAGTATTCCCTTACTAAAACTACTAGTGCTTACACTAGTATTAGTTTGCGAGTACTTCAAAAGTACTCATGGCTTGTCCCTGGCTATTCAAATGGCCGGACTATGAAGGTGAACACATGCGAGGAAGATGGACAGCAGACGTCTACGACAACTAGGACCGCTCCGACGTCAAGCGTTGGCCTGTGGATTAGATAGCCACTACTACTTCGCTTCCGCTTTTTGTGATGTTCGTTGATCAATAGATCAACTACTATTGTAATATTGGATCATGTGATCTATCTTTGTAAGACGATTATGTGTTGTAATAAATGATGACTCTAAGATATTCGACTATTATGTCTCGCAACAACAATATACCTGGGATTGCGAGGTATGGCATAATAGGCATCTGGACTTAAAAATCCGGGTGTTGACAAGTTGGTATCAGAGCCATTGTTTGACCTTAGGAGACCCTAGTTTAGAATGGACGTTCTGAAAATCTTAGTTTCTAAAACCAATGAAGCAAATATTTGTGAAAAACCTACTCATTTTCTTCTCTATAAGATCATTTCAAAAATGATAAGCCATGCTCCTCCTTATAAATTCCATCTAAAAATTTTCCACACCTGTTCACATCTCTAACTTACTTATCCATTTCACTTTCAGATGGAGCATTACGCCAGACGGAGTCCTACGAGCTGGGAAATGGAGGAAGTTTGGTGTTCGAGCGAGACCTGTTCTTGGTGTCCGAGAAGCTTGAACGCCCACCTCCCCAGTTCCACGGAGTCCGGATCCACAACACCCCCGAAGGGGAACAGCAGTGGATGATCACCGCTGACTTGAAGGGAAGTCCGGAGCCTCCCATCTCGGAGAGGATCCTTTTCTCCTTCAAGGCATGCAACTGGGTGGACGGGCTTGCTCATGCCCTTCAGGAGGGACTTGCTCGGGTGTGCGGACAGAACATCGCCGCACTCCAGGGAACCCGCTTCGCCCACTTCGCAAGGCATGACACCATGGGAGAGCCCATGGCACTCTCTTCGCACCCGGTGCTCAAGCATCATGTGGAGCATCTGGACTTTATGCTTCATGAGACCCGGAAGGACCTGGAGCTGACGCGTGTCCACGCCCACCGTGCCCAGATGGCTTTGGCTCATCATGCCGACGCCATCAGGCTACTCGCCAAGGACCGCCGGTCACTCCGCCTACAGCGCGCCAAGAATGTCGCTACTATCACACGTCTTCGCGAGAAGATACGCACCTTGGAGGTGACTGTCCGGACCCAGCAAGACCAGATCCAGGAGATGGAGGAGGATGGAGAAGACATCCAGGGAGGCGATGACTTCCTGAGCGACGACAACGACTTTGAGGAGGATGAGTTCACCGATGAGGAAGACTACGAGTTTCTGGAGCCCGAGGAGGATGGGATCATTCCCATCGATGTGGATGAAGACGATGAGGAGTAGTTGCACTAGCCTCACTCACGTAGGTGTGAGTTGTATCCCGCACCATGTATCGTAGTTTGTGGAAGAAGGGTTCTTAAAACCCTTAGTGTTTTAACTTGTAATGTGTGATGTTTGTTGTGAATAAATAAAGTGTGTGCTATGAAAATATTTCAAGTTTTAAGTTTAAACCTGACTCAAAATAAGCCATAGAAAATTCCCTCTTACCTCATGATCTATCTACATGTTCAGATGGCCCCACCAACCCGCAACGCCACCCAGGATGCCATGATGCAACTGCTGCAGACGATGATGGCAGACCGGGAAACCGAAAGAGCTGAACGTCAAGCAAACCTTGCCGCACTGCAACAACTAGCTCAGAACAATCAAGGCCGTGGAAACCACGATCACCCTGGGTCAAAGCTGAAGAACTTTCAGAACACCAACCCTCCAATGTTCAGCAAGACCGAAGAGCCCCTTGATGCTGATGACTGGCTCAGACAATAGAGAACAACCTTGAAGTTGCGGGAGTTGAAGCCGCAGAAAAGTACTGTTTGCCACCCACTACCTGTCAGGACCTGCAAGAGCCTGGTGGACAAGTGCCCGTGCAATGAATGCGGGACAGATGATGACATGGGAAGACTTCAAGCTGAAGTTCAGCAAGTACCATGTGCCCCAAGGACTAATCAAGAAAATGAGAGACGAGTTCCGTGAACTCAAGCAAGGAAGAATGTCCGTGGTGGAATACCACGACAGGTTTCTCACTCTGTCAAGGTACGCCCCGGACGAGACCGACACAAATGAGAAAAGAAAGGAAAGATTTCTGAACGGACTGCACGACGAGATGCAAACGGTGTTAGTGAACATTCCGTTTGCCGACCTCGAAGCCCTCGTGGACTCAGCCATACAGATGGAAGGAAAGCTGCATCAGGCCAATGAAACCGCAAGCGCAGAATGATGAACCAGAGTGGACCCCACCATACCCAGCACCGCAATAACTCCTCTGGAGGATTCACCCCCAGAAACAACAGGCCACCTACTCAGACTTATCGCCCCAACTACAGCAACAACAACGGAGGACCCCCTAAGCCCGGAGGCAACAACAACAACAACAACAACAACCACCACAACAACAACAACCACAACAACAACAACAACAATGGGAACAACACCAACACCAACACTGGCCCAAGGACTGGAAGCAATGCCATCCCCGTCACCCCGAAGGACAAGTCCACTGAACTGCTATGAATGTGGAGTTGTGGGCCACTACTCCAAGGAGTGCCCCAAGAAGCTTGCCAAGATCGCCGCCAACACCGCTGCACCGCCCAGCAACAGCGCCGCTTCGCAGGTAGAAGGAACCAGAACAACAACAACGGCCGTCTCTACCACATGACTGCCAGCTGAAGCTCAGGAAGCACCCCCGACCCTGACAAGTATGCCTTCCTGTTAATCAAAATGCTCAATCTCTCTTAGGAACCTAACTTTTCCTAAAATCTCGGGACGAGATTTGTTTAAGGGGGAAGGGTTTGTAACATCCCAGAAATTCAAAACAAAATAAATAAATTTCCCTAGTTCCAAATTTTGGAACCAACAAAAACTTTTATTAAATTAAGTTGATACATAGTGATCTTGCTTAATTATTGTGCTATTGCCATGATTGCTTGTTATTAGTACTAGTAATAATCTTAAACCCTAAACCCCACCCCTCTTTTCATCATCCAAGTTAAAATAAAATAAAAGGAAAGTAAATAAGAAAAAAGGCATATGTGCCTATGGCTATTTCTATAAATCTTTACCCTAAGCTTGTCTACTTTGCTTAGAGGTTTGGAAAACCTTCATACACCTTACCAAAGGCTTATCAAACCAAATCCAAGTTATTTCCAAAGAAAATAAAAAGAAACTAAAATGCCATAGAGGCATATGAGAGTAAAATAGCAAATATGTGAATTTAAGAAAATTGACCCTAAGATATGTTGTGAATGGTGGGATCACTCCTATATACCATTTCAACACTCAACAACACCAATTGGGTCAAGCCAAGTCAAATTAAAAATCAAATGCAACATATGCATAGAGGCATATGTAACACATAGCCATTTCACCAAATTTTGCCCTATGACTCAAAACCTTGACCAAATGATGGGAAACCATCTCTCCACCTAATATAACCCTAAATTGACCCTAACCCATGCCCAAGTAGATCAAGAGGAACCATTTACAAAAATAATAAAATTTGACACCTCATCTCTTATGTGTTATGGCCATTTTTGCAAATCTTTGAACAAGACCTTTTTAAATGGATTCAATGGTTTGGAAATGTTTCTAAACTAATAAGAATCCCCTTAGAGTCAACAAAAGTCAAATTAAATGAAGAGAAATTAAATAGGGAGAAAATCCCAATTTCACTCACATACACATTATGCCAAATTACAAATCTTCACCAAAGGCCACCATTGCTTGATCTCTTGCTTGTAAAATGTTTATATAGGATAAACAAACATAATTGCATCAAAGAAACAAGAATCAAATCAAAGGAAATCTCAAATTCAATTCACATATGATAATGGTCATATGTCCCCTTTTTATTTTCTTCACCACTTTGCATCCATTTATCTTCTGATTCCTCAACCAACCTTGGTCAACCAAAGCCATGTCATCCAAGACCAAGTGATGGTGAACAACTTTCATGTTGACCATCATGGTTAAAGTTGACCAGGTTGACCAGTAGAGAATATGCAAAAGAGGACTTTGAAGCAATATGAAGATGACCCACTTTTTGAATTGTTGCAAAACTTCACCAAAATGAACACCAACACCACCTTTCCATCACATTAAATATAAGGATGAGATTCACCAAAAAGATCCCCAAAATTCCACAAAAATTCTCATGCGGCCATTTTGTCAAACACTTGGCAGGCATGAATTGTATTTTGGCACACACCCTTTTACCCACCAGATTTTGGCCTAAACCCCTTTTGAATTGTGATCATCAACCTATTGGTACCTCCCCTGCATCAAGCCATGTACTGGTTTGGTTGATTAAAGCAATTGCATGATCACAAAAACCCCATGCCGAGCTCAAGGACAACACCATGCCACTCCTTTTCTTCACCCCTCTCTGGTCATCAACACTATGTCAACTAGCTTCCCTACCCTCCCCTGAGCACGCTGGTACCTTCCCTGGCTGAAGAAACGCACAACATTGGTCGAACGAGGCGAGCCCAGACGCGCCCAGAACGTGCCAGGCACGCGGTGAGCGCGCCCAGACGACGCTCTGGCCGCGCCAGTACGTCGCGCGCTCGAGCGATGTCGTCCTCCCCCTGCAGCCCTACCACGGCATCGAGCATCTACTCCATGCCCTCTACCATCTAGCCACACTCGAACGACTGCGGCGGCCTTGTCACCGTCGTCCTCGCCGGCGAAGTACCGCGGGTACTGCAATGATCACCGCACGCGCCCGAACGATTCCGTCGTCCTCTCGATGCGCCCGCTGCACCTAGAGCATCGCCAGGACAAAGCCTACACGATGCGCCCCCTAGCTTGCCCCTTCACCGCCCCTTCACCGCCCCAAACGCCGGCGCCATGGCCGTTCCTTCTCAGCACCCCGCGGCCACCCCTCGACCCTATAAATAGAGGCGATCGGCTCCTCCTCTCTGCACACCATCCACTCCCCTCTCCTCACTGAGCCTCCTCCACCAGCCAATTTCACCACCCATCGCCGGAGGAGCTCCAATTGCGAGCCCGAAGTCGCCGGAGCCCGCAGATCCTCTACATCGATTGGAGCAGCCCCGAGCTCCGCCGCTGCACCAGGGGCATCTACACCATCGACAACGTCGCCTCGCCCCTCTCCCTCGACCGCCGGCGACCTACAGCGCCCTCCGACCCCCTACCTCGCCGGCGCAGCAAGCTCCCCTCCCCCGTCGACGACGACGATCCACGATCGTCCGATCGATCCCTAATCCAACGGCCGACGTGCCAGGTACCGCTTCGGTGAGCTAAAACCACTGATGGGTGGCCCCTCACCTGTCAGCTGGCCCGCGGCTGTGAAACGCTGTTGGGCTGGCTTTCCCATTTTCAAACCAATTCGGCCCATTTGCTTTCCCGCCTAGCCCACAGATTTAAATCTAGATTTAATATTTATTCCAAAAACCCTGCAGATGCTTTAGTAATGTTTGAATAGTTTGAAATCTACCAAACCAAATCTAGCAAATTTTATATATTCGGAAAGCTCATGAAATTACCTAAACAATGCCACTGGCCTCATGTCCAAATTCGTTATTAAATTCAAATGATAAAAATAACAAGGCAGGGCCTTTTCTAACTTCAAATAAATATTAAAAATTATCTATAAATGATTTTAAGTGGATTCCAACTGTAATAAATCACATTTGACATAATCTAATTGTTTATGCAAAAATATAGCATAGTTGTTTTGCATGATCATGGGCTAGATTCAAATATTGGCTATATAGCCATTTCTAGCTCATGTAAACTATTTCAAAAATAGTGTTTAAATTATATGGGGTGTAGCTTCTCACTAAAATCATTACTCCAAGTGATTCAATGTGAGTTGATGACACATGTCTCAATGACCCATATGTTCCTATGTGAAAATATTAAATCATTTTCATAGTGGTACTTAAATTATTCAAAACTACCTATTAAAGCACATGAGATGATGAATCTCATTTAACTCACTTTTCTCAAATACTAAGTGTGAAGTGTTGACCTTGGTCAACATGGGATCATCCATGGTTATTTAAGAATATTAAATCACCTCAATAGTAGTCTTTTAAATTAGTTACAACTATGTGTTAAATCATATGAGAGGTATTCCTCTCATTTAAATCTTGTTCTCAAGTAATTCAACATGAGGTAGTGACCATGGTCTATGTAATCTCATATTGAATTATTTGGTGGCATTAAATCACTACCATGTTAGTATTAAATTGCATGAGGTATGGAACCTCATTTAAATCATTTTCTCAAATGATAAGTATGAAGAGATTGACTTTGGTCAACCTAGGTCATATCTTATTCATAAGAGAAATTAAATCTTAAGAAGAATTCAATGAGAGGAAATTATTTCTCCAAACCAAAGATAAACCTTAATTCAAATTTTCAATGAGAGGAAATTATTTTCTCCTAATAGTAAATAAAGAAACCCTAGAATAAATTGTGAATAGATGTTAAGTAGTGATGCTAATCAATTGTGTGAGCCATTAAGGCTAATTAAGATTACTTAAGTGTTGTTTGGTGATTGTATCCTCGTATTCGTTTATAGACGCTAGTACCGGAGACTACCAAGAGGAAGAGGTTTTCTACCAAGAGGAAGAGCAAGAAAACTTTGATCACATCACCAATCAAGGCAAGCTAATATTCTTGCAAGATAGACTAATGCAAGCTATTTTGTTTGCAAGCTAACACTCTTGCAAGGTTCCCTTGGGCAAAGCTCTACAAGAGCAAGGCACCATTACTTTTACTTTATGCTTAATGCTCCTATCCCAAGTTTTCACTTTACAAGCTTTACTAAATTTTGTTTATCAAAGTTTACTTTTTGATTCATGATTCACTTGGTTTAGATATAGAGTGGAACAAGAGCATCAAAGTTAGCCTAGAGCAAGACAAGCTAGTTAGCACCCCTCATGACTAGTTGCTAGTGCTAAACAAATAAAATTGACTACTCTAGATGGGAACAAGTGAAATAAAATGACTTTGAAAACCTTGGAAAGATGAGTCATTCTATTGAAAGATTTTGAAGGTGATTATGACTTGTGAATGACTTGGTGAATTTCACGAAAAACTGATGGTTGGGTTCGGATGCGATACCATTCCAATTTGAAAGTACCCCCACAATACCCAACATGGGTAAGGGCTTAACTAGAAATTTATGTATCTTAGTATGGGTTCCCTCTAAACGAGCGTCATAGGGGTTATGCCGAGGCTGCCTCCGTTGAAAGTGAATTGATGTGAAATGACGTGAATGAGGTGAATTGTCCGGCCCAAGCCCTGTGCAGTTCCCAGGCTGACGGTTTGTCTTCACTGGGAGGCCAAACTCATGGGGAGAGGTGCCTATACTAGGGTATGTAAGTGAAAGGTTATGGTTGGTAGTCCGCATACGGAGTATGATAAATCAGGGCCAGTTAACCCCGACGGATTATTGCAAATATTGTGGCACAAGTGTACGACCTCTGCAGAGTGTAGAACTATTCGAATAGCCGTGTCCACGGTTACGGACGATTGGAAAGGCCATACTGTTCCGTCATCAGACCATTTTCAAAAATGTGACATATGACTTGTGACTTGATTTTGAAAGGTGAATGGTGACTTTGAATTGAACCACAACAGAGTTGTGGGAATGACACTAATGTTCCCACTTGAGTTAGTCTAGTGACTCAAGCATCTTTACTAAATGTTTATGAAATAAACTTGGCTTTATGCAAATAACCCTAGAGCTTAGTATTCCCTTACTAAAACTACTAGTGCTTACACTAGTATTAGTTTGCGAGTACTTTAAAAGTACTCATGGCTTGTCCCTGGCTATTCAAATGGCCAGACTATGAAGGTGAACAGCAGTACGAGGAAGATGGACAGCAGGACGTCTACGACAACTAGGACCGCTCCTGACGTCAAGCGTTGGCCTGTGGATTAGATAGCCACTACTACTTCGGTTCCGCTTTTTGTGATGTTCATTGATCAATAGATCAACTACTATTGTAATATTGGATCATGTGATCTATGTTTGTAAGACGATTATGTGTTGTAATAAATGATGACTCTAAGATATTCGACTATTATGTCTCGCAACAACAATATTCCTGGGATTGCGAGGTATGGCATAATAGGCATCTGGACTTAAAAATCCGGGTGTTGACAGCCTAACTAGTGTAAACAAGAAACCAAAAGATGCAATTGCAGGATCTAAAGGAAATAGCTTCGAGCACTTACAACGGCAACAGAAAATAACTTAGTTACCTGGGACCGGGGTATGAGTGCCTTTTACCTTACCTCCCGGCAACGGCGCCAAATAGCTTGATGTCTACTCACGCTTCTTTTCCTGTAGACAGTGTTGGGCCTCCAAGAGCAGAGGTTTGTAGAACAACAAGTTTTTCCTTAAGTGGATCACCCAAGGTTTATCGAACTCAGGGAGGAAGAGGTCAAAGATATCCCTCTCAAGCAACCCCGCAATCACGATACAAGAAGTCTCTTGTGTCCCCAACACACCTAATACACTTGTCGGATGTATAGGTGCACTAGTTCGGCGAAGAGATAGTGAAATACAAGCAGTATGGATGTATATGAGTGGTAATAGAAATCTGAATAAAATATGGCAGCAAGTAAACATGCAACAGAACAGTAAGTAAGCGGTGTTTCAATGTTTGGAAACAATGCCTAGGGATCATACTTTCACTAGTGGACACTCTCAACATTGATCGCATAATAAATAATAACTTCTCTCATTTGTGCTACATACACTCTTTTGTTGGATGACAAACACCATTCGTTGTGTAGGGCTACAAGAGCTCCCTCAAGCCGGAGTTAACAAACGTCACAACATTCGGCATTCATATTTAAGTAACCTTAGAGCATAATAGATCTTTGCAAAATAAACCAAGAACTAACATAGCATACACACTGTCCACATTACACTATGAAAGGAGGAATAGATCACATCAATACTATCATAATGATAATTAACTCCATAACCTACAAGAGATTATGATCATAACCTACGACAAGAACCACACGATGCACACACTGTCACCTTTACACCATGCAGGAGGAATAGACTACTTTAATAACATCACATGAGTAGCACATAGACTAGTAGCGATACAAAGCTCATCATATGGATCTCAATCATGCAAAGCAATTCACGAGATCATTGTATTGGAGTACAGAGAGAGAGAGAGATTAACCACATAGCTACCGGTACAACCCTTAGCCTCGGGGGAGAACTACTCCCTCCTCATCATGGGAGCAGCAGCGTTGATGGAGATGGCGGTGGTGACGATGGAGATGCCTTCCGGGGGCACTTCCCGTCCGGCGTGCCGGAACAGAGACTCTGTCCCCCGATCTTGGCTTCGCGATAGCGCGGCTCGGAAGGTTTCTCGTACCGTGGCTTTCCGTATCGATGTTTTAGGTCAGGAGCTTTAAATAGGCGAAGAGTCGGAGTCGGAGGGCTGACGAGGCCGCCAGACAATAGGGGGGCGCGCCCCCCCTTGGGCCGCGCCGCCATGGTGTGTGAGGCCCATGGGCCTCCCCTCTGGTCCCTCTTCGGTGTTCTGGAAGCTTCGTGGAATTATAAGATGTGCGTTGATTTCGTCCAATTTCGAGAATATTTCCTTACTAGGATTTTGAAACCAAAAACAGCAAAACAGGAACTGGCACTTCGGCATCTTGTCAATAGGTTAGTTCCGGAAAATGCATCAAAACGATATAAAGTGTGAACAAAACATGTAGGTATTGTCATAAAACTAGCATGGAACATCAGAAATTATAGATACGTTTGAGACGTATCAAATATCTAGACCTTAGAGAGACCAATCATGCAAACCAATTTCAACAATCTCTACGGTAGTTCTCCACTAATAGATTTAAACTACATGATGCAAGAGCTTAAACATGATCTACTTGAGAGCTCAAAACAATTGTCAAGTATCAAATTATTCAAGACAATATGAAGCATTTTCTGTTTCCAACCAAATAACAATAAGTATAAGTGCTGCGGCTTTCAGCTTTCGTCATGAATATGAAAGATAAAACGAAGAACACAAGTGTTCAAATGAAAAAGCGGAGCGTGTCTCTCTCCAACACAAGGATTGCTAGGATCCGAATTTATTCAAACATAATCAAAAATAAAATCAAACAGACGCTCCAAGTAAAGAACATAAGATGTGACGGAATTAAAATATAGTTTCACTAGAGGTGACCTAATAAGTTTTGATGAAGAAGGGGATGCCTTGGGCATCCCCAAGCTTAGACGCTTGAGTCTTCTTGAAATATGCAGGATGAACCACGGGGGCATCACCAAGCTTAGACTTTTCACTCTTCTTGATCATATCATATCATCCTGCTCTCTTGATCCTTGAAAACTTCCTTCACACCAAACTCAAAGCAATCTCATTAGAGGGTTAGTGCATAATCAAAAATTCACATGTTCAGCAAGGACACAATCATTCCCAACACTTTTGGACATTACCCAAGACTACTGAAATTTAATGGAGCAAAGAAATCCACTCAAACACAGGCAATGCGAAACAAAAGGCAGAATCTGTCAAAACAAAACAGTCCATAAAGACGAATTTTTTCGAGGCACTTAACATGCTCAGATGGAAAAGCTCCAGTTGAATGAAAGTTGCGTACATATCTCAGGATTACTCATGAATTTTTCAGCATTTTACGAGTTTTCAGAGAGAAAAACGCAAATTCGTGACAGCTAAAAATCTGTTTCTGCGCAGAAATCCAAATCTAGTATCAACTTTCTATCAAAGACTTTACTTGGCACAAAAACGAAATAAACATGATAAGGAGAGGTTGCTACAGTAGTAACAACTTCCAAGGCACAACAAAATAGTAGCAAAATAAAAACATGGGTTATCTCCCAAGAAGTGCTTTCTTTATAGCCATAAAGATGGGCTCAGTAATTTTAATGATGCTCTCGCAAGAAATAAGAGTTGAAGCAAAAGAGAGCATCAAAAGCAAATAAGAAACGCTTTTAAGTCTAACCCACTTCCTATGAAAAGGAATCTTGTAAATAAACAAGTCATGTAAGCATAATGCAATAAGCATAGGAAAACAAGACAAGCGCAACTTTAAGATTTTAAGCAAAAAGAGAGGTGTTTTAGTAACATGAAAATCCCTACAACCATATTGTCCTCTCTCATAAAGATTTTCAGTAACATCATGAACAAACTCAATAATATAACTGTCAACACCCGGATTTTTAAGTCCCGGTGCCTATTATGTCGTACATCGCAATCCCAGGAAGAATGTTGTTGCGAGACATAACAGTTGAATATCATAGAGTCATCATTTATTACAACACATAGAGTCTTACATCCATAGATCACATGATCCAATATTACACAAATAGTTGATCTAGTGATCAACAAACATAACAAGTAGCGGAAGCGTAATAGTAGGTGGACGATCGATCCACAGGCCAACGCTTGACGGTAGAAGCATCCTAGTTCTGATACTCGTCCTGCTGACCGTCATCCTCCTAGTGTTGCTCCTCTTCATAGTCTGGCATTGGAATAGCCAGGGACACAGCCATGAGTACTTTAAGTACTCGCAAACTAATACTAATGTAAGTACTTATCAATTTTAAGGGTTGCTAAGCTCTAGGTTTATTTGCATAAAGCCAAGTTTAGTTCATAAACATTTAGTAAAGATGCTTTAATCGCTAGACTAACTCAAGTGGGAACATTAGTGACATTCCCACCACTCTGTTGTGATTCAATTCAAAGTCACCATTCACCTTTCAAATTCAAGTCACAAGTCGTATTTTTGAAAAGATCCTGAGGACGGAACAGTATGGCCTTTCCAATCGTCCATAACCGTGGACACGGCTATTCGAATAGTTCTACACTCTGCAGAGTTGGTACACTTGTGCCACAATATTTGCAATAATCCGTCAGGGTTAACTGGCCCTGATTTACCGCACTCTGTGCGCGGATTACCAACCATAACCGTTCACTTACCTACCCTAGTATAGGCACCTCTCCCCATGAGCTTGGCCTCCCGGTGAAAACCACGGTCAACCCGGGAACTGCACAGGGCTTGGGTCGTACATTCACCTCATATTCACATCATTTCACTTGTAACGGAGGCAGCCTCGGCATAACCCCTATGATGCTTGTTTAGAGGGAACCCATACTATGGCACATAAATTTCTAGTTAAGCCCTTACCCATGTTGGGTATTGTGGGGGTACTTTTAAATTGGAATGGTATCGCATCCGAACCCAACCATCAGTTTTCGTAAAATTCACCAAGTCATTCACAAGTCATATTCACTTTCAAAATCTTTCAATAGAATGCTCCATCATTCCAAGGTTTTCACAGTCACTTCATTGCACATGTTCCCATCTAGAGTAGTAAATTCTATTTGTTAGCACTAGCAACTAGTCATGAGGGGTGCTAACTAGCTTGTCTTGCTCTAGGCTAACCTTGAGGCTCTTGTTCTACTCTAGATATTAATCCATGTGAATCATGAATCAAAAAGTAACTTTGATAAACCAAATTTAGTAAAGCTTGTAAAGTAAAAACTTGGGATAGGTGCATTAAGCATAAAGTACAAGTAATGATGCCTTGCTCTTGTAGAGCTTTGCATTAAGTTGGCTTGCAAGAGTATTAGCTTGCCTTGGTGGGGATAGGAGTCAAAGTTTTCCTCCTCTTCTTGAGAGTAGCCTTCCTCCTCTTGATACTCCTCGTTACTAGCGTCTATACACGAATACGGGGTACACAATCACCACCCAAACTTAAGTGCTAAGCTAAACACATCATAAATTCACACAAGCCTATGCTAACATCACATCTTAGTTAGCATGGTGATTTACTTGGTTTTATTGTAAAGAAAAATAATTTCCTCTCATTATAATTATTTATTAATGTAGTTCTTTAATGCTTTGGAGGAAATAATTTCCTCTCATTGAATCTTATTAAGATTTAATCTCTTCAAATAATAATAAGGTATGAGTATAAGTTGACCAAGATCAACACTCCATATCTATTATTTGAGAGTGGAGATTTAAATGAGGTGCTACACCTCATGCATTCTGACATGGAAATGATTTAATGTCACTAAGTAACCAAGCATGAGGCTTATTAGACCAAGGTCAGTACCTCTATTTGAATTACTTAGGATCACAATTTAAATGAGGGAGGAGCTCTCATACTATTTAAATAAGTTTATGGGTATGTGTTAAATGGAATAGAAATGGCTCCATAGCCATTATTTGGATCTACTTCATGATCATGCAAAACAACTATGCTATATTTTTGCATAAACAATTAGATTATGTCCAATGTGATTCATTAGAGTTGGAATCAACTCAAAATCACTTGTAGCAAAGTTTTAATATTTATTTGAAGTTAGAAAAGGCCCTGCCTTGTTATTTTTAGCAGATTAAGTCTACTACGAATTTGGACATGAGGCCAGTGGTATTGTTTAGATAATTTCATGAGCTTTCCGAATATATAAAATTGGCTAAATTTGGTTTAGTAGATTTTAAACTATTTAAATTTGAAGTGGACACCAGTATTTGAATTCAGCTAAATTAATTAAACGAAGTTTGAATTTGTGGGCCGCGCGGGAAACTAGAATGGGCCGAAACCAGAAATAACAGCACAGCGTAGCCCAAAACGCATCTGGTGCGAGCGGGCCGCCTGACAAGGTAGGGGCCATGCGTCAGTGGCTCTTTAACAGCCGAAACGGTACGCGTTATGAGGTCCGTTAGATCAGAGGTAAGATCAACGGCGCACAGGGGTCGTCGTCTCCGGCGAGATTCCGACGAGCTCGCAGCGTGCCTAGGGGGTCGGAGGGCGTACCAGGGTTCCCGCGGTGTTCTACTTGATGCGAGGCGGCGTTGTCTAGGGTGCTGAGGCGGCTGGTAGCAGTGGCGAGGCTCGGGGCAGCGTCAGTCGTCGACGGTGAGCTGCGGGCTCCGGCGGCTCCAATCTTGAAATTCCGGTGATGGAGGGGGTAATTGAACTAGCTATCGATGCGAGGAGGACCAGTGGTGAGAGGGGAGGCGATGGTGTGAAGAAATGGTGCCCGGAGCTCCTCTATTTATAGCTGGAGAGGTGGTGCCACGGGTGCTGAGAGGGGTCGATCATGGTGTGGCCGCTCCGGCATGCGAAAGGGCGAGGCGAGGACGGCTACGTGTAGGCGTCGTCCTGGCGATGCTCAAGGTGCAGCGGGCGCAGAGAAAAGGTGACGGGAGGGCTCGGGCGCATGCGATGTCTGCGGCGGTACTCGCGGCATGATTCCGACGAGGACGACGGTGACGAGGCGGCCGCAGTCGTTCGAGTGCATCTACGCGTTAGAGGTGAGGGTGGCTGTGCTCGTTACAGGCGTAGGGTGCAGGAGGAGGACGACGTCGAGCTGGCGCGAGATGCTCTGGCGCGCTCCAGAGCGCGCTCACCGCGTGCCTGGCACGTCCTGGCATGGTGCTGGGCGTGCTGGCCTGGCCAATGCCGTGGCTTGGCTAGTTTGGGCAGGGCATGGGCGTTGTCCTCGTGCTCCAGAGATGCTTGTAGACATGGTGTAGGGGAGAGGAGGGGCTCAGCTCGCTCGAGTGCAAAGGTGGCCGGCATGGTGCACGACATGGTTTGTTTAGGCCTTACTCCACACTTTAATCGATGGTGCAAGTACTGTGATGGATGCAGGGGTTGCAGAGGAGCATGATCATCTCTGGTAAAGCATGGTTTAGGCCAAAATCCATCGTGTAATAGGGTGTAGCAAGTTTCTGGAACAGAGCCTGCAAGGTGTTCGGCACAATGCCCGCAAGAACTTTTTTGATGAATTTTGGAAATCTTTTTGGTACATCTCATTTATATAATTAAAGTGAAGGATTGGTGGTGGTGGGGTTCATGTTGGAGTTGATTTGCAAAAATTCCAATGTGAGGTGACCTTGTTTTCAATTTCGGGTTCCATCTTGGCACATCATTTCTGGTCAACCTATTCAACTCTAGCCCTGGTGGTCAACACCAACATTGTTCAACATCACTTGGTCTTGGATGAGGTGGCCTTAGTTGACCAAGTCTGGTTTAGGAATAGAAAGATAAAGAGGGGCAAAGTGGTGAAGAAATTAAAATGGTGACATATGACCATTATCATATGTGTGAAGGTTTTGAGAATTTCTTTGGTTTGATTCTTGTTTCTTTGATGCAATTGTATTTGTTTATCATATATATGTATTGTACAAGCAAGAGATCAAGCAATGATGGCCTTAGATGAAGATTTGCAATTTGGCCTAAGTTGTATGTGAGTGATAATTGGGCTTTTCTTTATTTCTTCTATTTTTCTCAAGGTAGGGTTAGGTGATCTTAGTTTAGGGTTTAATAGCAAGAGATCAACATACTAACACTCATCATGGCAATTGCACAAAAGAAATTCACTCATATGCATGAAACTATATGTGACACTATATGCATGAGCAAAGTTTTTGTTTGTTGTGAAATTTGAGTAATTGAAGTATCTCTTTTCTTTATTTATTACTGAAAACTTGGGGTGTTACAAACCCTTCCCCCTTACAAAAGATCTCGTCCCGAGATCTTAAAGAAAACTAGGTACTAAAAATATTTGGATACTCAGTCTTCATGAGGTCTCCTCTTTCCCAAGTGGCCTCTTCTTCGGTGTGATTTCTCCATTGAATTCTTTTTTTTTGAAACTTGATACTCCTGGTATGAGTGGTTCTGAAAGCTTCTTCCAGTAGGTGAGTTGGCATTTTGCGATAGATCAGGTCTGCGTTGATGTCTACAGATCTGTGATCGATGTTCTTAAAAACTTCGGTCTTTTGCAGTATTTCTAGGCATTGGCGGAGTAGAGAAAATGTGAAACACATAGCGCACAGCTGCCATTTCTTCCGGCAATTCCAGTTGATAAGACACTTCTCCTCGGTGACTCAGGATTTTGAAGGGTCCAAACTAGCGGGGTGCAGGTTTTCCTCTACGCTGGAATCTCTGCATTCCTTTAAGAGGGGACACTTTGAGGTACACTAAGTCGCCTATCTCGAAAGTCATTTTTCGGCGTCTTTTTTCAGCGTAGCGCTTCTGTCTGGAGTGGGCAATCTTGAGGTACTCTCGGATCTTGTGTCCCTTCTCTTCGGCTTCTCGAAAAATATCTGGTCCCAGGGCTTGACTCTCTCCGACTTCCGACCAGTTCAGAGGGGTACGGTACTTCCTTCCGTACAAGGCTTCGAAGAGGGCCCTTTTTGCAAGCTGGCTTGGTAGTTGTGGTTATATGAAAATTCTGTGTACGGTAGACAGTCTTCAAAAAGGGACGACCTTGATCAGTCTATTCACTACTACCTAGAGGGAATCATTTCCTTTGTTAGATTTGGGTAGTCTGGCGATGAAATCCTTCCTACCGAATCCCACTTCCATTCAGGAATCGACAGGGGTTGTAGCAGTCCGGCGGGTTGTTGCTGTTCGGCCTTGACTCTCTGACATATGTCGCGCTTGGCGATGTAGCTCCTGATTTCTCGCTTCATTCCATGCCACCAAAAAAAACTATTTCTTCAAATCCTGTACATCTTGGTACCTTCGGGGTGAATGGAATAAAAGCGGGGTCGTGGGTTTCCTTCAGGATAACTGGTTTTAACTCCGAACCTGACGGTACGCACAAGCGTCCGTTGTACCAAGTATTCCTTTTTCGTCTACAGTGAATCCTGGTGCCTTTCCTGCGGCTAGTTGGTTTTTGATCCCGTCAATACTAGCATTTCCCTTTTGGGCCTCTTTGATCTGGCTAATCAGTGTAGGTTGTAGCTCTATGCTGGCGAGGAATCCTTCGCTAACCAGCTCTAGTCTAAACTGTTCAAACTCTGGGTTCAGGCTAGATTGTTCTGCGGCGATTATGGAGTTCAACTGACACGGCAGTCTACTTAAAGCATCCGCTACCACATTGGCCTTGCCGGGGTGATAGTGGATTTCCATATCGTAATCCTTGATTAACTCTAACCATCTTCTTTGCCTCCAGTTCAACTCCTTCTGGGTGAAGATATACTTCATACTCTTGTGATCCGAATAAATTTCGCATCGATTACCCATGAGGTAATGATGCCCAACTTTCAAAGCTAACCCTACTGCCGCAAGTTCTAAGTCATGGGTCTTGCTATGCTTGTGAATCCCTCAACCAACCTGCGGTAGTATCCGGCCAATCCTAGAAAAGCACGGACTTTAGTCTGAGTGGTTGGGGTTTTCCATTCTGCAACGGTCTTAATCTTTGTGGGATCAACAGCAATTCCTCCTGCTGACAGGATGTGTTCCCGGAATCCTACTTCCTTCAACCAAAAATCGCACTTGCTGAACTTGACGTACAACTTGTGCTGTCTAAGGGTTTCTAGGATGATCTTTAGGTGTTGCTCATGTTCCTCCTCGGACTTAGAGTAAGTTAGGATGTCATCGATGAACACAACGACAAATTTGTCCAGGAAGTTCATGAAGATCTTATTCATGAGATTCATGAAGTAAGCGGGGGCATTGGTCAGTCCAAATGACATGACGTTGTACTTATACAACCCACATCTGGTGGTGAATGCCGTCTTTGGGATATCCGTTGCGCGGATCTTCAGCTGATGGTAACCTGTCCTAAGATCAATCTTAGAGAACACAGTGGCACCGGTCAACTGGTCAAACAAGTCTTCTATCTTTGGCAAGGGCTATTTGTTCTTGATGGTGACATCATTCAGCTTACGGTAATCCGTACATAAACGGTTGGCACCGTCTTTCTTATCCATAACAAAAATGGGGATCTTCGAGGCGATGCACTTGGTCGGATCAGACCTTTGGCTAAAAATTCATCCAGCTGCTTCTTCAGCTCCACTAATTCTACCGGGTCATGTTGTACGCTCTCTGGGCTATGGGTCATGTTCCAGGGATTAACTCAATGATAACTCGATATCCCTACCTGGGGGCATACCGGGTAGATCATCAGGAAACACATCAGGGAATCTACAGACGACCCTGATCTGTTCCAAGGGGGCTTGGCTAAACTCTGGTTGCAGGTAATCTGGGTAGTCTTTCTGAGTTCTACTAATACTCTGGTGCTACTGGTCATGGTGATGGCCTCCTTGGCACAATCAATCAGTCCATGGTGCTCGGACATCCAATCCATATCCAGTACTACTTCCAAACCCTTTGTTCCCAGAACAATAAAATTGGCCTAAAACTCTATTTCCTGGATTCTGATGGGTACATCCTTGCAAATTTTTCTAGCTTTTGAAGTTGAACCGGGTATTTGAACTATCATGACATGCTTCAAACTGATAGGTTGAATCTTACTAGTGCATGCAAAATCCTCGGTGACAAATGAATGCGATGCTCCAGAATCAAACAACACTCTTGCCAGTACTGAATTAACAGAGAACATACCCAGACGACATCCGCGTCCTGGGCTTCTTCCGCACCCATGTGAAAGAGGCGGCCGCTATGTTGTTGGGGTTGTTGGGGGCGAACTTCTTGCCGTTGGTGACACGGCTGCTGCTGAGCAGGTGCAGTGTGTTGGCGGCGATCTTGGCGAGTCTCTTGGGGCACTCATTGGAATAGTGTCCCACTACACCACACTCATAGCAGGTGATGGTGGACTTGTCCTTGGGAGTGACGGGGATAGCGTTGCTCCCAGTCCTCGGAGCAGTGTTGGGGTTGGTGGTGTTGGCGGGGGCTCTCATCGGCGCACGGTTGAAGTTGTTGTTGTGGTGGACGTAGTTGCTGTTGCTGGGGTTGTTGTGGTGGCTTCCTGGCCTGGGGTTTCCTCCACTATGATAACCGGGGCGTGACATCTGTGCCGATGGCTTATTGTTTCTGGGGGTGAATCCTCCGCTTGAGCTAGGGCGAAACTTGGGGTTATTGCTGTGCCGACTCTGATTCATCATTCGGCGTTTGCGATTCTCATTGGCCTGGTTCAGCTTGCCCTCCATCTAGATGGAAGAGTCGAAAAGGGCTCCAAGATCCGCAAAAGGGATGTTGACCAACACAGTCTGCATCTCATCGTGCAGTCCGTTCAAGAACCTCTCCTTCCTTTTCTCGGTGGTATCAGTCTCATCAGGGGCGTACCTTGACAAGGTAAGGAACTTGTCACGGTACTCCACCACAGTCATTCTGCCCTGTTTTAGTTCACGGAACTCATCTCTCATCTTCTTGATCAGGCCCGGGGGCACGTGGTACTTGCTGAACTTGAGCTTGAAGTCAGCCCAAGTCATCATGTGTCCCGCATTCAATGCGCGAGCACTCGTCCACCAAGCACGTGCTGGTCCTTCCAGGTAGTGCGTGGCGAACAAAACCTTGTCATTGGCCTCCACTCCGGCCACTTCAAGATTATTCTCCATGGTATGGAGCCAATCGTCCGCATCGAGGGGTTCTTCCGTCTTGCTGAAAACCGGAGGGTTGGTGTTCTGGAAGTTCTTCAACTTGGAGCCCGGATGATCATGGTTTCCGTGGCCCTGGTTGTTCTGGGCAATCTGTTGCAGTGCCGCGATGTTGGCTTGCCTTTCAGCACTTTCAGCCTCTCGATCTGCCATGAGGGTCCGCAGCAGTTGCATCATAGCATCTTGCGATGCACGGCTGGGAGGTGCCATCTGAATATTGATATAGATCATGAGATGAGAGGGAAAGTTCTAGGGCTTATTTTGGGGTAAAGTTCAAGATTTAAAACTTGAGTTCTTGACATGTGGAAACTAAACATACTCTTATTTTATTCATGATGCAAACAGTACAAGGTAACACATCGGAGGGTTTGAAGAACCCTTTCATCAAGCTACGATACATTGGGACCGATACATCTCACACCTACGTAAAGTGCACAAGTGACTACTCTCCATCAACATTGATCGGGGCGGTGTCATCTCCGTAGGGGTAGAAGTCCAGGTCATCATTCTCCTTGTTGTTGTCGCTCGCATGGGAGTAGCCATCCCCTGGGATATTTTCCCCTTCTCCTTCTCCTTCTCCTTCGAGGGCCCGGAGTTGGTCCTCTTGGGTCTTGATGGTCTCCTTCATTGCGGCGACCTTGGCCTTGAGGTGGTGGATGGCGTAGTCCTTCTTCGCGTTCTCACGACGAAGAGTCCGGTGTTCCTTGGTGATGACCTTGATGGTCTCGTCCTTCTGGATCATCTGGTGGTAGGCGTAGTTGGTGAGGCCTCGGGAGTTATCCAGTGCGGTCCGAGTTTCGCACAGCATGAAGTCGAGGTGGTCCACATGGTGCCTCAGCACGGGGTGGTACGGCAGGTTCAGGGGTACTCCAAGGGAGTTGTGCCTTGCTAGGTGGGCAAAGCGTCCTCCTTGGAGGGCCATGGCGTTCTACCCGCACAGACGTGTGAGTGCTTCCTGCATGGCGCGGGTGAGTCCATCTGCCCAGTTGTTCTCCCTGAGAGAGAACTGGATCCTGCCGAACGTGGGAGACTCAGGCTTCCCGGGGAGATCAGCCATGATCACCCACTGTAGCTGTCCACCGGGCTGGTTATTGACCTGGCCCCCGTAGAACTGAGGCGGCGAGCGTCCAAGAGACTCCGAGAGGGCATGCAGGTCCCTTTCGAAGATCAGATCTCCGCCATTCCCTAGCTGGTACACCTCGGTCTGAACAAAGGGCTCCATCTGTAGAGGCATGTATGAGTAAATGAGAAGTGCAAGTGTGCAAATTGTTAAGTTATTTGTAATCAAAACTTGAACTTATTATTTTGCAAAGATCCTCAAGGGTAAGAATATGAATATGTTTTCATAACTATTTCTCTGATTAGTTTCAAACTAAGTTTGTCAAACGTCCATTCTAAACTAGGGGCTTCTAAGGTCAAACAATGGCTCTGATACCAACTTGTCAACACCCAGATTTTTAAGTCCCGGTGCCTATTATGTCGTACATCGCAATCCCAGGAAGAATGTTGTTGCGAGACATAACAGTTGAATATCATAGAGTCATCATTTATTACAACACATAGAGTCTTGCATCCATAGATCACATGATCCAATATTACACAAATAGTTGATCTAGTGATCAACAAACATAACAAGTAGCGGAAGCGTAGTAGTAGGTGGACGATCGATCCACAGGCCAACGCTTGACGGTAGAAGCATCCTAGTTCTGATACCCGTCCTGCTGACCGTCATCCTCATAGTGTTGCTCCTCTTCATAGTCTGGCATTGGAATAGCCAGGGACACAGCCATGAGTACTTTAAGTAGTCGCAAACTAATACTAATGTAAGTACTTATCAATTTTAAGGGTTGCTAAGCTCTAGGTTTATTTGCATAAAGCCAAGTTTAGTTCATAAACATTTAGTAAAGATGCATGAATCGCTAGACTAACTCAAGTGGGAACATTAGTGTCATTCCCACCACTCTGTTGTGATTCAATTCAAAGTCACCATTCACCTTTCAAATTCAAGTCACAAGTCGTATTTTTGAAAAGATCCTGAGGACGGAACAGTATGGCCTTTCCAATCGTCCATAACCGTGGACACGGCTATTCGAATAGTTCTACACTCTGCAGAGGTGGTACACTTGTGCCACAATATTTGCAATAATCCGTCAGGGTTAACTGGCCCTGATTTACCGCACTCTGTGCGCGGATTACCAACCATAACCGTTCACTTACCTACCCTAGTATAGGCACCTCTCCCCATGAGCTTGGCCTCCCGGTGAAAACCACGGTCAACCCGGGAACTGCACAGGGCTTGGGTCGTACATTCACCTCATATTCACATCATTTCACTTGTAACAGAGGCTGCCTCGGCATAACCCCTATGATGCTTGTTTAGAGGGAACCCATACTATGGCACATAAATTTCTAGTTAAGCCCTTACCCATGTTGGGTATTGTGGGGGTACTGTTAAATTGGAATGGTATCGCATCCGAACCCAACCATCAGTTTTCGTAAAATTCACCAAGTCATTCACAAGTCATATTCACTTTCAAAATCTTTCAATAGAATGCTCCATCATTCCAAGGTTTTCACAGTCACTTCATTGCACATGTTCCCATCTAGAGTAGTAAATTCTATTTGTTAGCACTAGCAACTAGTCATGAGGGGTGCTAACTAGCTTGTCTTGCTCTAGGCTAACCTTGAGGCTCTTGTTCTACTCTAGATATAAATCCAGGTGAATCATGAATCAAAAAGTAACTTTGATAAACCAAATTTAGTAAAGCTTGTAAAGTAAAAAACTTGGGATAGGTGCATTAAGCATAAAGTACAAGTAATGATGCCTTGCTCTTGTAGAGCTTTGCATTAAGTTGGCTTGCAAGAGTATTAGCTTGCCTTGGTGGGGATAGGAGTCAAAGTTTTCCTCCTCTTCTTTAGAGTAGCCTTCCTCCTCTTGATACTCCTCGTTACTAGCGTCTATACACGAATACGGGGTACACAATCACCACCCAAACTTAAGTGCTAAGCTAAACACATCATAAATTCACACAAGCCTATGCTAACATCACATCTTAGTTAGCATGGTGATTTTCTTGGTTTTATTGTAAAGAAAAATAATTTCCTCTCATTATAATTATTTATTAATGTAGTTCTTTAATGCTTTGGAGGAAATAATTTCCTCTCATTGAATCTTATTAAGATTTAATCTCTTCAAATAATAATAAGGTATGAGTATAAGTTGACCAAGATCAACACTCCATATCTATTATTTGAGAGTGGAGATTTAAATGAGGTGCTACACCTCATGCATTTTGACATGGAAATGATTTAATGTCACTAAGTAACCAAGCATGAGGCTTATTAGACCAAGGTCAGTACCTCTATTTGAATTACTTAGGATCACAATTTAAATGAGGGAGGAGCTCTCATACTATTTAAATAAGTTTATGGGTATGTGTTAAATGGACTAGAAATGGCTCCATAGCCATTATTTGGATCTAGTTCATGATCATGCAAAACAAATATGCTATATTTTTGCATAAACAATTAGATTATGTCCAATGTGATTCATTAGAGTTGGAATCAACTCAAAATCACTTGTAGCAAAGTTTTAATATTTATTTGAAGTTAGAAAAGGCCCTGCCTTGTTATTTTTAGCAGATTAAGTCTACTACAAATTTGGACATGAGGCCAGTGGTATTGTTTAGATAATTTCATGAGCTTTCCGAATATATAAAATTGGCGAAATTTGGTTCAGTAGATTTTAAACTATTTAAATTTGAAGTGGACACCAGTATTTGAATTCAGCTAAATTAATTAAATGAAGTTTGAATTTGTGGGCCGCGCGGGAAACTAGAATGGGCCGAAACCAGAAATAACAGCACAGCGCAGCCCAACACGCATCTGGTGCGAGCGGGCCGCCTAACAAGGTAGGGGCCACGCGTCAGTGGCTCTTTAACAGCCGAAACGGTACGCGTGATGAGGTCCGTTAGATCAGAGGGAAGATCAACGGCGCACAGGGGTCATCGTCTCCGGCGAGATTCCGACGAGCTCGCAGCGTGCCTAGGGGGTCGGAGGGCGTACCAGGGTTCCCGCGGTGTTCTACTTGATGCGAGGCGGCGTTGTCGAGGGTGCTGAGGCGGCTGGTAGCAGTGGCGAGGCTCGGGGCGGCCGGTGAGCTGCGGGCTCCGGCGGCTCCGATCTTGAAATTCCGGCGATGGAGGGGGTAATTGAACTAGCTATCGATGCGAGGAGGACCAGTGGTGAGAGGGGAGGCGATGGTGTGAAGAAATGGTGCCCGGAGCTCCTCTATTTATAGCTGGAGAGGTGGTGCCGCGGGTGCTGAGAGGGGTCGATCATGGCGTGGCCGCTCCAGCGTGCGAAAGGGCGAGGCGAGGACGGCTACGTGTAGGCGTCGTCCTGGCGATGCTCGCAGCGGGCGCAGAGAAAAGGTGACGGGAGGGCTCGGGCGCATGCGATGTCTGCGGCTGTACTCGCGGCATGATTCCGACGGGGACGACGGTGACGAGGCGGCCGCAGTCGTTCGAGTGTGTCTACGCGTTAGAGGTGAGGGTGGCGGTGCTCGTTACAGGCGTAGGTGTGCAGGAGGAGGACGACATCGAGCTAGCGCGAGATGCTCTGGCGCGCTCCAGAGCGCGCTGCTGCCTGGCACGTCCTGGCATGGTGCTGGGCGTGCTTGGCCTGGCCAATGCCGTGGCTTGGCTAGTTTGGGCAGGGCATGGGCGTTGTCCTCATGCTCCAGAGATGCTTGTAGACATGGTGTAGGGGAGAGGAGGGGCTCAGCTAGCTCGAGTGCAAAGGTGGCCGGCATGGTGCACGACATGGTTTGTTTAGGCCTTACTCCACACTTTAATCGATGGTGCAAGTACTGTGATGGATGCAGGGGTTGCAGAGGAGCATGATCATCTCTGGTAAAGCATGGTTTAGGCCAAAATCCATCGTGTAATAGGGTGTAGCAAGTTTCTGGAACAGAGCCTGCAAGGTGTTCGGCACAATGCCCGCAAGAACTTTTTTGATGAATTTTGGAAATCTTTTTGGTACATCTCATTTATATAATTAAAGTGAAGGATTGGTGGTGGTGGGGTTCATGTTGGAGTTGATTTGCAAAAATTCCAATGTGAGGTGATCTTGTTTTCAATTTCGGGTTCCATCTTGGCACATCATTTCTGGTCAACCTAGTCAACTCTAGCCATGGTGGTCAACACCAACATTGTTCAACATCACTTGGTCTTGGATGAGGTGGCCTTAGTTGACCAAGTCTGGTTTAGGAATAGAAAGATAAAGAGGGGCAAAGTGGTGAAGAAATTAAAATTGTGACATATGACCATTATCATATGTGTGAAGGTTTTGAGAATTTCTTTGGTTTGATTCTTGTTTCTTTGATGCAATTGTATTTGTTTATCATATATATGTATTCTACAAGCAAGAGATCAAGCAATGATGGCCTTAGATGAAGATTTGCAATTTGGCCTAAGTTGTATGTGAGTGATAATTGGGATTTTCTTTATTTCTTCTATTTTTCTCAAGGTAGGGTTAGGTGATCTTAGTTTAGGGTTTAATAGCAAGAGATCAACATACTAACACTCATCATGGCAATTGCACAAAAGAAATTCACTCATATGCATGAAACTATATGTGACACTATATGCATGAGCAAAGTTTTTGTTTGTTGTGAAATTTGAGTAATTGAAGTATCTCTTTTCTTTATTTATTACTGAAAACTTGGGCTGTTACAATAACTATCACATGAAACATTCTTATCATGAGCTACATGCATAAAATTATTACGCTCCACATAAGCATAGTCATTACTATTAATTGTAGTGGGAGCAAATTCAATAAGATAGCTATCATTATTATTCTCATCACCATAACCAGCTTCCCCAAGCTTAGAATTTTCCATAGCATTAGCAACAATGGTGTTCAAAGCAATCATACTAATAACATTTCCATTAGCATGTATATAAAGTTCCATAGGTTTTTTAATTTTCTCTTCAAACACCTCATGTCCTAACTCAAGATAAATACTATAAAGATCTCTAATATTTTTGTTGTTTTCCATTAAGCCTAACTAGTGAAATAAAAACAAGAAACAAAAAGATATAATTGCAGAATCTAAAGGAAATAGCTTAGAGCACTCACACACGCAACAGCTATAAATAGCTTAGTAGTCGGAGGATGTGAATACCTTTTACCTTACCTCCCGACAACGGCGCCAGAAAATAGCTTTATGTCTACGCACGCTTCTATTCCTGTAGATGTTGGGCCTCCAAGAGAGAGGTTTGTAGAACAGCAACAAGTTTCCCTTAAGTGAATCACCCAAGGTTTATCGAACTCATGGAGGTAGAGGTCAAAGATATCCCTCTCAAGCAACCCTGCAATTAAGATACAAGAAGTCTCTTGTGTCCCCAACACACCTAATACACTTGTCAGATGTATAGGTGCACTAGTTCGGCGAAGAGATAGTGAAATACAAGTAATATGGATGATTATAAGTAGTAATTGCAATCTGAAATAAAGATAGCAGCTAGCGAACATGTAGCAAAACTTGTTGGAAACGGTGTTTCAATGCTTAGAAACAAGGCCTAGGGATCATACTTTCACTAGTGGACACTCTCAACAATGATCACATAATTGAATAAATAAATGCTATTCTCAAACACTCTCTTGTTGGATAAGAAACACCATTCATTGTAGGGCTACAAGAGCACCCTCAAGCCGGAGTAAACAAGCTCCACAACTTCATAAAGGAATCACACACGTGTTACCACCCGATTTTGGCCAAATCAGGAGATGGGCTGTAAGTGAAGATGGGCTTAGAAGATTACACGTGGAGCATCTTTGAAGCGGCTTTGTGCTTAAGAGTTTGGGCTTAATTGCCCGTGTATCTGTAACATATTAGATCGCTTTGTAACTTAGATTAAAAGATAGAGTCTGGCCCGTGCACGGTTAGGTGCACGCCTCAATTAGAAAGTCCCTTGGACTATAAATATGTATCTAGGGTTATCGGAAAAGGAGGACAATCATCGTTCAACCAACACAAACCAATCTCGGCGCATCGCCACCCCTTTCCTACGAGGGTTTCTACCGGTAAGCATCATGCTGCCTAGATCGCATCTTGCGATCTAGGCAGCATAAGCTTCATGTTGTTCATGCGTTGCTCGTACGAAGCCTTTTTGATGGCGAGCAACGTAGTTATCATAGATGTGTTAGGGTTAGCATTGTTCTTCACGTAATATGCTACCGTAGTGCAACCCTTGCATATCTAGCTGCCCTTACGTCTATCCGACGTAAGGGCAGCATCTTGCTTGATCATGCTTAGTAGATCCGATCCGTTATAGTTGCTCCTTGATCCATAGGATTAGTTTAATATCTGCATAGTTAGGCCTTATGCTGGGGTCGGACGATCCGGTAGTGCGTTAGGCGTTGTTTACCGTCCCTGCGAGGGATGTTCCGGGAAACAACGTATGTTGGTTTTTAGGCCTCTCGTAGGGGTAGTTTGCATCACCTCTCGTAGCTGCTAGGCCCGATCGCACGTAGGACGTCCGATTATGCGGTGAAAACCCTAAACTGTCGTTGATCGTTTTAGCTTTGTCTGATCAAGCAGGATCCCCATGCCATTGCTAATCCATCAAGGACCATGGGGCGATCGGCTCTTTGAGCCGATCCACAGGGAAACCTGAGAGCCGATAAGGGCTCGTATTTAACGTGCACGTGTCTACCATGCAGGAACCATCGAAGCACTAACACCTTCCTGACCAGGTCTAGGTCAGGTGGCACGCCCTAGCAACCGCCAGGACATTGGCCAGAAGATTTGCGGGACGACGCGAGGTGCCGGGATCCACTAAGCGGCCCTGGGAGCTTCCCGGCTCTTCGTGTTGCTTAACCAAAGCCCGTCGGGGGTTTTGGAGGGTAACACATTCTGGCACGCCCGGTGGGACCCTCTTCTGCAACATCCACGTCAACATCGACATCCGAGATGGCAGAGGAGCAGATCACGTACAAGGATCTCCCTGCGGAGCACAAGAAAAAATGCGATGAGCTACACACTGAAGCCGAACTCATCGGCTCCTCTGAGACAACCCGTTCTCGCAACATCAAGCTCAGAGGAGACACGTGTCTGTCGCATGGCGTCAATACAGTGGATCTCAGCCACTCTATAAGGGAGCCAGGGTTCTCCTTTAGTGTCAATATGGCTAGGCTGGTGAACTGCCATAGCGCGGACAAGAGAGCCACTCTCGTGGCAAAGATAAAGACGAGGCCGTTCCACGCGACCGGCCCCAAGATGACGATAGACGGTACCTAACCGAGGAGGAGGTGAGAAGCGTGCGGTATCAACGCCCATTATCCGTGCATCTCCTCAACAAATACGGGCAGCAGTACGACCGACGTCGCCGCTACGACGACGATGATGAAAGATATCGTCGGTCTGATGCAAACAGGAGGTATCGTCAGGATAACAGAAACATCGACGGGTACGAACGTCGCGCCAGAGGGAGGTCTAGGGAACAAGACAACGTGGATCAGCACTGGAACTGTCCCTTCTTCAAACATTGCTGGGACTCAGGAATGAGTCGATTGCCAACAATCGAGAACTGCCCAGAGTGCAAACAGCGAAGGAGAAGGACAAACGAAGCTTCAGTGTTCGAGCGTCTAGGACCTCTCCCACCACATGACAAGCGAGCTGAGTCATCTCAAGAAGAAGACTTTGAGGAGTCGATGGAGAAGAAGATAGGTATCACCGACCAAGGTGGTGATGGACTCAGCCATTCTCGGAGCGTAGAGTGCAGCGGCGAAACCTGAAGAAGCCGAGGCACGCACCTGTACACGTTGAGAAGAGCGCGGCCCGATCCGCGAAAATTCAGCAAACATTGGAGACGAAGGCGCGCCCGCCAAAGAAAGTATGGCGCCCAAACAGGCGAAAGCCGATGCAGGTGATGCCGATGCAGACATCGGCCGATACAAACATGGTATTCATACTCCGTTTCGCGCTCCAAGCGACGAGGAAGTTTCGTGGCTCAATTCGATCGCGGTCCACGACCAGTTATTTTTGAAAAGCCACGAGATAGAAGCTACAGCATCTGAAAGCCCTATACTTGAAGGGTTACATCGATGGGCAGCCTGTCAGCAAGATGTTGGTTGATACCGGAGCGGCAGTCAACATAATGTCGTATTCCATGCTACGTCGTTTGGGGCATTCCAAGCGACGATCTGATCAAGACCAACATCACATTAAGCGACTTCAACGGCCGTCGAAGCGAAAGGTGTTCTAAATGTGGAGCTCACTGTAGGCCGGAAGACCATACCTACCGCGTTCTTCATCGTTGACAAAAAAGCAATTACGTCCTATTGGGAAGGGACTGGATTCATGCTAACTGTTGTATCCCGTCTACAATGCACCAATGCATCATACTGGGATGGAGATGAAGTGGAAGTCGTTCAGGCGGATGACTCAATCGAGATATCATTAGCTGCCATGAGCGTGTGGGAAGCAGATGACCAAGAGCCGCTCTGGGATCAGTTTAGAGGGTTGTGAGCGCATCGAAGCCTCGAAAAATGGGGTAAGGCTGGTTTTATCCACCGGCCTAACGGAGTAGCAGGTCCAAGACATTGGACATACGTGGCAAGGCCGATCCCTGAGATCGGCCCTCAAAAAATAAAAGCAAAGGATCTTATCGCCAGCATGCCACGTAGTTACAGCGGAAATCCAAGAAGTTGCAAACCATCGCCAAAGCATTGCAACGGAAAAGGAGGCCGATTCCCGCAATCGGCCAAAATTATCCTCAACATCCTTTTGTCTGTGTTCAGATCCAACAGATGCCTGAAGAGCCGATACCATCAAGTACTTGACAGAATCGGCTCGGGGGGCACATAGATGGATGAGATAAGAGGATACGAAGCTGAGGATGCATGCCAAATGCCCAGCAGCTCAAGGTTTAAAAGTAGAAAAATCCAAAAATTCTGAGCACAGCCGATGCGTAGACATCGACTTAAGAATTAAAAGCCGATGCACGGCCATCGACTCAAGGGATACACTGCACAAGCAAGCCTAATGGAGCAGTCACCGAGGTAAGGTTTCTACATGAAGAAATTCCTCGGAATGGTTGGTAGCTCCGTTGGCAAATCCTCGAGGTCAGCAGCGCCTGCGTAAGCATGCAGATCAGATTCAGCCAATGAACATTCAATTGGCTGTGGCATCCTCCTAGGGCTTGACCAAGGTGGCAACTTCATCGACGTCACCAGAACGCATTAGTCTGATCCTTCCAAAACCTTTCCGACCTCCTTGAGCGTAAGCGTTCTTGCCCTGTTTTAATGAAAAGCTGGAGTAGCTCGGGGGGCAGCTCGCTTTGAAACATCGATGATCTGGAGAGCCGATTTTGTTGAATTCAGCTAGCACAGCACTACAGTTGGGAAGCCAATGATGGCCCATTCGGCTGGTCCACTTTTATCCTCGCCTCGACTGAGGCTCGGGGGGCAGCTCGCCCTCAAGGTTCCTTGTTCTGTGGAGCCGATTTGGTTGAAATCGGCTTGCTCCGCATCACAACTCGTTGAGAGATGGTGAATTATTGCAGAAGAGAACTGCTGGAGTTGATGAAGAGGAAGCAACGATCGTTGATGGGCTCTGGACCAGTTGTGGCTGCAAAGAAGTGAAGCATCACAAGGACCGTTGTGGGCGAATAGTACCTGTCCCGCAAAAGTGTTAGCTTCAGTAGCGGAGTTGTTATAACGACGGTCCTAGAATCTCCTGAAGGCAAAGAGGATCTGGAAGACGAGGATGCCGCTAAAGTCCAACATGCCGTTCAGTTGGATCTGCATTTCCAGGACCTGGGGTTTGCACGGTTGTGGCTCGACCGGGAATTGAGGGTCCGGATGGATCTACCTCGAATTTGTCATGAGAGTCCGATGCACTGCCATCGCTCATTGAGCTCGACCGAATTACAATGCAGGCTCGGCACGAAAGGCAATCGGCTAAATTATCATGAAGAAGGTCGGCAAAATCTGTTGGGGAAATTCTTCATTTGATAAACTAGATTTCTTACATAAAGAGCTGATTGCTCTCAAAAGGAGGTCCTAGGGGGTACATTGTCTACTACTGCTGGCCCTAGGCTAAGATCCTATCTAGGGGCCGTTGCTGTCGTCGTCGCCGCCGTCATCATCGCCGCCGGCACCGCCCCACCGCCTGCCGTCGCGCCGTAGCGACCACCGGGACCCTCGTTGTCCTCGTCCTCCGGCCGCTCGCATCGCCGTCGGTCGCTGAGGTTCCCGGCCGGCGTGGGCGCTGGCGGCTCATCGGAGGAGCTGTCATCTTCTTCCTCCTCTTTCTCCTCCGCCTCCTCGGAGGAGGGGCCCCGTCCCAGGGAAGGTGGTCGCCGTCGTTCTCCACCGCTTCCTCATTGGCAAGGAAGCGAGGTCGCTCCCCGTCGGCCGGGGACCGGTCGTTTTCGACTCGATGGAGAAGTTGTGGCTCGGATCGTCCCCGGCCTCGATGGCGTGGCGGGTGTTGGCCGCATGGGCCTCCACCGGGTCCCACTCCGGCGTCGGCTCGCGGAAGGGGGAGGACTGCAGAAGAACCCGATGAGGAGGAGGAAGAAGACATATTGGTCGTCGAGGGCTTTTGGAAGTACTAGTGCGAGGAGGATGAAGAAGGGAACTACAGGAAGTGGCCAAATAAAAAGGGGATATAACGATTTAATGCCTAAGCAGCCCAAGGACGTGGTGCCGAACCGTCAAGTCGGTGGGAGTTGAGAAGGCAAGACGTCATCATGAAGAAAACTCAACGGTTCTGCCATGACATGACCCTTCGAAGGAGACAGATGGTTTTGCAATTATCATTATCAAAACCAGGGGGGCATGTGTTACCACCCGATTTTGGCCAAATCAGGAGATGGGCCGTAAGTGAAGATGGGCTTAGAAGATTACACGTGGAGCATCTTTGAAGCGGCTTTGTGCTTAAGAGTTTGGGCTTAATTGCCCGTGTATCTGTAACATATTAGATCGCTTTGTAACTTAGATTAAAAGATAGAGTCCTCCTGCACGGTTAGGTGCACGCCTCAATTAGAAAGTCCCTTGGACTATAAATATGTATCTAGGGTTATCGAAAAGAAGGACAATCATCGTTCAACCAACACAAACCAATCTCGCGCATCGCCACCCCTTTCCTACGAGGGTTTCTACCGTAAGAATACGCCTAGATCGCATCTTGCGATCTAGGCGCATAAGCTTCATGTTGTTCTGCGCTGCTCGCATCAAGCCTTTTGATGGCGAGCAACGTAGTTATCATAGATGTGTTAGGGTTAGCATTGTTCTTCACGTAATATGCTACCGTAGTGCAACCCTTGCATATCTAGCTGCCCTACGTCTATCCAGACGCAGGGCAGCATCTTGCTTGATCATGCTTAGTAGATCCGATCCGTTATAGTTGCTCCTTGCATCTCCAGGATTAGTTTAATATCTGCATAGTTAGGCCTTATGCTGGGTCGGACGATCCGGTAGTGCGTTAGGCGTTGTTTACCGTCCTGCGAGGGATGTTCCAGAATCAACGATGTTGGTTTTTAGGCCTCGTAGGGGTAGTTTGCATCACCTCTCGTAGCTGCTAGGCCCGATCGCACGTAGGACGTTCCGATTATGCGGTGAAAACCCTAAACTGTCGTGGATCGTTTTAGCTTTGTCCCGATCAAGCAGGATCCCCATGCCATTGCTAATCCATCAAGGACCATGGGGCGATCGGCTCTTGAGCCGATCCACAGGGAAACCTGAGAGCCGATAAGGGCTCGTATTTAACGTGCACGTGTCTACCATGCAGGAACCATCGAAGCACTAACACCTTCCTGACCAGGTCTAGGTCAGGTGGCACGCCCTAGCAACCGCCAGACGTTGGCCGAAGATTTGCGGGACGCGAGGTGCCAGGGATCCACTAAGCGGCCCTGGGAGCTTCCCGGCTCTTCGTGTTGCTTAACCAAAGCCCGTCGGGGGGTTTTGGAGGGTAACAACACGATGCACACATTGTCACCATCACACAATGGAGAGTGACACCGGGGTTCATATTAATGTAACCTCTAGAGTGCATAATAGACAAGAGTAACATCTACATATTCAACTAGATTACAAAGCTCGTGATCACTTAAAGATCACACCATGGGAGAGAGAGATGAACCACATAGCTACTGGTAGAGCCCTCAGCCTCGGGGGAGAACTACTCCCTCTCCTCATCATGGGAGACATCAACGACGATGAAGATGGCGGTGGTGTCGATGGAGATGGATTCCGGGGCACTTCCCCGTCCCGGCGGCGTGGACAGAGACTTCTGTCCCCGAACTTGGCTTCGCGATGGCGGCGGCTACGTAACTTTTTGTGGAGGAAGACCGATTCCCCTAGGGTTTTTACTGAAGAATATATAGGCGGAAGAGGGGTGGAGTCCCGAGGGGGCCACCCCATAGGGCGGCCAGAGGTGGGCCGCTCCCCTATGGTGTGGCCGCCTCGTGGCCCCCTTCGTCTCTCCTTCGGTGTTCTGGAAGACTCGTGGAAAATAGGGCCGTGGGCTTTTTTCATCCAATTCCGAGAATATTTGTAAACTAACTTTTCTGAAATCAAAAACAGAAAACAGAACTGCACTTGCATCTTGTTAATAGGTTAGTTCCAGAAAATGCATAAAAATGATATAAAGTGTGAACAAAACATGTAGGTATTGTCATAAAACTAGCATGGAACATCAGAAATTATAGATACGTTGGAGACGTATCAGCGTTAACCCATCAAGATTCTCGACTGCCACGACCTTTGTGAAACCACGTGAAACTTCATTTTGTTGGATATGGACTTGATCTATAGCATTCAATTGGCAACTCTTTTTAACAAAAGACAATCAATCTTAATATGTTTGATCCTTGCATGAAATACCGGATTTGCTGACAATTAGGTGCCACCTAAATTATCACACCATAAATATTGTTATTTTTTTCTTTAGTAGAACACCAAGTTCACCAAGCAATGCCTCAACCCATCTCAACTCAGCCATAGCATAAGTGAAACCTTGTATTCAGCTTCCGTACTAGACCTTGATATTGTAGCTTCTTGGATCCATGAGACCAAATATGGTCAAACGAATATAGCAAAGCCTATATCATCAAGACAGCCTCCCTAATCTGCATTTGGATAAGCACTGACCAAACTAGAGGATGACTTTTGAAAAGTGGGTCCAAATTCCTAACTACCTTTACAAAATCGTAAAATTCTTTTGGCATCTGCTTAGTGATCTGTAGGTGCATGTAAATACTAACGTACCTTGTTAAGGTCTGGTTAATGTAATACTCCCTCCGTTCCTTTCTATAATGCCTATTGTTTTTTCGCATTTGTTTCAGAATATAAGAGTAAAGCTATGTTTTTTTTGCAAAGAACCCCTTCCACCGATCAGGTCAAGTCCAGAAAATCTGGAAACCAATCTGGTCATGTATTTCTGAGCTTTGTTTTCAGTTTCCTATTTTGTCTGTGATATCGCTAGGGAGTTTTGTGTCAAAAAAACGGCTCCCGCTAATTTCCGTGCCAAAAAACAATAGGCACCATAGAAAGGAACGGAGGGAGTATATTGTAGAGAACGAACAATGCATCTACATTGTGCACTATAACCTGGACCAAGGGGAGTTCCTTCGGTTAAGGAGAGCTTTTCACAAGAGGATAACAATATATGAGAGGATGTGATTTTGTCATACCGACTTTGGCAAGAAGATCAGATGCATATTTTTCTTGAGCATAAGTAAGCCACCATGTATTTCCTTTACTTCGATCCGATCCCATGAAGTGAAGATTATGTTACTCATTGGGAGCAAAATTGTCAATGTGATCGTAAAGAAGTGTAGAAATGGCCTGATCGGATGAACTTGTAACTATAATTCCTCAGCATAGATTAAAACAAAAATCATGATGGATGTGTTTTTATAAAGAAAGAGTGAAGTATCAGCCTTGGAAGCAGTGAAACCAAGATCATGCAATATTGTACTAATCCTGAAATACCATGTTCGACGGGCTTGATTGTGACCATAAAGAGCTTTGTCAAGTTTGCATATAAGAATTGGAGTTTAAGGATTTTCAAAAGCAGGCAAAGGGGTTGCTTCATGTAGACCTCCAGTTCCGGAATGCCATGCAAGAATGGGTTCTTGACATCAAATTTTCGTAAACTCCAGGAACCAAAAATAACAACTGAGAGAACAAGTATAATGATGGCTGTCATTATGAATGGTAGCCTCCAATATTCGTCGAAGTAAAAGTAAGACAGTTTCAATGCCCGACGCGGTTCTCGCGGACATAATCGCACACGGTTGATCGTCGTCTGCACGGAGCGAGGCTGCAACGAGTACGGGTCCGTGTCCTATGGCGACGCATGTGCTAGGGCTGAGTCCATCGGCGCCGTTTGTTGTGTCCGGCGGCAAGGCTGGTGCCGTGGCTGAGGCCAAATCACCTGGACATGCCCTTTTCTTTCACTTCTTGAGTGTGTTGGGTGTTAGGTATTGTAGCTATGCTATGTGGCTGATGGATACATGCAATGGAGTTTTAAGGGTGTTATGTGTGGTGTTGTAGCTATCTATCTATCAGTTCTTGGACGTGATCGATGTATAGCTAGCTAGCTTGGGCAATCGAGTTTCTATTTTTGAATTGTTGATGAGCTGATGGATGATTTTGTTATGTTGGAAGTTTGTCCGATGGCCCCCGTAACAAGTTGATTTGTTAAATTAGGCCAACCCGCCTGGCCCATGACTTAAATGGACCGGTCTAGTTATTTTGTTGAATAGCCAAACCTTGCCTGCTTACCCCGCCCATCCTCTCTAAAAAATAAGCTAGCCCAGCCCGAAAACTATATGGGCCGGCTCAATATTTATTATTGCGCCGGCATGTTTAAGGTGTGACAGGTCTTATGTGGGTCTATCATCTACCATGGGTTTTCAGCCGGTTAATGACGTTACCGACAAGTTAACAACACGTGTCAGTTAGCATGACGTCAGCAGTCAACGGCCTCCCGAAAATATTTTGCCATGGAACGATTTTTCGTTTCCAACGGGCACCCAAACACGATGAACTGTAAAATCCGCGGTGCATCCTTAGGTAACGCGATATGCACTACATAAATCATATCGTCGACTTAGACTCATTAGCGATAAAAAACCCCCTTGGCCGATAAAAAATTGACGTTATAGATAACAACTTTTTTTTGTAGTGTGTCAGGAACACACACGGTAGAGTACATAAAAACCGTTTGCGACATGCCTCCTTATCGCAAATGGTTTCTGTAAACTTAGCGTGTGCGACAACATATCCGGTCGCACACAGTTCCAAAAACAAGAGGTATTAGCATCCAGGGTACATTAACTTGCACAAAAGGAGCAAATTAGTATACAAACTTGAAAAGGGAGGCACTGTGGTACACCAACTTGCAATGCTTTGCATAAATCATACAAAAGCAATCTGGAAGTAGCCACATAGGATCAAGTGATTAGCAGAAAACCCCTCTAAACTAATACAAACCACATGATTTCATTGTGTGTATACATGGCATTGGCAAATTAGGAGGATCTTTGTATCATCCAAATTAAAGCCAGCACTTGGTCGATTTGGATTCGAATCGCACGTCCTCCGTGCCTACTCGCCCGCACTTGCCATTGTCGTCGTCTCGCATCTCACGTTGACCCCTGCATGTACGATTCTCATCTCCCCTTTTCCCATGGCGGACGAAGCATACTACCGCGCGTGGAAGATGCAGGCCCCAGACTACGGTCAGCCTTTGTCATGCTTCTCCCCTCAACTAATTCCATGGCTTCATGTCATTGTAGCCGGTGTACCTAGTCATGATCGGCTAGGGTTCTTAGCCGCCATGATTGATGAACCATGAATTTTGATGGTTGATATAGATTGTTAGAACTAGATAACATGTTACCCCAATTTCCCTTTAATTTTCATGTTTTGGGTTACTGACGGTTTCGTCTTGTTGATCGTTGGAAGTAGAAGTGATTATTTTTTAGCAGCTCACATATGGCTGCCAACACGTGAGCAGGTTCATTACATTTACTATACTGGTACTTCATTTGGTACTCAATGAAGGACGTAGAGATCAGGACCTTTGCCTCTCTTAATAGGGTACCAAGCTGAGCATAGTTCTGGCTGTTTGACTGAACGAATCCAATTTTCAGAATATACTAGTTTCGACACTTGCTTTTTCCTCATAAACTCGTCACATTCCCCTGTATGTTTCTTCACCGAATACTGTAGGTCATCTAGAGACTGCACTTTCTGTTCATACGACACTTTCTAGAAACACTAATACAGAGAATTTAGTACATTCAGTAACATTTAGGGAGATCACTGAAGAAGGCCTTTATCCAAGTATGTTTAGTAACATTCAGTAATATTGACTGCACTTTCTATTCATACAGTAGTGACAGAACTTCATCTAGAAACAATAATGAATACTGATAATTTAGAAGGTTTGATCTCACATGGTCCAAGTATTTATAATGTAGTAGTTGTTTTAGTGAAGATATCTTAGTTTCCGATCAATTTAGGAAATTTTTAGTGGTTGTCCTGTTTCATTGTCAGTTATTACTGAATTTTGTGCTACAACCACTTTGGTCCTGTACTTTGCGTCTAACAGGCTTTCTTCTTAATTTATTAAGTGATTTTGAATACAAACTTCAGCCTCCATATTGGTTGTACTGTATTGATGCAAAAGAACTAAATTGACTGCCAACTAGAAATGAATGCCCTGTTGATAACGCGTGAAGCACACGTCCGTTGGGAACCCCAAGAGGAAGGTGTGATGCGTACAGCAGCAAGTTTTCCCTCAGTAAGAAACCAAGGTTTGTCGAACCAGTAGGAGATGAAGGCCACGTGAAGGTTGTTGGTGGAGGAGTGTAGTGTGGCGCAACACCGATTGCCAACGTGGAACCTGCACAACACAATCACGATTTTCCCCAACATAACAGTGAGGTTGTCAATCTCACCGGCTTGCTGAAAACAATGGATTAAACGTATGGTGTGGAGAATGATGTTTGTTTGCGAAGAACAACAGAGAACATAGATTGAGATTGTATTTCAGATGTAAAAGAATGGACCGAGGTCCACAGTTCACTAGTGGTGTCTCTCCAATAAGATAAATAGCATGCTAGGTGAACAAATTACAGTGGGCAATTGACAAATAAAGATTCATATACATATCATGATGATCACTATGAGATTTAATCAGGGCATTACGACAAATAACATAGACCGCCATCAGCATGCATCTATGCCTAAAAAGTCCACCTTCAGGTTAGCATCCGCACCCCTTCCAGTATTAAGTTGCAAACAACAGACAATTGCATTAAGTATGGTGCGTAATGTAATCAACACAAATATCCTTAGACAAAGCATTGATGTTTTATCCCTAGTGGCAACAGCACATCCACAACCTTAGAACTTTCTGTCACTGTCCCAGATTCAATGGAGGCATGACCCCACTATCGAGCATAAATACTCCTCTGGAGTTACAAGTATCAACTTGGCCAGAGCCTCTACTAGCAACGGAGAGCATGCAAGAACATAAACAACACATATATGATAGATCAATAATCAACTTGACATAGTATTCTATATTCATCGGATCCCACCAAACACAACATGTAACATTACAAATAGATGATCTTGATCATGTTAGGCAGCTCACAAGATCTAAACATGATAGCACAAGAGGAGAAGACAACCATCTAGCTACTGCTATGGACCCATAGTCCAAGGATGAACTACTCACGCATCAGTCCGGAGGCGGGCATTGTGATGTAGAGCCCTCCGGTGATGATTCCCCTCTCCGGCAGGGTGCCGGAGGCGATCTCCTGAATTCCCCGAGATGGGATTGGCGGCGGCGTCTCTGGAACTTTTTCCGTATCGTGGCTCTCGGTAATAGGGTTTTCGCGACGGAGAGTTTAAGTAGGCGGAAGGGCAGAGTTGGAGGCGGTGCAGGGGCCCCACACCATAGGCTGGCACGGGCCCTATGCAGGCCGCGCTGTCCTGTGGTTACGGCCCCTCGTGGCCCCACTTCGTATGCTCTTCGGTCTTCTGGAAGCTCCGTGGAAAAATAAGACCCGGGTGTTGATTTCGTCCAATTCCGAGAATATTTCATTTGTAGGATTTTGAAACCAAAACAGCAGAAACAAAGAAGCCTTCGGCATCTTGTTAATAGGTTAGTGCCGGAAAATGCGTCAAAACATCATAAAGTGTGAACAAAACATGTAGGTATTGTCATAAAACTAGCATGGAACATAAGAAATTATAGATACATTGGAGACGTATCACCTGTGAGGTACAATTATCAATAATAGGTTATTATTCTGTCCAGACTCCACATCGCATTCGTAGTAAAAAAATCATGATTCGTTGTATTGTGCTTTGCACTATTCTGAAATTTTCTAACTTGTTTCATATACTTTATTTATGAAGGTGGAAACCCTGATAGATTTTCAGTCGAGATTTTTCACAATGGTTTCTTTTCTGGATTGCATGAAGACCTGCTGTACATTGATGGCAGTCAAGATTTCTTTGATAATTGCAATGTTGACACTTGGTCCATTCTCTGGATACATGATTTTCTGTCAAAACTACGTGTTCAAATGGATGAGAAGATGCAAGTGTTCTGGTGTAAGCCTGAAAAAGATTTCAGTGAAGGGCTAGTTTGCATTGAGAATGATGCTGATATTGTGTCAATGATAGAAGCTGCGAGGGTGCATAAGACAATGTGTTTTTTTGTTGATCACACAAACATTGTGAAGAGCATGAGAAGTGATGTGCTAACCAATAGTAGGATTTAGGAAGATGTAGTGGAGCATGAGCAGAATGCAAGAGGCAGAGCTGTTGACAATGAGCACAATGCAACTGGTAGAGGGGTTGAGAATGAGAGGATGGACATAGACATGGCAGACATGGCTCCAACTTGTGAAAAGAAGAGAAGAGGCAAGCAATCTTTTGATGAGGCAGTAGATGAAGAGACTGATTCAGATTTTTATGACACTGATTTTGATGTTGAGGACGGTGATGATGACATATTTTTTGCTACTGTCGACAGAAGTGTGAATGACAATAATGAGCCATTGTATCATCGAATTAGACGGTGATGTTGGCCTTGAGAATGACAATTTACAGTTGACAAAAGAGCAAAAGGAGGAGCTGCAGTACAAGTTCAAACAGTTCAATGCAGAAGTGGACATGGAGCAACCTGTTTTTAAATCAGGGATGATTTTTGCTAATGTGAAGGAATTAAGAGCAGAAATTACAACGTACATTGTGAAGGAGAGAGTGAAAAATAAGAAAGTGAGAAATGAGAGTGGCAGAATACATCTTGTCTGTCTTGGTGACTGTCCAGTTGGCAATTGCTCCTGGTTTTTGAAGGCAACATGCGGTAACATGAAAGAAGCTATGGTTGTGAAGAATTATTGTGGAAAACATGTGTGTGAGAGTATGGGAATTGAAGGCTTTGACAGCTACTTTTCAGACAAAGTACTTCATTGATGAGTTTAGAGACAATCAAAATATGGATTTGCAGACATTTGCAACTAAGATTCAAAGAAAGTTCAACATGTGTCCAAATAAGTGGAAGCTAATAACAGCAAGGAAGCAAGCACTTATCAAAATCCATGGTGCTGAGGCAGAACAATTCAGTTTGTTGAGGGATTATGGTCATGAGCTGACCAAAAAGAACCCTGGATCTAAACTTTTTCTTAGCACAAATCAGTCAAATGAGAATGGAGAATTGAAGGAGCATTTGGCAACATTGTATTGGTCTTATGATGCTTGTAAGAGAGGATTCTTGGAAGGATGTAGGCCTCTTATTTGCATAGATGGTGGTCACATAAAAATAAGATACAAAGGTGTGTTGCTTACTGCAGTTGGCATTGATCCAAATGACTGCATATTTCCAATTGCAATGGGTGTCTGTGAGGTAGAATGCACAAAGTTCTTGGGAGTGGTTCTTGACTACATTAAGAGACAGACCTAAACATAACCAACACCGGCAACTTCACTATCATGAGTGACAGACAGAAGGTAATTACTTGATTGCACTTACTTTTTCAAGTATATGCACTCCTGCAAGGTAGTTGACAAATTCAGTTTATATGCCTAAAATGTGTTATATTTTATTGTGTAGGGCCTCATTAAGGCAGTGCAGTCTGTGTTCCCAGATTCAGAGCACATGCATTGTGTGAGGCACATTTATCAAAATTATCACAAGAAGCACAAAGGAGAGACACACATGCATTGTGTGAGGCACATTTATCAAAATTATCACAAGAAGCACAAAGGAGAGACACTGAAGAATGATCTCTGGGAAATTTCAAGGTCAGCCAACATTCCATCCTGGCAGAAGCATATGGACAAGCTAGAGGCTGATAGTTCAACAATAAAAAAGGACATGCACAATACATGGAAGAGAAAAATACACCAGGAGTCCATGCTGAAGATGAGAATGGAGATGTTGACAATCCAGCAATATTGTAGGTTCTTCTTTGCCCTCAGTAAATGCCTTTCCATTATGTGTCCTCATTAACTATATCTTTTTTTCACAGCACATATTTCCACAGAATAGAAACCCTGCTATGGATCCTTCTCAGCAACCTGAAATGATGGTTTGTAGGATGGGCCAGGAGGTAAAACTCTTACATAATGCAAACATTAAATTCATAATAATGTGGCTGCTTCTGACTCTCCTATTTTTTGCAATCATGACAGAAAAGAGCACATATATCTATCCCTAGGTGCATTCTACCACTGCCCGAAGAAAGTGCCTTTATTGCAGCTGAGAGAAAAGCTATGCCAGCTGTAGGTGGGAGAGTGACCACTACCCAAGCTAGAGGTGCGATAATGGGAGGAGGAAGAGGCAGAGTGAATGCAGGGTCTCCGAGAGGGAGAGTAGGAGGAGCATCAAGGAAAGGTAAGAAAAGAAAAGAAGGGGATATAGAAACCATTGCTAGAGGCAGAGCTAGAGGAAATGTAAATGGAAGAGGCCATGGAAGGGGAGCTACTTCTTCTACCAATGCATAGGCAGAGAAGAGGGCACAATACAATACAGGACCAAGCAGTGCTCACCATCTGCTATTTGGTGATGAAGATATTGAACAGAGAGCAAGAAGGGCTTCATTGTCTGATCTAAATGAAGATGTGCCCTTTGATGAGGTGCAGATTTCACAAAATGCACCATAATGATCAATAATGGCAAAGCTTGTGTTCACCAAAATATTTGTAATCTTAATTTCCTCATGAAGTTTCTACTTTCTTAGCCTAAAAGTGTTAGTTCAGCTATGAACTTGGATGTTACTGTATTGTTCTCAAATTATAGTTTCTGCAACTTGGAATATTGTGCAAGTGAATCAAGAATATTTTCTGCAAAAATAATTGGTAATATGGTCTCTAGAATGTTACTGTTCTCCTATTTTTACTTATTTGGTAATTACAGTAACCATGTGCATATTGAGCTTTCTGGCTAGATAGCACAAACTCAAGATAAAGTGACAGAAATAAGCAATACATTTATTCACAATAGGTACATTGGTACAAACACAACACCATTACATTGATACAAATGCCAGACTTGTATTCTTGTTCTTGTTCATCTCTATATTTGGTACAAACACAATACAATTCTGCCACTCTCCTCTAGAAAAATCATCTCTGTACTTTGCTACATCTTGTCCATGGTTTAACTGAAACCTTCTCTGCAAAGTGCTTCTTCTATGCATCTTGAATCCCCGATTCTTTTCTCTCCAGCACAAGGGCAGTGACAACCCAATACCGCTCGATGTAGTGCTGGCCTCCGCGCTGCTCGTCGACCAGCAGCATCCACGTCGCCACACGTCGAACAGCAGCATCCGCGTCGTTGCTCGTCGCCAACCGGCATCCGCATCGCCGCTCGCCGCCCACCAGCCTCCGCATCGCAGCTCGTCGCCCAGCGGCCTCCAACACGCCGCTCGTCGCCCACCAGCCTCCGAGCCGCTAGTCGCCCACCAGCCTCCGTGTCACCGCTCGCTTCCCACCAGCCTCCGCCTCGCCGCTCGCCGCCCACCAGCCTCCAGCACGCCGCTCCACGCCCAACAGCCGACGCGCCTAGCGCCCCTCCCATCCCCTCCACCGCCTTCGCCTCTCTAATATACGAACAGCAGCTTTGCCACCATGGTTATATGTCGAGCGCCTGGCTGCTGCCGTCGCTCCCCTAAGTCCATGGTTAGGGATTTCAATTTGGAAACTCTGCAGAATATACTTTTTCAGGGGAGACTGGCCTCAGTTGGAGAATTCACATTTTGTAGGGGGTTTTCCCTAGAAGTTCTGGATGGTAGTGGGGCACATTTGTCCAGCGTGGCAGTTCCTGATTGGGTTTGTATCGTTTATGCAAAGATATCACAAGTTGGTGTACCACCGCACCTCCATTTTCAAGTTTGTGTACTAATTTGCTCTTTTTATACAAGTTAGTGTACCCTGGGTGATATTACCTACAAAAACAATTTGTTTTGTTTTGGTGTATCACCCACCATTGCATCGCGACGGTTCGGTTTATCGTGTGTGGCAGCCCATTTCAGCCTTGTGTGACGGCCGATCTGTACTAATGAACTCATTGCAATTCCACTTTTAAATAGGAAAATTTAAGGTTTTCTGCGCACTTAAGTGGTGTATTTGGCGCCATATTTGAATGACTTGAGAATAAATGACCTCTCAAGCATGTTATATTTCTGAAGAACCTCACAGTTATGCGCTCATTTGGGAACATCATTCATTCATTTGGTACAGACGATGAAACAGATGTATTACAACTCCTTAAAGGGAAACATGCATGCGGACACACTCACGGCCGAGCGACACACCGAACACCGGCTTGTTCGAAATTTCTTTGAGCACGGAAAACCAGGAAATATAGAAGAACTACTCTGGTGACATAAGAAAGCGGGGAAGTGGGAAACATAGAGGTGCCCGAGAACCATGTGCACACCAGCAATGCGAGGAGCTTGTCAGAGAGGCAAGGGGAGGACCAATGACGACACGGAGGTCACAGCACGCTTCGGCCATAGTTGGGGAAGCCGAGGATGGCAACGTCGATTTCGGGCCACCCGGCTCGCATGGCTTGATGGGAAGGACGAGGGCGAGGGAGAGCGAGGTGTCGTGGCAGCCTTATACTTGCAAAAGAGCGGTAGAGGCCGCCGCATCACCTCGCGATGGAAAGCTTGCGTGGCTGGAGGAAGATGACAAATGGCAATCTTCATAAAGCCCCTAGCTTTTCAGGATTTTCTGGAAAATTGAAAAACAGAGCTATGTTTCAATACTAATTGTTTCTTTGCAACCTTTTAAAGATTAGAAATAACACTTAAATTTGAGGAAAATATTAGCGGCCCCTCTAATTATGTTAGAGTGCCCACATATTTTGATTTTCGAAATTTTAAACAGTTTAAGTGAATTTAAAATAGAGGAAGGGTGACACACATTAGGGTTTCCACTTCAATTTTATTTGAAAAAAATTCTTAGTGAAATTTTAAATGATGCTCGTGATGCTTAATCAACTGCTAATTAGTGTTAGCTAAAGCATTTTGGCTATTTCAGTGTCAGACATTGGTGCCATGACCAAATCAGTAGGTTCATCTAATTGTACTGAATTGCAATCAACACAAACACCAGCCCCTACATCGACACTAGACCCTGTTGACAAGTTTCTGACTTGTCAATGCCTATAGATTGTAGACTAGGGTTTCGCGGAAAGTAGAGGGCAAGTAGATCTCGAAGGTTTCAGCCGAAAAAGGTGCTCGACTGCTAAAAAGCTAGGGTTGTGTTGAAAATGAATTGATCCTTTCTTTCTCCCTTGGCTCCCCCTTATACAGGAGGTGAAGTAGAGGCTTTCGTATCGTACAAGTTACAAAATAACGAGAGACTCTTTGAGTTCATCCCGTACAATTACAAATATCTTTATTCCTAATCTATCTCCATCTTCCATACCGATGCTTTATTGGGCTTCCGGGCTTTATAATCTTCGGGTCATGGGTCTTCAGCAATCCCCGGGTACCTTCTTCGGCAGGCCCATTCGGGATGCCTATGTCAGTAGCCCCCGAGATTTTGCTTGAATCGCAGAGTCGAGTAAAATCTCCGCCGTATAGCTAATCCGTAAATTTTTCGGATCATCACAACAATTTCTTCGGGACATACATATTTCGTACATGGATAATGGTAAATGGGGTTGGTTCATCTGACGGATCAGGTACCAGTCAACTACTCTCGTGGCTAACCCGCAAAAACCTACTTCAAGGTCAAGTCCCTGGACATGACCCCGGAATACTGGCGTAACTCGACATGTGCCGTTTCAGGACTTACTCATGAATCGAATTCCAGTCGTGTTTATAAGATCCATAGCTCGTCTGCTAGGATTTCTTTTTCTTCGCATCTGTTGACACGAAAAAAAGTAGCAGAGCGCATTCGGGTGCGGTTCCACGCCACACATGATAGAACCTCGGGACTTACCTTCGTAAAGTATTACGGCATCCAGAGGTTTTACCGCGGGGGATGCGCTCTGGGAATATATTGTCGAGTACCTTTATCGGCTGTTGGAATTGCCAATTTTCTCGAGTTACTTAATGATAATATCTTGTTCTCCTGATGGGAGTACATAACGAGTTATATGTAACTCGAAGATGTACGACGATAATTGGTCGCCAAATATTTTATCTTGTCATTCTCTTCCTCCGGATATTTTATCGGGTCCGCGAACAGCGCTCCCGATGGGAGTAGCCCCGAGTCTACAATCGAGTATTTATATTTGGATGTAGGCTCAGCTTACATTGTTCCTTCACTCTGTATTTTGAAATCATGACTGCTGCTTACTCTCTTTATTTTATCGGGTGTGTGACTAGTGCTCCCGATGGGAGTAGCCCCCGAGGCTACAATCGAGTATTTATACTTGGCTGCAGGCTCAACTTTTAGTACTCTCGAACAATTCCATGTTTTGACGTCCGCATTATTCTCTTATCAGAAGTATAAACGATACTTCTGATAAGAGTAGCCCCCGAGCATATGAACAAATACTTGGATTTGAACATAGGCGCCGAAGTTTCTTTATTGGGATACTCAACATTTTTGTGTCTATCTTTGACAAATCCACTCGAAATTTCTTGTCTGACGACCTCATTGCTGACGATGGCCACCACCCTTTGCATTGGAGAGCCGCGACTCCTGTTACTTCACTGTTCCGTGGGTCCAAGATCCTGCACCATCAACATGTCGCGCAAGTGGGGGACACACGTCCTCCGTAATTTCCGGCACGCGCGCAGTAACTCCCATCCAGTAACTTCCGACTAAAAAGACCATTCTACCCTTTTGGACAAGCGTAAGGCAAAAAATGCATCCCCTCTTCATCCAACGGCGCGGCAAATCAGCTCCTTGGAATAAATTTATCCCGTCGTCCTCAGTTACCCCCTTTGCCGCGCCGCACATTTTCTCCATCTCTCTTTCTGCCATTGCCGCTGCTTCAAGCTCCTGGCGCAATTGCTATTTTCGCTGCTTCCTCTTCCTCTTGCTTCTCACTGCATGGCTCGCACCAAGCGCTGCTCGTCCCGCACTCCTGACGTCGACACATCCATGGAGCAGGCCAAGATCTCCGGGTGGGAGCGCTCCAAAACCACTCCCCAGGACCAGACGATGTTGAAGAAGCTCGGCCTCTTCAACAAGGACTCCATAATCTTCCCTGGTGATGAGAGCACTCCGCGCCCTCCCATCAACTTCCGGGTAACATTTGTTGACTTTCTCTTCCGCGGCCTCTCAATTCCTCTCCATGAATTTCTCCGTGGTTTGGTATTCATCTACGGGATTCATCTTCACCAGCTGACCCCCAATTCCATTTTGCACATTTCCATCTTTATCACTCTCTGCGAATGTTTCCTTGGCATCCACCCTCATTGGGGCCTTTGGAAACGTATCTTTTACCTCCGGCGCAACAACTCAAAAAACGTCGCCTACAACATAGGTGGCATTGTCATATGCGTTCGCCGAGACGTCGACTATTTTGACGTCTAATTCGCCGGCTCTGTCCAAGGCTGGCGCAGGAAGTGGCTCTACATTGAGGACAAGTCTTTTGTCGGCCAAGAATACGTCATTGCTTCCTTTAACACTGACGAAGAAATTCAGAGGCGTCGATCTTGGGATGCTGAAGCGACTTCCGAAGAAAGGGCAGCCACAGAAGCCTGATCACTCACATCCATGAGCTCCAGAACACTAATGGAGCCGAATTATCGAGTGTCAAAATCATTGCTCATTTCCTTCGCATTCGCATTCAACCTCTTCAGGCCCGAAAAAATCCTATATGGATGAATTCGGGTCCCGAAGATCCTGACCGAGTCTCCACCGATCTTCCTCTGAAGGTCTTGGAGAAACTTGTCCACCGCTTTATTTCGTTGAGCAAAAACAACGAAGTTCCTTCCTCTTGTCGCGTGGCGCCCTTCAGTGGTAGCCACGCTCTTCCCGAAGTAAGTATTCTTCTTCCGAGTTGCTCTGCTATTTTGTTTTGTGTTCATCTTGGTCTTGCTTTTTCATTTTACAGGGTCACCAAATTTTGTCTTCTCTTCCCCCCTTTCTGAAGGTGGAGAGGCTGACAGGCCTATTGACATGACTTCCGCCCAGGCCGACCAGCGGCCGATAGGGCCCAATCGGCCACAACGTGACCGATTAGATCCTACTTTCAAAAAAAAAATCAAAAACACGTAATATTCAAAAACTGCTGCTGTTTTGGTGACCACATTTAGTCGAGTAAATTCTGGCTAACAACTCCTACCTCCCTCAGCAACTTTTTATAGCTTAACCTTTTCCAATTATCTGACATTTGACTGGCCTGTACGCCACCTGCCAGTCCGCAAAGCCAGATGCCCCGACTTCATTGTGGCCTCATCCCGAACACCTAGCATCCACAACCACAAGCTTTACACACACATGCCTGACCTACATTCGCGAACGGACCGTCAGATTACAAGCTTCATCACCCTAGTAATGTTTGTCTGATTCAAATGCAATGTGTTTAAGTGAAAACAAACTGTAAGGGGGCTCTCAATAATGTATTAAACTATATTGAAGAGATAAATATTTACAAGCGCATCAGGAGCAACTTCACCTCTGATTGTTCATCACCGCAACTGGATATCATCCCGGAATGTATCCTAAGTTTTGGCCTAATACTTCTTCTGATGATTGATTCAACATCAACTGAAATTCTAGCGTTCCCTAATCCTTGTCAGCATCAACTGAAAGGCGTAGCAAAGATTTTTGGGAAGACTTGTCAGCATGTGTTTGTAGCTCTTGTACACCTTCTGTAATCTTGATGCCATGCACAAGTTACAACCATTGAGCCAAAAGACGGCCTTCCTCTGGCATATCAACATGCATTTGCTCTTTAGCAAGTTCCACATCCGTTTGCACAATATTGTGGCGTCCAAAAACTAAACATTTAGCATTCTCAGTGCCAACTGCCAAGGTTCAGACAGTAGTCATTTAGCACTGAAATACATTGACAAGACAATGTATTGAGGTTCGAATAAGTGCACATATGATGGACTGAGTGAGAGAAATGGTCAAACATATTTCTGAAAGGGTATATACCGGCAGTTATATATCTCACTGTGCTTGACATTTCTTTTTTGCCACAAATAAAGATCGAGCCATCATAAATATGAAGTGTATCCCCCACCAAGTGGTACTCTTGGATGAAATACGGCTTCGATTGATAGGCTAGGACAGCATCGGAAGCCAACACTCTGATAAAAAAGAAGAATCTTAGCACAAGGGTAGTAAAGCTTCTCTGACAGAAATTAACCCATGAAATCATGAATGCACCATTTACTAATGCTTCGTTTGGATGTTTGCATTGGAGGGCTTGGCATTGTATTGGGTTGAATATCTAATACCTAAGATATTGATATTGAGAGCGAGTGCCAATATTTCTGTTTGGATGTGTTAGATATTTGGAACCTGACTAAATATTGAAGTTCAATGACAAATGTTATTTGGATGGTAAAAATGATGAATTGCAGTTCTACGAGATTCAATCATTATACAATGTATGCAATATTCAGTCCTTATTTTTATCTAAATCGGCGTTTAATTATTTAAGGCCGGAGGTAGTGGCTCAATTTGGTTTAAGCTAAATCCTAGTACTGTATATGTCGGGTGCGTTTCGTGAAGTAGTGGTAGCTGATCACAGCAAGGATTATCACGTTGGAGCTTGCCATGCTGAACACCAGGTTGATGGCGTTGGTGATGGACATCATGCGGAACTGCGCTAGGATGTGCCCAGCTTCCCACCATGCCGAGAAGAAGAAGCCTCGCTGGGCGCTGGCACGGAACCACCATCCACCATGTGGATTGGGAAAGAGGGGCGAAAGATGATGGCACCGTTCCAAGCCGCAGAAAGAGGGCGAGAGGCCGGAGTACCTGTGCCAGCGCCGCCGGCGCTAGGTTTCCATGTGCGAGCTTTGCGAGCGGAGAGAGGAGAGATGTCGCTCGGTATGTGTCGAAGCGGTACAGACCGAATACATAGCGATGTCTAGGCTAACCCCTCAACATTTGCTCTGCTCTTTTTCTGCCGTTGGACCGGTTCCTAGATATCGAGCCCGAATGCCGGGCTTCAATACACAGACCTGCCAAACAGCTGAGATTCGGGTATTCGGGACTCACACCTCCCGAATGTCTAATATCTAGGCTCAAAGTAAACATCCAAACGAACCGTAAGGGAACGTAAAATGGCTGTTGGTTAAAGCCATCCTGAAATTGGAGATACCACATAGGATTTAGACAAGATCTGTCGTCGTCAATCTAGAAGGCATGCACATGAAATGATGATGTAGCCCAGATGAAATGATGAACATAATAGTACATCAATAAGAGAAAACATACCAAGCCTACTCCTCGTCCATCAATGTATTCCACATTGTCTCTCTTTTTCGCCGCTTCTTCCAATCCAGTTCCTCATCAACGACCTTGATGACGTCAATGGTGAACCAATTGGGCGCACTTTCTCATAGTAAATATACTGCATATGTTGGTACAGCATTATACGCCTTTATACATTGCTGGATTTTTTAAGAGAATGGACCTGGTGAGGAGAAATATACCTGCAGCAGGGCTAGGTTGCCACAGGGCCATTGCACCATCTCATGTCCACTTCCCAGTTTCTTTATATTATTATTAATCAAAAAAGCACGTGTGAAACCACTGAAGTTCAAACGTTTCACGTACTTAACAATTGCCCAGTACTCCAATAGAACTGTTGCGGTGGACTTTGGTGCAAGAACTGTACCAAGGGCCACAAGAACAGCTCTGCAAAGGAAGTCATCGTCGGCTAGTCCGCTATTGATGGCGTCCGCGATCAATCCATAAATACTCAAACTTCCAGAGGACTTGTTCAGAAAATAAGATGGTACCTCATTCATAGCAAATTCCCCATCCTCAAAAAGGATGGTGTCAATATCTAGCCCATCTACTGATTTGTCTTTCAGACCAAAAAAATTCATCCACGTCGACTCCTTTTACAATAATTGCGGGTTGATCTTCTTGCAAATTGAATTTTTCTGACTCTGCATCAAATGGGTCAGGATAGACCTTCGTGGACTTATACATTTCATGTGAAGCAAGCATTCTAAATCAGCGTCAGCGAGTTTACATCGCTGAGCTGATGTCATTCGTGTTACAAAGCCCACCCAACAATCCACATTGGAAACACCAATTTCCAACATTTTGTTCATAAAAACGAGTAGATAAATGTCAAAATTTGCGTGCAAGCATAATGTCATACAACATAATTTCTAAAGTATAATGTATGTTACATATGAAATGAATATTTTTTTAGATCATAATTCTATCCGCTATCGTTATCAAAGCGATTATTTGCGTTGAACAAAATTTTCCACTAACAAGTTTTAAGATCTATAATTAAAAAAAAAATTGTAGGATGGTTTCATGGGAAAGAACGGGGGCAGGGGCAGGTCCTTTCCATCTATAATTAACATGGCATACTGCCTCCTTGTTAATTTTGTGATTATGGTGAGATCAGAGGCAGTACGCCATGTTAATTATAGATGGAAAGGACCTGGCCCCAGTTCCTTTCCCATGAAACCATACTACAATTTTTTTGAATTATAGATCTTAAAACTTGTTAATGGAAAATTTTGTTCAACGCAAATAATCGCTTTGATAAAGATAGCGGATAGAATTATGATCTAAGAAAATATTCCTTTCATATATAACATACATTATACTTTAGAAATTATGTTCTATGACATTATGCTTGCACGCAAATTTTGATATTTATCTACTCGTTTTTATGAACAAAATGTTGGAAATTGGTGTTTACAATGTGGATTGTTGGGTGGGCTTTGTAACACGAATGACATCAGCTTAGCGATGTAAACTCGCTGACGCTAATTTAGAATGTTTGCTTCACATGAAATGTATAAGTCCACGAAGATCTATCCTGACCCACATGATTAAGGCATTTGATGCAGAGTCCGAAAAAATCAATTTGCAAGAAGATCAACCCGCGATTACTGTAAAAGGAGTTGACGTGGAGGAAATTTTTGGTCCGAAAGACAAATCAGTAGATGGGCTGGATATTGACACCATCCTTGTTGAGGATGGGGAATTTGCTATGAATGAGGTACCATCTCATTTTCTGACAAGTCCTCCGAAAGTTTGAGTATTTATGGATTGATCGCGGATGCCATCAAGAGCGGATTAGCCGACGATGACTTCCTTCGCAGAGCTGTTCTTGTGGCCCTTGGTACAGTTCTTGCACCAAAGTCCACCGCAACAGTTCCGTTGGAGTACTAGGGCAATTGTTAAGTACGTGAAACGTATGAAGAAATTGAACTTCAATGGTTTCACACGAACTTTTTTGATTAATAATATAAAGAAACTGGGAAGTGGACATGAGATGGTGCAATGGCCCTGCGGCAACCTAGCCCTGCTGCAGGTATATTTCTTCTCACCACGTCCATTCTCTTAAAAAATCCAACAATGTATAAAAGCGTAATATTTACTATGAGTAAGTGCGCCCAATTGGTTCACCATTGACGTCATCAAGGCCGTTTATCAGGAACTGGACGGAAGAAGCGACAAAAAAGAGAGACAATGTGGAATACATTGATGGACGAGGAGTAGGCTTGGTATGTTTTCTCTTTCTGATGTACTATTATGTTCATCATTTCATGTGGACTACATCATCATTTAGATTGACGACGACATACCATTTGCCTTAGCTAACAGAAAAACTCTTAGCTTTGAAGGGAAAACGTTTTTACCCTGTTACCACATTCCCTATGCACATGTGTGAATCATCCACTGGCCTACTGAATCGTGAGGCTACTGATTTTTCTATTAGTTTTACTCACGGTAATAGATAGCAGAATAATATTATATGCTGGGAATCAGTAAGGATTTTGTGCTCTGGCCAATTTTGAGAAACGTGGCCGATTCTTATCTTATTTTATGATGACCTCTAATACACAAAATTTCAATACGCTCAAATTCAAGCATCTGGAATTTCACAAAATCTTAAAATCAGCTGCTCTTTTCAGGTCAAGTCATTAGTTGTCAACATTCCATTATAAAGGCAATAATTTGTCTCGCTTGCCATGCATTAGTTAATATGTCATATATTCTTGCTACATCAAAAGGATAGATAAATAAGACAACTTTTTTAAAATATAGAACATCTTGAAACAAGTCGAAACTACAGGCAGGGAGACAAATAAAGTTTTTGGATATGAGCGGACACTTACCGGTATGCTCAATATGTCACCTTGAGAATTGGTCAGCACTGGCAGTGTTCGTCTTGCAGAAGCTGGAATAGATCTCAGGACCTCAAGAGCTTTCGTTGCTGATAATTGCAAATAATTAGAGTGATTCAGGAGCTCATCGTCCTTCAATTTCTCACTGGAAACTTTTGAGACATTCTGGTTCTCCTCCACTGAGTCAATTCTAGAAACTTCAGCAAGGAACAACCAATCGGTATCAAACATGTGACGAACTGCGAGACTTCCATCTTGATTCACTGCACAATGCTGGCATATCCCTTTTTGACTGTCATATGAACATATTCCATTTGGAACAGCTTCCAAAGTATTCCATGTAATCAAGAACCTGCTCATAAAGTGACATGTTTCGCCAGGCCAGAGACAAAGAACTTTCACATCAGGAAAGCTTGTTTTCTCCAAGTATTGCTCCTCATATTTATGTTCTGTTGTTCTTATAAATTTCTGATGTTCTTCTGTTTGCAGGTTGAGGAGCTTTTCTAACGAAAAATCACCTATAATATTGAGATCCTTTGCTCTATTCAGAACATCAGTAGAGGATTCATGACTCAAAAAAGGTATGCTTGAGCACTGTAGAAATTGGTTAGAGTATAAGCGCGCTTCAAGTGCTACATGATCAATTTCAGGTACCGGTGGTGGCTGTTCTTCATAGGAACACTTGTAGGACATCTCACCAGAAAATGACTCCAGCAAGTCAGCAGAGCAACAGACTAGTATTTTTGTACTTTTAGACCTTGGAAAAGTGCAAATGTAACAACCAGCTACAGTAAGGGCACCCTGCATGAGATTAAAGTATTAATTGATGAATGGACAGGGTCTTCTTATGATAGCAAGGCGTATTAATTATGCACCAGAGAGGCACAAATACACACAGAGCCCAATAGTATTTCAAAGAGTATATTACACATTGTGTACCGCTGCATATTTCGTTTTGTTAGAAAATATTGGAACTTCGATTAAATCATGTAACATCCCTATTTTCTCAATTTTTAAAAACTAAAACCTTATTTGAATTAAATATTTAGTTTTTCAATTTTAGGGGTGAAGTCCCGAGTCAAAATATACTTATACCCGAGAGGGGGAGAGACATTTCACCCCTAAAATTCAAAAACCAAATATTTAATTCAAGTTTGATTTAATTCAAATTAAACCCAAATTCTAAAACACCAAGTTAAGCTTATTTATTCAAATGTAACACAGCAATTTTCTAGGGAGGTTTTATTTCTCAAAAGTTTATAACAGACAAAATTAGGATGTTACAATTTACAAATTCTTAGATATATAATAGGATAGTCCCGCCAGGATCACAAGTCTCAAGTGTTTTTTTAAAGGGAGACTATGCACGAATCCACGAACCAAGCGCAGCTCACTTCTTTTACAAGTCTCAACTCACCTTTCCTGGTTCACACCAAAAACAGCAGCTGAAAATAAACTTTCCTACTTGATGGCCCACCCTTTCTTGACAATGCATATGTGCTTCTTTAGCAATAATTGTTTTAAACTTGATTCATTTAACAACACAAGGTAAAAATCAACACATGTGGCTCACTGCAAAAGTTTGCAAGACGATACTGAAATAAGTAAGAAAGAACCTTGCAAGGTGTATTACGAATGTAGTCCATGAACAATCGAGTAGCTCTTCCACGGATCGGCCTGTGCCTCTGTGAAACAAACTACAAATAACTGAATATTAGTATCCCATCCCACAAACAATCTGACCAATGAAAAACTTTAATGATAACATTTAGATGGTACATGTTAGAACTAAATACAAAGAAACCCTGATGAATCTAACATGTACCTGTAATACGCATGCCAAATATTGTGAAAGACAAAGATCATCAACATTTTGTGGGTCAAGTTTTTTAAGGTCAATGATAGCGTACCCGTACTGCAACACAACAAAAGAATGTTAAGGGGAAAATAGTGAGTCTAATGAAGTTACCAATCAGAAGGTACTAGGAGACTTCAAATCCAAGTACAGAAGAAGCGCAAACCTCGGTTATTGTGACAGACTGCTTGATGGCCATATTGCAGGCATTGCTGACACACACTCGTGTCAACCGGCATGCATAGATCAGTTTCTGAAGTTCTGATCGAAAGGCACCTGAAGATAAAAAAGGCACTTGTCAGAAAAATGAATATCTTTGCATTTCTATAATAAGGCATATGTGAAACATGTCTGCAAGCAGGTAGATCGGGCACTAGTGGTGGATCTTGATGTTAGTCATGTAAGCCACTAAGCCTTTCTAACTCTGCTCGCAACTTCAGGCGTTCTGAAATTTGAAGCATATTGGACCCTTTTTTCCTTTTATGCTTCTGATGAATAACTCTACTCCATCCCCTATAATTCCCACTAACTCTAGCTCTAACTCACATTGAACTAATTATGCTGTTGTTTGACCAACATATTCTATAACCACCTTAAACGAGCAAGATTAGCTTAAGTAGTCTGTTCTCCTAGTTAGATTCCATTGTGTCACCGAGATGCGGACACGCTTCACTATTAAGTATTTTGATTTATTGTTCGGTGTAGAGTCGGACCCAGGCAAGAGACATAAAATAATTTTGAATTTTATCCTGATTTCAAGGAGATAATGCAACTCCATTCAGTGAGCATTATTATTTAACTATTCAAGGGGGTTACAAAATTGTGGATGAGCAATGGGCCAAGTTTGTTCCATTAACCAAGCATTACTTAATCATAATTAGTTGTGCGGAAACATAAGACTCAAAACTCAGATGGAATTTACCAAGTCTAAATTGTAAGAAACTACGAATGCTCAGCCAAACTCCATTTATCAAATGTTTGTGGGCAGCGTGAGTTGATCATATAGTTGATTGTTACAAAAATGAGATGTACATCTCATGACAAGCATCTTCCTCACACGACATGTCATTTTGAAATAAAATAGAAACAGAGGATCATCAAAACAAAAGACATGGACTATAAAAACGCAACAAGAGTGGCAGCATAGGCGCAATTGCAAACCATCTGGGGATAAACATCTCAAAGATGCCCGAATTCGGTTCCTAGCATACTGCATACTATTATTTGTTGGATCTTCAACCCACAAATGATTACTTCCTTGACATATCTGTGAAGAATGATTTACACATTAGTAACACCACATAAAATTGCTATATAAAACAACTGACAGCTCAAATCACTTGAGATGCACATCCATGTTTTTCCTAAAAAAAGCTTTATGCCCAACATTGGAGAGAAAGCTTTAGTCCCCACACATATTATCAAGCCTTGATTCTCCTTAGGATGTTGTCCGTAATATGTGTAACAAACTAACAATACAACTCAGTCAAGATAGGCTGACTAGATGAACTCTGGAAATGAAAGGCTGGGTAAAATGTCTGTCTAAAGATGGAAATTTGAGCCTGATCTATCTGAATAACCCTCTCTTTTCTATCAATGCATCGAAACACAAAGATTTTTGCATTTTCGCGAAAAAAATGTGCTTTTGTGTTACTTACTTGAGTTGGTAAACTTCACATCTAAACCTCCTAAATTTTTACAAGTGGTCAACAAAGTCTTAAATATATTTGTCATGTGAAGATATCTAGAACTTTTCAATCTGTCCAATGGCATGTGAAAAGCTTCATCAACTTATCAACTTCAAATATAAGGAAATTCATTGATTTTGAAATGTGATCACATGATAAAAGGTTGTTTAGCTTAAGTGTCATTGCATCCTTAGTTACAGTAAGAATATGAATTGGACCTTCTTTATACAAATTTATTGACTCTGGTTAAATGAATTGCTGATTCCAGAAACATGAGATGAGATCAAAAACTTACCTTATACATGTCATTTTTCGAAAATTCAAGCATGGGCCGAACAAGAAGGATTCCGTAACGACAAAAATTATGTCCATCATATTTCAAATTAGGTGCAAACAATTGGGAGACAAAGGCTGTGCCAGCAAGACCCAAAACTCCGCTGTTGCGAGATAATCTCAAAACAAAGAGCTCTGCCTGCAGTTAGAAGATGAATTCATTCAGACAGAATTATATAATCCGCAGTGGCAACGAATGACAAGTATAGATCATAAAAACATAAAGATGAAATCATACATGAGATTTATTGATCTTCAGACAGCAAAACGATGTTAAACTGTAAAAATGAAGGACTATTGTGTGTTGGCTCCAAACCATTCATCCATTCAATTCAATCAAATATCCATGCAAATTTAAGTCGGAAATTAAGTGTGCAAATCAAGATCAAGATACAGTAGTACATGAACGCACAATAGCAACTCTAGCTCAATATATACAAACTCTAACACGACTTGTACTAGCATAAGCGGAAATTCCGAAATTGTTGTGCGCATTGAACTATATCAACAAGTGTCATTGAGTTTGATGTTCGTTAATACTAAGAAGTAGCTCCTTGTGAATGTGTACATCTTCCCCATCCAAACAAAAAATGAACACATCTTCATTTCAACAGACCTGGTCATCAGAGTGATGTGCAATAAGTAAGACTCCTATTTGTTGCTTTATACAAATGTCCAATAGTTTTTGGTACCTGAATTTATAAAAACATGTTACATGAGGCTTTATTAAAACGGACTAAGATGTTCAGTATTTGCTGATAAACTGGCAGAGAGAAGCAAAAGGGCACACACTACACTAGGTAAATATAGGTGAATATTCCAAAAAGAACACAGCAATCATGTCCATCACGTCAGTATACTAACAGATTTACATATTTTAATGGTCAGTGTGCAACATGTCACTCTTTAGTACTTCAAATCTTTCTTGGCAAGAGGACACATGTGACCTTGGGTTAGGAGGACAGCCACTTAGCGACTACCGCGCTATAACAATGATGCTGAAGAAATTTTAGTTACATATATACCTTAAGAAACTGCGTGATTCTGTTACAGCAAATGAAATGTTGAGTAAAAACGTTGTGTCTTAGCAGAGGCCACAACTGAAGACTACTTGGCCAACAATAGGGTTTTATACTAAAACAGTACCGATGTGCTGAATATTCTAAAGCTCTCATGCTTCTGTAGCACACATGTATGTGCATATCTGGATGCCGTTGACAAAGAACACAAAACATTACATGGAAAAGTAAAATATCGGATTGAACTTCAGGTGGGCCCCTCCCTCACCGTTGAGGGTTCAAAGAAAAAATAGCGAAGCTAACTCTAATTACAATGTTTCTAACATATAAATAACCAGATGCACAGAGTTTGCATCTGGTTAAAAAATTCTTATATCAAAAAAAAAAAAAAAAACAGGCAGACAAAACAGGACAGCCACAAATACCTCATTTCACGGGCCGCCTCTTGCAGATGCCCTAGATTTGGCCGCCCATTTGGCCACTCACATGTAGCAATCTCACACGTGACACCTACAACAAAATCGTAACACCTCAGTATTCCAACACCGTATTTAAAGGCTTATGCAAATGAATGCAGCCCAAGGAATCAAATCCGGCTCTAAGTGTCACCGGCTCATCATGCTCATTTTCAATGTATGCAGTTTCTTTGTGAACTAGTTTTTATTCAAAAGCATAGGCCTTGTTAGTTTTTGTATAGGAGAAGGAATTAAATATGTAGGAGGAGGGCGAATCTCCTCTTATTTTTTCCTCTTTTTAATGTTAGATGTATCCGTGTTTTTATTCTTTTTTTCTTTCTTCACATAAGAAATTTAACTTACAGAAGTTATAAGCTTACCCATGGCGTGCACCCGGGCACGCACTAGCTGCGCCTCCAGGGCGCTCTCTAGCCGCAGCCCATGGTCGACCACGACCCCGAGGAGCCCTTCCACGAACCCCGTGGCGACGGATCCCTTGTCCTCGGACTTCCTCCCAGACCCGCCCTCCGCCGCCTTCTTCCAAGCCGCCGCGAGCACGCAGAGCGCCATGGAGTCCGGCCCGCCGGAGACCCCAACCGCTGCAAGAAAGAGGGGGTCTGAGGTAAGTACGGAGCTTAGGAGAAAGCACTGAAGAATAAGGCACTTGCAGCGAGTTGGGGCGGCGGGAAGCGGCGTACCAATGCGGTGGTGGGGGTGGATGCCAGCGAGGGCCATGCGACGGGCGAAGGATTCGTGGTACGGGGCGGAGGAGGCGGGGGAATAGGTGCAGCGGCATCGTAAGAGGCGGCGGATGGGGAGGCGGGGTGAAGGGAAGGGGCGGCGGGAGAAGAGGAGCATCGCCGGAGTTGAGCGTGGGGGAGAAAGATAACGGGAGGGTTTTTCTTCCCTTACTCAATTTCAGGCTTCAACGGGCCACCCAAGCCCACAATCTGGGCCGAAAGGTCCGGTGCTTACCAAGCACCGCACACCCTCGTCGGATATTGGGCCTGGCCCATTTCTGCTTTTTTTTCTTCATTTTTCGTTTTCTATATCTTTTTTTGTTTGCTTTTTTGTTTTCCATTTTCTTTTTTTCCTTTCCTTTACTTTTCTACTTATTTTCCTTATTTTTCAAAATTTAAAATTCTTCAAATTTAATTTTTTTCAAAATTTAAGAATTGTTCAAATTTAAAAATGTACATATTCTAAAAATATCCATATATACAAGTAATAAATTTGATTTTTCAATTCTAAAAAATGTTCAGATTTAAATATGTTCATATTCGAAAATTGTTCAAATTTAAACATGTTTAGATTTTGGAAAAAGTTTTGTTTTTCGAAAAGTTCAAATTTGAAATTATTCTAATTAAAAAAATGTTCGAATTGGAAAAGGTTCAAATTTTGTAAAATAATAGGTCATTTTTCCTGAAAACCAAACGGAACCATGAAACGTGAAAAAAATCTGAAAATCTGGACAGAAAACCGAAAATCGGGATAGAAAACTAAACAACTGTATATGGGCTTGGCCCAGAAGCCAATTGTGGTATGCAGTGCACCGATTTCCTCCGACCTGCTTGGTAGCGAGGAACTCTCAGGATTGCTAGCTCGCACGGAGCTTAAATAGCGATAATTGGATGTCGTATCTAGGCCAGGCCAGATCGCCAGATCAGCTGTGGTGACCTATCATACCACTGCATGTTGTAGTACGTAAGTCGTTGATATAACACCAATGAAATATTGTTTCACTAGTATTAAATCATCGGAGTGGTACAGCATAAACATATGCGAGTCTAATGCATATCCATAGAAGTACATGTAACTCTTTACAGAAGATCGGCACAACCTCCTACTTTACAATGAGGTAAGACTGCAAATAAAAGTCCAAGAGAACAACTCGTAGACTAATTTATTTCTAACCCTAGCTCTAAAGATACTTTGTTTGCTAAAGAAACTGGCTAAAACTCTAGCTACTTAGGTTCTAGGATTAGGTATTTCTTGTCTAGGTTTCCGCCATGGTTTATGTAAATCAAATATGATGAATATAAGATTACAAACTATCACACTTTAAGATCGAACGGGGAAGCTTCCTCGGTATTGATACCCACTAGTTTCAACCTTTTAGAATGTATTATTTTGGGTATTTTGACTTATCTCAAATTGAACCAGCTTGATTGTGCCAACTACAACAACCCTAAAGTGAAAAGTTTTGTATTATTCAGAAACGAAAATTTTGCGCCCCGCCCCCCTTGGGTCCGCCAAGAAAGGTTGTTCGGTTTTCATTACGTAAAATTCTATTTTCGTTTGCATATTACCATTTCGCTTCCCTTTTTTGCGAAGAAGTCAAAATCTTTCTAAAAGAGAATTTCCCTCCCTAAGTATATTGTGTGTGTGTTTGTTAACAATACAAGAATAATTAACTATGTGCTTAAGCGTTTAGGGTTTTTCCTATGTTAAGCACAATATGGTGATCAATCAATGTTAATATTGATGAGGACGTTTGCCACAAGATCAAGACGAGATGGATGAAGTAGATACATGCATCTAGCATCCTATGCGACAAAAAGGTCCTACAAATAAAAGGTAAGTTACATATGACATCAATCAGACGGGCGATGATATACGGAACGTTGCCCATTAAAAGACAACACATCCAACATATGAGTATTGCGGAGAAGTGCATGCTACAGTGGGCGTGTGGCTGCGGTGACCCAATATATCATTGCATGTTGTAGTGTATAAGTTGTTGGCATAACACTCATGAAACACTCTTTCGTAAATATTATAACCCTCATAGTGGTACAACAGAAACATCATGGTTCCAAACTTATTCTAATCTAGCGCCGACCGTATCTACCCATCATCGCACACCCTACCACGGTGTGGGGCTGCTCACAGTCACGCGGCCTACTGGTCGTTGGCATGCCCTAGTTGCACAACACCGTCGGAGCTAAGAGGCAAGCACCAAACCTCGCACTCTTGCTAGACCACGGCCTCCTAGCACCACATGGTCCTATGGATGATCAGGATCTCGGTCCTGTCGCGCGCACACCGGCCCTCCTCCGGCCTCTACTGCGCATGACCCTCCACTAGAGCCGCGTCCTAGCAGGCTCTCAGCAAACAAGGCCGCCTCCTTGTCAGCGTCGTAGCGAGCCTAGTCCATTGCCACGACCTCCATTGCCACCGCCACTTCCTCCATCTCTCGGTTATCCCGGTCCACCCGTGACTGCTCCCAACGCCTCGCCGCCACCACCGCCTAGCACGCCACACGATGGGCTGATGCGGAGACTTGAAGGTTGGCTCAGGCCTACTTTAGCTTATGGATGGTCTCGAACGATGCGAGCAGAGCTTGCTGCTTGTCGCTCACGCCCACCCCCTCTATGTCGCGAGGTCATTGTCGTTGTCGAGGTTGGCGTCGGCCACCGGAGGCTGAACCCCCAACATGATGACTCGCAGGGACTCCTCGACTGCCGGAGCTGAAGTAGGCCTGAGCCAGCATAGCCTGGGCCATTGTCATGTCGACGTCGGCATGGGCCTAGAGGATGCCTGCATAGGTGAGCATTTTCGCCGAGATCGCCATCTCGCGGAGCAACGCCTCATGTACCATCGGAGCCCTGCTGCCCTTCGCTTCATGTGTCTCCCACTCTAGCTCCTTGGCGACAGTCTCAGCCACGTCGCCCACTGGCTCCTCCCCCATACCCTCAATGTACGACTCATAGAGCTCGTCGCGCAGGCGTACTCGGCGCTCTCCTTCGCGTCGAACGTAGGATTGTACGGGTAGCGAGCACGCGCCGTCTCGCTTAGCCGCCTCTAGGTCTTGTTGTGCTCTGCCATTGGTGGCGGGCGCCGTTCATTTATAACACAGGCAAGGGCGGGAAACAGCGCGCGCTGCAGTTTGCGCACGCGGAAAACGGTAATCGGTCCGCGGTAGTGACAACGACGATGATACCCAACTTTTTCTTTTTGCATCAGCTCGCTGGGTTACCCAAGGTAAACGAATAAGCCGACCAATTCAGCCAACTTTAGCGTCTGGGTCCGATCTAAACAAACTTAAATAGATATATACATACATTCGGTGTCCAAGTTGCTTGATTCATAGGAACATATCTTATAGAATTAATTCCTATATGAATCTTGTAGTGCAAATCGTATAGGAAACACAATTAGGACATACCTTATAAAAAAATTCCTTTGCTACATCAAATACACTTCATCTTCCTATAGAATTCAAAATGGCATGACATTCCAAGCCTATGAATTTCCTATTTTTATATTTTTCCTATCCTATGAATCAAAGGAGCCCTAAAGGCCATGTTGTCAAATGGTGTACAGCCAGCCAAACAGTTTGCGCAAATATAACAGCTGTGTACGCACTACTACGAGCAAAAGCCCACTCGGTGAGCTCACTGCCAGTGGTGACCTCTACTCCTTCCGTTCCGGTGCGAGGAATGGGGGTGGGCAAGTTGCTCAGCTGCCCAGCCGCGAAAAACAGCTGTGCGACGCGGTGCCGCACGCACGTGACGTGCCCGCCGACAACAATGAAGGCGTTCCCATGCCACGCTCTGTACTGGTCCTCAGTCCTCACGAATCCAAGTGACAACCATGTACACTCCTACTCGTAATATTATCCTGAACACTCGTAACAACTCCAAGAACAAAAACACCTGTCTTGTGCGGTCCATTCTCCATTCTCTCGCCAATCTATGCCAAGTACTCCATCCATTTCAATAGATATAAAAGGCTTATATTTTTAAGTCAAGTATAAGCAAAACTTCACCAAATTTGTAGAAAAAATATCAATAACCGTAATCCTATGGATATCATAAGAAAATATAGCTTATGATATTATTTTTGTATTATACATGTTAATGATATTTAACAAAAACACTAGGTTAAGCTCTAATGCTAATGGTATAATCTTCCACTAAAAGTCAATGGCACGATTAATTTAGTCAAGAATTTGCAAAAAAAATATTGGGTTCATTTGCACCCAATCACCTCAGCCGCTACCGTCGGGAGAGCGTTTCTAAAGCTTTCACTAAACAATTTTCTTGTATAAAAATATGCCACCATAGGCTAGTCTTGGTTGGTCTCTTTGTTCTACCCAAGGTAAAGTAAAAAAACACGGGTGCCCATTTTCCTTTGACGACACTATTTATTCATTTGACTGACATGAATGAAACATAGGAGAAATAGAAGAATTTTTCTTTTGGTTAGGTTCCAAAGAAAAAAAAACAAGGAATTTTGCAATTCACTCAAATCTTACATTCCTATGTGCAAAGAAGGAGGTAGAGCCCATAAAGGCCACAAATCCTTGGTAATGATATAATCTTACTTTGCATATATTTTAATCCTGATTTGTCATTTTTTGCAAATCAAACGCCAAATTTCACAAAATTACAACATGTTCACAATCCTTTTGGTATGTAATCATATCATATTCTTCTTGCGTTTTCCTCTTTCTGTGTTGTCGAAATCTTGTAAATCAAAGAGGCCCTAAAAGCGTGTCTATATATTATTGTGATGATACACTGAGTACATAATCATGCTCATACCTATGGCGAGCAAATGGTTTTATCGAACAAACACAAGATCCCATTTGTCCTTAGAATTGCCAAAGAATCCACTCAAACCTTATTTTTACATTCTTGTGCGCAAAGAACAGGGTAGGTGCCATAAGTGCATGGTAATAATGATACAATTAGGGAGTCAAATAAATTCAACCATTACCTTCTTTTTTTTGCCGAATTCCAATATGCTTTCTTTTAGATGCAAATTTCAGTAAGCTTGACGTGCGGTGAAAATGCAAGGAAAAAAGAGAATTTTCTCTTCAACTAACAAAACAGATGTTCCGGGATACATGCCAAGAATAAAGCAGGTGACGACTAAAACAAAACAAAGAGAAAGAAGAATTTTTAAGAGGGCAAGGAAGAGAGGAGGATTGGTCCCCGTCGGCCCGCCCGCCCGTCCTCCTCCCCTCGCTCCCTCCTCGACGGCTCCTCCTCACACCACACACAGCCACACACGGAGGGGCCACGGGGAAGGGGAGCAGCAGCAGATGCCGGTGCCTGGCAGCCAGAACGGGCGGCCGAGGCCGGCCAAGGCCGAGACCATCCACGGCCTCGTGCGCGCCGGCGACCTCGCGGGCGTCCAGCGGAAGCTGCGGGAGAACCCCGCCCTCCTCAACGACAAGAACCCTGTGGTCCGTGCTTCTTGCGCTCCCCCCATCCTCTCGCCCGGCCTCTCTTTCTTTAGCTTCAGAATGCGCGCAGGATCTTTGCTCGTTCTTGGCACATGCAGTGTGGAGTGCGCGAACGAGATTCGTCAGAAAAAAAGTGGCCTCTGTCGGTGTTATTTTGATCGGATTGTGTGGCTGGGCCATGTTCTATCGATCTCGCTCTTGGATGTCGTCCTGCGTTAGCTGTCTGTAACAATTCGAGTTTCTGGTATTAGTAATTTTTTTCGATTTTGGTACAGTTAACTTGCATCGCCACCTTGCTTAGTATTGCTCCTCCTGGTGTAGTTCATGTGCTCCTTTGCTGTCCCTTTCTTGCATTTCGGAGTATGGATACATGTTCCTTTCCGGAACCAAGAAAGCCAAATAATGATAGTTTCTGAATTTTGCTTCGATCCCTTTCTAAATGGATCGTGGCCATCTAAGACGGGTCGCTTTCCTCTTTACGTTATGGCATTGCTTTGGTGAACTGACTACATTTGGATATCCTGTCATGTACCCTGTTACAAGAGCCTTGATATTTGCACGCGCCTGGCTTAATTCGCAAAACAAATTAGCAAGGGATCTTATCATATACTTATTTTACTACGCCATTGCTGTAACTACACCTGCGAAGTAATTTGGCTTCCCAATTCGACCAATTGTCTTTGACATGTCTGTCTAATTCATGTCATATGTATTTCCTTACTGATCTTCTTGCTGGTCAAAAGGATGTTGCCATGTGCAAAGTTCGTCGAAACTGTCATTGGAGTCCTTTTCCATTTGCATCTCAAAAAAGAGAACTGGCAGCATATAGTAAAATTTACAAATGTTCATTTTACAAATGCCATATCTTCCACTGACCAAATATGCAGCTTTTACAAACATATTTACTGCAGATAATGTGAATTACAGAGCTGAGTTGCATGGAATTTGACTAGTTCCCAAACAACTGTGGCTATAACTTCTTTGTATATGCCATGGGTAATGTTGTCCGCAAACTGTGCATCTCGCTTACATTTTCCTGACATATTATGCAGATGTGCCAAACGCCACTTCATGTCGCAGCTGGATACAATAATACTGATATAGTCAAACTCCTGCTTAATTGGAAAGATGCGGATACAGTTGAGCTGGAGGCAAAGAACATGGTAATTAAAGTACCATATTTGCTTCTTTGTCCACTTAACTTACTTTTGAGATTAACATATAAACTACCGATTCCATTGTTCTTCAGTACGGAGAGACACCCCTGCATATGGCAGTCAAAAATAGCTCTTGTGAATCAACAAAGTTGCTACTTGAACGTGGTGTACATACAGGAGCCAAAGCAAATGTAAGATCTATCCATTCAGTTTCTATTTTCTCTCCTACGCCACCTTATTTTAGTACATTCACACATTGAATATGTTTAACTCGTATTGTTGCAGAATGGCATGTCACCACTGCATTTAGCTGTCTGGCATGCACTTCAAACTGGAGATTGCAGCACCGTCAGTGTGTTGCTGAGCTACAATGTGGATTGCTATGCTAAAGATGATGTACATACACTTGATTCATAATAATCGTCCAATTGATTTCAGTACAAGTAAATTAAATATACTAAACATGGTTCTATTACATGTTGCCACCAGGAAGGCAAAATCCCCTTAAATCATATCCCAGGAGGAGCTGGCAATGAGAAGCTGCTGCAGCTCCTCACTCGCCACATGGAAGAACAAAGGAAACGAAAAGCCCTCACAGCGTGCCATGAACGACAGGCAATGGTGGAGTTTGAAGAAGCAATATCACAAATCGTGGGATTGCAAGAGCTCAAAATGCAATTACGTCGATGGGCCAGAGGAATGCTTTTTGATGAGAAGCGACGAGCTATGGGCTTAGGGATCGCTACCAGAAGAGCACCTCATATGGCATTTCTTGGCAATCCTGGAACAGGTAATGATCTTCAGTTTTAAGCATAATTTATCATTATGTTTTTTTTTACCGGGCATCATGGTATTCTTTGTTATAATGTTACCTTTGATGTATTGGGTTGGTTAGGTACATTTGATTTAGAATAGCTATGCGTTAGTGAACTTCTTGTAGGGCATCTACTTTAAATGTGAGCTCAAAGGACTTATCCTGAAGCTTTTAAACCCTATGGGCCTCAGAAATGTAACCATTACTGTAGTGCCATGATACATTTTACAAATACAATACACACGGCTATATGCATCATGCAAGTGTTTTTACTTTTTGACATAGGTGCCAACGCCATCAATACTAACTACTCTCTCCAGACGCTTTTAATCGACGCGGGCCTTAATTGAGTATGTGCATGCTGCTAGTTGATGCCCGCATCGATCAAAACAGAACCGAGGTAGTAGTCACTGATCACTGTATAATATTGAACCTGTAATGTAGGTAAAACAATGGTTGCTCGGATTCTTGGAAAGCTTCTTCATATGGTTGGGATTCTCCCTACTGATAAAGTTACTGAAGTTCAGCGAACTGATCTTGTTGGAGAATTTGTGGGGCATACTGGACCAAAGACGAGACGGAAGGTATCCATATTTTCTCTCAAGTTTTGACATGTTGCTGTACCTACCTTGGGGTGCACAAAATTCTAGTGCTTAATTTGGATGTAGTAGCATTACAAGTTCAAAATGCCTTTTGGGGTATTGCTAGTGATTTTACCTGGTTCTGCACCATTTGTTTTCTGGTAATAGAGGCGCTTAGTTCTTCAACTCTTATGTTTGTTTTGGCATTGAAGATAATAGACCGTTTCCCTCCCTAAGAGTTATGGTTCTTGGCGTGTTTTCTCTGCATAATTCATTGTCATCATAAGTGTGCATATATTCTACAGATAAAAGATGCCGAGGGGGGAATTCTGTTTGTGGATGAAGCATACAGGTTGATACCAACGCAAAAATCCGATGATAAGGATTATGGTCTGGAGGCCTTGGAGGAGATAATGTCCGTAATGGACAGCGGCAAACTAGTTGTCATATTTGCAGGGTACTGCGAGCCAATGAAGCGTGTCATCTCCTCGAACGACGGTTTCTGCAGGAGGGTCACCAAGTTCTTCGACTTTGATGATTTCACCACGACGGAACTAGCCGAGATCATGCACCTGAAGATGAACACCCCAAGCGACACCAGTCCGCTCTGCGGGTTCAAGCTGCACCCGGGCTGCAGTGTCCAGGCCGTCGGGGAGCTTATCGCCAAGGAGACCACTGAGGAGAGGCGTAAGCAAATGAACGGGGGGCTGGTGGACACACTGCTCATCAACGCACGTGAAAATCTGGATCTCCGTCTCGATTTGAGCTGCGACGATGCTGAGACAATGATCACGATCACGCTGGAAGACCTGGAGGCAGGCCTCAGGCAGATCTCAAGGCAGCGGCAGCTGCGGTGACTTGCAAATCTAGAACATTCTTTTCGTGATAAAATGAAGGGGGTGTAGCAATAGACCAAATTACCGGCTCAGTTGTTTTTGTAGAAGTAACAGCATGTGAGTTCATGATTATATTCTCAGTGAGGTATATAGAACATGTATGTATACATTCTTTGCACAATGAAACAGTTTCTAGATGCAATAAATCGATCCTCGAATCTTCTGTATTGTTTCAATTCCTGTGCAGAATTTGATCTCTGCGTCGAAGCTGGGAAGCTCTAAAGAGAGATAACTGAAAAAAAAAGCATAGGCAATTGCCTGTCACATGGCAAATGACCAAACGGAATCTTGCTTACTTCCACAGGCAGGAATCTGCCACTAGAATTGCTGGCACGGCTACGTGGTCATGCATAAGAACAAACTAGCAAAGGAAAGCGCGGCGGCACGCCGCGCCGGAGTCTGGTAATAGTGAGGTAAGTGGTATTTGTTATTGTTGTTTGTAGGTGCTTGTTTAGGGCACAATCGTAGATCAGATCGTGTTGTTAAGATGGTGTACAATCGTGGCGGTACCCCACGTCGAGGGGAATTAACTTGTTTATTTTATTGTTTAATAAGAATGAGAGTGGCAAAATGTAGGACATGAAACATGTAGTCGTTTTTTTTTTGGAAATTCGAAATCAACAATTTTAAACATCAAAAGAACATGAACAAATTTTTTAAATGTGGACAATTATTCAATCTATCAGTGTGAGATAATCTGTATTCTGGATCGTGCAAAATTAACATAATTGTATATCTGAAATAGCAACTTTTCAAATATCCCAAGATAGTTAGATTTTGTCATTTTGTAGCCTAGAATACTAAGAACTTTGCTTTGAGGTTTTCAAGATTTGTAGAATGCATCATTGCCTATATCAAGAACTTTTCTCCTGAATTTGTTTGAAACTTTACATTGTTGTTTCCGAATTTTGAAGAATACCAGGCTACATGTAGCCTGGGACCATTTGTAGTTTCAGAATAAGAATCGGGTTTATTTTGTTTTTTGGAGGTCGTAGTAGAGTTGGTGTTTTTATTTTTGGGCGGTAGATGGTAGTGATGATGGCCTTGCTTTGTTATTTATAAGAACTCATCGCGCCTGTAAGATGATATCGATGGTTGCAAGAGAGGCACATCCGAAAAATTAGATCCATGGTTGTAAGGGATTTCTCGCAGTATGGATAAGCAGTGGTGCCTAGAAGATGTATTTACTTCAGGTTGTAATTTGATGGCCCAAGTAGATGAGGTGTTCATGTATCGATGGTTGTAAGGGATTTGTGGCAGTATGGATAAGCAATGGTGACTGCAAGATGTATTTACTTCAGGTTGTAATTTGATGGCCCGAGTAGATGTAGTGTTCATGTAAGTAGCTCTAAAGACCTGGAATGATTTGTCTCTAGGGGGGAAAAGGCATCGGCTGGATAAAATCGTAATTAAGAATTGAACGGAAAGAACAGAGTTGTCCTTCCAATCTGTCAATCTTATTTATGTCAGCCACAACAACACAAAGTCACATCCCCACATATATGGAACATCAAGAGGGACCGTAAATCAACTGTAAGGCTACCACCATTCGCTAAGAAAAATCATCCACAAGTTAGCAAGCACACATCAGTCACTGTTGTTACAAAAAAAACTACGGTACAGTCTTACAGGGTACAGACCACCTGAACAATTCAAAAGAAGATTTGTCGAACACACGGACAGGTAAGCCAATATATCAACCATGGGCAGCAGAAAAAAACTGAGCACACGACCAGCAAGATCAATTACACCTAAGCCTAAGATCAGCCGTAAGAGTTTTAAAAAAAACTTCATTGTATGGAGCAGAACAGCCATACGCGTCTCATAGCACATCCTCCAGGGAGGCCATAGCGAAAAGATATCGCTAATAACCTGGCATTCTTGATGAAATGCATCTTGAAAACAAAGGAAAAACAAATAATATGAATTGCTGACTTCACATCATATTTAAACTCATTTCGAAAAAATATCATATTTAAATGAAAAAGCATAAGAACAAACATTACTGCACGTGTAGGGCGCAGTGAGCATTTCTACATATAGTGCAGTACATCTTGATATATAATGTTTCTTGTTTCCATGGTGGGAGAACCATTCTCATCCAGTGCAAGTATCTTCAGACCTTTTCTTGATCTCACTCTTTCTGTAAACTACGGATAGTGAAGCTAAGTTATTGGCAGGGAAAATTACAGAGCATTGCGCCAAGTAAGAAGGAACTGAATAATTTTGAGAGAATGGATCATATACTACATCGCTTATAGCATAAAATATGATCAGGATTGCAAAATTAGGTGGAGTACATTTCCAATGTATCCCATTACACATTATTTATCTCTTTTATCTTCTCAGTTTGCTGTGACCTGCCCATAGTCAGTATGAATCTCTTGAAAAAATCATTGATCGGAATGGAAGGATCAGAGGTAATGAAGATGTGTGGATTGTAGAACAAAAAATGGTTGTGGCACCAAGTATTAAAAAATCTATTGAGCACAGTGTTGCATAGATGATACCTTGCGCTCTGAAAAACCGAAGGTCAAACTTGGTCACCCAACTCGGTGACTGATCATCAACTAAAACACAGTACATAATTTTTGTTCTGCAAGCAGTAACCAAAACAAAGAACATCAACTAAACCTCCTGCAACATATACATATTCGCATATTAGGACAGCGTAAACACCACTGATTTCTTCTCCAAAATTGACAGATAATAATAATAATAATAATAATGAAACATGCACACATACAGCAAATGTATGTAACCTTGCACTATTGGACATGATTTCGTCAAATGCAGGAGTAAATCTCCACAGTTGGAACATCCTTAGTTCCCTATAGAAACTAAAGTGAACTGCTTGGTTGTTGGCTGATTTGTATATGGAGAAAACAAAAGCTTACTGCAGAGTAATGTGTTGCATAATATTAGCAGTGTTTCTGATCTCATTACAGAGTTCGCCAAGCCAGCTAAATTGATACTGCTTCCTTTCATTCAAATGTAGATATACACCGATACTACTTACTTTCATTCAAATGTAAATATTACTACACATGACTGAAAGGATGAGATAATTCCTTAGTAGAGCATCTTTGTACATCAGAGACGGAGGGAGAAGTGTTCCTTGACAACATCGGAAGGGAAAATAATTTACAGATAAGGAGAAGTACACATGTAAAAGCATGATGTGATAACCTTATAAGATTTTTTTGGCTGAAAAGGCTTATAAGCGATATTCCTTTCTATTACCTGATTTCTTAGCTGTATAAGTAATGCAAAATAGGAAACAATATGGCAGCCGTTGCATGATCTGACCAGGGGTATGGACATAAAAGAAGCGCATAAAATAGGTAAGGAAGAGGAGGGAATGTAGGAGAAAGTTCACCGAGATGCAACCCCTCTCACCTGCAGAAGGTAAGTTTCATAGCTCTTTCATGTCAGCCTGCTTGGAGTTTTATGAAGCACCTTATATGCATAGATTAAAAAGCATGTGCACACACCAAAAATGAGAAATTAAGAGGATTGAATCAAAACGGAAGAGAGGAGAGGGCAAATCGGGGGAAGATACTGGTGTGGGTAGGGTACCTGCGAAAGGAGCAAATTGGCAAGATCGGGTGGACCGAGGTCTCAACATGGTGGACGTTTCATAGCTTGGCTACCAGCGGCCCCTGCCTCTCCTGTTCACAAACGAGGAAAAGTGAGAATCGGAGCCTAACATCAACGCTAGCTGCAGAACGGAGGATCCCCACCTAGCATCCTCCACTCAAATCCGCCTCGCTGCGGACGTTGATGCCAAAAGAATCGACACCCTTGCGCTTTCCTGCAAACACACACCGACGTTCATCAGATTAGAAGGGGAGCAAAAAGGAAAGGCAAATCAACTTAGAAGAACGAAGAGACGAATCATACATGAGACGAATCGGCGTGGCGGCGATGTTCCTCCTCATGTTAATCATTTCTGACACCACAATCATAATTTACTTAATCTAGATATTCCATGAATAGGAATTTCCCTTTAAACATGACATTTGCAGACCCTAATTGGTAACTGGGAAGAAGCAGAGAGCGGGCGTACCTACTATCCTGCACAATCCATGTCCCCGTGCTCAGATCGACGCTCTTGCGTAGTTCTGCCCGTATGCACACACATACATGCATCTATCGGAGGTAGAACATGTAAAAAATAGGGAACAATATGGCGGCCGAGCAGAGATGAAAACAGAGGAGACGTATAACTGAGACGGAGAGGAGAACACTCAAATTGCAGAGGTGGCAACTCCAATGCCTGCAAGAGATGGTGACCACGGCGAGCAACAGTTTTAGCTCCGGCACGTTGGCTACTCCTACAAGGTGGTCATCACCGGCCGCGAGTCAAGCCATCTCCAAGGATGACGTTAGTTTCCCTGGGGTCCAGGATCGGTCATAGAAGCCGGCCTTCTCCCATATGGCATTGCGGACACGGCGGTGGTCACAGACCTTGAGCATGGGCCCAACGGCCAGCACCCTGGTGCACGAAGAAGGACTCCGCAGCGCACTCCCGACACATAAGTTGCTCGTGCGGCAGCACCCACCCGCTCTAGTCGTGCTCTACACACGCGTCTCTGTGGCTGCCCGACAGCCGCCGTCCCGCACCGGCGCTGCCCCCGCCGTATTTCGCGCGAGGATCTTGGACCAATCCGGGATGTCCCTAGGAGGCCAGCCCGCCACCACCGGCGGCCTCACGCGGCACCATGGCGCGCGGCTTAGAGGATTTAGAGGGATTTAGAGGCGGACGTGGATGCGAATAGAGCGCGCCGGCACATGTCGACCGACGACCGAGTAGGTCGCCACCGCGCGTCCTTCCCCCATATGATGTCGCCCACGTCGAGTTACAGGGCCGGGTCGTCGGCGTGCTGCAGCAGGCGCGCCACCGTGGAGAGCTGGTGCGCGGAGACCATGGAGAGGCCGCTGCTCCGGCCTGCTGAACAACGGTGGCTGCAGTTGGCAGATGCATCCGCGGCGAGCAAGGTTATGGTGGAAAAAGGAGGCCGGCCACCAATCCCGATGGTGAAAGAGGGGCACTTTCCATCCAGTCCACCGCTAGAGATTTTGTGGTACCCGGTGAGAGCGGTGGCGCCCACGGCAAAAAGGAGGTGGAGATACGGGGAGCGGTTGCCGGTGGAAGGAGAAGAGGCAGTCGGTGGCCGGCGGCGGAAACAGATGCAGCGGGCGGCGGCCGCTTAATGGAAAGGATGCAGCAGCCACGACCGAGATATTTCCAGTCGCTGCTCTCTATCGCCGCCTGGGAGTAGAGGTGGTGGAGGTGGACGGAGCGGGTGGAGCAGCAGTACCAGAGGAGAGCGGCCGGGAGGATGGTGCGAAGGATGCAGGACGGTCGGGGTCGCCGCCGATCCAGGAAAGCGCGGCCACAGCGAGCGGCGGATTGTCCGCCTCGCATGCCTTGCGACAGCGCACTGCGGCGTAGCGCGTCGCATGCGTGGGGTGGGAGGGAGGACGCTCGGAGGTCGTCACCGAGCCAAGAGACATTAGTGCGCGGAGTGGTAGGCAGGGAGGGCCCACGCGGGACGCGTGTTGCGCTGCCGAACCGGTTCTTGCACCGCTTTGACCAAGATGCATCCACAATCAAATCAGACTGAAGCGGTGGAGGTGGGATTTTTACGACTACATCCACGCAGAAGTGTACACCACGTAAAAACCACACAGGGTCAAACTAAACAGAAACTGCAAGACATCCCCAGAAATACACACGAAATATTCATGTATCACAATACAACACGTGTCAGCATGGCAAATAGGCACAAAAATAACCCAAAATTCTGAGAAAAATGGAAGTTGATCATCTTTAATAAGAACAAATGCACAAGCCTTGCATGTGTCGACTTCCACTTTCTGAAAACAACAGGATCAAGCACATGCAATGAGCTGTTATGAGTTGGTCGTGTATATGACCACCACAAGAAGTAGACCCAATTTCCAAAATCTATATGGCCACCACAACAAAGGGAAGGGACATTTATCATACGGAGTACAATGTTAGTTGGTCATTTGTACCATATATCTCGATTCTGGACTTTGCGTACAGACTGTATATGGCCATCACTGAACTTTGTAGGTTCTTTGCTGGTTTATGGGGGCCACGAAGTGCTACCGCTGGCCAGCTCACCCCCCCCCCCCCACCTCGCTACAGTAGTTGAGAGAGGTTTCCCCTGTTCCGAGCCGGACCAAGGCCCTCGCCGGCAGCACCCGCCGCCGGAGAGTGGCTGAGGCGAGGCTCCAGCCTTCGTAGTGTATATAGTAGAGGTAGGTGTAGTGGTCCCGTAGTGGCGTGTTGGAGTAGGTCATCAGTTCTTCTCCCTCAGCTAGTGCATCCTGTTGTTGGGTGGTGCAGCGGTGCGGCTCCAGTGGCAAGGCCGGTGGTTGGCGCGCGACCTCGGCTCAAGCATCTCAGCAAATAAGACGGATGGGAGCTCGTATTTCCTGATGCGGTGGCGCAACGTCGGGGAGTAGACCATGGTGGTTCTTTGTTCGTGTCCGAGGTGGGCAACGAGCAGCGTGACCTCGGCGAGCTCGGTCAATAAGCGCTGGCCCCGGCAGCTTAAGCTCCTCTTTCTCCTGGGTGTCCTTTTGGCCGGCCGTGGCAGCGAGGGAGAAGGCACCGACGGTGACAGGGAAGCCTCGGCGGCCGGCGAGACTCATGCTGCAGTTATGAGCTGTTTCACGGTGACCATAGGAGGGTCATCGATCTTGGATGCCCAAGGATGGCATCAATTGACGCCAGCTAGGCGTCTCAGCAACCTCCTTCGGAGGCCCGTTTCTGATGATGCGGTGGCGGCTCTTCACGCCTCCTTCTTCCCATGTGGTCATGTCCCCGGCAGGGAAGATGGCAGCCGCTGGCGTAGTTCATCCCCCAGCGGCGATCGCATTCATGCAAGTTCCTTAGAGGTCCCTTGTGCAAAATCCAGGAACTTGTTTGTAATTTCTTTTTTTATTGTGACCCTTTATATAACTTGTACCACCGGTTTGACTAATGAAGCATAGTCTAGGTCCTTTGGGACCTTGCCTCTTTAAAAAAAGAACACTTCGCCACGAATCAATGGCAGCACTTAGGTAAGCCCCTGTGGACAGTAACTGGAAACATTCAGCACATTCGCTGGTGATGACAGCCTTGGATGGCCACAATATTTCTCAATGTCCAAATCCAGGAAGTTCCTATGAAAGAGAAGTTCTTCCCACACCGTGCGCCTACAAGTTAAAATATGTAAAATGAACTTGTGTTAATTGCGGCAGAACTCACCAAGTCTGCTACTCATTTGACAGGTTGGATCGCATCACTGACAAACCATGTCATCAAATTTTTTGCACAAATTCATCATGATCCAACCCCTATCAAGTTTGGGTCAAGTGTGTCGTTGGATGTATGCCCTGGAAATATATTTGCACACAATTTACAGAAAAACGAATAAATGAGAATACTTTTAAAAATAAAGGTGGCTACCTCCAGCCTGTGCATTGAGGAATGCTCAAACATACACAAACACACACACAAATGGGAAGACTATTCATCCATTTATTTACCAATACCATCACTCCTTCAGTCCTTCCTCGAGGTTATTCATTTATTTATCGGCAATCACATCCACACATGCATAGATAGAGGAATCGTAGTCACGCGGTCTCACTGCGCCGCGAGCCCAGCCGAGGCTGAGAGCCCGACGTTGAACGACTTCTGGTTGTTGCAATCGAGGTTGTTCCCGTAGCCGACCCCGAGGATGTCGCAGTAGCGCTTGTAGAAACCGATGCGGTCGACCACCCGGGCATCCTGCCCAATGCCGCACTCCAGCCCGCCGTTGATGACGTTGGTGATCACGCCGTAGCCGGGCACACGGCCGGCCGCGCTGTCCCTGGCTGTCGGCGTCCACCGTCCCGTGATCACGTCATGGCAGGATGGCTTGTTTGACTGCGTCGTCATCCAGAACCAGAGCGCCGTCTTGAATGATACCGTCGGGTCCGTCGCCACCAGGTCCGGGTTGTTCAGCAGGTCCACCCCGATCGCACGCCCCGCCGGCCCGTAGTTGTAGTTGCTGGAAGCAAGAAACACGTGCATGCTCAAAATCCAAGCCAAGAGACACCAAGGGAGTGTATAGTTTTATGCTTGCTTACTAGGAGAGCTGGATGGGCCCGCGGCCGTAGTACTTCTTGCCGGGAGCGCACGGCCAGTCCCCAGAAGGTTCGCAGTAGCTCCCCGGCGAGCCCTGCTCCTGCTTGAAGCAGTAGCCCCAGGAGTAGGGGCCGTCGGGGGCTGTGGCCCACCCGCCGGTGGTCTCGTGGGAGGTCTGTCCAAAGAAGGCCGCCACCTCCCGCTTCCGCGTCTCTGTGCTCCCTGTGGTGCCGAAGGCCGGGAACACGCCAGCGGCGGCCACAAAGGCGTCGTACGTGAAGAACCCACGGGCGAGGCATGCCCCGTCGTTGCGGTGGAGGAGGAACCGTTCGAAAAGGTCCCTGGATATGATGGACGCAACTCCCTGGCCGCCGGGGCCGGGGCTCGGGCTGCAGCCGCTGCACTGGCTCTGGCAGCCGGCGCCGCAGTAGTCAGAGGTGCTGCCACAGTACCCAAAGCGGCTGCAGCAGAGGCAGTTGCCGCATGTCGCGCCGCCGGCCTGCGAGCCGCACTGCTGGGCTGTGGCCAGCGCCGCTGCCGCCAGGAGGGTGGCCAGGATGGCCACCACACTTGGGCCTCTCATCGCTGACATTGTCTGCTGCCAGATGAATGAATCAAGGCGCCCAGTGCCACCATTTTATAGAACAATTTACGCCTGCAGCTGGCCAGAAGAAGTTTCGTCCCTCATCCTCTTCATTAATTCAAAGGACCATGCATGTCTCTTCAGAAGAAGTTTCGTCCCTTATCTTCTTCATTACTGCACAGGGCCATGTCATCCCACCATAAGTAGCTGAAATGGACCAAAAATTGATCGTTCAACCACGTTTGGTTGATGAATTAGTCACATGATGAAGACGCTGATGAGATACAATCCTGTTACTAGAAACGAATTTAAAACGAATATTCGATAACTTTAAAAAAGTGTTTTGAAACTTAATCTGTTGCATTTTATGGGTTTTACTAGTTTCCGGTAACATAACCCCGTGCCCTTGTACCTTAAAGAACAAAAGTCATTTCTGAAATCGTCCACAAAATGAATATTTAGGCAGCTGTAGATAATCAAAAAACAAAGATGACAGGACATAGGATGATTTTGACCTCCTGTTAACAGAACAGTGAAATACACACCTTCTACTTCGGACTCCCTTGCTGTCTTCCATGATTTCACCATGTAAAAGTTCACTTGAATAGCATGAAAAAAAGCATAGCTGTTGCTACCGACAGATGCAATGCTGCACAAAACATTAGGAGAAAATCTTTCAAATGTATCAAATCTTGGATCAACATCTTTTATGTAGAACACTAACAAAGCTATGTATCCTATTCTTACGTGAATTTTTTGTGTTCATTCTTGATCAACCTTTCCAATCGCCTCGAGTATAGATGAATATGTAATAAGGTCATACTCAAACCCCAGCACGTTCATCTCTTTCATCAACTTAGCTGCCTCCTCAAACATGCCTGCATGACTCAAGGCACCAAGAACAGTATTATATGACACTGCATCTGGTTTTATTGCAGACTGCTTCATGTTAGAAAGCATCTCCATTGCACGATGAGGACCTCCTGTTTTTGACAGTCCATTCAGGATAATATTGTATGAATTTATATCAGGAATACACCCATGCTCTTGCATTCTTCTCATTGTGGTAAGAGCTTCATCAAGCATGCCTGCTCTTGCTAACCCAGCCATGAGAGCGTTGTAAGCATAAACATTAGGAGTGCATCCAAGTTTGTTCATCTCATCAAAAAGATCTACAGCATCATCAAGCCTTCCAGCTTTCCCCAAGTGTTTTATCATCACTGCATACACTCGAGCACTGGAGGAGCCACAATTTTCTTTTAGTTCCTGAAATAGCTCATTCGCAAGATCATACCGTTTAGCTCTTCCAAGGGCATCAATCAGGCTGCAATATGCGGCTGGACATGGAGGGAAGCCCTTTTCGTCCATCTCCTCCAGTAGCATCATAGCCTTCTCTGTCCTGTTGGTTTTGCAGAATCCATCGATCAAAATTGAGTAGGTGAATGGACTAGGGGAGATTCCACTTGCCTTCATTCTCTCAAACCATGATGAAATCTCAGAAAGACGAGATTTAGATTCAAAAAGCGCTTTTATTATAGTGTTGTATGTGACCACGCTAGGAATGCACCGCAATGTTCCCATCTCCTCAAATAACTGGATAGCATCGTCCAGACGACCAGCCTTGCCCAAGAAATTTATCATATTATTCACAACAACTGTGTCTGGCCTGCAGCCTTCTCGCCGCATTTCATGGAAGAAGTTATATGCTTCGTCGAATCTCCCAGCTTTACCAAGTCCCCTGATTAACTCGGTGTAAGTGAATACATCTGGTTGGCAGTACTGATGTCTCATCTCTTCAAACAAACGCAATGCTCCATGGACATTGTTCGATTTAAAGAACAGAGCTATTAACATGGTATATATCTTAGCAGTCGGCTGCATTCCGTTGTCCTTCATCTCATCCAACAACCGAATCGCCGAGTCCTGGCGACCAAGCTTGCAGAAAGCAGAGATGAGCGCACTGTAAGTCACGGTGTCCGGGAAGCAATGCCCCTCGCTGCTCATCTCATTGTAGAGCTCATGCACCTTCTCGTATTGCCCCTCGTGCATTAACATGATAATCATGCTATTGTACGCCTGCGAAGTCGGCTGACACTTGCGAGCCTTGATCTGGTAGAAGATCGCAACTGCCTTGCCTATCATCTTGGCATAGCCCAGCATCCGGATGATGTCTGACAGCTCCACGGGGGTGACAACACACACAGGATTCCGCACCATTTCCTGGATCATCTTCCACATTTCGCCATACTGCTCTACACCCTCTAGGCAACGTATCAGCGCCATGTAAGTGGACGTGTCGTGCTCGTAACTCCTCTTCTTCGCCGCCCATCTGAAGAACTGCATCTTCACGTTGACCCCGACATCGGTCCTCATAACCTCCCGCACCAGCCAGTGATCGACTTTCATCATGAGCACCTCCAGCGCCTTCTCAGCGTCGGGGCCCCACTTGAATATCTTGAGGATCCTGATGAACCGCTCGTCCATGACCCGCACGGAGCGCGTGTACCTCCGCTCGGCGGCTGTTGCTGCTACTGCCTCCTCCTCGCCCCGAGGAACCGGGGGCCGGAACATCTGAACAATCTCATTCTCTGTTGCGCGGCAAGCCGAGATTTTCAAAAAAGGCATTAGCATAATAGACATGTCAATGTCAGACAGCATGACGTCCCCATAAAACTGAAAACAGCTACGGAATGCAACTCACGTCACATGGGGACTAATTTCAGATCAAATCCGAAATGTAATACTATACATTTGTGAACACAAGTTTGCAGGGAAATGATTTATTCTACCTGGGAAATGCTACAGATACAAGCGAATGAATCAGAACAAGGCAGTTTCCCTATTTCATCCGTAAATCTCAACGAACAGGATTTTTCACTAAGTGAGCAGTGTAACCGAAGGAGGAAATATAGGCGGAGAGAAAATATGCAGGTCACCTGTCTGCTTTACCCTCCACGCGAGGTGCGGCGACGAGGAGATGCCCCGGACGGCGAGGACGCGCGCCATCTCCGGCCGCCGGCGGGCTACTGTGCGGCGGGCGGAGGAAGAGGAGTGGGGAGGACGATGGGGTTACGCAGCACGCAGTCACTGCCACGTGGGCCCAGCGGGATGTAAGTGGACTAGTGGAGTCGGATTTGGGCCGTGGGCTGGGGCCCAACCCGGGTGCTGGAAATTCCGAGCAGATTCATTATTCGCGAGGGTTTAAGGGCGAAAACAAATCGCGACGCCTATTCGTCCTCCTCTCCGACCTCGCCTGCGACCGGGACGAGGTTCTCGTCCTCCCATCGCCGCCGTCGACGCCCTCATCGGCCGCCGCGATGCCTCGGTGAGTGCTTGCCTCTTTCAGCGTAGGTGCGGCGGCGGTAGCTTGTGTGGGGGGCGGGGGCTGGGGCTGTACGGAAGCGGCATGCTGATCTGAAACCCTAGCTTAGGCGCCCGATGTTTTGCTTGTGTAGATTTCTGTTGCGGCAGCGCATGTTGGAACCGCGAGGAACCGGTGGGAAGGGGATTTTGTACTGAAATTATGAACGGGGATAGCTAGAGGATGCGCCAATTGCAACGTTTTTTGGGGTCGGGGCGAGCCCCTTGCTCCACGATTGGAGAGGATGGCAGTGCGATTTGAACTCTTTGGACGCGTAGCTAGGCAGATAGATTCGTGTTATGGTAGGGATTTGGGGGCCTAGCGTAGAGAATCGATCGAGCAAAGGTCGTGTCCTGCTTGCTCAGTGCGTCTATGATTTTGTACTTCCTGCCATGACCTGGTGCTCTGTTCTTGAATAGGTTACTCTGGCTTACTCAGTTTATCTTTTCGCTTCAGTTGACACCTCCTTGTTCTTTGCTTGCAGGTATTACTGCGATTACTGCGACACATACCTCACCCATGACTCGGTTAGTGTTTCCTTCTGTCCAGTATCTGTAAATGCTACGCAATAAACAAGAATATGTCGTTTTTTAACGTATTTTGGTTCCATATGATTGTGTACAGCGTTATGTTCTTAGCCTAGTTGACAGTAGTGTTGACTATGTCAGGCAAAGATTAGCTATGCCAAACATCTTGAGGGTATTTTGTTTACAGATGTAGTCTTTGAGATAATTTATGTTCAGTTAAGACTTCAAGGAGAGAGACTTGTTGACCATGTTTTTATAGCTGAAACATAAATTGTGCAATAGGTGGTCATCTATTGATGTATAAGCTTCAAATAATGTGGAGTAATATATGTGAAATTTACGATTGTGTGTGCATTTGAGTGCAGTGAGATGTTCTCAAAATACAAGCCATCACTGGTTTCATAAACTTAGTTGGTTAGCTTTGTTATTTTACGAGACAATGAAATGCCATACACTGGCATGTACATATTTTCTTTCATACACTTGAAACCGGTAGTGCACTTCGAAATTTTAGCCCTTTGCTATGATTTGTTTTGTTCTTTTATATATCTTTGAGTTAACTACTTCTTGAAAAAATGGTGCAGCCATCTGTCCGTAAGCAACACAATGCTGGATACAAACATAAGGTATTCATCTCTTTGATCTTCATAGTTCTAGTTTATTCCTTCTATAACTTTACTCATGTGAATGTTCTTTAGGCAAATGTTCGAAGCTACTATCAGCAATTTGAGGAGCAGCAAACTCAAAGTTTGATTGATCAAAGGATTAAAGAGCATCTTGGACAAGCGGCAGCATTCCAAGTCGGTGCTCCATTCAACCAACATATGATGCAATTTCCTGGAAATATGCCCCGTCCCCGCCTTCCGATTCTGCCCACACCTATGATGCCACAAGGTTATATGCAACAACCTGGTGTACCATTTGCAGGAGTTAGGCCTCCTATTTTACCAGCTCCTCCTGGTCCTCCTGGTCCTCAAGGTAAACATCAGTACTGTTTTCATCTTTCTTTGTGTTCTGATCACACATTTTGTTTAAATTGCACAGTTCATAAGTTTTGTAATCTGAGCTCCTGTTCTTTAACTCGATAACTCCATACTCCCTCTGTCACAAAATAGGTGGAGTATAAATTGAGTCAAAAAGCTTTCTAAGTTCGACCAAACATAAATATAAAACTATGAAGATGTACAATGTCAAATCAATATCAGTAAATCCACCATAAGATATATTCATGATGTATTCATTTGACATTTTAGTTGATATCCGCTTCTATTTATTTGGCCAAACTTAGAAATGATTGACTTTTTGACTAAATTTATATGCCACCTATTTCGGGACGGAGGGAGTAACCTATATTGCTCCTGCATATGCTTTGGCTTTGCCACAGATTTCGCCATAGTTGAGATAGAAATGGTCAGTTTAAGTTGAAACTAACTGGTATTAACCGTCATGGATACTTACTATTTGCACTGAAACAAACAAACAAACAATTTGGAACATTTTCTAAAAGTATCCTAACAATAGATGCCTGGTTCAAATATTACTTTTTCTATTGCCAAATCATGAAATCTGTGATTTTTTGGCAGTATATAGCTTAATTTGAGAATCTGTTAGTGTCTTAAGTTTATTTTAGAATAGTGTGGCATTTTTATCTTGATTAGTCACTAGATTGTACGTAAGTTATATTTACACACGCGATTTATTATATTTTGCATCCTATCTTAGGCTTATTGGCTATATAAACTTAGTATTATATTAAACATAATCTACTGTCATCTACTGTAACAATATAGCATGCATTTCTTGGAACTTTGTGCCACATCAAGTGCTCAAAGATGTTGGTTCTTTTGATAAGGGTAACTAAAGGCTGCAACCTATATGGAAAAGGTAGTGCTCAGGAGAGGGGGCAGGGGGACACTTCCGAAATTGTGTAGTAGGTTACTGTCTCCTTCATGACCGTGTAGGCAAAAGCTCCATATAGAAACGGATTTGCTAGAAATAAGGTGCCTGGTTTTTATTATGCCTCAGTCAACTCCGTATCCATTGGATTTGTCTCGTGATTCATGCTGATATGACAGTTACAAGTGGGTTGCAAATGGGTTGATTTTCTGAGTTGCAAATGGGTTGCAACTGAGGTTTTACTAGTTGCAAGTGGGTCTGAACCGAGAAAAAAATATCCACACACTTTAATTTACTTCAAGATTCGTGCTAGACTATGAGTTACACATGAGTTGCAAGTTGCAACTAAGTTGTAACTGAGACTTGATGACGTCACGTGATTGAGATTTAGTAAGTCTAATCGCCTGAGATCTAGAAATCCCCTATATAGAAAGCTTATGTAGGATCACTATGAATGTAGCCTTGGTAGAGTTATTGAAGAAGAAAACAACCTACTTATTATTTGATGGATGGCGTAATAAATAGATTCATACCAGCACTTGCAGTGGTTAGTTACCAGTCCTAGACTAGTATATTGTGTCAAGTTGTAACATATCTTGCTGTTAACCAGGTTATGTGGTTCACACTACCAATGGATGACAATTCTTTGCTAAATACTTCATCAAGCCAGATGTTTAAGCCAGTCATAAGTTGCATGTGATAAGCTGTGTAAAATGTATGCCTCTATTTATTAAAATGTACCTATAATTTTACCATGTGTTGTGGATCATGAGTATGAAACTTATGAATTGAGACCAATTATTTGAAGGTGACATATGATGTAACAACCCAATTTTGATGGGCAGATTTTTTTTTAAATGATGTCAAAACAGTGAAAAGCCAACGATTTTTTTATTTCGATAAATCCAGAGGTTTATAGTTAATTTAAATTACTTCGAGAGAATTGATAAGCTCTCAGATATCTTTATTTGGATTTTGGCTGTGGGGATATTTTTTGTTAGCTTCTAAGTATTCCAAATGGCATCCGTGATTTTTCTGAGCAATATACTCTAGCTTTGTGGTTTAGTGTAATTCGGCTTATCTTTTTGCTGTGGAATTGGTCCAGCTAGGTCATTAAGGAGGTACTTGTATATCCAGCTCGATCATAATAAGTTGATACTTTAGTACTATCATAATATCCAATGCTACATAAGACGTGTTGCCTCTCACCAGTTAAACGCATTTACAGGGGAACGCTCACTGTATCTTAGAGGAACCATAAATGCTCACTAAGCTGATGTGGTTGTTCTTCAGAAGTATTGAACTACTTTTTTCGATAAAGCACTTTAACCTCTGATCCATTGAGGCATTTGCACAAACAAAATAAAGATCGTTTATGTGACTGCTTTTCTGCAAATGTTCAACAGGTTATCCTGGTGGCCCACCCATGCCACAGATGCAGCAACAAGGGGGCCCTCCTGGTTCCATGCCTATGCAGATGGCACCTCTCCCAAGGCCTCCGACGCTACCGCCTCCAACATCTGGAGCCCCAGGTGCCCCCATGTCCAACAGCGCAGCACCTCCAGGTCCTCCACCAATGTATCAGCCAAATCAACCACCAAGTGCAGGCCCAGCCTCTGGCCCTCCAGCCCCGGCAGCTCCTCCACAGGCTTCATTCTCCTATGCACAACCCTCTGAGGGCAACCACTGATTCTATTCCTTGGACACTTAGCGAACAAAACATGCAGAAAGGCTGCTCCCTTGGAATTCGATGCTGCTATCATTTAAGTGAGATCATCTATCACTTGAATTCGAGAGATTGTTAAAAGGCTTCCTGTAGTTGTATTCTGGTTTCTTTAATGATGTAACATTGACTTTGTAATCCATTGAGATTCCTATTAATTTCAGAGGGCTCTTGAAACTTGAAAGTGAATAACGGCTATCATGTAGTTACATATTTGTCATCTGAATAAGTTTATCTGATGAGATAATGCTCAGATCCTTGTATGTGGCATAGGATGCTGGAATGGAAACTCCATCAAAGCCGGAGTCACTGTCTTATCCATTTGATTTACTTGTTGTGCTGTCAAAATGTGTGCACTCTGTTTTCTAGATGGTATGGTGAACTTTATTAGATTGTTGATGCGGAAGAACTCACCACTCTGTTGAGAAAAGTCGGAAACTGATCTGTAAGAATATTTCTTATTTCTCCAAATGTTCTTCCTGATGGCATTCAAAACGTTCTACTTAAATAGTAACTAGTAATTTACTCTTTTGCCTCCAGTTAACTAGTTGTTAGGTTTGCCCCTTGTTAAGTGCTGCTTCACTTCTAATTATCATTTTCTTCTGTACTCATTTCCCTTTGTACTCTTAATTTAGAACTCACCTCTCTTGCTTGTTAGGGACAAGAAGAGGCTCTCGAGCTTTGCCGTTTCTGTAGAAAAAGTATACTTGTAACTTGCATGAAAATATTGTCATTGTTGTAGCCATGGTAAAAGACATCACAGAAGACAAAAAAAAGATAGGTATCAGCAAATGCTTCTGTAAACTAGACAAGATATTTTTGGTAAACACAGAGTATATTTTTTCAGAGAACTATCTCTTGACTTTTTTTTGAGGAAAAGCCATTCGGCGAGATTTATTCATGATTAAACAAACATACACCATTTATGAGTTTCAGAAATAAAAAGCTAGCGGGTTCATCGTACCAAAAACAATCAACATGATTTGAAGAACTATGCCTAGCTAGCTCATCATCTCATTAGATTCCCTCTGATAATGTTTTTTTTACCATGAAACCGTAGGGGAGGCCCCTATGGTAAATTTTTCCCTATGGTAATGTTGAAACGTGATATTTTGAAAACCCGAAGATAGGATCTTACAATCATCATATATAGCTGCAGAAGACGTCGATGAGACGGCACCCAAGAGCATAGTCTCGATAACCTGCACATTATAAGATTGAATTATGAAATTTTGACATCCCAAATGTTGTGCCAGGCCGAGTCAGTTAGAAAAAGAATCTCCTTGCAGTTTGTAGCAATAAATTTTCCATTTAAATCTCTAACAATTGTCCCCATACTACCAGTACCAATATCTAGACCGAATGCCGCATCAACTTTTATTTTGAGGCATCCTTCCGGCGAACAACTCCAGGTCTCCTTTTTCTCAATTGGTTTCTCCTTAGCTCTCCAATAATTTATAGCCAGCACACGGATAGACATAGCACTTCTATGGGGTATTTGAATATTTTCTTCATGTGTGCTTTGCCTTCACTCCCACCAAATATACCAAGCCCCTATCAATATAATTTCTGGTAATCCAATATTACCCGTAGATGCACAAGATCTGGGTTTCAGAAGTATATGTTCCAGACAAATAGAACCAGATCAATCAAAAATTGACAGCTTCACTGATTGTACTCCACAACCCAAGGTGAGGCCATATTTGATGAGCTCTGAGACAAGAGAATAAAGTATTTGATATCTTTGCATCCTACGTTGCACATTGGGCAAAGGCTACTATGTTCATATGGCGATTTGCTAGAACTCCTTTACAAGGTAGAAAATCATGTAGAACATGCCACCCATTTTTTTTTTAATTTTGGGGGTATATTTAAACTCCACAATTTCTTCCAAACTCGGCTACCTTCAGAACTTCCAGTGCTCATCAGGATGGTGTCGACCAAATTGGTAGTCCCACTAAAGGTGATACACTAATCTGACAGTAAACGTACAAGTTTTAGTATAATGCCATGCCACAAAATCCTGCATACCCATCGGAGCCAACATGATTTCAAGAATTCTGTTAATGTCGACACTCCAAAAATCCTCTCGAATAAGTTCGTCATCTCATGATCCTCTGGTTGGGTTAATAAGGTCAGCAACCTTTGAAAAAAGAATACGGCCCCTCAGTGTATACCTTCCTTGTTGGGCTAGTAGGGATTCACGCATCCTCCCATATGTTAATTTGGTCACCCTCTCCTACTCTCCAAATGCATCCACGGACCACGGTTAAAAGCATGTAAACCATATATCACACTCTGCCAAGTGTATGAACTTCCACTCTACAATTTTGCTTTAAGAAGATTACCATCAGAGTAATATCTAGCTCTTAGTACTCTTGCACATAAAGAATCCGTTTGTTCCATAAGTCTCCAACATTGTTTTGCAAGCATTGTTCTATTAAAAGTGTGAAGATCTCTCAAGCCCATACCTCCCATCTCTTTCAGAACACATAATTTCCACCATACTGCCAAAGCATTCTTTTATGGTCATCATCATCACCCCACTATTTCTTGACTTAATGACAGAGGGAATCGCTCTAGCAATATCAAAAAAAACTGCCAACGATTCAGTCAATTAATATATACTGCTAGTAGTAATTAAGAATGTAACCCATCTACACACAAACATAAGACACATGTCTCCTCAGGCTAAGTAACCACATCTAAAAAAGGCTAATTAACCAAGCCTAAACTAAGTTCACTTCTTGGACGGGATCGATTCTCTCTGTTCTTCCCTCTGCCGCGATCTTCACTTCAGCAGTTCAGCGTGTCACGAGGATCAACAAAAGGGTGGCCGAACAGAACTCCAGCGTGCGCACCATCTGCTCGGAGTAATCTACCAAGCATACGTAAGGTCGAGTTCTTGTGCGGGTTCAATCCTCTCTCTGTACTTTCCGCTGCCGCGAGCTGAATCCCAAAGCTTCACTTGAGCACGTCCTGGGGATCAATGAAAGGGTCGTTGAACTCTACCGTCCGCACCACCCGCTCGATCTCCCGGCGAGCTTCGGCCCTCCGCCGCTCGATCTCGCGCCGGCAGACGGCCTCCGCCGCATCGGGAGCGGCAGGGGCGGGGGCGGCAGAGCGAGCCTTGGCAAGGCGGGCCTTCTCGAGGAGCTCGCTCATGCTGCAGGCAGGGTGCTTCGGTGGCGCCGCCGCGACATCGGGAAGAGGAACCGGCGAGGCGCTGGCCTTGTTCTTGGTCACGCAGAGGGCGTCCAGCACCGGACCCGCGGGCGCGGGGCACCGATCCCCGTCGCTGCCGGGACGCGGGCGTGCCTTGATCTTGGTGGCGGCGTCGGGCTGGACCTCTCCGCAAGCGCCGCGTGCGCGCTTCGCCGGAGAATCAACTTCGTGGCACGATCCGGTCCGCTTCGGTTTCTTGGCGACGGCGGCCGCGGCGCTGGGTTTCGCAACGCAAGCGGGGTTGATGAGGATGCTGCTGGAGGACGCGCAGGCACGGCGGGCGGCGGTGGCGGTGGCGGATCCGTGAGCGGCCAGGGAGTGGGGATGGACCGTGGCACCCATGGCCGGAGCAGCGCGCAAGATCGGGGCACGCGAGACGAGATTGCGGGAATCGATCGCGGGATTGGGAGGAGCGGGAGCAGAAGGAGTAGCGGTCAAGTTTGGGACAGAAGAGGCGGCAAGAAGACGCGCCAGGGATTTCGAGTCCAACTCGGTGCGGATTTGGTATTTAGGTGTGGAGTTCTATTTTTTTTTTTGAAAAAGTGGGTGTGGAGTTAGAGTTGGACCACGTGTCAGCCAGGGCTTGGACTTGGTAGGTCCTTGTATTGCTTTGCTCGACATCTATCTACACTACTTAAAAAGGAGGAACATGTTTCTTATTCTGCCATCTCTCAATATGTCAAACTCTTCGTCGTCCGCCCGAATGACCAATTTACCCTCCCACTAAAATACATACTACTGCAAGTGCCATCTCACCGTTTCACCTCTTTTCGTCTCCACACCCGACTGAACATCCCACCTGCTCCCTCCCCTTCCTCCCAGCTCCCACCGCCGCCGCCACCGCCCAGACCTTACCTTCGCCCACTGTCAACACCCGGATTTTTAAGTCCAGATGCCTATTATGTCATTCATCGCAATCCCAGGAATATTGTTGTTGCGAGGCATAATAGCTAAGTATCACAGTCATCATTCATTACAAACCATATTGTCTTACAACTTGAATCACATGATCCATATTACACAAATAGTTGATCTATTGATCAACGAACAAACACAAGTTCATAGCGGAAGCGTAAAGATAAATGGACTCTCTAGTCCACAGCCAACGCTTGACGTCGAAGACTCCTAGTTGTTGTAGGCGTCCTGCTGGTCCTCTCCTTGGTAATTCGTTTCATCATACTGGCCATTTGAATAGCCGAGACAAAGTACTTTAAGTACTCGCAAACTAATACTAGTGTAAATACTCACAATTCTAAGTAAAGGGGGTGCTAAGCTCTAGTTTATTTGCATAAAGCCAATTTTAGTTCACAAGTATTTGACAAAAGACTTATTCATGTGCTAACTAACTCAAGTGGGAACATTAGTGTAATTCCCACAACTCTGTGGTGATTCGAAAACAAGTCACCATTCACTTTGTCAACATTTTCAAGATTCTAACACTGGAAACTATATGGCCTTTCCAACCGTCCGTAACCGTGGACACAACTATTCGAATAGTTTTACACTTTGCAGAGGTTGCACACTTGTGCCACAACATTTGATTTCATCCGTCGGGATAACCCCGAATCATCGTAACACAGTACGCGGATAATCAACCATAACCTTTCATTTACAAACCCTAGTATGAGCACCTCTCCTCATGAGCTTGGCCTCCCAGTGAAGACCAACTGTCAACCTGGGAACTGCACAGGGCTTGGCCGTACAATTCACCTCAATTCACATCATTTCTCAACAACGGAGGCAGCCTCGGCATAACCCCTATGATGTGTGTTCAGAGGGAACCCATACTAAAATGCATAAATTGCTAGTTAAGCCCTACCCATAATCAGGTATTGTGGGGGTACTCAAGAATTGGAAAGGTATCGCATCCAAACCAATATCAGCTTTTAATCAAAAATCACTATCTTCTCTTGGTCATATTCACCTTCAAAACTCATTCAATGGAATGAATCATCATTTCAAAGTTTCAATTTTATTTCAAGTCACATGTTCCCATCTAGAGTAGTCATTTTTATTTGTTAGCACTAGCAGCTAATCATGAGGGTGCTATCTAGCTTTCTTTGCTCTAGGCTAAATTTGATGATCTTGTTCTACTCTAACCAAGTGAATCATGAATCAAAAAGTACCTTGATAAACCAAAAGCAATAAAGTTTGTAAGTAAAAGCTTGTAAGTAAAGACTTGGATGGGCTCATGAAGCATAAGAAAAGATGAGTGTGCCTTGTTCTTGGTAGAACTTTGCACTTTGCAAGAATATTAGCTTGCCTTGGTAGTGGTCAAAGTTCTCCTCTTCCTCCTCTTGGTAGCAACCTTTCTCTTCCTGGTATTCTCCGGTACTAGCGTCTAAATTTGAATACGAGGTATAATCACACAACAGATCAAGAGCTATACTAAGCACACACATAAATCACACAATCTATTCTATTATTATCACATTGCCATCATGTTGGTTGATATTGTTTTATTCTTAAGAAAAATAATTTCCTCTCATTACAAATATTGATTTAATTCATGAAGAAATAATTTCCTCTGATTATATATGTAAATGATAGTTTCCTTTTATTTCTTGAGGAATAATTTCCTCTTATTGAATCTTCTTAAGATTTAACTTCTCAAACAATCATACATGAATCCATTTTGACCTAAGTCAACCCTTCATCATCATTATTTGAGAAAATGATTTAAATGAGGTAGAGTACCTCATACTATTTAATAATTCTCAATATGATTTAATATCACCAAGTATTTCATGTGAGAGTATTTGACCAGTGATCCAAACTTCATATGAAAGTACTTGGGACAAGATTTAAATGAAGTATAACACTCCATATAATTTGCATAATAGTTTTGGACAATATCACTTAGATAAACTAGCCATGTAGTCCTTTATTCAAACTAGGGCATGATCATTCAAAGTGACCACACTATATTTTTGTAGAAACAATTAGTGTAAGTGAAATGTGAGCTATTAGAGTTGGAATCAACTAAATATCATTTTTGGTTGATTTTTAATATTTATTTGAATGTGCAAAAGTACCTGACTTGTTCTTTTTGTCACATTATTTATACAAAGAATCTCAAGGTGATACCAGTGGCAAATTGTAGATCTTTTCAGTGGCTTTCCAACAATATAAAGTTTGCTAAATTTGGCCAAGCCAAACAGATTCTATTTAATTTCAAAGTCAGGGCTAGTATTGAAATTTAAATGGAATTGGAAATTCGAGTTTGAATTAAAAGGGCGGGAAACTAAACGGGCCGAAACCATTCAAACGGCGCAACCCAGCCCACCACGCGTCCACGCACGCGTGGGCTGCCTGACAGGGTGGGGCCTGCCTGTCAGCGGCGCATAACGGCCGAATCGGTATGAGCGACGCGACGCGTTGGATTAGACGAGGATCCAACGGCGCACAGCGGCCGAATCGGTACGAGCGACGCGACGCGTTGGATTAGACGAGGATCCAACGACGCGTTGGATTAGACGAGGATCCAACGACGCGACGCGTTGGATTAGACGAGGATCCAACGACGCGACGCGTCTTCTCCGGCGAGAACCCGAGGGTCTGGCGGCGAGCCTAGGGGGTCGGAGGGCTAACCAGAGGTCCAACGGCCGGCGGCGAGGTTCAGGGCGACGTTGTCGACGACGGTGAAGCAGCCTGTAGCAGTGGCGGAGCTTGGGGCGGCTGATGTCTACGGGTGCTTCTATTCTTGTAGACAGTGTTGGGCCTCCAAGAGCAGAGGTTTGTAGAACAGCAGCAAGTTTCCCTTAAGTGGATTACCCAAGGTTTATCGAACTCGGGGAGGAAGAGGTCAAAGATATCCCTCTCATGCAACCCTGCAACCACAAAGCAAGAAGTCTCTTGTGTCCCCAACACACCTAATAGGTGTACTAGTTCGGCGAAGAGATAGTGAAATACAAGTGGTATGAATGAATATGAGCAGAGTACTGCAGCGAGTAACCAAAGAAACAGAACAAGCAGCGATAGCGTATTTAGGAACAAGGCCTAGGGATTAGACTTTCACTAGTGGACACTCTCAACATTGATCACATAACAGAATAGATAAATGCATACTCTACACTCTCTTGTTGGATGATGAACACATTGCGTAGGATTACACGAACCCTCAATGCCGGAGTTAACAAGCTCCACAATTAAATGTTCATATTTAAGTAACCTTAGAGTGCATGAAAGATCGGTACGACTAAACCAAGTACTAACATAGCATGCACACTGTCACCTTCATGCTTATGTAGGAGGAATAATACACATCAATACTATCATAGCAATAGTTAACTTCGCAATCTACAAGAGATCATGATCATAGCATAAACCAAGTACTAACACGGATGCACACACTGTCACCATTACATCGTGCAGGAGGAATAAAACTACTTTAATAACATTGCTAGAGTAGCACATAGATAAATTGTGATACAAAACACATTGCAATCATAAAGAGATATAAATAAGCACTTCACTATGCCATTCATAACAGTGAATAAGTATTCTGTGAAATATAGCCTAAGAGACCCACACGGTGCACACACTGTCACCTTTACACACGTGGGACAAGGAGTCTCCGGAGATCACACACTACAAGAAAAGTTGCCATGGCCGACGAAGTTGAAGTCGCGCCGTGGTTGCTGGTGTACCATGGCCGACGATTTTGGTCCCTCCGTGGTGCATGTCAAAACTTTTTTTTCTCGTTTTTGAGGCCACCTAGCCCGACGAAAGCGGCCAAAACGTGGCGTATGGTGGCCCGGGACGTGGTGCATCTCGAAATCTCGGGTTCCGGCCGAGTCAACGCAAATCCGCACCGCCGAGGGATGTAGGGCCCAGATGGCAGCCTCTCTGGCATTGTTTTTTTCTAGATCGCGCCATCTCGTTCAACGTTCTCCGATCGAGCCGTTTACGATGCGGATCATGGGTCCCGCATGTCATCCTCTATGAACCAAAATTCTTTCTATTCTTGGATTTTTTTGACCCCCGATTTCTGGCTACTTCCTTTTTCTTTTGATCCCTTGCCGCCTTTGAAACGTTGAGACCGCTGCTGCTAAATGGGACCCGCATGTCATCCTCTATGTGCAATCAACTTTCTTTTCTTGGATTTTTTTTGGCACCTCATATTTGGTCACTTGCCTTTTTCTTTCGATCCCCGCCGCCTCTCAAACGGTGATACCGCTGCGCTAACTGGGACCCGCATGTCATCCTCTATGTACTATAAAACTTTCTTTTCTTGAATTATTTTTGGCACCTCATATTTGGTCACTTACCTTTTTCTTTCGATCCCCTGCCGCCTCTCAAACGGTGATACCGCTGCTGCTAAATGGGACCCGCATGTCATCCTCTATGTACTATAAAACTTTCTTTTCTTGGATTTTTTTGGCACCTCATATTTCGTCACTTGACTTTTTCTTTCGATCACCTGCTGCCTCTCAAACGTTGATACCGCTGCTGCTAAATGGGACCCGCATGTCATCATCTATGTACTATAAAACTTTCTTTTCTTGGATTTTTTTGGCACCTCATATTTGGTCACTTGACTTTTTCTTTCGATCCCCCCGCCTCTCAAACGTTGATACTGCTGCTAAATGGGACCCGCATGTCATCCTCTATGTACTATAAAACTTTCTTTTCTTGGATTATTTTTGGCACCTGATATTTTTTCACTTGCCTTTTTCTTTCGATCCCCTGCCGCCTCTCAAACGGTGATACCGCTGCTGCTAAATGGGACCCGCATGTCATCCTCTATGTACTATAAAACTTTCTTTTCTTGAATTATTTTTGGCTCCTCATATTTTTTCACTTGCCTTTTTCTTTCGATCCCCCGCCTCTCAAACGGTGATACCGCTGCTAAATGGGACCCGCATGTCATCCTCTATGTACTATAAAACTTTCTTTTCTTGAATTATTTTTGGCTCCCGATATTTTTTCACTTGCCTTTTTCTTTCGATCTCATGCCACGTTTGAAACGTTGAGGAACCTGGCTCATGGGACCCGCATGTCATCCTCTATGTACTATAAAAGTTCATTTTCTTGGTTTTTTTCACCATCTGATTTTTGGCAATTTCTTTTTTCTTTTGATCCCCTGCCGCCTCTCAAACGCTGATACCGCTGCTGCTAAATGGGACCCGCATGTCATCCTCTATGTACTATAAAACTTTCTTTTCTTGAATTATTTTTGGCTCCTCATATTTGGTCACTTGCCTTTTTCTTTCGATCTCATGCCAAGTTTGAAACGTTGAGGAACCTGCTGGCTCATGGGACCCGCATGTCATCCTCTATGTACTATAAAAGTTTATTTTCTTTATTTTTTTCACCCTTTGATTTTTGGCTATTTCCTTTTTCTTTGATCCCCGCCGCCTTGAAACGTATGGTAAGCTGCTGACTCATGGGACCCGCATGTCATCCTCTATGTACAATCAACTTTCTTTTTCTTTTGATCTCAAGCCGCATTTGAAACGCCGAGACCGCTGCTGCTAAATGGGACCCGCATGTCATCCTCTACGTACAATAAAGTTTCTTTTCTTGGATTATCTTTGGCTCCTGATATTTTGTCACTTGCCTTTTTCTTTCGATCTCATGCCTTTGAAACGTTGAGTAAGCTGCTGGCTCATGGGTCCCGCATGTCATCCTCTACGAACAATAAAAGTTTCCTTTCTTGGAGTTATTTTTTACCCCTAATTTCTGGCTATTTGCCTTTTTCTTTTGATCTCCTGCCCCCTCTGAAACGATGAGGACGCTGTTGGCAGGTCGGTCCCACATGTCATCCTCTATGAACAATAAAAGTTTCCTTTGATGGATTTATTTTGAACCCCTCATTAATTTCTGGATATTTCCCCTGCCGCCTTGGAATCGTTGAGGATGCCGCTGCCTCATGGGTCCCGCATGTCATCCTCTCGAACGGTAAATGTTTATTTTCTTGGATTTTGTTGACCAAACGATTTTTGGCTTATTTTTTCTTTCGATCACCTGCAGCCTTTAAAACGTTGAGGACGCCGCTGGCTCACGGGTCCCACATGTCAACCTCTATGAACAATAAACGCCGAGGATGCTGCTGCCTCATGGGTCCCGCATGTCATCCTCTCAACGAAAATGTTTCTTTTCTTGGATTTTTTACCAACAGATTTTTGGTTTATTTTTTCTTTCCATCCCCTGCCGCCTTTAAAACGTTGACGACGCCGTTGGCTCATGGGTCCCCGATGTCAGCCTCCCGTACAAGAAACATATGATATCTTGATTATTTTGCAGACAATAAACAATGTATTGCGCTCTGAGCTATTTCAAACGGATAATTAAATCTTTATTTTTACATAAACAAACTTATATGTTGAATCTCCTTGTTTTTTTGTCTTTGCGAAGCATAGGACTTTCCTGTTTTTTTAGAAAATTCGAACTTTCCTGTTTTGGAGTGGGCTAAAATTGTACGAGTCAAAAGGCCAGCAGATAGTTCGAAAGCCCAGATGTCCGATGCAGCCCAATTGAAATCTTTCTTCTTGGATTTTTTCACCCCCGATTTTGCTACTTCATTTTTCTTTTGGTCCTGTGCCGCCTTGGAAACGTTGAGACCGCTGTCGCAAAATGGGACCCGCATGTCATCCTCTACGTACAATAAAATTTCTTTTCTTGGATTATTTTTGGCTCCCGATATTTGGTCACTTGCCTTTTTCTTTCGATCCCGTGCATCCTCTCAAACGGTGATACCGCTGCTGCAAAATGGGACCCGCATGTCATCCTCTACGTACAATAAACTTTCTTTTCTTTGATTATTTTTGGCTCGATATTTGGTCACTTGCCTTTTTTCTTTCGATCTTATGCCACGTTTGAAACGTTGAGGAACCTGCTGGCTCATGGGACCCGCATGTCATCCTCTATGTGCTATAAAACTTTCCTTTGTTGGATTTTTTTCACCCTCTGATTTTTGGCTTGCCTTTTTCTTTTGATCCCTGCCCTTTGAAACGTAAGCTGCTGGCTCAAGGGACCCGCATGTCATCCACTATGTACTATAAAACTTTCTTTTCTTGGATTTTTTTGGCACCTCATATTTGGTCACTTGCCTTTTTCTTTCGATCGCTGCCGCCTCTCAAACGTTGATACAGCTGCTGCTATATGGGACCCGCATGTCATCCTCTATGTACATTCAAGTTTCTTTTCTTGGACTATTTTTGGCTCTTGATATTTGGTCACTTGCCTTTTTCTTTTGATCTCATGCCACGTTTGAAACGTTGAGGAACCTGCTAAATGGGACCCTCATGTCATCCTCTATGTCCATCAACTTTCTTTTCTTGGATTATTTTGAGCCCCTAATTTCTAGCTACTTTCTTTTTCTTTGATCTCAAGACGCATTTGAAACATTGAGACCGCTGCAAAATGGGACCCGCATGTCATCCTCTATGTACAATAAATCTTGGATTATTTTTGGCTCCCGATATTTGGTCACTTGCCTTTTTCTTTTGATCTTGCCGCCTTTGAAACGTTGAGGATTCTGCTGGCTCATGGGTCCCGCATGTCATCCTCTACGAACAATAAAAGTTTCCTTTCTTGGAGTTATTTTTTACCCCTAATTTCTGGATATTTGCCTTTTTCTTTTGATCCCCTGCCCCTTTGAAACGATGAGGACGCTGTTGGCAGGTCGGTCCCACATGTCATCCTCTATGAACAATAAAAGTTTCCTTTGGTGGATTTATTTTTGACCCCTAATTAATTTCTGGTTATTTCCTTTTTTTCTTTTGATCCCCTGCCGCCTCTCAAACGGTGATACCGCTGATGCTAAATGGGACCCGCATGTCATCCTCTATGTACTATAAAACTTTCTTTTCTTGGATTTTTTTGGCACCTCATATTTGGTCACTTGCCTTTTTCTTTCGATCGCCTGCCGCCTCTCAAACGTTGATACCCTGCTGCTAAATGGGACCCGCATGTCATCCTCTATGTACAATAAAGTTTCTTTTCTTGGATTATCTTTGGCTCCTGATATTTGGTCACTTGCCTTTTTCTTTCGATCTCATGCCGACTTTGAAACGTTGAGGCTGCTGGCTCATGGGTGCCGCATGTCATCCTCTATGAACAATAAAAGTTGGGGATGTCTATTTGTCAGCTGACTGATTTTCAATTCAGCGTAAGTCAGTTTTTCTTCAAATTATAAGACGGCACATGGCATAGGCAAAAATCAGTCAAGCCCATAAAAAAAGAATTTTACCAAGCCTTGTATGTGGGCTAAATCCCTATAATTAGCAACAGACAAACAAGTTGCAAACAGAAAAAAAATCCATAATACATGATTTAAAGACCTTAAAACGTTGTTTGGCGAAAATTACATGTTTTGTATTATGTAAATATAGTTGTAATGGACTGTAAACTGTGAGATGGGGAAACTGAAAGAAAATCGTCTACATGATTTGAAAGTAAAATTACAGACTTGTTTGCCTAATTTTACATGTTCCAAATCATGTAAATACCAGTGTAATGGACTGTAATTCGTCATATACAAATTTACACAAAAAGTTCAGTAAATATCTATCCGCTGACTTAGTCATGCACGCGTTTTACATCCAAAACCTCCCCACACAAACGTGTGCAGCTATAGCAGATGGCTAAGTACGGTACACAGTGGCTCAGAGAAACACGTGCAAGTCCACAATCGCGATGCCTAATTGGTTGGACAGAAATTCGACTGATGGCCAAAAAAGAATAAGTCGACTGTTTCTTAGCAAATCCTAAAAGTTTCCTTTGTTGGATTTATTTTTTACCCTCTGATTTTCGGCTATTTCCTTTTTCTTTTGATCCCCTGCCGCCTTAGAATAGTTGAGGATGCTGCTGCCTCATGGGTCCCGCATGTCATCCCCTCAGAAAGGTAATTGTTTCTTTTCTTGGTTTTGTTTACCAACTGATTTTTGGCTTATTTTTTCTTTCGATCTCCTGCCGCCTTGAAAACGTTGACGACGCTGCTGGCTCATGGGTCCCCAATGTCAGCCTCCCCGTACTGCAAATCCTCTTTATGCAAAGGTTGAGGATGCTGCTGCCTCAAGGGTCCCGCATGTCATCCTCTTAGAACGATAAATGTTTATTTTCTTGGATTTTTACCAACTGATTTTTGGTTTATTTTTTCTTTCGATCCCCTGCCGCCTTTAAAACGTTGACGACGCTGCTGGCTCATGGGCCCCTGATGTCAGCCTCCCCGTACAAGAAACATGTGATATCTTGATTATTTTGCAGACAATAAACAGTGTATTTCGCTCTGAGCTATTTCAAAGGGATAAATTAAATCTTTGTTTTTACATAAACAAACTTATATGTTGAATCTCCTTGTTTTTTGTTTTTGCCAAGCATAGGACTTTCCTGTTTTGGAGTGGGCTTAAATTGTACGAGTCAAAAGGCTTCCAGCACGATAGTTCGAAGGCCCAGATGTCCAGATGCAGCCCAATTGAAATCTTTCTTTTCATGGATTTTTTGACACCCTGATTTCTGGCTACTTCCTTTTTCTTTTGATCCTGTGCCGCCTGGAAACTATGAGACCGCTATTGCAAAATGGGACCCACATGTCATCCTCTATGTACAATAAAAGTTTCTTTTCGTGGATTATTTTTGGCTCCTGATATTTGGTCACTTGCCTTTTTTCTTTCGATCCCGTGCAAAATGGGACCCGCATGTCGTCCTCTATTTACAAAAGAAGTTTCCTTTCTTGGAGTTATTTTTTACCCTAATTTGTGGCTACTTCATTTTTTTTTTGATTCCCTGCCGCCTTTGAAACGTTGAGGACTCTGCTGGCTCATGGGCCCCACATGTCAGCCTCTGTGAACAATAAACCTTTCCTCTGTGAACACTAGCATTGACGAACTGAATGTGAACATGCGTTACAGGCTTTTTTTAGTAAATTTTGTCAAACAATTGCTAGCTTCTGTAAATATCACTAGTAGTACATACATCGCGAAAGCATTAGAATATTAGACCATGTTCACAAGAATAACATCAAGTCTGAACTACATTAACAGAGTGATAAAATATATTGTTCAGACCAGTACAAAATATAGGGAGTTAAACTAACACTATGCAGAAATTGGCCCTTCTCTTGCATATATCCCTCTAGCAAAGGGATCAGCCACTGACAAGTCATGTACCAACCAGCTAAGAACACCGTCCGAGCTGAACTTATCTAAGGATGGTAAATATCCAAACTGAAAATCAACATCTCTATAAGCGGTGTTCTTCAGGTCTAGCTGCTTGAACTGGGTATCCCACCAGATCTCCTTGTGATGATATCTTACACCAAAATTCATTACTTTGAGCATTCTAGTGTTCTGTATAAAGAACCTGGAGACAATAACATCATTTCTCCTTCCTCGGTAGTCAGAAATCGAAATTTCTTTGAGGTGGAGATCAAGGCATTCAATGGGACAGGCTGGCTCATTATGCAGCACATGAACCTTATTGCCGGTTCTATAAAACTGCAAAGAAGTCAAATTAAGTAGTCAGTACAATAACAAAGTACTTCATAGCTATCAACTAATGAATATCTCAGGTGAGTTGAATCATGTGTTAATTGAGGACCGTGGAACAACATAATCCCCTGACACGTTCCAATTTGATAGATGCACTTTTTTACATCTGTTATTGTCATTGTAAAGTTGGGGAAAGGTTACCAACATGGGAAACTCCAATCCGCAACTAGTTGCGGGTGCACCCCATTTTTCTTTTGACACTTCCAAGTTTCCAAAAAAAATGTAAACTAAAAGTCTGGACATACATTGTGTTCTATCATGTGCTTCTGTGAAGTTTCATCCAAAAATATGATAATATGTGATCTACACAAAAAAAGAACAAATGATGTGTAAATAGTAAGTCACACTATTTACATATGTCTTCTCTTTTTTACACAGATCACATATTATCATGTGTTTATATGAAACTTCACAGATGCACAAGATACAACACATTGTATGACAAGAAGTTTAGTTTTGAACCAACATAATATAACTCCATTGTGGATGTTCTTCTAGTACAATTGTTCAACTGATCTAGGCTAATAAGTAATAACAGGTTAACTCCATGTAACTCTACAGTTTTTGCTCATAGTGGTAAACAGTTAACAACAACGAATTTACCTGGATATATAGCTTCTCCGTGCAGGGAAAGCATCTAAGAAATGCAAGTAGTTGATCCAGACGAGGGCCGTCAGATTTTAGAACCAAGTTCTTCACTGTGCACAGAGAATTTTCCAAGCTTATGGGCATCATCCTCTACAGGACAATGGTACATATGTCAAAAAAAATAACAAAAATGTGAGTTAATTCAACAAGAAGAAGGCTGTTCTACCAAAAAGTTTATGCGTCCAATAACAAGTTGGCAGCCAGGGTACGACGCAAAGCCCAACACCATCAACTTTGGTGCGTTGGCGACCTGGATTAGTAGTGGAACATCATCAACGCATATGACCAATCTCTCGAGGCAAGATGCATCCATAATTTGCACCGTGTCTAACTGAATAAGTTCGGTGGTGTTGCGTTTCCAATAGCTAGCCACACTAATTGTACGAAGATTTGGCATTTGAATGTTGAGTTGGGTGAACCCGTGGACCCCCTCAAGGTGAAGTGCCTCGAGCACAATACAGCGGGTGAACAGGCGGTCGATGTTCGTCGCCTTACAGATGTAGACGTCATAGAGCAAGAGCCTTTTGAGTTGGGGGAAAAGAAGCATGGAGTTGGCATGAATCTCGGGCAAATAGCAAGTAGAAATGCTGACAATGCGCAGCGTGGGCGCGCAGCGGAACGCGGACAGCGGGAAGGAGCGCATCACAGTTCCAGCATCGAATCTGAGGTTCTCGACGCAAGATAGGGTGCTGGACCGGAACCAGCTGTCGAGCGTGGTGTCGACCTTGCAAGTGGTTCTGAAGGGGTCGATTGACACGCTTCTGGCGGGGCCAGGGTGAGCGGCGAGGATACTGGAGACCGCGGCGATGCGTTTGTGGTTTTGCTTGGCGAGTTCGTCGTCGATCTCGAGGTTAAGTGGGACGGAGTGCCAGAGGTGGCGCCACCGTTTGGAGACCAAGGTTGTGCTTACAGCGGATACAGTGGGCAGGTGGGAGATGATGATGTGGAGAATCTGGTCCGGTAGGCGGCTGATGAGGTCGTTGTCGCCGACGAGGAGGTTAAGTGGGACGGAGCGCCAGAGGTGGCGCCACCGTTTGGAGAGCAATGTTGTCCTTACAGCGGATATCATGGGCAGGAGGGAGATGATGATGTGCAGCATCTCGTCGGGGAGGCGGCTGATGAGGTCGAGGCTCGACGGAGGCTCTTCCCGATCTGGCTCGACCCGCCTTCGGGAGTTGAGCGGCTCCGCCTCCATCTGACACGGCGGCGACACACGCAACGCCGCAGTCGTCTGCTGGACAGGGGAATAGGCGCAGCGGCGGTGGTGAGGACAGAAAGGTACTCGGCGGTGGATTTAGGTGGATGGCGGATGCAAGTGCGGGGTTTTTGGAGGAGACGGCAAGCGCTATGCAAGGAACTATTGCGGCGGGCGGCCAGCCGGGGTGCCTGAGGAGAGAAAGGTATACGGCGTTTGCGTCTCCCTTCCCCACGCGTGCAGCCTTCACATTTCACAAGACGTGCGAGTTTTTCAACAGAGATTATCAAGTGGAGAGACTTTCCCAATGCAATTGTCTCTCCACTTGATAATCACTCTTGAAAACACCGAGAAGATGGCGGTGAAGAAGACGGAGAGGCAAGGAAAAAAACAATATGAATTGAAATCAAATATAATACGGGCGTTCCTTCTCTCTCTGGTCTCTGCTGCACTTACTGCACCTGTGGTGCAGGCGTGTGACCCGAGAAGAAGCTAATGTACTGTATAGCCGTCCCTTGCACGCCGTGTAGCTGTATTTTGTCTCGTCAAATCAGCTCGGGACAGTTTCAGCAGAGAAAACATCATTTTTTCTTGCCATCATCATAATAGGCGAACATTACCACGGGCACACGGTAGTGCACATCCAACTTGTACTACTCAATCCTCCATATGCTGCACAAACCACCACTTTAACTTTTTCTTCGCAGTTTTCATGATTTTTAGCAGTTTCCACCATGTGGTGGTCTAATCTGTTGCAATTTTTACCACTTGGTCATCTGATCAGTTATTTTGTCATGTCGATAGCAAAATCAACAAGTGGATGCCAACTTTTTTGAAGGGCTACTCTCTAAAACACAGTTTGCATTATGGCATGTTTGGTATTTTCCCTAGGTAGTACTACATCCTAAAAAAAATTGACTACATGCTTTTATTTGCCTATTTTAAGCACCTTTTACCATGATTTCAAATTTAGGTCAAACTCACGGGGGCCATAGGATGCACGGCATTTATTTGGCAATTGTTTCAGTATGGCCAACTAGTTAGGCCTCCTTTGGTTCATAGGAAATGGAAAGTATAGGAAAAGGAAAATCATAGAATTGGGATGTCATGTCTACTTCAATCCTATGGGAATCGTGCTCCTTTGATTCATATGATTGTCATAGGAATTATGTTGGATTCGGTTCTTATGGGAAAAATTCCTATACAAGTCATTTGATTCATAGGAACTATTCATATAGGAATCTTGTAGTGCAAATCTTATAGGAAAAAAACCATTAGCTAATACCTCATGGAAAAGTTCCTTTGCCACAATCAAAGACACATCATGTTCCTATAGGATTCAACTTGGCATAACATTCCAATCATGCACCTTTCATATTCCTACGCCCTCCATATTCCTTTGAATAAAAGGAGCCCGAAGTTTATTTGATTGTAGCAAAGGAATTTTCCATGTATCGACAGTTTGACATGGTATTTTAATAACCAATCAAGAAGGCATGCAAACGTACTTAAAAACACACATGGTGCCAAAATCGGTGAAAGGGAATATTCTCAAGAACATAGGTAGGTCATGTTTGGCATTGTTCCTAGGTATTTCATCACAAATGATGAATCCATGATAAATTACTAACATTCGGAAGTTTGCCATGGTTCTAGCATTAACCAACTCACCTCTCACTTCGGAAGAGAGCCATGCGAACTCCAAGATGGATTCTGTCAAAAAAAAACTCCAACATGCATGGTGCCAAAATCTGGTAAGTTCTTCTAAAAAATATTTTGGTGTGCCATGTTTGGTATTTTGATATATATGTAGATTACTTACATCACAAACAACTACTCAATGCTTTCGTTTGCCATATGGGTGTTACGTACTTGGATGCAACGCATATGTTTGGTCATTTTTTGGGGGGTACCACACATTTAGTGCACATCACGTATATATAGTTTCCCCTTTTTTAATTGTACTTCGTGTACTTCGCGTTGAAATTTCAAATTATATGGAAATGAGCCCAGAACTAATTTAATATATGGTCACAAACCGAAATAATTCGTGAAATTTTGAAATGTCCATCCTACCATATCAACCACATGAAAAATTGCATTGGCGGCAATCTGCCACTACAAATTTTAACCATTTCACGCAAAACACTCATGTAGTAATTTGTTCCCTTCTAGCACTTCATAAATCTCCCCGGTCTTGTTTGAAAAGGAGCCCCCGTCCGAAGAGTCCCTGTTTATAACTAAAACTAATTATTTCAGTACCGCATAAATCGCAATTACCATTAGATAAACAAGATTAAGATAGAGCATGTACCACCTGTCAATTACCGGTTCGCAATCTCCATATGCTCGCAATGATCGGTTCCACATTATACTTGGTCGAATTCAATTAAACATACAAGTACATCATGCCGAAGATTTGTTCTAGGACATGGACACGTTCAAACTAATCACGGTAATAGATGATACAACATCGCACACATAAATAGACGACATGTCTAAAATCATACATTTTTTGAACACAGAAATGTCCCGAAGGACCTCGCGACACTGCTTTTATATTATGATGACGGTGGGATTACAGACTGCAAGCTAGGAGGACCCTCCAAGTAAAAGGAAACTACAGACAAGACATCCAAAAGTACAAAAAGAACTCTAGTTCTAGAAAAGGAAACTCCATCCGGTCCTTCTCCACCGAGCTCAGATTAGCCTCAAAGCGCGATCATCTTCTCCATCGAGACCGGCAAGATCAACCACCTACCGTCTCGTTGGCGCATGCGGGCACGTCGCCTCATGTTGAAAGTATTCGAGCAAGTCGCCGCTCATGTCGCAACCATCGTTGCTGCAATCCACCTTAAACAAGGAGGCAAATCTACTTAAATCCTCATCCTCTTCGTAGATGCCGTCGCAGTTCGGGCACACGAGACTGGGTAGGTTTCTTAAGCAGCTTCCGCATGCAATGTGATGTCCCTCCCCCATGCGAATGCACTGCTTAATACAAGGAAATTTACATGACTGTTGGCCCAAAGAAAAATACAGTTGGGTGGAACCTAGTGAAGAAAGTACTAACCCGTTATAGTGGACGTCGTGCGATTTGAGAGCACAAACCGCAGATGAACGTTCTTCTCACCACATTCTTTTCCATAACACATTCACGGGAAAAGTACATGCTTTCAGATGGAGGACTTTCACCTTGGAAGACGCCCTGGCATCCCGGGCACGCGCCACCGGGCAGGTTCCTAGCGCAGCTGTCGCATGCAACCTTCTTGCACGAACAGCACTGCTTAATACAAGGAAATTAACACGACTGTTAGCCCAAATTAAAATACATCTTGATGAACCTAGTGAAGAAAGTACTAACCCGCCAAAATGGAGGTTGTGCGGATTGAGAGCACAAACCGTAGGTGAGCAGTCTTCTCAAATTAGCATCGTCGACAAAAGCTCGATCTAAAGCTACCAGGGGGAACCTCCATGCCCAACGATTCTAAATGGGAATATGAATTTAGAGGATGTGAAGGAGATAGGGATAGAGGGTCGTAGTCTTCGACTTGTATAGTATATATAGGGGAGGGAATTGCAGATTCCACCAAGGAACGAGATCCAGTAACTTCACTGGCGACTTGTACGTGAGTCATTCGATCAAGATCCAACGCACATGGTTGATCCAAATTTTAAACTTAAAATTAAACTCAATTTTCAAATGAAGTAAAACTTTACCAGAATACTTAAGAAAGATATATATCTTACTGTAATGTTTTCGATTTTTTTCGAGCAACTTAAAATGTGACTACAAATTCTGGATCAACTGTGTCCGTTGGATCTTGATCCGATGGCTCATGTACGTAAAGTTGCATTTTGGAGTAAGTAAAGTCACTGGCCTCAAGTTCCACCACCTCATACTTCGTATGTTGCACAAAAACACCATTTGGAAGGATATTTTGCGGTTTCCACCATGTACTGCTCCAATCTGTTGTGATTTCACCACTTAATCTTCTAATCAACCAATTATACTGGTAAATATTCTCTTACTTTGCATCTCAAACATTTCCCTGACTTTGAGTCCCTGCGCGCTAGTACACTCAATAAAGACAGAGAGAGAGGAGAGACGCTGAGGAGGACTTTGAGTTCTAGTACCTCACCTGCCCGGAATAAGTACGCTGGCAGCCTGACCTGCCCTAAGTACGTCCGGTCAAATCGATGCCTTGCCTTGCACGCCGTCTGCGCGCATCCATGTCTTCCCGATGAAATTGTCAGTCCAAAAAAATCGGAAATTTAATTCGGCTATTGGGCGGATATGCTACCTCGACCCAAAAAAACATATTTTTAATTTTCAAAAAATTCTAACAAAAAAATCCGCATGTACTTCTCGATAATCTATGTGTGTTCGTGTAGTTTCGTGAAAAGCCGATATTTTTTGTGGTTGATGTAAACAGCTTTATTTTTAGCAATAAATTTTATCTTTTTTACATAGCCCAAACGACAATTTAGTTTTTTATGGAAAGACTTTATGCGCTCTTAGCATGTGAAGATGAAAAGATTAATTTTTTGTTTGGATTTTTTTTACATTTCAAAATATATAGATGTTGCAGTTCAAACTAAAGGGAGCATACGCAACCAGGAGCCAAAACATCCTCCCCCAAAAAATATGATTTGTTTTCTATTTGCGACGCTTCCGCGATGCCTATCACATGTCTGTATAGCCGCAGCTAGCACCATCGAGCACGCCCCAATGCTCTGTGTGTTGTCTTGTCAATTCAATGGTCAAGGTAATCTGACCAAAAGATACGTCTTGGAGTACGCGTGCGCCTTATTCCTTGAAATGGAGGTAGTACTTTATATTTGGCCCAAATGCGAAAAGTGTTACTCCTCCTATTCTAGTATACCATACTACGTATTACTCAAAACAAGTTCGAAGTTATGTCAAGTATGACTAGTGCAAATAAACCCTCTGGCATTAAGAGTATGAGAAGTTCGGATCATGATGAACAAGTTAATCTTCAAAACGTACAGCTATGTCAAGTATGACTAGTGCAAATAAACCCTCTGGCATTAAGAGAAACATCAAATAGTACAAAACACCTGAAAAAAAACGAAATTACAACAAAATCCTTGAGATGCCCTTCGTCTTCAACCTCCAGACCATGTCGACGACACCATGGCCGACACTAATCCAACCCAGGAAGCCAGAATCCTAGGATAAGCAAGCTCGGAAGGTAGGTGGCCACGGAAGCTCTAGCACGTACCAATTCAGCACGCGCGAGGGCCCGCCCAGCATCTCAATCGGCACGGTGTGAAGCCAGTCCTCGTCTCGAGCTCTCTCGAAGCGTGAGAGCTCGCCGGATTCTCTGTCGAGAGCAAGAATGAAGTTTCCGAGCCCACCGAACACGTACCACTGGAAGAAACGGGCGTTGCACCCCACAAAGAGGATATCCGACCGGCCTGTGTGCGTGGCGTGGAGAGGCACGATGGCGCCGGAGGAGGTCCAAGCGTGGCCACCAGGGCCAGGCGAGAACACGCAGGTCTTGCAGATGCCGTCATGATAGATCAGGCACGTCACCCTGTAATTTGACAGACTGATGCGCGCCGCAGCGTCCTCGCCATGGAGGGCGGCGCCCAGGAACAAGCTTACGAATGTTGTGTGCGAAACAGCAGGGGGTGGAGGGACCGTCACGTACTGACCTGCCAGGGGATCGCAGACGACGAGACGTGAAGGCTGCTCGAAAGGCTTTCCGTGTTCGGTGTGGTCGAAGTCCGCAAGGAGTAGGAGGCCGCCCCGAGAGTCGGCGAGCTCCAAACTGAGGTCGCCGTTTGGCGCCCGTGGGAGGAAGTCGAGCGCGAGATTATTTGCGGCGACCCCGGCCCAACATGACGAGGAAGAGGGAACGAAGTGGGGCAGCAAGCCAGACGGCCGATAGTGACAATGGGAGAAGCTGATGTGGTAGTGGCCGGCGACTATGGAGGATGGCGCGCCGTGGCGAGCGGAGAGGACACGGAAGTCCTCCGCCGCGATGACCTTGCGCCAGCTCCTGCAGGCGAACGCGGCGCGGACGAGATCCAGAGGCGAGGTGAGGCGCAGGAACACCAGCCCGAGAAGTTCATCCGGGATGGCGTCACCCTTGTCCTCCTGCCCGGACTTCCTCTGAGCATTCTTCCAGCGGGGGCGGCTGTGCCCCATCTCCGGCTGGACCTAGCTCGCGTACGGGGGCGAGGTGTGCTGTAGGGAGGAAGCTAGGGAAGTAGCGAGGCGGCCGGCTTGGTAGAGACTAGAGGAGTTAAGGAGGAGACTTATGTACTGAAAAAGTTCCGTGGAATCAAATTCCTATATTGGTTAATTACATGCAAGGATGAGCAGAGTAGTTGGTTGTGTAATTGAAACGAGATTACGAGCTTGATCCCCACACACGAACCACATCGTAAAGCTTCATGAAAGAAAAATAGGAAAACAACAAAATTGTGTGGCACAACAGTTGCTTTCTCCAAGTTCCTATAGAGGGAGTACTATGTACATATTCAAACTAGACAAATCATGTATCTACCCCCTAACCCCTAAAACTCAGTCTTATGAAATCTAGCATAAAGAGATCGAAGTCGTTTTGGGTTTCAAACATGGAAATTTCAAGAACATCCCAAAAGCTTCATTTTAGAGTGACTAAGAAGGATCCATGCTTACCTTTTCATTTTCATGTTTTAAACTTGTTTAAATCATGGTCAAACCTAGGATTTGACCAAGATTCAAATGGGCCTAAAAAATCAGAAAAAATCAAAAGAATGAACAACCAAAGCACATATATAGCATTCTTATGTCATATATATAGTAAGCATTCAAGTTGATAAACAAGGTCTAGACATATATATTCAAACCAGAAAAATCATGTATATATCTACCCCTAAAACCCTAAACTCTGTCTTATGAAGTCAATCATGAAGAGAAGTGGTTTTGGGTTTCAAACATGGAAATTTCAAGAACCTCCCGAAAGCTTCATTTTAGAGTGACTAAGAAGGATCCAGGCTTATCTTTTCATTTCATGTTTTAAACTTGTTTAAATCCTGGTCAAACCTAGGATTTGATGAAGATACAAATGGGTGGGCACGTACAATATTCAAAAAAATCAGAAAAATGAAAAACCAAATCACATTGTCTTCTTATGTCATATCGTAAGCATTCAAGTTGATAAACAAGGTCTAGATATATCCAAACCAGACAAATCATGTATCTACCCCCTGTCGATCTTATGAAGTCTAGCATGAAGGGAAGTCATTTTCGGTTTCAAACATGGTAATTTCAAGAACATCCCAAAAGCTTCCATTTTAGAGTGACTAAGAAGGATACAGACTTCCTTTTTTATTTTCATGTTTTAAACTTGTTTAAATCTTGGTCAAACCAAGGATTTGACCAAGATTCAAATGGGCCTAAAAATTTAGAAAAAAATCAAAAGAGAATGAAAAACCAAAGCACATAGCATTCTTATGTCATATGTATAGTAAGCATTCAAGTTGATAAACAAGGGCTAGACATATTCAAACCAGAAAAATCATGTATATATCTACCCCTAAAACCCTAAACTCTGTCTTATGAAGTCAATCATGAAGAGAAGTGGTTTTGGGTTTGAAACATGGAAATTTCAAGAACCTCCCAAAAGATTTATGTTAGAGTGACTAATAAGGATCCATGCTTACCTTCATTTTCATAATTTAAACTTGTTTAAATCTTGGTCAAACCTAGGATTTGACCAAGATTCAAATGGGCATAAAATTAAAATAAAACAGAAAAATGAAAAACCAAAGCACATAGTCTTCTTATGTCATATAGTAAGCATTAAAATTGAGAAACAAGGTCTCTAGCTAGACATATTCAAACTATGCAAATCATGTATCTATGTACCCCCTAACCCCTAAACTCTGTCTTATGAAGTCAAGCACGAAGAGATGTGGTTTTGGGTTTCAAACATGGAAATTTCAAAAACCACCCAAAAGCTTCATTTTAATTAGAGTGACAAAGAAGGATACAGGCTTCCCTTCTCATTTTCATGTTTTAAACTTGTTTAAATCTTGGTCAAACCTAGGATTCTACCAAGATTCAAATGGGCATAAAAATTCAGAAAAAATCAAAAGAATGAAAAACCAAAGCACATAGCATTCTTATGTCATATAGTAAGCATTCAAGTTGATAAACAGGGTCTAGACATATTCAAACCAGAAAAATCATGTATATATATATCTACCCCTATCCCTAAACTCTGTCTTATGAAGTCAAGCATGAAGAGAAGTGGTTTTGGGTTTCAAACCTGGAAATTTAAAAAAAAAACCAAAAGCTTCATTTTAGGGAGACTAAGAAGGATCCATGCTTACCATTTTATTTTCACGTCTTAAACTTGTTTAAATCTTGGTCAAACCTAGGATTTGACCAAGATACAAATTGGCAGAAAATTTTAAAAAATCAAAAAAATTAAAAACCAAAGTACATAGTCTTCTTATGGCATATAGTAAGCATTCAAGTTGTTAAACAAGGTCTAGACATATTCAAACCAAACAAATCATGTATCTATACCCCTAACCCCTAATTAAACTCTATATATCTTATGAAGTCAAGCATGAAGAGACGTGGTTTTTGGTTTCAAACATGGAAATTTCAAAAACCTCCCAAAATCTTCATTTTAATTAGAGTGACTAAGAAGGATACATGCTTCCCTTCTCATTTTCATGTTTTAAACTTGTTTAAATCTTGGTCAAACCTAGGATTCGACCAAGATTCAAATGGGCATAAAAATTCAGAAAAAAATCAAAAGAATGAAAAACCAAAGCACATAGCATTCTTATGTCATATATAGTAAGCTAGCATTCAAGTTGATAAACAAGGTCTAGACATATTCAAACCAGAAAAATCATGTATATATCTACCCCTAACCCTAAACTATGTCTTATGAAGTCAAGCATGAAGAGAAGTGGTTTTGGTTTCAAACATGGAAATTTCAAAAAAAAAAGCTTCATTTTCGGGAGACTAAGAAGGATCCATGCTTACCATTTTATTTTCATGTTTTAAACTTGTTTAAATCTTGGTCAAACCTAGGATTTGACCAAGATTCAAATGCAGAAAATTAAAAAAAGTGTGTTTGCCCGTCGAGTGAAACTCGGAGGAAGAGGGATCACTCGGAAGGAGAGAAGAAGGGAGAGAATTATGGTGTCTCCCCTTTTTCGGGTGATGATGTTGACTTTTGTGCAGGGTTTGTCAGTGAGCAGGAGGTGCGAGCGAGCGAGCGAGCGAGTCGAGCGAGGCCGAGAATGAGAGAGATTTGTTTTTTGTGAGAGGGACGACCGAATGAACCGAAGGACCCACAGACTTCCAATACGCATCCTGATGCGTCTTCTCTTGACAAAGAAGATGGCTGGGAGTTTGCGTACCTACTGCACGTGACTTGTGCTCACTGAAGTGTGGGACCTCACGCGTGGGCACCACGTAAGTGACAGACCTGTTGGTGTAAAAACTCGGTTGATTATTATAGTGCATTAGAACAAAGTTTCCTATGGATTCAAGGGTAGGAAATCCAAGTTAACTCATTTACATGACATTATTTTTCTTATGTCATATAGTAAGCATTAAAGTTGATAAACAATGTCTAGACATATTCAAACCAGACAAATCATGTATCTATACCCCTAACCCCTAAACTCTGTCTTATGAAGTCAAGCATGTGAAGAGATGTGGTTTTGGGTTTCAAACATGGAAATTTCAAAAACTCCCAAAAGCTTCATTTTAGAGTGCCTAAGAAGGATACATGCTTCCCTTTTCATTTTCATGTTTTATAAAACTTGTTTTAATTATCTTGGTCAAACCTAGGATTTGACGAAGATACAAATGGGTGGCAAAAAATTAAAAAAATCAGAAAAATGGAAAACCAAATCACATAGTCTTCTTATGTCATATCGTAAGCAATCAAGTTGATAAACAAGGTCTAGATATATCCAAACCAGACAAATCGTGTATCTACCCCCTTTCGATCTTATGAAGTCTAGCATGAAGGGAAGTCGTTTTGGGTTTCAAACATTGAAATTTCAAGAACATCCCAAAAGCTTCATTTTAGAGTGACTAAGAAGGATACAGACTTCCCTTTTCATTTTCATGTTTTAAACTTGTTTAAATCTTGGTCAAACCAAGGATTTGACCAAGATTCAAATGGCCCTAAAAATTCAGAAAAAATCAAAAGAATGAAAAACCAAAGCACATAGCATTCTTATGTCATATGTATAGTAAGCATTCAAGTTGATAAACAAGGTCTAGACATATATATTCAAACCAGAAAAATCATGTATATATCTACCCCTAAAACCCTAATTAAACTCAGTCAATCATGAAGAGAAGTGGTTTTGGGTTTCAAACATGGAAATTTCAAGAACCTCCCAAAAGCTTCATTTTAGAGTGACTAAGAAGGATCCAGGCTTACTTATTCGTTTTCACGTGTTAAACTTGTCTAAATCTTGGTCAAACCTAGGATTTGACCAAGATATGATTCAAATGCGCAGAAAATTAAAAAAATCAGAAAAATGAAAAACCAAAGTACATAGTCTTCTTATGTCATATAGTAAGCATATTCAAGTTGATAAACAAAAGGTTTGGACATATTCAAACCATACAAATCATGTATCTATATATACCCCCTAACCCTAAACTTTGTCTTATGAAGTCAAGCATGATCGAAGAGAAGTGGTTTTGGGTTTCAAACATGGAAATTTCAAAACCTCCCAAAACTTCATTTTAGAGTGACTGAGAAGGTTACATGCTTCCCTTTTCATTTTCATGTTTTAAACTTGTTTAAATTAGCTTGGTCAAACCTAGGATTTCATGAAGATACAAATGGGTGGGCACAATGTTCAAAAAAATCAGAAAAATGAAAAACCAAATCACATAGTCTTCTTATGTCATATCGTAAGCAATCAAGTTGATAAACAAGGTCTAGATATATCCAAACCAGACAAATCATGTATCTACCCCCTTTCGATCTTATGAAGTCTAGCATGAAGGGAAGTCGTTTTGGGTTTCAAACATTGAAATTTCAAGAACATCCCAAAAGCTTCATTTTAGAGTGACTAAGAAGGATACAGACTTCCTTTTCATTTTCATGTTTTAAACTTGTTTAAATCTTGGTCAAACCAATGATTTGACCAAGATTCAAATGGCCCTAAAAATTCAGAAAAAAATCAAAAGAATGAAAAACCAAAGCACATATAGCATTCTTAGATATGTCATATGTATAGTAAGCATTCAAGTTGATAAACAAGGTCTAGACATATATATTCAAACCAGAAAAATCATGTATATATCTACCCCTAAAACCCTAATTAAACTCAGTCAATCATGAAGAGAAGTGGTTTTGGGTTTCAAACATGGAAATTTCAAGAACCTCCCAAAAGCTTCATTTTAGAGTGACTAAGAAGGATCCAGGCTTACTTATTCGTTTTCACGTGTTAAACTTGTCTAAATCTTGGTCAAACCTAGGATTTGACCAAGATATGATTCAAATGTGCAGAAAATTAAAAAAAATCAGAAAAATGAAAAACCAAAGTACATAGTCTTCTTATGTCATATAGTAAGCATATTCAAGTTGATAAACAAGGTTTGGACATATTCAAACCATACAAATCATGTATCTATACCCCTAACCCTAAACTTTGTCTTATGAAGTCAAGCATGAAGAGAAGTGGTTTTGGGTTTCAAACATGGAAATTTCAAAAACCTCCCAAAAACTTCATTTTAGAGTGACTGAGAAGGTTACATGTTTCCCTTTTCGTTTTCATGTTTTAAACTTGTTTAAATTATCTTGGTAAAACCTAGGATTTCATGAAGATACAAATGGGTGGGCACAATATTCAAAAAAATCAGAAAATTGAAAAACCAAATCACATTGTCTTCTTATGTCATATCGTAAGCATTCAAGTTGATAAATTAACAAGGTCTAGATATATCCAAACCAGACAAATCATGTATCTACCCCCTGTCGATCTTATGAAGTCTAGCATGAAGGGAAGTCGTTTTCGGTTTCAAACATGGAAATTTCAAGAACATCCCAAAAGCTTCCATTTTAGAGTTACTAAAAGAAGGATATACAGACTTCCCTTTTTCATTTTCATGTTTTAAACTTGTTTAAATCCTTGTCAAACCAAAGATTTTGACCAAGATTCAAATGGGCATAAAAATTTAGAAAAAAAATCAAAAGAGAATGAAAAACCAAAGCACATAGCATTCTTATATATGTCATATGTATAGTAAGCATTCAAGTTGATAAACCAGGTCTAGACATATTCAAACCAGAAAAATCATGTATATATCTACCCCTAAAACCCTAAACTCTTTCTTATGAAGTCAATCATGAAGAGAAGTGGTTTTGGGTTTCAAACATGGAAATTTCAAGAACCTCCCAAAAGATTTAATTTAGAGTGACTAATAAGGATCCATGCTTACCTTTTCATTTTCACAATTTAAACTTGTTTAAATCTTTGTCAAACCTATGATTTGACCAAGATTCAAATATATGGGCATAAAATTCAAAAAAAATCAGAAAAATGAAAAACAAAAGCATATAGTCTTCTTATGTCATATAGTAAGCATTCAAGTTGATAAATTAACAAGGTTTGGACATATTCAAACCATACAAATCATGTATCTACCCCTAACCCTAAACTCGGTCGATCTTATGAAGTGTAGCATGAAGAGAGGTCGTTTTGGGTTTCAAACATGGAAATTTCAAGAACATCCCAAAATGCTTCATTTTAGAGTGACTAAGAAGGATCCAAGCTTACTTATTCGTTTTCACGTGTTAAACTTGTCTAATCTTGGTCAAACCTAGGATTTGACCAAGATTCAAATGCGCAGAAAATTTAAAAAATCAGAAAAATGAAAACCAAAGTACATAGTCTTCTTATGTCATATAGTAAGCATATTCAAGTTGATAAACAAGGTTTGAACCTTGATCTGTAGTAGTGGGCAAAACCCTAGTTTAACCTATTTAATTATAGATTCGTAGGTTGATTTTTCTACATTTTTATTATTACTAACCTATTTAATTATAGATTCGTAGGTTGATTTTTCTATACCTTTTTATTATTACTATGCAGCACAAGTGTGTTTGCCCGTCGAGTGAAACTCGGAGGAAGAGGGATCACTCGGAGGAAGGAGAGAAGAAGGGAGAGAATTATGGTGTCTCCCCTTTTTCGGGTGATGATGTTGACTTTTGTGCAGGGTTTGTCAGTGAGCAGGAGGTGCGAGCGAGCGAGCGAGTCGAGCGAGGCCGAGAATGAGAGAGATTTGTTTTTTTGTGAGAGGGACAACCGAAGGATCCAGAAGGACCCACAGACTTCCAATACGCATCCCGTCTTCTCTTGACAAAGAAGATGGCTGGGAGTTTGCGTACCTATTGCACGTGACTTGTGCTCACTGAAGTGTGGGACCTCACGCGTGGGCACCACACGTAAGTGACAGACCTGTTGGTGTAAAAACTCGGTTGATTATTATAGTGCATTAGAACAAAGTTTCCTATGGATTCAAGGGTAGGAAATCCAAGTTAACTCATTTACATGACATTATTTTTCTTATGTCATATAGTAAGCATTAAAGTTGATAAACAATGTCTAGACATATTCAAACCAGACAAATCATGTATCTATACCCCTAACCCCTAAACTCTGTCTTATGAAGTCAAGCATGTGAAGAGATGTGGTTTTGGGTTTCAAACATGGAAATTTCAAAAAACTCCCAAAAGCTTCATTTTAGAGTGCCTAAGAAGGATACATGCTTCCCTTTTCATTTTCATGTTTTATAAAACTTGTTTTAATTATCTTGGTCAAACCTAGGATTTGACGAAGATACAAATGGGTGGGCAAAAAATTAAAAAAATCAGAAAAATGGAAAACCAAATCACATAGTCTTCTTATGTCATATCGTAAGCAATCAAGTTGATAAACAAGGTCTAGATATATCCAAACCAGACAAATCGTGTATCTACCCCCTTTCGATCTTATGAAGTCTAGCATGAAGGGAAGTCGTTTTGGGTTTCAAACATTGAAATTTCAAGAACATCCCAAAAGCTTCATTTTAGAGTGACTAAGAAGGATACAAACTTCCTTTTCATTTTCATGTTTTAAACTTGTTTAAATCTTGGTCAAACCAAGGATTTGACCAAGATTCAAATGGCCCTAAAAATTCAGAAAAAAATCAAAAGAATGAAAAACCGAAAAATCATGTATATATCTACCCCTAAAACCCTAATTAAACTCAGTCAATCATGAAGAGAAGTGGTTTTGGGTTTCAAACATGGAAATTTCAAGAACCTCCCAAAAGCTTCATTTTAGAGTGACTAAGAAGGATCCAGGCTTCCCTTTTCATTTTCATGTTTTAAAATTGTTTAAATTATCTTGGTCAAACCTAGGATTTCATGAAGATACAAATGGGTGGGCACAATATTCAAAAAAATCAGAAAAATGAAAAACCAAAGCACATAGTCTTCTTATGTCATATAGTTAGCATTAAAGTTGTTAAACAAGGTCTAGACATATTCAAACTAGACAAACCAAATGTATCTACACCCCCTGACCCCTAAACTCTATCTTATGAAGTCAGGCATGAAGAGAAGTGGTTTTGGGTTTCAAACATGGAATTTTCAAAAACCTCCCAAAAACTTCATTTTAGAGTGACTAAGAAGTATACATGCTTCCCTTTTCATATTCATGTTTTAAACTTGTTTAAATTATCTTGGTCAAACGACCTAGGATTTGACAAGATTCAAATGGGCATCAAAATTCAAAAAAAATCAGAAAAATGAAAACAAAAGCAAATAGTTTTCTTATGTCATATAGTAAGCATTCAAGTTGATAAACAAGGTCTAGACATATTAAAACCAGAAAAATCATGTATATATCTACCCCTAACCCTAAACTAATCTGTCGATCTTATGAAGTCAATCATGAAGAGAAGTGGTTTTGGGTTTCAAACATGGAAATTTCAAGAACCTCCCAAAGGCTTCATTTTAGAGTGACTAAGAAGGATCCATGCTTACTTATTCGTTTTCACGTGTTAAACTTGTCTAAATCTTGGTCAAATTTAGGATTTGACCAAGATTCAAATGCGCAGAAAATTAAAAAAATCAGAAAAATGAAAAACCAAAGTACATAGTCTTCTTATGTCATATAGTAAGCATATTCAAGTTGATAAACAAGGTCTAGACATATTCAAAGTTTCAAACTAGACAAACCATGTATCTACCCCTAACCCCTAAACTCTGTCTTATGAAGTCAAGCATGAAGAGAAGTGGTTTTGGGTTTCAGACATGGAAATTTCAAAAACCTCCCAAAAACTTCATTTTAGAGTGACTAAGAAGGATACATGCTTCCCTTTTCATTTCCATGTTTTAAACTTGTTTAAATTATCTTGGTCAAACCTAGGATTTGACAAGATTCAAATGGGCATCAAAATTCAAAAAAATCAGAAAAATGAAAAACCAAAGCAAATAGTTTTCTTATGTCATATAGTAAGAATTAAAGTTGATAAACAAGGTCTAGACATATTCAAACCAAACAAATCATGTATATATCTACCCCTAACCCTAAACTCTGTCTTATGAAGTCAAGCATGGAAATTTCAAGAACATCCCAAAAGCTTCATTTTAGAGTGACTAAGAAGGATCCATGCTTACCTTTTCATATATTTTAAACTTGTTTAAATCTTTGTCAAACCTAGGATTTGACCAAAAGATTCAAATGGGCATAAAATTCAAAAAAATCAGAAAAATGAAAAACACTACGAACAGTGAACAATACTGTTTCGCGTCCCTACAGTACACCATGTACAGTGTTGCGAGTGACCTGTGTCCTTCACGGATAGAGATCAGGTGACATGCACCTTTCGCATGTCACCTGGTGACATGCGGCTTAAATCTAAATTTAAATATTGCGTAAAAATCATGTCCCAACCTATAGCCCTCTCGATTTATAGGCCCCTGCCGCCTCTCCCCATTCACTTCACTTCTCGCTACCTCACTCCTCTCGATTTATATAGGCCCCTGCCGCCTCTCCCCATTCATCTTCAAAATCCTATAGCCCCAACCTGTACAGTGCTCGTCGGCGGCTGTACCATCCACAACCTCTGTATTAGCGCCTCCCTGCACCCCCATCTTCCGGCGATGAATCCCACGAGTGGACAAGGGGGCCTGTTAGGTGTGCGGCCCACCGTCGTAATCCCCCAGCAGCAACTACAGGACCTCGCCGCCAACTCGCACGCCCCCCTACAGCTGCTGCAGCAGGCGCATGGCGGCCTCGCCGTTGAGTCTGATGTGCCCACCAAGCGGCAGCGGATCAACGACCTCTCCGTGGGCTCAGACGTGACAGTCCTGCTGCAGCTGCAAGACAACCTCGCCGTCGCCGGGGAGTCGGTCCTCTCCAAGGAGGAGAGCTTCGAGGTCAGTGGTTAATGTAGTTTAATCATTGGTTTAAAACTAGTTAGCCCCCTACTGAGTATTATTCGGAGGGGATTTGATGCAAAATACTTCATTCACCATGTTTTGGCGTGAGTATTTGCGGCAGATCAGGACAACCTGAGAGATAGCCTGTCCTGGGGCATTATTAGTTTTTTTTTGAGGGGTTCCTCGGGCCTTATTAGTGAAGCGTCCAATTTCTATTCACGTAATCCATGCCAGCAGGCCTCAGGACTTGTAATTTTGCATTGGAATCAATCCCTCAGCCTGATCCATGCTGGAACGGGGTGGATGCCTGGAAGGAGAAGCAGCAATCGGAGCACGTATGCGGAACGACCAGAAACGCGAGAGCATAGAGGTGTTGCGGTTCCACGTCCACCCGACGTGCGCGGAAGTGTTTCCTGAGGATCCCCGCGACTCTGATCCTGTCCAATACTCTTCTGCCAAACAGATAAAATGTGTTCTTATTAAGAAAGACCCAGATATTACTCACTGAACCATGTGAAAACACGTCAACCAAACAAGGCACAAGGGATTTCTACTGCACTAATACTAGCTGCATTACCACTTTCGAACTTCAATGCAAACTTGAAACTTCACTGCAGTCTTTTTCCCCCTTTCGAACTTGAGATCCAGCCTCTCCATCGATTGATGCATAGGGCAAACTTTATTAGTTCATGTTTCGTTCTTAGTTTGAAACTTTATTACTCCAAGCTCCGGAGTACTCATATTACTACAGTATTGCAATTGAAATTTATACATATTACAATTACTATTGAAGTTAGTCTTGTACATATTACTATGAGTATTGAAGTTTAAGTCCTGCAAACTTTCGGAGTACTATATTTTTACTATTGAAGTTACACTCTTGCACTTTATTAGTATAATATCATGTGTCACACAGGGTCGCTCTGTGAATCTACCATCTAATGAAGGACGACAACATGAAGCGTCTCTGCAAGTAATCCGGCGGTCGCTCCTGGATGAGTCGCGCGAGTTGATTGACCATGCGTCCAAGCTCCGAGATGTGAACGCACATCTGGTAAACCGTGCTATGAAGCTATGGAATGAGTATGCCGTACTCTTGAATGAGCACTCATCTCTATCAAAGGAGAACTCATCTCTATCGAAGGAGAACCTCTCCATGGTAAATCAGAACGGGTCTCTAACGAAGGAGAACATCTCCATCCTAAAAGAGAACTCATCTCTGAAAAAGGAGAACATCTCCATCCTAAAAGAGAATTCATCTCTGAAAAAGGAGCACACCTACTACAAGTGGCGGAGCATGACAGGAAACAAGTAATCTTCTTCGGGTGTGAAGAAGTTGTACCCATATGTGCATGTAGAGAGGTGGAGACGGTTGCCGATGAGACAAGTGAGTAGATTGAGGAGGGCAGCCACAACCCACAACGTTTGTAGTTACAAATCTTCTATCGTAAAAGTAGTAGTATCGAAATTAATATGTATCCCTTAATATATGTGGTGTTTGGCAATATATAGTTTAACATGCAAGGACTCTGCAATGTAATTTGTATCAGTTTGATTGGCTTTCTACCCAAGTGAGCATGTGTCATATTTGTCCAAGGTTTGATTTTTGCATCTTATCATATTTTGTTGAATACCATACTAAAAAATTCCATGTGCATCATTTTGATGCAGAGGCTGGGGGTCTCAACTTCCATTACGAAAAGGATTTGTCAAGACATGAAACATTGGATAAAATCTTTGACTGTACCCTGCAAGTGTGGCACCTAGAAACAATGATTAAAATTCAAAGCTGCATCTCCTACCAATACAAATGGTATATCAGACAATTTTGAAACAAATTGAATCCAACCCGAAATAAATTAAATTATATTTGGAAGAAGATATGTAGAAATACCCCTGTACAGTAGGACGCTATGTGCAATGCACGACATATTGGCAAAAAATTACCCGCATGTACCAAAGGCATGGGCACCAAGATCTGATGCAAATTTGAATTCGGCCAAAGGAGGGTACTAGCAAAGATTTCGATCGTGTCAGCGATCCAGACATTCTTATGAAGTAAAGGGAATTTGATCATCTTGGTCTTGCAAGTAATGAAATGTGGGGACTCCTAAGATCGACGCCTTCAACACTGATGTTTCTTTCTATCAGAAGCTAGTGGCTGACAACTTTGATTCCTATTCGGCTGATGCAGATATCCATGAGATCATCAAGAGGATCTTGGAACATGTTGAAGCACGTGTCGACATTCTGCTCTCGTGCTTGAAGGCAGATGATTTTGATAGGGTGATGCAAAAGCCGCCATATGGTCAATAGATTGTTATTATATACAAGGATGTTTCTTGGGTCATCATCTAGATCTTTTGTTTTCTTATGTGTTAGCAGTACTTTATGGAAACTATGTTAGTATTGTCTTATACTGAATTGTTGCTATATCTGGACACCGGATGCTTATGTTCTATGACATTATGGAATGTATGGAAAAAAGATGACACCTTTTTAGCTATTCAGAAAAGGCAAAAAAACAACAACAATTTGTTTCCCACAATAAAATGAAATCTTATTGCACCTTTCCCCAAAATGTTAATGCACATTTTACCTTGGGCATTTTTGTTAAGACCCATGGTTTTTTATATAAAATGGTAGGCCATATTTTGAAGCTAGTTTTTTTTAAAAAAACATATCAAAATTCAAGCTTATCATTTTATAGCCACAAGTTCACTTTTTTTTCTTCATTTTTTCTGAAACAGGGTGGGAATCGACTGCATGCCATTCCTTGCAAACATTGGCGAATGTCGGAAATAATCTTAGATAGGGCGAACTCTAAAAGAAGAGGTAAATACCGAAATAGTCCCGAGACATTGTGATGCATGTAATTCTAACGCAATCCCAATAAACCAAAACATATTTTATTATAAGTAGAACCTATATACATACCAATTATGTGATCAATGGCAAAACTTTAGTTCTTTTGAAAATCATTTTGTAATTGGATCGATCAAGAATTTTTTCAATATCTTTTGCTCGATGCACAACTCGGAATTTATGATCTTTGTTGTCGAGCCATTTCAGGAGTCCTTTAAGTCATAGGATAGGAAAAACGTATGTACATCTTGTCTATTTGAATCCTATGGGAATATGAGTTTCTTTGATTGTACCAAAGGGATTTTTCCATGAGGGATGACCTAATGTTTTGTTCATATAGGATTTGTAGTACAAGATTCATATGGGATATGTTCCCTTTGAATATAACCAATAGTGTAGAATAATTCCCGTAGGATCTAAATCCTATAAATCAAAGGAGCCTCAGTTGTTTTCGTCACCACATATAAAATCAGCGCCAACTCAATGAGATGATAAATGTTGTCGGATGAAACATGGCGTTTCTTTCAAATATAAAGAAATATCTGAAGTCTTCAATTCTACGCGTATGATAATGAATAGCTCAAGGTTATTTTACATATACTAAGATCCATGATACATCAATCTTTTTAATGCGGAGAACGAGTCTATATATGTTTTTTGGTACCTAGTCCATGTTTTGTTTTCGAAATCGGCTCCACGCAGTGTTCACTAAAATAGGCGCAACTTTGTCATATGAAGTCCGTTTTAAGTACTCAAATATTCAGAAAAAAACACATATATATGAATGGATGGATATTCACTAAAAATCAAGGTAGGATGGCTGCCGTACCGCCCATGCTTACAAATGAGACCTTGATGGGGTCGGACCGCGTCCATTTTTTTTTTCGCGCATCCACCAAACCATTTCAACGAAGCGCCAAAACAGCGGCGAAAATAGCTCGGGTTGCCGCCTCCAATTTTCAAATGTTCGAATTTCCGATCTTATCCTTTCATCAAAAACGTCCCCAGCGGTTCTTCTCTTGGCCAAGGCCAATCTCACCCCAGCCATTAAAACATACCACCGGCACAGGCGCCGAATCCCACATCTCTCACGCGTCACACACCGAATCGGAGCATCTCGCCCGACGACGGCAGTGCACCACCGTCCCACCTCGCCACCACAGCCTCCTGACCAGACGCTGTAGTGTCCGAGAAGACGTTGTCAAGCAAGCCGGAGCCGCTTCCCCTACGAAGGCGCACACCGCACCATTTGTGCTCCACCGTAGCCGACGCCCACCGCGCCGGATCCTGCTCAGGGACGCCGTCCACCTCCGCCGCTGCGTCGGATCTGCTTCCCGACTCCCTGGTCTACCGCACGGTGAAATGGGTAGACCCCGCGCCCAACCGGTCCACCGCGCGAAACCAAAGCGTAAAGCCGTCCACTCCCCATGCGAAGGTTGGTGTTTAGCCGCTTCCGTTATGCATTTCATTTCCGAACATCAGTTTCGTGCGAGGGTTTCAAGTTTACTTTTCCTACAATCTGTTTGGTGCTATCTGGTATGACTGTAGTAGAAGTCAAGCCTGCAGAGTGATTAGTCGACATTATTAAACTGCATGTTTATAAATCTTGTAATCATCAATTGGCATGCACAGGGAAATCATTTATTTTTGATCTACGCTTTATTCCTTTTTGAGCTATCATCTACTTGCTACTACTAATTTGCCCTTCTACTGCTCTACTCAAAGTTCCATGATAAATCTCGTTAGCATTTTTTTCTAATGCATGCTAAAGATACTGTAGTAGAGTACAAAGAGGGCCGGAGAGAAAATATAGGCATCACCAGTGAACAATCAAACACCTCTCCTGTCTCCATCGATAACAATCATTTTCTTATTCAGAACTTGATCCTACTGAACAAGAGTCTGAGGGAGACCTGAGTAAAGAGGATGCCCTTGTCAAGCACCCTACTCCACCCCCCAAGGTGATTGCTCGCTCTTTTCATTGGCATTATTGTTGCATCTTCAATAACTGTGATGTATCTGTCCAACCCAGCCCAAGTTATAGCATTATCATCTGCTCAGTTAACACATAATAATAACATATGTTTCATCATGTCTTGGCTTGCTGTTCTTATGTTCCATAATCGTATCAAGCATGTATATGATTTTGTTGATTGAAGTACCGTTTATCTCTGGCAGGCATCAGGGACTTCACGTAAGGACGTTTCAAATACCAACAAGGTGAAGAACATAGTTCAACAGGAAGATCAATATCTGACAGCTCACCTAAAAATAAAAAGGGTTCAAGCTGGTCATGTCAGATCACAAACAAATGCAGTGAACGGAGTAAAAACAAGGTCTCAGACTCAGAGTCACTCTAATCTAGTTGAAAATGATGACCAGGCAAAAAAATATTGTAATGCGAAACACCAACATAAAAAGCTTCGACCTAACCCCACATCGGTTGGTCTAAAAGCTGTAGACGGAGCAAATACCAAACCACATGTTCCCCAGCCACCTGTTGCCAATCCAGTTACCCAAGAACAATTCACAGCAGACCCAGTTTCAACAGCAGGTTCTCAACACCTAACTAATCACGATCGCCCGCTGACATTTAGTCCTGCCAGAGACAACTTCTTCCTTAAAGATGATGGTGGGGCCGAATTAGGTACGTGTTCCCTTACATGCTCCGTTACATAAATACCTTGATAGCTTGATGTAATGCTTAAATTTGCAGTTCCACCACGACCAAGAAAACGAAGGGGGCCAACGACTTTGAAATCACTTAAAAATAAGATTGCCCGAATGGGAACAAGATTTCCCATCACATCAGTTATAGCAGGTATCAGAAGGCCACTGGATCCACAAGAATCATCTAATATAGCATCGATCACAGGCGTTTTTGTCAGGACTCAAATTCCTATCTTTCCATCATGGAAACAACACGTAAACACCCCTTCTCATTTTGAAGGTTTACTGCACATGTTACATGTAAGTCATTTTCGTAAACAATACCATGTTGCTCGTTCACATTCCCTCTAGCTTTCTGTTGGCTAGCTATCTAACACATGAACGGTTCCCATTGTTGTAAACAGACATGTCTTGAGTTTGATGATGACATGAAGAATGTAATCATGTTATCAGGAGCATATTCTCTTCAGCGTTGCGCCAGGAGCGCCATAGGCTAAAGATGAGATACTTTGCTGGGAGGACTCCTAGCGATATTCCAACAACCTCTCCTATACTACAGATGACTGATGATCAATGGTGTGATCTTGTTGAGTATTGGTCTGCTCAAAAGAATTTGGTATGTTCTGTGAAGACAGTGAGACAAGATCACATTACTGATTCCTTTTTAAGCATGTGTCTCACAAGTCTTCATTTGTAGTTCATCGCTCGAAGTAACATGCGTGCTCGTAATAATGTACGTTTACAACAGCGTACAGGATCTCGTAGCTTGATTGGACACCTCTACTGTATGGTAAGGAATGTTATCTGTACAACTATATTTAAATTAGTAAATCATTTAGAATTTATAGATGCACAATATACATCGTAAATTGATGTCTCTGTTTTATTTATATTTTTTTTGAAAACTTTCAATTGTCGCATGTCGGCATGTGACGTGGTTGTGAAACTAATTTATATTTTCTCTTGCGAAAATATCAGAAGGCAAGGCAAGCATACTGTGAGAGTACAGACAGAGCGATGAGTCTACTTGAGCAATTCAAGGTGTGCCAGACGAGCAGAAATGGTTTGACTGGACATTTTGCACAGAGTGTTATTGTAAGTATTCTCTACTAATGTCAGTTATGGTTTTCAATTGTATTCAGAAATATCTTGTCATATTTGTCAAGCTTCATGCACTAGCCAACACAACCAAATGTCCGAACTGGAAAGGGCTAGTACAATTCACTTATATACTTCTCAGCAATATCATGCACATTACGAATTCTACACATGGATCCATGCATATTTTTATAGTCCTGCTATTACGTGTTAGCAATAGAAGACATGTCAATATGATGTAACATGCTCTTACTAAAATGTATATGCGGTAATCAGCCATGCCAGTTTGTAGGATTATTAGAGGTAGTTCATACACATGTCTTCACATTATAATCTCTTCTCTTACACATGTGTAACAACTGAAAACTCCTCAGTCTGACATGAAAGTGGAGCTGGCAAAACCAAAGAAAGATGGTATAGAAAAAACCCAGGAAGAATGTCTGAATTCATTTTCCAAGGTACTACAATGTCATGGTATAGCCAACAACACATTCCTGCGTAATGCTGGGTTCACAACTAATTTGTCGAGGTCCAAGTCCAAGTCAAAGCCCAAGCGCAGGTTGAGGTCCAACTACTCAAAGAGGAACGAGCAATAGTGGCTGCACAAAGAGTAGTCATCCACCGTATAACTGCAGGATTAGAAGCAAGTCAAGCCCACCTGGGCAACATCCTGAGAAAGTGTGGGAGATGCTGAATACCACAGTGAACACTGACAGTCAAAGGTGTCCCTTGGTTGTGTGAAAGGGTTTGTGATGCTGAACTATTTTGTTGGTGCTTCTATCTGCACTTGTTATGTACCTGGTGGTTGTTTCCTTGGTGATGTGGATTAAATGAAAACTGAATGGATTGGATGCACCAATATTTAATCAAGGTTTAATCTAATTTGTAGTATTTTTTATATTGCGCTGCATGGGAAAAGTATAACTATTAGTTGGCCCATTGGTGACCATTTTCATACATTATTTTAGTTGATTGGTCCTTGTCCTTGTATCCCTGAAAGGAGGCAGTACTACAGTAAGCTACCAATTTTGCTAGTACAGTATTTTTTTAGCGCCAGCTAAATTGAAAATATCTGTCAAGCGCTACAATCTCCCGCCAATAAAATCCAAAATATTTGTACATGGGAACTGATTTTGGTTGTGATTATGACTTGATGTGACCGTATAGTAGTGTCATGCGCATGCGGGACTGGTGTTTTGAAACATAGGAGCATATGCTCCCTCCATTTTGAAATGCATCTTACACATATTTTGAATTTCAAAAAAAATGAAACAAAAAATTCGCATGTACATCTTCTCGTGCTACGCCCTTAAAAAGTTGCGACTTGTCGTGTGACGTGTGTAAAAAGATAAAACACAGTACTAAAAATAATGCTTTTCACAAGATAAGTTTTCTCTTTTTTACATAGACCACAAAAAATATTGGTTTTTCGTGAAACTTGACGAACGAACATATATTATGAATATGTACATGTAAATTTTTTGCTAATTTTTTTCGACATTTTAAAATATGATTTTTTGGTAGAGGGAGCATATGCACCCGGGAGCCAAATTGAATTTCCGCATGCATATGACACTACTCTATGTTACTACCTTCATAATGCATAGTAACTTAGATGTAGTATCATGCATGTGTTTGTTAGTATGTAGACTCATTCTATCTTGAAAAGTGTTATGGTAACATAGCTAGTTACCACAACCAGCTCTATGTTAATACTCCTTAGTTACTCCCACTATGAGTAGTCTAAGTAGCATGGTCTACCCCGGAAGTAGATCCTCTAACGTGCAATAGATAAGTCGGGTAAGCTACACCTCTCTAATTTTCCTTCTCCACATCTACATGATTAAGTCTAATTTGATCTAAATTAACTTCCATAATATATGTAAGCCATATGCATTTACGATAATTAGTAACAATCAAAATTATGACTATCTTTTTTAAATATTTATACGATTTTTTATACAGTAAAAATATACAGTGGTTGCTACAGTAAATACGTACAGTATTTGTTACATTTTCCTGATTTTTCTTCTACGTTTTGCACTACTTAAGCACTGTGCTTACCTGACTTGTCATCTCTACGTTAGAGGATATGGTTCCGGTCTACCCCTGGCCTTATATTACAATCACGAGTATATATTACTTGGACCATCTGTACAACATACTTTTGTTGCTCCTTGCAAAAAAAACATACATTTGTTGCGACTGGATTATTAATAAAAGCCGTGTGCATCACCACGATGCAGAGGCTGGGGTCATATCCCCTTTTCGAAGAAAAAAATTACTTAGTCAAGCTGCAAAATCTCCTAGTACCAATCCCGAAATATTTCAGAAGGGCTTTTCAAAATTGATTTTCAAGATATATCATGATTATGCTCGTGGTAACCGATTTTCAACGTGATGATGACTTGATGTGACACTTGACCGTACTAGTACGGTCTCATATTTTTGTATTACTTGGACTATAGCCAAATTCGAAATCTCATTCCAGCGGCAAAAAAAAATACAAATATTTCACACGCCTCTAACTTCCCATTCTACCCAGAAGATGACAACAATGTCCATGCATAAGTCGGTTGGTGGGGTCTACCCGTCATTTTTTTCGATCACCACCTCCCTAGCTCCGAAACTCCCAAAAAATTCATTTCACTCGAGACCACCCACCGGAACTTCCCAAGTCCCTCTCTCTCCCACCTCCACGACCACCGCACCGGAACATCCCCGGACTTCCCTGCCTACCCGAGCCCTCGCGATCTCGTCATCCGGCTGTGCCAGCCGCTCACGACGCCATCAACCGGACCGGATCATCCCCGCCAACCTCGAAACCATATACTCATCCAGCAGTTACCGCAGTCGCTTCAGTGGGTATCGTCCACCCCACCGGAGCCGCTTCGCCGGATCCGTCGTCCACCGCATCGGATCTTGCTCACCGACACCGCTGTGCATGAACCGGATCTGCTTCACCGGCGCCGTGCATGATCTAAACTCTTCTACTGTCGCTTTTCTATTGCTTGCCTGCAAGTTCTTGTTTAATCTTGGGGGAACCTGTTTGTGCTAACGACGCGCCGTTACGTTTTTGCAGATGAGATGAGTAACCATGAAGTGTAATGGCCGTCTCTCCAACCCCAAGTAGCACATGTAGCGTACTTCATCACCGGATCTATCAACCCCAGGAAGATCTGTTGTGACTCCCACAGAGTGCTTCTCCTAATGTAAGTCCCTTGTTTTAGCGCCATGTTCTGGGTTCAGATGCTTGTTTGTCTGAAGCTCTTTTAGTTCATTCCTAGCTATGACCGTAACATCTTGCTATTTTCTACTTCATTGCTAACTTTAAGCGATTGAACATTTTGGTTTGCATTCCCTGCTCTGTAGATGTAGCCATCATAACTTCTATCTTGCTCAGTCGTTGTTACAAAAATTATAGGTATTATAGTAACATCCTGCTATTATTTAGTTCATGGCCAATTTTAAGTAATTGCACATGTTGGTTCGCATTCCCTGCTTCTATAGCTTTTGGCATCGTAACTTCTATATTTGGTTTACATTCCCTGCTCTGTAGATCTAGCCATCATAACTTTATCTTGCTCAGTCGTTGTTACAAAAATTATGGCCTGCTACTATGTTGTTTGTGCCAATTTTTTACTCCATGAACATGTTGGCTTGCATTCCCTGTACTACAGTGATGCCATTGTTTTGTATCTAGTTCATTGTAAGCTAACAAAGTAAGGACTTAGTTTGGCATGCTATCACTCTGCTATCTAGCCCGTAGTACAAATAAACTTGTCATACTACTAGATAATAATTTTACGTGCCATCTTGTTCTTCAAAAGCTGCATTATTGACTTGTTTCTCTGACTTGGCATGACGTCACATATGGAAAGCTGAACATATTGGTTTGCATTCCCTCTTATACAAGTTCACAGGTGATCCCACTATATTCTGTATTGGTCCATCCTAAGCTCCAAGATCAACTATCCTCTATGTGTTGCTCATTACAAGTTTATATCCCGAAACATCTTGATTTGCATCCCCTTCACTATAAGTTCAGGAGTATTATTTAGTTCACGGCCAAAATGAAGTAATTGCACTTGGCACATGTTGGTTCACATTCCCTCCTCTTTAGCTTTTGCCATCGTAACTTCTATTTTTGGTTTACATTCCCTGCTCTGTAGATGTAGCCATCATAACTTCATCTTGCTCAGCCGTTGTTACAAAATTTATAGCCTCAAATCTGTTGTTCATGCCAATTTTGTACTCCCGAACATGTTGGTTTGCATGGGACTCGACAGTAAAGTCTGTTTCATTCTAACATGCTCGTTATATTGGTGTTGGTATGCGGCATGCACTCTTTGTTTGCTTATTGTGCGCATTACAATGATCTTGTTATAACGACGAAATGATGAGTTCCAAATTCTTTGGCAAACAATATTGTAGTGTCTTTGCCTTTCCATTGTTGCTGTCTTAACTTGTAATGTCTTTGTTTCAGATATAGGTGCTGCATGGACAACTTAAAAGATTGCCGGATCGCTTCATTGTATTGCTAGGTTTAATTAACATTCAATTTCTCTGGGTTCTGTAATATTTTTTCAATGCCTTGCAGCTGATGTAATATTTAGTTAGTTTTTATAGTTCTTTCGCGTTTTTTCTTTGGTGCTTGTGGTAAGTGAGGCTATCCGACAGAAATCAATGCTGCGTAAATATTCTCAGTATCTAAATCACGAATTCCCATCCCTTAAACGGCCCATTTAAGCGAAATCACATATGTGCCTGCCCGCAAATTCCTAAAGCCCATATTATGCCGGCATATAAACAACAACTAAACGGGCTTTACCACTTACTTATTGGGCCAGCCCATTTGATTGACGGTGGACCCCACACTCTAGTTGGGCTGGCCCACTTGCTTTAAGGTGGACCCCACCCACTACTTAGTTGGGCCAGCCCACTTGCTTTTGTGGTGGACCCCACATACTAAATGGGCCGGCCCTTAACAGGAAAGTGGGACCCGCTGTTTTTTGCGCCCACCTTCAGTTGGGCCGGCCCACCTGCTATACGGGGACCCACATACTAATGGGCCGGCCTTTAACAGAAAGAGGGACCCACCTTGCTTTTGGCCCTACCATCTTGTTGGGCCACCACTTGCTATATGGTGGACCCACATGGTAAATGGGCCGGCCCTTTAATAGGAAGGTGGGACCCACTGTGTTTTGGCCCGCCCACTATCTTGTTGGGCCGGCCCACTTTCTATATGGTGGACCCCACATACCAAATGGGCTACCATTAAAGAAATGTGGGACCCACTGTTTTTGGCCCGGCCCACTAGCTTGGTGGGCCACCACTTGCTATATGGTGGACCCCACATAATAAATGGGCCGGCCCTTTAACCGGAAGGTGGACTCACTGTGTTTTTGGCCCGGCCCACTATCTTGTTGGGCCTACCGCCATATGGTGGACCCCACATACTAAATGGGCCGACCCCGTAAATGGTGGGACCCACTGTGTTTTTGGCCCGGCCCACTACGGCCCACTTGCTATGGTGGACCCCACACACTAAATGGGCCGGCTTTTACCAGAAAGTGGGACCCACTTGCTTTTGGCCCGGCCCACTTGCTTCTTGGGCCGCCTGTATTAAGGTGGACCCACATGTTAAATGGGCCGGCCCATTTAAGTTTTGACCAGTCAACCTTAGAGGTTAGGCCCGGCCCACGTAACTAATGGACCAGCCCAGCTATATAGTTGACCGGTCAAACTATGTCATCTGCCCGGCCCGCTTAAGACGTGGCATGCCTCGTGTGGGCCTACCATCTACCACGGTTTCAAATGGTTAACGCCGTTAATCGTTAAAACCGTTCACATGGGCTTGCATGACGCGCACCAACGGCTCCGAAACACTTCCGCAACGGTCCGATTGGTAGGAAGGCGCCTGCGCGACGGGATCAAAAAATCTGCTTGACTTTGCTCGACGCAGCTTTGCTAACCAACCCATATCGTCGGGTTAGGCCCATAGGCGACGAAAAATGCCCCTTAGTTGACGATTTTGGGACGTTGTCTATCAGAACTTTTCTTGTAGTGACATAAGTAAAACTCACTTGACTAGCATAATGACATCTAGATTAGTTCTTGTTAATAGGTTAGTTCCAGAACTTTTCTTGTAGTGACATAAGTAAAACAGCAGAAAACAGGAACTGGCACTTCGGCATCTTGTTAATAGGTTAGTTCCAGAAAATGCACAAATATGACATAAAGTGTGCATAAAACATGTAGGTATCATCAATAAAGTAGCATGGAACATAAGAAATTATCGACACGCTGGAGACGCAGATCAAGTAAGTTTGCCTCGCCGAGCAGGTAAAACGATAACAAAGATAATTTCTCAAGTGACATGCCATCATAATCTTGATCATACTATTTGTAAACATATGTAATGAATGCAGCGATCAAAACAAAGGTAATGACATGAGTAAACAAGTGAATCATAAAGCAAAGACTTTTCATGAATAGTACTTCAAGACAAGCATCAATAAGTCTTGCATAAGAGTTAACTCATAATAAATCAAAGTAAAGGTGTTGAAACAACACATAGGAAGATTAAGTTTCAGCGGTTGCTTTCAACTTATAACATGTATATCTCATGGATATTGTCAACATAAAGTAGTATAACAAGTGCAATATGCAAGTATGTAGGAATCAATGCACAGTTCACACAAGTGTTTGCTTCTTAAGGTGGAAGAAGATAGGTAAACTGACTCAACAATAAAAGTAAAAGAATGGTCCTTCAAAGAGGAAAGCATCGATTGTTGTATTTGTGCTAGAGCTTTTATTTTGAAAACATGAAACAATTTTGTCAACGGTAGTAATAAAGCATATGAGTTATGTAAATTATATCTTACAAGTTGCAAGCCTCATGCATAGTATACTAATAGTGTCCGCACCTTGTCCTACTTAGCTTGGACTACCGGATCTTTGCATGCCATGTTTCAACCAAGTGTCACAAAGGGGTACCTCCATGCCGCCTGTACAAAGGTCTAAGGAGAAAGCTCGCATTTTGGATTTCTCGCTTTTGATTATTCTCAACTTAGACATCCATACCGGGACAACATGGACAACAGATAATGGACTCCTCTTAAATGCATAAGCATGTAGCAATGATTATTATTCTCATATGAGATTGAGGATATATGTCCAAACTGAAACTTCAACCATGGTTCATGGCTTTAGTTAGCGGCCCAATGTTCTTCTCTAACAATTTTGCATGCTCCAACCACTAAAATGATAGATCCTTCAGACAAGACGGACATGCATAGCAACTCACATGATATTCAACAATAGTTGATGGCGTTCCCCAGAAGCATGGTTATCGCACAACAAGCAACTTAATAAAAGATAAAGTGCATAAGTACATATTCAATACTACGATAGTTTTTAAGGCTATTTTGTCCCATGAGCTATATATTGCAAAGGTGAATGATGGAATTTTAAAGGTAGCACTCAAGCAATTTACTTTGGAATGGCGGAGAAATACCATGTAGTAGGTAGGTATGGTGGACACAAATGGCATAGTAGTTGGCTCAAGGATTTTGGATGCATGAGAAGTATTCCCTCTCGATACAAGGTTTAGGCTAGCAAGGTTATTTGAAGCAAACTCAAGGATGAACAAGTGCAGCAAAACTCACATAAAAGACATATTGTAAACATTATAAGACTCTACACCGTCTTCCTTGTTGTTCAAAACTCAATACTAGATTATCTAGACCTTAGAGAGACCAAATATGCAAATCAAATTTTAGCAAGCTCTATGTATTTCTTCATTAATGGGTGCAAAGCATATGATGCAAGAGCTTAAACATGAGCACAACAATTGCCAAGTATCACATTATCCAAGACATTTTAGAATTACTACATGTAGCATTTTCCAATTCCAACCATATAACAATTTAACGAAGAAGAAACTTCGCCTTAAACATTATGAGTAAAGCCTAAGGACACATTTGTCCATATGCAACAGCGGAGCATGTCTCTCTCCCACAAAGTGAATGCTAGGATCCATTTTATTCAAAAAAAAAACAAAACAAACCGACGCTCCAAGTAAAGAACACAAGATGTGACTGAATAAAAATATAGTTTCAGGGGAGGAACCTGATGATGTTGTCGATGAAGAAGGGGATGCCTTGGGCATCCCCAAGCTTAGACGCTTGAGTCTTCTTAAAATATGCAGGGGTGAACCACGGGGGCATCCCCAAGCTTAGAGCTTTCACTCCTCTTGATCATAGTATATCATTCTCCTCTCTTGACCCTTGAAAACTTCCTTCACACCAAACTTCAAGCAACCTCATTAGAGGGTTAGTGCACAATTAATAATTCACATGTTCAGAGGTGGCACAATCATTCTTACACTTCTGGACATTGCATAAAGCTACTGGACATTAATGGATCAAATAAATAAATCCAACATAGCAAAAGAGGCAATGCAATAAAAGGCAGAATCTGTCAAAAACAGACAATCCGTAAAGACTAATTTAAAGCTGGCACCAGACTTGCTCAAATGGAAAAACTCAAAACTAATGAAAGTTGCGTATATATCGAGGATCACGCTCGTAAATTGGCAGATTTTTCCGAATTTTCTACAGAGGCCTGTGCCCAGATTCGTGACAGACAGCAATGCTGTTTCCGCAGCGATCCCAAATATAACATCAACTTTGACATAGAAACTTTACTTGGCACAAAAACATGATAAGGAGAGGTTGCTACAGTAGTAAACAACTTCCAAGACACAAATATAAAACAAAGTACTGTAGTAAAAACACATGGGTTATCTCCCAAGAAGTTCTTTCTTTATAGCCATTAAGATGGGCTCAGCAGTTTTAATGATGCTCTCATGAAAATAGACAATGAAGCAAAAGAGAACATCAAGAAGCAATTTAAAAACACATTTAAGCCTAACATGCTTCCTATGAAAAGGAATCTTGTAAATAAACAAGTTCATGAGGTGCAAAGTAACAAGCATAGGAAGATAGAACAAGTGTAGCTTCAAAAATTTCAGCACATAGAGAGGCATTTTAGTAACATGAAAATTTCTACAACCATATTTTCCTCTCTCATAATAACTTTCAGTAGCATCATGAGCAAACTCAACAATATAACTATCACATAAAGCATTCTTATCATGAGTCTCATGCATAAAATAATTACTACTCCCAACATAGGCATAGTCATTCTTATTAATTGTAGTGGGAGCAAATTCAACAAAGTAGCTATCAAATATAGGAGGTATATTGTAATCATAATCAAATTTATCCTCCATAACAGGTGGTAACAAAAGACTACTATCATTATAATCATCATAAATGGGAGGCAAAGTATCATCAAAGTAAATTTTCTCCTCAATGCTTGGGGGACTAAAAATATCATGCTCATCAAAGCCAGCTTCCCCAAGCTTAGAATTTTCCATAGCATTAGCAACAATAGTGTTCAAAGCATTCATATTAATATGTTCCATGGGTTTTTTAATTTTCGCATCAAACCATCCATGTCTTAAATCAGGAAATAGAATAAGAAGCTCTTTGTTGTCCATTATGCCTAACTAGTGTAAACAAGAAACCAAATGTCAATTGTGAGTCTAAAGGAAATAGCTTCAGACACACAATGCGCCGAAAAGTACTGTTACCTGGAACCGAAGTATGAGTGTTTTACCTTTCTCCCGCAACGGCAGCAAAGTGCTTGGCGCGTAGTTGACGAGGGAGGAAAAGTGCTTAGTTGCGGGCTTGCCAATGTGTGAGTGCCGTTTACCTTCCCTCCCCCAACGGCGCCAAAAGTGCTTGATGTCTACGGGTGCTTTATTCTTGTAGAGTGTTGGGCCTCCAAGAGCAGAGGTTTGTAGAACAGCAGAAGTTTCCTTAAGTGGATTACCCAAGGTTTATCGAACTCGGGGAGGAAGAGGTCAAAGATATCCCTCTCATGCAACCCTGCAACCACAAAGCAAGAAGTCTCTTGTGTCCCCAACACACCTAATAGGTGTACTAGTTCGGCGAAGAGATAGTGAAATACAAGTGGTATGAATGAATATGAGTACGGATAAAGAGGTAACGCAAAGAAACAAGAACAAGCAGCGATAGCATTTAGGAACAAGGCCTAGGGATTAGACTTCACTAGTGGACACTCTCAACATTGATCACATAAAGAATAGATAAATGCATACTCTACACTCTCTTGTTGGATGATGAACACATTGCGTAGGATTACACGAACCCTCAATGCCGGAGTTAACAAGCTCCACAATTAAATGTTCATATTTAAGTAACCTTAGAGTGCATGAAAGATCGATACGACTAAACCAAGTACTAACATAGCATGCACACTGTCACCTTCATGCTTATGTAGGAGGAATAATACACATCAATACTATCATAGCAATAGTTAACTTCGCAATCTACAAGAGATCATGATCATAGCATAAACCAAGTACTAACACGGATGCACACACTGTCACCATTACATCGTGCAGGAGGAATAAAACTACTTTAATAACATTGCTAGAGTAGCACATAGATAAATTGTGATACAAAACACATTGCAATCATAAAGAGATATAAATAAGCACTTCACTATGCCATTCATAACAATGAATAAGTATTCTGTGAAATATAGCCTAAGAGACCCACACGGTGCACACCGTCACCTTTACACACGTGGGACAAGGAGTCTCCGGAGATCACATAAGTAAAACTCACTTGACTAGCATAATGACATCTAGATTACAAGCATCATCATATGAATCTCAATCATGTAAGACAGCTCATGAGATTATTGTATTGAAGTACATAGGAGAGAGATGAACCACATAGCTACCGGTACCCCGAGCCTCGATGGAGAACTACTCCCTCTTCATGGGAGCAGCAGCAGCGTGATGAAGATGGCGGTGGAGATGGCAGCGGTGTCGATGGAGAAGCCTTCCGGGGCACTTCCCGTCCGGCGGCGTGCCGGAACGAGACTCCGTCCCCGGATCTGGCCGCGATGGCGGCGTCTGAAGGTTTCGCGTACCGTGGCTTTCTTCTGTCGGGTTTTTAGGTCAGGACCTTTAAATAGGCGAAGAGGCGGCGCGGAGGGTCGAAGGGGCGACGACACCATAGGGTGGCGCGGGCCCAGCCCTGGCCGCGCCACCCATCATCCGGGCCCACCAGGGCTCTCCTCCGTGGCTCTCGGGATGCTTCCGGGCAAAATAGGAACCCGGGGCGTTGATTTCGTCCAATTCCGAGAATATTTCGTTACTAGGATTTCTGAAACCAAAAACAGCAAAACAGAATGGCACTTCGGCATCTTGTTAATAGGTTAGTTCCAGAAAATGCACAAATATGACATAAAGTGTGCATAAAACATGTAGGTATCATCAATAAAGTAGCATGGAACATAAGAAATTATCGATACGTTGGAGACGTATCAGCGGCCTGGATCGACGGCGATGCTCCCCTGGCTTCCGCGGCTCCGAGCTTGCAATTGCGGCGACTCCGGCGACGATTGGCGTGGCTAATGGGGCGAGGAGAGGCGGTGAAGGGTGGGGAGTGAGATGGTGTGCTCAATGCGTCCAGGGAACGCTCTATTTATAGAGGCGTGGATGGCCGTGGGTGCTGCGGCGATATGGGCACGGCGTGTTCCCGGCGAGCTAGCGAGCTAGGCGAGGCGCGGGGTGTTCAGCGTGTCCAGTGCGTTTGGCGGCGGCGACGCCGTGTGGCGGTGCCCAATCGGTCGGGTTGTTTCATGTCTGCCTCGGCAATGGCAGGGTCTCTTCATCGTCTCCGGCGGCGGCGGTCCAGGGTTCATGTCGAGTGCGTGTCTAGCGGCGTCGCGGTGGCACGGTGGTGCTCAACGTGCAGAGAGGGGGTCCATGGCGTGCGTAGGCTGGCGAGACGGCGCGTGGCCAGTGACGTTCGCGCGTGCACTGCTGCGATGCCAGCGGCATGCCGATGCCGTTCTGGGCGCGCGTTGTCCGGTGGCTGTTGATGTCTACTCACGCTTCTTTTCCTGTAGACAGTGTTGGGCCTCCAAGAGCAGAGGTTTGTAAAACAGCAGCAAGTTTTCCCTTAAGTGGATCACCCAAAGTTTATCGAACTCAGGAGGAAGAGGTCAAAGATATCCCTCTCAAGCAACCCTGCAATCACGATACAAGAAGTCTCTTGTGTCCCCAACACACCTAATACACTTGTCGATGTATAGGTGCACTAGTTCGGCGAAGAGATAGTAAAATACAAGTAGTATGAATGTATATGAGTGGTAATAGCAATCTGAATAAAATATGGCAGCGAGTAAACATGCACTAACAAGAAATAAGCGGTGTTTGGGTATTGGAAACAAGGCCTAGGGATCATACTTTCACTAGTGGACACTCTCAACATTGATCGCATAATAAATAATAACTTCTCTCATTTGTGCTACATACACTCTTTTGTTGGATGACAAACACCGTTGTGTAGGGCTACAAGAGCACCTCAATGCCGGAGTTAACAAGCTCCACAACATTCGATGTTCATATTTAAATAACCTTAGAGCATAATAGATCATTGCAAAATAAACCAAGAACTAACATAGCGCACACACTGTCCACATTACACTATGAAGGAGGAATAGATCACATCAATACTATCATAATGACAATTAACTCCACAATCTACAAGAGATCATGATCATAGCCTACGACAAGAACCACACGGTGCACACACTAGTCACCTTTACACCATGCAGGAGGAATAGACTACTTTAATAACATCACATGAGTAGCACATAACTAGTAGCGATACAAAGCTCATCATATGGATCTCAATCATGTAAGCAGCTCATGAGATCATTGTATTGGAGTACAGAGAGAGATTAACCACATAGCTACCGGTACAGCCCGAGCCTCGATGGAGAACTACTCCCTCCTCATGGGAGCAGCAACGGTGATGAAGATGGCGGTGGAGATGGCAGCGGTGTCGATGGAGAAGCCTTCCGGGCACTTCCTGTCCCGCGGCTGCCGGAACAGACTCCTGTCCCCCGATCTTGGCTTCGCGATGGCGGCGGCTCGAAAGGCTTCGCGTACCGTGGCTTCCTCTCGGGGTTTTAGGTCGGGACCTTATATAGGCGAAAGGGGAGCCTCGGAGGGGTCCGTGGGGCCGTACACAGGTGCGCGCCCCTCAGCCGCGCCACCTTAGTGTGTGGGGCCCCGTGGCCCCCTCTGGTCCCTCTCGGGTGCCTGGAAGCTTCCGGTGAAAATAGGTACTGGGCGTTGATTTCGTCCGATTCCGAGAATATTTCCTTACTAGGATTTCTGAAACCAAAAAAGCAAAAAGACTGGCACTTCGGCATCTCGTCAATAGGTTAGTTCCGAAAACGCATCAAAACGATATAAAGTGTGAACAAAACATGTAGGTATTGTCATAAAACAAGCATGGAACATCAAATTATAGATACGTTTGAGACGTATCACATCCCAAGCTTAGTTCCTACTCGCCCTCGAGTAGGTAAACGATAACACAAATAATTTCTCGAGGTGACATGCTACCATCATAATCTTGATCAACATTATTGTAAAGCATATGACATGAATGGAGTGATTCAAAGCAATATCTATAGTTTGCTAACAAATAGATAACATATAGCAAAACCTTTCATGAATATACTTTCAAGACAAACATCAAAAAGTCTTGCATAAGAGTTAACTCATAAAGCAATAAATTCAAAGTAAAGGCATCGAAGCAACACAAAGGAAGATATAAGTTTCAGCAGTTGCTTTCAACTTTCAACATGCATATCTCATGGATAATTGTCAACATAGAGTAATATGATGAATGCAAATAAGCAAGTATGTAAGAATCAATGCACAGTTGACACAAGTGTTTGCTTCTAAGATGGAAGGAAATAGGTAAACTGACTCAACATAAAGTAAAAGATAGGCCCTTCGCAGAGGGAAGCAGGGATTAAATCATGTGCTAGAGCTTTTCAAGTTTTAAAATCATATAGAGAGCATAAAAGTAACATTTTGAGAGGTGTTTGTTGTTGTCAACGAATGGTAATGGGTACTCTAACTACCTCGCCAACCAGACTTTCAAGAGCGGCTCCCATGAAGGGCGTTATCTCTACCAGCAAGGTAGATCATCCCTCTTCTCTTTTGTTTACACATGTACTTTAGTTTTATTTATTAGATGACACTCCCCCAACCTTTTGCTTACACAAGCCATGGCTAACCGAATCCTGGTGCCTTCCAACATTCACATACCATGGAGGAGTGTCTATTTGCAAATTACTGATAGATCAGAGCAAACCATGTGAAGAGAATTATTAATGCAAGTTAATTAATTGAGGCTGGGAACCTCATTGCCAGCTCTTTTGCAAAATTATTGGATAAGCGGATGAAGCCACTAGTCCATTGTGAAAGTCTGTCAAGTAAATGAAAAGATCGAAAGATAAAACACCACATACTTCCTCATGAGCTATAAAACATTGACACAAATAAGTGATAATAGCTTTTGAATTGTTTAAAGGTAGCACATGAAGTATTTACTTGGAATGGCAGAAATACCACATAGTAGGTAGATATGATGGACACAAATGGCATGGGTTTTGGCTCAAGGTTTTGGATGCACGAGAAGCATTTCCTCTCAGTACAAGGCTTTGGCTAGCAAGGTTGTTTGAAGCAAACACAAGTATGAACCGGTACAGCAAAACTTACATAAGAACATATTGCAAGCATTATAAGACTCTACACTGTCTTCCTTGTTGCTCAAACACTTTTACTAGAAAATATCTAGACCTTAGAGAGACCAATCATGCAAACCAAATTTCAACAAGCTCTATGTAATTCTTCATTACTAGATTTAAACTACATGATGCAAGAGCTTAAACATGATATATGAGAGCTCAAAACAATTGCCAAGTATCAAATTATTCAAGACCATATGAAGCATTTTCTGATTCCAACAAAATAGCAACAAGTGAAGCGATCAACTTTCGCCCTTGAACATTAAAAGCTAAGAACACATGTGTTCATATGAAAAAGCAGAGCGTGTCTCTCTCCCACACAAGGATGAACTTATTCAGAGAATGAAAATAACAAAACGAAAATAAAAGCACACAGACGCTCCAAGTAAAGTACATAAGATGTGACGAATAAAAATATAGTTTCACTAGAAGAAACCTGATAAGTTGTCGATGAAGAAGGATGCCTTGGGCATTAGATGCTTGAGTCTTCTTAAAATATGCAGGGATGAACCACCGGGCATCCCCAAGCTTAGACCTTTCACTCTTCTCGATCACATTATATCACCCTCTTCTATTGACCCTTGAAAACTTCTGCCACACCAAACTTCAAGCAAACTCATTAGAGGGTTAGTGCATAATCAAAATCACATGTTCAGAGGTGACACAATCATTCTTAACACTTCTGGACATTGCGCAAAACTTCTGAAAGTTTATGGAACAAAGAAACCCATTCAACATAGCAAAAGCGGCAATGCGAAATAAAAGGCAGAATCTGTCAAAAACAGAACAGTCCGTAAAGACGAACCTGAAAGGGGCACTTAACTTGCTCAAATGGAAAAACTCAAAACTAATGAAAGTTGCGTACATATCTGAGGATCACACACGTAAATTTGCAGATTTTTTGATTTTTTTACAGAGACTTCTGCTCAAATTCGTGACAGACAGCAAATCTGTTTCTGCGCAGTAATCCAAATCTAGCATCAACTTTACCATAGAGACTTTACTTGGCACAAAAACATGATAAGGAGAGGTTGCTACAGTAGTAAACAACTTCCAAGACTCAACAAAACAAAAATTGCTGTAGTAAAATAAACACATGGGTTATCTCCCAAGAAGTTCTTTCTTTATAGCCATTAAGATGGGCTCAGCAGTTTTAATGATGCACTCGCAAGAAATAGTATTTGAAGCAAAAGAGAGCATCAAGAGGCAAATTCAAAACACATTTAAGTCTAACATGCTTCCTATGAAAAGGAATCTTGTACACAAATAAATTCATGAAGAACAAAGTGGTAAGCATAGAAAAGCAACACAAGCGCAATTTCAAGATTTTCAACATAAAGAGGGGAAACTTAATATTATTAAGATGCATATAACCATGTTTCCCTCTCTCATAATAACTTTCAGTAGCATCATGAACAAACTCAACAATATAAGTATCACATAAAACATTCTTGTCATGATGCATAAAATTATTACTCTCCACATAAGCATAATCAATTTTATTAGTTGTAGTGGGAGCAAATTCAACAAAGTAGCTATCATTATTATTCTCATCAAGTGTAGGAGGCATAGTATAATCATAATAAAATTTACTCTCCATAGTAGGCGGCACCAAAAGACCACTATCATTATAATCATCATAAATAGGAGGCAAAGTATCATCAAAGAAAATTTTCTCCTCAATGCTTGGGGGACTAAAAATATCATGCTCATCAAAACCAGCTTCCCCAAGCTTAGAATTTTCCATATCATTAACAACAATGGTGTTCAAAGCGTTCATACTAATATCATTGCTACTAGCATGCAAATAAGATTCCATATGTTTTTTAATTTTCGCAGCAAACAATCCATGTCTTAACTCAGGAAATAGAATAAGAAGCTTATTGTTACTTTCCATTATGCCTAACTAGTGTAAACAAGAAACCAAAAGATGCAATTGCAGGTTCTAAAGGAAATAGCTTCGAGTACTTACAACGGCGCCGGAAAATAGCTTAGTAGCCGAGATCCGGAGTATGAGTACCTTTTACCTTTCCTCCCCGGCAACGGCGCCAGAAAATAGCTTGATGTCTACTCACGCTTCTTTTCCTGTAGACAGTGTTGGGCCTCCAAGAGCAGAGGTTTGTAGAACAGCAGCAAGTTTTCCCTTAAGTGGATCACCCAAGGTTTATCGAACTCGGGAGGAAGAGGTCAAAGATATCCCTCTCAAGCAACCCGCAATCACGATACAAGAAGTCTCTTGTGTCCCCAACACACCTAATACACTTGTCGATGTATAGGTGCACTAGTTCGAAGAGATAGTAAAATACAAGTAGTATGGATGTATATGAGTGGTAATAGCAATCTGAATAAAATATGGCAGCGAGTAAACATGCAACAGAACAGTAAATAAACGTATTGGAAACAAGGCCTAGGGATCATACTTTCACTAGTGGACACTCTCAACATTGATCGCATAATAAATAATAACTTCTCTCATTTGTGCTACATACACTCTTTTATTGGATGACAAACACCATTCGTTGTGTAGGGCTACAAGAGCACCTCAATGCCGGAGTTAACAAGCTCCACAACATTCGATGTTCATATTTAAATAACCTTAGAGCATAATAGATCATTGCAAAATAAACCAAGAACTAACATAGCGCACACACTGTCCACATTACACTATGAAGGAGGAATAGATCACATCAATACTATCATAATGACAATTAACTCCACAATCTACAAGAGATCATGATCATAGCCGACAAGAACCACACGGTGCACACACTAGTCACCTTTACACCATGCAGGAGGAATAGACTACTTTAATAACATCACATGAGTAGCACATAACTAGTAGCGATACAAAGCTCATCATATGGATCTCAATCATGTAAGCAGGTCATGAGATCATTGTATTGGAGTACAGAGAGAGATTAACCACATAGCTACCGGTACAGCCCCGAGCCTCGATGGAGAACTACTCCCTCCTCATGGGAGCAAGCGGTGATGAAGATGGCGGTGGAGATGGCAGCGGTGTCGATGGAGAAGCCTTCGGGGCACCCCTCCCGGCGTGCCGAAGAGACTCCTGTCCCCCGGATCTTGGCTTCGCGATGGCGGCGGCTCAAGGTTGTGCCGTGGCTTCTCGGGGTTTTAGGTCAGGACCTTATATAGGCGAAAGGGGAGCCTCGTAGGGGGTCTGGTGGGGCCAGACACCGGCGCGCCCCCCTCAAGCCGCGCCGCCTTAGTGTGGGGCCCCGTGGGCTTCTGGTCCCTCTCGGTGTTCTGGAAGCTTCCGGTGAAAATAGACTGGCGTTGATTTCGTCCGATCCGAGAATATTTCCTTACTAGGATTTCGAAACCAAAAAAAAACAGAACTGGAACTTCGGCATCTCGTCAATAGGTTAGTTCCGGAAAACACATCAAAACGATATAAAGTGTGAACAAAACATGTAGGTATTGTCATAAAACAAGCATGGAACATCAGAAATTATAGATACGTTTGAGACGTATCAGCTGTCGACGTTGTCCATGGCCGTGGCGGTGCTAGGCGGTGCTAGGGAGGCACGGTGGCGAGCTTGGGCACCAGGGCCAGAATTGGAGAGGAAGGAGAGAAGAGAGGGAAGAACATGGCCGGCATGGGCCGGCATGGCCATGTCCATGCTTGCTAGCTTGGCCTCCTAGTAGTGGCGGAGCTTGAGAAAAAATCAAGGGCGGGCCAGTCTACGAGAAACACAATTTTTTTGTTCTGAAACACACCACTTATTTGCTGGTGCTGCACCATCTTCAATTTCACTTCTATTGTTTTTTAAGATAAATTCAATTCTTCTCCGACTGGGCCTTCCCATTGTTGGTGGTTGTTGCAATTTGCAAAATTGAAGAATAAATTCCCAACTCGGTGAACAGTGAACAATAGATGCTATAAATTGCTAACTAGAAATTTGGAGCAAGAAAGAAGATTAACTGGGCAGAGAACTGGAGAAGAGAAGGGGATTGGTTCGGTCCTGGCCGCAGCCAGCGATCCGCAGCATCGGCTGCTAGAACTCTGGCTGGTCACGTGATCGTGCGGTGCAGCCGTGTCTGGGGGCTGCGGCAATCCCCTGGCGCGGCGATGTTTTGTTGCCTCATCTACTCCACCACTTCTTCAGATTTCTCCAATTTTTCCTAAATTGCCATGGCCTTGGTTTCTGTCGAGCCAGTCAGAGAGAAATCCAGCGAGAGGAAGGACTAACTGCAACGTACAGGGCAATGTGTTCTTGTGGGCTGGGCCTTAGATGCATAGGGGTCAACTTCTTTTTGGCAAAAAAACCTGGGCGGGCCATGGCCCGGTTTGGCCCCAAAGAAGCTCCGCCAGTGCCTCCTAGGGTTGCTATGCTGTAGAGAGAGAGAGAGGGGACCAGGGGACATGTAGGCATTGAGTAGTGGAGGTTTTAGGGTTAGGCAAACACTATTTCAAATAGTGTTTGCATTTATCCATATTTGAAAATTGCAAATTTGCCCAAATTTGGTTGAGCTCAAAAGGATTCAAAAATTGAAAATGGTGAGTTTGGTTAAGTTGTGAATGACCAGAGACAACCATGGGTGTTGACGGAATTTTAAAAATCAAAGTAATGCAAAATTGGACAAAGTGAGATTGTTGCATATGTTAAAAAGTCCCAACTTTGCATGAGCATAGTTTTTGCTCCAAGATGATTTTGGTATGGTGGTCTTTACAAAAGTTGTTCCCCTTGATGTACTCTTGGATGACATGCAAAGAATTGAGAAAGTTTAGTTTGAAAAACTTGAGATACAAGGGCTCAAAGTAGGGACCAGAATAGAAATGGCAGATTTGACCATTATTCTATGTGATCCCATTTTGAGTTTGAATTTGATTTGATTTGTGTTTCTTTGATTCCAAAAGTTGTAAGAAGTGTTTAGTAACACAATCCAACTAATGGTGAAGACCAAAATGGTCTAGGGTCAAGATTTGCAAAAATGGCATAAACCATATGTGAGGGTATTAGGGTTTTCTTATTTGATTTCTTTCTCTTTTATTTTATTTGGTTAGTGATCTTCACTTGATCACATTAGGGTTTTAGGGTGTAGCACAATAACACAATAACAATCATCATGGCATATCACTCAAATGCACAAGTCCTATGCAGGGCACTATATGTGAAAAAAAGTTTTTGTTGGCTCTGAATTTTGGATCTCTGGAATTTTTCTTCTTTTCTTTTATTGAAATTTGGGATGTTACACCCACGCCCCTGTCCGCCCTCCTGCACCACAGAGATTCCTCCCTAACCAATAACACCATTCGTCCAATCGTCCCCTTCACGGCCTCCACAACACCGACCAGAATCGAGAGCTAGGGTTCCCATTCGAGAATCCCTAGACAAATCAACCGATGCACGAACTCGGCCAGCGCCGGTGGAACCTTCCTCCAACGCCGAATCCTCCTCCATAGAGACTCCTCCCCCGCGACCTGGCACCGGCTCCTCCCCCATCCCCTCTCATCCCCTCGGGAAGCTTCATGAAAGTTGGCCTCCTCCGATTGGATGGAGGAGGTGTCGTGGCTGACGCCGGCCGCGGTTGTGGCGATGAGGAAGCTCACCGTTGGGTCGGCGACGTACAAGCTGGTGTTACAGGTGGCGAAGAGCGCGGACCCGGCGGCGGGGGCAGTAGGCGGAGCAGATCCGCCTGCTTCTCTCCAACGGCGTCCCCTCATGATGCTCTCAGAGTCCCAGCAGTCCATGCTCCCCACCGCCATCAACCACCTCATCAGCGACGCGACCCTCCACCTTGGCTCTGTCGTCCACCTCTAGGACGTCACCTGCAACAACAACAACAACAACATCCAACACCGCAGGTTCGTCAACCGACTAGGACATATTAGCAGATGTTGGTCCTGATCTCCTTGGATGCTTTGCTCCGCTTAGCAAGAATTCGTTTGTGTGCCTTGGGAGCTAGCGATTTCAGCAAAAAATGTATGCTGCGATAGTTTTTAAGATGCAGGCAGGTGCAGATACTGGGGTGTTTATTTTAGTTGATGATATCCTGCCGTAGATGCATTGTTGGTTTCCACAAATAGGCCAATTGACAGTGAAACTCGAATTTTGTGTTGGATTAGTCGGTATGTAACGATCCTCAAAAAATTTGTTGTTCAACTCATAAGCAATTAACCATTAAAATTTTGTGAATTAATTGGTAATTTAATTTTCTAAGATGTGTCTTTTCTCTATATGTCTGATAGACTCGAATTTAGGATCACTGGATGAGATTTCAGTATAGTTAATGAAGAAATTTCAGTGGTGGAATTTAGCACCAGTAGATGAAGAATTTCAGTACACTTCATGAAGAAATTCAAGTGGCGTAAACAGCTAGGAATTCATTCGAGTGTTTTTCTTTTTTTTTACTTGTTGCACAAACTGTGCTCTTTTTCAACGAGCTAACATGGCATCCGTTCATGCATCTGCTCTCATGAAACTATTAGTCTAGCTCTGAAATCCATTAAATTCACTAAAAAAATCTTTTGTGTAATTGAATTTTGTGTTTCTTATTGTGAAAGTAATATCCACGCATGTCTGAACTTGGAGCATAACAGCTAACATCACCCCTGTAGTCCTAGAGGAAGTCTCGCTCTTATGAAATCAGTTTTAACTTGCTTTTCTATTGGTGATCTTTTTTTACTATTGGACCTTCAGTGAAATTGTGATGTGAAATTTCTCTATGTTCTAATCATCCGAAAGTAACATGGCATGTGTTCACATAGTTGTTCTCATGACACTATTTGTCTGACTCTGACATCCATTAAATTCACCTCTCGGTACCGAGATGATCATGTAGAAGACGGACAAGCAGATAAAGAAAGAGGTACACAATTCTATGTGTTAATTATGTTCAACTAATGTTTGGCAGGAGGTCGATGGTCTGTTGTGATTTCTCCTGATGTGCTTTATTTTCTGCAGCCAGAGTTTAAGGCTATAGCCAGGAAGGCATACATAATCGCAGTGTCTTGCTTGGACAAGCAAAATGTACTGCTGCCAGTTGTGGTATGAGAATCTTGACTCCCTGAAATCTAAATAAGTCCAGATCTGCTCAATTAATAGGCCATCATATTAAATTATCTTTCTCATATAGCTTGCTTCTTTAGTAGTACGAGTTAAAATTGTGGTCTTGACAAAGTTTGCATGAATATGAGGATTCTCAGATGCAGCTCTTGGAGATGGACGAGATACTGGAAATAATACCTGTTGATCCACTATTTCTTTTACTTTTTCGTTGACCTCTAAGGACATGTTTTCATAATTGCCTAGATTGATTTTTTTATGGGCTTACCTAGATTGTTATTATTCGCTCAGAATAATATGGTTGAGGTGTTGGCTTTTCACAACCTTGGTTCTCATGTGTAAGTTTGGTGGCACCAATCAATTCATAGTTGTAGTACAATTTCTCATTCATGGTCTTGTTTTTTAGCCAGAATGAAATGTTAGAGTATAAAATTAGTTCAGTAATTGAAGTGGATATCTTTAGACATGGTTTATTATTGTACATATATTATTGCGCTAAGCACCTTTTGAGGCAGATAGAACATAGCATTACTTGTTTAGAAACTTTATATTTTCAACATGAAACCTTACATTATCAATTCTTACTCCTAATGGGTTGTCATTTACTTGCTCAATCAGAGTTCATATGTTTTGATCTTGTGCGCTTCTTTTGTTCATGCATAAAGATTCAGATGGGTTGTAGGTTACTTTCGATAAATTTGCGCAACGATGATACTATTATGACGTCTTGTGCAAGTTGTTAATCTTCTTTTTCTTTGACAGGTATAGAGAGAGATACTTGTCTGATCATTACTTGTACAGATGTATTAATCCATGGCCAAATAAAGCAGATCGACAGTTATATTCCCTTGTAGTTGTTATCATTGGGTGTGAGTACTTCTCCTGGTTACCCATTGCTCCTAATTTTTTTTATTCAAACCTTATTGGCAACCATGTTTTCACCAAACACATAAAAGGAAGTATATTATGCTTGACAAATGATTCCATCTATATGTGCTATATGTACTTTAGATACACTTGAGTGAACATCTGTTTCATCCTACACATGAGAGTTGCGGGCAGTATGTAACATGTTAGGCGAGATGAAAATATTTTTGATACCTTATAGCTACACTGACAACTTTGCAAATTGCTTACAGTTTTTGATACCTTTGGAGATGCACAATCAATCAAGAAGGTTACAACTCAGCATACTTTTCTTTTTTAATGCAGAAGGAGCATTTAGCCATAAAAAACGGAGAGCAGATGATGCTTCCATGTCGGCCAGAGAAAAAATGGACAAAACTGGATATGGCGCCCAATCATTCACGGGAACTAATCCGAACGCTCATAATCTTTCAGCATGGCCTGCCACTTCTGAATCATCACCGTAGTAATGGGGTATCTTATTACTTCATGTTTTACTATTTTATGCATTATTTTGTGAACCAATTTGGATAATGGAGGTGAAATTTTAGAAAAGCAAAAACAGGGAGAAAGAGTTGGGGCTGTTGGGTACTCCTGCAAAGACTGGGCGAAAGACTGGAGTGGAAGCTCCACGTATTGATTTGTGATGCTTTCTCTTGAATCTTTTTTATGTTTTACAAAGCCGTTTTAGAGGCGAAACTTATAATTTATTTTCCTATTATTTTTATGTGCAATCTGTTCATCAATGAGCTTGCATGGCCGATGCGTTTTCCTCATTACTGATTTAGATTCATGTTTAAGATGCTCATGTTGTTCATGTTGTAGTTCTCCTGCTAACGTGATAATCCTATAGTAAAGTAGAAATTATTCTTAACAAAATATTCTCAGTATAGTTTTTTTTGTTCATAAACAAGATGTGAGCATATTAGATTCTGAGAACCAAACTCTGGTTGGAGGTCAGGAGGGCAGCTGCATCTCCAACTTATTAGGGATCAAACCTTATTTTTTACGATTTGATAACTCAGAAAGGTAGAGTATTTTGCGATATTCACATCGATAGCGACGCGCCACATCTTTAACTTCATTAATCTGAAGATCCGTCGGCTGGGTCCCTCCATAGTTTTCATAGGGATATCACATTATATACATGTTTGATTTTTTAGTTATTTAAACCAACTGATCTAGGCATAAATATTGTGGGCATGATTTGTCAAAGATTATCTTGTGAATACAAAACGGTAAGTTATATTTTTTAATATAAATTAAATAAAAATAATCCCGTAGCAACGCACGGGCAAATGTCCTAGTAGATACACAAGTGCACACTCCTGTGGGTACGGCTATCAGTGAGTATATGTGTGAGACACCATGGTGGACATGACAGCGGCGGTCACTGCCGCCAGACGCGTCACAGTGTGCGGCTCCCTGGGGGCGGTGTCCCGTCAGGCGCGCTAGGGCGTGGTGGAGGCAAGGTGGAGGCGGTAGGAGGAGGCCAACACCGAGAACTAGGAAATTAGAAAAGGCACTAGCGGAGGCTTTGGAGACAGTGGAGCGGGTCAGAGCTCGCTTGCACGCTGGCATGGTGGTGGAGGCGAGGGGTAGAGAGCCCGCTAGGATGCCGACATGGAGGCGGCAAGGGAGCGCCGGAAGGAGGAGAACGAGAGAGTCCGCGAGGCGGCCGACATGGCGGAATTCACTCCAACACCCAGGTTCAACATCGCCCTGCCGCCTTGGAGTGGCATCGGTGCGTAGGAGGCATTGGTGTGGGACGCGTGCCAAGCTGGCCACGCATTCGGATGGCAATGGGTACCCGTCACCCGTTATCTCGCCGGGTACCCGCATCAAATGGAGGAGGGTATGGTGGGAAAAAAAGCCATGCGTCTATTAATGGTAAATTTTCTGACCCACTGGGTATGGAGGTATGAAACCCATGAAAGTGCATAGAGCCTCCATGTGTGGTTTTGGTAATTAATGACAATCCCTATGGACTAATGGTTGCATTGAGTTATATGTGTAGGAGTTGTCCATAGGCAATGCTTGAACGATTAGTTGGCATCAAGGTTGCAATATGAAGAACTGAAGTTGCACCGAAGAATAAGTTCATCCATAATGGAGTATGGGGGAGCAATCCGCAAGAGATTGTCTATATAGACCTCATCTTCATCAAGCAAGCACAATCAAGAACGGTGTTTTATCTTGTTGCGGTCAAGATTGTTATCATCGAGCTCAAGTGGAATGCGCAAGGTTAAGGTTTACTCTTGATAGGATTTCTTTGTTGACGGTCTCGTGGTTTAGTTGGGAGGCCGGTTTATAGGCTAGACGTCGTACTATCAAGGGGCTCTCGAGTGAGTAACTATATCGTATCATTCGAAGTGCGGTCAAACCTTTGCATCCTTGCATCATCTTTCTTGGTTGTTATTTGAATCTTATCCATGTGGTGTTTTAGAGCTTGTGTTTATGTCCATGACAAGCTCTAGTTCATCGAAAACGGATTTCGTATATATCACTTGTTGCGTCTTCGAGTTGAGTGATTTTCTCGGTTTCTTGTATTGAGGGGTTACACCTCTAAAATGAATATAAAATCTTCCCCCACTAGTCCTTTTTCCAACAAAATTGGTTTCACTCAATTCAGAGCTCCCAATCTTAAGTTCTTGATTTTACAATTACCTTTTTAATTTAAATAGAAATATTGTGGTGTGTGGGTTGACCGGTAGTACCGCCCGCGCTGCCGCCCGCGCTACCGCCCACCTAGCCCAGCTCCCAGTAACCCCCTGGCCTCCTAAATTCTTTTTCGGTACCAGGCCCGGAGGCTCTGGCCGGCCCAGGCTGGAGGTACCGGCCTCCACGCACGCCCGCTCGACGCTGCCTCGCGCCCCGCTCGACCGAGCAGCACGCACCCGCGCTGGGCCCCGACCACGACACTGCCACACGCGTTGTCTTGGCGTGCTCCCGCAGCACCCGCAGCACCCGCACGCCCCGCTCCCTCCTGGCCCCACTCGGTGCTTCGCCACGCATGCACTCGCCCGCGCGCACGCCTTTCCCCCGACCCCCTTTGCTCGCTCTCTGGGTTCCCATTGACTGGCTGCTACGGGAGTGGGCTAGGCGGTAGTACCGTGGCCCACTGAGCGGTACTACCGGCCCAAGCCGTATCTCTTGCCCCAACGGCTAGAAAATTAAGAACCCCTTTTTAAGCCTTCTTTTGCTCTCTCTTTGAGCACTTCTTCTTCCCCAATAAGCTCTCCACCATTGTTGAACTCATGAGAGCTTCCCCTCCCTCAATCCCTCCATGGTTCTTGCTCATATTTGAGGAAAAGAGAGAGGAGATCTAGATCTACATTTGCACCAACCAAATCCCCCTCTTTGTGAGAGAATCACTAGATCTAGATCTTGGAGAGAAATTTGGTGTTCCTCTTCTTATTTTGTTCTTTCTCTCTTATTCCCCCAATTAGCTTTAGTAGCTTTGTTGGAATTTGAGAGTGAAGGATTTGGGTATCTTTGTGGTGTTCTTGCTATTGCATTTGGTGCATCAGTTTGACTTCTCTGCGGTGATACGTGGAGGTGAAAGTTCATGAGATATTCACTTCAGTAGCTTGTTCCTCTTGGGTCTTTGGACCCTAGATGGCTTAGTGGTCTTTGTGATCTTTGTGGTGTTCTTGTGGACTCCAATTAAGTTGTGGAGATTCTTCAAGGGCAAGACCTTTGTGGCGATTTATTGGGAGCCTCCAATTAAGTTGTGGAGATAGCCCCAAGCTTTGTGCGGGTTCGGTGACCACCCTAAGGTTCCATAGTGGATCAAGGACATCCCTTTTGGTGGGAATTCTCGAGGAGAATACGGTGACCTTCGAGCATTTGGAGTGACTTGTCCTCCACACCGCTTCAATGGATAGTAGCACTCGCAAGAGTGTGAACTTCGGGATACATCGTTGTCTCCGCGTCACTTTGGTTATTCCTATACCCGAGCTCTTTACTTATGCACTTTACGCTGTGATAGCCTTCGTGCTTGAAGTTATATATCTTGATATCACATAGTGGCTTGAATTGCTTAGCATAAGTTATTGGTGCACATAGGTGAACCCTAGTTATATAGGTTTTGTGCTTGACAAATTAAACGCTAGTTTTATTCCGCATTTGTTAAGCCATATTCGTAAAAGTTTTAAACCGCCTATTCACCCCCCTCTAGGCGGCATCCGTGTCCTTTCAACCCATATGCGTCAACCTGCCTCAGACATATGGAGCTCACCTGTCATTGAGTAAATGGACCCTAACTCCCTAAGACGCCCGACCGGCCACCCTACTAACCCTTTTACATCCCAATCATCCAATCCTTTCCTCTCACGCCGCCGCCGCCCGCACCTCTGCGGCTCTGCCCCTACCCTCAATTAGACTCCCCCCCGTTGGCCGCCGCTGTTGGCCTGCCGCCATGGAGACCGAGCTGGTCAAAGTTGAGGAGGGGAGTGACGCAGTAGTACCACCGCCGTCGCTTGGAGCGGATGCACACATCTGGAGATCCCGCCGCCGGGGAGCTGGGCGCGGCTTGGTTTCCTCCTCGGTGTGCCCCCCTCGCGGTTGACATCCAAGGCTATGCCAAGAGCAGGGCAACGCGCCGGTTTGCCGCCGGTTGCCGTAGGAGCAGGGACCGGAAGCGGAAGAAGGAGACGCAGGCCGCCTGCGATGCACAACGTGCAGGCTATGCACTGGCGGGTCTCCACCGGGTTGCCGGTACCCGTCATGGGGTAGGTATGGTGGAAATCTTGACCAACCGGCAGGTGTGGAGGCGGGTGGGTATGGAGGTGGCATACCCGTCTCCATATCTGGCGGGTGCCATCCGGAGCCACGTCGGTGGAGGATGGCGACAAGTAGATGCGGCCCTTGTCGGGCGCACAACGTGTAGATAAGGCTGCCATAGTTTAGCTCAAAACCTCTATATAATGAAATTGTGCTGCCTTGTAGTATTAAATTTCCGAGTCACAATCTTTCAAGTCCCGGTGGACCATCGTGGACAACCGAGCGAGCTGCCCCGCATGTCTTTCTAAATTTGGACCTGGATCGATCATGCTCCCGCATTTCCAAAATTTGAAACAATCTTTTTAAAGTTTTTAAAAAGTCTGATTTTTTTTGTAGACGTAAACGACAGTGTACTTTACAAGCGCCCAAAATCTCAACTCTAAATAATTTATATTAGGAGCTACAAATAATAAAAAAATTAACAACATCAGCTACATCTAAGTTTTCTTTTCAAATTCTTTGAATCTTCAAAATGCTGTTTTTGAATTTTTCCGAAAAAAGGCTCAATCGAGGCCAAGCCGTTGTCGAGTGGACCACACTTGTCTTTGTCATCTTCGCCGATGAACCAGCTAGGAGAAAATATCTAGTGATACCACACCTTACATGATACCATGATACTACTTCACAAAATTCAAATTTGTAAGTGACAAAAAAATTTAAAATAAATTTGTGGCTGTTCACAAGATGTGTGTTTACATTGTCTAGAATTTTCAAATCCAAATTGAAATTACACAAAGAGAAACAAAAAAGACAAATGTTATGTGAATAGTATCATTTTGTGTTTTTGTCTTTATGTGACACTATTCATGTTGGATTTCTCTTTTTTGGTTCGCTAAGGATATTTCGAATTTGGTTATGAAAGTTACAGGGTATGTAAACACACATCTTGTGAACACCCAAAATTTTGGTTCCGTATTTTTTGATACTTACAATTTAATTTAAATTTTGAAAAATGGTATCATGGTATCAAATAAGGTGTGGTATCACTAGATATGTTCTCAACCAGCTAGGTGTCAGTGTCGACAACGGCTAGGTGGCAGTGAAAACGTGTTATCTATGAGTACAACAGAATCACCGAAGGAACGAAATATCTTCTACCCACCCAGTAACCAGACAAATGAATATGTACCAAATAACTTCTAATACATAGAAGGATTAGTCTTCAGATATCTGGTACTGCTGCGCCTTTAACCTCAACGGTGTTTATCACTGCCACGTCAGTCAAACGACTAGCTTTCAACACAATTCGCTTCAGTATGAACATGGTGAGCCGACTAGACAAAATTATGCTCCAAACGCACAAATATCCTTATGATCTTCTCAGGGATTTTACGTTGCTCATGAAAGAAGAAATTCTCTCGGGGTCTTTTCGAATTCCATCAGCGGCACATATACCACTGCTAACATCGAGGCCATCTGGCTTCAGAACAGACACTGCTTCGCAAACATTATCAGCATGAAGGCCTCCAGCCAATAGCCATCCATTCTTGCTTCTAACAGGTGGCATCTGAAATTTCTGCCAGTTGAATCCCTTGCCACTGCAAACAACGAAGGTTGAATATTCAATAATAATAGTGTATGCATGATGAAGAACAGAGGGTACTGATTTGGAATCAAACACTTGAATGGATAACAGACTTTTATCTATTAATAAGGAACACGCAGAAAAAAGTTCAGTACAGAGAATAAGTCCTTTACTCGTTGAAGAACCAATAGGAATAAAATCTAACCTTCCGCCTTTTGCACTGTCCACTAAGAACCAGTCAAGGACATATTCTTCATGAGGAGGAGCATTAATAAGTTTTCCATCATCATCAGCATTTAGGACATAAATGATACGTTTATCCTTTGAAAGCACATGAAGCAATGAACGGGATTCATCTCCATGGAGCTGCATATGAGAAATTCCTTATAAGCACTGCACTGTCACAAAAATAACAAATAATGTAACATGACATGACACAGAAAACTACATAGCTAATTCTAACCTGGACTAAATTAAGGCGACATGAATCAGACACTCTTAATATTGTCTCTTCGTCATCATCTACGAAAACACCAACTGATTCAGCCCCATAAGATTGTGCTACTCTTGAAATTTCTTTTGCTTCTGATAATGCGACGGAGCGTTTAGAGTTAGGCCAAAGTATCATGCCAATAAGTTTAGCTCCTGCCTCCAAAGCGATTTCAGCATCTTTGGCCGTTGTGATGCCACACATTTTGACAACAGGCTGGATAACTTTGGCACCTTCATGACTTGGTAGTGAACATGTAACGGTGTTTGATCTGTGAGCACTCTTCATCGCCAAGCAAGACGTTTTAACTAGAGGAATTCTTGTATGTGCTGATTAAGAAACTAAGTGTAATTAGTAATCACTAGCATAAGTAGACTCAATAAGCAGCAAGACAAGAATGCCATTGTGTGGTTGTCAGCTACTAGAACAATAAACCTACATATGGAACAAAACAATTTATGATCAGAGAGGTGCCCAAGATTTGTCTTTAGCAATAAGACATGGTACACAATGTTAAATCTGACAACATGAGAGAAACAGACGTGTTTTTTGTAATAAGGAATTGAGTGTGTCTGGCCTTGTCCACCTCATCTCGGACGAGGCTAATAGTTGGGTGCTTGCCGTGGCGCGGCACCTTGCGAGGCGAGAGTAGGCTTTGGACCTTGGTGGTCTTAACCACCGAACTTGTTTGTACAGTTTTTTCCTCCTTCTATAAATGAAACCAGCAGTTCTCCTGCTGAGATTCAAAAAAAAAAAAATCTGACAACATGATATGCATGCCTTTCAACCCTACACCACTGATTATCTTAGATATAATGTGCAAATGTGGTCTTCATATCCCTTTATTTATTTATTTTGCAACAAGCAAGTCCTTGCATCAAGTACCAGTTCACATAATAAGAAATTACAAAAGCCTGACATTTCTAGCAATCTTATCAAGCATAAATGGAAATCAGGACTGGTCAAGCAACACAAGCATGATTCCAAATAACTCACCATTGTTATGCAATATAGAAATTCGTTGAGGCTGTCTTATTGAGATCGATGGCGCCATTAATCGTGGACACTGGAGCTGAGCTGTGGAAATTAAAGATATAACAAATAAAAAGATAGCATGTAATAAATTGGTGCGATGTATGAGCTCTCAAAAGTAAACAGCAAGATGCAATCTACCCTTCCATTCCTGCTGTAAGTGATGAACTCTACTTTGCTAAAGTACATCTATGTGTACCTACTATCTAGAATGGATGAAGGCAAAGAAAAATCCATAATGATATTTTCTCGAACAGGTGCCCAGGTCACCAGGTGAACTGAAATGGAATCTTCATTTTGAAGTGTTCAGTGGTCCGCAAACATATATACTCACAGTCCAACACCGCGATTCCTAATTCCCCAATCCGCCTCAAGAACATGTACTTTCAGAGACAAGTCCCACAGCTACGGCTCCCACTCAAATCGATATTCCGTGCTGAGGACGAACCCAATTGAATCACGGACTAGCGGAGCGTCAATTAGATGGGCGCAAGCGAACAAGCCGGTGACTAGTAAATCCTAGAATCAAGTAGAGCAAAACGAACTACTAAAATAACTGATCCAATGGGGCTAGGGTTCATTACCGCGAGCAGAAAAAACCAATCCAGAACCCGGTAGGCCTGGATTGCTGGTTGCCGTTGCCGTTGCAGATTTTGAGGGAGAGAAGAAGAAGATAGGCGGCAGAAAACGGCAGAGCCAGTCTACCGGATTGGGTTGGTAAGCGGGGGTTCGTTCGGAACCGGGGAGAGGAGGACTGACGTTGTGGTAGGTGAAAAGAAGTTGGACAATTCCTAGTGATTTATCATACAGTAGGAATAAGTCTGCAATTTGTAATCTTTAGAGCATCTCCAGTCGCGTCCCCCAAACCGTCCCCCAAACCGCGCCGGATCGAGCGTTTGGGGAACGTGTTTTGTTCGTGCCGTATTTGGGGACGTCGCTCCCCAGCCACGTCCCCCAAACGCCGCCCCCAAAATGAATATTTGTGCACGAAAATAAAGATTTTCATTCAATTTTGATTATATATTACAAAGTTTGAATGAAAACGGTTAGATTTCATCTAAACCTAGACTACGACCGCCGGCGGCGCGTTCGACGACCCCGCCCGTCGTCGCCTCTCCCCTACGCCGCAGCCTCCGCGCGCCTCCTCTCCTTGCGAGCGGCGTTGGCTGGCCGCCGCTCCCGCCGCCCTCCGCGTCCCTCCGCGCCGAGGGAGAGCTCGATGGCGCGACGAATATGCGCCGTCCTGGAGCTTCTTCTCCGACTCGAAGGACTCGACGAGGGCGCGTTGCTGATCGGCCGTCTCGTCGGGTGCGGCCCGTCGTCGTCGGACCACTCGAACTCGTCGTCGTGCGCGTCCTCCACCTCGGCCTCCGCCTCGGCCTCCTCCTCCTCCATTGGCGCCTCCTCCTCACCGTTGGCGCCTCCATCATCGCCGCCGCTAACGCGGGCCCCCGCCAATCGCTCCGCCCGCGTCCCCATAGCGCCTCGGCCGCCTCGGCGACCGCCGCCCCGCCGGAGCTCGATCGCACGCCGCGGCGCTCGATCGACTCACGCGTTCACGAACGCCGCCGCTCATCGCGCGCTGGCGCCGGCGCTCGTCACCATCGCTGCTCCATCTCCTCCGGGCGCCGTCGCGCCTCTTGCCCCGTCGAGGCGTCGAACGCCGCAACGGTGTCGCACCTGCCCCGCCACGCTGCTGCCGCCGCCCCAGGCGGAGGCGGGGCGGAGAACGCCGCTAGATCCGCCGCCGATGGCGGCCTCCTCCTCGAGTGCCTCCTCTAGTGCCGCACGCGCGCGGGCCGGAAGTGGAGGAGACGGCGGGGAGGGAAGTGGCCATCGCCGGCGGTTCGCCATTGCCACGGTGATGGAGGAGACGGCCGTGGAGCGACGAGGGCGTGTTTGTTGCCGGCGGGGTGTGGTGGCTACCGTTGATGAGCCGGGAGACCTTATAGACGCCGGCGCGGAAGAAAGCGGGGAACACGAAGAGGCGGGAAGATCGCGCGGGAACGGGCGGTGGCGTGCGAACGCCGGCGACGCGTGGAGGCTGCGCAGCACCGACGAGACGTCTCGCCTGCCCCTCCGTCGCCATTAAGGCAAAGATGCCGCCGCGCGCGAATAACTGCGTCGCGAGGTAGGCGACTAGGTTTTAATCGGCCGCCGACGCGTCGGCCCCGCGCCTCCTCTCATTTCGTTGTGTCCGGCGTGCCCGTGCGTCCCCCGTGGGACGGGGACGGGCTCGGGCGCCGGACACCGGCGCCGGACAAAAAGGGCTTTGGGGGACGCGGCTGGAACGCATTTTTGGTCCGGCGCGCCCCAAATCCCTTTGGGGGACGCTTTTTTGTCCGGCGCGCCCCTATACGGTGTCCGGCGCCCCGAGCCCGTCCCCGTCCCACATGGGACGCTCCGGACACAACGAAAAGCGAGGCGGGAGTGGCGGGGCCGACCCGTCGCCGGCACAATTAATTTTAACCTAACCGTCGCCACCTCGCGACGAAAGTTATTGGCGCGCAGCCGACGGCAGTTCCCGCAGAGGCGCAGCGACGCGTCCCGTCGCGCCTAGCTCGCGTGCCGGCGTTAATGAGCGCCACCGCTCATCCGCCCCGCCGGCCTATAAAAAGGGGCGCTCTCATCGTCCCTCTCACACACAAACCCTAGCGCCTCTCTCCCAAACCCTAGCCGCCACCATCCCCCAACAAGACTCGACGCTATGTCCGGTAGAGGCGGAGGCCGACCTCGCCGCCGCGGCCGGCCGGGTCGCCGTGGCCGCCAACGCCGCCGTCTCCACCGTCGTCTTCATGGATGGATGGGGCCTGTTCGAGTTCGTCCACGTCCTCAAGGGCGACCCGCGGCATCCGAGGCTGCCGGACTCCTTCGCCGAGTACGTCGGCGGCGTACGCCCGCGCAAGATGCATCTGCGGGAGCATTCGTGCACTGCCGGTGGATCGTCGACGCGATCTACGACGCGCGCGGCAAGATGTACCTCAACATCGGCTGGGAGAAGTTCGCGCGCCACCACAGCCTCGAAGCGGCTTCATCCTCGTGTTCTCCTACTTCGGCAACAGGACATGAGCGTCAAGGTCTTCGACGAGAGGCGCTGCCGCCGGGACTACCACGTCGAGGGATTCCCACGACGACAGCACCGATGAGGAGGACGACTGAGTGTTGTTTCTTCGCAGCGAATACGTGCACGGAGGTTTCTGCCTGTTCGCCTCATCGGTAGAACCAACAAGGGCACCATCCTCCCGCTGGATTTTCCAGTTTAGGTGACTGGTGTGCCCTCGAGTGTTGTTTCTTAGCAGCGAACACAGGAAACCTTCGATGCTAGTTAGGTTTAGTTTTTTTGCAATATTTTATATTTGTGTCCACCATGGTTCAAACTATGTATTAGTTTGTGGAAAACCATGTTCCAAACTATGTCTTCGTGTAAACCACGTTCCCAATTATGTATTAGTTTGTGGAATTGAAATAAAAATGCCAAGAAAAATTATTTTAAATGTTTGGGGGCGGCGTTTGGGGGACGCGGCTGGGGAGCGACGTCCCCCAAACGCGGCACGAACAAAACACGTCCCCCAAACGCTCAATCCGGCGCGGTTTGGGGGACGCTTTGAGGGACGCGACTGGAGATGCCCTTAAAGCTCAGAGATATGTGATTCGCAAAAGGAAAAAACTGAGGGATATGTTAAGTTCAATTTCACAATTCACATGAGGACCAATTAATAATTGAACAGATAAGGAGATCCACAAGATCAGAGGGCTTCAAATTTGATATAAGCTTTTCAGCAAGAGTGAATTCCATTTTTTACCCTTACTTTGTCAATTGTAACAATAGTTACTTCATTTAGGATTTTTTTTGCCAAAGTTAATCCTAGTAAAAAATTAGAGCGTTTTGACAGGTGAGTTCGCGCCATCTGATCCATGTGGTGACATATATGCCATTTTTGGCCGGTTCAAACTCCTCTAGCATCTTCGTCACACATGAATCATCTGGTAGCTCAATCATGGAGCTCCTATTGATCCCTTTCTTCTGATAATACACGGTGTTCCTAAGATTGAAACTTGAAACACAATTTTTTCAACTTCTCCTTTATATCTTTTTTGAGAAACTCAAGTTTGGATAGCTGACCACATCTGCCATGTGGTACTTCTCCTTTATATCTGGTTTGCAAGAAAAAGCCGGAAGGCCGAAAACCACATACTTGTCACGCCAATTTGACATGATGGTACAGATCCACATGTCAAAACGGTCTAATTTTTAAATGGAGTAAAATTTAGCAAAACTTTTTCTAAATAGGGTAATTAGGATGAAAAATTGTTAAATGGGTAATCAGTGTCAAAATTGAGAAAGTAGGAGGGAAAAAACGGAATTCACTCGCTTGAAGTCATGTTTTTAACGGGAAAAAAATACACTTTATATGGCATCTCTGTGAAATCCCTATTTCGTTGAAAGAGTGAATTCCGTTAAAAACATAACTTCAAGTAGAGCAAAATTGGTTGGAGCAAAATGTATGAGCAACGACATTTCAACATAGTTGTATCACACGATCTGGATTTACAACCCCATTTTAGACAGGTGCAACAAGAACAGGCGGTAGAACCATCTGTGTCGCGAACAGAGGAAACATTAAAAATGACATCTTCACACACACCGAGTCGCCAAACCACACTACATCAGCCATCTACCACAGACTCACATTACACAATCTGCATAGAAGCCAGATATATCTACGACTGGGTTCCTGTTCTACTCCTGCTTCTCTGCTCTTACAGGACCTCTGGGTATCTTGCTCAGAACCTTGGCATCAAGGACCGCGTACTGCTTGCGGAGCTCGACGTGCGCCTTCCCAGCGAAATGATCCACCTTGTCCTGGTACTTGTGGTACAAGATCGGCACCGTGTGGAGCATCAAGGCCGCTGTTCAACAAACCCCATGACAATTAGCTAACTGAATTGTCACGAGTTTACAGAATCACAGAAAGAGGGTGTTAGGTGTTGAAAGACTAATTACCAGCGTATATCAAAGTCAGGAAGTCACAGAGGCTCCCAATTTCAGAAAGAATCCAGAGAGCAACTATCACCTGAAACATTGAAACCGTGTGCCGGCAATCGCCAATTAGTCAAAACAAACAAATCAGTGAAGGTTTGTTAAAGGGAAATAAAATATGATTATTTGGGTATTAGAAATATACGCCTAGAAACTTCATCAGGTCATGCCCCAGGGCAATCTCCCGAAGCAAGCCAAATGCTTGGTTGATGTCAGTGCGCAGCACTTTCACGATATTGGCAGCAAGCTCTTCAGATATCTGTACTTGAGGAATATCTGGCGGGCTCCTGAAACAGAATACTTGATGATGTTAATAAGATGGGTGAAAGTGTTAGCCACATGATAATTTTACCATGAACTCCTCACTTGTTGATAAAAGCGGTGCCCTTGGACCACAAGAACACGACGGCCAGGGCGCCGATCAGCACGTGAGATACCAGAGGCAGGAAATTGTATTCGACAACTTGGAACAGAAGCCATATGACAGTCGCACCACCTATCACTGCGGCAGACACCTTCTTGTCTTTCCACAAAAGAACATCAGCAGCTGCATAGACGAATGCTTGTTACATAACACATTTACAAATATGGCACTGCAGCAGGATTGTGTTACTCTCCACAGGAGTACTGTGGTTTCTGATTCTTATATATGTTGCTCGGGTGTTCTGAATGGTCATAGTCATATCATATGCACCCAGAGCTAAAACCCGAGCACCACGTTAAAGAGGGAGAGTGCAATTCTTCAGTTTGACACTAGCCTAAACTACTTCACTGTAAAGCTTCAACATTTCTTTCAATCGAATAATTTATTTCCAACAACGAAACAAAGTCAAACATTTCAATACAATCTTTGCAACATCAGGTATGCAGAAAAAAACATTACTATATGTTTGTGGTATGTTCTTTCGTCTAGTATTTTGGGACAGACCGCAATTTTCACCCTTCCGTTGTAAGAGGTGAGGACTGACAACTCTGTAGCTTGGTATTCCCTTGTTTATTAAGGGAGACCACAGAGCTGGTTGACAGAGGGTTGTAAACTAAATAGAAGTAGGATCCCCAGAAGCCCAGATTCCACCTGGAAAGAATGTTCATTTTCTCCGCTGATATACTAATGATCTTAGTGATCTGCTAAGTTATGTTAGTAGTACATAGCAAGAATTTTAAGTAAACCACTCGAGGAAACCAACATGGGCACATGGTTAGACCAGCCCTCACGATAATCACTTTTTACAAGATTATTCGAAATATCCCCACCATAGAAGATCATAATTTAAAAATTCTAAAAATAATGCATGTCATAATAAGTGGCTCCATTTTCTAATTATTAGCAGCACCAATTTCCAACATGTCTCTTTCACTCTTCTATGGAGTTCATGTTCCTCTCAAGTCTCAACTACTCTTCTCGAGAAATCAACAACTGCTCCAATGGAATTGAGAATTAGTAAGGTGAATTTTCTCCTATGAATCATCAGTACTGAAGAAAGCGAATTCCCGGTTCAGACACACAACTAAGTAGTAGGAAACTCGAAACAACGTTGCTAGAACTAGAGAAATCAAGAACTGGGAAGGGAAAATAATCATACTTTTACCACCACCGAGAGCCTTGTGCACGGACTTGTCCTCCCCCAGAAACCTAAAGCCCCTCGCCGTGGATGCCGCCGGCGGGGACGCCGCCGCCTCCGAGACGCCGTCAGCCTGTGGTGCGGCCGCGGGAGTCCTCTCCGTGGGTTCAGCCATGGTGGGAGCGGATGCCAAAGCTGTGCGCCTGTATCGATCAGCAAGAGCGCGAGACTTTCTTCCTTCCTTCCCACGTCTTCCAGCAGAAGAAACGGAGCGGGGCAGGACTCTTTTGGGCGTGGCTCGTGAGTCGTGACGGAGAAAGAGAGAAGCGGTTTGGGGGTTAGCTGGAAAGACTCGACCAGTCAGCAGCACACAGTTGGCAGCCAAGAAATTTTCTGAAAAGCTTGTGTCATCATACACACCGAGAGGAGTTGCTGGCATCGTCTAAAAGGCCACGGAAGGGAAGATTGTCAAATAATGGATACTTTAGTACTAGAAGATTGTCAAAATAATGGATACTTTAGTAGTAGTGACAAAGTCTCCTCGGTTCCAAAAATAGGTGTACTTTTAGATTTGGGCTAAATCGAACTCGTCTAAATATAACAGAAATTTTGTATAAGCCAATTCATTAAGCGTTCTATTTTTAGAAATATGTGTTCGATTTTATGAGTCCAGGAGATATACCAGATATTGGACGAGCTGCTGATCCGTGAAGAGATCATGTGAAAACAGAGGTCTCGGATTGACTGGCTGCGGGAAGGCGATAGGAATACAAGGTATTTCCACCAGAGAGCTACGTGGCGAGCAAAGAAGAACAAAATTGTTAGTCTAAAAGATGAGAACGGAAGGGTTGTAAAACGCCAAGAAGAAATGAAAAAGGTGGCTTCCTCCTTTTTTAACAATCTGTTCTTGCAAGATGAAAGTGTTTGTCCAAATGAGATTATTAACCTCATGAAATCCAAACTGACTGCTGCTATGAACGAGTCTCTCACTAAGGATTTCTCTGATTTGGAAATTGAAAAGGCTCTTTTTCAGATTGGTCCTCTTAAGGCCCCTGGCCCAGATGGCTTCCATGCAAGGTTCTTTCAGAGAAACTGGAAATTCCTAAAAAAATAAGGTTACTTCTGCCATCAAGCATTTCTTCTCTGAAGGTATTCTCCCTCCTGCCTCAAACGATACTATTATTGCTCTTATTCCTAAGAACAATAATGCCGAGGACATCAAAAACTACAGGCCGATATCCCTATGCAACGTCCTGTATAAGATAATTTCTAAGTGCCTGGTTAACAGGCTGAGGCCCCTGATGAATCTGCTCATCTCTGATTGCCAAAGTGCTTTCATCCCTGGTCGCCTGATAACTGATAATGCAATCATAGCTTTCGAATGCTTTCATGCTATCATGAACTCCAATGGTGGTCCTAATGATTTCTCTTCCCTGAAATTAGACTTGTCAAAAGCCTATGATAGGGTTGACTGGATGTACTTGGAAGGAGTTCTAAGGAAATTGGGTTTTGATGAAAAATGGATAAAATGGGTTATGCTCTGTGTGTCTTCTGTTAGGTACCAAGTTAAAGTCAATGGAGAATTGACGGAGTTTGTAATCCCTACTAGGGGTTTAAGGCAGAGAGATCCTCTCTCCCCCTACCTTTTCCTCTTTGTAGCTGAAGGCCTAACTATGTGCCTGCAAGATGCAATCAGCAAAGGGAATTCGGAGGAATTTAAAATCTGTATACGGGCTCCTGGTATTTCACATCTGCTGTTTGTTGATGATAGCCTCCTTTTTGTACAGAATAACATCCAACAGGCTCAGGAAGTGAAGAAGGCAATCCAACGTTTTGAAAAAGGCACGGGCCAACTTATTAGCCCAAAAAAATGCTCCATCCTGTTCAGTAAGAAAACTCCTCCGCAAACCCAACTTGATGTGAAGCATGTGCTGTAAATTCAAGAGAGTACTTTTGAGGAAATATACCTTGGTTTTTCTACTATTGAAGGAAGGGTTAAGAAAGACAAGCTCACTACCTCAAAGGACAAACTTCGTAAGAAAATGAATGACTGGAATGGTAAGGTTATGTCGATGGCAGCTAAGGAAACCCTTGTAAAGTCAGTCGTTCAAGCCATTCCTGGTTTCCTTATGGGCATGTTTAAACTCCCCTTGGGATTCCATGAAGACTACATGAAAATAACCAGACAATTCTGGTGGGGTGAGGACGGTGATCATAGGAAGGTTCACTGGGCAGCGTGGGAAAATCTTGCAAAACCTAAGGTTCTAGGGGGTGTGGGCTTCAGAGACACTGCCCTTTTCAATCAGGCCTTACTGGCAAAACAGGCTTGGCGCCTTCTCACCTTTCCGGATAGCCTAAGTGAAAAGTTACTAAGAGCCATCTATTTCCCTAGGGGAAATCTTCTTGATACTGTTTTTAAAGCTGACGCCTCTCCGGTGTGGAGAGGCATTGAGCATGGGCTTGAGCTTTTAAAAGAAGGCATTGTTTGGCGGATTGGCGATGGGGAGTCCGTGAGGATTTGGAGGGATGGTTGGATTCCGAGGAAAACTGGGTTGAAAATCACCTCCCAAAGAAACTCTTCAAGACTCATAAAAGTTAAAAGTTTGATTGATGGTGATTGATGACCCACAAGTATAGGGGATCGCAACAGTCTTTGAGGGAAGTATTACCCAATTTATTGATTCGACACAAGGGGAGACAAAGAATACTTGTAAGCCATAAAGTTGAGTTTCAATTCAGCTGCACTGGAAACAGACTTGCTCGCAAGAGTTTATCATAGTAACAGTTTTATGGCGTAGGAATAGTGAAATAACGGTGAAATAAAGACAGCGGTAGTGATTATAGTAAACAGCAGGATTAAAATACGTAGGCACGGACGGATTTAACGGGCGTTGCATGGATGAGAGAAACTCATGTAACAATCAAAGCAGGGGCATTTGCAGATAATAATAAAACGGTATCCAAGTACTAATCAATCAATAGGCATGTGTTCCATATATAGTCGTACGTGCTCGCAATGAGAAACTTGCACAACATCTTTTGTCCTACCAGCCGGTGGCAGCCGGGCCTCTAGGGAAACTACTGGATATTAAGGTACTCCTTTTAATAGAGTACCGGAGCAAAGCATTAACACTCCGTGAACACATGTGATCCTCACATCACTACCATCCCCTCCGGTTGTCGATTTTGTCACTTCGGGGCCATTGGTTCCGGACGCGACATGTGTATACAACTTGCAGGTAAGATCATAAACAACGAATATCTTCATGAATCAATAACATGTTCAGATCTGAGATCATGGCACTCGGGCCCTAGTGACAAGCATTAAGCATAACAAGTTGCAACAATATCATAAAAGTGACATCTACGGATACTAGGCACTATGCCCTAACAATCTTATGACTATTACATGACCAATCTCATCCAATCCCTACCATCCCCTTTAGCCTACAGCGGGGGAATTACTCACACATGGATGGGGGAAACATGGCTGGTCGATGGAGAGGCGTTGGCGGTGATGGCGGTGAAGATCTCCTCCAATTCCCCGTCCGTGAGTGCGGAACGGAGACTTCGGCTCCCGCGACGGAGTTTCGCGATGTGGCGGCTCTGGAGGGTTCTGGCGACTTCGACTTCTCTCCGTGCGTTTTTAGGTCGAACCCGATAAGTAGTCCGAAGGGCGTCGGAGGCCAGCCGGGGGCCACACCACATGGCCGCGGGCCCCCCGGGCCGCGCCGCCCTATGGTGTGGGGCCCTCGGGCCTCCACCTCTCTTGCCCTTCTGGCTCCGTCAATATTCTGGTAAAATAGGGCCTTCTGCATAAATTCCGAGGTTTTTCCGAAAGTTGGATTTGCACAAAAACGAGACACCAGAGCAGTTCTGCTGAAAACAGCGTTAGTCCGTGTTAGTTGTATCCAAAATACACAAATTAGAGGCAAAACAATAGCAAAAGTGTTCGGGAAAGTAGATACGTTTTGGACGTATCAACTCCCCCTTAGCTTATTGCTTGTCCTCAAGCAATTCAGTTAACAACTGAGCGATAAAAGAACTTTCACGAACACATTTGCTCATATGATGTATATATTCTCATGCTATGGCTAATACTTAAGCAGTTCATAATGAGATACATGCAAATAAGATCATCCAACAGCTATGTCAATCATGGAGAGGTACCAACAATTAATAATAAGCACCATGAATCATGTATATAAGCAGGATTGCAATGTTCATAAGAGAATATGATAAAGTGGTATCTCGCTTGCCCGTATTTGATCGGCAAAACATAAATGCCGAGGCACCTCTGGAGTTCATAGAAAGACTAGAAGTAGTGATTGTCAAAGATAAAAGCATCAAAGTTATACCACAATCAATCATATTTTGAGACAAGCATATTATACTAAGAATGACAGTTGTGCTCTCAAGATAGTGCTCAAAGAAAGAATGGAGACACAACATAAAAGTAAAAGATTGACCCTTCGCAGAGGGAAGCAGGGATTAACATGCGCTAGAGCTTTTCATTTGTAAGGCAGGAGTAAAATTATTTTGAGAGGTGTTTGTTGTTGTCAACGAATGGTAATGGGTACACTAACTACCTCATCAACCGGACTCACAAGAGCGGCTCCCATTTTATTTATTTTTGGTTGGCACTCCTTCCAACCTTTCTTTCACAAACCATGGCTAACCGAATCCTCGGGTGCCTGCCAACAATCACATACCATGAAGGAGTGCCTTTTTATTTAAGTTTTATTATGATGATGACACTCCCCCCAACCTTTGCTTACACCAGCCATGGCTAACCGAATCCTTCGGGTGCCCAACAATCACAAACCATGGAGGAGTGTCTATTTAAGTTAATTAATTGGGACTGGGAATCCCATTGCCAGCTCTTTTTGCAAAATTATTGGATAAGCGGATGTGCCACTAGTCCATATGAGAATCCGTCAAAAGTAAATGACAAGGTTGAAAGCTAAACACCACATACTTCCTCATGAGCTATGAAACATTAACACAAATTGAGAAGCATTTTGAAAGTTTTAAAGGTAGCGCATGAGAATTTACTTGGAATGGTTTGAAATGCCATGCATAGGTATTTATGGTGGACACTTTGGAACAACTTGGTTTTCAGGTGTTTGGAAGCACGAGCGGCGTTCCCGCTCAGTACAAGTGAAGGCTAGCAAAAGACTGGGAGCGACAAATCAAGTGAGCAGTAACTGTCATAATCATGCTTCCGGCAAAATAAGTTAACAGAGGCATAAAAGTGATGCAAGAACTCTGAAGCAATATAAATCATCGAGGCTTAATTGACTTTTTGTTCAGTCATATGCATGCGTGAGCATGTGCCAAGTCGATATAAATGAATTATTCAGAGGAGGATACCACAATGCCATACTTACTTATGAATAAAACAATGCAAGCGAACATCCATGACATGCTACTCATATTAATAAATTGGAGCTAAACATGAGAGATCATGAACTACTAGACTTTCTCAAATAACATATACCTCACATGAACCAACTAAGCATGCTCACATGGATGAGTATATGTACAAAAATGAAAACAAATAGAGTTCATACCAGCCTCTCACCACAATCAGATTGTCGTATCGTCATTATTGCCTTTCACTTGTGTAGCTTGGATAATATGAAATGAAAACCACGCTCCAGCCACCGAAGACCATTGAACTCATGATGAACTTTACAAACCAAAGAAGAACAGCAAATATTTTTGGTGTTTTCGAATTAGAAACAAGAACAAAAGAAAACAAGCAAACAAAGCAAAATCTTTTTGGGTTTTCTCATAACAAACCAACGATAGCAAATAAAGTAAACTAAGAGCAAAGAACCAAATAAACAAATGGTGAAGAGAAACAACAGAAATATTTTTGGTCTTTTTGTGTTTTAGGAAAGAGACAAAGCGAAAACAAAAGAATGCAAACTAAAGAAACACAAAAAGGATGACAGAAATCTGCCAAATCCTGACAGCAGTACAGAAATCGAAATTAACAAAAATCTTCCATTGCTCAGACCAAAAAGTGTTCAACTAATGAAAGTTAGATAACAACCTGGGGAACATGCTCAAAAATTGGCAACTCAAAATAACGTTCTGGCTGTGCGTTCGAAATTTTTTGGTAACAGCACAGAATCTGTTTTTGGACAGCACTTCCCCAAATATTATCTCCCCCTCATTAGAAAACCACTCTAAGACACTAAGCAAGTATGTACAAGTATCCAGCAACAATAATATGCAAAGAATGAGTGATGCCGGTATACCTCCCCCAAGCTTAGGCTTTTGGCCTAAGTGGAGTTCATTCCCAACGAGGGTCGGAGTTCCACGCCGGTGGATCATACATGGAGTGGTAATAGGGCCCCTGTGCAGAAGAATATCGTGGAGGTTCCACATGCCCATGATGTTGATATGAGGAGCTCGCTGCATCGGATGAAGAGTCGGGGTGCTCCTCGGCCTCCTCCACATCTTCCCTTGCACGACGGCTTTCCCTTTCTATGTATGCGTTTAGCTCATTTTCTGTGATCGACCACCCGTTCCTGGCATCAAGGTTAAACAAAGCAGGTGCAGGCAAGCGTACTAGTTTTTCAATTTTCTTGGTTATACTCCAATTTTTCTTATACAAAGTTATCCTATAATGCAGGTTGTTCAAATTAGATGCATCTGAAATAAATTCATGTTTAATCATGGAAACAACATCAAGCTTCTCTATAGAAAGCGGAATATCTAAATGGTGGGGTCCTACACCATGCATAGCTAATAAGCGAGAGGCGATAAGACCTCCACAAATTCCTCCTTTCTCACGGTTAGTAGCAAGTCTACAAGCTATTAAAGCACCCAAATTATAAGTCCTATCCTGTTGCAAAGCAGCAGCTAAGAAAGCCAAATCTTGGACACATAATTTACCTCCAGTCCTTCTCGCAAGAACGCACTTTGTAATGAAATAGGCAAAGTAGCGGATGGCTGGCTGTTGAATGCTACTAATCTTACCACTATCATTGGAGAAGCTCCTCCCATTACAAATCCTTGTAAAAAGATTTGAGAGCTCCCGCGGTGTTCCCCTGATCTTCTCGCAGGACCCCCAGCGGCACTCTAATTGCTGTACAAAAATCACTGAAAGGCAAGTCGATAGTTTTGTTATAAATCTTGTACCGGACCATGGGGTTAGTTTGAGACCGGTGAAATTCGAAATCCTGCACAACCGACACCGTTAGTTTAGCATATTGGTGAGGTTCACCAACAGAAAAAACCCTGCATTGGAAATTAGTGTTTGAACGTCTTGCAGGATTCCTGCATTCCGCATAAAATCCGTGCATGGGTAATAAGAGGGGTATACTCCCTCTTCACGATGAACTCTCATGACTTGCTGTACCTCCAACTCTTCTTGGTTAAGTTGGTGCATACTCCCTTCCATTTTCTGAAATTTTTCAACAATCATTATAAAATTTGATTTCAAGGTATGTAATTGAAGGGAACTACTATAGGAACTTGCTAGAGTACTAAACATGCATCAAAATTAATTTCTACCACATAGAACAAGCATGCAAGCTCACTAAACATGTTATCTACAGCAGCAAAATATTCAAGATATACTCAACCAAACAAAGTTCTAATTGGGCAATCAAAGGAGTCACATACCAAGGAGTAAAAGTGCCAAATTTCAAGCAGAAATCTGGGCTGAGCAAGGAGATCGAAAAATCGCGAGTTCTTGAGCAGAAACACGAGTGAGAGGAACTTGGTACGAGTTTTTCGGGAGAGAGAAGATGTTGGGAGGAAGAGATGATGTAGTGGGGCAAGGGGGGCCCACACCACAGGTGGCGCGCCCACCTCCTTGGCCGCCGGCATGTGGTGTGGCACCTCCTGGTGCCCCACAGTCATCCTCGGTGCTCCCAGTGCCTCGTCGAAAAATAGGACCAACGGTGTAATTTTTGTAATTTTTAGAGAACTTCGAAAAATGCACATTTCTGGGTATTAAATTAATGATTCTGCGCAGGAAAATGATTTCCAAAATCTTAAACAACTAAAGCATATTGCAAAACAAAAGTGCTACAGCAAGTAAAATAAGTGGAGGGAGAAAGAAAGAAAGAAATGTTGTTTAGCTCTCTTATGCATTAAAATATACTTGTTAACAAGGTTGATCAAGTCTTGCTACCAAATAAATTTTATATTACATAAGAAGAAATAAACCTCAAATCAATCATGTTACCTTATATTGAATTGATATGGATCCAATCACAAGAGTTTGATATTCTTCTTTAGGCTCATATATAGGACAATCAATGGATCCCACTTTGATAGTTTTCACATTAAAAATTGTATTAACTCCGCATACTTTATCAATCCTCTTGGGAAAATAGACAGTGTGTTCCTTATCATCAACATTGAAAGTAACCATGCCTTTATTGCAATCAATAACAGCCTGCAGTATTAAGAAAGGGTCTTCCAAGAATAATGGACATATTATCATCTTCAGGCATTTCCAACACAACAAAATCAGTTAATATCAAGCAATGTTGAGTAACTTGAACAGGAACATTTTCACATAAACCAACAGGAATAGCAGTAGATTTATCAGCCATTTGCAAAGATATATCAGTTGGTATCAATTTATCTAAATCAAGTCTCTTATAAAGAGAAAAAGGCATCACACTCACACCTGCTCCCAAATCACATAGAGCAGTTCTAACATAATTATTCTTGATGGAACAAGGAATAGTCGGTATACCTGGGTCGCCCAACTTCTTTGGAATCTTACCATTGAAGGAGTAATTAGCGAGCATAGTGGAAATTTCCTCATTGGGGACTTTCCTTTTGTTAGTAACAATATCTTTCATATACTTTGAATAAGGAGGCAATTTAATAGCATCAGTCAATTTGCAAAAATAAAGGTTTCATCCAATCACAAAATTTATTATAATGTTCCTCCTCCTTTGATTTTAGTTTCTTAGCAGGAAAAGGCATTTGCTTTTGAACCCAAGGTTCTCTTTCATTACCATGTTTCTCGTAATAAAATCTTCTTTAGTGTACTTTTTATTTTTAGCAGGCTTTTCAGGTTCTTTCAACCTCTTCTTTATCAGGAGTATCATCCTTATCATTATCTTTATCATGTTCATTACCACTTTCAGTTTCAGCATCAAATAGAAATACTATTAGGATCATTAACAGGTTCAGAGGATTCTACAACATTCTTATGTTTCTTTTTCTTTTTCTTAGATGGAGCACTAGTTTTAATTAGTTGAGAATCTTGTTCAACTCTTTTGGGATGCCCTTCAGGATATAGAGGATCCTGGGTAGAAACACCACCTCTAGTTGTTACTTCATAAGCATGTTTTTCTTTAGAATTATTTCCCAACAAGTCATTTTGCACTTTAGTGAGTTGATCAATTTGAGTTTGAACCATATGAAAATGTTTAACAAGTATCTTAACATCATTGGAGGTTCTCTCCACAATATCATGCAATTCACTAATAGCTCGAGAATTTTCCATTAAATGATTCTCTACTCTCATATTAAAGTTTTCTTGCTTAACAATATAATTATCAAACTCATCTAAGCATTGAGCAGGAGGTTTTGAATACGGAATATCTTCCCTAGTAAAGCGTTGAAGAGAGTGTACCTCAATCATGGATGAAGGGGGAGTTATCTCACATAAATCTTCTATAGGAGGTAAATTCTTCACATCTTCAGGTTTAATACCCTTCTCTTTAAGAGACTTCTTGGCTTCCCTCATATCTTCATCATTTAATTTAATCATACCCCTCTTCTTCACTATCGGTGTCGGGGTTGGTTCAGGTGTAGACCAATCATCATGATTCCGGCCTATTTTAGCCAATAATTCTTCAGCGTCGTCTGGAGTTCTTTTCCTGAAAACACAACCAGCACAACTATCCAGGTATGCCCTAGACTCAATGGTTAGTCCACTATAAAATATATCAAGTAAATCATGCTTTTCCAAATCATGGTCAGGCTGAGCTCTAATAAGAGAGCAAAATCTAGCCCAAGCCTCAGGCAATTTCTCTCCATCTTCCTGGTCAAAATTATAAATTCTCTGCAAAGCAGCATGTTGAGCACTAGCAGGAAAGTATTTACGGAAGAAAACATCAAGCAATTCTTTTGGACTTTTAATAGAACCAGGAGGCAAATTATTATACCAAGTTTTAGCATCATCCTTTAATGAGAAAGGAAAAATTTTAGCGACAAAATAAGTACGCATCTTAATATCATCGAAAACAAGCCACTAAGAGTAGATAACTCAGTCATGTGTTCAACAGCACTTTCTTTTTTAGTACCACAAAAGGGTGTTTTCTCAACAATAGCTATATGAGATAAATCAAGAGAAAAATCATAATCTTTATCCCTAATGTTTATAGGAGATGTGGCAAATTTAGAATCAGGAGATAGTTTATATCTAACAGCATGTTCTGCAAGCAACTTTTTAATTTTTCTTGCATCAGTAGTAGCATTGCATTTTTCAATAAAATCATCATCAAGCTCTACATAATCTTCATCAAGATCATCACTAGAATATTCAATAGACTCAGGTGAATTAACAGGTGTAGCAGCATTTTCATTAGGAGTTTCAGTATTTTCAATTTGTCTAGACTTAGCAATTGTAGCATCTAGAAAAGATCCTAACGAACCATCATTATCAAGCAAGCACAGCAGAAGCATCATCACAATTATGAGAGGAATTTTCAGATTCAGCAGAAGTACCAGTATTTGAAGCTCGTGGTGGTGAAACAAGTTTACTTATCACAGATGGTGAATCAAGAGCAGCAGAGGTACTAAGAGTTGTACCTTTTCTTGTAGTGGATGGTAATATGGCGATCTTAGTATCGCGAGGTTTACCCATGATGGAGAATTTGCAGCGAACAATATCAATCCAAGTGAACTTCCAAATAAAGCTATGCTCCCCGACAACGGCGCCAGAAAATAGTCTTGATGACCCACAAGTATAGGGGATCGCAACAGTCTTTGAGGGAAGTATTACCCAATTTATTGATTCGACACAAGGGGAGACAAAGAATACTTGTAAGCCTTAACAGCGGAGTTGTCAATTCAGCTGCACCTGGAAACAGACTTGCTCGCAAGAGTTTATCGTAGTAACAGTTTTATGGCAGTAGGAATAGTGAAATAACAGCGGTGAAATAAAGACAATAGTGATTATAGTAAACAGCAGGATTAAAATCTGTAGGCAGGACGGATTTAACGGGCGTTGCATGGATGAGAGAAACTCATGTAACAATCAAAGCAGGGGCATTTGCAGATAATAATAAAACGGTATCCAAGTACTAATCAATCAATAGGCATGTGTTCCATATATAGTCGTACGTGCTCGCAATGAGAAACTTGCACAACATCTTTTGTCCTACCAGCCGGTGGCACCCGGGCCTCTAGGGAAACTACTGGATATTAAGGTACTCCTTTTAATAGAGTACCGGAGCAAAGCATTAACACTCCGTGAACACATGTGATCCTCACATCACTACCATCCCCTCCGGTTGTCCCGATTTCTGTCACGGGGCCATTGGTTCCGGACAGCGACATGTGTATACAACTTGGGTAAGATCATAAACAACGAATATCTTCATGAATCAATAACATGTTCAGATCTGAGATCATGGCACTCGGGCCCTAGTGACAAGCATTAAGCATAACAAGTTGCAACAATATCATAAAAGTGACATCTACGGATACTAGGCACTATGCCCTAACAATCTTATGACTATTACATGATCAATCTCATCCAATCCCTACCATCCCCTTTAGCCTACAGCGGGGGAATTACTCACACATGGATGGGGGAAACATGGCTGGTCGATGGAGAGGCGTTGGCGGTGATGGCGGTGAAGATCTCCTCCATTCCCCGTCCGGCGGAGTGCCGAACGGAGACTTCGGCTCCCGCGATGGAGTTTCGCGATGTGGCGGCTCTCTGGAGGGTTTCTGGCGACGACTTCTCTCCGTGCGTTTTTAGGTCGAACCCGATAAGTAGTCCGAAGGGGGCGTCGGAGGCCAGCCGAGGGGCCACACCACATGGCCGCGCGGCCCCCTAGGCCGCGCCGCCCTATGGTGTGGGGCCCTCGGGCCTCCACCTCTCTTGCCCTTGCTCCGTCAATATTCGGTAAAATAGGGCCTTCGCATAAATTCCGAGGTTTTTCCGAAAGTTGGTTACACCGAGACACGAGCGTTCTGCTGAAAACAGCGTTAGTCCGTGTTAGTTGTATCCAAAATACACAAATTAGAGGCAAAACAATAGCAAAAGTGTTCGGGAAAGTAGATACGTTTTGGACGTATCAGTGATCAACATTGGAGAAGAGATTTGGTAAATGAGACTTTCTTCCCGCATGATGCTATGCATATTCTAAACATCAACCTGCCTACAACGCCCAAGAAAGATATGACAGCTTGGAATTTTGAAAAGAATGGCAACTTAGCACATTCGGGCTCTATTTCACAGGGAATTAGCCTCACTGGAGATGTTGATCGATCCCTGTGGAAGTGTGTTTGGTCTGCACCAGTTCCAAACAAAGTAAGGATATTTGGATGGAGGGTGGCCTCCGACAACCTGCCGACCCAGGACAACAAGTGTAAGCGCACCCTGGAACACTCTAACGTCTGCACCATATGTGGAACTGAAGCTGAAAATAGTTTCCACGCAACTGTTGGCTGTACAAAAGCAAAGGCGATTAGAAAGGAGATGAGAAAAGTTTGAAATCTGCCCATTGAAGAGGAGTTCAGATTCACAGGACTGGCTTCTTGTGTTGCTCTCAAAACTGAGTAAAGTAGAGCAAGGGCACGTGTTGCTGCTACTTTGGAGGGCTTGATTTTTAAGGAACAACATAATTCATGACCCGATTAAGCAATCTGTTGAGTTTCTTAAATCCTATGCCCTGGAGACTTCCTCTTCTCTAGGAAAAGACAAAGGGACTAATGTAGCGCTCTTTTCTGGAAGCCCAACAAACAGGTGTAAGCAAAAAATTTGAGAAAACCTGGGTTAAACCTCGACGTGGATGCACCAAGGTCAATGTTGATGTCTCTTATATTCAGGATGGTAATCAAGCAAGTGTGGGGGTGGTAACCAGAGACGAAAAAGGAGAGGTCTGTTTCTCTGCTGCAAGACTGTTGCTCAACTGTTCTTCTGCCGTTGAAGCTGAACTTGAAGCTATTAAGGATGGCCTATCCCTTTCTGCTACGTGGGTTCAGGGAGAGGTCATTTGTGAAACAGACTGCCTTGTTGTTGTTTCGGCTATTAATAAGCCTGAAAATGATATGTCGCAACTCTGTTACATTGTCAATGATATCAAAGAGCTCCTGTGCTCTGACGGTAGAACCTCTGTTGTTCATGTCAGCAGATCTTGTAATCGTCTTGCCCATAGTATAGCTGCTCTCGCTAGATCTTGTAATTCTGTAGGATTCTGGTTGCGAGCTGTCCCAGATATTGTCGAACCTCTTATGATCGAGGAGTGTAAGTTGGTTACAGATTAATATAGATACTTTCTTTCAAAAAAAAAGTATCAATTTGGAGAAATATACAAGGCCTCGCAATATTGTGCAAGCCTTAAGGAGGTGGTGGTGACCCGACCACATGTGGGGCTTACAAAAATTTCAAGGCGTTTCTTTTGGCCATTTCATGACTCATCTATCTCTGCTCTATTGTATGATGACTTTACAACTGTAACAAACCGTATCATTTGAAACATCTATTTTCCTAGAATACATCCTTAAAGGCTTATCATATTCAAGAACATAGACGGAAAAGGCCCGCCTACCTCCAAGCCTCATACTCTAACATAATCTTCAAGAACACCACATGCGGGGACAACAAGACCCCGGTGAAGGCCACATCATTCCAATGTCTCCAGAGGCACCAGAAGACAACCGTGATTGACGTACAGAGATCCCTCATGTCCCTGGGTGGCATCGTCCTCTCCAGTCACCATTCAAGGAGTGGGATGTTCCCCCTTGGCATCCAAGCCGGCATGCGCCAACGTGCCAAGGTGCAAGCCCATACATCTCACAAAAGCACAGAACCAAGCAGAAAGTATTGCATCGTTTCCACCTCCTAGTCACAGAACGGACACACCGTCAGGTGCGGCAATCCCGTCCTCGTCAGGCGATCCGCATTTCTAGCATCTATTCAACGAGGCTAACCATGCGAAAAGGGCAGTTGTGGACATTGGCGAACCTAGGAACTTCTCAAAAGTTGGGTGAACCACAAGTTGAGGCTATTATAAAAGCGACAAGCAAATAACGAAGAACGATAAAAGAAAACGCAGCGGAGACACAAGATTTAACGTGGAAAACCCTTTCCAACACGGAAGGGAAAAAAAACCACGGGTGCCAGCAAACAAAACTTCACTATATCGGGGAGTGTTTACAAACGCCGTGGTTATCTTATAATCTGATAAACCCTAGTCGACGGCTTACAAGATGTATATATAGGCGGTGGCACGATCCGTACCGTTCGGCCCAAGCCTACTGGCGACGGGCCTCGCTCCGCTCGTCAGAAGTTAGCCTCCTTTTAGTATATGAATTTGGATCACAATACAACAAACTCTACCTTGAGACAAATTCTATCTTGTAGCATGAACTTCAACAATCTCCTGAACAACAAAGAAAAACACTTGCTGGCGCCAACAACTACTTGGACTAAACAGTTATACCAACCAAGGTCGAGCAAAGCTCAAACTTGGAAACAGGACTGGCTTTGTCATCATACAGCATGATTATCATGAGTACTTATCTTGCATACCTTCAGTTTACCTTGAGCAACAATGTCGTGAACATAATGGTACTTGATATTAATGTGCTTTGTCCTCTCATGGAACATTTGATCTTTAGTAAGGTATATTGCACTTTGACTGTCAGAAAATAAGTTAATGCAAGAATCATCTCCACAAAGCTCAACATACAAAACTTTTCAACCAAACAGACTCTTTGCAAGCTTCATTAATTGCTATATATTCTGCTTCGATCATAGATTGGGCAACAACAGGTTGTAACGTTGCCTTCCAACTCACAGCACATCCACCAACAGTGAACACATAACCTGTGAGGGATCTTCTCTTATCCAAATCGGCAGCAAAATTTGAATCCACATAGCCTATGAGTCCCTCACCGGTCTTGCCAAACTTCAAGCAAGCTTTGGATGTGCCACGAAGGTACCTGAAAATCCACTGAACAACTTTTCAATGTCCTTTACCAGGGTTAGCCATGTATCGACTGACCAAACTCATAGCATATGACAAATCAGGGCGAGAACAGACCATGACATACATCAAGGAACCAACAGCACTAGAATATGAAACTCGTGACATGTACTCAATATCTTCATCAGTACTAAGACATTCCAAGCCTACCGACGACGGCCCTCGCTCCGCTCATCAGAAGTTAGCCCCCCTTTAGTATATGAATTTGGATCATAATACAACAGAGGCAACTCTTTATATATACCATAGTAAAAAAAAATCACATGATATAAGGCGATATGCCGCGGGCAAGCCTACAGGGCTGGTCCACACATATTCGCCAAGCCTAGGCATGGTTTGGTATACCTGCATATGGTTGTGGAGAGCCCTAGACCCTCCACACCTGATCCACCGCTCCCGTCGTAATAGAGCCAGCAAAGAAGGCCTTAGGGCATGTACAACGGGGCGCTAATCACAGGCGCTAGGATCAATTTCCCAGCCGTTATATCGATTTTCTATCGGATCCCAGGATCTGGCTTAGCGTCGCTGCAAACCTTGGCGTCAAGCGCTCCCTTATTTTTTTTCCTTCGCTCGGATGGATTCACCCAGCGCCGGACGTTATCCACAACAGGAAAAAAAGAGATTAGCGCCTCAAATCTAGCGCCTAGCGTTGGAGTTCTGGGCTAGTAGGCTAATACCTGACCATAATTTTTTTATCTGAGCAATTTAAGCGCCTACATAAGAGGCTAGCGTTGTAGATGCCTTTATAGGCCAATTTGGAAGAGAATTTCCCATCGCTCTCCCATTGCCATACAAGGGCGCCCTCCACTAACATCTGAAGCTGGAGTCCCAAAACGCTCTACAAACAAAGAACTCACTGAGGGCAGGTTGGGACAAGTCACGCCTGCAACCGATGAGCCAAAAATGAGACCAACCCAAACACTAGCACCCATTGGCACTTTTTAATAGAAGAAAACTTCATGAGCCCTGGTTGCCCTCAACACTCGACCTCGGGTGGCTGGCTTGCGCTCCCGCACGCTCGCAACCGATGAGCCAATACACCCTGCATACAAAGTGTGTGTTCCACACACTCGCTTCGTGATTTTTTTTTTTTTGCGAAAAGTACACCGATCTACTCATAATCTTCGATAGCATTATAAGGAAATCCAAAAATAATAAAAATTACAAAAAGATCTTTGGATCACGTAGCGACGACTACGATCTCTCGAACGAGCCGAAGGCGTGCCAATGTCATCGCTCCTCTTTCATTGGATCCGGACAAAGCTTATCGTAGTAGAGCTTGTTGTAGTAGACATATGAAAAATCATCGCGCTAAGGCCTCAAAGGGCCAACGCAAGAGAGCAACAACCATCGCCGATAAAGAGAAGTGCAAGTCGGAAGGAACACAGACCAAATCTAGTGAGATCTGCCGAAAACAAACCTCCGCACAGCCTCCGACGAAGCTAGACGCATCACCGGAACAGAGGCTAGACGGGAAAGACTTTATTCCATTTTCAGGGAGCCGCCACTGGCACGCCTTCCTAAGTAGGACACAAACCCTAAACATATTGAGAATAATAACAAAATACGAAGCCCTCCTACCGACAAAGACCGAAATCCACCGCGACTACATGGCTCTAAGCCCCAATGAGACGAGGCAGATCGGTGGCTGGAAAACCCTAGTCTCCTCTTTGTCTCTCACGGTAACGAAGGGGTATGTGGCGGTGCACGTCAGCTATTCCACATTCTTTCTTCTACCACCGTGAAGTTAAGGCCACATCCTTGATCCTTTGCCGTTGAGCCAATGGCCCAGTGCCCCAACAAGTTGCAGTTTCTGACGAACAAACGCGAGGAAACTTACAGCCGTGTGGCCTTACACAAATAAAAATTGGTAGCAAATATATGTGAATGCAAAAAATCATATTAACCTGATACAGTACATTGCAGGTTAACATAACTCAGGTACCGTACCAATCTTTTTTCAGAATTTCTAGTACACTTAATTAAATTATCTACGGAGTAAGGCAAGTTTGAAAACCTCCTATATCTGAAGGTTTATGAAATTTAGCGAAAAGTTCGAATCCTGTTTGGATTTGGCTCAGGGCCCTGTGTCACAGCATATTTTGACCAAAATGTTTTCCGTACCTATACTAAACTGACTTTGGAAATTTTGGTGGAATCTCAACGAAAAGGACAAAGTAAGCCAGCGCAAGCATGCAAACCAGCAAGCGCGCGCCCGTTCACAGCCAGACGCGTTGCAGGCAGCTCTGGGTCCGGATGGACATGTCCGCGACGGCGACGGTGGCGGTGCAGTTCATCTCGAGCAGGACACACCGGCGCACGACGAAGCCGCCTAGCGCGGCGACGCGGCCGCGCACCCGCGTGGACGTGGCCACCTCCACCGCTCCGGCCGAGACGTCGGCCAGGAACCCCGGGTCGTCCAGCAGCGCGCCGACGGACACGCCGACGGTGACGTTCAGCCGCACCGTGCCACGCGCGTGCGCCATGCCTGGTGGCCCGACGGCCTCGCCGACCCGCCGCGACCGGTAGTACACCCGCGTCTCGCTCGGCCGGTACCGCAGCGACGCCGCGTTCGGGTTCGTCACCGACACGTCCACCACCATGGTCAGCCGCCGCGCCGCCCACGACGCCGCGTCCAGGTCCTTGAGGGCGATGGCGTTCATCGTCATCACGGGCTCGCGGACGCGGTACACGGCCAGCGTCACGGCAGCCAGGGCCGCGGCCAAGAGCACGGCGGCGGTGGCGCACGCGAGCAGCGCGCCGCGGAGGCGCCTAGTCGGGAGTTTCATGCCGGCTTTGGTGTCCAAGGCCAGGGGAAAATGATGGGGTAGTTGAAGGAGACGTTGGAGAGAGTAGTCAGGTGTAGCATAGTGTAGAGATGAAAGGAATGCGGTAACGGGTAAGTAGAGAGTGGTTTGGTCATGAATCTGTATATATATTTTCTACAGTGATGAAGGATCTGTATATTATGGGACTTCAGAGGAGAGCACCCAATTCTGCATGCACGTTAATATATTCTCATGTATGACCCGATATGTCCTATAAGAGGGCAGGAGCAATTTGTATTAAATTGCAAAAGTCGAAAGGAATGCCCTACGGATCAGCACCCCCGCAACGGGAATTTGTAGGAAAACCATCAGGTGTTATAGCCATCAGAAGTTCTAATCCATACCAGTAGGAGCAAAATGTTATGGACCAAAAGACAGCTGCATTTTCAACAGCTATTCCAGTAGTACAACACAACATATGTTATTTATGAGAGTTGCCAAGTGAACAATGTTTTCCATGAGGCTGCTTTGACCCACATTATAATCAATTATTCACCAGAATGAAAAATACAAGGACATCACAGTGGCATGAGAAGCCCAATGCTTATTTGCTAGTGTACTTCTTGAACCAAACCCCTATGTTGAGAAAACTCTCGTAATCAGACCGTGGCCTGTAAGAGAGAATAGTGTAAGTAAAATGTTGGAAGACGTTCTGCAAGTAATTAATCATGGTGAAATATTTGACATTTGAACTAACTTGTCGAGTCCATGCATATCTTCTGGGAAGACAATTGTTTTGGTTTCAACTCCTCTCTCCTTCAAACTCCTTGCAAACTGAAAATGTTGCAACAACAGATAAGTCTAGATTGAACTGAACAGTTAAGTACTATTTAAAGGCTGAAAATCCAAAACAGCCTCCTATTTATTTATTTATGCAAAGCAAAGCTTGTTCATTCTATTAACGAATATGGTGCACAGATTCTTGTAACCTTTCAAAAGTACACAAATTGCACAGGAATGTACCTGTAGACCATTAGAAACAGGAACTCTGAGATCCTTTGCCCCGAGGAGAAAGAGTGTTGGTGTCTTAACCTGCAGGTGTGATAATATTGTTAAGAAATTGATTTATCATAAAAGAGTCCTCTCACAGTCTCTTCCTTTGCATGCAAAACGTTACTTCTCCATCAGACATAGATTTCAGAAATGATTTTCATACCAGTATACACAACTCGCAAATGTACCTTAGAAATATGTGCTATTGGCGATTTCTGGTAAAACTGAGTAAGAATGTCAGCTGAAGGAGATTCAGTAAAGCAGTTTTTCCCTTCTTTTCCATATATCTCCAGAAAGCACCATTCAGGGATATCAGTGGTACCGACCATCAATGATAAGTTACATACTGGATTTCGAGCAGCGGCTGCAACAAATGTTTCTGGAGCCTGTATTCCAAGAAATATGCAACATAGTGTCATATATGAAGTAAATGTCCCTTTTAAGTTCTGGAACTGAGTAATATCACAAGAGACCATTCTGGTCTGAGCTTCAGGAAGCAGTACTAGTTGCCTGCGGTCTCTAGCAGTGAAATGGTCTATACATAAAATACAAACTCAAATTGTAGGTATTGGCGGGGCTCGGGACCTGCCGCTTATCCAGTCACAGGCTGCCTCAGCATCTTAGACGTGTGTGTTGAGTGTGTTCTAAAGTCTAGCTTGTAATTAGAACTCGTTTCTGTCAATGCATCAAGATGCAAAGAATATTGTGTTTTCTCAAGACTAACTTATGGGGATTTCAGCAAAAAAATAACAAAACATTAAACAGATAAAATATAGGGTGGAATTAGTGAAATCACCACAGCTCAGTGTAACAAGAATGAAACCAGTGGTTTTTTAGCCCCAGTTTTCTGCATCCTGATATTCATCAGAATATATTTTTTGGTACACGGGTCTGTACTGTGCTGTACTGAAGCATTGAATGTGAAGCATGATTTCTGTAACTCGAATAATTTGACTTGATATCATCTTATTTCCTGTGATATTTTGTGTCTCATATCTTCATTTTGCTAATGAATCTGAGTATGCAACTGACCGAAAGTGAATTACAGGGTAAATTCCGATGAAAATACAAACTGTGAGCAACTAAGTGCATATAGTAATAATTAAAAGAAGGCAGTCAAAAAACCTGGCCGATCAAATGTGTTGTCAAGAAACCTCCATGGGAACCTCCCACTACGGCTACTTTAGATGCATCGATTAGTCCTTTCTTTATGACAAAGTCCAAAGCTGTCAACACATCATTCACATCCTGTTCGTGATTTAACAAACATAATATCATAAGACTGTTTATGATAATTTTTTACAGCCAGGGAGAATTATCTAGAACACAGGAACAAATTAATAGCACCTGAGAACCAATATTGCCAGGAAGAGATTGCAATGCTTCTTCTCCAAACCCCAATGAGCCCCTAACCAACAGAATAGTGAGTTCAGATAATGTTAGCCTTATACGCAACTATTTGGCATGCAAAGTACAGAAACTAAGGAACTAAAAATACATAATGGCTGCTGTGCACAAGGAGTCAGCACTATGCATGCATCTTCATAGTTGGATTAGTTAGAAGCGTGTCTTATAAGCATGGCACTGCCATCTCTTTGGATTAAGAAATGGAATCCTGCTCTGCCACTGTGACCGTTTACTTGGCCGGCTGCTCTAGATCTGTTCTGCCCGCAATTGTCGCTCTCCTTCACCTAGAACCGTTTTACCTCAAACTATCACCGTCCGATCTCCCACCGACAGATACCCCAAAGAACTTCCATGATAAATACTCATAATTTCAAGTCTTACCTGTAATTTACAACAAGCAGGTTATAACCCTGTGCATGAAGAAATGCCAAGGATTTTGAATAGCTTGATGGATAAACTGTGTGAGGGCCACCATGTAGTACAACAATGGTTGGACTACTTGCTGAATCCTTGCAAGACACAAACATAGCCTCAAAGGGCAGCTTAGCACCTGAATAGAGAAAAATGTCATAAACAAGCAAGAGGGAGCAAAGGGAGGGAGAGGAGGACTCATTCAGAAATGTTATACACAGCATTATTATTATTAAAGTTGTACAGATGATTTCAAGATATACAGTTATAGTTCGACATTTTATGGAACTGACAAACTGTCAAGTGAAATGCTGAGTGAACGTCTAAACAAGAATGTTACCCATAAAGACTACTTCGGGGAAGTTTCTGAAGGAGAAAATATTAAGTCCTTCCAAAAGTAGCAGGCGATCTAGATAAAGAAACTTTTTGCCTATTTGCACCCGCAGATAACCAAAAATTGGTCCATCATGAACAAGACAACTTATCTCAGATTATGCATTCTAGCATAGCATTTATTTAATACAACGCAGGTATGCCATGCCACACTCACAAGCACATAGCATTATATTATTCACAGTAAAAGGAGGACAACCGGGTGATGAATGCATGAATAATTCAGAAACAAATAAACAGAAGATTACCAGCTTCATGCATTGTTATGAAAAGAAATAACAAATTATATCAATTAGCTGTAAAATTGGTGGTCTGCAAAAGGAATATGTGGTGTTAAGTTGTTAGCATACCGTCTGGAAGTTCGTCAGAAGCGTTGCTTATTGGAATTTTGAGTATACTGAACTTATGATTCTCTAACAAGGAGCTGACCTGTGAAATACATCATAGAAAATTAGAAATGCTTACTTTCCACCATTAATTTTCTTTCAGACTTTCAGGGGGAAGAGGGGCATGGGCTGTATTTTTTTAGAGTGAGATCAACTTTTTACCCTGCAATTGTGCATTTGTTACACATATTACCAAATTTAGTTGTACTTAACCGAAATATCCTACATAGGAGACTTTGAGCACAGTTTTACCTAGGGGTGGGAACTTTAACCGAAGACCGAAATACCGAACCGAAATAACCTGGACCGAGCCCGAGTAGACCGAAACCAAATAAAAGGGTGATAAATTCGGTCAATAACTCTAGAAAACCGAAATTAATATGGGTAGTTCGGTTTTAACCCATAGCTGACCGAAAAGACCCAAATAACCGAGAATAATCAGTAACAGGCTAATTTCACATTTAAGGGCTTAAGGCCCACATCCCACTATTCGTTTTGTGAATGTAGGTCTTCTGTCTTCATGAGTTAAGCATTCAGCCTGTCCTGCACCTTCCCCGTAAAAATAAATCAATCTAATCGTATCCCTTATCTAGTCGCGAAGACATGGCAGCCGCCAGCCACGCGATTCCGGCGACCAGCGCCGGCGCCGTGGCATATCCTCCCTCTTCCTCCTACTTCCCGCCTTCATCGATCGCCTCCACCTGAAATTTCGACCGGCGGTCTATCCCAGCTGCCAGGCATCGCGGCCGGCGACCTGCACGGCTGCACGGACCTTTCTCTGCTAGCAGCGGGAGGCTAGCTCAAGTCAACCTAGCTGCATCTATTCCATTATCTTCTAGTCAAACGAGTGTTTATGTTTTTTCTTTGCTTGATTTCTATTGACGCCCGCCCATCTGTGTTCCTCAAATTTATATTGGGTTTCTTTCCCATCGGTCTATTCGGTCAGAAACCGGGACCGAACCAAAAAAATGGTGCACCGAATCCTCGGTTAGCATTATTTTGAAACACCGATCGGTCACAGTTTTGAACAAACCGAAATTACTCTTTGACGAAGAAACCAAACCAAACCGTTCGGTTCGGTGTAAACGAATGCCCAGCCCTGGTTTTACCCCAGTTCAGCATTTTGCTTTTTTTGTTCGTTAGGATCCGCATGCTACGTCGATGTGGCGCGACAAAATGTGTAAAGGGTATCATCAACGATCATGTCTAGGCTTCTCTTATCCATCTGTTCCATCACTTGTCACCGTCCTGATATTTTTGAACCTTGGTCGTCACCTCACACCTTGCCCAATGGACACACATCAGAAAATGAGGGTCCAAACCTTCAAAAAGGGGCAATCTAGACTAATTTTCACTCAACATGGTAATTATTGTCACAAATGCATAACATGGGGGTTAAAAAGAGCATTCACTATTTTTTAGTTAAACCTTATCAGATGGCTTTGGAAATGGAGATGGAATTTCCTGCCAGTCCCAGTGGCATGACTTGTCAGTGTGAGAAGCTTCAAATCCATAGTACATTTGAGGCGGTGTAACGAGGCTGCTTGAAACTGAAAAGATAGCGGGAAGGCTCATAAATATGAAAACTCAGCAGATGGGAATATGAAAGTCTCCTGTAAACTTGTAGAATTTTGGGCTCACCTGCAAGAATGTTATTATTGTCAAGTGCGAGAACATTCCATGAATAATCTGAATCCTGCGGGCTAACTCTTGAGACTTCGCCGCTGTGGAGGGACATAACGATTTCATGAATGAATAAACTAGTTAGCCAGAAAATTCCAACAGAGGACAGGTAGACGCATGTACCTCACAACATTGACAGAAAGTACAGCTTCTTTGCTTCCCCAAACTGAAGATAAAATCATAGTCCGCCCATCAGAAAGCCATGGAAACCTAAGTAAGCCAGAACAGTAGATCCCAGGGAAACCTCCAGGTTGAGGTCTCGCTATAATGGGTACCTAAAAAATAATTAAGGTATTATGAATGTGATATCAGACATAAGGCACTTTTCTCAAACAGAAATCCTTAAGGCCCTGTTTGTAGTGGAAGTATTTTTTATGTGTGCTCCGGCATTTAATTCAAATTTGAACTAAATACCAGAGCACATGCACAACAAAAAACCTCTATCGAAACAGTCCCTTAGAGAAAAAGAACCGACATGTAAGTTCAGTTTGTTTTGACCTTTTCCCCCTTTTAATTGAACTTTATTTCAGGCACTTCAATAAATCCGTGCAAGTCTTAAATGAAGATTGTCAACTGACCAGTGATTAGTGATATGTTATAACAAAGACTTGAGAAGATTTATCCAAGTAACATACAACAGGTTTGGAAGCTTCAAACTATACTTGAAAATAAGTAATTTAAAGTTTGAAACTATATTAGAGAAACACGTTAAGGATATGGAAAGTCATTATTATACCACATCATCAACACTAAATCTCCCCTCTACTTTCCCATCAGCAGGCCAGTCAATTTTATGCATTGAATTAGTGGCATTGTGTGCTCCACTATCCACAGCACTCTTCGCTGAGATGAACACGAGATACTTTCCATCAGGGCTGCATAATAAAAAGCTCTTGTGTTAGGGATACAATGTGCTCTTAATGTATAGGTATCACAAACTCTAAATAACCATTCTTGCACAAAAACATATAAAATAATTGGCACAACCGAAACTGAAAACTAGTATATCAAGTATAACAAAAGAAAATGTTTTGTGATGCACAAAGATACATATCTATTGGGGCTGGGTTTTATCGCAGCAAGAAAATGATGTGATACCTTAGGCATGACCAAGATTATGTATCTTTCATATGGAAATTACACAAAACAGTGATTTTTTTGTTTTAATAGTGATAGTTCAGTACCGTTTATGCACGATCAACCTATTGGTGTGGCTTGGTTAGGGAAAAAGATGGTGACAGTGTTATCATTTTGTGTAAGCATGGCACTGTCATCTTTCCATTCAATCAACAATAGAAAACCAATCTTTCTCTCATCTAAAGTTCATCATCCCACTATATGGCCTCATCTTTCTACTAAGGCTTACTCTGAGGTTGCTAAACTGTGTTGTGTGCTGAGCTTGTTTTATAATCTGTTGTGGAAAAATAGCTACAATAGCAGGAAAACGTTGGTTAGCCAAAAGGAAAAATAGGCAAAAGCTACTTGGAAAAGCCGGATTATCATAATCCACCAGACCACCGCAATGCGAAATGCAGCCTAGTTATCCCTCCCATTTGGCCGTTGTCATCTGGTCCTCATTTAGTCATCTATGCGGTGTTTATCCATGTTATGTGCTAACACAAATGCCAGAAAATGCTGGCCAGAACAATCCCAATGTAAACGGGAAACTGGAAAAATCTAAAGTACGTAGCTGTTGTTACTTCCAATACATCTGGTCAAGCTGTGCGGCCTAATTTAAAGAACGCCATTGAACTGAAGTTATCCTACCTGAACCGTGGGAAAAAAGCGCTGCTCAACTCTGCTGTTAACTTGACCATAGCTGTAGTATCGCCCTTGTTGGAGCTGTTACAATAATAGAAACATGCCGTTAGAAAGTAAATAAACCTACACTTTGTGAGCATGTGGTATACCATATGCTATAAGTTTGTCTCTCCCATTACTAGGATAACTGAAGAGAAAGTACAGTAATATATAGTCAATGTTGTTAATTTTATGCAAAAGATTCCTTAAAAAATCTTGTATGCAAGTGTTTGATGGTTTCATGGGAAATAAATATCAAAAAACAACAAGAAAACCTCCAGCATAAAAAATTCTTGTATCTTGCAATGGATACACAATAGAAAAAATGAAAAATAACGTTTCCAAGGACAGATATGCTCACTCAGTCAATGGTTTGTCAGCATCTTCTTTGAAAGGATCAGGAGCAGCATACAGAGCACAAGGTCTGTTATAGCAGTACTTGATACCAAGTTTTCTTGGTGTCTCTTGGAAACCATTATCATCTGACCATGCCACAAAAACCAAACTATATGAAGATGATGGAGCCCAAATCACCTGACCAGCACTTAATGATCTAGTTATGCCCTTCACAACTCGTACTTCACCGCTGCAATGGAAACATTCCTCAGAAAATCACAATATTTTGTCCACTTATCAGAATTTATATCTTCATGTCAGACAGAAGCGCACCTAGAGATGTTAGCAACGAACAAAGCAGGTATCCTTTTCTTACTATAGGTTTCTCCCCAGTCTTCTTCCCAATCCCCTTGCCCCTTCCAGCTTTTGCAGTCCTTTTGAGACGAACTTTCCTTCATGTAACCTGAATCATTGAACTCTGGCTTTGGCTGAGGAGGTTCCTCAGCGACATAAGCTATAAGAGTCTCTTCCTGATTCCATGAAATCCCTTCAAACCTACATTATAGTGACGGAAATCAAAAGTTACAACAGTTAAAAGGAAAAAAAATGCTCAATGTGACCAAAAAGGAAAACAAAAGAAAAAGGGAAATTTACCATCCATCGGTGTACAGTGATCCATGAACAGATTGTGGAATATGTATCTCATTCTCCAACTGGCAGGGGCCCCAAATCTCTAATTTTGTAGGAGAGTCATCCTCAGCATTCCGTACTAGCAGAAGCTTTTCCCCAGACGGCGATGGAACGACTGCTGACACTCCGCTCATTTCAATCGGGAAGGGAGACCACTGGAAACTCACTGACTTTGAGGCACTTTTGGATATGTGAGAACTTAGAAGGAAGTTTCTCTTTTTGTTGGCCAAGAGATCCGACTGGCCAATAGAAACCATTGCCCTGGATGTGTTTTCTTTCGACCACCAAAACACCAATAAGAAATTTGAAGTTCACAAGAACTGTACTAGAGAAAAGTAACAGTGGATACCATTTTCGGAATTGAAGATCCAGGCCTTGCCAATACTTGGTATCTTGAAGAATTCTTGCAACAACTTGGACTGGGAAGCGTACTCATCCAGCATGGAAGGATCCATCCCTGAAGGCAATCCTTCTGAGGCATGGTCAGAAGCCATCACCTTTGAATACAACGATAGCTTGCTAATGCTGTGCAGTCAAAGAGATCAAACCAGCATCATTGATGAAAGTGTCTACAGAATCCAAAGTTAAGCAAATATGAATAAGATAGGGCAAACTAAGACGTTGAGTAGGTCATTATCAAACAACTGAAAAACATAACCATCTCTACTATGAAAACGCATCGTGTACAATTGATTTCTAAGGCATGACATTTGTGACCATATCCCTATCTCTGCCTGCAAATAGATTTTGAAGGCCCAAAATTTAGGGCGTCCGCTAGAGTTGCTCTAACAAAGGAAGCAAGAAGCCAAGAACAACAAACCACAAACCAATCATGCTACTCCAGAACAGGAGAAAAAAAAAAACTAGGTTCAGATATATGGGCACCAAAAAAAATTTGATAACAATTCCATACTGCGCTGCCACTATAATTTGAGAGAATCATGCGTATGAAGAGAAAGAAAAACATATGCATCAGACCGTAGAACTTGATTGGTGAAATAGACAGAAATCCAAGAACGCACCTCCCTCCTCCTTCCTTAAAAAAGTTGAGAGGCTGGGAGAGGTCACCTGCGCCGAGACCCGGTGGTTGGAGCGCGAGCACAAGCAGAGGAGGCCCGGGGGTATATATGCGCGGCGGCGGTAATGGAGTAGGAGCGGAGTCCCGAGCATATGGCCACCATTAGTGGTTCGATTTGGGTTTTAGTTTAGGCTTATCATCTGCCATTTATCTCGTATACCCCTACATGGTCTGTAAATTACTACTACCCCCTCAACGTGTTACTATGAGCTCTTTGACGAGGGTCGTGGGCTGATCAGAGGAACGCATCGCGGCCGTCCGATCGATGCACCCGCTCACCGCCTCCTCCACCGCGCTCCTCCGCCTCATCAAGTCGCTCTCGCCGGCGGTGCCGGGGGCGCACCTGTCGGCGTCCGGCATCCACTGCCTCCTCCTCAAGGCGGGGCTCCTCCACGCCGGGGCGCACCTCCCCACCGCGCTGCTCACCGCGTACGCCTCGCTCGGCCGCCCCGCCTACGCGCGGTCCCTGTTCGACGAAATGCCTGAGCGCGGCCTCGTGTCGCGCACCGCCATGGCGCGTGCCCACGCCGCGTCCGGGCAGGCGGACCAGGCCCTCGCCGTGTTCCGGGAAATACTGTCGGACGGCTTCGTCCCAGACAACGTTGCCCTGGCGGTCGTGCTCGCCACGTGCCGTGGTGGCGCAGCTTCTTGCACGGCCAAGAGGAACCCAGGCAGGATGGTCCATGCTTTCATCGTGGTCAGCGGCATCGAGCCAGACATGTTCGTATCCACTGAGCTTATCAGGGTCTACGGGGAGCGCGGCGAGCTGGCGGTTTCCAGAAGGCTCTTCGATGACATGCCGGCGAGGAGCAACGTTGCTTGGAACGCCATGGTGCACCAGTATGCCAGGAATAAAGACGTGGAGGCCGCGTATCATCTCTTTCTCGCGATGCCAAGGAGGGATGTGGTTTCCTGGAACACAGTGATAGCCGGGTATTGCCTGGCCGGCCGGTGCAGGGAGGCGTTAGGGCTGTTCCGTCAGATGGTATCTCCGTCGTCATGTCGGGTGCGTCCGAACGGACCTACCATGAGCACCGTCCTTGGTGCCTGTGCGGGTATAGGCTGTTTGGAGACTGGGATTTGGGTCCACGCGTACGTTGACAAGAATCAGATGAATGACGACGGCGCACTGGATAGATGCTTGATAGACATGTACGCCAAATGCGGCAGTATTGACAAGGCCCTGCAGGTTTTTGAGAAGGCGCCTGGGAAGAGGGACCTGTTCTCGTGGACAACCGTGATCTGTGGACTGGCGATGCATGGTCGCGCTGCCGATGCCCTGCAGATGTTCAACATGATGCAAGACGGTGGCATATGCCCTGATGATGTTACTCTTGTCGGGGTCTTAAATGCCTGTGCACATGGAGGGTTGGTGGACCAAGGCCTTGGGTACTTCCACTCCATGCAGGAGAAATATGGAATCACACCCAAGGTTGAACACTACGGTTGTATGGTCGATCTACTTGGCCGCGTCGGGCGGTTGCCAGAAGCATACACGATGATAAAAACAATGCCGATGAAGCCTAACATGGTTATATGGGGAGCTTTCTTGAGTGCATGCAAAGTTCACAGCTGTGTGGAACTTGGCGAGATCGCGGCAGCAGAGGTCACTAGGTTGGATCCAGAGGACCCCTGGGCAAGGGTCATGATGTCCAGCATGTATGCAAAAGCCCAGGATTGGAGTGGTCTTGCCAGGGAGAGGAGGGAGATGAACAGCCTGCTGATGAAGAAGACTCCAGGCTGCAGCTCGGTCGAGCTCGGCGGTGAGGTGCATGAGTTTGTTGCTGGTGGCAGCCAGCATCCTCTGCATGCTGAGATTTGTACTGTCCTGGAGTTTGTGGAGGCACAGTCACCCACAGATACAGGCTGAGGCACGCAAAGTTGTTCTTTTGAGGTTTCTGTTTTGCTCTTTTTTCTTGGCATGTGGGGCTGGCCGAGGGTGGTTTTGTTGAGCCTCCGTAGGTGGTGCTGAGTTCCTCCTTTAATCATGCGGAGGGCCTGAGGAAAAGATTGGCTGATTGACAAGTCGAATTGCGAAGAATCGTGGGAGTTAAGCTGGCAGCGCCTAGCAATTGTCGAAGCTGTTGTTGCCATGTGCACATTATTATGGAATCCAATTGGTATGCTAAGATGACTGAGCTGAATATCCTAGACTCTTTTACCATGCTCTTGCACCAGCGTTGTTGCAGCTGCCATGCCGTCGTACTATAACTGTTAAGCGCATCATGGTTGTCGAAATGTAGATAACGCCATAACTGCATTGTTGCACGAATAAGCTTTCAAAATATTTTTGGTTAAATCACTAACAGTAGTGTCTGCGAGTGGCATTGTTTTGTGCCGTTAAAATAACCGTAATAACATTCGTGATATCCACCGATTACATAGAGTAGACAGAATGAGTTGATTACATGAGCACAATCTTCACTAGGGGAGCTCCGCAAGGCACAATCTTCAGGAATAATAATGTTGTAGGAGGCATTACTTACCGCCCTTATGCAAGGTAATGTTGCCATTTCAGAGTTAACATTTAAACAGTCTAACCGGATTGTGAGTTCATAGTGATTTGTAATGATGTGACTGTCAGACAACAGTACTCATTCTTGGAGTCTATGTTTCATTGATCTCAAAGCAGATAGCACATTAAATTTAGGATAGTGATATGTTTAGATTGCAGGATGGTATGTTCACTTTGATATCTGGCTGTTAATTTGTTTATAATTACTCGGTTACACACCATGTCCTTCATTGATGCAAACAATTAGCTTCTAGCAATCCTTCATTGATGCAACTGAATCCGTCTTTTTTTCCTTTGCAATTGAAGCATTGTGGACAGCAGTGCCGTGCGCCGCTGTATGTTTGTGATCATCCTGGTTGAGTGGTGGTGCTCTGTCCCGTGGGCTTGCGCTCTTCAGCGCATTGAGGTAGGTGCCTGGACAGTGGGGTTCATTGGGATGCATTGGCAGAGTCAGTCAAGGCAATAGATTGGACATTACAGCCCATGCTAGGCAACATTGGGTGCAACCCTTATTCATGGAGATCTTTATGCTAGGGTCCTGGAGCATTTGGAAGGAGAGGAATAATCTTCTTTTTAATGGAGTAACCCCAGATATAGACTCTTGGAAGAGGAGATTCACTACGGATTTTAGACTGCTGGTTCATAGAACTAAGCCTGAGCTACATAATTATATCAATAGTCTGGTAAACTCCATGTAATATCACTTATGGCCTCTGGCCTTGTTGTAAATATGGAACATTTTCCCCAGTAATATATTCATAGCAGTAGGGGTCTTCCCTACTGTTCAAGGATAAAAAAAACAATGGGGTTCATGATAGCCGTCTCATGGGATAACGGTCGACGCCGGCGCACGGTATGTGTGGAAGAGCAACTTGATGGTTGAGCGATTATTGCCGATGTTGGCAGCGGCATGAACAGCCTTGAGAGTCCAGAGAATGACAATGCTCCAGTGTTCTTCATTTCTCATTTTTTCCCTCTTATTTAATTGAATTTGTGATTGTTTGATGAACTAGAGTGATTATGTCAGTGATGATTAGATGATGGATGGTGCAAATCAATGCTTGAATGTGTGCTGAACTCATACTGTGTCAAGTTTGCTTGAGTGGGCTAAATGCAGGTTTGTTAGCAACGGGAAGACACCGGTGTGGCTGGTTCAGCGGCTGTTCCTGCTGCCGTCACCACCTAAGCACATCTGCGTGCTCCTGGTGCGATGGTCAGTGAAGGGCAATGAGGCATCTATCCCTGAGCCGGCGCCAGGCGCGGACAAAAGCATCGTCTTCTCTGAGCACTTCTTCGCCAAGTTCAAGCTGGGTTAGGAAAAATCTTCTTTTACTGATCTGGATGTACAAGCTAGCTTTATGAGGTATCTTCTTATACCCCCCCGCCATGTTCTAGCAACAGCACACATATTCACTGATACTGTGCATGCTGAGTTTTCGTTTTGAATGGAAACTACAGGGGGCAGATAGATAGGGCAACCGCTACTCACCCCTGCATTTCATTGGAAAAAGGTTAGCATACCTCTTTTTGTGAGGAATGCTTTTGAGAATTCTCCCTTTTATGATATATATCTATGATTCCAATGTTTAATTGGCACGACCAAACGTCTATGAAAATGACTTTGTAGCTTATTTAGATTAACTTTGATTAGAAAGATACTGTCAGTTTGCATGCTTAGGATCTTTCCATTCCTTTCTACATTATTATTTCTGTCTTTGCTATGATTAACTTAGAAGAAAAGAGGAGGAAAACACATGAGAAAACCTCAATACTTTTCCTGTATGTTCATATTCTTCCATCAGGAGCTGACTAGGGAAATCAAAATTAATGGTCATCATCGCTTGCACTATGCAGATAAAGACCTCATTGGTCTACTGGGTGATTTATATTTCCGATTTCAGTAATACTGCGCCTGATCTATTCTGCATTTTCTCATACTAAGCAACAAGAGCTAGATGTTATATCAAGACATTTTACTTTTAACACACTAGCACTACCAAGTCATGCAATTGCAATTGTTTGCAACTGGCATGTCAGCTCTACAAGGACGTTGCAACCATCAACATCAGAAAATAAAATGAAAAACCCAGTACTATAATTATTAACAAAGCACATGAGGAGCCTTCTGAATTCTAAAGCACTCTATTCTTCAGTTCCTTGATTCATTTTTCAGCAGATGGGCAGGGGCTCACCATTCCACTCCTTGAGGCACTCAAGCAGCGCGTCGATGTGCTTACCCTTGTTCATGGCAAGAAACACCTTGTCCACCTCCTCACCAGGAGACCTCGTCTTCTCTCCGGTCAAGTACTCAGTTCCCAGCTCCTTGCGCACGAAGCGATAGAGCGGGTATGACCGGCATTCGGTGATGCGGTTATGCTGCGCTGCGGTGCCATTCTCCACGGCACACCGGGCTGACTCGACCTCCCTTGGAAGCACCGCACGGAGCTCCTGCTCGAATGCGGCGAGCTTGGCGAACACTGACGTCTGCACATCCCGCTCGGCCTCACCGTTGGCCAAGGCATGCTCCACGAGAACTGCACGCATCTTCTGCATCAGTGGGTAGTTTGCGCTGCAAGGGTCATCTGCGTAGGCGAACACGGCCTCACGGTCGATCGTTAGGAGCAGGTCCTTCTCGCAGAAGCGTGCGTTGTGGAGATGGCCATTGTCATTGGTGCTCAGGGTCTTCCTTGCCACCATCTTCACACAGTTCTTGACGGCAGCCCTGACATTCTCCTCGATGTGGCGGAGGTCGATAGCCTGGCACAGCGCGACCAAGAATGTCGAGGACATGAGCTTCAAAATGTCGATGGCCTCAGCGGTCTTCCTGGAAGAGATGAGACCGAGAGAGTTGACGTCTTGGTTGTGCTGCTCCGCACTCTGCACATGGTTAGTGACGGGGTTTCCCAAGAATTGGAGCTCGGAGCAGTAGGAGGCCATGGCAATCTCAGCACCCTTTAAGCCATAGTCCAAGCTTGGGTTGCGCCCACCGGAGAGATTGGAAGGCAAACCATTGTTGTAGAAGTCGTTCACTAGCTCGGAGAACTGGGCAAACATGAGCTTGCCGATCGCAGCAATGGCAAGCCTGGTGTTGTCCATGGAGACGCCGATTGGCGTGCCCTGGAAGTTGCCACCGTGGATGGCCTTGCCTCGGGAGACATCGATGAGTGGGTTGTCGTTGACGGAGTTGATCTCGCGCTCGATGGACTTGGTGGCGGCACGGATAACCTCAATCTGAGGGCCAAGCCATTGCGGCGATGTTCTGAGGGCATACCTATCTTGCTTTGGCTTCATCAGTGGGTCGAGCTCGCCGAGCTTCTTGGCGAGCATCATGTAGGAGCTACCTTCAAGGATGTGCTCCATGATAGCCGCGGCCTCGATCTGACCAGGGTGATGCTTCAGCTTGTGCGTGAGGTGGTCGGTGTACTCCGGCTTGCCGTTCATGACTTCACAGAACACAGCTGACAGAACCTCAGCGAGGACGCCAAGAATGTTAGCCTCGAAGAGCACCATGGATGCCAGCCCGGAGCCAACAGCAGTGCCGTTGACCATGGCAAGGCCTTCCTTGGGCTGCAGCTCAAAGAAACCGTGCTGGATGCCGGCGATTTTGAAAGCCTCTGCTGCATTAACCTTGGTGCCATCTGGAGCGGTCGCCACGGAATTTGGGCGGCCGGTCACAAGGCCCGCGATGTAGGACAGCGGGACAAGGTCTCCGGATGCCGTGATGGTGCCCCGGAGTGGTAGGCACGGGGTGACGTTGGCGTTGAGAAGCGTGGCGATGGTCTCGAGGATCTCAAAGCGGATGCCAGAGTAGCCCTGGAGCAGGGTGTTGACGCGGACAAGCATGGCGGCCCTGGTTGTCGCGGCGGGCAAGACGTGGCCATCGCTGCCGGTGCCAAAGGCTCCCGCATTCAGAAATCTGATGAGCTCTCTCTGGAGAGCGCCGCCCTCCTTGGTCCTCCGGTGGGAGGTGGCGCCGAAGCCAGTGGTGACGCCGTAGCTGTCGGTGCCGTTGGCCATGCTGTTCATGACCCAGTCGCTGCTCTCCTTGACGCGTCCGCGGGCGGACTCGTCGAGCTCCACCCTGGTGTCGGCGCCGGCAGCCACCGCGGCGACCATGGCGATTGTCAGGCTGGCGCCCTCCATGGTCACCACCGGGCGGAGGTACTCCTCCACCATCCGCTTGACGGCATCCAAATGGCTCCCCGAGAGCTCCTCGGCAGCTTTTCCCCAGTTGAGAGGGTCAGCCCGCGCCGGCTGTGCCACGCACAGGCCGTCGCCGTTGGCGGCAATATGATCGTTCTCGCACTCCATGGAGATATGCAAAGAAGTGCTAAAGCAAGTAAGCTAGAGACTGCTATGTCTGTATGTGTATGTGGATTGTTTGTGAAAGTGTGGATGGATTGATCGGACTTGTGCTGAAGAGGAGCTCGAATTGCAGAGGAAGGTGCTGCTCTTTTTGGAGCGGAATGGAGGCAAGGTAGGGATTAAATAGGCAGCACGGCTGAGGCTGAGCACGGTAGGTGCGCCTGGGTGTGGGTTGGTGTGGACCTGGAAGGCAAGGTTGACCACAGGATTGGTGGGTGCAGAGCTCCATTGGCCATGAGCCATGACCACGACTGCGTATGGACCGGGTGGTGGGTACGTAGAGGAGCGCGTTGGCGTCCTTGTGGCAGGGGGTTGGTGCTCGAGGAGGAAGCTGCTGACTTGGTGGCCTTCTATTTCCAGCTCGTCTTAAGCAGGCACATGCACTGCTGTGCGTTTCTCATCCACAGTAATCTAACTTGCTACTGGCAACGTTGCTATGAACGAAAATTATTTTGTGAGGTTAATTTTCCTGTAGGTTCTCACATGGTCAAGATTCTAGTTCTATGTCAGTTTTTTTAAAGGGGGATATGTCAGTACTAATCATGCATCATATTATTAACAGCTTATATGTTAACAATCATTGTACTACTAGTTCTAATCATACATCAGATGGTTAGTTGTTCAGCACACTAGTGTCTGCTGCAGCCTGCGGGCTACGCCACCTGCTGCTAAAGGTGGCGTTACCTAGCTAACTGGCTGATACCACAAACGCTCAACTAAGGGGCGGCTGCTTAGTTAATTACACAATGTGTACAAAACTACTACTCCATATTCTAAAATCCAAAAGGTGCCAGGTTTGTCTAGCCAAAGCAAACTATGGACAACCAGGGTCGTCATCTGCTAGCTAGTGCTCCATGTTCTTTTGGGGAGTGTGAGGAACCCAACATATTCTATTTTTAGGTTTGAGATTAAGCTAGCACACATTGGACATGGTCATGTGGGTGTCGAGCTGAGCTCGATCGTGACCTTGAGTATTTCCTATTGCAGTACCACGTTTTCCTGCTGCCTCTTTTCCTGTGTATGAATTTCCTTGCTGCCAAAACCCTCGCGGTCGGTCGGTCCATTGGTCAGGGGTCCTCTCATGTTATGCTTATTCCAGTCTGAATGTTAAAGACATTCTGACGCATAATTACAGCTCGCTCCATTATGGCCTTGTTGTACCACCTCTAGTTCAAAATAATTGCCCAAAAATGGATGTAACATTTTTGGACTAGATACATTCATTTTTGGGTAATTATTTTGAACCGGAGGGGATAACAATTTTACCCCATTAATATATTCATAGCAGTATGGGCCTTCCCTACTGTTCAAGGTTCAAAAAGAAAAACCGTTCATGATGGCCGTCTCGTGGGACAATGCTCGTCGCTTGACGCCGGCGCACGGTATTGCGTAGAAGACTAACTTGCCCAGAACATGGTTGAGAGATTACTGCTGCCAAGGCTTGAACAACCTCGAGAGTCCAGAGAACGACAATACTCCAGTGTTCTTGATTTCTCATTTTCTTCCTCTTTTTTAATTGAATTTGTGATTGTTTGATGAAGTAGAGTCATTCTCAGTGATGATTAGATGCTGGATGGTGCAAATCAATGCTTGAATGTGTGGTGAACTGATACTTTGTCATGTTTGCTTGAGTCAAGTAAATGCAGGTTTGTTAGCAACAGGAAGACACTGGTGTGGCAAGCCACGAACTCGAGGGTGGCGGGTTTAGCAGCAGTTCCCGCTACCGTCGCTGACGAAGCACATCCGCGTGCTCCTGGTGCGATGGTCAGCGAAAGGCAATGAGGCATCCCTCCCCGAGCCATGTGCTAGGCGCGGACAAAAACATCGTCTTCACTGACCACTTCTTCGCCAAGTACGAGCTGCGTTAGGAAAAATCTCCTTTTATTGATCTGGATGTACAAGCTAGCTTTATGAGGTATCTTCCTAGACCCCCTCCCCATGTTCGAGCAATAGTACCTATTTTCAATGATACTGTGCATGCTGTGATTTTTCGTTTTGAATGGAAACTACAGAGAGCAGATAGGTAGAGCAACCGCTACACACCTTTGCATTTCCTTGGAAAAAGGTTAGCATATCTCTTTTTGTGATGAATGCTTTTGAGAATTCTGCTTTTTATCATATACTCCATATGATTTATGATATATGACAGATGACTTTGTAGCTTATCTAGATCAACATTGATTAAGATACTGTCTGGTTGCATGCTTAGGATCTTTCCATTCCTTTTTACATTATTATTTCAGTCTTTGCTACAATTAACATAGAAGAAAAGACGAGGAAAATGCATGAGAAAACCTCAATATTTTTTCCCGTATTCTCATATTCTTCCATCAATGGCTGACTAGGGAAACCAAATTAATGGTCATCATCGCTTGCACCATGCAGATAAAGACCTGATTGGTGTACTGGGCGATTTATATTTCCGATTTCAGTATACTGCGCCTGATCTATTCTGCATTTTCTCATCCTAAGCAACAGGAGCTAGATATTATATCAAGGCATTTTACTTTTAACACACTAGCACTACCAAGTCATACAATTGCAATTGTTTGCAACTGGCACGGCAGCTCTACAAGGACGTTGCAGCCATCAACATCAGAAAATACAATGAAAAACCCAGTACTATAATTATTAACAAAGCACATGAGGAGCCTTCTGAATTCTAAAGCACTCTATTCTTCAGTTCCTTGATTCATTTTTAGCAGATGGGCAGGGGCTCACCATTCCACTCCTTGAGGCACTCAAGCAGCGCGTCGATGTGCTTACCCTTGTTCATGGCAAGAAACACCTTGTCCACCTCCTCACCAGGAGACCTCGTCTTCTCTCCGGTCAAGTACTCAGTTCCCAGCTCCTTGCGCACGAAGCGATAGAGCGGGTATGACCGGCATTCGGTGATGCGGTTATTCTGCGCTGCGCTGCCATTCTCCACGGCACACCGGGCTGACTCGACCTCCCTTGGAAGCACCGCACGGAGCTCTTGCTCGAATGCAGCGAGCTTGGCGAACACTGACGTCTGCACATCCCGCTCGGCCTCACCGTTGGCCAAGGCATGCTCCACGAGAACTGCACGCATCTTCTGCATCAGTGGGTAGTTTGCGCTGCAAGGGTCATCTGCGTAGGCGAACACGGCCTCACGGTCGATTGTTAGGAGCAGGTCCTTCTCGCAGAAGCGTGCGTTGTGGAGATGGCCATTGGCATTGGTGCTCAGGGTCTTCCTTGCCACCATCTTCACACAGTTCTTGACGGCAGCCCTGACATTCTCCTCGATGTGGCGGAGGTCGATAGCCTGGCACAGCGCGACCAAGAATGTCGAGGACATGAGCTTCAAAATGTCGATGGCCTCAGCGGTCTTCCTGGAAGAGATGAGACCGAGAGAGTTGACGTCTTGGTTGTGCTGCTCCGCACTCTGCACATGGTTAGTGACGGGGTTTCCCAAGAATTGGAGCTCGGAGCAGTAGGAGGCCATGGCAATCTCAGCACCCTTTAAGCCATAGTCCAAGCTTGGGTTGCGCCCACCGGAGAGATTGGAAGGCAAACCATTGTTGTAGAAGTCGTTCACTAGCTCGGAGAACTGGGCAAACATGAGCTTGCCGATCGCAGCAATGGCAAGCCTGGTGTTGTCCATGGAGACGCCGATTGGCGTGCCCTGGAAGTTGCCACCGTGGATGGCCTTGCCTCGGGAGACATCGATGAGTGGGTTGTCGTTGACGGAGTTGATCTCGCGCTCGATGGACTTGGTGGCGGCACGGATAACCTCAATCTGAGGGCCAAGCCATTGCGGCGATGTTCTGAGGGCATACCTATCTTGCTTTGGCTTCATCAGTGGGTCGAGCTCGCCGAGCTTCTTGGCGAGCATCATGTAGGAGCTACCTTCAAGGATGTGCTCCATGATAGCCGCGGCCTCGATCTGACCAGGGTGATGCTTCAGCTTGTGCGTGAGGTGGTCGGTGTACTCCGGCTTGCCGTTCATGACTTCACAGAACACAGCTGACAGAACCTCAGCGAGGACGCCAAGAATGTTAGCCTCGAAGAGCACCATGGATGCCAGCCCGGAGCCAACAGCAGTGCCGTTGACCATGGCAAGGCCTTCCTTGGGCTGCAGCTCAAAGAAACCGTGCTGGATGCCGGCGATTTTGAAAGCCTCTGCTGCATTAACCTTGGTGCCATCTGGAGCGGTCGCCACGGAATTTGGGCGGCCGGTCACAAGGCCCGCGATGTAGGACAGCGGGACAAGGTCTCCGGATGCCGTGATGGTGCCCCGGAGTGGTAGGCACGGGGTGACGTTGGCGTTGAGAAGCGTGGCGATGGTCTCGAGGATCTCAAAGCGGATGCCAGAGTAGCCCTGGAGCAGGGTGTTGACGCGGACAAGCATGGCGGCCCTGGTTGTCGCGGCGGGCAAGACGTGGCCATCGCTGCCGGTGCCAAAGGCTCCCGCATTCAGAAATCTGATGAGCTCTCTCTGGAGAGCGCCGCCCTCCTTGGTCCTCCGGTGGGAGGTGGCGCCGAAGCCAGTGGTGACGCCGTAGCTGTCGGTGCCGTTGGCCATGCTGTTCATGACCCAGTCGCTGCTCTCCTTGACGCGTCTGCGGGCGGACTCGTCGAGCTCCACCCTGGTGTCGGCGCCGGCAGCCACCGCGGCGACCATGGCGATTGTCAGGCTGGCGCCCTCCATGGTCACCACTGGGCGGCGGTACTCCTCCACCATCTGCTTCACAGCATCCAAATGGCTCCCCGAGAGATCGTCGGCAGCTTTTCCCCAGTTGAGAGGGTCAGCCCGCGCCGGCTGCGCCATGCACAGGCCGTCGCCGTTGGCGGCAACATGATCGTTCTCGCACTCCATGGAGATATGCAAAGAAGTGGTAAAGCAAGTAAGCTAGAGACTGCTATGTCTGTATGTGTATCTGGATTGTTTGTGAAAGTGTGGATGGATTGATCGGACTTGTGCTGAAGAGGAGCTCGAATTGCAGAGGAAGGTGCTGCTCTTCTTGGAGCGGAATGGAGGCAGAGCAGGGATTAAGTAGGCAGTGCGGCTGAGGCTGAACAGGGTAGGTGCGCCTGGGTGTGGGTTGGTGTGGACCTGGAAGGCGAGGTTGACCACATGATTGGTGGGTGCAGAGCTCGATTGGCCGTGAGACATGACCACGACTGCGTACGGACCGGGTGGTGGCTACGTAGAGGAGCGTGTTGGCGTCTTGGTGGCAGGGGGTTGGTGCTCGAGGAGGAAGCTGCTCACTTGGTGGTCTTCTATTTCCAGGTCGAATGCCAGACGATCTCGTCTTAAGCAGGCACATGCACTGCTGTGCGTTTCTCATCCACAGTAATCTAACTTGCTACTGGCAACGCTGCTATGAACATGAAATTTATTTTGTGAGGTTAATTTTCCTGTAGGTGCTCACATGGTCAAGATTCTAGTTCTATGTCAGTTTTTTTAAAGGGGGATATGTCAGTACTAATGATGCATCATATTGTTAACAGCATATGTTAACAATCATTGCACTACTAGTTCTAATCACACATCAGATGGTTAGTAATTCAGCACACACTAGTGTGTGCTGCAGCCTGCGGGCTACACCACCTGTTGCTGAAGGCGGCGTTGCCTAGCTAACTGGCTGATACCACAAACGCTCAACTACGGGGCGGCTGCTTAGTTACACAATGTGTACAAAACTACTACTCCATATTCTAAAATCCAAAAGGTGCCAGCTTTATCTAGCCAAAGCAAACTATGGACAACCAGGGTCGTCATCTGCTAGCTAGTGCTCCTTGTTCTTTTGGGGAGTGTGAAGAACCCAACATATTCTATTTTTAGGTTTGAGATTAAGCTAGCACACATTGGACATGGCCATGTGGGAGTCGAGCTGAGCTCGATCGTGACCTTGAGTATTTCCTATTGCAGTACCACGTTTTCCTGCTGCCTCTTTTCCTGTGTATGAATTTCCTTGCTGCCAAAACCCTCGCGGTCGGTCGGTCGGTCGAACGGTCAGGGGTCCTCTCATGTATGCTTATTCTGGTCTGAACGTTAAAGACATTCTGATGCATAATTACGGCTCGCTCCATATAATTTCACCTTTTGTCCTCTGGCCTTGTTGTAAATATGTACCACCTCTGGTTCAAAATAATTGCCCAAAAATGGATGTAACATTTTTGGGCTAGATACATTCATTTCTGGGCAATTATTTTGAACTGGAGGGGATAACAATTTTACCCCATTAATATATTCATAGTAGTATGGGCCTTCCTACTGTTCAAGGTTCAAAAAGAAAAACCGTAAATGATGGCCATCTCGTGGGACAACGCTCGACGCCGGCGCACGGTATTGCGTGGAAGACCAACTTGCCCAGAACATGGTTGAGAGATTACTGCTGCCAAGGCTTGAACAACCTCGAGAGTCCAGAGAACGACAAAATCCAGTCTTCTTGATTTCTCATTTTCTTCCTCTTTTTTAATTGAATTTGTGATTGTTTGATGAAGTAGAGTGATTCTCTCAGTGATGATTAGATGATGGATGGTGCAAATCAATGCTTGAATGTGTGGTGAACTGATACTTTGTCAAGTTTGCTCGAGTCAAGTAAATGCAGGTTTGTTAGCAACAGGAAGACACTGGTGTGGCAAGCCACGAACTCTAGTGTGGCGGGTTTAGCAGGAGTTCCCGCTACCGTCGCCGGCGAAGCACATCCGCGTGCTCCTGGTGCGATGATCAGCGAAAGGCAATGAGGCATCCCTCCCTGAGCCATGTGCTAGGCGCGGACAAGAGCATCGTCTTCACTGACCACTTCTTCGCCAAGTACGAGCTGCGTTAGGAAAAATCTCCTTTTATTGATCTGGATGTACAAGCTAGCTTTATGAGGTATCTTCCTAGACCCCCTCCCCATGTTCGAGCAATAGCACATATATTCGATGATACTGTGCATGCTGTGATTTTTCGTTTTGAATTGAAACTACAGAGAGCAGATAGGTAGAGCAACCGCTACACACCTTTGCATTTCCTTGGAAAAAGGTTAGCATATCTCTTTTTATGATGAATGCTTTTGAGAATTCTGCTTCTTATCATATACTCCGTATGACTTATGATATATGACAGATGACTTTGTAGCTTATCTAGATCAACATTGATTAAGATACTGTCCGGTTGCATGCTTAGGATATTTCCATTCCTTTTTACATTATTATTTCAGTCTTTGCTACAATTAACTTCGAAGAAAAGAGGACGAAAATGCATGAGGAAACCTCAATATTTTTTCCGGTATGCTCATATTCTTCCATCAATGGCTGACTAGGGAAACCAAATTAATGGTCATCATCGCTTGCACCATGCAGATAAAGACCTGATTGGTGTACTGGGTGATTTATATTTCCGATTTCAGTAATACTGCGCCTGATCTATTCTGCATTTTCTCATCCTAAGCAACAAGAGCTAGATGTTATATGAAGACATTTTACTTTTAACACACTGGCACTACCAAGGCATGCAATTGCAATTTTTTGCAACTGGCACGGCAGCTCTACAAGGACGTTGCAGCCATCAACATCAGAAAATACAATGAAAAAAGCAGTACTATACTTATTAACAAAGCACATGAGGAGCCTTCTGAATTCTAAAGCACTCTATTCTTCAGTTCCTTGATTCATTCTTCAGCAGATGGGCAGGGGCTCACCATTCCACTCCTTGAGGCACTCAAGCAGCGCGTCGATGTGCTTACCCTTGTTCATGGCAACAAACACCTTGTCCACCTCCTCACCAGGAGACCTCGTCTTCTCTCCGGTCAAGTACTCGGTTCCCAGCTCCTTGCGCACGAAGCGATAGAGCGGGTATGACCGGCATTCGGTGATGCGGTTATGCTGCGCTGCAGTGCCATTCTCCACGGCACACCGGGCTGACTCGACCTCCCTTGGAAGCACCGCACGGAGCTCCTGCTCGAATGCGGCGAGCTTGGCAAACACTGAGGTCTGCACATCCTGCTCGGCCTCACCGTTGGCCAAGGCATGCTCCACGAGAACTGCACGCATCTTCTGCATCAGTGGGTAGTTTGCGCTGCAAGGGTCATCTGCGTAGGCGAACACGGCCTCACGGTCGATCGTCAGGAGCAGGTCCTTCTCGCAGAAGCGTGCGTTGTGGAGATGGCCATTGTCATTGGTGCTCAGGGTCTTCCTTGCCACCATCTTCACACAGTTCTTGACGGCACCCCTGACATTCTCCTCGAGGTGGCGGAGGTCGATAGCCTGGCACAGCGCGACCAAGAATGTCGAGGACATGAGCTTCAAAATGTCGATGGCCTCAGCGGTCTTCCTGGAAGAGATGAGACCGAGAGAGTTGACATCTTGGTTGTGCTGCTCCGCACTCTGCACATGGTTAGTCACAGGGTTGCCCAAGAATTGGAGCTCGGAGCAGTAGGAGGCCATGGCAATCTCAGCACCCTTCAAGCCATAGTCCAAGCTCGGGTTGCGCCCACCGGACAGATTGGAAGGCAAACCATTGTTGTAGAAGTCGTTCACTAGCTCGGAGAACTGGGCAAACATGAGCTTGCCGATCGCAGCAATCGCAAGCCTAGTGTTGTCCATGGACACACCGATGGGCGTGCCCTGGAAGTTGCCACCGTGGATGGCCTTGCCTCGGGAGACATCGATAAGTGGGTTGTCATTGACGGAGTTGATCTCACGCTCAATGGACTTGGTGGCGGCACGGATAACCTCAATCTGAGGGCCAAGCCATTGCGGCGATGTACGGAGGGCATACCTATCTTGCTTTGGCTTCATCAGTGGGTCGAGCTCGCCGAGCTTCTTGGCGAGCATCATGTAGGAGCTGCCTTCAAGGATGTGCTCCATGATAGCCGCGGCCTCGATCTGACCAGGGTGGTGCTTCAGCTTGTGCGTGAGGTGGTCGGTGTACTCTGGCTTGCCGTTCATGACCTCACAGAACACAGCTGACAGAACCTCGGCGAGGACGGCAAGAATGTTAGCCTCGAAGAGCACCATGGATGCCAGCCCGGAGCCAACCGCGGTGCCGTTGACCATGGCAAGGCCTTCCTTGGGCTGCAGCTCAAAGAAACCGTGCTGGATGCCGGCGATTTTGAAAGCCTCTGCTGCGTTAACCTTGGTGCCATCTGGAGCGGTCGCCACAGAATTTGGGCGACCGGTCACAAGGCCCGCGATGTAGGACAGCGGGACAAGGTCACCGGATGCCGTGATGGTGCCCCGGAGCGGTAGGCACGGTGTGACGTTGGCGTTGAGAAGCGTGGCGATGGTCTCGAGGATCTCAAAGCGGATGCCAGAGTAGCCCTGGAGTAGGGTGTTGACACGGACGAGCATGGCGGCCCTGGTGGTCGCGGCGGGCAGGACGTGGCCATCGCTGCCGGTGCCGAAGGCTCCCACGTTCAGAAACCTGATAAGCTCTCTCTGGAGAGCGCCGCCCTCCTTGGTCCTCCTGTGGGAGGTCGCGCCGAATCCGGTGGTGACACCGTAGCTGTCGGTGCCGTTGGCCATGCTGTTCATGACCCAGTCGCTGCTCTCCTTGACGCGTCCGCGGGCGGATTCGTCGAGCTCCACCCTGGTGTCGGCGCCGGCAGCCACCGCGGCGACCATGGCGATAGTCAGGCTGGCGCCCTCCATGGTCACCACTGGGCGGCGGTACTCCTCCACCATCTGCTTCACAGCATCCAAATGGCTTCCCGAGAGATCGTCGGCAGCTTTTCCCCAGTTGAGAGGGTCAGCCCGCGCCGGCTGCGCCATGCACAGGCCGTCGCCGTTGGCGGCAACATGATCATTCTCGCACTCCATGGAGATATGCAAAGAAGTGGTAAAGCAAGTAAGCTAGACACTGCTATGTGTGTATGTGTATCTGGATTGTTTGTGAAAGTGTGGATGGATTGAGCGTTGTCTCAAGGACGAACTTGTGCTGAAGAGGAGCTCGAATTGCAGAGGAAGGTGCGGCTCTTCTTGGAGCAGAATGGATGCAGAGCAGGGATTAAATAGGCAAGCGCAGCTGAGGCTGGGCAGGGTAGGTGTGGGTGTTGGTTGGTGTGGACCTGGAAGGCGAAGTTGACCACAGGATTGGTTGGTGCTCTTGGGAGCGCTGCTGACTTGGTCGTCTTCTATTAGCAGGCGCTCGTCGTCTTAGCAGGCACATGCACTGCCCTGCGTTTCTCATCCACAGTAATGTGCTAACTTACTATTAGCAACGTTGGTATCAACATGAAAATAATTTTGTGAGGTTCATTTTCCCCTATGTTCTCACATGGTCAAGATTCTAGTATGTCAGTTCTTTTTTTTTTTGCGGGAAAACAAGTTTATATTACGTAGCAACAGAGTTACAGTCTTTGCGAACAACATCAGTGAGCACATCAGGAAAGTTTCTAAACCAAAATTGAGTTAATCTCGCTTCTCTTCCCCTCTTTGCCATGTTGTGTCCAGCTTCGTTCTGGCTTCTGTCTATTTTCTTGATAGCAACATCCCTCTCCCCGAGAGCTGCTTTGATGTCTCTGATTAGATGCACTAGAGATGAATGGTTGTTCTCATTTGACAGAAGCATAGTCACAGCCGTTGCGCAGTCCATCTCCAGATCTATCGGTTCTGCCGACCAGACTAAGGCTAATTTCAGCCCTTCATTGCAAGCTGCCAATTCAGCTTCTAACTGCCGAAGCGCAATTTTGTAGGCTTCGACAAGCGGTAAAAATAACCTCCCCTCTATCATCACGGAGTATCATGCCAGCACCTGCCTCCCCTGTACCCTGCATATAGCTCCCGTCCACATTCAGTTTGAGTCGCCCTCTTTGCGGTCTAGACCATTGTTTCATGGTTTTTGGCTCCTGATCCTTTGCCTTGTGTGTCGCCCTTCTTCCTGAGTATGATATCACCTGTTTACCCTTGCAAGTATCAGCTTCTGGAAACTGTTTAATCATTAACAAGGTATCAACATAACTACACAGGAAGCGCCTGGAAGCCTCAATCGGCGGTGCTGGCTTGTCATGTGTCAGTTCATTGTGCACATGCCACGCTCTCCACAGCACCATCATGACCATCATACGTTGAGTCTCATTTATCCTGGCAAGAAGATGAAGGACCCATTCCTTTCAAGAGTTTAACACCATCTCCTGTGATGGAAGATCCCAACACTGCCTCATACTATGCCATAGGCCTCTAGCCTGTGGGCAAGTCACTAGAGCATGGAAAGTGTCTTCGTCCTCCTGACCACATATCCGGCACGTGGCCAAGACCTCCATCTTCCTTCTTTTCATGTTCACCTGCGTGGCTAAACCATTACGAGCCAGTTTCCAGGCAAAGGTTTTCACTTTGGGGGGCGCTGGATTTTGCCATACTAGCTTCCATCCTTGTTAGCTCCACCCGGCATGCTGCTTGTTGCTCCCTCGTCCCTCTCTCGTTCTTGGTGTTCCATTCCTAACGAATAGGCACTCTTAACTGAGAAGATCCCTTTTACATCCGGTCCCCAAGCCACAAAATCTGCATCATTTCTACTGGAAGTTTTGATCTTCAAAATATCAGTGACGTCAATAGGCTGGAAATATGTCTGCAGTAGGTGAGTGTTCCAGGAGCCATCCGGGTTAAGCAATTCCGATACCCATTTCAACCTGCATCTTCGTTTTGGGGAGATTATTTTATAGTAGTCATTCCTAGGTATCCAGGGATCTCGCCAGATTCTCACATCAGTCCCATTGTCAATTCTTCATATAACACCCTTTTTCAGCAATTCCAACCCATACTCAATGGCATGCCATGTTGAAGACGCATTGCCAGAGAATACAGTATCTATAAGGTTGCCAGTAGGATAATATTTGGCGCGTAATACCTGGGCGCATAGGGATTCGGGGTTTTGGAGGAGTCTCCAAGCTTGCCTCGCAAGAAGAGCTTGATTAAAAATCTTCATATCCTTAAACCCCATGCCTCCTTTGATTTTTGGCTTAAGCATAATGTCCCATGCCACCCAGTGCATTTTCCTTTTTCCCTTCTCCGATCCCCACCAAAAGTCTCTAATGATCCTGGTAAGATCTTCACATAAACCTAGTGGTAGTTTGTATACCCCCATCACATAGGTTGATAGTGATTGTGCCACTGCTTTAATGAAAACTTCCTTCCCTCCCTGTGCCATGTGATTCTCAATCTGCAACACTCTCTTTGCTAATTTCCCTTGAAGGCTTTGGAATTTTCCTTTAGACATTCCTCCTTCTGGAGTAGGTAAGCCAAGGTACTTGGTTTCAAATGCTTCCTCTGTAACTCGCAGGGTATTTTTAATCTGGGCTTTAACATTCTCCTCCGAGGCCTGCCCAAAATAAATGGAGCATTTGTTTGGGTTTATGAGCTGGCTTGTGCTTCTGCTATATTTCTCCAGGACTTGCATCACCCGCCTGGCCTCTTGTGGTTCAGCTTTAAAGAATAGAAAACTATCATTTGCAAACAACAAGTGTGATATCCCTGGGGCTCTTCGATATATTTTCAGCGGTGTTAACCTGTTGTCCTGTATATCTTTATGTAGCAGGGCAGAAAGACCATCAGCTACAAAAAGGAAGAGAAAGGGAGATAGAGGATCACCTTGTCGTAGACCACGAGAAGGCAAGAACGACTCCAGAAGGGTTCCATTTAATTTTACTGGATATCTCACCGTGGTCACACACTCCATTATCCAGTTGATCCACCTATGAGTGAAACCCAATCTTTCCATCGATCTTCTTAGAAATCCCCAATCCACCCTGTCATAGGCTTTCGACAGGTCTAATTTGTAGGCACAAAAATTATTTGTCGCATTCTTATTATGTTCAATAAAATGGAGGCACTCAAAGGCAATAAGAGCGTTGTCAGTGATGAGCCTTCCCGGAACGAAGGCACTCTGATTTGGAGAAATCAAATCACCCAGTATAGGCCTTAATCTATTCACTAAGCATTTGGCTACAATCTTATAAACCACCGTGCAAAGACTGATAGGTCGGAATTCCCTGAGCTCAGCTGGATGATCTACTTTGGGAATTAACACAATTGTGGCTTCATTTACCTCTTCTGGCATTGTTCCACTTGCAAAGAATCTCTTAACTGCTCCAATGACTTGTTGTTTAATAGTTCCCCAGTTTCGTTGATAGAATCTGGCAGGAAACCCATCCGGTCCCGGTGCTTTCAAGGGGCCAATTTGAAAGAGTGCATCAGAGATTTCCTCATCAGTGAATTCACGCGTCAGATCAGCATTCATTTCCTCAGTAACCTTTTGAGCAAAGAGGGGGCAAACTTCACTATCATCAATAGAAGGGTCTCTAGTGAACAGATCTTTAAAATAAGAAGTAGTCATCCTCTCCATCTCTTTTGGTTCATCCTGCCAGACACCTTGATCATCTTTCAGCTTCTTTACCTTGTTCTTTCGAGCACGCCAAACTGCCTTCTGATGAAAAAACATGGTGTTCCGATCCCCTTCTTTGAGCCATGCAATTCTGGATCGCTGGAGCCATAGCATTTCCTCACGGTAGAGCAATTCATCAATGTGATCTGATATATTTCTTATCTCCTCCGGCTTACCGTCATGCAGCAGTAGTTTCTCTAATCTTTTGCGATTCTTATCAAGCTCCCGGATTACATTACCAAATTTCTGTTTACTCCATCCTTGCAGCCTTGTCATTACTGTTTTCAACTTCGTCATGACACCCAATAGATTCATTTGTTCCTCATCATCCTGCCAGACCTGCTCAATGATCTCAGTGAGCTCACCTGCACGTTCCCAGAATATTTCATATTGCTTGCTTGGCCTCCTTCTCGGCATCATCTGCTCCTGTTTCATATGCACTACAAGCATGACATGGTCAGAGCATGGTGACACAATATGTTTGACACTGTAATCTGAATAAATATTCCTCCAGCTAGCTACGGCTCTATCTAGCCTAACTTTGACATTTCTGTTTCCTTGTCTTTTGTTATCATACGTAAAAGGCACACCTGTAAACCCCAGGTCAACTAAGCCGCGGACCTGCAGCATATCCCTAAAAGCCATCATTTGATTCTCGTTTCGTGGTGTGTGGGATAAATGTTCGAATTGATACAAAGCCTCATTGAAGTCTCCTAGTACGAGCCATGGGAGATCTGATTGGCCCTTTAGGTTTTGTAATTGAGACCACACTCTATGCCTATTCTCGACTCGGGGTTCGCCATACACACATGTGATTCTCGACATCGGCTCATCAGGGGACATACGAATATACGCATCTTTTATTCATCTCCTTGACTTCAACTGACATACTTTCATGCCAAAACAGGGCAAGCCCTCCACTCATACACTCACTACTAACTCCAGCAAAACCCCTAAGGCCTAAACGACTCCTAAGACCACGAACTTTATTTTTCTTCTTTCTCGTTTCACAAAGGAAAACTAAACTAGGACGCAAAGATTGGGAGAGAGAAACTAGCTCATGAATCGTCGAGGTCCCTCCAGCCCCTCGACAATTCCAGCCTATACAACTCATTGTCCCTAGCGAGACCACACGTTTGGTCTCGCCAGTTCCCGGATGGTTCATGCCCGGTTGCAGTTTGCTTCTTGTTCCGCTTGTACACCACCTCCATGCCCCTAGCTGTAGGTAAATCTTGTGCCACAGCCTGCTTCTTCCACTTCTTTAACATTCCTCCATATTCTTCCATCAGTAGCTGACTAGAGAATTCAAAATCATAGTCATCATCGCTTGCACAATGCAGATAAAGACCTGATTGGTGTACTGGGTGATTTATATTTCCGATTTCAGTATACTGCGCCTGATCTATTTTGCATTTTCTCATCCTAAGCAACAAGAGCTAGATGTTATATCAAGACATTTTACTTTTAACACACTAGCACTACCAAGGCATGCAATTGCAATTTTTTGCAACTGGCACGGCAGCTCTACAAGGACGTTGCAGCCATCAACATCAGAAAATACAATGAAAAAAGCAGTACTATACTTATTAACAAAGCACATGAGGAGCCTTCTGAATTCTAAAGCACTCTATTCTTCAGTTCCTTGATTCATTCTTCAGCAGATGGGCAGGGGCTCACCATTCCACTCCTTGAGGCACTCAAGCAGCGCGTCGATGTGCTTACCCTTGTTCATGGCAACAAACACCTTGTCCACCTCCTCACCAGGAGACCTCGTCTTCTCTCCGGTCAAGTACTCGGTTCCCAGCTCCTTGCGCACGAAGCGATAGAGCGGGTATGACCGGCATTCGGTGATGCGGTTATGCTGCGCTGCGGTGCCATTCTCCACGGCACACCGGGCTGACTCGACCTCCCTTGGAAGCACCGCACGGAGCTCCTGCTCGAATGCGGCGAGCTTGGCAAACACTGAGGTCTGCACATCCTGCTCGGCCTCACCGTTGGCCAAGGCATGCTCCACGAGAACTGCACGCATCTTCTGCATCAGTGGGTAGTTTGCGCTGCAAGGGTCATCTGCGTAGGCGAACACGGCCTCACGGTCGATCGTCAGGAGCAGGTCCTTCTCGCAGAAGCGTGCGTTGTGGAGATGGCCATTGTCATTGGTGCTCAGGGTCTTCCTTGCCACCATCTTCACACAGTTCTTGACGGCACCCCTGACATTCTCCTCGAGGTGGCGGAGGTCGATAGCCTGGCACAGCGCGACCAAGAATGTCGAGGACATGAGCTTCAAAATGTCGATGGCCTCAGCGGTCTTCCTGGAAGAGATGAGACCGAGAGAGTTGACATCTTGGTTGTGCTGCTCCGCACTCTGCACATGGTTAGTCACGGGGTTGCCTAAGAATTGGAGCTCGGAGCAGTAGGAGGCCATGGCAATCTCAGCACCCTTCAAGCCATAGTCCAAGCTCGGGTTGCGCCCACCGGACAGATTGGAAGGCAAACCATTGTTGTAGAAGTCGTTCACTAGCTCGGAGAACTGGGCAAACATGAGCTTGCCGATCGCAGCAATCGCAAGCCTGGTGTTGTCCATGGACACACCGATGGGCGTGCCCTGGAAGTTGCCACCGTGGATGGCCTTGCCTCGGGAGACATCGATAAGTGGGTTGTCGTTGACGGAGTTGATCTCACGCTCAATGGACTTGGTGGCGGCGCGGATAACCTCAATCTGAGGGCCAAGCCATTGCGGCGATGTACGGAGGGCATACCTATCTTGCTTTGGCTTCATCAGTGGGTCGAGCTCGCCGAGCTTCTTGGCGAGCATCATGTAGGAGCTGCCTTCAAGGATGTGCTCCATGATAGCCGCGGCCTCGATCTGACCAGGGTGGTGCTTCAGCTTGTGCGTGAGGTGGTCGGTGTACTCTGGCTTGCCGTTCATGACCTCACAGAACACAGCTGACAGAACCTCGGCGAGGACGGCAAGAATGTTAGCCTCGAAGAGCACCATGGATGCCAGCCCGGAGCCAACCGCGGTGCCGTTGACCATGGCAAGGCCTTCCTTGGGCTGCAGCTCAAAGAAACCATGCTGGATGCCGGCGATTTTGAAAGCCTCTGCTGCGTTAACCTTGGTGCCATCTGGAGCGGTCGCCACAGAATTTGGGCGACCGGTCACAAGGCCCGCGATGTAGGACAGCGGGACAAGGTCACCGGATGCCGTGATGGTGCCCCGGAGCGGTAGGCACGGTGTGACATTGGCGTTGAGAAGCGTGGCGATGGTCTCGAGGATCTCAAAGCGGATGCCAGAGTAGCCCTGGAGTAGGGTGTTGACACGGACGAGCATGGCGGCCCTGGTGGTCGCGGCGGGCAGGACGTGGCCATCGCTGCCGGTGCCGAAGGCTCCCGCGTTCAGAAACCTGATAAGCTCTCTCTGGAGAGCGCCACCCTCCTTGGTCCTCCTGTGGGAGGTCGCGCCGAATCCGGTGGTGACACCGTAGCTGTCGGTGCCGTTGGCCATGCTGTTCATGACCCAGTCGCTGCTCTCCTTGACGCGTCCGCGGGCGGATTCATCGAGCTCCACCCTGGTGTCGGCGCCGGCAGCCACCGCGGTGACCATGGCGATAGTCAGGCTGGCGCCCTCCATGGTCACCACTGGGCGGCGGTACTCCTCCACCATCTGCTTCACAGCATCCAAATGGCTTCCCGAGAGATCGTCGGCAGCTTTTCCCCAGTTGAGAGGGTCAGCCCGCGCCGGCTGCGCCATGCACAGGCCGTCGCCGTTGGCGGCAACATGATCATTCTCGCACTCCATGGAGATATGCAAAGAAGTGGTAAAGCAAGCTAGACACTGCTATGTGTGTATGTGTATCTGGATTGTTTGTGAAAGTGTGGATGGATTGAGCGTTGTCTCAAGGACGAACTTGTGCTGAAGAGGAGCTCTTCTTGGAGCAGAATGGATGCAGAGCAGGGATTAAATGGGCAAGCGCAGCTGAGGCTGGGCAGGGTAGGTGTGGGTGTGGGTTGGTGTAGACCTGGAAGGCGAAGTTGACCACAGGATTGGTTGGTGCTCTTGGGAGCGCTGCTGACTTGGTCGTCTTCTATTAGCAGGCGCTCGTCGTCTTAGCAGGCACATGCACTGCCCTGAGTTTCTCATCCACAGTAATGTGCTAACTTACTATTAGCAACGTTGGTATCAACATGAAAATAATTTTGTGAGGTTCATTTTCCCCTATGTTCTCACATGGTCAAGATTCTAGTATGTCAGTTCTTTTAAATGGGATATGCTAGTATTAATCATGGATCATGTTGTTAACAGCTCATACTTATGTTAACAGTCAGTCTACTACTAGTTATAATCACACATCAGATGGTTAGTTCTTCATCACACTAGTTGCTGCGTGCTACACCACCTGTTGCTGAAGCTGTCGTGACCTAACTCACTGATACCACAAACGCTCAATTTCGAGTTTTGAACGTGCAAACCATGCTCCTTTTGTTGTTGTCGATATTGAGGAATTTAGAGTAGTAGTTTGCTTTGGCTAGACAAACCCTGCTTGCTTCAAATTCTTCAATATCGAAAAGGTGCCAGGAGCTTAATTACACCATGTGTACAAAACTACTACTCTATATTCTTAAATATCCAAAAGGTGCCAGGTTTGTCTAGCCAAAGCAAACTATGGACAAAGTGGGGTCATCTGCTAGCTAGTGCTCCATGTTCTTTTGGGTAGTGGAGAACCCCGCATATTCTATTTTTAGGTTTGAGATTAAGCTAGCACACATGGGACATGGCCGTGTGGGAGTCGAGCTGAGCTCGATCGTGACCTTGAGTATTTCCTATTGTAGTATTGCAGTAGTACCACGTTTTTTTGCTGTCTCTTTTCCTGTGTATGAATTTCCCCAGGTCGGTCGGTCAGTCAGTCAGGGGTCCTCTCATGTTATACATATTCCGGTCTGAATGTTTAACACATTCTGATGCAAACTTCCGGCCGGCCTAGCCATTCATCCTCCGTCAATCAAGTTTCCTTCTCAAGTGCACACTTGACTTGACGGACTTGACTATTGTTGAGCAGATATCCTGGGAAGAATCATTTCTTTCATGTTTTACATTGTACTCGAGAGTCGAGAGATTACATGGTAATAACTGTAATAAAGATTTTCAGATGTGGCTGCGCCCAAGTACCAATAACCAAGGGCAAGATTGTGCGTGTTTGGCCACGAGGCCGACGCACATGCCAGCCTTTTCCACGGCAAGTGGCATTTGGGTTGTATCTCCAGCCTTAGACTAAGACAGTTTCACCAGGAGGAGGAACGGAAGCGGAAGAAGCTGCTCTTGCGTCTGCTCGGTCATCCGCGTGCACACTGTGACCACGCCTGCGAGACTGACTGAAGGTGAAGGTGAAGTTTACGTGGAATGCGTGCGTTCATACGTGGGCAGAGCTGGTATACAATTGAACCCAACGAATTTCTTCAAACCTTCACTAATTTAGTCTTTTACTTGGTTCATTAGTGGAGATCACAACATAACTAGTAGAGCTCAACCCAATGAGCTTATGTTTCAGCTTCGCCCTTGCTGCAAATGCATGTAGTTTCCTTGAGGTGAAAATGCATGTGATTTCTCTCTAGTAGAAAGTTAATGAGTTGTGTGCAACCCACTTGTAACCACTAAGCGGTTCAGCTCACAACCCAATGTTCTCAAACAAGTTCTTACCTCAAAAAAAAAAAAAAAAGTTCTCAAACAAGTCCACCAGGTCAAGCACTACTAGTAGTATAAGCTTTTGTTTCAATCACGAGAGTCATTTATGCAAGTGAACCTTCCTTTAGATGCTACTTTTTTACTCTCAATATTTTGGTGTGTATCCTCGCTGTTTTTGATTTCTTCTTGATATTGAGTTAGTATAGGAGTCAGGTGTACTTATATCTTCTTGGTATTAACATATTGCCTTTCATTAAAAAAATATGTCTTTTGTTAAAAGATTATGTGATAAAACGGGGACTGGCGGATGGCAACATGCAACAGAGATGCCCCCCCCCCCTCGGTTCCCCACCCCTACCATGGTTGAGTTCCCCTATTGTGACCTTCTGACCATCGAGATCGGTGACGACTTGGTGCCACGGTTTGAGATAGGATCTACTAATGGCAGTAACTGCCACTAGTAGAAAATACCATATCGGCAGCGTGTTCAAAATGCACTTAGTTGCGTGTGCCAGACCTGTCGCCGGTATATCACCGTTGTTATACATCACCGGAAATGTGTCGACCACCACCTTGCTGGTAATGGAAATATCTGTGGCGTGCCACCTATCACGCCACTAGTAGTGTATATATTGGTGGTGCACCGCCTGGCTAACATGCCATTAATGTTTTTCCTTTTTTTAAATCTGATACTCTTATTGAATTTAACAATAATATTATGTATCGGTACCAAAAATAACCACATAGACATAGTGATACGTCACGAACAATAACTAGCAAAAAATGGCAACACTTCGACAATAAAAGAATACCAACAATAACACTATCAAGTTCAGCTCTTATTATATGCATCATAGATAGTATCAACCGTCTCCGTACATCCTTCCGTCATTGTAGATCACATGGATCCTTGGATGATTTGTTTCCTGAAGATACATCAAGCGCCTCCCGCCAGCTCGAAACCCCTTCTCTTCATCAAACCCTCTCCAAGTATCGTAACCGAAATAGGTTTGGTCCGCTTTGTTGGTGATAAAAACATTGTAGTGTTAATTGGGCCAACCATTTTACCTAGCATTCACAACTGGGCCACCGCCGAGGTCTCCTCATCGATACCAATGTTGAGTTTCTCCAAAACGGCACGCATTGTCGAGCAAGAGATGATCTAATCCACATGTTAGGATAATTAGAAGACATTTTGTACAATGAAATCAGCCACATGTTGAAGAACTGTAATTATATATTGCCAACTATGAATAAAACAACCACATGCATGTTGAATCAGAACATACCATCTTATGTAGAAGAAAAATGGAAGATCTAAGTAAAAGCATATGATGAACCCATTTCCAAAAGTGCTTATTACCGGCGTCCAACTTTCTAAATAAATTCATGACACAGTCATGTTTCGTTGTCTCCTAAAGCCCAATAAAATCCAAAGAACAATCACTCAATATATTAGAGATACGGGTGGAAAAAAGTCCCTTTTCCCCACACTTCTACTATTCCAAAAAGAACCTACTATCTCTGTCATAATTTATAGGGTTTGCGGCGTATTTCTAGTTTGTCAATTTGATTAACATAAGATCAATTGCACAACATAAAAATTATGTCATCAGAAAGTAGAACATCTAAGCTGTGGTGACCCGGCATACCACTGCATGGTGTAGTATGCAAGTCTGACATAACACCAATGAAACACCGTTCCACTAGTATTACATCGCTCAGAGTGGTACAACAGAAACATATGCGGGTCCAAGGCATGTCAATAGAATTACAACTCCGACTCTGTTACAGAAGATCATCACAGCCTCCTACTTTACAATGAGGTAAATCTGCAAATAAACTCCATAAGAACGACTCGTAGTCTAATCCTATCATGAACTCTATTTGTAGAGTATTTAACTAGCTATAGAGGCTATGAATAGATTCTAGCTAAATAGGAGCTAAGTTTAGGAAGCTAGTTCCTTTCTATTGCTAATCTAGGTTTTCTCCTTGTTTTTTTTTTGCGGGGGAGGTTTTCTCCTTTGAATATGGTATTTGTCTCTCCTGACATGGTCCTGTCCCTTGAAGCAGTTGTTGCCTCCTCGGCCTTCGAGTTGCAATGTAGATCCTCCTTCGATGCCTCCATATCTAAGCAGGGGATTTAAGAGTGGGATGAGTACGAGCGTACTCAACAAGTTCATTTTAGGAAAGAGGTGTTTAATGCACTAGCTACAGTCAAGGACCAGAAAGTCCAAGACAATGCAAGTTTTTGTAATCATTTCTTCAAAAGATTGCTTTTATTCAGAAGAGCTATGTCCGTCAGCCTTCACCGGTTGACTAGAACTTCATGGAGTTCCTTTCCGGCAGCGTTCGCAGTTCCATATCCCGAAGGGAGTGACGGTCACAGTTCGTTACACTCTGCAGAGGTGTGTTGCTTTACCCATAAGAGATCTTAACCTTGGTGCCAACCGGGCGCGCAACCCGTCCACACTTCCTTAGGTGTGAGGCCCGGAAGGTCCTAGCCATTCATATTCCTCTGCTACCTCGCACACCCACCCTTTGTTGCAATCCCCGACCCTGGGTCCTCGCTGGTCCTCTTATACCAATTAAGTATGGACCCCGACCACGACAGTTTGGGACTAGTTAACCAAACTCCTTCGCGGTAGATGCAACCCATCATAGACCACATTACCGTGAATTAGAAGGGGATCCCCACCCTCAAGTTGTTCCGCAAGCCGCAACCGCTACGGTAAGCACGCATTACCGTGGGGAATTAGAAGGCTCCCCACCCTCAAGTTGCTCGCAAGACACAACTGCTACGGTAAGCGCATCCGTTGATGTACGAGAGGTGGAAATACAATTGGCTACTCCGTCCCACTCCAGATCTTATGGTTAACACGAGTTTTACGGCACAAGAATCACTGGACGGCATTTGTTGTTTAATCCTAGATGGTTATAAACCCTTGCAATGGAACCTCCACCAGATCAACACATACCATGGTTCCATTGCCCACCACATAGTCATATTCATAGTTATGAAAATAGTATTTTTGCTTTTCATGCAAGAGTGATAAACATAGTACTTTGCAAGTAATTTGGTAAAAATACTCAAATGACATGAGCAAGCGATGAACTTGCCTTTCTTGACTGCAAGATTATGCAGGCAAGGGTCTTCGGTACGCAATAATTCCAATTCTGAAATAGCATCATCGTCCGATAAGGACGATGTTTAAACGATTGTCAAGAGTGCAATAATGCATACGTATGAGATGCAATCGCTCTAAGCGTGACCTAACCCCGATGTTTTAGGTTCTGTGAGTTGGTATAATTAGTTCAGGGTGTGTTGCACTTTTAGAGTGATTTACAAACAAGGTTATTATTAAGGTTTGATTACTTGGTATCATGTACAAAATATATAATAAATAATAGTAATCAATTGAGCATACAAAGAATGATATGTGGCACAATGTTAACATGTAAAGAACAGTTGCCAGTTTTAGTACTATATGGCATGGTTAATGATTGCTTGTTATATTCTTCAAAAGAATAACTTTTGAAGAACATGTTCTTTAATGAAGAACAAGTATGACTTTCGGGTTTGTGGGGTTCTATGGTTTCCTATGGTTCCAATTAGTTTCTGGAGTAAGGATTCGATGGATCACAACAATGTTGGATTCATCGACACCTAGGGCTTGTAAGGTTGAGTTAAGTGATACGTCTCCAACGTATTTATAATTTCTGATGTTCCATGCTTGTTTTATGACAATACCTACATGTTTTGTTCACACTTTATATCGTTTTGATGCGTTTTCCGGAACTAACCTATTGACGAGATGCCGAAGTGCCGTTCCTGTTTTCTGTTTTTGGTTTCAGAAATCTTAGTAAGGAAATATTCTCGGAATCGGACGAAATCCTTACCCTATTTTCATCGGGAGCTTCGAACACCGAGAGACACAGAGGGGAGGCCAGGGGCCCCACACATGGTGGCGGCGCGGGGCGCCCGTTGTCTGGTGGCTCCGGGCCCCCTCCGAGGCTCCCCTTTCGCCTATATAAGCTCCCCGACCTAAAACCCCGATACGAATAAGCCACGGTACGAGAAAAGTTCCGAGCCGCCGCCATCGCGAAGCCAAGATCGGGGACAGGAGTCTCTGTTCGGCACGTCGCCGGGACGGGGAAGTGCCCGGAAGGCTCCTCCATCAACACCACCGCCATCTTCATCACGCTGTCTCCCATGAGGAGGGAGTAGTTCTCCATCGAGGCTCGGGCTGTACCGGTAGCTATGTGGTTCATCTCTCTCCTATGTACTTCAATACAATGATCTCATGAGCTGCCTTACATGATTGAGATTCATATGATGATGCTTGTAATCTAGATGTCATTATGCTAGTCAAGTGGATTTTACTTATGTGATCTCCGGAGACTCCTTGTCCCACGTGTGTAAAGGTGACAGTGTGTGCACCGTGTGGGTCTCTTAGGCTATATTTCACAGAATACTTATTCACTGTTATGAATGGCATAGTGAAGTGCTTATTTATATCCCTTTATGATTGCAATGTGCTTTGTATCGCTACTAGTTTATGTGCTACTCATGTGATGTTATTAAAGTAGTTTATTCCTCCTGCATGGTGTAATGGTGACAGTGTGTGCATCGTGTAGTTCTTGTCGTAGATTATGATCATAATCTCTTTTAGGTTATGGAGTTGATTATCGCTATGATAGTATTGATGTGATTTATTCCCCCTGCATAGTGTAAAGGTGACAGTGTGTATGCTATGTTAGTACTCGGTCTATTTTGCAAAGATCTATTATGCTCTAAGGTTACTTAAACATGAATATCGAATGTTGTGGAGCTTGTTAACTCCGGCATTGAGGGTTCGTGTAATCCTACGCAACAAATGGTGTTCATTATCAAACAAGAGTGTATGTAGCACAAACGAGAGAAGTTATTATTTATTATGCGATCAATGTTGAAGAGTGTCCACTAGTGAAAGTATGATCCCTAGGCCTTGTTTCCAATACTGCAAACACCGCTTACTTACTGTTCTACTGCATGTTTACTTGCTGCCATATTTTATTCAGATTGCTATTACCACTCATATACATCCATACTACTTGTATTTCACTATCTCTTCGCGAACTAGTGCACCTATACATCTGACAAGTGTATTAGGTGTGTTGGGGACACAAGAGACTTCTTGTATCGTGATTGCAGGGTTGCTTGAGAGGGATATCTTTGACCTCTTCCTCCCTGAGTTCGATAAACCTTGGGTGATCCACTTAAGGGAAAACTTGCTGCTGTTCTACAAACCTCTTCTCTTGGAGGCCCAACACTGTCTACAAGAATAGAAGCACCCGTAGACATCAAGCTATTTTTGGCGCTGCCGGGGACGAATCAAGACACTCCATCAAGTCCGTCAACCGCCATCAAACCTCCCACGTCAACCACGCGCCAGTTGTGGACAGCAAGCTATTTTCTGGCGCCGTTGCCGGGGAGGAAAGGTAAAAGGTACTCACACTCCGGATCTCGGCTACTAAGCTATTTTCCGGCGCCGTTGTAAGTACTTGATACGTCCAATTTGCATCACTATTTTGTATCATAATTTGCTGTTATTCATTGATATATTTCATATTGGGACACAATACTTATGTTATTTCATCTATTTTGCATGTTTCATCATTATTGGAGGATCAAGCACCGGAGCCAGGATTCTGCTGGAAAAAGCACCGTTTCGGAAGATCAACTGTGGAAGGAAATTACACGTAAATTCCTATTTTTCCAGATGACGGAGGGAGCCGGAAGGGGAGAAGAGGGGACTCAAGGTGGGCCCAGACCACGGCCGCGCGGCCCATGGCTGGCGCGCCACCCTGTGGTGTGGGGCCCCACAACCCCTTTTGCCTCCTTTTCTTCGCATACTCCTTCGTCCCGAAAACCTAAGCCACAGAGGGTACCTCACGAAGAGTTACAGCCGCCTCTGCGGGCGGAGAACACCAGAGAGAAAAGAGCTCTCCGGCGGGCAGGAATCCGGGGAAATTCCTGGAGAAATCGACGCCATCGCCATCGTCATCGAGCTGGACATCATCTCCATCATCATCGTCATCATCTCCACCATCTACACCGCCATCACCACCGCTGCACCTCGTCACCGCTGTAACGATTTGGGTTGGATCTTGATTGTTTGATAGGGGAAACTCTCCCGGTGTTACTTTCTATTTGTTATTGATGCCATTGAGTGAAACCATAGAACCAAGGTTTATGTTCAGATTGTTATTCATCATCATATCACCTCTGATTGTATTCCATATGATGTCTCGTGAGTAGTTTGTTTAGTTCTTGAGGACATGGGTGAAGTCTAAATGTTAGTAGTGAACTATGGTTGAGTAATATTCAATGTTATGATATTTAAGTTGTGGTGTCATTCTTCTAGTGGTGTCGTGTGAACGTCGACTACACGATACTTCACCATTTATGGGCCTAGGGGAGTGCATATTGTATTCGGTTGCTAATTGCGGGGTTGCCGGAGTGACAGAAACCTAAGCCCCCATTAGTATACCGATGCAAGAGGGATCGCAGGATCTCAGAGTTTAAGGCTGTGGTTAGATTTATCTTAATTACTTTCTTGTAGTTGCGGATGCTTGCAAGGGGTATAATCACAAGTATGTATTAGTCCTAGGAAGGGCGGTGCATTAGCATAGGTTCACCCACACAACACTTATCAAAACAATGAAGATTATTTAGCCACATGAAGCGAAAGCACTAGACTAAAATCCCGTGTGTCCTCAAGAACGTTTGGTCATTATAAGTAAACAAACCGGCTTGTCCTTTGTGCTAAAAAGGATTGGGCCACTCGCTGCAATTATTTCTCTCGCATTTTACTTACTCGTACTTTATTCATCTATTACATCAAAACCCCTTGAATACTTGTTTGTGAGCATTTACAGTGAATCCTTCATCGAAACTGCTGCCAACACCTTCTGCTCCTCGTTGGGATCGACATTCTTACTTATCGAAGATACTACGATACACCCCCTATACTTGTGGGTCATCAAGACTATTTTATGGCGCCGTTGCCGGGGAGTGAAGCGCTATTGGTAAGGAAAACCTTTACTGTTTGTGCTGATTTTATTTCTGCCTGCTGCTATAAGTCATTATGGAGATATCTTCTCTTCAATTTCTATTTGGGAAATCTACTACTACTGCAACGGTAGTGGATGAAGCGCCAGGTGAGGAAGTGATACCATATAAAATACCTATGAAAATTATTGAACGTGTTATGGATAACCGCTATGAAGGGGATGGAACTGTTCATCCTGGTGATCATTTACTGTTTTTGCATGAATTATGCGGGTTATTCAAATGTGCAGGTATTGCTATGAATGAAGTTAGAAAGAAACTATTCACTATATCGCTGTCTGGTAAAGCGGCGCACTGGTATAAATTGCTGAAGAATGGTGATTCTCTTGATTGGGAGGACATTGTGCCTTTATTTTATTCCAAATTTTATCCTCCAAGTGAAATTCACAAAGATCGGAACCGCATATATAATTTCTGGCCTCATGATGGAGAAAGTATTGCCCAAGCTTGGGGGAGATTGAAGTCTTTAATGCTCAAATGCCCCATTCATGAGCTTCCTGGTAATGTTATTATTGATAATTTCTATGCAAGACTTTCTTTTCAAGACAAGACCTTGCTGGATACTTCTTGTTCTGGATCATTTACACGCAACAAAGAAGAGTTTAAAAGGGACCTTCTTGATCGGATCCAAGAAAATACTGAAGGATGGGAGAACGACAAAGATAGAGAATCAGGTATAATTTATGATTATAAATGCATTGAAGCTTTTATGGATACTGATAAATTTCGTAATATGAGTGCTACATATGGTCTTGATTCCCAAGTTGTTGCAAATCTTTATAAAGCTTTTGCCTCTCATTATGAATTGCCTAAGAAGAATTTTGATAAGTATCATGAACCGTATAAAGATAACGTAGATTCATCTGTAAACAAATGTGTAGTGATTGAAACTGTTGATAATGTTATTCCTGAAGTTTATATTGAAAAAACTCCTTTCCCTGCTAAAATGAAAGAGTACTCTGTTATATCTAGTGCGGTTAATAAAAGTGAAAAGAAACCTAAAGAACCTGAAGAACAAATTAAAATTGAACCTGTTGTTGCAATAGTTAAAGATCTTGTGACTGAAAATGTGGAGGATGGTCATATTATTTTCTGTGAAGATGCTTCTAATATTGTTTCACATCCTAATAAACCCAAACAAGTTAGTGTTCCTATGTTATCTGTTAGAATTGGTGATCATTGCTATTATGGTTTATGTGATATTGGTGCAAGTGTTAGTGCTATTCCTTATGAGCTTTACACGGAGATTATGCACGAAATTGATTCTTGTGAACTTGAAGATATTGATGTGGTTATTCAGCTGGCTAATAGAGAAACTATTTCTCCAATTGGTATTGTTCGAGATGTGGAAGTTCTATGTGGTAAGATTAAATATCCTGCTGACTTTTTGGTACTTGGTTCTGCTGCTAGTGATCATTGTCCTATCATTTTTGGTAGACCTTTTCTAAATACTTGTGGAGCTATTATAGATTGTAAGAAAGAGAAAATTTTGACTAGATTTGCTGGTGAACCTTATGAATTTAACTTTTCTAAATTTACCAAAACTCCTTATAAAGCTGACTTGCCTAGTAATGATTTTAAAATGGAGCAGTGTGCATCTATTGTTCTTGTTCCTAATAATCCCTTGCAGCAACATTTGGAGAATAGTGAAAGTGAAGCTTTTAGGAAGGAAAGAGATGAGCTTGAGGAAATTTTTCTTCGCCAACCTATTCTCAAGCATGATTTACCGGTGGAAGATTTGGGTACAACACCGCCACCAAAGGAAGATCCTGTTTTCGATTTAAAGCCTTTACCTGATAATCTTAAATATGCTCATATTGATGATAAGAAAATATATCATGTTATTATTAGTTCTAAGCTTTCAGAGATTGAGGAAGAAAGGTTATTGGAAATATTGAAGAAACACCGAGGAGCTATTGGCTATACTCTTGATGATTTGAAAGGGATTTCTCCTTCTATTTGCCAACATGCTATCAATATGGAAGATGATGCAAAGCCTGTTGTTGAACATCAACGTCGTCTAATTCCGAAGATGAAAGAGGTGGTAAGGAACGAGGTATTAAAACTTCTTGAAGCTGGTATTATATATCCTATTGCTGATAGTAGATGGGTTAGTCCTGTGCATTGTGTTCCTAAGAAAGGAGGAATGACTGTTGTGCCTAATGATAATGATGAGCTTATTCCTCAAAGAATAGTTGTAGGGTATAGAATGTGCATTGATTTTCGAAAAGTTAATAAAGTTACTAAGAAAGATCATTACCCTTTACCCTTTATTGATCAAATGCTAGAAAGGTTATCTAAAAATACTCATTTTTGCTTTCTTGATGGTTATTCTGGGTTTTCACAAATTGCTGTTAAAGCTAAAGATCAAGAGAAAACCACGTTTACTTGTCCTTATGGAACTTATGCTTATAGGCGTATGCCTTTTGGTTTATGTAATGCTCCTGCTACTTTTCAAAGATGCATGTCTGCTATTTTTCATGGTTTTTGCGAAAGTATTGTAGAGGTGTTCATGGATGATTTTTCTGTCTATGGGAATTCTTTTGATAATTGCTTGCGAAACCTCGATAAAGTTTTGCAGAGATGTGAAGAAACTAACCTTGTTCTTAATTGGGAGAAATGCCACTTTATGGTTAATGAAGGAATTGTATTGGGACATAAAATTTCCGAGAGAGGTATTGAAGTTGATAGAGCTAAAGTTGAAGCAATTGAGAAGATGCCCTATCCGAGGGATGTTAAAGGTATTCGTAGTGTTCTTGGTCATGCTGGGTTTTATAGGAGATTTATTAAAGATTTCTCTAAAATTTCAAAGCCTCTTACTAATCTTCTTCAAAAAGATGTACCTTTTGTTTTTGATGATGATTGTAAGGAAGCTTTTGAAACTCTAAAGAAAGCCTTAACAACTGCTCCTGTAGTCGAACCTCCTGATTGGAATTTGCCTTTTGAAATTATGTGTGATGCTAGTGATTTTGCTGTAGGCGCTGTTCTTGGACAGCGGGTAGATAAAAAATTAAATGTTATTCATTATGCTAGTAAGACTCTTGATGCTGCTCAAAGAAATTATGCTACAACTGAAAAGGAATTGTTAGCTGTAGTCTTTGCTTGTGACAAGTTTAGACCCTATATTGTTGATTCAAAAGTCACAATTCATACTGATCATGCTGCAATTAGATACCTTATGACAAAGAAAGATGCTAAGCCAAGGCTTATTAGATGGGTACTTCTTTTGCAAGAATTTGATTTACATATTATAGATAGGAAAGGTGCTGATAATCCTGTTGCTGATAATTTGTCTAGATTGGAAAATATTGCTTATGATCCTGTTCCTGTTAATGATAGTTTTCCAAATGAACAATTGGCTGTAATAAAGGTGAGCTCACGAGAGAGCCCTTGGTATGCAGATTATGCTAACTTTATTGTTTCGAAGTATTTGCCTCCAACCTTTTCAGCTCAGCAAAGGAGGAAATTCTTTTATGACTTGAGGCATTATTTTTGGGATGACCCACACTTATATAAAGAAGGAGTGGATGGTATTATGCGAAGATGTGTTCCTGAATATGAACAACAGGAGATATTGAGTAAATGTCATGGTAGTGTTTATGGAGGACATCACGCTGGAGATAGAACCGCGCAAAAGGTTCTACAATCAGGTTTTTATTGGCCAACACTTTTCAAAGATGCAAGGAAATTTATTTTATCTTGTGATGAATGTCAAAGAGTTGGTAATATCTCTAGACGCAATGAAATGCCTATGAATTATACTCTTGTTATTGAACCATTCGATTGTTGGGGATTCGACTTCATGGGTCCTTTCCCTTCTTCAGATGGTAACACTCATATATACTTGTGCTGTTGATTATGTTACTAAATGGGTAGAAGCTATACCTACAAAGAGTGCTGATGGTGAGACTTCTATAAAAATGCTTGTAGATGTTATATTTCCTAGATTTGGAGTACCTAGATATATTATGACTGATGGAGGTTCTCATTTTATTCATGGAGGTTTTAGAAAAACTCTTGCTAAGTATGGTATTAATCATAGAATTGCTTCGCTTATCACCCTCAAACTAGTGGTCAAGTAGAATTATCAAATAGAGAGATTAAATCTATTTTGGGAAAGACTGTTAATAAATCTAGAAAGAATTGGGCTAGCAAATTGAAAGAAGCACTATGGGCTTATAGAACTGCTTATAAAAATCCTATGGGAATGTCACCTTATAAAATGGTTTATGGAAAAGCTTGTCATTTACCTTTAGAACTAGAGCACAAAGCTTATTGGGCTGTTAGAGAACTAAATAAAGATCCTAAATTAGCCGGTAATAAGAGGTTGCTGCAATTAAGTTCTCTAGATGAATGGAGAAGTGAAGCTTATGAAAATGCTAAACTCTTTAAAGAAAAAGTTAAGAAGTGGCATGATAGAAGAATTATCAAAAGAGAGTTTAATATTGGGGATAAAGTCCTATTGTATCGGTCTCGTCTCAGATTCTTTGCAGGGAAATTACTCTCGAAGTGGGAAGGACCATATGTTGTTGAGGAGGTGTATCGTTCAGGAGCAATTAAAATTAGCTCTCTCCAAGGCAATGCCACACAAGTGGTGAATGGACAAAGACTCAAGCATTATATCTCGGGTGATTCTTATAATGTTGATGTTGATATTATTCAAGTGGAAACACCGGAGGCTTTCATCAAAGGACAAATTGACAGTCCGCCAGAACTCGACTTTGAATAGGTAACAGTACAGGTAATAAAAAGTCCGCGTTTACCTTTCCGAACAATATTTTTGCTGTTTTTGGAAAATATGAAAAATTACGGAATCGAAACGGAGTGGAAAAGACGCGCGAGGGCCCGTCACCATAGGCCGGCGCGGGCCCCACCCTGGCCGCGCCGACCTATGGGGACAGCCCCTCGTCGCCCCTTTTCTACTCGTTTTCGGCCTGGAACCTTCCTTTTATCGTAAAAATATTTGCTATATAATCCCCCGGACCCCTGGAGGTCCGTATATCGTTTTCTCGTCGTGTTTTGTTTCGAGCTGTTTTCTGCCAGATTTGTTTTGATCTAGAAGCACCATGGTCTCCAACAACAAGGACAAGGGGCCTTGGAAGGAAGAGATGGATGAAAGGATCAATAAGGAAAAGAAGATGGCATCAGCAAAAGGAGAGTGGGAAACTACGAAGAGTAAGCCAATCTTGGTGGGATCGGTTAACACTGGGCGTTCTTTTTCTCATAACTTGCAGGGAGCTCTTCCGCCTGCTCTGGACCTCGACTCTTTCCCTTGTGTGGAGGAAGCAATACGGGTTGCTGATGAGTTTTGTGATCAATATCGTGCTCTCAAAAGGGAAGTGGAGATACTTCAAGAGGAGAACCAGCGACTTCGCAGAATGCTGGAATATTACTCAATTCCCAGCACAAGGCCGTCATCGCCACCCTCGGATAACAATAAGTCTCTTCAAATTTTGGTGCAGAATTGCAAAATTGAAAAGCTGAAGCTGAAGGAGATCCTTATGAAGCGCGAGAAGAATCCATCGCCATCATCACCGAAGGAGTAATTCATCATCGGTATTGGCATCCCCTTGGTTTGTTCCAAGCTTGGGGGAGTGCCGCGGTATCACATTATCACTACCTTTATCTTTTACTATCAAGTAGTGTCATATCATGAGTAGGGAAGTTATTATATGGAATAGTATGCAATGTGGAAGTATCTCTCTTAGTTGGTTATCTATGTATCCGTTGGTGTGAGTTATCGTTATGGAATATTAATGAGAAGTCTTATCATTTACTTTTTGCACACCTTATTTTAGTTTGCAATCTCCATTATATGATCACCCTTGACATGAGTACACTACAAGAAAAGTTCTGATAGACAACGTCCCAAAATCGTCAACTAAGGGGCATTTTTCGTCGCCTATGGGCCTAACCCGACGATATGGGTTCTGTTGTCGAAACTGCGTCAGGCAAAGTCCAACGACGATTTTTCGGTCCGTCGCGCTTGGGCGCCCTTCCGCCACGGAAAATCGGACCGTTGCGGAAGTGTTTCGGGAGCCCGTTGACTGCTGACGTCATGCAACTGACACGTGCAGCGCCGTTAACTGCCAGTTAACGGCGTTAACCGGCTGAAACCCCGTGGTAGATGGTAGGCCCACACGAGGCCTGCCACGTCTTAAGCGGGCCGGGCCAGATGACATAGTTTGACCGGTCAACTATATAGCTGGGCTGGTCCATTAGTTAAGTGGGCCGGGCCTAACCTCTAAGGTTGACTGGTCAAAACTTAAATGGGCCGGCCCATTTAACATGTGGGGTCCACCTTACAGCAACTGGGCCCAAGAAGCAAGTGGGTCGGGCCAAAAACACAGGGTCCCACTTTCCTGTTAAAAGGCCGGCCCATATAGTGTGTGGGGTCCACCGTATAGCAAGTGGGCCGGCCCAACAAGCTAGTGGGCCGGGCCAAAAACACAGGTGGGTCCCACTTTCCGTTAAAGGATCGGCCCATTTAGTTTGTGGGGTCCACCATATAGCAAGTGGGCCGGCCCAACAAGATAGTGGGCGGGCCAAAAACACAGGTGGGTCCCAGTTAAAGGGCCGGCCCATTTAGTATGTGGGGTCCACCATATAGCAAGTGGGCTGGCCCACCAAGCTAGTGGGCGGGCCAAAAACACGGTGGGTCCCACATTTCGTTAATGGGCCGGCCCATTTTGTATGGGGTCCACCATATAGAAAGTGGGCCGGCCCAACAAGATAGTGGGGCCAAAAACACAGTGGGTCCCACCTTCCTATTAAAGGGCCGTTTACCATGTGGGACCACCATATAGCAAATGGGGTGGCCCAACAACATAGTGGGCGGCCCAAAAACACAGTGGGCCCCACTTTCTGTTGAAGGGGCGGCCCAATTAGTATGTGGGGTCCACCATATAGCAGTGGGCGGCCCAACAAGATAGTAGTGGGCCAAAAATACAGGTGGGTCCCACTTTCCTCTTAAAGGGCGGCCCATTTAGTATGTGGGGTCCACCACAAAAGCAAATGGGCTGGCCCAACTATTTAGTAGGCCGGCCCAGTAGTATGTGGGGTCCACCTTAATGCAAGTGGGCCAGCCCAATTAGAGTGTGGGGTCCACGGTAAATCAAATGGGCTGGCCCAAGAAGTAAGTGGGCCAGCCCGTTTAGTTGTTTTATATGCCGGCATAATATGCGCTTTAGGATTTTGCGGGCAGGCACATATGTGATTTTGCTTAATTGGGCCGTTTAAGGGATGGGAATTCGTGATTTAGATACTGAGAATATTTACGCAGCATTGATTTCTGTCGAATAGCCTCACTTACCACAAGCACCAAAGAAAAAATGCGCGAAAGAACTATAAAAACTAACTAAATATTACATCAGCTGCAAGGCATTGAAAAAAATATTACAGAACCCAGAGAAATTGAATGGTAATTAAACCTAGCAATACAATGAAGCGATCCGGCAATCTTTTAAGTTGTCCATGCAGCACCTATATCTGAAACAAAGACATTACAAGTTAAGACAGCAACAATGGAAAGGCAAAGACACTACAATATTGTTTGCCAAAGAATTTGGAACTCATCATTTCGTCGTTATAACAAGATCATTGTAATGCGCACAATAAGCAAACAAAGAGTGCATGCCGCATACCAACAGCCAATATAACAGAGCATGTTAGAATGAAACAGCAGACTTACTACTGTCGAGTCCCATGCAAACCAACATGTTCAGGGAGTACAAAATTGGCATGAACAACATAGTAGCAGGCTATAAATTTTGTAACGACGACTGAGCAAGATACAGAATATAGTGGGATCACCTGTGAACTTGTATAAGAGGGAATGCAAACCAATATGTTCAGCATTCCATATGTGAGCGTCATGCCAAGTCAGAGAAACAAGTCGATAATGCAGCTTTTGAAGAACAAGATGGCACACAAAATTATTATCTAGTAATATGACAAGTTTATTTGTACTACAGGCTTAGATAGCAGAGTGATAGCATGCCAAACTAAGTCCTTACTTTGTTAGCTTACAATGAACTAGATACAAAACAATGGCATCACCTGTAGTACAGGGAATGCAAGCCAACATGTTCATGGAGTAAAAAATTGGCACAAACAACATAGTAGCAGGCCATAATTTTTGAAACAACATCTGAGCAAGATAAAGTTATGATGGCTAGATCTACAGAGCAGGGAATGTAAACCAAATATAGAAGTTACGATGCCAAAAGCTATAGAGCAGGGAATGCGAACCAACATGTGCAATTACTTAAAATTGGCCATGAACTAAATAATAGCAGGATGTTACTATAATAGCTAGGAATAAAACAGATAGGAGTTATAATGGCATCACTGATAAACTTGTAGATAAGGGAAAAAAATCAATTTGTTTCGGGATATAAAGTTGTAATGAGCAACACATAGAGGATAGTTAATGCTACGGCTTAGGATGGACCAGAAACGGAATATAGTGGGATCTGAACTTGTAGAAAAGGGAATGCACACCAATATGTTCACAATTCTATATGTGAGCGCCATGCCAATTAAGAGAAACAAGTTAATATTGCAGCTTTTGAAGAATCAGATGGCAGACAAAATTATGATGGAAGTTGCTGCTGTGACGAGTTCAAATAAATTTGTACTGCAGGATGGCAGAGCGATAGCATGCAGGAACTAATAGCAGGCAGTTAATTTGTACTGCAGGATGGCAGAGCGATAGCATGCAGGAACTAATAGCAGGCAGTTAGCTTACGACGAAGTAGATAGAAATAACAATGGCATCACCGTAGTACAGGGAATGCAAACCAACATGTTCAGGGAGAACAAGATTGGCATGAACAACGAATGAGCAAGATAGAAGTTATGATGGCTACATCTACAGAGCAGGGAATGCAAACCAAAATGTTCAATCGCTTGAAGTTAGCAATGAACTAGAAAATGGCAAGGTGTTACGGTCATAACTAGGAATGAACTAAAAGAGCTTCAGACAAACAGGCATCTGAACCCAGAACATGGCGCTAAAACAAGGGACTTACATTAGGAGAAGCACTCTGTGGGAATCACAGCAGATCTTCCTGGGGTTGATAGATCCGGTGATGAAGTACACTACATGTGCTCCTTGGGGTTGGAGAGACGGCCATTAAACTTCATGGTTACTCATCTAATCTGCAAAGACGTAACGGCGCGTCGTTAGCACAAACAGGTTCCCCCAAGATTAAACAAGAACTTGCAGGCAAGCAATAGAAAAGCGACAGTAGAAGAGTTTAGATCATGCACGGCGCCGGTGAAGCAGATTCGGTTCATGCACATCGGTGTCGGTGAGCAAGATCCGATGCGGTGGACGATGCCGCAGCTGAAGCGACTGCGGTAGGCTGCTGGATGAGCATATGGTTTCGAGGTTCGGCGGGGATGATCCGGTCCGGTTGATGACGGCGTCGATGAAGCGGCTCCGGCAGGCAGCCGGATGACGAGGATCGCGAGGGCTCGGGTAGGCCAGGGAAGTCCGGCGGGGATGTTCCGGTGCGGTGGTCGTGGAGGTGGTAGAGAGAGGGACTTGGGAAGTTCCGGTGGGTGGTCTGAGGGAAATGAATTTTTTTGGGAGGGTTTCCGGGGCTAGGGAGGTGGTGATCCAAAAAATGACGGGCAGACCCCCCCACCAACCGACTTTCTGTCATCTCCACAAGGGTAGAATGGGAATTTGAAAGCGTGTGAATTTTTTGTATTTTGTGGGCGGGAAGTTTTGCCGCTATGAGATTTTGAATTTGGCTAAGGTCCAAGTATAATGATAAAAAATTGTGAGACCGTACTAGTACCTCTGTTCAAGGCCGAGTGCAAAATCAAATCATCATCACCTTGAATATCGGTTACTATCATCGTGTTCTATCTTCTTATCCCATTCAAAAACACGCCTGAAATATTTCTAGATTGGCGGGAGATTTTGCCGCCCGACTGAGATTTGATTTTGAATATGGCTATGGTCAAGTAATATAATATAATACTAATATAAAGACGGTACACCTGGTTAAGTACTAATTGCTCTGCTTCGGCAGTTAAGGCCAGCAGCCACATCAAGCCATCATCATTACAAACAAAATCAGTCAAATCTAGAAGCTAGTATAGGATAAATTCACAGCAGCATAATAAATCCAGAAAACTAAGTATAATACTACATAAACTGCATACAAGAGCCAAAAGCAGCCAATAACAATGTTAATGTTCACGACAAACTAATCTGAAAATAATACAAGACACAATGTATGGCCAACATGAAGATTAGGATACCCCAGGATGAACGAATATGTTCTTCATTCAGCATATATTTCTTCGTCACTCCATTGAAGGAAATTTTCATTGAACTCCTTCCGTCTGCAGTGTGCAGCCAATACATCCTCCAAACGGTATGGCCTTTGTTCATTTCTCATACCGTAGTTTCCTAATCTATTCACATGTATTGGCCACTCATCCCAGGCCTTTATATCATCAAAGTACTCTCTGATATAACCAAAATCTGTGTAGTAGATGCAGCCAGGTCGAAGTGTCGGGTGCACTCTGGTGTCGACGGAGATACACCGGATATAATGGACGAAGAAGGCACGACTGCCAATGTTATTGACGGCATGGAGAGAGCGGCTCTCAGTGTCCACACGGTACACCAATGGTTGACCTTCCTCCAAATGCTTGTTGTCCAACAACACAAGCAGCAGAGCACCATCCGACTTCACAAGGTAGAACTTGTTATTTCCAAGTTCTGGAAATGAAAATAGTGTATCCATTTTGACAGTGCTCGCACGCTGCTCCAACTGGACATTGTTGGTGCACACTAATTTTCCGAACTCAAAATTGTTCACAGCTATTGCATACAATTCACCATTGAACGGGGTAATGCAACGCAGACAATGGTGCTCGATCGAAAATCTTCCTTCTCCCCAATCTTCATCTATACCCTTAGTTGGAGTGCTCTCATCGACCCAAGCAATTTCCGCCGGGTAATCTTTGGAAACGAAGACCATAGTCGGGGACTTCATCACAGCGACTGACTTCAGAATAACGTTTGGCATATGCGCCTCAAACATAGTATTCAATGTCTTTGTGAGTGGGTTCAGAAGCCGTATCTTGTGCGGCTGGTTCTTCTGGGCAAGCACGATGACGCCACGGCAAAAGCCGACAAAGTAGTATCTAAAATATATTGATGAAGATAACATTCAGCACTAAGATGTTTACGATTGAAAATAAAAATAGATTAACTCTATAGATATGGAGGAATTTGAACCTTGCATGAACTTCCGTTAGATCGATGGTGACGTAGCGGGATGTGCGGAGGTGGAGGAAGGTGAAATCAGCAGCGCGTGGAAGGCCGTGGTCTAGCATGATCCATTCGTGCAGGTGCACGTCGGGCTCAGGTAAACCTGAGCGCCAATTTCTACAGACTTGCCTCATAGCAGAGTAGGTGTCAGCGTACTGCTCGTTCGCCAGTAAGCATTCGCCGATCTTGTGAAGTGGTCCATCAGCCGAGAGAGAGGCCCAGTTCACGGAGGCGACGGCCGCCGGCGCATTCTTCTTGTCCATCGCCGGCAGGGAGCGCGCGTGGGCGGTTGGTGTTTTTTCCTTCGATTTGGAGAAGTTGATGGGACGTGAGAGGCGTGGTTGCGTGCGTGAGTGAGAATGAGACTGTGTGCAGAGGGAGGGAGAGAGGGGGCTCTGGCAACGTGACGGTTGGTCTCGGCAGTTTCTCAAAAAAGCTAGACGTTTGGTCTCAACACGCGCACCGCCTAACCGCTGTGCACCGCGACACGCGTCCGTGGTACTGCACGTCTGCACCGTTACGTGTACTCAGTTAGCCTTACACTGGAAAAATATCTGCACTCAGTTTTCCCCTCGAGTACTAATACTGGCTAGTGCATTACCTCATAAAAAAAATACTGGCTAGTGCAATATACTCAGTTTTACCCTCAAGTGGCTGATCAACAGAGAGTCAACAAATGGGATTAAGCTATCTAATTGAGTAATTTCATGCGCAAAAAAAAATCATAGTGCCTCCTACTCATGGAGTCTTGTTAAGAAGAGGAGGTCTAATACGTGGAAAACAGAATAGCACACCACAGGTCCGAAATGATGGAAAGGGCTAGGCAATCCACTTATTATAGAACTCAACAAAAACCACATGGAACTATATTAAACTTATGCAGTAGCCAACGCAACCAAAAGTCAGAAGTGCAGGCTGAATCCCAAAGGCACAACACAATAAGGAAACTTGCAACCTTATATAAAAGGGGCTATGCAACCCACTTATATACACATTAACAGCCATCCTCGTGTGTGACAAGAGAAATTCAACACTGGATTCGGAGGTAGGCACATGAAGCTTTACAAGGGCCAATGGGGCACCAACAATTTAAGGATGAATTGAACCACACCGTCAACAATTCAAACTCGAGACCTTGGCTCTAATACCATTTAAGTTCGAACGGATTGAAAAGGCTAGGCAACCAATTTCTAAAACATCCACAGGAACAACTACCAAGTTGATCCCAGCCGTAGATAAATGCATCCACCAACAAAATAGGAACAGTGCCTCAGTCTCAGTAAACATTTCACAATACCAAGGTACTCACATGTCAATGTCAGTGTTTTCATCTCCAATTATCTATGGCATTTTATTAGTCTTTTGAGAGATTATAACAAACTTGATTGGCCTCCTGCAGTAGGGCATCACATGCTTCTGATCTCGATCTCAACATGTCAACTTGGTTTCTTAACACATCTGCTGCAGCTCGTTCTATTTGGATTTGTTCCTCCAGAACTTGTGCAGAGAAAGACTTGGACTTGGACTTGGACTTGGACTGCAAAAACCCAGCATTTCGCAGGAAAGTGTTTTTGGTGATATCTTTATTTTTAAGTACCATGGTAAATGTCTCCATACATTCTTCTAGAGTTTTTTCCATACCATCTTTCCCGGGTTTTGCCATCTCCAATTTCATATTTGCCTGAAAAGTTTTGAGTCGTGTAAAAATAAAAGTTATTACAGAGAAACATGCAGACGGTAGATTTAATGTGTATGAACTACTTCTAATCCTACAAGTTGGTATGCCTGATTACACATCAAATGCATTTTCACAAAAACGCCTACAAGATCATATTGACATATTGCTCCTACAAATTGGCAAGTGTGTAGTTAAAAAATTTAAATCATAAAGAAGACTTACAATAACACTTTCTGCAAGTTCTCCTATCACATTATGTTTGTTCTTCTGGCATGCCTCGAACTGCTCTGCCAGAGTCATCTCTTTGTCTGGTTGCATGTTGTTTGCATGATCTACTTTCTGCATTTTTGTACAATCATATGGAGATCAAATAACGTGGTTGAAATGGAGGATGGAAATATAACATGCACACGGAGTTCTACACAATTTACGAGTAACATATGTAGCAGTACAGACCAGCGGGGCATTACTTTTTGCCAGAGATGCCCAACCAAGTGACGAGATCCTGTACGGCTTGGTAAACGTTGTTTCAAGCGGTTAGCCTGGTTCCTTTTAGACAACGTCTGCAAAAGGAGACTAGTGAGACACTGGCGCAAAATAAGTATTCGGAATTTAATCTGGTTTCACGGTCCTCATAAGCCATACCACATTCTTTGGATCAGACCAATGCTTGACAAGATCTCCCCACTGCTCGTCAGTCATACAGGGTGCAGGAGACTTTGTTCGAACATTGGCAGTAATCTGGCCAGTGAAGTATGTCGCCTTAAGCTTATAGCGGTGCTGGCGCAACAATTCTTTGAATATGGAAGCGATGACAAACTTTACATCCTCATTATCCTCATCGAATTCAAACCTTAACTGCTCACAACGGTGGAATGATTGGTGAGTTATATAGCATAGAAACAACAGTAAGCTACAAGAAATGGGACAGATCAATGTGGAATAATTTATCATTACCAGGAGAAGCATGACTTACGTGTAAATTATGCACTAAACTCTCGAACTGTGAAGGGGTGTCAACGTGCTGCTTCCACAATGGGAAGGTAGGAAGTTCATTCCTGATAAAATGGCCAACCTGTGATACAAGATATGAAGATTCATGCGGATGAAGTGGCCTTCTGCCACCTACAATAGATGTGATGCGAAATCTTGAACCCATTCCGGAAATCTTAGTGATACGTCTCCAACGTATCGATAATTTCTTATGTTCCATGCTACTTTATTGATGATACCTACATGTTTTATGCACATTATATGTCATATTTATGCATTTTCTGGAACTAACCTATTAACAAGATGCCGAAGAGCCAGTTGCTGTTTTCTGCTGTTTTGGTTTCAGAAATCCTAGTAAAGAAATATTCTCGGAATTGGACGAAACTTTCGCCCGGGGTCCTATTTTTGCACGAAGCTTCCGAAGACCGAAGAGATAACGAAGTGGGGCCACGAGGTGGCCGAGGAGGGGCGCGGCCGGCCTTGGCCGCGCCGACCTCCTCCCCCTCGTGTGGCCCCTGCGTTGACTCTCCGCCTACTTAAAGCCTCCGTGGCGAAACCCCGCCGAGAGCCACGATGGAAAACCTTGCGAGACGCCGCCGCCGAATCCCATCTCGGGGGATTCGGGAGATCGCCTCACCCTGCCGGAGAGGGGATTCATCTCCGGAGGACTCTACACCGCCATGGTCGCCTCGGAGTGATGAGTGAGTAGTTCACCCCTGGACCATGGGTCCATAGCAGTAGCTAGATGGTCGTCTTCTCCTTGTTGTGCTTCATTGTTGGATCTTGTGAGCTGCCTAACATGATCAAGATCATCTATCTGTAATACTATATGTTGTGTTTGTCGGGATCCGATGGATAGAGAGTACTATGATTATGGTGATTATCAATCTATTGTTTATGTGTTGTTTATGATCTTGCATGCTCTCCGTTATTAGTAGAGGCTCTGGCCAAGTTTTTGCTCTTAACTCCAAGAGGGGGTATTTATGCTCGATAGTGGGTTCATGCCTTCATTGAATCTGGGATCGTGACAGTAGGTTCTAAGGTTGTGATGTGCTGTTGCCACTAGGGATAAAACATTGATGCTATGTCTAAGGATGTAGTTGTTGATTACATTACGCACCATACTTAATGCAATTGTCTGTTGCTTAGCAACTTAATACTGAATGGGGTTCGGATGATAACCTGAAGGTGGACTTTTTAGGCATAGATGCAGTTGGATGGCGGTCTATGTACTTTGTCGTAATGCCCGGATTAAATCTCACTATATTTATCATATCATGTATATGCATTGTTATGCCTTTCTCTATTTGTCAATTGCCCGACTGTAATTTGTTTACCCAACATGCTTTTATCTTATGGGAGAGACACCTCTAGTGAACTGTGGACCCCGGTCCTATTCTTTACATAGCATACAATCTACTTGTTTTATTGTTTTCTTTGCAAACATCTTCCACTCGATACGTTTAATCCTTTGTTACAGCAAGCCGGTGAGATTGACAACCTCACTGTTTCGTTGGGACAAAGTACTTGGGTTGTGTTGTGCAGGTTCCGCGTTGGCGCCGGAATCCCTGGTGTTGCGCCGCATCACATTTCGCGACCATCAACCTTCAACGTGCTTCTTGGCTCCTACTGGTTCGATTAAACCTTGGTTTCTTTCTGAGGGAAAACTTGCTACTGTGCGCATCATACCTTCCTTCTTGAACCCAGTTCCGGAAATCTTAGCTGCAAGTTTTTTTCCTACCGTTGGCCCCCTCGTTTTTATTGATCGTGGCGAACCTACCAAGTTAAGCATTACATCAAGCTATCATGGTATATAGATACATAAGGGAGCATTAAACTACAAGTCTTGAAAAAAGTATTACCTTTTTTGGCGTGGGTCTCATCATCGGGAGAGGAGTTGTCTTTCGCAGGACTAAGGGTCGGAGGGAGATCATCACCAGTTTGCTGGTGTTGTGGCAGCACTGTTTGGACATTTGAGGCTGTATCATCTGGGACTAGCATCATGTGTCCTTGGCCATTATTACCTACCACCACTCCTGATGGTGCCAATTCTTGGCTAGAATTTGCTGTGGAAACTGGTTCTGTTGGCAATTGTTGCTGAGAAACAGTATTGGCAACTGGTGGTTGTGGAATGTGTGGGCTGGTACATGCTGGGGCTACTTCTGTCTGATTCGATGGTTTGTGGTTTTTACGAGACCTTTTACTGTTATCATTCTTGGCCTGTTCGCCACCTCGTGTCAGTCTCTTGTTAGACCTTGTAATAGGAGGAGCAGCACGAGCATCAGGCTTAACTCTTTTTTTATTACGCACTGTCACCCATCCTCCGGTATCAGCCTGAGGTTCCTGTTGAGTGTTCTTCCTCCTATTCGTTCTTGAAAAGTTCTTTCCCGAATCTGCAGATGCCTGTCACACATAAATGATATTTCAATGTACAATATTATATGATGATGATATGCAGATGGAATGGAAAAACAGTCAGGCAACATATGCCAAAACATATATGAGGCGTTAACTAAGCAGGAAAAATTGTAGTAATGAGATTGAACATGGCATGGGTAACATATTTGGTAGGACTGGGATACAACAAATGGAAGTTGGGACAAATAATTCGATGACAGGACAGAGAAAACTCACCTTGTTGTGTTGCAGACGATAGTCGACCAGGGCATCTTCCTGAGTCAGCTCGCCATCACAATCAGCAGGATCAAATTCTGAATCAGAGGAATGTTCCGTATCCTTTGTGAGGGAGGTGGGTGGCGTTTTTGCACTAGACCTTGTAGAAGGATGTAGTGTTAGGCCCAACGAGGCTGCAACTCGGCTATTATGCAGAATAGTTTGCCTCCGTTGCTCTTCGTACTCATTCTCGAGTGGAAGACCTAACATGCATTGGCGAGAAATGCAGATGAGATTTATCATGGAACTGTGCATATAAGAACAAATTAATAGTAGCAGTGAGACTGCTCAAAAGGTGTAATGACAAACAAACTATGGCTCAAAAATAATTGATGTTCATATTGTCAAGCTTCATGCACTAGCCAACGCAACCGGAAGTCCGGACTGATGGAAAGGGCAAACAAATTATGGCTCAAAAATAATTTATGTTGGGCAACAAAGGGCAGCAGCAACAATTTTTAGGATAAGTATGATGTCAAGCTTCATGCAGTAGCCAACGCAACCAAAAGTCCGAACTGATGGAAAGGGCTAAGCAATCCACATATAGACTCAAACACATATAAGTGTCATTTTCATGCCAATGGTTAACCATATGGAATGGCGTGTGCTTAATATAATTGCCTAGGGTCTTCCAAGTTCCAACAGATCGATCTATTGGATGAACTTGCTAGAGCATGCAATTCGAAATGGTATCAGACCTACAAGGTCCTGAGTTCAAATCCTAGCAAGTAGCAACGCAGTATTCAAAATAAATATTTGCAGCCTTCCTAAAAAAATATCTAATGATACATGCCTAAGGCTCGGTCTATTGAATGAGTGGTTTTATCACTTAGCACCACAAGTTGGGGATTTTTAATCACAAAACACCAACATTTGGGGAAATTATTTCACATAACACATTATTTGTCATTAGTCGGCTTGACAAGAGCATGACCCTACAGCGTGACACCAATTTACAGTACGTGAGCATGTTTGCTACAAACAAATGAATTTTGGTGTGAAATTTTGTAGACACTCTGTGGAAATGAGAATATGAGTCACACTTGTTACATATGCTACACACAAATGAATTACCATATGACAAATATCCACAAGAAATTATAACCACACAAGAACATGAGATTTGGGTAATATATTCTGTACCAGCATAAGGTTTTGATAATGTTTACCAATACAACTACCCTGGACATAAGATTTTATTTTGAACTGTCTGGACATAAGATTTAACAACTAGTGTTGACAAACAGCTTTGTATTTGCGTTTAACAGCAAATACCACAAAATAAAGTCTAATTGTCTTTCTCCTGCGGTCACTCTTAAACTGACGGTGGCCGGAGGTCACTAATGGGCTATCAAACAGAGATCATGTATTCTGCGAAACAATTACCCCAAATGTTAGTGTTTTGTGATACAAATTTCTAGGGTTGTGGTTCTGTGATAAAAAAAATCCTGAACTTCTGGTGTTAAGTGATAAAACCTCATTGGATGAACTGGCTAGAGCATGCAATTCCACATGGCGCACACAGAGTTGCAAATAGAAAAAAATACAGGCAGTTTAATACTATCAATAAATTGCTCTCCTAGCTTGACTGCTATCATAACCTTTGTAATACGTACTACCACCATCCCGAAGTTTTTATCAAAAATCATTAACATGCAAAATACAAATTTAATATCATTAAATAGATAACGAATATATTTTCGTACGGTATCTACAAAATATTATATTTCTTGATAGATTGTTCTGAAAGTTTGGTCAAACTTTACTTGGTTTGACTTTTATAAATAAGCCTTCAGGTTTGGGGTGGAGGTAGTAATGTAGTATACTTCAAACCCCAAAAAAGTACCGCACAGAAGTGATATTTGGAAAAGAAATGCGTAACGAAAGCGGACATAAGCTCTGCCTCTCCATCAGCAGATGTAAGGTTACGATCAGCAGAGTTCCGAGATAAAAAAAATACAGGCAGTTTAATACTATCAACAAATTGCTCTGCTAGCTTGACTGCTATCATAACCTTTGTAAAATGCATACTTCAAACCCCCAAAACATATCACACAGAAGTGATTCTCGGAAAAGAAATGCATAACGAAAGCGGACATAACCTCGATCTTCCTCTCGATCAGCAGATGTAAGGTTAAGATCTCATATAGCTACGCGGCAAACAACTATCTACACTGATCTAATATCAGCAAGAATGCATTGCAAGAAAGCAACGAAAACTAGTGTAAGAAATCAAATGCATATAACAAAAGCGGACATGTAAAGTATTCATCAACCTTCGTCTGAGGCCCGGGCGGATTTACTCTTTGGTTGGGGGTGGTCGACTTTGGGGCCGCGTTTTTTGCCCATCTCGATCTCCGGTGAGGTGGACTACAGAGTCGGGGAAGCAGATCCGGAGGAGATATGGCGCGGTGAACGTCGGCGTCGAGGAAGCTAATCCGGCTTGCTAGGCAGCAAGGGAGCCGGTAAAACGTGGTCGGTCACTACGGTGGCCGGTGAGAAGGCAGTGATGGTGAGGAGGGGCGGTGGGGCACGGCCGTCGTCGTGGGAGTGTGCCTGGTAGAAGCATGAGAAAGATGTGGTGTTCGAATTGTGCTCTACAGGGAAATATCCTCTGTGGACCGATGTTTATAGGCCGACGGGCAAACCGCAGGTTTTGGGGTAGCTTGAAAATGGGACGCGCCAACAATTTCGGCGCGTGTTTTGCGGCAGAGATGAAAGTCACCCATAAGAAACTTTCCTCATGGATGCTTGTTGCTTGGTCGTGTGGACAACATATATAGTGGGAGATGCCCATAGCTAGCTAGGCCATTCATATCAAACTCGAGTGATTATCACTAAGTTTACAATGAATATATTTCATGACACTTGATATTGGCCGGATAGTAGAAAATATATTTCATGACTATCGATCCCATATTAGTTAATTTATATTATTTCAATTGCTAAAATATTTTCATATTCTTTTAGAGTTCTAAAAAACACACTACACAATGACAATGGATATCACTACCTTCTAGGTCCCGGTCATCAGATTTAGAGTAAAGTAGCTTAGCGACAGATTTAGACCTTTGTGCAACAAATACATGAGTTGGTGATATGTGCAAAAGAACAGGTTAAGTGAGTGTTTTGTGCAACAATGACAACAATAAGTGGAGTTTCGATCGTGCAAAGGATAAAAGGTGGAAGAGGGATCACACGGAAGGAGAAAGAGAAAGGGAGAGCAGTGCCTCACGGGGCCGCTGTTATTTATGGTGAAAAGAAATGCTTCACTTTTTTCGGTGAGTGATGTTGACTGGCACACAGGGTTTCAGTTATGTAGACCTGCAGTGCAGGCTACGCGCCCGTCTAATATTCATTTTTTTCAGCGACAAAAGGGAGAGAGAGAGAGAGAGAGTCTTGACGACGCGTCTTTACTTAACAAAGAAGATTGCTGGGAGTTTGCCTACCTACCGCACGTGACTTGTGCTCACTGATGTGTGGGACCTACACGCATGGGACCACACGTAAGTGACCGACCTACTTTATTCTAGGGGTGCCCCTCAAGCTAATACATAGTCTGCAACATGAAACTATATTCGCTTATAAAATCTGAACTTTGAAATCCAATTTAATTTAAGTCTATTATTGGTCATATCAACTATCAAGTCTAAAATTACATTCTGAAACTTGTTCAACGCTTTCTCATGAATTATTATGGTAGTTTTTTAAAATCAAATGCTAATTGATTTGAGATAATAAAAAACATATATTATTGCACAACAATGGGATATTAAAATATCTATTTGTAAATAAAAATAAGAAGTCAATGTTGTGGTAAGTTAGGAGGTTCAAAGGGTAAACCAAATATAACGTTTTGTTCAATCTCATAGTTCATATTACCAAGTTTGATTATCCCTGGACAACATTGTTTGTTATAGTGTTCCCTAATTGGGCATGGTGGTGCATCTTGCCATTTCTAACAATGTTGATGACTAGACTTTTCAAGTTTTCGGTATAAAAAATCGTTTTTCATTTTCTAGATGATAAAATATGTTTTTTTGTGCATGGGGTAGAAAAGATATGGGTCAAAATGGCGCATCTACATTTTTTAAATAAATTACGCCATATTTTAATGACAAATCCCAAATTTACGGTTTTTAGTGCTTTCTAGCTAGTTTCGCACATTTAAATGACTTTATGCTGATTTATTGAAAGTAATTCAAATTTGAATTGTAGATATGTTATAACTTGGTCCTACAAGTCCCCATAAATAATTTTTATATACATATTACTTACTATATATAGAAACCAGCGATAGTACTGAAATATTCAACCCCTTTGCAGGATAATCATGTAAAACATTTTGACCTGGTTTTGAAATAAATAAATGAAACTGAAGAAAACCTGAAAAATGAAACCCTTCTACATGGAGTGTGCTTGTATGTGTTAGTTGACAGGGAAAATAAGAAACATGTGATAGGGTAGTGAAAAACAAAATGTCTTCACAAAGCGGACTATCGTGTATGAAGATTCATGGTTTGCAAGCCAAATGATATAGTTATGGCCATATTTGTGGCACAGTTTGTTACAATGTGCCCAAATTGGGCATGGTGGTGCATCTTGCCATTCCCAACAATGTTAATGACTAGACTTTTCAACTTTTCGGTATAAAAAATATTTTTTTCATTTTCTAGATGACAAAATATGTTTATTTTGTGAATGGTGTACATATAAGATACGGGTCAAACTGGCAACTCTACATTTTTTAGATAAATTACGCCATATTTTAGTGCCAATTCCCAACTTTTACGGTTTTAGTACTTTCAAGATAGTTTCGCACATTTAAACGACTTTATGCTGATTTACTGAAAGTAATTCCAATGTGAAATGTGGGGGTGTTATAACTTCGTCAAAGAAATCCCCCAAAAACATAGTTTAGGGTTGGGGGTAGATACGGAGTACATGATTTGTATGTTTTGAATATGTCTAGACCTTGTTTATCAACTTGAATGCTTAATTACTATATATATGACGTAAGAAGGCTATGTGCTTTGGGTTTTCATTTTTTTTGATTTTTTCTGAATTTTTATGCTCATTTGAATCTTGGTCAAATCCTAGGTTTGACTAGGATTTAAACAAACTTAAAACATGAAAATGAAAAGGTAAGCCTGGATCCTTCCTAGTCACTCTAAAATTAAGCTTTTGGGAAGTTTTAGAAATTTCCATGTTTGAAACCCGAAACCACTTCTCTTCATGCTTGACTTCATAAGACAAAGTTAAGGGTTAGGGGTAGATACATGCCTTTTCTGTTTTGAATATGTCTAGACCTTGTTCATCAACTTGAATGCTTACTATATATATATATGACATAAGAAGGCTATATATATATGTGCTTTGGTTTTTGGTTTTTGTTTTTTCTGAATGTTTATATATGCCCATTTGAATCTTGGTCAAATCCTAGGTTTGACCAAGATTTAAACAAGTTTAAAACATGAAAGTGAAAAGGTAAGCATGGATCCTTCTTAGTCATTCTAAAATGAAGCTTTTGGGGGGTTCTTGAAATCTCAATGTTTGAAACCCAAAACCACTTCTCTTCATGGTTGACTTCATAAGACAGATGAGTTTAGGGTTATGGGGTAGATACATGATTTGTCGGGTTTGAATATGTCTAGACATGCTTGTTTATCAACTTGAATGCTTACTATATGACCTAAGAAGACTATGCATGTGCATTGGTTTTTCATTTTTTGTTCTTTCTGAATGTTTATGCCCATTTGAATCTTGGCCAAATCCTAGGGTTTGACCAAGATTTAAACAAGTTTAAAACATTAAAATGAAAAGGTAATCATGGATCCTTCTTAGTCACTCTAAGATGAAGTTTTTGGGAGGTTTTCGAAATTTCCATGCATGTTTGAAACCCAAAACCACTTCTCTTCATGTTTGACTTCATAAGACAGAGTTTAGGGTTAGGGCTAGGGGTAGATACATGATTTTCTAGTTTGAATATGTCTAGACCATGTTTATCAACTTGAATCTTGGCCAAATCCTAGGTTTGACCAAGATTTAAACAAGTTTAAAACATGAAAATGAAAAGGTAAGCCTGGATCCTTCTTAGTCACTCTAAAATGAAGCTTTTGGGAGGTTTTTGAAATCTCAATGTTTGAAACCCAAAACCATTTCTCATCATGCTTGACTTCATTAGATATAGTTTAGGGTTAGGTGTAGATACACGATTTGTCTGGTTTGAATATGTCTAGACCTTGTTTATCAACTTCAATTCTTACTATATGACATAAGAAGACTATATGTGCTTTGGTTTTTGATTTTTTAATTTTTTCTGAATGTTTATGCCCATTTGAATCTTGGTCAAATCCTAGGTTTGACCAAGATTTAAACAAGTCTATAACATGAAAATGAAAAGGTAAGCCTGGATCCTTCTTAGTCATTCTAAAATGAAGCTTTTGGGGGGTTCTTGAAATCTCAATGTTTGAAACCCAAAACCATTTCTCATCATGCTTGACTTCATTAGATATAGTTTAGGGTTAGGTGTAGATACACGATTTGTCTGGTTTGAATATGTCTAGACCTTGTTTATCAACTTCAATTCTTACTATATGACATAAGAAGACTATATGTGCTTTGGTTTTTGATTTTTTGTTTTTTTCTGAATGTTTATGCCCATTTGAATCAAGATCAAATCCTAGTTTTGACCAGGATTTAAATAATTTTAAAACATGAAAATGAAAAGGTAAGCCTGGATCCTTCTTAGTCACTCTAAAATGAAGCTTTTGGGAGGTTTTTGAAATTTCCATGTTTGAAACCCAAAACCATTTCTCATCATGCTTGACTTCATTAGATATAGTTTAGGGTTAGGTGTAGATACACGATTTGTCTGGTTTGAATATGTCTAGACCTTGTTTATCAGCTTCAATTCTTACTATATGACATAAGAAGACTATATGTGCTTTGGTTTTTGATTTTTTGATTTTTTCTGAATGTTTATGCCCATTTGAATCTTGGTCAAATCCTAGGTTTGACCAATATTTAAACAAGCTTAAAACATGAAAATGAAAAGGTAAGCTTGGATCCTACCGTTGAATCCATAGGAAACTTTGTTCTAATGCACTATAATAATCAACCGAGTTTTTACACCAACAGGTCTGTCACTTACGTGTGGTGCCCATGCGTGAGGTCCCACACTTCAGTGAGCACAAGTCAAGTGCAGTAGGTACGCAAACTCCAAGCCATCTTCTTTGTCAAGAGAAGACGCATCAGGATGCGTTTTGGAAGTCTGTGGGTCCTTCTGGATCCTTCGGTTGTCCCTCTCACAAAAAAAAACAAATCTCTCTCATTCTCGGCCTCGCTCGACTCGCTCGCTCGCTCGCTCGCTCGCACCTCCTGCTCACTGACAAACCCTGCACAAAAGTCAACATCATCACCCGAAAAAGGGGAGACACCATAATGCTCTCCCTTCTTCTCTCCTTCCGAGTGATCCCTCTTCCTCCGAGTTTCACTCGACGGGCAAACACACATGTGCTGCATAGTAATAATAATAAAAAGGTAGAAAAATCAACCTACGAATCTATAATTAAATACGTTAAACTAGGGTTTTGCCCAGTACTACAGATCAAGTTCATAAAAAATCCAACTACGGGGTTCGAACAACCCCATTTCTAATCCAAGATTTTTTCGACCTCATCCAAATGGCCTCAAACTATAGGGTTAATTAGCATCTAGTGCAGTATGTGTGAACATGTATGCACTATGTGTGCTATAACTTGTATGTCTTTCAAATTTGAACCAAATTTGAAATATATGAAATGGGGCTTTTGGCTTAAACGTTTGAAACCCAAAACGACTTCTCTTCATGCTAGGCATCATAAGACCGAGTTTAGGGTTAGGGGGTAGATACAGGATTTGTCTGTTTTGAATATGTCTATACCTTGTTTATCTACTTGAATATGCTTACTATAGATATATATGACGTAAGAAGACTATGTGCTTTGGTTTTTATTTTTTTTATTTTTCCAGAATTTTTATGCCCAATTGAATCTTGGTCAAATCCTAGGCTTGACCAATATTTAAACAAGCTTAAAACATGAAAATGAAAAGGTAAGCTTGGATCCTTCTTTGTCACTCTAAGATGAAGTTTTTGGGAGGTTTTCAAAATTTCCATGTCTGAAACCCAAAAACACTTCTCTTCATGCTTGACTTCATAAGACAGAGTTTAGGGTTAGCCAGGGACAGGGTAGATACACGATTTTCTAGTTTGAATATGTCTAGACCATGTTTATCAACTTGAATGATCATTATATGACAGAAAAAGGCTAGGTGCGTTTTTTATTTTATTTTATACCCATTTGAATCTTGATCAAATCCTAGTTTTGACCAGGATTTAAATAATTTTAAAACATGAAAATGAAAAGGTAAGCCTGGATCCTTCTTAGTCACTCTAAAATGAAGCTTTTGGGAGGTTTTTGAAATTTCCATGTTTGAAACCCAAAACCATTTCTCATCATGCTTGACTTCATTAGATATAGTTTAGGGTTAGGTGTAGATACACGATTTGTCTGGTTTGAATATGTCTAGACCTTGTTTATCAGCTTCAATTCTTACTATATGACATAAGAAGACTACATGTGCTTTGGTTTTTGATTTTTTTGATTTTTCTGAATGTTTATGCCCATTTGAATCTTGGTCAAATCCTAGGTTTGACCAAGATTTAAACAAGTCTATAACATGAAAATGAAAAGGTAAGCCTGGATCCTTCTTAGTCATTCTAAAATGAAGCTTTTGGGGGGTTCTTGAAATCTCAATGTTTGAAACCCAAAACCATTTCTCATCATGCTTGACTTCATTAGATATAGTTTAGGGTTAGGTGTAGATACACGATTTGTCTGGTTTGAATATGTCTAGACCTTGTTTATCAACTTCAATTCTTACTATATGACATAAGAAGACTATATGTGCTTTGGTTTTTGATTTTTTGATTTTTTCTGAATGTTTATGCCCATTTGAATCTTGGTCAAATCCTAGGTTTGACCAAGATTTAAACAAGTCTATAACATGAAAATGAAAAGGTAAGCCTGGATCCTTCTTAGTCATTCTAAAATGAAGCTTTTGGGGGGTTCTTGAAATCTCAATGTTTGAAACCCAAAACCACTTCTCTTCATGGTTGACTTCATAAGACATGCAGAGTTTAGGGTTAGGGGTAGATACATGATTTGTCGGGGTTGAATATGTCTAGACATGCTTGTTTATCAACTTGAATGCTTACTATATGACATAAGAAGGCTATGTGCTTTGGTTTTTCATTTTTCCGGTTTTTTGAATTTTATGCCCATTTGAAGATTTTGGGAGGTTCTTGAAATTTTCATGTTTGAAACCAATACGACTTCTCTTCATGCTAGACTTCATAAGATCGACCGAGTTTATGGTTAGGGGGTAGATACATGATTTGTCTGGTTTGAACATGTCTAAACCTTGTTTATCAACTTGAAAGCTTACTATATGACATATATAAGAAGACTATGTGCTTTTGTTTTTCATTCTTCTATTTTTTTATTTTATGCCCATTTGAATCTTGGTCAAATCCTATGTTTGACCTGGATTTAAACAAGTATAAAATATGAAAACGAAAAGGTAAGCCTGGATCCTTCTTAGTCACTCTAAAATGAAGCGGCTTTTGGGATGTTCTTGAAATTTTCATGTTTGAAACCCAAAACCACTTCTCTTCATGATTGACTTCATAAGACAGAGTTTAAGGTTAGGGGCAGATATATACATGATTTTCTAGTTTGAATATGTCTAGACCTTATTTATCAACTTGAATGCTTACTATATGACATAAGAATGCTATGTGCTTTGGTTTATCAATCTTTTGGTTTTTTCCTGAATTTTTATGCCCATTTGAATCTTGGTCAAATCCTAGGTTTCACAAAGATTTAAACAAGTTTAAAATCTGAAAATTAAAAGGTAAGCATGGATCCTTCTTAGTCACTCTAAAATGAAGCTTTTGGGAGGTTTTTGAAATTTCCATGTTTGAAACCCAAAACCACTTCTCTTCATGCCTTACTTCATAAGACGGAGTTTAGGGTCGTTAGGGAGTAGATACATGATTTGCCTGGTTTGAATATGTCTAGACCTTGTTTATCATCTTGAATGCTTACTATATATGACAGAAGAAGACTATGTGCATTGGTATTTCATTTTTTTTTGAATTTTCATGCCCATTTCAATCTTGGTGAAATCCTAGGTTTGAGCAAGATTTAAACAAATTTAACACGTGAAAACGAATAAGCATGGATCCTTCTTAGTCACTCCAAAATGTACCAATTGATAGATGTGTTAACTTTGCTTCATGGAAAAATTAATGTCATGTAAATGAGTTAACTTGGATTTCCTACCGTTGAATCCATAGGAAACTTTGTTCTAATGCACTATAATAATCAACCGAGTTTTTACACCAACAGGTCTGTCACTTACGTGTGGTGCCCATGCGTGAGGTCCCACACTTCAGTGAGCACAAGTCAAGTGCAGTAGGTACGCAAACTCCAAGCCATCTTCTTTGTCAAGAGAAGACGCATCAGGATGCGTTTTGGAAGTCTGTGGGTCCTTCTGGATCCTTCGGTTGTCCCTCTCACAAAAAAAACAAATCTCTCTCATTCTCGGCCTCGCTCGACTCGCTCGCTCGCTCGCTCGCTCACCTCCTGCTCACTGACAAACCCTGCACAAAAGTCAACATCATCACCCGAAAAAGGGGAGACACCATAATGCTCTCCCTTCTTCTCTCCTTCCGAGTGATCCCTCTTCCTCCGAGTTTCACTCGACGGGCAAACACACATGTGCTGCATAGTAATAATAATAAAAAGGTAGAAAAATCAACCTACGAATCTATAATTAAATACGTTAAACTAGGGTTTTGCCCAGTACTACAGATCAAGTTCATAAAAAATCCAACTACGGGGTTCGAACAACCCCATTTCTAATCCAAGATTTTTTCGACCTCATCCAAATGGCCTCAAACTATAGGGTTAATTAGCATCTAGTGCAGTATGTGTGAACATGTATGCACTATGTGTGCTATAACTTGTATGTCTTTCAAATTTGAACCAAATTTGAAATATATGAAATGGGGCTTTTGGCTTAAACGTTTGAAACCCAAAACGACTTCTCTTCATGCTAGGCATCATAAGACCGAGTTTAGGGTTAGGGGGTAGATACAGGATTTGTCTGTTTTGAATATGTCTATACCTTGTTTATCTACTTGAATATGCTTACTATAGATATATATGACGTAAGAAGACTATGTGCTTTGGTTTTTATTTTTTTATTTTTCCAGAATTTTTATGCCCATTTGAATCTTGGTCAAATCCTAGGCTTGACCAATATTTAAACAAGCTTAAAACATGAAAATGAAAAGGTAAGCTTGGATCCTTCTTTGTCACTCTAAGATGAAGTTTTTGGGAGGTTTTCAAAATTTCCATGTCTGAAACCCAAAAACACTTCTCTTCATGCTTGACTTCATAAGACAAAGCTAGTTTAGGGCTTTAGGGGGTAGATACATGATTTGTCTAGTTTGAATATGTCTAGACCTTGTTTATCAACTTCAATTCTTACTATATGACATAAGAAGACTATATGTGCTTTGGTTTTTGATTTTTTGATTTTTTTGAATGTTTATGCCCATTTGAATCTTGGTCAAATCCTAGGTTTGACCAAGATTTAAACAAGTCTATAACATGAAAATGAAAAGGTAAGCCTGGATCCTTCCTAGCTAGTCATTCTAAAATGAAGCTTTTGGGGGGTTCTTGAAATCTCAATGTTTGAAACCCAAAACCACTTCTCTTCATGGTTGACTTCATAAGACATGCAGAGTTTAGGGTTAGGGGGTAGATACATGATTTGTCGGGTTTGAATATGTCTAGACATGCTTGTTTATCAACTTGAATGCTTACTATATGACATAAGAAGGCTATATATGTGCTTTGGTTTTTCATTTTTCTAGTTTTTTGAATGTTATATGCCCATTTGAAGATTTTGGGTGGTTCTTGAAATTTTCATGTTTGAAACCAATACGACTTCTCTTCATGCTAGACTTCATAAGATCGACCGAGTTTATGGTTAGGGGCTAGATACATGATTTGTCTGGTTTGAACATGTCTAAACCTTGTTTATCAACTTGCAAGGCTTACTATATGACATAAGAAGACTATGTGCTTTTGTTTTTCATTCTTCTATTTTTTTTATTTTATGCCCATTTGAATCTTGGTCAAATCCTATGTTTGACCTGGATTTAAACAAGTATAAAATATGAAAACGAAAAGGTAAGCCTGGATCCTTCTTAGTCACTCTAAAATGAAGCGACTTTTGGGATGTTCTTGAAATTTTCATGTTTGAAACCCAAAACCACTTCTCTTCATGATTGCTTCATAAGACAGAGTTTAAGGTTAGGAATAGATATATACATGATTTTCTAGTTTGAATATGTCTAGACCTTGTTAATCAACTTGAATGCTTACTCTATGACATAAGAATGCTATGTGCTTTGGTTTATCATTCTTTTGGTTTTTTCCTGAATTTTTATGCCCATTTGAATCTTGGTCAAATCCTAGGTTTCACAAAGATTTAAACAAGTTTAAAATCTGAAAATTAAAAGGTAAGCATGGATCCTTCTTAGTCACTCTAAAATGAAGCTTTTGGGAGGTTTTTGAAATTTCCATGTTTGAAACCCAAAAACCACTTCTCTTCATGCTTGACTTCATAAGACAGAGTTTAGAGTGTTAGGGGTAGATACATGATTTGTCTAGTTTGAATATGTCTAGACCTTGTTTATCAACTTGAATTCTTACTATATGACATAAGAAGGCTATGTGCTTTGGTTTTCCATTTTTCTGGTTTTTTTGAATTTTATGCCCATTTGAAGATTTTGGGAGGTTCTTGAAATTTTCATGTTTGAAACCAATACGACTTCTCTTCATGCTAGACTTCATAAGATCGACCGAGTTTATGGTTAGGGGGTAGATACATGATTTGTCTGGTTTGAACATGTCTAAACCTTGTTTATCAACTTGAAAGCTTACTATATGACATACGAAGACTATGTGCTTTTGTTTTTCATTCTTCTATTTTTTTATTTTATGCCCATTTGAATCTTGGTCAAATCCTATGTTTGACCTGGATTTAAACAAGTATAAAATATGAAAACGAAAAGGTAAGCATGGATCCTTCTTAGTCACTCTAAAATGAAGCGGCTTTTGGGATGTTCTTGAAATTTTCATGTTTGAAACCCAAAACCACTTCTCTTCATGATTGACTTCATAAGACAGAGTTTAGGGTTAGGGGCAGATATATACATGATTTTCTAGTTTGAATATGTCTAGACCTTATTTATCAACTTGAATGCTTACTATATGACATAAGAATGCTATGTGCTTTGGTTTATCAATCTTTTGGTTTTTTCCTGAATTTTTATGCCCATTTGAATCTTGGTCAAATCCTAGGTTTCACAAAGATTTAAACAAGTTTAAAATCTGAAAATTAAAAGGTAAGCATGGATCCTTCTTAGTCACTCTAAAATGAAGCTTTTGGGAGGTTTTTGAAATTTCCATGTTTGAAACCCAAAACCACTTCTCTTCATGCTTAATTGACTTCATAAGACAGAGTTTAGAGTGTTAGGGGTAGATACATGATTTGTCTAGTTTGAATACGTCTAGACCTTGTTTGTCAACTTGAATTCTTACTATATGACATAAGAAGGCTATGTGCTTTGGTTTTTCATTTTTCTGATTTTTTTTGAATTTTATGCCCATTTGAATCTTGGTCAAATACTAGCTAGGTTTGACCAAGATTTAAACAAGTTTAAAACATGAAAATGAAAAGGTAAGCCTCGATCCTTCTTAGTCACTCTAAAATGAAGCTTTTGGGAGGTTTTTGAAATTTGCATGTTTGAAACCCAAAACCACTTCTCTTCATGCCTTACTTCATAAGACGGAGTTTAGGGTCGTTAGGGAGTAGATACATGATTTGCCTGGTTTGAATATGTCTAGACCTTGTTTATCATCTTGAATGCTTACTATATGACAGAAGAAGACTATGTGCATTGGTATTTCATTTTTTTTTGAATTTTCATGCCCATTTCAATCTTGGTGAAATCCTAGGTTTGAGCAAGATTTAAACAAATTTAACACGTGAAAACGAATAAGCATGGATCCTTCTTAGTCACTCCAAAATGTACCAATTGATAGATGTGTTAACTTTGCTTCATGGAAAAATTAATGTCATGTAAATGAGTTAACTTGGATTTCCTGCCGTTGAATCCATAGGAAACTTTGTTCTAATGCACTATAATAATCAACCGAGTTTTTACACCAACAGGTCTGTCACTTACGTGTGGTGCCCATGCGTGAGGTCCCACACTTCAGTGAGCACAAGTCAAGTGCAGTAGGTACGCAAACTCCAAGCCATCTTCTTTGTCAAGAGAAGACGCATCAGGATGCGTTTTGGAAGTCTGTGGGTCCTTCTGGATCCTTCGGTTGTCCCTCTCACAAAAAAAACAAATCTCTCTCTCGTTCGCTCGCTCGCACCTCCTGCTCACTGACAAACCCTGCACAAAAGTCAACATCATCACCCGAAAAAGGGGAGACACCATAATGCTCTCCCTTCTTCTCTCCTTCCGAGTGATCCCTCTTCCTCCGAGTTTCACTCGACGGGCAAACACACATGTGCTGCATAGTAATAATAATAAAAAGGTAGAAAAATCAACCTACGAATCTATAATTAAATACGTTAAACTAGGGTTTTGCCCAGTACTACAGATCAAGTTCATAAAAAATCCAACTACGGGGTTCGAACAACCCCATTTCTAATCCAAGATTTTTTTCGACCTCATCCAAATGGCCTCAAACTATAGGGTTAATTAGCATCTAGTGCAGTATGTGTGAACATGTATGCACTATGTGTGCTATAACTTGTATGTCTTTCAAATTTGAACCAAATTTGAAATATATGAAATGGGGCTTTTGGCTTAAACGTTTGAAACCCAAAACGACTTCTCTTCATGCTAGGCATCATAAGACCGAGTTTAGGGTTAGGGGGTAGATACAGGATTTGTCTGTTTTGAATATGTCTATACCTTGTTTATCTACTTGAATATGCTTACTATAGATATATATGACGTAAGAAGACTATGTGCTTTGGTTTTTATTTTTTTATTTTTCCAGAATTTTTATGCCCATTTGAATCTTGGTCAAATCCTAGGCTTGACCAATATTTAAACAAGCTTAAAACATGAAAATGAAAAGGTAAGCTTGGATCCTTCTTTGTCACTCTAAGATGAAGTTTTTGGGAGGTTTTCAAAATTTCCATGTCTGAAACCCAAAAACACTTCTCTTCATGCTTGACTTCATAAGACAAAGCTAGTTTAGGGCTTTAGGGGGTAGATACATGATTTGTCTAGTTTGAATATGTCTAGACCTTGTTTATCAACTTCAATTCTTACTATATGACATAAGAAGACTATATGTGCTTTGGTTTTTGATTTTTTGATTTTTTTGAATGTTTATGCCCATTTGAATCTTGGTCAAATCCTAGGTTTGACCAAGATTTAAACAAGTCTATAACATGAAAATGAAAAGGTAAGCCTGGATCCTTCCTAGCTAGTCATTCTAAAATGAAGCTTTTGGGGGGTTCTTGAAATCTCAATGTTTGAAACCCAAAAACCACTTCTCTTCATGGTTGACTTCATAAGACATGCAGAGTTTAGGGTTAGGGGTAGATACATGATTTGTCGGGTTTGAATATGTCTAGACATGCTTGTTTATCAACTTGAATGCTTACTATATGACATAAGAAGGCTATATATGTGCTTTGGTTTTTCATTTTTCTAGTTTTTTGAATGTTATATGCCCATTTGAAGATTTTGGGTGGTTCTTGAAATTTTCATGTTTGAAACCAATACGACTTCTCTTCATGCTAGACTTCATAAGATCGACCGAGTTTATGGTTAGGGGCTAGATACATGATTTGTCTGGTTTGAACATGTCTAAACCTTGTTTATCAACTTGCAAGGCTTACTATATGACATAAGAAGACTATGTGCTTTTGTTTTTCATTCTTCTATTTTTTTATTTTATGCCCATTTGAATCTTGGTCAAATCCTATGTTTGACCTGGATTTAAACAAGTATAAAATATGAAAACGAAAAGGTAAGCCTGGATCCTTCTTAGTCACTCTAAAATGAAGCGACTTTTGGGATGTTCTTGAAATTTTCATGTTTGAAACCCAAAACCACTTCTCTTCATGATTGCTTCATAAGACAGAGTTTAAGGTTAGGAATAGATATATACATGATTTTCTAGTTTGAATATGTCTAGACCTTGTTAATCAACTTGAATGCTTACTCTATGACATAAGAATGCTATGTGCTTTGGTTTATCATTCTTTTGGTTTTTTCCTGAATTTTTATGCCCATTTGAATCTTGGTCAAATCCTAGGTTTCACAAAGATTTAAACAAGTTTAAAATCTGAAAATTAAAAGGTAAGCATGGATCCTTCTTAGTCACTCTAAAATGAAGCTTTTGGGAGGTTTTTGAAATTTCCATGTTTGAAACCCAAAAACCACTTCTCTTCATGCTTGACTTCATAAGACAGAGTTTAGAGTGTTAGGGGTAGATACATGATTTGTCTAGTTTGAATATGTCTAGACCTTGTTTATCAACTTGAATTCTTACTATATGACATAAGAAGGCTATGTGCTTTGGTTTTCCATTTTTCTGGTTTTTTTGAATTTTATGCCCATTTGAAGATTTTGGGAGGTTCTTGAAATTTTCATGTTTGAAACCAATACGACTTCTCTTCATGCTAGACTTCATAAGATCGACCGAGTTTATGGTTAGGGGGTAGATACATGATTTGTCTGGTTTGAACATGTCTAAACCTTGTTTATCAACTTGAAAGCTTACTATATGACATACGAAGACTATGTGCTTTTATTTTTCATTCTTCTATTTTTTTATTTTATGCCCATTTGAATCTTGGTCAAATCCTATGTTTGACCTGGATTTAAACAAGTATAAAATATGAAAACGAAAAGGTAAGCATGGATCCTTCTTAGTCACTCTAAAATGAAGCGGCTTTTGGGATGTTCTTGAAATTTTCATGTTTGAAACCCAAAACCACTTCTCTTCATGATTGACTTCATAAGACAGAGTTTAGGGTTAGGGGCAGATATATACATGATTTTCTAGTTTGAATATGTCTAGACCTTATTTATCAACTTGAATGCTTACTATATGACATAAGAATGCTATGTGCTTTGGTTTATCAATCTTTTGGTTTTTTCCTGAATTTTTATGCCCATTTGAATCTTGGTCAAATCCTAGGTTTCACAAAGATTTAAACAAGTTTAAAATCTGAAAATTAAAAGGTAAGCATGGATCCTTCTTAGTCACTCTAAAATGAAGCTTTTGGGAGGTTTTTGAAATTTCCATGTTTGAAACCCAAAACCACTTCTCTTCATGCTTAATTGACTTCATAAGACAGAGTTTAGAGTGTTAGGGGTAGATACATGATTTGTCTAGTTTGAATACGTCTAGACCTTGTTTGTCAACTTGAATTCTTACTATATGACATAAGAAGGCTATGTGCTTTGGTTTTTCATTTTTCTGATTTTTTTGAATTTTATGCCCATTTGAATCTTGGTCAAATACTAGCTAGGTTTGACCAAGATTTAAACAAGTTTAAAACATGAAAATGAAAAGGTAAGCCTCGATCCTTCTTAGTCACTCTAAAATGAAGCTTTTGGGAGGTTTTTGAAATTTGCATGTTTGAAACCCAAAACCACTTCTCTTCATGCCTTACTTCATAAGACGGAGTTTAGGGTCGTTAGGGAGTAGATACATGATTTGCCTGGTTTGAATATGTCTAGACCTTGTTTATCATCTTGAATGCTTACTATATGACAGAAGAAGACTATGTGCATTGGTATTTCATTTTTTTTTGAATTTTCATGCCCATTTCAATCTTGGTGAAATCCTAGGTTTGAGCAAGATTTAAACAAATTTAACACGTGAAAACGAATAAGCATGGATCCTTCTTAGTCACTCCAAAATGTACCAATTGATAGATGTGTTAACTTTGCTTCATGGAAAAATTAATGTCATGTAAATGAGTTAACTTGGATTTCCTACCGTTGAATCCATAGGAAACTTTGTTCTAATGCACTATAATAATCAACCGAGTTTTTACACCAACAGGTCTGTCACTTACGTGTGGTGCCCATGCGTGAGGTCCCACACTTCAGTGAGCACAAGTCAAGTGCAGTAGGTACGCAAACTCCAAGCCATCTTCTTTGTCAAGAGAAGACGCATCAGGATGCGTATTGGAAGTCTGTGGGTCCTTCTGGATCCTTCGGTTGTCCCTCTCACAAAAAAACAAATCTCTCTCATTCTCGGCCTCGCTCGACTCGCTCGCTCGCTCGCTCGCACCTCCTGCTCACTGACAAACCCTGCACAAAAGTCAACATCATCACCCGAAAAAGGGGAGACACCATAATGCTCTCCCTTCTTCTCTCCTTCCGAGTGATCCCTCTTCCTCCGAGTTTCACTCGACGGGCAAACACACATGTGCTGCATAGTAATAATAATAAAAAGGTAGAAAAATCAACCTACGAATCTATAATTAAATACGTTAAACTAGGGTTTTGCCCAGTACTACAGATCAAGTTCATAAAAAATCCAACTACGGGGTTCGAACAACCCCATTTCTAATCCAAGATTTTTTCGACCTCATCCAAATGGCCTCAAACTATAGGGTTAATTAGCATCTAGTGCAGTATGTGTGAACATGTATGCACTATGTGTGCTATAACTTGTATGTCTTTCAAATTTGAACCAAATTTGAAATATATGAAATGGGGCTTTTGGCTTAAACGTTTGAAACCCAAAACGACTTCTCTTCATGCTAGGCATCATAAGACCGAGTTTAGGGTTAGGGGGTAGATACAGGATTTGTCTGTTTTGAATATGTCTATACCTTGTTTATCTACTTGAATATGCTTACTATAGATATATATGACGTAAGAAGACTATGTGCTTTGGTTTTTATTTTTTTTATTTTTCCAGAATTTTTATGCCCATTTGAATCTTGGTCAAATCCTAGGCTTGACCAATATTTAAACAAGCTTAAAACATGAAAATGAAAAGGTAAGCTTGGATCCTTCTTTGTCACTCTAAGATGAAGTTTTTGGGAGGTTTTCAAAATTTCCATGTCTGAAACCCAAAAACACTTCTCTTCATGCTTGACTTCATAAGACAAAGCTAGTTTAGGGCTTTAGGGGGTAGATACATGATTTGTCTAGTTTGAATATGTCTAGACCTTGTTTATCAACTTCAATTCTTACTATATGACATAAGAAGACTATATGTGCTTTGGTTTTTGATTTTTTGATTTTTTTGAATGTTTATGCCCATTTGAATCTTGGTCAAATCCTAGGTTTGACCAAGATTTAAACAAGTCTATAACATGAAAATGAAAAGGTAAGCCTGGATCCTTCCTAGCTAGTCATTCTAAAATGAAGCTTTTGGGGGGTTCTTGAAATCTCAATGTTTGAAACCCAAAACCACTTCTCTTCATGGTTGACTTCATAAGACATGCAGAGTTTAGGGTTAGGGGTAGATACATGATTTGTCGGGTTTGAATATGTCTAGACATGCTTGTTTATCAACTTGAATGCTTACTATATGACATAAGAAGGCTATATATGTGCTTTGGTTTTTCATTTTTCTAGTTTTTTGAATGTTATATGCCCATTTGAAGATTTTGGGTGGTTCTTGAAATTTTCATGTTTGAAACCAATACGACTTCTCTTCATGCTAGACTTCATAAGATCGACCGAGTTTATGGTTAGGGGCTAGATACATGATTTGTCTGGTTTGAACATGTCTAAACCTTGTTTATCAACTTGCAAGGCTTACTATATGACATAAGAAGACTATGTGCTTTTGTTTTTCATTCTTCTATTTTTTTATTTTATGCCCATTTGAATCTTGGTCAAATCCTATGTTTGACCTGGATTTAAACAAGTATAAAATATGAAAACGAAAAGGTAAGCCTGGATCCTTCTTAGTCACTCTAAAATGAAGCGACTTTTGGGATGTTCTTGAAATTTTCATGTTTGAAACCCAAAACCACTTCTCTTCATGATTGCTTCATAAGACAGAGTTTAAGGTTAGGAATAGATATATACATGATTTTCTAGTTTGAATATGTCTAGACCTTGTTAATCAACTTGAATGCTTACTCTATGACATAAGAATGCTATGTGCTTTGGTTTATCATTCTTTTGGTTTTTTCCTGAATTTTTATGCCCATTTGAATCTTGGTCAAATCCTAGGTTTCACAAAGATTTAAACAAGTTTAAAATCTGAAAATTAAAAGGTAAGCATGGATCCTTCTTAGTCACTCTAAAATGAAGCTTTTGGGAGGTTTTTGAAATTTCCATGTTTGAAACCCAAAAACCACTTCTCTTCATGCTTGACTTCATAAGACAGAGTTTAGAGTGTTAGGGGTAGATACATGATTTGTCTAGTTTGAATATGTCTAGACCTTGTTTATCAACTTGAATTCTTACTATATGACATAAGAAGGCTATGTGCTTTGGTTTTCCATTTTTCTGGTTTTTTTGAATTTTATGCCCATTTGAAGATTTTGGGAGGTTCTTGAAATTTTCATGTTTGAAACCAATACGACTTCTCTTCATGCTAGACTTCATAAGATCGACCGAGTTTATGGTTAGGGGGTAGATACATGATTTGTCTGGTTTGAACATGTCTAAACCTTGTTTATCAACTTGAAAGCTTACTATATGACATACGAAGACTATGTGCTTTTGTTTTTCATTCTTCTATTTTTTTATTTTATGCCCATTTGAATCTTGGTCAAATCCTATGTTTGACCTGGATTTAAACAAGTATAAAATATGAAAACGAAAAGGTAAGCATGGATCCTTCTTAGTCACTCTAAAATGAAGCGGCTTTTGGGATGTTCTTGAAATTTTCATGTTTGAAACCCAAAACCACTTCTCTTCATGATTGACTTCATAAGACAGAGTTTAGGGTTAGGGGCAGATATATACATGATTTTCTAGTTTGAATATGTCTAGACCTTATTTATCAACTTGAATGCTTACTATATGACATAAGAATGCTATGTGCTTTGGTTTATCAATCTTTTGGTTTTTTCCTGAATTTTTATGCCCATTTGAATCTTGGTCAAATCCTAGGTTTCACAAAGATTTAAACAAGTTTAAAATCTGAAAATTAAAAGGTAAGCATGGATCCTTCTTAGTCACTCTAAAATGAAGCTTTTGGGAGGTTTTTGAAATTTCCATGTTTGAAACCCAAAACCACTTCTCTTCATGCTTAATTGACTTCATAAGACAGAGTTTAGAGTGTTAGGGGTAGATACATGATTTGTCTAGTTTGAATACGTCTAGACCTTGTTTGTCAACTTGAATTCTTACTATATGACATAAGAAGGCTATGTGCTTTGGTTTTTCATTTTTCTGATTTTTTTGAATTTTATGCCCATTTGAATCTTGGTCAAATACTAGCTAGGTTTGACCAAGATTTAAACAAGTTTAAAACATGAAAATGAAAAGGTAAGCCTCGATCCTTCTTAGTCACTCTAAAATGAAGCTTTTGGGAGGTTTTTGAAATTTGCATGTTTGAAACCCAAAACCACTTCTCTTCATGCCTTACTTCATAAGACGGAGTTTAGGGTCGTTAGGGAGTAGATACATGATTTGCCTGGTTTGAATATGTCTAGACCTTGTTTATCATCTTGAATGCTTACTATATGACAGAAGAAGACTATGTGCATTGGTATTTCATTTTTTTTTGAATTTTCATGCCCATTTCAATCTTGGTGAAATCCTAGGTTTGAGCAAGATTTAAACAAATTTAACACGTGAAAACGAATAAGCATGGATCCTTCTTAGTCACTCCAAAATGTACCAATTGATAGATGTGTTAACTTTGCTTCATGGAAAAATTAATGTCATGTAAATGAGTTAACTTGGATTTCCTACCGTTGAATCCATAGGAAACTTTGTTCTAATGCACTATAATAATCAACCGAGTTTTTACACCAACAGGTCTGTCACTTACGTGTGGTGCCCATGCGTGAGGTCCCACACTTCAGTGAGCACAAGTCAAGTGCAGTAGGTACGCAAACTCCAAGCCATCTTCTTTGTCAAGAGAAGACGCATCAGGATGCGTTTTGGAAGTCTGTGGGTCCTTCTGGATCCTTCGGTTGTCCCTCTCACAAAAAAAACAAATCTCTCTCATTCTCGGCCTCGCTCGACTCGCTCGCTCGCTCGCACCTCCTGCTCACTGACAAACCCTGCACAAAAGTCAACATCATCACCCGAAAAAGGGGAGACACCATAATGCTCTCCCTTCTTCTCTCCTTCCGAGTGATCCCTCTTCCTCCGAGTTTCACTCGACGGGCAAACACACATGTGCTGCATAGTAATAATAATAAAAAGGTAGAAAAATCAACCTACGAATCTATAATTAAATACGTTAAACTAGGGTTTTGCCCAGTACTACAGATCAAGTTCATAAAAAATCCAACTACGGGGTTCGAACAACCCCATTTCTAATCCAAGATTTTTTCGACCTCATCCAAATGGCCTCAAACTATAGGGTTAATTAGCATCTAGTGCAGTATGTGTGAACATGTATGCACTATGTGTGCTATAACTTGTATGTCTTTCAAATTTGAACCAAATTTGAAATATATGAAATGGGGCTTTTGGCTTAAACGTTTGAAACCCAAAACGACTTCTCTTCATGCTAGGCATCATAAGACCGAGTTTAGGGTTAGGGGGTAGATACAGGATTTGTCTGTTTTGAATATGTCTATACCTTGTTTATCTACTTGAATATGCTTACTATAGATATATATGACGTAAGAAGACTATGTGCTTTGGTTTTTATTTTTTTATTTTTCCAGAATTTTTATGCCCATTTGAATCTTGGTCAAATCCTAGGCTTGACCAATATTTAAACAAGCTTAAAACATGAAAATGAAAAGGTAAGCTTGGATCCTTCTTTGTCACTCTAAGATGAAGTTTTTGGGAGGTTTTCAAAATTTCCATGTCTGAAACCCAAAAACACTTCTCTTCATGCTTGACTTCATAAGACAAAGCTAGTTTAGGGCTTTAGGGGGTAGATACATGATTTGTCTAGTTTGAATATGTCTAGACCTTGTTTATCAACTTCAATTCTTACTATATGACATAAGAAGACTATATGTGCTTTGGTTTTTGATTTTTTGATTTTTTTGAATGTTTATGCCCATTTGAATCTTGGTCAAATCCTAGGTTTGACCAAGATTTAAACAAGTCTATAACATGAAAATGAAAAGGTAAGCCTGGATCCTTCCTAGCTAGTCATTCTAAAATGAAGCTTTTGGGGGGTTCTTGAAATCTCAATGTTTGAAACCCAAAAACCACTTCTCTTCATGGTTGACTTCATAAGACATGCAGAGTTTAGGGTTAGGGGGTAGATACATGATTTGTCGGGTTTGAATATGTCTAGACATGCTTGTTTATCAACTTGAATGCTTACTATATGACATAAGAAGGCTATATATGTGCTTTGGTTTTTCATTTTTCTAGTTTTTTGAATGTTATATGCCCATTTGAAGATTTTGGGTGGTTCTTGAAATTTTCATGTTTGAAACCAATACGACTTCTCTTCATGCTAGACTTCATAAGATCGACCGAGTTTATGGTTAGGGGCTAGATACATGATTTGTCTGGTTTGAACATGTCTAAACCTTGTTTATCAACTTGCAAGGCTTACTATATGACATAAGAAGACTATGTGCTTTTGTTTTTCATTCTTCTATTTTTTTATTTTATGCCCATTTGAATCTTGGTCAAATCCTATGTTTGACCTGGATTTAAACAAGTATAAAATATGAAAACGAAAAGGTAAGCCTGGATCCTTCTTAGTCACTCTAAAATGAAGCGACTTTTGGGATGTTCTTGAAATTTTCATGTTTGAAACCCAAAACCACTTCTCTTCATGATTGCTTCATAAGACAGAGTTTAAGGTTAGGAATAGATATATACATGATTTTCTAGTTTGAATATGTCTAGACCTTGTTAATCAACTTGAATGCTTACTCTATGACATAAGAATGCTATGTGCTTTGGTTTATCATTCTTTTGGTTTTTTCCTGAATTTTTATGCCCATTTGAATCTTGGTCAAATCCTAGGTTTCACAAAGATTTAAACAAGTTTAAAATATGAAAATTAAAAGGTAAGCATGGATCCTTCTTAGTCACTCTAAAATGAAGCTTTTGGGAGGTTTTTGAAATTTCCATGTTTGAAACCCAAAACCACTTCTCTTCATGCTTGACTTCATAAGACAGAGTTTAGAGTGTTAGGGGTAGATACATGATTTGTCTAGTTTGAATATGTCTAGACCTTGTTTATCAACTTGAATTCTTACTATATGACATAAGAAGGCTATGTGCTTTGGTTTTCCATTTTTCTGGTTTTTTTGAATTTTATGCCCATTTGAAGATTTTGGGAGGTTCTTGAAATTTTCATGTTTGAAACCAATACGACTTCTCTTCATGCTAGACTTCATAAGATCGACCGAGTTTATGGTTAGGGGGTAGATACATGATTTGTCTGGTTTGAACATGTCTAAACCTTGTTTATCAACTTGAAAGCTTACTATATGACATACGAAGACTATGTGCTTTTATTTTTCATTCTTCTATTTTTTTATTTTATGCCCATTTGAATCTTGGTCAAATCCTATGTTTGACCTGGATTTAAACAAGTATAAAATATGAAAACGAAAAGGTAAGCATGGATCCTTCTTAGTCACTCTAAAATGAAGCGGCTTTTGGGATGTTCTTGAAATTTTCATGTTTGAAACCCAAAACCACTTCTCTTCATGATTGACTTCATAAGACAGAGTTTAGGGTTAGGGGCAGATATATACATGATTTTCTAGTTTGAATATGTCTAGACCTTATTTATCAACTTGAATGCTTACTATATGACATAAGAATGCTATGTGCTTTGGTTTATCAATCTTTTGGTTTTTTCCTGAATTTTTATGCCCATTTGAATCTTGGTCAAATCCTAGGTTTCACAAAGATTTAAACAAGTTTAAAATCTGAAAATTAAAAGGTAAGCATGGATCCTTCTTAGTCACTCTAAAATGAAGCTTTTGGGAGGTTTTTGAAATTTCCATGTTTGAAACCCAAAACCACTTCTCTTCATGCTTAATTGACTTCATAAGACAGAGTTTAGAGTGTTAGGGGTAGATACATGATTTGTCTAGTTTGAATACGTCTAGACCTTGTTTGTCAACTTGAATTCTTACTATATGACATAAGAAGGCTATGTGCTTTGGTTTTTCATTTTTCTGATTTTTTTGAATTTTATGCCCATTTGAATCTTGGTCAAATACTAGCTAGGTTTGACCAAGATTTAAACAAGTTTAAAACATGAAAATGAAAAGGTAAGCCTCGATCCTTCTTAGTCACTCTAAAATGAAGCTTTTGGGAGGTTTTTGAAATTTGCATGTTTGAAACCCAAAACCACTTCTCTTCATGCCTTACTTCATAAGACGGAGTTTAGGGTCGTTAGGGAGTAGATACATGATTTGCCTGGTTTGAATATGTCTAGACCTTGTTTATCATCTTGAATGCTTACTATATGACAGAAGAAGACTATGTGCATTGGTATTTCATTTTTTTTTGAATTTTCATGCCCATTTCAATCTTGGTGAAATCCTAGGTTTGAGCAAGATTTAAACAAATTTAACACGTGAAAACGAATAAGCATGGATCCTTCTTAGTCACTCCAAAATGTACCAATTGATAGATGTGTTAACTTTGCTTCATGGAAAAATTAATGTCATGTAAATGAGTTAACTTGGATTTCCTACCGTTGAATCCATAGGAAACTTTGTTCTAATGCACTATAATAATCAACCGAGTTTTTACACCAACAGGTCTGTCACTTACGTGTGGTGCCCATGCGTGAGGTCCCACACTTCAGTGAGCACAAGTCAAGTGCAGTAGGTACGCAAACTCCAAGCCATCTTCTTTGTCAAGAGAAGACGCATCAGGATGCGTTTTGGAAGTCTGTGGGTCCTTCTGGATCCTTCGGTTGTCCCTCTCACAAAAAAAACAAATCTCTCTCATTCTCGGCCTCGCTCGACTCGCTCGCTCGCTCGCACCTCCTGCTCACTGACAAACCCTGCACAAAAGTCAACATCATCACCCGAAAAAGGGGAGACACCATAATGCTCTCCCTTCTTCTCTCCTTCCGAGTGATCCCTCTTCCTCCGAGTTTCACTCGACGGGCAAACACACATGTGCTGCATAGTAATAATAATAAAAAGGTAGAAAAATCAACCTACGAATCTATAATTAAATACGTTAAACTAGGGTTTTGCCCAGTACTACAGATCAAGTTCATAAAAAATCCAACTACGGGGTTCGAACAACCCCATTTCTAATCCAAGATTTTTTCGACCTCATCCAAATGGCCTCAAACTATAGGGTTAATTAGCATCTAGTGCAGTATGTGTGAACATGTATGCACTATGTGTGCTATAACTTGTATGTCTTTCAAATTTGAACCAAATTTGAAATATATGAAATGGGGCTTTTGGCTTAAACGTTTGAAACCCAAAACGACTTCTCTTCATGCTAGGCATCATAAGACCGAGTTTAGGGTTAGGGGGTAGATACAGGATTTGTCTGTTTTGAATATGTCTATACCTTGTTTATCTACTTGAATATGCTTACTATAGATATATATGACGTAAGAAGACTATGTGCTTTGGTTTTTTTTTTTTTATTTTTCCAGAATTTTTATGCCCATTTGAATCTTGGTCAAATCCTAGGCTTGACCAATATTTAAACAAGCTTAAAACATGAAAATGAAAAGGTAAGCTTGGATCCTTCTTTGTCACTCTAAGATGAAGTTTTTGGGAGGTTTTCAAAATTTCCATGTCTGAAACCCAAAAACACTTCTCTTCATGCTTGACTTCATAATTAAGACAAAGTTAATTAATCGTTAGGGGGTAGATACACGTTTTTTCTATTATGAATATGTCTAGACCAGCCATGTTCATCAAGTTGAATGCTTACTATATATGACATAAGAAGGCTATGTGCTTTGGTTTTTCAATTTTTTTATTTTTTTTAATTTTTATGCCCATTTGAGTCGTGGTGAAATCATAGGTTTGACCAAGATCTAAAGCAGTTTAAAACATGAAAATGAAAAGGTAAACCTCGATCCTTCTTAGTCACTCCAAAATGAAGCTTTGGGGGGGGGTTCTTGAAATTTCCATGTTTAATTTGAAACCCAAAACCATTTCTCTTCATGCTTGACTTCATAAGACAAAGCTAGTTTAGGGCTTTAGGGGGTAGATACATGATTTGTCTAGTTTGAATATGTCTATACCTTGTTTATCAACTTCAATTCTTACTATATGACATAAGAAGACTATATGTGCTTTGGTTTTTGATTTTTTGATTTTTTTGAATGTTTATGCCCATTTGAATCTTGGTCAAATCCTAGGTTTGACCAAGATTTAAACAAGTCTATAGCATGAAAATGAAAAGGTAAGCCTGGATCCTTCCTAGCTAGTCATTCTAAAATGAAGCTTTTGGGGGGTTCTTGAAATCTCAATGTTTGAAACCCAAAAACCACTTCTCTCTTCATGGTTGACTTCATAAGACATGCAGAGTTTAGGGTTAGGGGGTAGATACATGATTTGTCGGGTTTGAATATGTCTAGACATGCTTGTTTATCAACTTGAATGCTTACTATATGACATAAGAAGGCTATATATGTGCTTTGGTTTTTCATTTTTCTGGTTTTTTGAATGTTATATGCCCATTTGAAGATTTTGGGTGGTTCTTGAAATTTTCATGTTTGAAACCAATACGACTTCTCTTCATGCTAGACTTCATAAGATCGACCGAGTTTATGGTTAGGGGCTAGATACATGATTTGTCTGGTTTGAACATGTCTAAACCTTGTTTATCAACTTGCAAGCTTACTATATGACATAAGAAGACTATGTGCTTTTGTTTTTCATTCTTCTATTTTTTTTATTTTATGCCCATTTGAATCTTGGTTAAATCCTATGTTTGACCTGGATTTAAACAAGTATAAAATATGAAAACGAAAAGGTAAGCCTGGATCCTTCTTAGTCACTCTAAAATGAAGCGACTTTTGGGATGTTCTTGAAATTTTCATGTTTGAAACCCAAAACCACTTCTCTTCATGATTGCTTCATAAGACAGAGTTTAAGGTTAGGAATAGATATATACATGATTTTCTAGTTTGAATATGTCTAGACCTTGTTAATCAACTTGAATGCTTACTCTATGACATAAGAATGATATGTGCTTTGGTTTATCATTCTTTTGGTTTTTTCCTGAATTTTTATGCCCATTTGAATCTTGGTCAAATCCTAGGTTTCACAAAGATTTAAACAAGTTTAAAATCTGAAAATTAAAAGGTAAGCATGGATCCTTCTTAGTCACTCTAAAATGAAGCTTTTGGGAGGTTTTTGAAATTTCCATGTTTGAAACCCAAAACCACTTCTCTTCATGCTTGACTTCATAAGACAGAGTTTAGAGTGTTAGGGGTCGATACATGATTTGTCTAGTTTGAATATGTCTAGACCTTGTTTATCAACTTGAATTCTTACTATATGACATAAGAAGGCTATGTGCTTTGGTTTTCCATTTTTCTGGTTTTTTTGAATTTTATGCCCATTTGAAGATTTTGGGTGGTTCTTGAAATTTTCATGTTTTAAACCAATACGACTTCTCTTCATGCTAGACTTCATAAGATCGACCGAGTTTATGGTTAGGGGCTAGATACATGATTTGTCTGGTTTGAACATGTCTAAACCTTGTTTATCAACTTGAAAGCTTACTATATGACATACGAAGACTATGTGCTTTTGTTTTTCATTCTTCTATTTTTTTATTTTATGCCCATTTGAATCTTGGTCAAATCCTATGTTTGACCTGGATTTAAACAAGTATATAATATGAAAACGAAAAGGTAAGCCTGGATCCTTCTTAGTCACTCTAAAATGAAGCGACTTTTGGGATGTTCTTGAAATTTTCATGTTTGAAACCCAAACCACTTCTCTTCATGATTGACTTCATATATAAGACAGAGTTTAAGGTTAGGGACAGATATATACATGATTTTCTAGTTTGAATATGTCTAGACCTTGTTAATCAACTTGAATGCTTACTGTATGACATAAGAATGCTATGTGCTTTGGTTTATCATTCTTTTGGCTTTTTCCTGATTTTTTATGCCCATTTGAATCTTGGTCAAATCCTAGGTTTCACAAAGATTTAAACAAGTTTAAAATCTAAAAATTAAAAGGTAAGCATGGATCCTTCTTAGTCACTCTAAAATGAAGCTTTTGGGAGGTTTTTGAAATTTCCATGTTTGAAACCCAAAACCACTTTTCTTCATGCTTGACTTCATAAGACAGAGTTTAGGGTTAGGGGTAGATACATGATTTTTCTAGTTTGAATATGTCTAGACCTTGTTTATCAACTTGAATTCTTACTATATGACATAAGAAGGCTATGTGCTTTGGTTTTTCATTTTTCTGTTTTTTTTTGAATTTTATGCCCATTTGAATCTTGGTCAAATACTAGCTAGGTTTAAAACATGAAATTTAGCCCCCAAAAATTGTACATATATGGATTCACATTGAGATAATTCATGAAACTTTGGAAATGGCCATCTCGTGTCATGTTTCCCCACAAATGAGAATTGGATTAATTGGTGGCAGACAAGTAAACACACATTTATGTGCGACAACCCAAAATGCACATATTTTGCAAAGTTTTCATGCGTGCATGAAAAGTTGCAAATATATACATAAAATGGGCCATGATTCAAAAGTTTGACATGGTTCTTGTGTAGTAGTAGTACCAAAGCTCACACGTGGGAAGAAATTAAGATGGTCGAATTCCAACATGTTGCCACACTTTTTTGAAGGGCTCTTTTCTAAAACATTGGTATGGCATGTCTGCTATTTTCCCTAGCTATATAGAAAAATGATGAACAATCCATGATTTCCGATTGCCGTTTTTGAACCACCTTTGGCTTGATTTCAAATTTAGGTCAAAATCATGGGGGGGGGGTAGGGGACAAGAGTGTGTTTCTTTGGCTTGATTTGCAAGTTTTTTGGGGTCCCACAAATTTAGGGTAGCATCACGCCCACCCCATCCCTTCACGCGCGGAAAAAGTGTTAGGCGAGTAGTAAAATGGCATGACCAACAAGTTTCAAGTAAAATTTCGAATATATAACCAAAATGTACCAAGTGTTAGATGAGTTAACTTGGCTTCATGGAAAAAATAATGTCATGTAAATAAGTTGGCTTTCCTACCCTTGAATCCATACGAAACTTTGTACGGAGTTCTAATACAGTATAATGATCACCCGAATTATTACACCAACATGTCTGTCACTTACGTGTGGTTCCCATGCGTGAGGTCCCACACTTCAGTGAGCACAAGTCACGGACAATTTTTTGCAAATGTTGCAAAGGATAAAAGGTGGAAGCGGCATCACACGGAAGGAGAAGAGGAAGGGAGAGCAGTCACGGCCTCGAAATGCTTCAACCTATCCGGGAAGTGATGTTGACTGGCACGCAAGGTTTTTCAGTGCTGCAAACCTGCAGTGCGGCGATTTTGACAGAAATAACCCTTTTGGCAAAGAAAATTACGGACTGACCCTCTGAGCAATCTATTTCACTGGACTAACCTTTTTGTGTGGCTTTCTGTGTTTTTCTTCGCCAAAAGGATTACTTTTGTCAAAATCGCCCCCCTGCAGTGCAGGCTACGCGCCCGTCTAATATTCTTTTTTTTTCAATGACAAAAGGGGGGGAGAGAGAGAGAGTCTTGACGACGTGTCTTCACTTGACAAAGAAGATTGTTGGAAGTTTGCCTACCTACCGCATATGATTTGTGCTCACGAAGTTGAAGTCCGCGTGGTTGCTGGTGTACCATGGCCGACGATTTTGGTCCCTCCGTGGTGCATGTCAAAACTTTTTTTTCTCGTTTTTGAGGCCACCTAGCCCGACGAAAGCGGCCAAAACGTGGCGTATGGTGGCCCGGGACGTGGTGCATCTCGAAATCTCGGGTTCGCCGGCCGAGTCAACGCAAATCCGCACCGCCGAGGGATGTAGGGCCCAGATGGCAGCCTCTCTGGCATTGTTTTTTTCTAGATCGCGCCATCTCGTTCAACGTTCTCCGATCGAGCCGTTTACGATGCAGGATCATGGGTCCCGCATGTCATCCTCTATGAACCAAAATTCTTTCTATTCTTGGATTTTTTTGACCCCCTGATTTCTGGCTACTTCCTTTTTCTTTTGATCCCTTGCCGCCTTGGAAACGTTGAGACCGCTGCTGCTAAATGGGACCCGCATGTCATCCTCTATGTGCAATCAACTTTCTTTTCTTGGAGTTTTTTTGGCACCTCAAATTTGGTCACTTGCCTTTTTCTTTCGATCCCCCGCCTCTCAAACGGTGATACCGCTGCTGCTAAATGGGACCCGCATGTCATCCTCTATGTACTATAAAACTTTCTTTTCTTGAATTATTTTTGGCACCTCATATTTGGTCACTTACCTTTTTCTTTCGATCCCCTGCCGCCTCTCAAACGGTGATACCGCTGCTGCTAAATGGGACCCGCATGTCATCCTCTATGTACTATAAAACTTTCTTTTCTTGGATTTTTTGGCACCTCATATTTCGTCACTTGACTTTTTCTTTCGATCACCTGCTGCCTCTCAAACGGTGATACCGCTGCTGCTAAATGGGACCCGCATGTCATCCTCTATGTACTATAAAACTTTCTTTTCTTGGATTTTTTTGGCACCTCATATTTGGTCACTTGACTTTTTCTTTCGATCACCTGCTGCCTCTCAAACGGTGATACCGCTGCTGCTAAATGGGACCCGCATGTCATCCTCTATGTACTATAAAACTTTCTTTTCTTGGATTTTTTTGGCACCTCATATTTGGTCACTTGACTTTTTCTTTCGATCCTGCTGCCTCTCAAACAGTGATACCGCTGCTGCTAAATGGGACCCGCATGTCATCCTCTATGTACTATAAAACTTTCTTTTCTTGAATTATTTTTGGCTCCTGATATTTGGTCACTTGCCTTTTTCTTTCGATCTCATGCCACGTTTGAAACGTTGAGGAACCTGCAGGCTCATGGGACCCGCATGTCATCCTCTATGTACTATAAAAGTTCATTTTCTTGGTTTTTTTTCACCATCTGATTTTTGGCAATTTCTTTTTTCTTTTGATCCCCTGCCGCCTCTCAAACGTGATACCGCTGCTGCTAAATGGGACCCGCATGTCATCCTCTATGTACTATAAAACTTTCTTTTCTTGAATTATTTTTGGCTCCTCATATTTGGTCACTTGCCTTTTTCTTTCGATCTCATGCCAAGTTTGAAACGTTGAGGAACCTGCTGGCTCATGGGACCCGCATGTCATCCTCTATGTACTATAAAAGTTTATTTTCTTTATTTTTTTCACCCTCTGATTTTTGGCTATTTCCTTTTTCTTTTGATCCCCTGCCGCCTTGGAAACGTATGGTAAGCTGCTGACTCATGGGACCGGCATGTCATCCTCTATGTACTATAAAACTTTCTTTTTTTGGATTATTTTTGGCACCTCATATTTGGTCACTTGACTTTTTCTTTCGATCCCCTGCCGCCTCTCAAACGGTGAGACCGCTGCAGCTAAATGGGACCCGCATGTCATCCTCTATGAGCAATCAACTTTCTTTTCTTGGAGTTTTTTTGGCACCTCATATTTGGTCACTTGCCTTTTTCTTTCGATCTCATGCCACGTTTGAAACGTTGAGTAAGCTGTTGGTTCAAGGGACCCGCATGTCATCCTCTATGTCCATCAAGTTTCTTTTCTTGGATTTTTTTTCACCCCCTAATTACTAGCTACTTTCTTTTTCTTTTGATCTCAAGCCGCATTACAAACATTGAGACCGCTGCTGCAAAATGGGACCCACATGTCATCCTCTATGTACAATAAATCTTGGATTATTTTTGGCTCCTGATATTTGGTCACTTGCCTTTTTCTTTCGATCTCATGCCGCCTTTGAAACGTTGAGTAAGCTGCTGGCTCATGGGTCCCGCATGTCATCCTCTACGAACAATAAAAGTTTCCTTTATTGGAGTTATTTTTGACCCCTAATTTCTGGCTATTTGCCTTTTTCTTTTGATCCCCTGCCCCCGTTGAAACGATGAGGACGCTGTTGGCAGGTCGGTCCCACATGTCATCCTCTATGAACAATAAAAGTTTCCTTTGGTGGATTTATTTTTGACCCCTAAATAATTTCTGGCTATTTCCTTTATTTTTCTTTTGATCCCCTGCCGCCTTGGAAACGTTTGAGAATGCTGCTGCCTCATGGGTCCCGCATGTCATCCTCTCAGAATGATAAATGTTTTCTTTTCTTGGATTTTGTTACCAACTGACTTTTGGTTTTTTATTTTATTTTCGATCCCCTGCCGCCTTTGAAACGTTGACGACGCTGCTGGCTCATGGGTCCCCGATGTCAGCCTCCCCGTACAAGAAACATGTGATATCTTGATTATTTCGCTCTGAGCTATTGCAAACGGATAAATTAAATCTTTATTTTTACATAAACAAACTTATATGTTGAGTGTCCTTGTTTTTTGTTTTTGCGAAGCATAGGACTTTCCTGTTTTTTTAGAAAAATCCGAACTTTCCTGTTTTGGAGTGGGCTGAAATTGTACGAGACAAAAGGCCCAGCAGGATAGTTCGAAGGCCCAGATGTCCAGATACAGCCCAATTGAAATCTTTCTTTTCTTGGATTTTTTTCACCCCCTGATTTCTGGCTACTTCATTTTTCTTTTGGTCCTGTGCCGCCTTGGAAACGTTGAGACCGCTGCTGCAAAATGGGACCCACATGTCATCCTCTATGTAACATAAAGTTTCTTTTCTTGGATTATTTTTGGCTCTTGATATTTGGTCACTTTCCTTTTTCTTTCGATCTCATGCCACGTTTGAAACGTTGAGGAACCTGCTGGCTCATGGGACCCGCATGTCATCCTCTATGTACAATAAAGTTTCTTTTCTTGGATTATTTTTGGCTCTTGATATTTGGTCACTTTCCTTTTTCTTTCGATCTCATGCCACGTTTGAAACGTTGAGGAACCTGCTGGCTCATGGGACCCGCATGTCATCCTCTATGTACAATAAAAGTTTCTTTTCTTGGATTTTTTTCACCATCTGATTTTTGGCTATTTCCTTTTTCTTTTGATCCCCTGCCGGCCTGCCGCCTTTGAAACGCTGAGTAAGCTGCAGGCTCATAGGTCCGACATGTCAGCCTGTATGAACGATAAAGCTTTCCTTTCTTGGAGTTTTTTTTACCCCCTAATTTCTGGCTATTTTCTTTTTCTTTTGATCTCAAGCCGCATTTGAAACGTTGAGACCGCTGCTGCTAAATGGGACCCGCATGTCATCCTCTATGTACAATAAAGTTTCTTTTTTTCTTGGATTATCTTTAGCTCCTGATATTTTGTCACTTGCGTTTTTCTTTCGATCTCATGCCGCCTTTGAAACGTTGAGTAAGCTGCTGAATCATGGGTCCCGCATGTCATCCTCTACGAACAATAAAAGTTTCCTTTTTTGGAGTTATTTTTGACCCCTAATGTCTGGCTATTTGCCTTTTTCTTTTGATCTCCTGCCCCCTTTGAAACGATGAGGATGCTGTTGGCACGTCGGTCCCACATGTCATCCTCTATGAACAATAAAAGTTTCCTTTGATGGATTTATTTTGAACCCCTAATTAATTTCTGGATATTTCCTTTTTTTCTTTTGATCCCCTGCCGCCTTGGAATCGTTGAGGATGCTGCTGCCTCATGGGTCCCGCATGTCATCCTCTCAGAACGGTAAATGTTTCTTTTCTTGGATTTTGTTTACCAAATGATTTTTGGCTTATTTTATCTTTCGATCTCGTGCCGCCATTAAAACGTTGAGGACGCTGCTGGCTCAGAGGTCCCACATGTCAGCCTCTATGAACAATAAACCTTTCCTTTGTTTGATTTATTATTGACCCATAATTTCTGGCTATTTGCCTTTTTCTTTCGATCTCATGCCGCCTCTGAAACGTTGAGACGCTGCTGGCTCATGGGTCCCACATGTCAGCCTCTATGAACAGTCAAAGTTTCCTTTGTTTGATTTTTTTTACCCTAATTACTGGCTATTTGCCTTTTTTTTATCCCCTGCCGCCTTTGAAACTAAGAGGACGCTGCTGGCCCATGGGTCCCACATCTCAGCCTCTCTGAACGATAAACCTTTCCTTTCTTTTTTTTCGATCCCGTGCCGCCTTGGAAACGGTGAGACGGCTCCTGCAAAACGGGACCCATATGTCATCCTCTATGTACAATAAATTTCTTTCCTTGGATTATTTTTGGCACCTGATATATGGTCACTTGCCTTTTTTTCGATCCCCTGCCGCCTTTGAAACGTTGAGGACGCTGCTCGCTCGTGGGTCCCATATGTCAGCCTCTAGGAACAATAAACATTTCGTTTCTTGGATTTATTTTTGACCGCTGATTTCTGGCAACTTTGCTTTTTCTTTCGATCCCCTGCCGCCTTTGTTAAAGTTGAGGACGCTGCTGCAAAATGCGTCCCACATGTCAGCTTCTCTGTACGATAATTGTTTCCTCTCTTTGATTTTTTTTCCACTGCTGGCCAATGGGTCCCCGATGTCAGCCTCTATGTACAAGAAATATGTGAATTCTCGATATATTTTAAGCCGAGATATGTAGGATGCTTTTTTTTCGATCCCTTCTGTTTGTTTTTACCTTCAAATGTTGAGGGACGCTACTGGCAAATGGGTCCTGCTCTAGCATTCTCAACTGAAGGAAAAACTGAAATATTGCCTATTCATTTGTTTTTCGTACTCCATGCATCTAATCCATACTAATTGTTGATCCGGGTTTTAGTTCAACTTAATTAGATCAAATTTGATCTACGAGGGAGTATGTAATATATTTTGGGTTCACAACACTGCACTTGTTAACAACAATCTGATGAAGAGGTTTGTCATTTTTTTTAAACTACAAATACACTCTAAGATCTTGCACACTAATAGAATAAATCTTGGAACTTTATATAATTAATGACAATTTTGAAATCGACTATATGAATATATCAAAATATAGAGCCCATGTAGATGCGCATACTGGCTATGCGCATTTAAAAAGAATCATAATCATAATTGATACGAAATAAAAATAACTTTATATGTAGAATCTCGGTTTCTAGAGGGCCAATCATAGGATATCCGTGTTTAAATTAGGAAGGGCCCCAATGGCATGAGTCGGAGGCCCATTAAGTGTTTTTGGAATGTTATCAGCGAAGTAAGCAGGCTGACAGCAATCACCATGTACATGGCCGGCGGCAGCCCAAAAGTACAAACAATTGGCCCATGCAGGGAAGGTAGTACTTTTTTTTATTGGGAAGGTTGTCTGGCTAACCCAAAAAAAAAGTGGTGCTACATGGGGTAATACTTGAACCCGGAATGAGATCGAGTGCCTTGATGAAGGCGAGGCACACATAAATAGTACTCCGTACCATGCCTTGCCCCTCCCTTTCAACCGTTGGATAAAAAATAATTAGACAGATGACTATTAACTAGTAACTGCTACAGTACCAACCAATGTACAGGACATGTGCTACAGTACGTCGTCCACAGTGCATGTGCTTTAGAACCATGAACAGTACATATGCTACATGCTACAGTACTTTGATCTTAGCTATCTATTTTCAATCCAACGGCCAAATCTACAAGTCACCGTACTGTTCATCTGTGCCTTGCTTATGTCAAGGCACTGGATCCTGGACACTTGAACCCATGATCGTTGCTGAGGGTTGCCTATTTGCGCATAATATGTTTTGTCAGCGGTCACTTCACTAGTTTGTGCAAAACATATCCAGCGCAGGATTCAAAAAAACATCACGTTTTTTTCTTTACGTAAACAACAAAACATCTCATGTTCATCACAATCCAGCCAACATAAGCACATAATAATTAATAGTACAACTAGAGAGCTGTACACATAAATAAGGTTTGTCAAGCTTCATGCACTAGCCAACGCAACCAAAAGTCCGAACTAATGGAAAGGGCTAGGCAATCCAATTATACATTTCAACATCCCCCCTCACATGTGACCACAATCCAGTAATGGTACCATCATGTTCACCACAATGCATCATTAAAGAGAGCAGTATACTATTATAGACCAGCTCTCTCTAAAGAACATTTGTAAGACAACTTAATACAGCTGTGATTGATATTGTTGCCCCAGCGATGGGTGATAACCTGAACACCATATAACCTTCTCACAGCAATTGTAACCAAATATGAGCACCTGCAATGATTTGGTGTCAAGCTTCTTGAAGGTCAGGAGGTATCCTACCTTCAAGTCATGTGCTTTGACAAACTCTGGCCATCCTTTGTCCATTAAAACATTGCCATCTTGTTGCTTCAGGTCCACAATCCAGGTGCATGCAGTGGACATCTTCAGGTTGATGGACTCTGGACACCCACCGTAAAACCAGGGTAGAACACGACTGGGGATGGAAATCACCTCTAACTCCGATGTACATAGTACCTTGCAGAAGCTGTCAGGGGTATTCTCCTCATCGATGCGCCCAAACACCTTGCACACTGGGGCTGGCTCTACAGATGTCTCCTTCCATGATAAGCTCTCTCCAAGCTTGAGCTTCTTGTTTGAACACTGCAAAAAAGAGGCCTCAATTAGATAATGCCTCTAGCTTCTGACCGTAATTCCAAGCAAATGCATAATCAAAGGCACCTAGCAAACTCAGCGGATCATTGTTCTTATCAAACACACAGTCTGAACAATAAGCTTCTGAATCTAGCTAGGCTGATATGTACAACCTTGTATCATCAAATTATTCAGCATAGTGTATCATTGTATCGCAGAAGCCAAATCGATATAAATAGTAGCTATGAGAATAGAAATCAAGCTAGCATGAGCCATGCATGCTTGCTGGCTATGTCTAGCATCAGAATAATGCATCTGCAGTTCATCATCCGCCAGTACAGATTGACCAAGCAAACAAAAAAAAATCAGCGTCGGCCTAAAGAGTCCACAAGCCAGACATGCATGCTCGGTGTCCTCATATGTGATCATCGGCCGTGGATTGACCAATAGCATATTTGAACGATTATTACTGCACACATTAGATCCAGTCCCAACATAGCTAGCATGGGTGCATGTGTAACCCGAGTCTTTACCAGAGGATTAATATATACACTGGCTGAGAGAAGTACTGTATATCAAACAATGCTAAGCAACCGGCAATACAGCTTAGATATAATAAAGATGTGACCGGCAACGCTAGTGATTCGGGGGAAACATACCGCCATTGCAGCCATGGACCGAGAGAATCGGGGATGCCGCGCCGCCTTAGTGGAGTTTTTAGATGCGACGTCGCCGCATCCGTAGAGGACGGAGTCCAAGCCGCGTAGTCCGAGCGGTGGTGGACGCCGGTGGTGTAGAGAGAGGACTCAGGGGAGATGGACGGCGAGGGATCTGGGGAGATCTGAAGTTCTGAACATGAGGGGGCTGTGAGAAACTGAGAATGATACATCAGCAATCAGCAAGGGAATAAATGCGCGTGTCCCCCGGTCAAAAAAAATGCGCGTGTCTAGGAGGAACGAAGCCAGGTACGCAGGAATCCACACACAAAACTTCACCCGGCGGGTCACTGGGCTTTATCAGTATCTGGTGGGGTCCGGACCTACAGACCAGTGAGACATGTCGTGTGGGTTATGATCCGTTCAGTGTGCACACAGAAATTGCATTCAGAGCTCAGGGCTTCAGGCTACGTTGTACTATACAGTAATATATCCATTTCTTTTGGTAAAATGAAAACGATACTCCATCTGATCCTCATTACATGATGATAAAATGGATGTCTCTACAACTAATATGTGTCTAGATACATCTATATGAGAGCGTCTGTGTTTGTACTGTGTATCTAAAAAAAATATGGATCGGAGGGAGCATTAAGAGGTGTCCAAAAAAAACTGCAAACAAACATGGATGTAAGCAGTTGAGTATTAAACCAGTGCGTGAAATACCTTTATATCTCGACCATGTAACAATGAATATGAGAAGTTTTTGGGGTTTGACCATCTGCACTTGTGTTTGCTACAATCAGATCAAAAAATGAGTAAAATAAAATAAAACAAGTCTAACATATACTATATTAGCTAATTAACAAAGTCTCATCACAGTGTATCTGATCCCCAGTTCAGCTTAATACAAAAACCAAGTTCAGCTTGAACATCAGCAGGGGAGTAACCCAGGTCCAAAAGCAGCATCTAGTTAATTCAATAAAATATTGAGGTTATTCTGATCCCCTCTTCCTAAAAACACTGCAGATCATGCATGCAACTAAGGGTGATCAGCACAAAATATTATCCTCTGGGTGGAGGTGTTACTGTCGTAGATCAACACATTCATCAAGGAAGTGTCTTTCACCTCGAAGACGAGAAGGTCATCAAGCTGCAGTTCATGCGCCTCTGCAAACCCGAACCAACCATCCTTCAAGACCAGTTCACCCTGGTACTCATCGATGTGCACATACCAGGCGCAGCCTACGCTGGTCTTGAGCTTGATAGGCCTGGGAAGAATCCCTTTCAGACATTGCTTGAATTCTCTGGGGATGACCAACATATACATGTCATCGTTGCCGTCCAGTTGCACATAGAAGCGCGAGGGCTGAGGAGGGTCCGCCGAGTGACCAACCCGTTTAGGGCGGCCTTTCCCTCGCCCTTTTAATATACAACGTTGAATTGCTGCATCACGCCTGCCCGTCACCTTTGGCTTTTTGGCTAGTGAATTTCTTTGAATTCTGAACTCGGGGCGGTGCAGAGGACATGTACAATCGACAGTCCTAAGACGTAGTTGCTCATTGACGTTGGAGCGAGTTTGCTTCTGCATCTAGTTAAGCACGGTATATATCAATCAACAGCATATAAATCAGAACGTAGCATACATGGAGAAAATGCATCTAGCTATCTCTTTAATTAGTTTGCACAAAATCTAGCAGCAGCAAGACAATTTGATTTTACAGGTACTGAGCAAGCTTTCAGACTTTCTGAAACAGGTAACATGGAGCATATATTTGTATGTTCAGACTGCGAAACCCTGCTCTGTGATGGATAATATTACTAAACATCTTTTTTTGCCAGAACTAGTACTTAACATCTACTGTTTCCCGTCATTAAAAAAAATTTGCAGAAGAATACTACGGTTTCCCGTCATTAAATTTTAAAGAAAAAAGAACTTGTTTAAGATCCCAACTATCATTGACTACTTACACCTGCATCCTAGTGAGTTCAGGACAACTTACAGCATCTTTTGGTGGTGCCGCCACCGGAGAAGACCGTGCCGCGGGGGTTGGGGTCGGCGCAGCCGGAGAAGCTGGTGCCGCCGCCAGGGAAATCAGTGCCGAGCCAGATGGTGCTTCCAGCGGAGAAGAAAGTACCGCGAGAGATGGAACCGACGCTGCCAAAGGGTAAGAAACGGATGTACTCGTAGATCCTTCTCTAGTCACGATCTGGATAGAAGAGACTGGACGTCCATCAAGCTGCTGGAGGATGCGGTGGATCAAATCGGCTGAGTTCAGGAAATATCGGTGATGTTCATCTGTGTCGGCGAAGCAGCTGCCGGTGGAAGGAGGAGGCGAGCCGTTCATGGCAGTCATTAGTGTAAAAGAGGTGAAGTGGGTGGGAGTATGGGTGGGAGAGAGAGGGTTCGGGACTGAAGTAATTGTAGTCTGCTCTCTCTTTTTTACAAGCATGCGTCCTCAGGCTGATATTTTTTTTAGATACGTACTCAGGCTGCTTTGTCAAACCAGGGCCTCAATGAAGCTAATAGCACGCTATAGCATATCTAGAGGGTCCACGCTTAGTAATTTTGCTCGCTGTGGCGCTATTTGCGAAACAGCATGCTATATCGCCCTAAAACTTCATAGCGTTAGCGCGCTATTTTTTTCAGGCAAGTTGCTTTCACTTTTTCGTGGTGATGAACTAATCTGTTGGTTCCACTTCTAAATCAGAAAATAATATCGCTAATGCTAATATTTTTTAATAAATAATTTATACTATGTTGTTGCCTTGTGAAATGTTGATGTTAGCCTTCTAATATACTTGAGATCTATTTCTATATGTGGTTATGTATGTATGATTCAGTCACTTTTGGACTATATATATCTATTCGTTCTAGTAAAATTATTTATTTTTAGGCTATATTTAGTATTATTTTGAAAATGCTATTTAAAATATACCACACTATTACCACGATATAGCGTCCATATCGTTTGAAGGTGGCTGCCGCTAATTCATTTAGCACGCTATTTTAAACCTTGGTTAAGACGCGTTTGGCGGCCTGCATCCAGGCTGGTGGGGAAATACCGTACCCAAGTGCTTAAAAGATTGCATCTTTTAGCTGGAAAACATTAGGGCATGTCCAACACAGGCGCTACTGCAAGGGCGCTAGGAATTATTTCCTCGTCGTTTGGCGGTTGGAGAGGCTAATCCCAGCGGTAGTCCTAGCGTCGACGCAAAAGAAAGCAGGGGCGTGAAACTCTTTTCACCTGTCCTAGCTAAAGCACCGGAACCAACAGGAAGTCAGTCTGTCATCAGCAATTAGCGCTGCAAGGAGAGTACCTGGAGGATTTTACAATCTTTTGACATTCATTTGTTCTCTATTAGCGCCATATAGTATATAGCATTGTAATGCCCTTATACTCCTCTCAACATTAAAAAAAGGTGTGCATATACTAATAACAGTTGCTGAAATGAAACTAAAAATAAACAGACATGCACGGTTTACGAAGGATGGAAATACAGAGTTCATCACCATCCGTTTTAAATTATAAGATTAGATTACTTCAATGTGGGTTTACATACGCACTAAAATGAGTAAACAGACACACTGAAATGGGTCCAGGTATATAAGATTCAGAAAAAAGGAAGAGCATCTTAAGATACAGAACAGGTTACTAAATTGTTCAAACATATCGTACAAAAAAGATTATTTGCTCCAGAAAGATTCATGGCTCAGTTTAGGGTTGCATCAACATGCGGATATTTTTCAGACTAGGCTTAAACCACATTGTCGCCTGTCGGGGAAATCCCCAACCATCTTCTGGAAGGGTGATAACTCCCATGAGCTCATTTTCCCCTTGCTGCAGGTTACAACGACAAATACAACTAAATGCTGGTTCCCGAAATGCATAGTACGCGATGTACACACAATTTGACCTCATGAATGGAGTCAATGTTCCATCAGGAGCATTGCCATCATTTATCTTCAGGTTCAATGGATAATTCAGTCCAATGAACAGAGAGTGTGTGCCAAGGCTGTCAACTCGACTCCAATTGGGTCCAATCAGGGATAGATCTTTCTCAAAAACATGTATGACAGGGGCAGGACACTCCCGCAGGATAAGGCCATTACCATGATGCAGAACTTCTGCAGGCTCAAGGTGATCATTGCTACGTATATACCGATCTTCATGGATGATCATCAAGCGCTTGCCATCGGCTGATCGAGCTAAAAACCATCTGCCAGATGGTTCCTTCATCGGTGATGGGATCACGAATGGCGGGGCAAGGTGTGCATCTGCATTGTAAACGGAGACAACAAAAAATAGTGTTTGAATGGCTCGGGAAGACAATAATACCAGTAGCTGCAACTTCACATTTGTAGGATCAAATGGAGGATGCAGTCATTATACTTGTATAAAATCTCGAAGAAATAAAATTGTTCCCATTTGAGATGTATGTTAATTACACTCATATTCATTGATGGTAGATACATGTCTCAACCTTATCTGATCCATGATTGTAATGCTTTGAGTACATCGAATATTGAAATAAATTGAAAGTTTGCATGCATCAATTGATGAAGAGGCCAGGGCTAAGCTCCTTATTCATATTCTGACAAGAGCATGCAGTAACTAATTCAGGAATGCATTCATATACTGCAATAATCTGGTTTGGGTTGACAGATTAGTGCACAGCATATACTACTGTAATTCGTTTGTAGCAATGGTTCAGTCAGGTTAGGATAATTTAATGGTGCACAGTCATTTGAAAGGTGAAAAAAAGTCTTAGTGAGCAATTAGTTATTTCAGTTACAATATATCATGAATGGGCTTGATATTAAAATTTATTGCGAAGTATATCATATGGATTGAAGAATTACCAGCCTGTGATTGATCCCAGCAATATGTGGTGCCGGTCCACCCATCCACCGCAACAATAAAGCCGTTGTGCTCGATGGCATCACTGTAATCTACACCCCAACTAGCAAGAGAGAATAACCTCCACTCCTGGCTACCATTAGCCAGGTAAGCGAGTCCAGAATTGAATAGAGCGATGAGCTTGTAATCTGAGTAATGTCCAGCTTTTGTGGGCACTTCGCAAATTACAATCTTCAACAAAAACATGGCACGCCCATACGTCATGTACCTTTCAGGAGGCAAGTCGGGGAAGCCAATCCATTCCTCCCGAAAAATGTTGCAAGTTTCCGACGATGGTAGGGAGATTTCTTGGTGCGTGTAGATGTTCGCGAGGAACCAGTTCCCACCACTGTCCACGCCGGCGATCCAGTCGCCATTCATGCCAACCCAGAATCTATTGTCCATGAACGGCAGGATGGCTGTGCGCCGAGGATGGTCGAGGGGCACAACGTGGTACACCGTGTGGTGCGCACTACTATCATCATAGTGCCAATGGGCAGAATCGGGCATCAGCAAGCAGGGTCCATCCCAATGGTGTAGATTCATGTTGTCGGCGACATGGCGGCACAGCGTTTTGGAGCATGCGGCCAGCCGGACGTCGACTGTAACGTCCAGACTCTGGGCAATGAGATTGAACAGCTCGGCGGGGAGCTTCCCCCAGTCGCCATCCAGCTGGTCGTCGTTCGATGCCGCCATGGAGACGAGATGGATTTAAAAGGGCGGATGCAAGTATGTGTGATTGGAGTTTTGTAGGAGAGTCGAGCGGGAAGGAGGAGTGCTGCGGTTCTGCGGAGGGGTGAGGAGAGAAAGCTATGCAAATGGGAGATCTAGAGGATGAAAAAACTTCTAGCAGCGGTTGGCGAGTGGAGAACGATGATGGAAGTGGAGAGCCAAGGATGGAAACGATGGACATGAAGAGTAGGAGTGGATATGACTTTTTTTATTCTTCAGCAGCTGCATCGAGGCGCCGAGTAAAACTTCGGCTAGGATAGCACGCCACTACGTCCTGGTGCAGTTACTGTCCCGTCAAATCAGTTTGACCACAGAAATGGTTTCTTTATTACAGTATAACTTAATTTTTTCGAACAATATATACTAGTACTCCATTTAATATAATCACTCCGATTCATATTACTTGTCAAATGATATGGATGAATCTAGAACTAAAATGTGTCTAGATATATCTATATTATAGTCAACTAATATGAATCCGAGTTTGTTTGGTTCAAAGGATTTCTAAAGGTATCTTGTACGGAGTAGGATTTTTACACATAGGGATTTTTCCTATAGAGCTTGCTTGATTCAAAGGATTGAGAACCCTCCAAAATACCTATGGATTGCTTTCTCTACAATCCTATCTCTCGGTAATATTGCTATGTGTCTATAACAACTATGAAATGAACTCAATCTCAATAGAAATTTCCTTTGTCTTTCCTAATCAAACAACTAGTTATTTTATGTCTTCGTTTACAAATTAAGATAATTTTTAGGTTATAGGTAATCGTCGAGCTTATGTGATCATCTTTTATGATCAAACTTACTTGATCAGCCGCGGAGGCGCAAAGGAGCAGTGGTGTGCATTAATACGGCCGCATGGGGAAGGCACAGCTAGCGACGATGAGACGTATCGCCAGCATTGGCCTAGGGAACCGTCGCCACCATTAATAAAAGCTATCCCTTTGGGCACCATGTCTCCCACTACTCGTGTCACGCGCGCATGTGGGTTACGGATGGATGGGCTGGGGAAGCCGGACAGAAAACATGACAACCAGGGGGAAAATGAATAAAAATAATACAAAGTCGAAAATATTTCGAAAAATAAACTTTGTACTTCGTAAGAAACTCCATGCGTTTAGCAAATGCGAAGGCAATATGTAGAAACACGTCTAGACCACGTCTAGAACCACTTCCCAAAGCTTAAGGATTATATTGATTTTTAGAAAGTCAAACTATGTTAAGTTTGACTAAGTTTTTACCAAAAGCATTAATATGCAAGATACAAAATCAATATTATTAGATAGAAAATAAATTATATTTTCATATGGTGTCTACAAAATATTATATGTGCTGATAGATTCTTCTAAGAGTTTGGTCGAACTTTACTTGGTTTGACTTTTCAAGAAAAATATACAAAGCTTTAAGCATTGGAACGGAGGTATTTTTCGAAGCACCTACTTGTCTTTAGAAGACAAAAGAAAACATGGAGTAAGGTTGTTTTTTGTGCAAAAGTTTACGTCAAAATCTGGTTATTTGTGTAAAAAGAATCTCAAATTGTGTTATGTGCAAAAACTGCACCAAGAAGTGGTGGTATGTGCAATTTCCTCCATCACACAAAAGGCAAGCCATTGATACATATATAATTGTGAATAATTACAAAAGTAGTAGGCAGCTAATAAGCGCACATGATTAAACTGCTATGCGAGATCTTCAGCCACCAGAAGTCGTTCCCGCGCCTCTCTAGCATTGAAAATCACGCGTTCTGCGACTTCCATCAAAGAGACAAGCTGAGCTTTGATCCGTTCTCCCAGATGAATGGCCTCGTCACAACTCCTACGAGCACAGGCCGTGATCTCATCCACTTCTAGGAAAGACACCGCCTGCCTGTACCGAAATATCTTGATCCCTAACTCTCTGTTCTCCTCCCGCATGCTGGCAAGATCCAACTTCATCCTCCGACAAGATAAGCAAGGGGAGTGATCCTGCCAAAGGTAACAACAAACATATCGAGCGTTACCGGCAAACGAAGGGCACAAATTGGCTGATTAACGAATATGGTCACTAACATGTAGGACAGACTTAAGTGGTGTCTACATGTCAGTGACTCGAAGTACCCAAAAACCAGCAACCCAAAGTCAGCTAGTAATATTAACCTCCGTCTTCAGCTCCTTCATCCTCTTGAACGGCGGGGAAGCTGGCAACTTATCTTCTTCTACGACCTCTCGCTGGAACCTGACGTCGAAGGATGAGAGATCCTGCGAACGGATGTGCTGCGCCTGCGCGTGCGATTCCCCAGGGCGCTTCTGGCGTAACTCGGAGTTCTCCGCGCCGAGATGCGGAAGTTCCGCTCCCGGGGCCTTGTTGACCCTAAGCCGAGATAGCTCCTGTGTAAGCCGACGAAAAATGTTCAAAATGTTACAGATCAGGCATATCATTACCAGTGCAAACGAGGTAAGTGAATCTCCGGGATCTCGCCCAAAGACCGCGGTTGGTCCAATGCCACCACATCTTCTCCGAGATTGACTAACTCCTTTACATCATCTTCTCCGACATTGACTATCTCCTTTACATCATCTTCTGCTCCGAGCTTGACCATCTCCTTTACATCATCTTCTCCTGCGAGCTTGATCATCTGCCTCACATCATCTTCTCCGGCGATATCGACCCTCTCCTGCGGAAGATAACAGATATAAGTCCGAGTATTACCAGCAAAACGAAGGTAATTAAAAGAGGCGTAGTAACCCTTGTGTCCTGGCTAATCAACGGCGGGGACGCTGAGCCCGCATCGTCTCCTCCGAGATCTCCCTTCGCAGGCAGGATTGTTAGAGACAGTGTACTTCTGGTAGTAGTATTTATGCGTGGGGCGCCAGGGGGTCGAGAAGCTAGGACTGCATCTTCTCCTCCGAGCTCTTCCTTGGTAGACATGACAAATGAAACGAGGTGTGGGGGGCGTAAAAGGTATAAAATGGCGGACGGCCGCCCCGCCTCGGCCCTCCAAGGCTTAATTTTTTTGCCTTACTAAACTAAAAACCCTATTTTGCGTCTCACACGGACTGCCCTCAGAGGGCTGCAGGGTCCCATATGCGTGCAGGTCCCACACTTTAGTGAGCACAAATCATATGCGGTAGGTAGGCAAACTTCCAACAATCTTCTTTGTCAAGTGAAGACACGTCGTCAAGACTCTCTCTCTCTCTCCCCCCTTTTGTCATTGAAAAAAAAAGAATATTAGACGGGCGCGTAGCCTGCACTGCAGGGGGGCGATTTTGACAAAAGTAATCCTTTTGGCGAAGAAAAACACAGAAAGCCACACAAAAAGGTTAGTCCAGTGAAATAGATTGCTCAGAGGGTCAGTCCGTAATTTTCTTTGCCAAAAGGGTTATTTCTGTCAAAATCGCCGCACTGCAGGTTTGCAGCACTGAAAAACCTTGCGTGCCAGTCAACATCACTTCCCGGATAGGGGGAAAATATCTAGTGATACCATCCCTTACATGATACCATGATACCACTTCATAATATTTGAATTCTAAGTGTCGAAAAATTTAGAAAAAAAACCTTGTGATGCTACCCTAAATTTGTGGGACCCCAAAAAACTTGCAAATCAAGCCAAAGAAACACGATCTTGTCCCCTACCCCCCCCCCATGATTTTGACCTAAATTTGAAATCAAGCCAAAGGTGGTTCAAAAACGGCAATCGGAAATCATGGATTGTTCATCATTTTTCTATATAGCTAGGGAAAATAGCAGACATGCCATACCAATGTTTTAGAAAAGAGCCCTTCAAAAAAGTGTGGCAACATATATGTTGGAATTCGACCATCTTAATTTCTTCCCACGTGTGAGCTTTGGTACTACTACTACACAAGAACCATGTCAAACTTTTGAATCATGGCCCATTTTATGTATATATTTGCAACTTTTCATGCACGCATGAAAACTTTGCAAAATATGTGCATTTTGGGTTGTCGCACATAAATGTGTGTTTACTTGTCTGCCACCAATTAATCCAATTCTCATTTGTGGGGAAACATGACACGAGATGGCCATTTCCAAAGTTTCATGAATTATCTCAAAGTGAATCCATATATGTACAATTTTTGGGGGCTAAATTTCATGTTTTAAACCTAGCTAGTATTTGACCAAGATTCAAATGGGCATAAAATTCAAAAAAAAACAGAAAAATGAAAAACCAAAGCACATAGCATTCTTATGTCATAGAGTAAGCATTCAAGTTGATTAACAAGGTCTAGACATATTCAAACTAGAAAATCATGTATATATCTATTCCTAACCTTAAACTCTGTCTTATGAAGCAATCATGAAGAGAAGTGGTTTTGGGTTTCAAACATGAAAATTTCAAGAACATCCCAAAAGTCGCTTCATTTTAGAGTGACTAAGAAGGATCCAGGCTTACCTTTTCGTTTTCATATTTTATACTTGTTTAAATCCAGGTCAAACATAGGATTTAACCAAGATTCAAATGGGCATAAAATAAAAAAAATAGAAGAATGAAAAACAAAAGCACATAGTCTTCTTATGTCATATAGTAAGCTTGCAAGTTGATAAACAAGGTTTAGACATGTTCAAACCAGACAAATCATGTATCTAGCCCCTAACCATAAACTCGGTCGATCTTATGAAGTCTAGCATGAAGAGAAGTCGTATTGGTTTCAAACATGAAAATTTCAAGAACCACCCAAAATCTTCAAATGGGCATATAACATTCAAAAAACCAGAAAAATGAAAAACCAAAGCACATATATAGCCTTCTTATGTCATATAGTAAGCATTCAAGTTGATAAACAAGCATGTCTAGACATATTCAAACCCGACAAATCATGTATCTACCCCCTAACCCTAAACTCTGCATGTCTTATGAAGTCAACCATGAAGAGAGAAGTGGTTTTTGGGTTTCAAACATTGAGATTTCAAGAACCCCCCAAAAGCTTCATTTTAGAATGACTAGCTAGGAAGGATCCAGGCTTACCTTTTCATTTTCATGCTATAGACTTGTTTAAATCTTGGTCAAACCTAGGATTTGACCAAGATTCAAATGGGCATAAACATTCAAAAAAATCAAAAAATCAAAAACCAAAGCACATATAGTCTTCTTATGTCATATAGTAAGAATTGAAGTTGATAAACAAGGTATAGACATATTCAAACTAGACAAATCATGTATCTACCCCCTAAAGCCCTAAACTAGCTTTGTCTTATGAAGTCAAGCATGAAGAGAAATGGTTTTGGGTTTCAAACATGGAAATTTCAAAACCCCCAAAGCTTCATTTTGGAGTGACTAAGAAGGATCGAGGTTTACCTTTTCATTTTCATGTTTTAAACTGCCTTAGATCTTGGTCAAACCTATGATTTCACCACGACTCAAATGGGCATAAAAATTAAAAAAATAAAAAAATGAAAAACCAAAGCACATAGCCTTCTTATGTCATATATAGTAAGCATTCAACTTGATGAACATGGCTGGTCTAGACATATTCATAATAGAAAAAACGTGTATCTACCCCCTAACGATTAATTAACTTTGTCTTAATTATGAAGTCAAGCATGAAGAGAAGTGTTTTTGGGTTTCAGACATGGAAATTTTGAAAACCTCCCAAAAACTTCATCTTAGAGTGACAAAGAAGGATCCAAGCTTACCTTTTCATTTTCATGTTTTAAGCTTGTTTAAATATTGGTCAAGCCTAGGATTTGACCAAGATTCAAATGGGCATAAAAATTCTGGAAAAATAAAAAAATAAAAACCAAAGCACATAGTCTTCTTACGTCATATATATCTATAGTAAGCATATTCAAGTAGATAAACAAGGTATAGACATATTCAAAACAGACAAATCCTGTATCTACCCCCTAACCCTAAACTCGGTCTTATGATGCCTAGCATGAAGAGAAGTCGTTTTGGGTTTCAAACGTTTAAGCCAAAAGCCCCATTTCATATATTTCAAATTTGGTTCAAATTTGAAAGACATACAAGTTATAGCACACATAGTGCATACATGTTCACACATACTGCACTACTCCCTCCGTCCACAAATAAGTGTACATTTGGGTTTTTGGATAAGTCAAACTTTAACAATTTTGACCATTTTTTTACCAAAAAGTAGCAACATGTGTGACATCAAATTACTATATTATGAGACTGTATTTTGAGATGAATCTAGTGATGGTAGTTTAGTGTCATAAATGTTGTTACGTTTCCCTAAAAAGTTAGTCAAAGTTAATAAAGTTTGACTTATCTAAAAACTCAAATGTACACTTATTTGTGGACGGAGGGAGTAGATGCTAATTAACCCTATAGTTTGAGGCCATTTGGATGAGGTCGAAAAAAATCTTGGATTAGAAATGGGGTTGTTCGAACCCCGTAGTTGGATTTTTTATGAACTTGATCTGTAGTACTGGGCAAAACCCTAGTTTAACGTATTTAATTATAGATTCGTAGGTTGATTTTTCTACCTTTTTATTATTATTACTATGCAGCACATGTGTGTTTGCCCGTCGAGTGAAACTCGGAGGAAGAGGGATCACTCGGAAGGAGAGAAGAAGGGAGAGCATTATGGTGTCTCCCCTTTTTCGGGTGATGATGTTGACTTTTGTGCAGGGTTTGTCAGTGAGCAGGAGGTGCGAGCGAGCGAGCGAGCGAGCGAGTCGAGCGAGGCCGAGAATGAGAGATTTGTTTTTTTTGTGAGAGGGACAACCGAAGGATCCAGAAGGACCCACAGACTTCCAAAACGCATCCTGATGCGTCTTCTCTTGACAAAGAAGATGGCTTGGAGTTTGCGTACCTACTGCACTTGACTTGTGCTCACTGAAGTGTGGGACCTCACGCATGGGCACCACACGTAAGTGACAGACCTGTTGGTGTAAAAACTCGGTTGATTATTATAGTGCATTAGAACAAAGTTTCCTATGGATTCAACGGTAGGAAATCCAAGTTAACTCATTTACATGACATTAATTTTTCCATGAAGCAAAGTTAACACATCTATCAATTGGTACATTTTGGAGTGACTAAGAAGGATCCATGCTTATTCGTTTTCACGTGTTAAATTTGTTTAAATCTTGCTCAAACCTAGGATTTCACCAAGATTGAAATGGGCATGAAAATTCAAAAAAAAATGAAATACCAATGCACATAGTCTTCTTCTGTCATATATAGTAAGCATTCAAGATGATAAACAAGGTCTAGACATATTCAAACCAGGCAAATCATGTATCTACTCCCTAACGACCCTAAACTCCGTCTTATGAAGTAAGGCATGAAGAGAAGTGGTTTTGGGTTTCAAACATGCAAATTTCAAAAACCTCCCAAAAGCTTCATTTTAGAGTGACTAAGAAGGATCGAGGCTTACCTTTTCATTTTCATGTTTTAAACTTGTTTAAATCTTGGTCAAACCTAGCTAGTATTTGACCAATATTCAAATGGGCATAAAATTCAAAAAAATCAGAAAAATGAAAAACCAAAGCACATAGCCTTCTTATGTCATATAGTAAGAATTCAAGTTGATAAACAAGGTCTAGACATATTCAAACTAGAAAAATCATGTATCTACCCCTTACACTCTAAACTATGTCTTATGAAGTCAATTAAGCATGAAGAGAAATGGTTTTGGGTTTCAAACATGGAAATTTCAAAAACCTCCCAAAAGCTTCATTTTAGAGTGACTAAGAAGGATCCATGCTTACCTTTTAATTTTCAGATTTTAAACTTGTTTAAATCTTTGTGAAACCTAGGATTTGACCAAGATTCAAATGGGCATAAAAATTCAGGAAAAAACCAAAAGATTGATAAACCAAAGCACATAGCATTCTTATGTCATACAGTAAGCATTCAAGTTGATAAACAAGGTCTAGACATATTCAAACTAGAAAATCATGTATATATCTGCCCCTAACCTTAAACTCTGTCTTATGAAGTCAATCATGAAGAGAAGTGGTTTTGGGTTTCAAACATGAAAATTTCAAGAACATCCCAAAAGCCGCTTCATTTTAGAGTGACTAAGAAGGATCCATGCTTACCTTTTCGTTTTCATATTATATACTTGTTTAAATCCAGGTCAAACATAGGATTTGACCAAGATTCAAATGGGCATAAAATAAAATAAAATAGAAGAATGAAAAACAAAAGCACATAGTCTTCGTATGTCATATAGTAAGCTTTCAAGTTGATAAACAAGGTTTAGACATGTTCAAACCAGACAAATCATGTATCTACCCCCTAACCATAAACTCGATCGATCTTATGAAGTCTAGCCTGAAGAGAAGTCGTATTGGTTTCAAACATGAAAATTTCAAGAACCTCCCAAAATCTTCAAATGGGCATAATATTCAAAAAAACCAGAAAAATGAAAAACCAAAGCACATAGCCTTCTTATGTCATATAGTAAGAATTCAAGTTGATAAACAAGGTCTAGACATATTCAAACTAGACAAATCATGTATCTACCCCTAACACTCTAAACTCTGTCTTATGAAGTCAAGCATGAAGAGAAGTGGTTTTTGGGTTTCAAACATGGAAATTTCAAAAACCTCCCAAAAGCTTCATTTTAGAGTGACTAAGAAGGATCCATGCTTACCTTTTAATTTTCAGATTTTAAACTTGTTTAAATCTTTGTGAAACCTAGGATTTGACCAAGATTCAAATGGGCATAAAAATTCAGGAAAAAACCAAAAGAATGATAAACCAAAGCACATAGCATTCTTATGTCATAGAGTAAGCATTCAAGTTGATTAACAAGGTCTAGACATATTCAAACTAGAAAATCATGTATATATCTATTCCTAACCTTAAACTCTGTCTTATGAAGCAATCATGAAGAGAAGTGGTTTTGGGTTTCAAACATGAAAATTTCAAGAACATCCCAAAAGTCGCTTCATTTTAGAGTGACTAAGAAGGATCCAGGCTTACCTTTTCGTTTTCATATTTTATACTTGTTTAAATCCAGGTCAAACATAGGATTTAACCAAGATTCAAATGGGCATAAAATAAAAAAAAATAGAAGAATGAAAAACCAAAGCACATAGTCTTCTTATGTCATATAGTAAGAATTGAAGTTGATAAACAAGGTCTAGACATATTCAAACTAGACAAATCATGTATCTACCCCCTAAAGCCCTAAACTAGCTTTGTCTTATGAAGTCAAGCATGAAGAGAAGTGTTTTTGGGTTTCAGACATGGAAATTTTGAAAACCTCCCAAAAACTTCATCTTAGAGTGACAAAGAAGGATCCAAGCTTACCTTTTCATTTTCATGTTTTAAGCTTGTTTAAATATTGGTCAAGCCTAGGATTTGACCAAGATTCAAATGGGCATAAAAATTCTGGAAAAATAAAAAAATAAAAACCAAAGCACATAGTCTTCTTACGTCATATATATCTATAGTAAGCATATTCAAGTAGATAAACAAGGTATAGACATATTCAAAACAGACAAATCCTGTATCTACCCCCTAACCCTAAACTCGGTCTTATGATGCCTAGCATGAAGAGAAGTCGTTTTGGGTTTCAAACGTTTAAGCCAAAAGCCCCATTTCATATATTTCAAATTTGGTTCAAATTTGAAAGACATACAAGTTATAGCACACATAGTGCATACATGTTCACACATACTGCACTACTCCCTCCGTCCACAAATAAGTGTACATTTGGGTTTTTGGATAAGTCAAACTTTAACAATTTTGACCATTTTTTTACCAAAAAGTAGCAACATGTGTGACATCAAATTACTATATTATGAGACTGTATTTTGAGATGAATCTAGTGATGGTAGTTTAGTGTCATAAATGTTGTTACGTTTCCCTAAAAAGTTAGTCAAAGTTAATAAAGTTTGACTTATCTAAAAACTCAAATGTACACTTATTTGTGGACGGAGGGAGTAGATGCTAATTAACCCTATAGTTTGAGGCCATTTGGATGAGGTCGAAAAAAATCTTGGATTAGAAATGGGGTTGTTCGAACCCCGTAGTTGGATTTTTTATGAACTTGATCTGTAGTACTGGGCAAAACCCTAGTTTAACGTATTTAATTATAGATTCGTAGGTTGATTTTTCTACCTTTTTATTATTATTACTATGCAGCACATGTGTGTTTGCCCGTCGAGTGAAACTCGGAGGAAGAGGGATCACTCGGAAGGAGAGAAGAAGGGAGAGCATTATGGTGTCTCCCCTTTTTCGGGTGATGATGTTGACTTTTGTGCAGGGTTTGTCAGTGAGCAGGAGGTGCGAGCGAGCGAGCGAGCGAGTCGAGCGAGGCCGAGAATGAGAGAGATTTGTTTTTTTTGTGAGAGGGACAACCGAAGGATCCAGAAGGACCCACAGACTTCCAAAACGCATCCTGATGCGTCTTCTCTTGACAAAGAAGATGGCTTGGAGTTTGCGTACCTACTGCACTTGACTTGTGCTCACTGAAGTGTGGGACCTCACGCATGGGCACCACACGTAAGTGACAGACCTGTTGGTGTAAAAACTCGGTTGATTATTATAGTGCATTAGAACAAAGTTTCCTATGGATTCAACGGTAGGAAATCCAAGTTAACTCATTTACATGACATTAATTTTTCCATGAAGCAAAGTTAACACATCTATCAATTGGTACATTTTGGAGTGACTAAGAAGGATCCATGCTTATTCGTTTTCACGTGTTAAATTTGTTTAAATCTTGCTCAAACCTAGGATTTCACCAAGATTGAAATGGGCATGAAAATTCAAAAAAAAAAATGAAATACCAATGCACATAGTCTTCTTCTGTCATATAGTAAGCATTCAAGATGATAAACAAGGTCTAGACATATTCAAACCAGGCAAATCATGTATCTACTCCCTAACGACCCTAAACTCCGTCTTATGAAGTAAGGCATGAAGAGAAGTGGTTTTGGGTTTCAAACATGCAAATTTCAAAAACCTCCCAAAAGCTTCATTTTAGAGTGACTAAGAAGGATCGAGGCTTACCTTTTCATTTTCATGTTTTAAACTTGTTTAAATCTTGGTCAAACCTAGCTAGTATTTGACCAAGATTCAAATGGGCATAAAATTCAAAAAAAATCAGAAAAATGAAAAACCAAAGCACATAGCCTTCTTATGTCATATAGTAAGAATTCAAGTTGACAAACAAGGTCTAGACGTATTCAAACTAGACAAATCATGTATCTACCCCTAACACTCTAAACTCTGTCTTATGAAGTCAATTAAGCATGAAGAGAAGTGGTTTTGGGTTTCAAACATGGAAATTTAAAAAACCTCCCAAAAGCTTCATTTTAGAGTGACTAAGAAGGATCCATGCTTACCTTTTAATTTTCAGATTTTAAACTTGTTTAAATCTTTGTGAAACCTAGGATTTGACCAAGATTCAAATGGGCATAAAAATTCAGGAAAAAACCAAAAGATTGATAAACCAAAGCACATAGCATTCTTATGTCATATAGTAAGCATTCAAGTTGATAAATAAGGTCTAGACATATTCAAACTAGAAAATCATGTATATATCTGCCCCTAACCCTAAACTCTGTCTTATGAAGTCAATCATGAAGAGAAGTGGTTTTGGGTTTCAAACATGAAAATTTCAAGAACATCCCAAAAGCCGCTTCATTTTAGAGTGACTAAGAAGGATCCATGCTTACCTTTTCGTTTTCATATTTTATACTTGTTTAAATCCAGGTCAAACATAGGATTTGACCAAGATTCAAATGGGCATAAAATAAAAAAATAGAAGAATGAAAAATAAAAGCACATAGTCTTCGTATGTCATATAGTAAGCTTTCAAGTTGATAAACAAGGTTTAGACATGTTCAAACCAGACAAATCATGTATCTACCCCCTAACCATAAACTCGGTCGATCTTATGAAGTCTAGCATGAAGAGAAGTCGTATTGGTTTCAAACATGAAAATTTCAAGAACCTCCCAAAATCTTCAAATGGGCATAAAATTCAAAAAAACCAGAAAAATGGAAAACCAAAGCACATAGCCTTCTTATGTCATTGTCACATTCCGAAATTTTCTAAATTTTGGAATGTAAAGTAAAAATAAATTTAATACTTGATTGTTTGAACTAGATTAAAAATTCACAAGGAATTAAAACTTTTTGAAGTTATTTAAAAGTAATTTCCAAAATAATGTTTTGAAAGAATTTTGGTTTCAAAGTATTTTCAAAATTAAACATATTTTAGCTTTCAGGGTTTTTGAATTCTTAAAGGATTTCTATTTAAGAAAACAAAACCCTAGAAAAGTTCTACTTGCAAAATAATGCCTAAGTAGCCATATAGGCTAAGTGCATATACTTTTATTTTATTTTCAAAAATAGATTAAAACAGGTTCCTTAGATTCCTAAAACTGTATTTTGATTTTTACAATTTTTTACAATTTTTTTTATTTCATTTGAAAACCTAAAACAAAAATTATAAAATAAAAAAAAGGCAGACCGGCCCAATTGGGCCAACAGCCAAGACAGGCCTGACTAGCCAAGCCGACCGAGTCTTCTTCCACCTCCCAGGACATCTCCACGTACAGAGCACGACTTCATGGCAGTTCAATTCCCTCTCCTTTTCCATCAATTCTTGTCGACGTTTCCATTCACCATCAACACGAAAGTTATTCCAATTTTCGTGGAGAATCCGTTCAGGGAATTAATTTTTCATTTAGTGCACTTAATCTCTCAAACCGTACAGGTGCACCGAATGCCACCCGTCGGCATACACATCCCGATCTCTCTCCTCAGTCCATCTCAATACGAACAGACAGGAGCACCGTGCGTCCCTTGTCATCCTCCATCTTTTTCGTTCTCACACTTTCTTCAAATAAGCCATGTACAGACCACACCGGCCATGTCAACCTCACCCATAAACTTGAGTTCATCGCTGGTTTTCGACGTCCTCCGTGATTATCTCGCCGATTCCCGGTACCAGGAGACTCCACTTGTCAAGGGCTACCTCCAGGACATGGCGGTGCATTAATTGTCGTTGTTGTCCGCGACACCTTCGGAGTTCATCGGATTGGTACGTCACGTCCGTTGATGTTTTTAATCAATTTCTTTTCCTGGTTGATTCCCCTCATCGCCGCCTAACTCCAGGACATGATTTTGCGCCATTTACTTCTGTTTTCAACGCTGCCGCCGAAGCCATGCCATCGCCGTGTTGAGAGATGAACGTCTGGAGCCGTATCGGAGAGCGCCAAGGACGCCCTGAGAATGTTGTCACCTGCTGCACGTTGTTCGCCACTTCGCCATTGCCTAGGACCGCCGGAGCGTCGTCTGTGTCGACGGTCATGCCGCCATCGTCGTCCTTTTCCTGACCATGGACTTTGTTGTAGCTCGGTAACAACTTCGCATCCCGTTCTGCTCAATCTGTACTGTATTCTACGATTAGATCATTGGCCTAATTGATAGCCTATCACGTGTTGCTAGCTATGTGTAGCTCTCTTTATTTTCACGCTCCAATCAACCGAGTCAATCAGTTCATGCTAGCTCATAACTCATGCCAAATTTTGAAATTCCGCAACTGTAGATCTAGAGCTCCGTTTTGAAAAGTTGTTCTTCCGTTAAGTTCGTAATTAAATCCTCTACAACTTTCGTGTAGCAAGTTTTTCCATCCGAGAAACTTTTTCTCGCAACTTTTCGTACAACATTAAAATTTAACGCGACATGTTTAATCTTGTAAAAAATATAGAAAAATAATTACACATCCAAAATTGACAAATAATATACCGCTGGACTCATAAAAATGTTTAGAACACCAATGTGAATTTAAATCTGACTTTCGAGTAATGTTCAAATATTCAAATTTGAATATGTGAATTTGAGTATTTTGACATAACTCAAATTGTATAAACCCAAATCAAGTGATTCTTTTTGCCAATGGATCATTTTCATGCCCTCTGTCCACTTGCACAAACATCAAATTTAGTTCAACCCTTTGCGACTATTCAAATTCAAACATGATGATTTGAGTATTTCCATTGTAGATGCCTTTCTTTAATTATTCTAAACAAGATTCATCCTTACAAAGGTGAATCCCTTAGTCAAACTCATAATCACATCTAGACACATTCATCCTGCTCTATGTTCACATCTTTCCAAATAATATTATCCTAGTTCATATTATTCAAATAACAACTGAGTTATTTGAGTAAAGTGTGATATGTCCTATTTTAGACTTTCACCTCGCTCGGTGAGGTCCTCTACTACATATCCGATGAGTTAAACCCTTGTTATCCATTAGAATCCGAGAACCAAATCCCGACACCTATTATGCGTATTCAACCTCATGCCCACTTAATCTTATTGGCTTATATTGAACTATTCAATTTACAAATGAGTTAATTGAGTAATTCAATATATCACAAATCCATACCCAAGCCTATGTGTAATTCATACTATTTTGAGTAATTGTTGTCACACTTATTCAGTAGTATTGTTGTTGCACTATTTGTCACTTATGTGATTCAATTCACATAAGCCGTTCCGAATTCTTTTCATGCTTTTGTAAAGCATAAAGATTCTTCAATTATATCCTAGATAATCCATCTCTTTCTAATCATGCGACTTGCCATCCAAACTCTCACCGCCATATTTTGCAAGCCAAACCTCATGCCACACCTTAGTACCATAGAGCGATTTCCGATTGTTGTCTTGTTTGATTTTGTTGTTGTTGTTGAATGGTGTGTTTATGTTGTGCTATATTCTATGTTATAGTTGTACGGAGAGACACGTATTTTGATTAAGAGAAGTGAACGCGCTTCGACTACCAAAAAGGCAAGTGACATTCAAATCCTACTTATTTTATATATGCATTAGTGTTTTGAAACTAGTATGCATGGTAGGATTTTGATTTCAAAAGAAAAGTATTATGCTATGCTTAGCAAACCCTAGTAGTGTGTAGCTACTCCTGAACCCACTGCTAGGATGCTTTACTTTTGCTTTGCAACATCAAATGCCAAATGTTGTTTCATTATTTGGTTGTGAGTGTTTGAAAATATAAAAATTAACAACCTTAATGAAACACCTGGGTGGAATGGTTGTATGGTGGGCGGCTACTCAGGGCCACGCCCCGAGTGGGCTAAAGTGGTGTTTTCCCTGAGAGTGCGCAGTTGAATAGTGGTTGACTGCACACCTGGTTTTCACCAGGGGATCGTGTGGGGGTTTATTACCTGGGATGGGTTTTAAGCTTGTGAGTTTCACTTGTGGTTGGCCACCCAGGATTAAAGAGATTACCAAGTCGTCCATGTTTAGATAGCTTCCAGTGCAGCCTTATGGTATTATGGGCTCTGCCGGGATTAAGTAAGTTGTGAGGGTTCAACTTGTGGCTAGACAGCGGGTGGAGGCGACGGCCAAGGGAACGGGTCTAGTTTGTATGGTTGAATTCTTCTTCTGAAAGATCTTGTCTCATTCTTCTCTTGGGAAGGGTGGGTCGTAAGGTGAAAGTGCACAACCTCTCGAGAGTTAAACCTAAGATCTTAGCCGTGTCCCCGGTTATGGACAATTTGAGCTTCTAGGCAAGGAATGTACGGAAGAATCTCATCACCTTTTCTGAATGTATTTAAAATTTGATCAACCTTTGAAAACTCATGGGAGATGTAACCATGTGATTATTCTAAAACCCATGGAGGATTTAACCATGGTGTGATTTCATAATGTCATTCAAAGATTTTCAAAATGTTTTGTTTTAAATAAAATATAGGATAAAATTGGCTTTATGCAAATTGTGCCTAAACTCCACTAGCCAAATATCATGTAGATAGTCATGCCTAAAAACTGCCACCATATAAGTGTCATTTGCCAGTACATCATTGTACTGACCTCCATTCGTGGGGCTGCATATTCAAACGTGCAGGATTTTCTGAGGAGAAGTACGTGGTAGGATCTCGAGTCTACATTCCAACATGACTGCCTGTGGCACATGAAGATGATGAAGGCTCATTGATGATTTACATTTCCGCTGTGTTTGTTCTGAACATTGTTGAGCTAGTCCATGTGACTATGCAATTTGTAAGGTTTTACTTTACCCTCTGGATCAAAGATGTAGTAATTTGATACTATTGCAATGATTACTACATTTTGTAATGTGTGTGCTATCAGTGATCCCGGGAATAGCACTATACACAGGTATCTTGCCTTTATTAAAAGGTAGGGTGCTACAGTCATATAGTAAGAATTCAAGTTGATAAACAAGGTCTAGACATATTCAAACTAGACAAATCATGTATCTACCCCTAACACTCTAAACTCTGTCTTATGAAGTCAATTAAGCATGAAGAGAAGTGGTTTTGGGTTTCAAACATGGAAATTTCAAAAACCTCCCAAAAGCTTCATTTTAGAGTGACTAAGAAGGATCCATGCTTACCTTTTAATTTTCAGATTTTAAACTTGTTTAAATCTTTGTGAAACCTAGGATTTGACCAAGATTCAAATGGGCATAAAAATTCAGGAAAAAACCAAAAGAATGATAAACCAAAGCACATAGCATTCTTATGTCATATAGTAAGCATTCAAGTTGATAAATAAGGTCTAGACATATTCAAACTAGAAAATCATGTATATATCTGCCCCTAACCTTAAACTCTGTCTTATATATGAAGCAATCATGAAGAGAAGTGGTTTTGGGTTTCAAACATGAAAATTTCAAGAACATCCCAAAAGTCGCTTCATTTTAGAGTGACTAAGAAGGATCCAGGCTTACCTTTTCGTTTTCATATTTTATACTTGTTTAAATCCAGGTCAAACATAGGATTTGACCAAGATTCAAATGGGCATAAAATAAAAAAATAGAAGAATGAAAAACAAAAGCACATAGTCTTCTTATGTCATATAGTAAGCCTTGCAAGTTGGTAAACAAGGTTTAGACATGTTCAAACCAGACAAATCATGTATCTAGCCCCTAACCATAAACTCGGTCGATCTTATGAAGTCTAGCATGAAGAGAAGTCGTATTGGTTTCAAACATGAAAATTTCAAGAACCACCCAAAATCTTCAAATGGGCATATAACATTCAAAAAACTAGAAAAATGAAAAACCAAAGCACATATATAGCCTTCTTATGTCATATAGTAAGCATTCAAGTTGATAAACAAGCATGTCTAGACATATTCAAACCCGACAAATCATGTATCTACCCCCTAACCCTAAACTCTGCATGTCTTATGAAGTCAACCATGAAGAGAAGTGGTTTTTGGGTTTCAAACATTGAGATTTCAAGAACCCCCCAAAAGCTTCATTTTAGAATGACTAGCTAGGAAGGATCCAGGCTTACCTTTTCATTTTCATGTTATAGACTTGTTTAAATCTTGGTCAAACCTAGGATTTGACCAAGATTCAAATGGGCATAAACATTCAAAAAAATCAAAAAATCAAAAACCAAAGCTAGCACATATAGTCTTCTTATGTCATATAGTAAGAATTGAAGTTGATAAACAAGGTCTAGACATATTCAAACTAGACAAATCATGTATCTACCCCCTAAAGCCCTAAACTAGCTTTGTCTTATGAAGTCAAGCATGAAGAGAAGTGTTTTTGGGTTTCAGACATGGAAATTTTGAAAACCTCCCAAAAACTTCATCTTAGAGTGACAAAGAAGGATCCAAGCTTACCTTTTCATTTTCATGTTTTAAGCTTGTTTAAATATTGGTCAAGCCTAGGATTTGACCAAGATTCAAATGGGCATAAAAATTCTGGAAAAATAAAAAAAAAACCAAAGCACATAGTCTTCTTACGTCATATATATCTATAGTAAGCATATTCAAGTAGATAAACAAGGTATAGACATATTCAAAACAGACAAATCCTGTATCTACCCCCTAACCCTAAACTCGGTCTTATGATGCCTAGCATGAAGAGAAGTCGTTTTGGGTTTCAAACGTTTAAGCCAAAAGCCCCATTTCATATATTTCAAATTTGGTTCAAATTTGAAAGACATACAAGTTATAGCACACATAGTGCATACATGTTCACACATTCTGCACTAGATGCTAATTAACCCTATAGTTTGAGGCCATTTGGATGAGGTCGAAAAAATCTTGGATTAGAAATGGGGTTGTTCGAACCCCGTAGTTGGATTTTTTATGAACTTGATCTGTAGTACTGGGCAAAACCCTAGTTTAACGTATTTAATTATAGATTCGTAGGTTGATTTTTCTACCTTTTTATTATTATTACTATGCAGCACATGTGTGTTTGCCCGTCGAGTGAAACTCGGAGGAAGAGGGATCACTCGGAAGGAGAGAAGAAGGGAGAGCATTATGGTGTCTCCCCTTTTTCGGGTGATGATGTTGACTTTTGTGCAGGGTTTGTCAGTGAGCAGGAGGTGCGAGCGGCGCGAGCGAGCGAGTCGAGCGAGGCCGAGAATGAGAGAGATTTGTTTTTTTGTGAGAGGGACAACCGAAGGATCCAGAAGGACCCACAGACTTCCAAACGCATCCTGATGCGTCTTCTCTTGACAAAGAAGATGGCTTGGAGTTTGCGTACCTACTGCACTTGACTTGTGCTCACTGAAGTGTGGGACCTCACGCATGGGCACCACACGTAAGTGACAGACCTGTTGGTGTAAAAACTCGGTTGATTATTATAGTGCATTAGAACAAAGTTTCCTATGGATTCAACGGTAGGAAATCCAAGTTAACTCATTTACATGACATTAATTTTTCCATGAAGCAAAGTTAACACATCTATCAATTGGTACATTTTGGAGTGACTAAGAAGGATCCATGCTTATTCGTTTTCACGTGTTAAATTTGTTTAAATCTTGCTCAAACCTAGGATTTCACCAAGATTGAAATGGGCATGAAAATTCAAAAAAAAATGAAATACCAATGCACATAGTCTTCTTCTGTCATATATAGTAAGCATTCAAGATGATAAACAAGGTCTAGACATATTCAAACCAGGCAAATCATGTATCTACTCCCTAACGACCCTAAACTCCGTCTTATGAAGTAAGGCATGAAGAGAAGTGGTTTTGGGTTTCAAACATGCAAATTTCAAAAACCTCCCAAAAGCTTCATTTTAGAGTGACTAAGAAGGATCGAGGCTTACCTTTTCATTTTCATGTTTTAAACTTGTTTAAATCTTGGTCAAACCTAGCTAGTATTTGACCAATATTCAAATGGGCATAAAATTCAAAAAAATCAGAAAAATGAAAAACCAAAGCACATAGCCTTCTTATGTCATATAGTAAGAATTCAAGTTGATAAACAAGGTCTAGACATATTCAAACTAGAAAAATCATGTATCTACCCCTTACACTCTAAACTATGTCTTATGAAGTCAATTAAGCATGAAGAGAAGTGGTTTTGGGTTTCAAACATGGAAATTTCAAAAACCTCCCAAAAGCTTCATTTTAGAGTGACTAAGAAGGATCCATGCTTACCTTTTAATTTTCAGATTTTAAACTTGTTTAAATCTTTGTGAAACCTAGGATTTGACCAAGATTCAAATGGGCATAAAAATTCAGGAAAAAACCAAAAGATTGATAAACCAAAGCACATAGCATTCTTATGTCATACAGTAAGCATTCAAGTTGATAAACAAGGTCTAGACATATTCAAACTAGAAAATCATGTATATATCTGCCCCTAACCTTAAACTCTGTCTTATGAAGTCAATCATGAAGAGAAGTGGTTTTGGGTTTCAAACATGAAAATTTCAAGAACATCCCAAAAGCCGCTTCATTTTAGAGTGACTAAGAAGGATCCATGCTTACCTTTTCGTTTTCATATTATATACTTGTTTAAATCCAGGTCAAACATAGGATTTGACCAAGATTCAAATGGGCATAAAATAAAATAAAATAGAAGAATGAAAAACAAAAGCACATAGTCTTCGTATGTCATATAGTAAGCTTTCAAGTTGATAAACAAGGTTTAGACATGTTCAAACCAGACAAATCATGTATCTACCCCCTAACCATAAACTCGATCGATCTTATGAAGTCTAGCCTGAAGAGAAGTCGTATTGGTTTCAAACATGAAAATTTCAAGAACCTCCCAAAATCTTCAAATGGGCATAATATTCAAAAAAACCAGAAAAATGAAAAACCAAAGCACATAGCCTTCTTATGTCATATAGTAAGAATTCAAGTTGATAAACAAGGTCTAGACATATTCAAACTAGACAAATCATGTATCTACCCCTAACACTCTAAACTCTGTCTTATGAAGTCAAGCATGAAGAGAAGTGGTTTTTGGGTTTCAAACATGGAAATTTCAAAAACCTCCCAAAAGCTTCATTTTAGAGTGACTAAGAAGGATCCATGCTTACCTTTTAATTTTCAGATTTTAAACTTGTTTAAATCTTTGTGAAACCTAGGATTTGACCAAGATTCAAATGGGCATAAAAATTCAGGAAAAAACCAAAAGAATGATAAACCAAAGCACATAGCATTCTTATGTCATAGAGTAAGCATTCAAGTTGATTAACAAGGTCTAGACATATTCAAACTAGAAAATCATGTATATATCTATTCCTAACCTTAAACTCTGTCTTATGAAGCAATCATGAAGAGAAGTGGTTTTGGGTTTCAAACATGAAAATTTCAAGAACATCCCAAAAGTCGCTTCATTTTAGAGTGACTAAGAAGGATCCAGGCTTACCTTTTCGTTTTCATATTTTATACTTGTTTAAATCCAGGTCAAACATAGGATTTAACCAAGATTCAAATGGGCATAAAATAAAAAAAATAGAAGAATGAAAAACAAAAGCACATAGTCTTCTTATGTCATATAGTAAGCTTGCAAGTTGATAAACAAGGTTTAGACATGTTCAAACCAGACAAATCATGTATCTAGCCCCTAACCATAAACTCGGTCGATCTTATGAAGTCTAGCATGAAGAGAAGTCGTATTGGTTTCAAACATGAAAATTTCAAGAACCACCCAAAATCTTCAAATGGGCATATAACATTCAAAAAACCAGAAAAATGAAAAACCAAAGCACATATATAGCCTTCTTATGTCATATAGTAAGCATTCAAGTTGATAAACAAGCATGTCTAGACATATTCAAACCCGACAAATCATGTATCTACCCCTAACCCTAAACTCTGCATGTCTTATGAAGTCAACCATGAAGAGAAGTGGTTTTGGGTTTCAAACATTGAGATTTCAAGAACCCCCCAAAAGCTTCATTTTAGAATGACTAGCTAGGAAGGATCCAGGCTTACCTTTTCATTTTCATGTTATAGACTTGTTTAAATCTTGGTCAAACCTAGGATTTGACCAAGATTCAAATGGGCATAAACATTCAAAAAAATCAAAAAATCAAAAACCAAAGCACATATAGTCTTCTTATGTCATATAGTAAGAATTGAAGTTGATAAACAAGGTCTAGACATATTCAAACTAGACAAATCATGTATCTACCCCCTAAAGCCCTAAACTAGCTTTGTCTTATGAAGTCAAGCATGAAGAGAAGTGTTTTTGGGTTTCAGACATGGAAATTTTGAAAACCTCCCAAAAACTTCATCTTAGAGTGACAAAGAAGGATCCAAGCTTACCTTTTCATTTTCATGTTTTAAGCTTGTTTAAATATTGGTCAAGCCTAGGATTTGACCAAGATTCAAATGGGCATAAAAATTCTGGAAAAATAAAAAAAATAAAAACCAAAGCACATAGTCTTCTTACGTCATATATATCTATAGTAAGCATATTCAAGTAGATAAACAAGGTATAGACATATTCAAAACAGACAAATCCTGTATCTACCCCCTAACCCTAAACTCGGTCTTATGATGCCTAGCATGAAGAGAAGTCGTTTTGGGTTTCAAACGTTTAAGCCAAAAGCCCCATTTCATATATTTCAAATTTGGTTCAAATTTGAAAGACATACAAGTTATAGCACACATAGTGCATACATGTTCACACATACTGCACTACTCCCTCCGTCCACAAATAAGTGTACATTTGGGTTTTTGGATAAGTCAAACTTTAACAATTTTGACCATTTTTTTACCAAAAAGTAGCAACATGTGTGACATCAAATTACTATATTATGAGACTGTATTTTGAGATGAATCTAGTGATGGTAGTTTAGTGTCATAAATGTTGTTACGTTTCCCTAAAAAGTTAGTCAAAGTTAATAAAGTTTGACTTATCTAAAAACTCAAATGTACACTTATTTGTGGACGGAGGGAGTAGATGCTAATTAACCCTATAGTTTGAGGCCATTTGGATGAGGTCGAAAAAATCTTGGATTAGAAATGGGGTTGTTCGAACCCCGTAGTTGGATTTTTTATGAACTTGATCTGTAGTACTGGGCAAAACCCTAGTTTAACGTATTTAATTATAGATTCGTAGGTTGATTTTTCTACCTTTTTATTATTATTACTATGCAGCACATGTGTGTTTGCCCGTCGAGTGAAACTCGGAGGAAGAGGGATCACTCGGAAGGAGAGAAGAAGGGAGAGCATTATGGTGTCTCCCCTTTTTCGGGTGATGATGTTGACTTTTGTGCAGGGTTTGTCAGTGAGCAGGAGGTGCGAGCGAGCGAGCGAGCGAGTCGAGCGAGGCCGAGAATGAGAGAGATTTGTTTTTTTGTGAGAGGGACAACCGAAGGATCCAGAAGGACCCACAGATTTCCAAAACGCATCCTGATGCGTCTTCTCTTGACAAAGAAGATGGCTTGGAGTTTGCGTACCTACTGCACTTGACTTGTGCTCACTGAAGTGTGGGACCTCACGCATGGGCGCCACACGTAAGTGACAGACCTGTTGGCAATGTTGGTGTAAAAACTCGGTTGATTATTATAGTGCATTAGAACAAAGTTTCCTATGGATTCAAGGTAGGAAATCCAAGTTAACTCATTTACATGACATTATTTTTTCCATGAAGCAAAGTTAACACATCTATCAATTGGTACATTTTGGAGTGACTAAGAAGGATCCATGCTTATTCGTTTTCACGTGTTAAATTTGTTTAAATCTTGCTCAAACCTAGGATTTCACCAAGATTGAAATGGGCATGAAAATTCAAAAAAAAATGAAATACCAATGCACATAGTCTTCTTCTGTCATATAGTAAGCATTCAAGATGATAAACAAGGTCTAGACATATTCAAACCAGGCAAATCATGTATCTACTCCCTAACGACCCTAAACTCCGTCTTATGAAGTAAGGCATGAAGAGAAGTGGTTTTGGGTTTCAAACATGCAAATTTCAAAAACCCCCCAAAAGCTTCATTTTAGAGTGACTAAGAAGGATCGAGGCTTACCTTTTCATTTTCATGTTTTAAACTTGTTTAAATCTTGGTCAAACCTAGCTAGTATTTGACCAAGATTCAAATGGGCATGCATAAAATTCAAAAAAAATCAGAAAAATGAAAAACCAAAGCACATAGCCTTCTTATGTCATATAGTAAGAATTCAAGTTGATAAACAAGGTCTAGACGTATTCAAACTAGACAAATCATGTATCTACCCCTAACACTCTAAACTCTGTCTTATGAAGTCAATTAAGCATGAAGAGAAGTGGTTTTGGGTTTCAAACATGGAAATTTCAAAAACCTCCCAAAAGCTTCATTTTAGAGTGACTAAGAAGGATCCATGCTTACCTTTTAATTTTCAGATTTTAAACTTGTTTAAATCTTTGTGAAACCTAGGATTTGACCAAGATTCAAATGGGCATAAAAATTCAGGAAAAAACCAAAAGATTGATAAACCAAAGCACATAGCATTCTTATGTCATACAGTAAGCATTCAAGTTGATTAACAAGGTCTAGACATATTCAAACTAGAAAATCATGTATATATCTGTCCCTAACCTTAAACTCTGTCTTATATATGAAGTCAATCATGAAGAGAAGTGGTTTGGGTTTCAAACATGAAAATTTCAAGAACATCCCAAAAGTCGCTTCATTTTAGAGTGACTAAGAAGGATCCAGGCTTACCTTTTCGTTTTCATATTATATACTTGTTTAAATCCAGGTCAAACATAGGATTTGACCAAGATTCAAATGGGCATAAAATAAAAAAATAGAAGAATGAAAAACAAAAGCACATAGTCTTCGTATGTCATATAGTAAGCTTTCAAGTTGATAAACAAGGTTTAGACATGTTCAAACCAGACAAATCATGTATCTAGCCCCTAACCATAAACTCGGTCGATCTTATGAAGTCTAGCATGAAGAGAAGTCGTATTGGTTTAAAACATGAAAATTTCAAGAACCACCCAAAATCTTCAAATGGGCATAAAATTCAAAAAAACCAGAAAAATGAAAAACCAAAGCACATAGCCTTCTTATGTCATATAGTAAGAATTCAAGTTGATAAACAAGGTCTAGACATATTCAAACTAGACAAATCATGTATCTACCCCTAACACTCTAAACTCTGTCTTATGAAGTCAAGCATGAAGAGAAGTGGTTTTTGGGTTTCAAACATGGAAATTTCAAAAACCTCCCAAAAGCTTCATTTTAGAGTGACTAAGAAGGATCCATGCTTACCTTTTAATTTTCAGATTTTAAACTTGTTTAAATCTTTGTGAAACCTAGGATTTGACCAAGATTCAAATGGGCATAAAAATTCAGGAAAAAACCAAAAGATTGATAAACCAAAGCACATAGCATTCTTATGTCATATAGTAAGCATTCAAGTTGATAAATAAGGTCTAGACATATTCAAACTAGAAAATCATGTATATATCTGCCCCTAACCTTAAACTCTGTCTTATGAAGTCAATCATGAAGAGAAGTGGTTTTGGGTTTCAAACATGAAAATTTCAAGAACATCCCAAAAGCCGCTTCATTTTAGAGTGACTAAGAAGGATCCAGGCTTACCTTTTCGTTTTCATATTTTATACTTGTTTAAATCCAGGTCAAACATAGGATTTGACCAAGATTCAAATGGGCATAAAATAAAAAAAATAGAAGAATGAAAAACAAAAGCACATAGTCTTCTTATATATGTCATATAGTAAGCTTTCAAGTTGATAAACAAGGTTTAGACATGTTCAAACCAGACAAATCATGTATCTACCCCCTAACCATAAACTCGGTCGATCTTATGAAGTCTAGCATGAAGAGAAGTCGTATTGGTTTCAAACATGAAAATTTCAAGAACCTCCCAAAATCTTCAAATGGGCATAAAATTCAAAAAACCGGAAAAATGAAAAACCAAAGCACATAGCCTTCTTATGTCATATAGTAAGCATTCAAGTTGATAAACAAGCATGTCTAGACATATTCAAACCCGACAAATCATGTATCTACCCCTAACCCTAAACTCTGCATGTCTTATGAAGTCAACCATGAAGAGAAGTGGTTTTGGGTTTCAAACATTGAGATTTCAAGAACCCCCCAAAAGCTTCATTTTGGAATGACTAAGAAGGATCCAGGCTTACCTTTTCATTTTCATGTTATAGACTTGTTTAAATCTTGGTCAAACCTAGGATTTGACCAAGATTCAAATGGGCATAAACATTCAGAAAAAATCAAAAAATCAAAAACCAAAGCACATATAGTCTTCTTATGTCACATAGTAAGAATTGAAGTTGATAAACAAGGTCTAGACATATTCAAACCAGACAAATCGTGTATCTACACCTAACCCTAAACTATATCTAATGAAGTCAAGCATGATGAGAAATGGTTTTGGGTTTCAAACATTGAGATTTCAAGAACCCCCCAAAAGCTTCATTTTAGAATGACTAAGAAGGATCCAGGCTTACCTTTTCATTTTCATGTTATAGACTTGTTTAAATCTTGGTCAAACCTAGGATTTGACCAAGATTCAAATGGGCATAAACATTCAGAAAAATCAAAAAAATCAAAAACCAAAGCACATGTAGTCTTCTTATGTCATATAGTAAGAATTGAAGCTGATAAACAAGGTCTAGACATATTCAAACCAGACAAATCGTGTATCTACACCTAACCCTAAACTATATCTAATGAAGTCAAGCATGATGAGAAATGGTTTTGGGTTTCAAACATGGAAATTTCAAAAACCTCCCAAAAGCTTCATTTTAGAGTGACTAAGAAGGATCCAGGCTTACCTTTTCATTTTCATGTTTTAAAATTATTTAAATCCTGGTCAAAACTAGGATTTGATCTTGATTCAAATGGGCATAAACATTCAGAAAAAAACAAAAAATCAAAAACCAAAGCACATATAGTCTTCTTATGTCATATAGTAAGAATTGAAGTTGATAAACAAGGTCTAGACATATTCAAACCAGACAAATCGTGTATCTACACCTAACCCTAAACTATATCTAATGAAGTCAAGCATGATGAGAAATGGTTTTGGGTTTCAAACATTGAGATTTCAAGAACCCCCCAAAAGCTTCATTTTAGAATGACTAAGAAGGATCCAGGCTTACCTTTTCATTTTCATGTTATAGACTTGTTTAAATCTTGGTCAAACCTAGGATTTGACCAAGATTCAAATGGGCATAAACATTCAGAAAAAATTAAAAAATCAAAAACCAAAGCACATATAGTCTTCTTATGTCATATAGTAAGAATTGAAGTTGATAAACAAGGTCTAGACATATTCAAACCAGACAAATCGTGTATCTACACCTAACCCTAAACTATATCTAATGAAGTCAAGCATGATGAGAAATGGTTTTGGGTTTCAAACATGGAAATTTCAAAAACCTCCCAAAAGCTTCATTTTAGAGTGACTAAGAAGGATCCAGGCTTACCTTTTCATTTTCATGTTTTAAACTTGTTTAAATCTTGGTCAAACCTAGGATTTGGCCAAAGATTCAAGTTGATAAACATGGTCTAGACATATTCAAACTAGAAAATCATGTATCTACCCCTAGCCCTAACCCTAAACTCTGTCTTATGAAGTCAAACATGAAGAGAAGTGGTTTTGGGTTTCAAACATGCATGGAAATTTCGAAAACCTCCCAAAAACTTCATCTTAGAGTGACTAAGAAGGATCCATGATTACCTTTTCATTTTAATGTTTTAAACTTGTTTAAATCTTGGTCAAACCCTAGGATTTGGCCAAGATTCAAATGGGCATAAACATTCAGAAAGAACAAAAAATGAAAAACCAATGCACATGCATAGTCTTCTTAGGTCATATAGTAAGCATTCAAGTTGATAAACAAGCATGTCTAGACATATTCAAACCCGACAAATCATGTATCTACCCCATAACCCTAAACTCATCTGTCTTATGAAGTCAACCATGAAGAGAAGTGGTTTTGGGTTTCAAACATTGAGATTTCAAGAACCCCCAAAAGCTTCATTTTAGAATGACTAAGAAGGATCCATGCTTACCTTTTCACTTTCATGTTTTAAACTTGTTTAAATCTTGGTCAAACCTAGGATTTGACCAAGATTCAAATGGGCATATATAAACATTCAGAAAAAACAAAAACCAAAAACCAAAGCACATATATATATAGCCTTCTTATGTCATATATATATATATAGTAAGCATTCAAGTTGATGAACAAGGTCTAGACATATTCAAAACAGAAAAGGCATGTATCTACCCCTAACCCTTAACTTTGTCTTATGAAGTCAAGCATGAAGAGAAGTGGTTTCGGGTTTCAAACATGGAAATTTCTAAAACTTCCCAAAAGCTTAATTTTAGAGTGACTAGGAAGGATCCAGGCTTACCTTTTCATTTTCATGTTTTAAGTTTGTTTAAATCCTAGTCAAACCTAGGATTTGACCAAGATTCAAATGAGCATAAAAATTCAGAAAAAATCAAAAAAAATGAAAACCCAAAGCACATAGCCTTCTTACGTCATATATATAGTAATTAAGCATTCAGGTTGATAAACAAGGTCTAGACATATTCAAAACATACAAATCATGTACTCCGTATCTACCCCCAACCCTAAACTATGTTTTTGGGGGATTTCTTTGACGAAGTTATAACACCCCCACATTTCACATTGGAATTACTTTCAGTAAATCAGCATAAAGTCGTTTAAATGTGCGAAACTATCTTGAAAGTACTAAAACCGTAAAAGTTGGGAATTGGCACTAAAATATGGCGTAATTTATCTAAAAAATGTAGAGTTGCCAGTTTGACCCGTATCTTATATGTACACCATTCACAAAATAAACATATTTTGTCATCTAGAAAATGAAAAAAATATTTTTTATACCGAAAAGTTGAAAAGTCTAGTCATTAACATTGTTGGGAATGGCAAGATGCACCACCATGCCCAATTTGGGCACATTGTAACAAACTGTGCCACAAATATGGCCATAACTATATCATTTGGCTTGCAAACCATGAATCTTCATACACGATAGTCCGCTTTGTGAAGACATTTTGTTTTTCACTACCCTATCACATGTTTCTTATTTTCCCTGTCAACTAACACATACAAGCACACTCCATGTAGAAGGGTTTCATTTTTCAGGTTTTCTTCAGTTTCATTTATTTATTTCAAAACCAGGTCAAAATGTTTTACATGATTATCCTGCAAAGGGGTTGAATATTTCAGTACTATCGCTGGTTTCTATATATAGTAAGTAATATGTATATAAAAATTATTTATGGGGACTTGTAGGACCAAGTTATAACATATCTACAATTCAAATTTGAATTACTTTCAATAAATCAGCATAAAGTCATTTAAATGTGCGAAACTAGCTAGAAAGCACTAAAAACCGTAAATTTGGGATTTGTCATTAAAATATGGCGTAATTTATTTAAAAAATGTAGATGCGCCATTTTGACCCATATCTTTTCTACCCCATGCACAAAAAAACATATTTTATCATCTAGAAAATGAAAAACGATTTTTTATACCGAAAACTTGAAAAGTCTAGTCATCAACATTGTTAGAAATGGCAAGATGCACCACCATGCCCAATTAGGGAACACTATAACAAACAATGTTGTCCAGGGATAATCAAACTTGGTAATATGAACTATGAGATTGAACAAAACGTTATATTTGGTTTACCCTTTGAACCTCCTAACTTACCACAACATTGACTTCTTATTTTTATTTACAAATAGATATTTTAATATCCCATTGTTGTGCAATAATATATGTTTTTTATTATCTCAAATCAATTAGCATTTGATTTTAAAAAACTACCATAATAATTCATGAGAAAGCGTTGAACAAGTTTCAGAATGTAATTTTAGACTTGATAGTTGATATGACCAATAATAGACTTAAATTAAATTGGATTTCAAAGTTCAGATTTTATAAGCGAATATAGTTTCATGTTGCAGATTATGTATTAGCTTGAGGGGCACCCCTAGAATAAAGTAGGTCGGTCACTTACGTGTGGTCCCATGCGTGTAGGTCCCACACATCAGTGAGCACAAGTCACGTGCGGTAGGTAGGCAAACTCCCAGCAATCTTCTTTGTCAAGTAAAGACGCGTCGTCAAGACTCTCTCTCTCTCTCTCTCTCTCTCTCTCTCTCTCTCCCTTTTGTCGCTGAAAAAAATGAATATTAGACGGGCGCGTAGCCTGCACTGCAGGTCTACATAACTGAAACCCTGTGTGCCAGTCAACATCACTCACCGAAAAAAGTGAAGCATTTCTTTTCACCATAAATAACAGCGGCCCCGTGAGGCACTGCTCTCCCTTTCTCTTAATTTCTCCTTCCGTGTGATCCCTCTTCCACCTTTTATCCTTTGCACGATCGAAACTCCACTTATTGTTGTCATTGTTGCACAAAACACTCACTTAACCTGTTCTTTTGCACATATCACCAACTCATGTATTTGTTGCACAAAGGTCTAAATCTGTCGCTAAGCTACTTTACTCTAAATCTGATGACCGGGACCTAGAAGGTAGTGATATCCATTGTCATTGTGTAGTGTGTTTTTAGAACTCTAAAAGAATATGAAAATATTTTAGCAATTGAAATAATATAAATTAACTAATATGGGATCGATAGTCATGAAATATATTTTCTACTATCCGGCCAATATCAAGTGTCATGAAATATATTCATTGTAAACTTAGTGATAATCACTCGAGTTTGATATGAATGGCCTAGCTAGCTATGGGCATCTCCCACTATATATGTTGTCCACACGACCAAGCAACAAGCATCCATGAGGAAAGTTTCTTATGGGTGACTTTCATCTCTGCCGCAAAACACGCGCCGAAATTGTTGGCGCGTCCCATTTTCAAGCTACCCCAAAACCTGCGGTTTGCCCGTCGGCCTATAAACATCGGTCCACAGAGGATATTTCCCTGTAGAGCACAATTCGAACACCACATCTTTCTCATGCTTCTACCAGGCACACTCCCACGACGACGGCCGTGCCCCACCGCCCCTCCTCACCATCACTGCCTTCTCACCGGCCACCGTAGTGACCGACCACGTTTTACCGGCTCCCTTGCTGCCTAGCAAGCCGGATTAGCTTCCTCGACGCCGACGTTCACCGCGCCATATCTCCTCCGGATCTGCTTCCCCGACTCTGTAGTCCACCTCACCGGAGATCGAGATGGGCAAAAAACGCGGCCCCAAAGTCGACCACCCCCAACCAAAGAGTAAATCCGCCCGGGCCTCAGACGAAGGTTGATGAATACTTTACATGTCCGCTTTTGTTATATGCATTTGATTTCTTACACTAGTTTTCGTTGCTTTCTTGCAATGCATTCTTGCTGATATTAGATCAGTGTAGATAGTTGTTTGCCGCGTAGCTATATGAGATCTTAACCTTACATCTGCTGATCGAGAGGAAGATCGAGGTTATGTCCGCTTTCGTTATGCATTTCTTTTCCGAGAATCACTTCTGTGTGATATGTTTTGGGGGTTTGAAGTATGCATTTTACAAAGGTTATGATAGCAGTCAAGCTAGCAGAGCAATTTGTTGATAGTATTAAACTGCCTGTATTTTTTTTATCTCGGAACTCTGCTGATCGTAACCTTACATCTGCTGATGGAGAGGCAGAGCTTATGTCCGCTTTCGTTACGCATTTCTTTTCCAAATATCACTTCTGTGCGGTACTTTTTTGGGGTTTGAAGTATACTACATTACTACCTCCACCCCAAACCTGAAGGCTTATTTATAAAAGTCAAACCAAGTAAAGTTTGACCAAACTTTCAGAACAATCTATCAAGAAATATAATATTTTGTAGATACCGTACGAAAATATATTCGTTATCTATTTAATGATATTAAATTTGTATTTTGCATGTTAATGATTTTTGATAAAAACTTCGGGATGGTGGTAGTACGTATTACAAAGGTTATGATAGCAGTCAAGCTAGGAGAGCAATTTATTGATAGTATTAAACTGCCTGTATTTTTTTCTATTTGCAACTCTGTGTGCGCCATGTGGAATTGCATGCTCTAGCCAGTTCATCCAATGAGGTTTTATCACTTAACACCAGAAGTTCAGGATTTTTTTTATCACAGAACCACAACCCTAGAAATTTGTATCACAAAACACTAACATTTGGGGTAATTGTTTCGCAGAATACATGATCTCTGTTTGATAGCCCATTAGTGACCTCCGGCCACCGTCAGTTTAAGAGTGACCGCAGGAGAAAGACAATTAGACTTTATTTTGTGGTATTTGCTGTTAAACGCAAATACAAAGCTGTTTGTCAACACTAGTTGTTAAATCTTAAGTCCAGACAGTTCAAAATAAAATCTTATGTCCAGGGTAGTTGTATTGGTAAACATTATCAAAACCTTATGCTGGTACAGAATATATTACCCAAATCTCATGTTCTTGTGTGGTTATAATTTCTTGTGGATATTTGTCATATGGTAATTCATTTGTGTGTAGCATATGTAACAAGTGTGACTCATATTCTCATTTCCACAGAGTGTCTACAAAATTTCACACCAAAATTCATTTGTTTGTAGCAAACATGCTCACGTACTGTAAATTGGTGTCACGCTGTAGGGTCATGCTCTTGTCAAGCCGACTAATGACAAATAATGTGTTATGTGAAATAATTTCCCCAAATGTTGGTGTTTTGTGATTAAAAATCCCCAACTTGTGGTGCTAAGTGATAAAACCACTCATTCAATAGACCGAGCCTTAGGCATGTATCATTAGATATTTTTTTAGGAAGGCTGCAAATATTTATTTTGAATACTGCGTTGCTACTTGCTAGGATTTGAACTCAGGACCTTGTAGGTCTGATACCATTTCGAATTGCATGCTCTAGCAAGTTCATCCAATAGATCGATCTGTTGGAATTTGGAAGACCCTAGGCAATTATATTAAGCACACGCCATTCCATATGGTTAACCATTGGCATGAAAATGACACTTATATGTGTTTGAGTCTATATGTGGATTGCTTAGCCCTTTCCATCAGTTCGGACTTTTGGTTGCGTTGGCTACTGCATGAAGCTTGACATCATACTTATCCTAAAAATTGTTGCTGCTGCCCTTTGTTGCCCAACATAAATTATTTTTGAGCCATAATTTGTTTGCCCTTTCCATCAGTCCGGACTTCCGGTTGCGTTGGCTAGTGCATGAAGCTTGACAATATGAACATCAATTATTTTTGAGCCATAGTTTGTTTGTCATTACACCTTTTGAGCAGTCTCACTGCTACTATTAATTTGTTCTTATATGCACAGTTCCATGATAAATCTCATCTGCATTTCTCGCCAATGCATGTTAGGTCTTCCACTCGAGAATGAGTACGAAGAGCAACGGAGGCAAACTATTCTGCATAATAGCCGAGTTGCAGCCTCGTTGGGCCTAACACTACATCCTTCTACAAGGTCTAGTGCAAAAACGCCACCCACCTCCCTCACAAAGGATACGGAACATTCCTCTGATTCAGAATTTGATCCTGCTGATTGTGATGGCGAGCTGACTCAGGAAGATGCCCTGGTCGACTATCGTCTGCAACACAACAAGGTGAGTTTTCTCTGTCCTGTCATCGAATTATTTGTCCCAACTTCCATTTGTTGTATCCCAGTCCTACCAAATATGTTACCCATGCCATGTTCAATCTCATTACTACAATTTTTCCTGCTTAGTTAACGCCTCATATATGTTTTGGCATATGTTGCCTGACTGTTTTTCCATTCCATCTGCATATCATCATCATATAATATTGTACATTGAAATATCATTTATGTGTGACAGGCATCTGCAGATTCGGGAAAGAACTTTTCAAGAACGAATAGGAGGAAGAACACTCAACAGGAACCTCAGGCTGATACCGGAGGATGGGTGACAGTGCGTAATAAAAAAAGAGTTAAGCCTGATGCTCGTGCTGCTCCTCCTATTACAAGGTCTAACAAGAGACTGACACGAGGTGGCGAACAGGCCAAGAATGATAACAGTAAAAGGTCTCGTAAAAACCACAAACCATCGAATCAGACAGAAGTAGCCCCAGCATGTACCAGCCCACACATTCCACAACCACCAGTTGCCAATACTGATTCTCAGCAACAATTGCCAACAGAACCAGTTTCCACAGCAAATTCTAGCCAAGAATTGGCACCATCAGGAGTGGTGGTAGGTAATAATGGCCAAGGACACATGATGCTAGTCCCAGATGATACAGCCTCAAATGTCCAAACAGTGCTGCCACAACACCAGCAAACTGGTGATGATCTCCCTCCGACCCTTAGTCCTGCGAAAGACAACTCCTCTCCCGATGATGAGACCCACGCCAAAAAAGGTAATACTTTTTTCAAGACTTGTAGTTTAATGCTCCCTTATGTATCTATATACCATGATAGCTTGATGTAATGCTTAACTTGGTAGGTTCGCCACGATCAATAAAAACGAGGGGGCCAACGGTAGGAAAAAAACTTGCAGCTAAGATTTCCGGAATGGGTTCAAGATTTCGCATCACATCTATTGTAGGTGGCAGAAGGCCACTTCATCCGCATGAATCTTCATATCTTGTATCACAGGTTGGCCATTTTATCAGGAATGAACTTCCTACCTTCCCATTGTGGAAGCAGCACGTTGACACCCCTTCACAGTTCGAGAGTTTAGTGCATAATTTACACGTAAGTCATGCTTCTCCTGGTAATGATAAATTATTCCACATTGATCTGTCCCATTTCTTGTAGCTTACTGTTGTTTCTATGCTATATAACTCACCAATCATTCCACCGTTGTGAGCAGTTAAGGTTTGAATTCGATGAGGATAATGAGGATGTAAAGTTTGTCATCGCTTCCATATTCAAAGAATTGTTGCGCCAGCACCGCTATAAGCTTAAGGCGACATACTTCACTGGCCAGATTACTGCCAATGTTCGAACAAAGTCTCCTGCACCCTGTATGACTGACGAGCAGTGGGGAGATCTTGTCAAGCATTGGTCTGATCCAAAGAATGTGGTATGGCTTATGAGGACCGTGAAACCAGATTAAATTCCGAATACTTATTTTGCGCCAGTGTCTCACTAGTCTCCTTTTGCAGACGTTGTCTAAAAGGAACCAGGCTAACCGCTTGAAACAACGTTTACCAAGCCGTACAGGATCTCGTCACTTGGTTGGGCATCTCTGGCAAAAAGTAATGCCCCGCTGGTCTGTACTGCTACATATGTTACTCGTAAATTGTGTAGAACTCCGTGTGCATGTTATATTTCCATCCTCCATTTCAACCACGTTATTTGATCTCCATATGATTGTACAAAAATGCAGAAAGTAGATCATGCAAACAACATGCAACCAGACAAAGAGATGACTCTGGCAGAGCAGTTCGAGGCATGCCAGAAGAACAAACATAATGTGATAGGAGAACTTGCAGAAAGTGTTATTGTAAGTCTTCTTTATGATTTAAATTTTTTAACTACACACTTGCCAATTTGTAGGAGCAATATGTCAATATGATCTTGTAGGCGTTTTTGTGAAAATGCATTTGATGTGTAATCAGGCATACCAACTTGTAGGATTAGAAGTAGTTCATACACATTAAATCTACCGTCTGCATGTTTCTCTGTAATAACTTTTATTTTTACACGACTCAAAACTTTTCAGGCAAATATGAAATTGGAGATGGCAAAACCCGGGAAAGATGGTATGGAAAAAACTCTAGAAGAATGTATGGAGACATTTACCATGGTACTTAAAAATAAAGATATCACCAAAAACACTTTCCTGCGAAATGCTGGGTTTTTGCAGTCCAAGTCCAAGTCCAAGTCCAAGTCTTTCTCTGCACAAGTTCTGGAGGAACAAATCCAAATAGAACGAGCTGCAGCAGATGTGTTAAGAAACCAAGTTGACATGTTGAGATCGAGATCAGAAGCATGTGATGCCCTACTGCAGGAGGCCAATCAAGTTTGTTATAATCTCTCAAAAGACTAATAAAATGCCATAGATAATTGGAGATGAAAACACTGACATTGACATGTGAGTACCTTGGTATTGTGAAATGTTTACTGAGACTGAGGCACTGTTCCTATTTTGTTGGTGGATGCATTTATCTACGGCTGGGATCAACTTGGTAGTTGTTCCTGTGGATGTTTTAGAAATTGGTTGCCTAGCCTTTTCAATCCGTTCGAACTTAAATGGTATTAGAGCCAAGGTCTCGAGTTTGAATTGTTGACGGTGTGGTTCAATTCATCCTTAAATTGTTGGTGCCCCATTGGCCCTTGTAAAGCTTCATGTGCCTACCTCCGAATCCAGTGTTGAATTTCTCTTGTCACACACGAGGATGGCTGTTAATGTGTATATAAGTGGGTTGCATAGCCCCTTTTATATAAGGTTGCAAGTTTCCTTTTTGTGTTGTGCCTTTGGGATTCAGCCTGCACTTCTGACTTTTGGTTGCGTTGGCTACTGCATAAGTTTAATATAGTTCCATGTGGTTTTTGTTGAGTTCTATAATAAGTGGATTGCCTAGCCCTTTCCATCATTTCGGACCTGTGGTGTGCTATTCTGTTTTCCACGTATTAGACCTCCTCTTCTTAACAAGACTCCATGAGTAGGAGGCACTATGATTTTTTTTTGCGCATGAAATTACTCAATTAGATAGCTTAATCCCATTTGTTGACTCTCTGTTGATCAGCCACTTGAGGGTAAAACTGAGTATATTGCACTAGCCAGTATTTTTTTTATGAGGTAATGCACTAGCCAGTATTAGTACTCGAGGGGAAAACTGAGTGCAGATATTTTTCCAGTGTAAGGCTAACTGAGTACACGTAACGGTGCAGACGTGCAGTACCACGGACGCGTGTCGCGGTGCACAGCGGTTAGGCGGTGCGCGTGTTGAGACCAAACGTCTAGCTTTTTTGAGAAACTGCCGAGACCAACCGTCACGTTGCCAGAGCCCCCTCTCTCCCTCCCTCTGCACACAGTCTCATTCTCACTCACGCACGCAACCACGCCTCTCACGTCCCATCAACTTCTCCAAATCGAAGGAAAAAACACCAACCGCCCACGCGCGCTCCCTGCCGGCGATGGACAAGAAGAATGCGCCGGCGGCCGTCGCCTCCGTGAACTGGGCCTCTCTCTCGGCTGATGGACCACTTCACAAGATCGGCGAATGCTTACTGGCGAACGAGCAGTACGCTGACACCTACTCTGCTATGAGGCAAGTCTGTAGAAATTGGCGCTCAGGTTTACCTGAGCCCGACGTGCACCTGCACGAATGGATCATGCTAGACCACGGCCTTCCACGCGCTGCTGATTTCACCTTCCTCCACCTCCGCACATCCCGCTACGTCACCATCGATCTAACGGAAGTTCATGCAAGGTTCAAATTCCTCCATATCTATAGAGTTAATCTATTTTTATTTTCAATCGTAAACATCTTAGTGCTGAATGTTATCTTCATCAATATATTTTAGATACTACTTTGTCGGCTTTTGCCGTGGCGTCATCGTGCTTGCCCAGAAGAACCAGCCGCACAAGATACGGCTTCTGAACCCACTCACAAAGACATTGAATACTATGTTTGAGGCGCATATGCCAAACGTTATTCTGAAGTCAGTCGCTGTGATGAAGTCCCCGACTATGGTCTTCGTTTCCAAAGATTACCCGGCGGAAATTGCTTGGGTCGATGAGAGCACTCCAACTAAGGGTATAGATGAAGATTGGGGAGAAGGAAGATTTTCGATCGAGCACCATTGTCTGCGTTGCATTACCCCGTTCAATGGTGAATTGTATGCAATAGCTGTGAACAATTTTGAGTTCGGAAAATTAGTGTGCACCAACAATGTCCAGTTGGAGCAGCGTGCGAGCACTGTCAAAATGGATACACTATTTTCATTTCCAGAACTTGGAAATAACAAGTTCTACCTTGTGGAGTCGGATGGTGCTCTGCTGCTTGTGTTGTTGGACAACAAGCATTTGGAGGAAGGTCAACCATTGGTGTACCGTGTGGACACTGAGAGCCGCTCTCTCCATGCCGTCAATAACATTGGCAGTCGTGCCTTCTTCGTCCATTATATCCGGTGTATCTCCGTCGACACCAGAGTGCACCCGACACTTCGACCTGGCTGCATCTACTACACAGATTTTGGTTATATCAGAGAGTACTTTGATGATATAAAGGCCTGGGATGAGTGGCCAATACATGTGAATAGATTAGGAAACTACGGTATGAGAAATGAACAAAGGCCATACCGTTTGGAGGATGTATTGGCTGCACACTGCAGACGGAAGGAGTTCAATGAAAATTTCCTTCAATGGAGTGACGAAGAAATATATGCTGAATGAAGAACATATTCGTTCATCCTGGGGTATCCTAATCTTCATGTTGGCCATACATTGTGTCTTGTATTATTTTCAGATTAGTTTGTCGTGAACATTAACATTGTTATTGGCTGCTTTTGGCTCTTGTATGCAGTTTATGTAGTATTATATTAGTTTTCTGGATTTATTATGCTGCTGTGAATTTATCCTATACTAGCTTCTAGATTTGACTGATTTTGTTTGTAATGATGATGGCTTGATGTGGCTGCTGGCCTTAACTGCCGAAGCAGAGCAATTAGTACTTAACCAGGTGTACCGTCTTTATATTAGTATTATATTATATTACTTGACCATAGCCATATTCAAAATCAAATCTCAGTCGGGCGGCAAAATCTCCCGCCAATCTAGAAATATTTCAGGCGTGTTTTTGAATGGGATAAGAAGATAGAACACGATGATAGTAACCGATATTCAAGGTGATGATGATTTGATTTTGCACTCGGCCTTGAACAGAGGTACTAGTACGGTCTCACAATTTTTTATCATTATACTTGGACCTTAGCCAAATTCAAAATCTCATAGCGGCAAAACTTCCCGCCCACAAAATACAAAAAATTCACACGCTTTCAAATTCCCATTCTACCCTTGTGGAGATGACAGAAAGTCGGTTGGTGGGGGGGTCTGCCCGTCATTTTTTGGATCACCACCTCCCTAGCCCGGAAACCCTCCCAAAAAAATTCATTTCCCTCAGACCACCCACCGGAACTTCCCAAGTCCCTCTCTCTACCACCTCCACGACCACCGCACCGGAACATCCCCGCCGGACTTCCCTGGCCTACCCGAGCCCTCGCGATCCTCGTCATCCGGCTGCCTGCCGGAGCCGCTTCATCGACGCCGTCATCAACCGGACCGGATCATCCCCGCCGAACCTCGAAACCATATGCTCATCCAGCAGCCTACCGCAGTCGCTTCAGCTGCGGCATCGTCCACCGCATCGGATCTTGCTCACCGACACCGATGTGCATGAACCGAATCTGCTTCACCGGCGCCGTCCATGATCTAAACTCTTCTACTGTCGCTTTTCTATTGCTTGCCTGCAAGTTCTTGTTTAATCTTGGGGGAACCTGTTTGTGCTAACGACGCGCCGTTACGTCTTTGCAGATTAGATGAGTAACCATGAAGTTTAATGGCCGTCTCTCCAACCCCAAGGAGCACATGTAGTGTACTTCATCACCGGATCTATCAACCCCAGGAAGATCTGCTGTGATTCCCACAGAGTGCTTCTCCTAATGTAAGTCCCTTGTTTTAGCGCCATGTTCTGGGTTCAGATGCCTGTTTGTCTGAAGCTCTTTTAGTTCATTCCTAGTTATGACCGTAACACCTTGCCATTTTCTAGTTCATTGCTAACTTCAAGCGATTGAACATTTTGGTTTGCATTCCCTGCTCTGTAGATGTAGCCATCATAACTTCTATCTTGCTCATTCGTTGTTCATGCCAATCTTGTTCTCCCTGAACATGTTGGTTTGCATTCCCTGTACTACGGTGATGCCATTGTTATTTCTATCTACTTCGTCGTAAGCTAACTGCCTGCTATTAGTTCCTGCATGCTATCGCTCTGCCATCCTGCAGTACAAATTAACTGCCTGCTATTAGTTCCTGCATGCTATCGCTCTGCCATCCTGCAGTACAAATTTATTTGAACTCGTCACAGCAGCAACTTCCATCATAATTTTGTCTGCCATCTGATTCTTCAAAAGCTGCAATATTAACTTGTTTCTCTTAATTGGCATGGCGCTCACATATAGAATTGTGAACATATTGGTGTGCATTCCCTTTTCTACAAGTTCAGATCCCACTATATTCCGTTTCTGGTCCATCCTAAGCCGTAGCATTAACTATCCTCTATGTGTTGCTCATTACAACTTTATATCCCGAAACAAATTGATTTTTTTCCCTTATCTACAAGTTTATCAGTGATGCCATTATAACTCCTATCTGTATTATTCCTAGCTATTATAGTAACATCCTGCTATTATTTAGTTCATGGCCAATTTTAAGTAATTGCACATGTTGGTTCGCATTCCCTGCTCTATAGCTTTTGGCATCGTAACTTCTATATTTGGTTTACATTCCCTGCTCTGTAGATCTAGCCATCATAACTTTATCTTGCTCAGATGTTGTTTCAAAAATTATGGCCTGCTACTATGTTGTTTGTGCCAATTTTTTACTCCATGAACATGTTGGCTTGCATTCCCTGTACTACAGGTGATGCCATTGTTTTGTATCTAGTTCATTGTAAGCTAACAAAGTAAGGACTTAGTTTGGCATGCTATCACTCTGCTATCTAAGCCTGTAGTACAAATAAACTTGTCATATTACTAGATAATAATTTTGTGTGCCATCTTGTTCTTCAAAAGCTGCATTATCGACTTGTTTCTCTGACTTGGCATGACGCTCACATATGGAATGCTGAACATATTGGTTTGCATTCCCTCTTATACAAGTTCACAGGTGATCCCACTATATTCTGTATCTTGCTCAGTCGTCGTTACAAAATTTATAGCCTGCTACTATGTTGTTCATGCCAATTTTGTACTCCCTGAACATGTTGGTTTGCATGGGACTCGACAGTAGTAAGTCTGCTGTTTCATTCTAACATGCTCTGTTATATTGGCTGTTGGTATGCGGCATGCACTCTTTGTTTGCTTATTGTGCGCATTACAATGATCTTGTTATAACGACGAAATGATGAGTTCCAAATTCTTTGGCAAACAATATTGTAGTGTCTTTGCCTTTCCATTGTTGCTGTCTTAACTTGTAATGTCTTTGTTTCAGATATAGGTGCTGCATGGACAACTTAAAAGATTGCCGGATCGCTTCATTGTATTGCTAGGTTTAATTACCATTCAATTTCTCTGGGTTCTGTAATATTTTTTTCAATGCCTTGCAGCTGATGTAATATTTAGTTAGTTTTTATAGTTCTTTCGCGCATTTTTTCTTTGGTGCTTGTGGTAAGTGAGGCTATTCGACAGAAATCAATGCTGCGTAAATATTCTCAGTATCTAAATCACGAATTCCCATCCCTTAAATGGCCCAATTAAGCAAAATCACATATGTGCCTGCCCGCAAAATCCTAAAGCGCATATTATGCCGGCATATACAGCAACTAAACGGGCTGGCCCACTTACTTCTTGGGCCAGCCCATTTGATTTACCGTGGACCCCACACTTGGGCTGGCCCACTTGCAAGGTGGACCCCACATACTACTGGGCGGCCCACTAAATAGTTGGGCCAGCCCATTTGCTTTGTGGTGGACCCCACATACTAAATGGGCCGGCCCTTTAAGAGGAAACCCACTGTATTTTGGCCCGGCCCACTATCTTGTTGGGCGGCCCTGCTACATGGTGGACCCCACATACTAATTGGGCCGGCCCTTCAACAGGAAAGTGGGCCCACCTGTTTTTCGCCCACTATGTTGTTGGGCCGGCCCATTTGCTATATGGTGGTCCCACATGGTAAACGGCCGGCCCTTTAATAGGAAGGTGGGACCCACTGTTTTTGGGCCCACTATCTTGTTGGGCGGCCCACTCTATATGGTGGACCCCACAAACCAAATGGGGCCTATTAACGAAATGTGGGACCCTGTGTTTTTGGCCGGCCCACTGCTTGGTGGGCGACCCACTTGCTATATGGTGGACCCCACATACTAAATGGGCGGCCCTTTAACGGAAGGTGGGACCCACTGTGTTTTTGGCCCCCACTATCTTGTTGGGCCGCCCACTTGCTATATGGTGGACCCCACATACTAAATGGGCCGACCCTTTAACTGGAAAGTGGGACCCACCTGTGTTTTTGGCCCGGCCCACTAGCTTGTTGGGCCGGCCCACTTGCTATACGGTGGACCCTACACACTAAATGGGCCGCCTTTTAACAGGAAAGTGGGACCCACTGTGTTTTGGCCCGGCCCACTTGCTTCTTGGGCCGGCCCAGTTGTTGTAAGGTGGACCCCACATGTTAAATGGCCGGCCCATTTAAGTTTTGACCGTCAACATTAGAGGTTAGGCCCGGCCCACGTAACTAATGGACCAGCCCAGCTATATAGTTGACCGGTCAAACTATGTCATCTGGCCCGGCCCGCTTAAGACGTGGCAGGCCTCGTGTGGGCCTACCATCTACCACGGGGTTTCAGCCGGTTAACGCCGGTAACTGCCAGTTAACGGCGTCTGCCACGTGTCGTTTGCATGACGTCAGCAGTCAACGGGCTCCCGGAAACACTTGCGCAACGGTCCGATTTTCCGTGGCGGAAGGGCGCCCAAGCGCGACGGACCGAAAAAACGTCGTTGGACTTTGCCTGACGCAGTTTCCACAACAGAACCCATATCGTCGGGTTAGGCCCATAGGCGACGAAAAATACCCCTTAGCGGACGATTTTGAGACGTTGTCTATCAGAACTTTTCTTGTAGTGCTACCGCATATGATTTGTGCTCACTAAAGTGTGGGACCTGCACGCATATGGGACCCTGCAGCCCTCTGAGGGCAGTCCGTGTGAGACGCAAAATAGGGTTTTTAGTTTAGTAAGGCAAAAAAATTAAGCCTTGGAGGGCCGAGGCGGGGCGGCCGTCCGCCATTTTATACCTTTTACGCCCCCCACACCTCGTTTCATTTGTCATGTCTACCAAGGAAGAGCTCGGAGGAGAAGATGCAGTCCTAGCTTCTCGACCCCCTGGCGCCCCACGCATAAATACTACTACCAGAAGTACACTGTCTCTAACAATCCTGCCTGCGAAGGGAGATCTCGGAGGAGACGATGCGGGCTCAGCGTCCCCGCCGTTGATTAGCCAGGACACAAGGGTTACTACGCCTCTTTTAATTACCTTCGTTTTGCTGGTAATACTCGGACTTATATCTGTTATCTTCCGCAGGAGAGGGTCGATATCGCCGGAGAAGATGATGTGAGGCAGATGATCAAGCTCGCAGGAGAAGATGATGTAAAGGAGATGGTCAAGCTCGGAGCAGAAGATGATGTAAAGGAGATAGTCAATGTCGGAGAAGATGATGTAAAGGAGTTAGTCAATCTCGGAGAAGATGTGGTGGCATTGGACCAACCGCGGTCGTTGGGCGAGATCCCGGAGATTCACTTACCTCGTTTGCACTGGTAATGATATGCCTGATCTGTAACATTTTGAACATTTTTCGTCGGCTTACACAGGAGCTATCTCGGCTTAGGGTCAACAAGGCCCCGGGAGCGGAACTTCCGCATCTCGGCGCGGAGAACTCCGAGTTACGCCAGAAGCGCCCTGGGGAATCGCACGCGCAGGCGCAGCACATCCGTTCGCAGGATCTCTCATCCTTCGACGTCAGGTTCCAGCGAGAGGTCGTAGAAGAAGATAAGTTGCCAGCTTCCCCGCCGTTCAAGAGGATGAAGGAGCTGAAGACGGAGGTTAATATTACTAGCTGACTTTGGGTTGCTGGTTTTTGGGTACTTCGAGTCACTGACATGTAGACACCACTTAAGTCTGTCCTACATGTTAGTGACCATATTCGTTAATCAGCCAATTTGTGCCCTTCGTTTGCCGGTAACGCTCGATATGTTTGTTGTTACCTTTGGCAGGATCACTCCCCTTGCTTATCTTGTCGGAGGATGAAGTTGGATCTTGCCAGCATGCGGGAGGAGAACAGAGAGTTAGGGATCAAGATATTTCGGTACAGGCAGGCGGTGTCTTTCCTAGAAGTGGATGAGATCACGGCCTGTGCTCGTAGGAGTTGTGACGAGGCCATTCATCTGGGAGAACGGATCAAAGCTCAGCTTGTCTCTTTGATGGAAGTCGCAGAACGCGTGATTTTCAATGCTAGAGAGGCGCGGGAACGACTTCTGGTGGCTGAAGATCTCGCATAGCAGTTTAATCATGTGCGCTTATTAGCTGCCTACTACTTTTGTAATTATTCACAATTATATATGTATCAATGGCTTGCCTTTTGTGTGATGGAGGAAATTGCACATACCACCACTTCTTGGTGCAGTTTTTGCACATAACACAATTTGAGATTCTTTTTACACAAATAACCAGATTTTGACGTAAACTTTTGCACAAAAAACAACCTTACTCCATGTTTTCTTTTGTCTTCTAAAGACAAGTAGGTGCTTCGAAAAATACCTCCGTTCCAATGCTTAAAGCTTTGTATATTTTTCTTGAAAAGTCAAACCAAGTAAAGTTCGACCAAACTCTTAGAAGAATCTATCAGCACATATAATATTTTGTAGACACCATATGAAAATATAATTTATTTTCTATCTAATAATATTGATTTTGTATCTTGCATATTAATGCTTTTGGTAAAAACTTAGTCAAACTTAACATAGTTTGACTTTCTAAAAATCAATATAATCCTTAAGCTTTGGGAAGTGGTTCTAGACGTGGTCTAGACGTGTTTCAACATATTGCCTTCGCATTTGCTAAACGCATGGAGTTTCTTACGAAGTACAAAGTTTATTTTTCGAAATATTTTCGACTTTGTATTATTTTTATTCATTTTCCCCCTGGTTGTCATGTTTTCTGTCCGGCTTCCCCAGCCCATCCATCCGTAACCCACATGCGCGCGTGACACGAGTAGTGGGAGACATGGTGCCCAAAGGGATAGCTTTTATTAATGGTGGCGACGGTTCCCTAGGCCAATGCTGGCGATACGTCTCATCGTCGCTAGCTGTGCCTTCCCCATGCGGCCGTATTAATGCACACCACTGCTCCTTTGCGCCTCCGCGGCTGATCAAGTAAGTTTGATCATAAAAGATGATCACATAAGCTCGACGATTACCTATAACCTAAAAATTATCTTAATTTGTAAACGAAGACATAAAATAACTAGTTGTTTGATTAGGAAAGACAAAGGAAATTTCTATTGAGATTGAGTTCATTTCATAGTTGTTATAGACACATAGCAATATTACCGAGAGATAGGATTGTAGAGAAAGCAATCCATAGGTATTTTGGAGGGTTCTCAATCCTTTGAATCAAGCAAGCTCTATAGGAAAAATCCCTATGTGTAAAAATCCTACTCCGTACAAGATACCTTTAGAAATCCTTTGAACCAAACAAACTCGGATTCATATTAGTTGACTATAATATAGATATATCTAGACACATTTTAGTTCTAGATTCATCCATATCATTTGACAAGTAATATGAATCGGAGTGATTATATTAAATGGAGTACTAGTATATATTGTTCGAAAAAATTAAGTTATACTGTAATAAAGAAACCATTTCTGTGGTCAAACTGATTTGACGGGACAGTAACTGCACCAGGACGTAGTGGCGTGCTATCCTAGCCGAAGTTTTACTCGGCGCCTCGATGCAGCTGCTGAAGAATAAAAAAAGTCATATCCACTCCTACTCTTCATGTCCATCGTTTCCATCCTTGGCTCTCCACTTCCATCATCGTTCTCCACTCGCCAACCGCTGCTAGAAGTTTTTTCATCCTCTAGATCTCCCATTTGCATAGCTTTCTCTCCTCACCCCTCCGCAGAACCGCAGCACTCCTCCTTCCCGCTCGACTCTCCTACAAAACTCCAATCACACATACTTGCATCCGCCCTTTTAAATCCATCTCGTCTCCATGGCGGCATCGAACGACGACCAGCTGGATGGCGACTGGGGGAAGCTCCCCGCCGAGCTGTTCAATCTCATTGCCCAGAGTCTGGACGTTACAGTCGACGTCCGGCTGGCCGCATGCTCCAAAACGCTGTGCCGCCATGTCGCCGACAACATGAATCTACACCATTGGGATGGACCCTGCTTGCTGATGCCCGATTCTGCCCATTGGCACTATGATGATAGTAGTGCGCACCACACGGTGTACCACGTTGTGCCCCTCGACCATCCTCGGCGCACAGCCATCCTGCCGTTCATGGACAATAGATTCTGGGTTGGCATGAATGGCGACTGGATCGCCGGCGTGGACAGTGGTGGGAACTGGTTCCTCGCGAACATCTACACGCACCAAGAAATCTCCCTACCATCGTCGGAAACTTGCAACATTTTTCGGGAGGAATGGATTGGCTTCCCCGACTTGCCTCCTGAAAGGTACATGACGTATGGGCGTGCCATGTTTTTGTTGAAGATTGTAATTTGCGAAGTGCCCACAAAAGCTGGACATTACTCAGATTACAAGCTCATCGCTCTATTCAATTCTGGACTCGCTTACCTGGCTAATGGTAGCCAGGAGTGGAGGTTATTCTCTCTTGCTAGTTGGGGTGTAGATTACAGTGATGCCATCGAGCACAACGGCTTTATTGTTGCGGTGGATGGGTGGACCGGCACCACATATTGCTGGGATCAATCACAGGCTGGTAATTCTTCAATCCATATGATATACTTCGCAATAAATTTTAATATCAAGCCCATTCATGATATATTGTAACTGAAATAACTAATTGCTCACTAAGACTTTTTTTCACCTTTCAAATGACTGTGCACCATTAAATTATCCTAACCTGACTGAACCATTGCTACAAACGAATTACAGTAGTATATGCTGTGCACTAATCTGTCAACCCAAACCAGATTATTGCAGTATATGAATGCATTCCTGAATTAGTTACTGCATGCTCTTGTCAGAATATGAATAAGGAGCTTAGCCCTGGCCTCTTCATCAATTGATGCATGCAAACTTTCAATTTATTTCAATATTCGATGTACTCAAAGCATTACAATCATGGATCAGATAAGGTTGAGACATGTATCTACCATCAATGAATATGAGTGTAATTAACATACATCTCAAATGGGAACAATTTTATTTCTTCGAGATTTTATACAAGTATAATGACTGCATCCTCCATTTGATCCTACAAATGTGAAGTTGCAGCTACTGGTATTATTGTCTTCCCGAGCCATTCAAACACTATTTTTTGTTGTCTCCGTTTACAATGCAGATGCACACCTTGCCCCGCCATTCGTGATCCCATCACCGATGAAGGAACCATCTGGCAGATGGTTTTTAGCTCGATCAGCCGATGGCAAGCGCTTGATGATCATCCATGAAGATCGGTATATACGTAGCAATGATCACCTTGAGCCTGCAGAAGTTCTGCATCATGGTAATGGCCTTATCCTGCGGGAGTGTCCTGCCCCTGTCATACATGTTTTTGAGAAAGATCTATCCCTGATTGGACCCAATTGGAGTCGAGTTGACAGCCTTGGCACACACTCTCTGTTCATTGGACTGAATTATCCATTGAACCTGAAGATAAATGATGGCAATGCTCCTGATGGAACATTGACTCCATTCATGAGGTCAAATTGTGTGTACATCGCGTACTATGCATTTCGGGAACCAGCATTTAGTTGTATTTGTCGTTGTAACCTGCAGCAAGGGGAAAATGAGCTCATGGGAGTTATCACCCTTCCAGAAGATGGTTGGGGATTTCCCCGACAGGCGACAATGTGGTTTAAGCCTAGTCTGAAAAATATCCGCATGTTGATGCAACCCTAAACTGAGCCATGAATCTTTCTGGAGCAAATAATCTTTTTTGTACGATATGTTTGAACAATTTAGTAACCTGTTCTGTATCTTAAGATGCTCTTCCTTTTTTCTGAATCTTATATACCTGGACCCATTTCAGTGTGTCTGTTTACTCATTTTAGTGCGTATGTAAACCCACATTGAAGTAATCTAATCTTATAATTTAAAACGGATGGTGATGAACTCTGTATTTCCATCCTTCGTAAACCGTGCATGTCTGTTTATTTTTAGTTTCATTTCAGCAACTGTTATTAGTATATGCACACCTTTTTTTTAATGTTGAGAGGAGTATAAGGGCATTACAATGCTATATACTATATGGCGCTAATAGAGAACAAATGAATGTCAAAAGATTGTAAAATCCTCCAGGTACTCTCCTTGCAGCGCTAATTGCTGATGACAGACTGACTTCCTGTTGGTTCCGGTGCTTTAGCTAGGACAGGTGAAAAGAGTTTCACGCCCCTGCTTTCTTTTGCGTCGACGCTAGGACTACCGCTGGGATTAGCCTCTCCAACCGCCAAACGACGAGGAAATAATTCCTAGCGCCCTTGCAGTAGCGCCTGTGTTGGACATGCCCTAATGTTTTCCAGCTAAAAGATGCAATCTTTTAAGCACTTGGGTACGGTATTTCCCCACCAGCCTGGATGCAGGCCGCCAAACGCGTCTTAACCAAGGTTTAAAATAGCGTGCTAAATGAATTAGCGGCAGCCACCTTCAAACGATATGGACGCTATATCGTGGTAATAGTGTGGTATATTTTAAATAGCATTTTCAAAATAATACTAAATATAGCCTAAAAATAAATAATTTTACTAGAACGAATAGATATATATAGTCCAAAAGTGACTGAATCATACATACATAACCACATATAGAAATAGATCTCAAGTATATTAGAAGGCTAACATCAACATTTCACAAGGCAACAACATAGTATAAATTATTTATTAAAAAATATTAGCATTAGCGATATTATTTTCTGATTTAGAAGTGGAACCAACAGATTAGTTCATCACCACGAAAAAGTGAAAGCAACTTGCCTGAAAAAAATAGCGCGCTAACGCTATGAAGTTTTAGGGCGATATAGCATGCTGTTTCGCAAATAGCGCCACAGCGAGCAAAATTACTAAGCGTGGACCCTCTAGATATGCTATAGCGCGCTATTAGCTTCATTGAGGCCCTGGTTTGACAAAGCAGCCTGAGTACGTATCTAAAAAAAATATCAGCCTGAGGACGCATGCTTGTAAAAAAGAGAGAGCAGACTACAATTACTTCAGTCCCGAACCCTCTCTCTCCCACCCATACTCCCACCCACTTCACCTCTTTTACACTAATGACTGCCATGAACGGCTCGCCTCCTCCTTCCACCGGCAGCTGCTTCGCCGACACAGATGAACATCACCGATATTTCCTGAACTCAGCCGATTTGATCCACCGCATCCTCCAGCAGCTTGATGGACGTCCAGTCTCTTCTATCCAGATCGTGACTAGAGAAGGATCTACGAGTACATCCGTTTCTTACCCTTTGGCAGCGTCGGTTCCATCTCTCGCGGTACTTTCTTCTCCGCTGGAAGCACCATCTGGCTCGGCACTGATTTCCCTGGCGGCGGCACCAGCTTCTCCGGCTGCGCCGACCCCAACCCCCGCGGCACGGTCTTCTCCGGTGGCGGCACCACCAAAAGTGGCTGTAAGTTGTCCTGAACTCACTAGGATGCAGGTGTAAGTAGTCAATGATAGTTGGGATCTTAAACAAGTTCTTTTTTCTTTAAAATTTAATGACGGGAAACCGTAGTATTCTTCTGCAAATGTTTTTTTAATGACGGGAAACAGTAGATGTTAAGTACTAGTTCTGGCAAAAAAAGATGTTTAGTAATAGTATCCATCACAGAGCAGGGTTTCGCAGTCTGAACATACAAATATATGCTCCATGTTACCTGTTTCAGAAAGTCTGAAAGCTTGCTCAGTACCTGTAAAATCAAATTGTCTTGCTGCTGCTAGATTTTGTGCAAACTAATTAAAGAGATAGCTAGATGCATTTTCTCCATGTATGCTACGTTCTGATTTATATGCTGTTGATTGATATATACCGTGCTTAACTAGATGCAGAAGCAAACTCGCTCCAACGTCAATGAGCAACTACGTCTTAGGACTGTCGATTGTACATGTCCTCTGCACCGCCCCGAGTTCAGAATTCAAAGAAATTCACTAGCCAAAAAGCCAAAGGTGACGGGCAGGCGTGATGCAGCAATTCAACGTTGTATATTAAAAGGGCGAGGGAAAGGCCGCCCTAAACGGGTTGGTCACTCGGCGGACCCTCCTCAGCCCTCGCGCTTCTATGTGCAACTGGACGGCAACGATGACATGTATATGTTGGTCATCCCCAGAGAATTCAAGCAATGTCTGAAAGGGATTCTTCCCAGGCCTATCAAGCTCAAGACCAGCGTAGGCTGCGCCTGGTATGTGCACATCGATGAGTACCAGGGTGAACTGGTCTTGAAGGATGGTTGGTTCGGGTTTGCAGAGGCGCATGAACTGCAGCTTGATGACCTTCTCGTCTTCGAGGTGAAAGACACTTCCTTGATGAATGTGTTGATCTACGACAGTAACACCTCCACCCAGAGGATAATATTTTGTGCTGATCACCCTTAGTTGCATGCATGATCTGCAGTGTTTTTAGGAAGAGGGGATCAGAATAACCTCAATATTTTATTGAATTAACTAGATGCTGCTTTTGGACCTGGGTTACTCCCCTGCTGATGTTCAAGCTGAACTTGGTTTTTGTATTAAGCTGAACTGGGGATCAGATACACTGTGATGAGACTTTGTTAATTAGCTAATATAGTATATGTTAGACTTGTTTTTTAGTTTACTGTTTTCCCCAGATCCTTAGTTTTTCCTCAGTTTTCCCCCCCTTGTCTATAACCCGCAGAAAGAGCTCGGACGGAAGGAATCCCGTTTAGTTGACGTTGGTTGGTGCTGGCAAGTGGGGCCGCTGTTGGTGCCCCGCAGTGGACACGTCTCCACTTATCCAGATCATCGTGGGACCCACAACTTGTCCACGTTAGCGCGCCGGACCCACAGCTTACCCAGGTGACCGTTGCAAAATGGGAGCCCGAGCTAGCCCCGTGCCCGTGCCCGTGCCATTGCTTCCCCTTTCTTTCTCCGCGCCCCATTGTTCTTCTTCTCCGCCAGCGGCAGCCCTTCTCCGGCACGCGGGTGATGTCTAGTTTCTCTTCGACCTCCCGTTCTTCATGGCCGCAGTATGGACCCGTGCCTTTGACAAGATGCCCTGACTGCCCACGCCAGGAGCCTCTGAAGCGGTCGATCTGTAAGACGGACGAGAACGGCAACCGTGGACGTGAGTTCGTTGCATGCGAGAGCTTGCCATATAGAGAGGGGGATAAGGTTAGATCTCGCTCCAATTTCTCTGTTTTCTCTCGATTTTCTTGTTATTCCCTCGAATTTGGGATTTAGGGTTCACGTTGTTGTTTTCAGATCTTGAAGAAATGCAGGCATTTCGAGTGGATCGATGTGTACGTTCAGAGGCTTCAGTTGCAGGAATCAATTGGCGCTATTGGGGGGCGCAATTTGGGAGGGGGGGACTTGCTGTAGAGAATGCGGCGGAGAGAGGAGCCGTTCCGATTAGGGACCTTCCGATTATGCCTAATGCTCCCAATGCAGAACTGGTGGAAGTGAAGGGAGAACTGAAGAAAATGAACAAGCAGTTAAGGCAGCTGATCGAGTTGAAGAAGCAAGCTAATATGATGGCTGGTTGTTTTTTTTGTTGTATAATTACGATCGGATTCTTATCATTGCTCACCAGGCGCTAGAAGTTGTTACAAGGGATACCTTGTTACAAATCCATTATTCAGTTACATGTACTTGTAGTTGTTTTCAAAGTTAGTGTGTGCATTCACCGAAATTACCAACTATATTCCCTAAAAGAAAAGGAAAGCTAAAGATAGTTGATAATTGTTAGAGGGGTGACAAATAATGCAATCCCCGAAATCCGCAAATATGTATGCCTCATGTTTATACCAAAATTATACCACTTTTAGGCCTTTCCAAAATACCAATACCATATCCCAAACTATATTCCCTAAAAGAAAAGGACAGCTAAAGATAGTTGATAATTGTTAGAGGGGTGACAAATAATGCAATCGCCGAAATCCGCAAAAATGTATGCCTCATGTTTATAACAAAATTATACCACTTTTAGGCCGTTTCAAAATACCAATACTATATCCCAAACTATATTCCCTAAAAGAAAAGGAAAGCTAAAGATAGTTGATAATTGTTAGAGGGGTGACAAATAATGCAATCCCCGAAATCCGCAAATATGTATGCCTCATGTTTATACCAAAATTATACCACTTTTAGGCCTTTCCAAAATACCAATACCATATCCCAAACTATATTCCCTAAAAGAAAAGGAAAGCTAAAGATAGTTGATAATTGTTAGAGGGGTGACAAATAATGCAATCCCCGAAATCCGCAAATATGTATGCCTCATGTTTATACCAAAATTATACCACTTTTAGGCCTTTCCAAAATACCAATACCATATCCCAAACTATATTCCCTAAAAGAAAAGGACAGCTAAAGATAGTTGATAATTGTTAGAGGGGTGACAAATAATGCAATCGCCGAAATCAGCAAAAATGTATGCCTCATGTTTATAACAAAATTATACCACTTTTAGGCCGTTTCAAAATACCAATACTATATCCCAAACTATATTCCTCATGTTTATTCTCCACCGACAGAGAGAGAGAGAGAGATGGGTGGCCACGAGAGAGAGAGAGAGAGAGAGAGAGAGAGAGAGAGAGAGAGAGGTTGCCACGAAGAGACGGATAGGGGTATACTGCCCGTTAGATCAGTGGATCAACGGTTCGTGGAGTCGATCCGTGTGACAACGGCTCAACCAATCAGGATAAGTTTGGGCTTCTCAGAGCATTTGTGACAGTACTTGAGGGCAAAACTGAGTAGTACTAAGAATCCAAGGGCACATAAATAGTAAATAGACTAAGGGATTCAAACAAAAGAATTACAAAATGAAAAATGTGTGTTTTGTACAATATAATTCATATTGGGCTACATCAAATTATTTGCAATTCAAATATACATCAGTGTGACAATTATGGCATCATTTAGACAAACTATGTTTTGGGAAAGATGTTTTGCAAAGGGGTTTGGGTGGAAAACCATGCATCTTCATAGCTACACTAGTGATTCTGAGAAGTGGCAATTTGTGGTAAAACTTGATTTATATATGTTTGTTAAGGTTTTCTAGGTGGCAGGTTGCGTAGGAAGACTCCATGAGTAGTTGCCACTATGTTTTTATTTTTTTGGATTTTTTTGCGCATGAAATGACTCGATTAGCTATGTTAATCTCATTTGTTGACTCTCTGTTGACCAGCTACTTGAGGGTAAAACTGAGTATATTGCACTTGCCGGTCTAAGTCCTCGAGGGGAAAACTGAGTACAGATAAAATTTCTGTATAAGGCCTGAGGTTATAACTGAGTACACCAAACGTCCCAGGGTTAGACTCGTGTAGCGGTGCACGCTGCAGCCGTGCATAGCGGACGCGTGTTGCGGTACACGCCACCTTCGTCTTTATAGAGCCCCTCTTTCTCTCCCTCGACGCACGTTCTCACTGGCTCACTGCAACCGCCTCTCCTGTCCCATCATCTTCTCCACAACCGAAGAAAAAACCCCGAAGAAAACCGCCGGCGATGGAGAAGAATGAGATGCCCATTGTCGGCGCATCGGCCGCCGCCCCCGTCCAGGCCCCTGTCGCTGCTTCCAACGTAGCAGCCGGCGCATCGGCCGCCGCCCCCGTCCAGGCCCCTGTCGCTGCTTCCAACGTAGCAGCCGGCGCATCGGCCGCCGCCCCCGTCCAGGCCCCTGTCGCTGCTTCCAACGTAGCAGCCGGCGCATCGGCCGCCGCCCCCGTCCAGGCCCCCTTCGATTGGGACCCGTACGAACCAGTGCAGTACGACGCGCCGGAGAACCCCTACGACACCACCATCGTCGACTACGCGCCGGAGGTAACCTTGTTCTTATCTCATTTCAATCAGTTTGTGTTAGATCTAGCGTTATTACGGTTCGTCTGTTCCTAGTTCAATCCTTTTGTGTTAGATCTTGCGTTATTACTGTTCGTTTCTTCCTAGTTCAATCCTTTTGTGTTAGATCTTGCGTTATTACTGTTCGTCTGTTCCTAGTTCAATCCTTTTGTGTTAGATCTTGCGTTATTACTGTTCGTCTGTTCCTAGTTCGATCCTTTTGTGTTAGATCTTGCGTTATTAGTGTTTGTGCCGATGATGATGAATATTTGGGCATCCCTAAATTGATTCAGGGTTTGGTCAGTAAACAATTGGTGTGTACAAATTTGTTGTGCATGATCTTTGGTTTACTTACTCAAATCCTGGATATAAGTGTGTCCAATGTAACTGAGGCTACCTCTTTTTTTCGAGCCCATATTATCATGCATGATTTTTTGTTCACTCTCTGTTCAATCATCGTTGCAATTGACTCCGTGTTTTTTGCACGATCTTTGGTGCTACGTGACAGGTGGAGAGCAGCGACGTCGACAGCGACGACGAGTCCTTCCACACCAAGACTCGTCACGTCCTCAGGAGGCTGCAGTCCGGCCAATACGATGGCCCCTTTGCTCGAGGCATTTACAAGTGCCCCTTCTGCAACAGGAGGCTCCGCGACACCGACTTCAACACCCTGCTGAACCATGCTGAATCCATTGGCAGATATGGCGCTAGAGTTGGAAGGACCGTGAACGTGCATGCGTACATGGCCAAACACAAAGCACTTGGGATTCACCTGCGCAACCTCCAAGCGAGTCACACGCGCCACCTGGAGGCGTTGAACGTGCCTACTGCACTCTCTGTATGTGACTGCTCTATCTGTAGAGCAGCTTAAATTCATGTAAAATGTAGCTTATGTTGGATCTATCTGTCCTGAATATATCTATGCTATGTTGGTTGCTGTATGCAGCTTATCCTATATTTTCTCTCTGGATTTGTGCCCTAGATTTCCTACCTGATTGGGTAAAAACGAAGGCATAAAGAAATGAATGGCGTTAAAAAACAGTAGGAGAAGCTTCTCTAGATTTGCTATCAATTTGGGCTATCAAATATGAATGAGATCGAGCGATAGAGAGGAAAAAGGTACATTGAAAACTGCTAATCTGGGCGAAAGAGACAGAAACCACTCGTGCCCCCGTCCCGGACCCACACGGCTCCACACGCTACGGCCCTACACGCTACGGCCCCACAAACACGGCCTCGTCCTGTCCCACGCGGTCCCTTCCTACCAGCCCCACACGACGCGGTCCCACACGACGCGACCCCACAAAAGACACGACCCCACTCGTCAGCACGGAACGGTCAACTTAACGGATTCCTTCCGTCCGAGCTCCTTCTGCGGTTCAGACAAACGTTTGGGTAAAACTGAGGAAAAACTGAACTGGGGATCAGATACACTGTGATGAGACTTTGTTAATTAGCTAATATAGTATATGTTAGACTTGTTTTATTTTATTTTAATTTACTGTGATATGCTGCGGTAGTTTCAATGTGCGGTCTGATGATTTGTATTATATGTAGGTACACGGAGCTCAATATTTTGAAATATTCATAGATTTGTAAGTGTAAATGTGATATATCCCAGATGTAGTCAATGCTATCTTGTACGAACTTGTAAAATCTCAGGGAAAAATACATTTTATTTTAGAAAGTGTAAAAGTGACCAATTTTTTGATCTGATTGTAGCAAACACAAGTGCAGATGGTCAAACCCCAAAAACTTCTCATATTCATTGTTACATGGTCGAGATATAAAGGTATTTCACGCACTGGTTTAATACTCAACTGCTTACATCCATGTTTGTTTGCAGTTTTTTTTGACACCTCTTAATGCTCCCTCCGATCCATATTTTTTTTAGATACACAGTACAAACACAGACGCTCTCATATAGATGTATCTAGACACATATTAGTTGTAGAGACATCCATTTTATCATCATGTAATGAGGATCAGATGGAGTATCGTTTTCATTTTACCAAAAGAAATGGATATATTACTGTATAGTACAACGTAGCCTGAAGCCCTGAGCTCTGAATGCAATTTCTGTGTGCACACTGAACGGATCATAACCCACACGACATGTCTCACTGGTCTGTAGGTCCGGACCCCACCAGATACTGATAAAGCCCAGTGACCCGCCGGGTGAAGTTTTGTGTGTGGATTCCTGCGTACCTGGCTTCGTTCCTCCTAGACACGCGCATTTTTTTTGACCGGGGGACACGCGCATTTATTCCCTTGCTGATTGCTGATGTATCATTCTCAGTTTCTCACAGCCCCCTCATGTTCAGAACTTCAGATCTCCCCAGATCCCTCGCCGTCCATCTCCCCTGAGTCCTCTCTCTACACCACCGGCGTCCACCACCGCTCGGACTACGCGGCTTGGACTCCGTCCTCTACGGATGCGGCGACGTCGCATCTAAAAACTCCACTAAGGCGGCGCGGCATCCCCGATTCTCTCGGTCCATGGCTGCAATGGCGGTATGTTTCCCCCGAATCACTAGCGTTGCCGGTCACATCTTTATTATATCTAAGCTGTATTGCCGGTTGCTTAGCATTGTTTGATATACAGTACTTCTCTCAGCCAGTGTATATATTAATCCTCTGGTAAAGACTCGGGTTACACATGCACCCATGCTAGCTATGTTGGGACTGGATCTAATGTGTGCAGTAATAATCGTTCAAATATGCTATTGGTCAATCCACGGCCGATGATCACATATGAGGACACCGAGCATGCATGTCTGGCTTGTGGACTCTTTAGGCCGACGCTGATTTTTTTTTGTTTGCTTGGTCAATCTGTACTGGCGGATGATGAACTGCAGATGCATTATTCTGATGCTAGACATAGCCAGCAAGCATGCATGGCTCATGCTAGCTTGATTTCTATTCTCATAGCTACTATTTATATCGATTTGGCTTCTGCGATACAATGATACACTATGCTGAATAATTTGATGATACAAGGTTGTACATATCAGCCTAGCTAGATTCAGAAGCTTATTGTTCAGACTGTGTGTTTGATAAGAACAATGATCCGCTGAGTTTGCTAGGTGCCTTTGATTATGCATTTGCTTGGAATTACGGTCAGAAGCTAGAGGCATTATCTAATTGAGGCCTCTTTTTTGCAGTGTTCAAACAAGAAGCTCAAGCTTGGAGAGAGCTTATCATGGAAGGAGACATCTGTAGAGCCAGCCCCAGTGTGCAAGGTGTTTGGGCGCATCGATGAGGAGAATACCCCTGACAGCTTCTGCAAGGTACTATGTACATCGGAGTTAGAGGTGATTTCCATCCCCAGTCGTGTTCTACCCTGGTTTTACGGTGGGTGTCCAGAGTCCATCAACCTGAAGATGTCCACTGCATGCACCTGGATTGTGGACCTGAAGCAACAAGATGGCAATGTTTTAATGGACAAAGGATGGCCAGAGTTTGTCAAAGCACATGACTTGAAGGTAGGATACCTCCTGACCTTCAAGAAGCTTGACACCAAATCATTGCAGGTGCTCATATTTGGTTACAATTGCTGTGAGAAGGTTATATGGTGTTCAGGTTATCACCCATCGCTGGGGCAACAATATGAATCACAGCTGTATTAAGTTGTCTTACAAATGTTCTTTAGAGAGAGCTGGTCTATAATAGTATACTGCTCTCTTTAATGATGCATTGTGGTGAACATGATGGTACCATTACTGGATTGTGGTCACATGTGAGGGGGGATGTTGAAATGTATAATTGGATTGCCTAGCCCTTTCCATTAGTTCGGACTTTTGGTTGCGTTGGCTAGTGCATGAAGCTTGACAAACCTTATTTATGTGTACAGCTCTCTAGTTGTACTATTAATTATTATGTGCTTATGTTGGCTGGATTGTGATGAACATGAGATGTTTTGTTGTTTACGTAAAGAAAAAAACGTGATGTTTTTTTGAATCCTGCGCTGGATATGTTTTGCACAAACTAGTGAAGTGCCCGCTGACAAAACATATTATGCGCAAATAGGCAACCCTCAGCAACGATCATGGGTTCAAGTGTCCAGGATCCAGTGCCTTGACATAAGCAAGGCACAGATGAACAGTACGGTGACTTGTAGATTTGGCCGTTGGATTGAAAATAGATAGCTAAGATCAAAGTACTGTAGCATGTAGCATATGTACTGTTCATGGTTCTAAAGCACATGCACTGTGGACGACGTACTGTAGCACATGTCCTGTACATTGGTTGGTACTGTAGCAGTTACTAGTTAATAGTCATCTGTCTAATTATTTTTTATCCAACGGTTGAAAGGGAGGGGCAAGGCATGGTACGGAGTACTATTTATGTGTGCCTCGCCTTCATCAAGGCACTCGATCTCATTCCGGGTTCAAGTATTACCCCATGTAGCACCACTTTTTTTTTGGGTTAGCCAGACAACCTTCCCAATAAAAAAAAGTACTACCTTCCCTGCATGGGCCAATTGTTTGTACTTTTGGGCTGCCGCCGGCCATGTACATGGTGATTGCTGTCAGCCTGCTTACTTCGCTGATAACATTCCAAAAACACTTAATGGGCCTCCGACTCATGCCATTGGGGCCCTTCCTAATTTAAACACGGATATCCTATGATTGGCCCTCTAGAAACCGAGATTCTACATATAAAGTTATTTTTATTTCGTATCAATTATGATTATGATTCTTTTTAAATGCGCATAGCCAGTATGCGCATCTACATGGGCTCTATATTTTGATATATTCATATAGTCGATTTCAAAATTGTCATTAATTATATAAAGTTCCAAGATTTATTCTATTAGTGTGCAAGATCTTAGAGTGTATTTGTAGTTTTAAAAAAATGACAAACCTCTTCATCAGATTGTTGTTAACAAGTGCAGTGTTGTGAACCCAAAATATATTACATACTCCCTCGTAGATCAAATTTGATCTAATTAAGTTGAACTAAAACCCGGATCAACAATTAGTATGGATTAGATGCATGGAGTACGAAAAACAAATGAATAGGCAATATTTCAGTTTTTCCTTCAGTTGAGAATGCTAGAGCAGGACCCATTTGCCAGTAGCGTCCCTCAACATTTGAAGGTAAAAACAAACAGAAGGGATCGAAAAAAAAGCATCCTACATATCTCGGCTTAAAATATATCGAGAATTCACATATTTCTTGTACATAGAGGCTGACATCGGGGACCCATTGGCCAGCAGTGGAAAAAAAATCAAAGAGAGGAAACAATTATCGTACAGAGAAGCTGACATGTGGGACGCATTTTGCAGCAGCGTCCTCAACTTTAACAAAGGCGGCAGGGGATCGAAAGAAAAAGCAAAGTTGCCAGAAATCAGCGGTCAAAAATAAATCCAAGAAACGAAATGTTTATTGTTCCTAGAGGCTGACATATGGGACCCACGAGCGAGCAGCGTCCTCAACGTTTCAAAGGCGGCAGGGGATCGAAAAAAAGGCAAGTGACCATATATCAGGTGCCAAAAATAATCCAAGGAAAGAAATTTATTGTACATAGAGGATGACATATGGGTCCCGTTTTGCAGGAGCCGTCTCACCGTTTCCAAGGCGGCACGGGATCGAAAAAAAAGAAAGGAAAGGTTTATCGTTCAGAGAGGCTGAGATGTGGGACCCATGGGCCAGCAGCGTCCTCTTAGTTTCAAAGGCGGCAGGGGATAAAAAAAAGGCAAATAGCCAGTAATTAGGGTAAAAAAAATCAAACAAAGGAAACTTTGACTGTTCATAGAGGCTGACATGTGGGACCCATGAGCCAGCAGCGTCTCAACGTTTCAGAGGCGGCATGAGATCGAAAGAAAAAGGCAAATAGCCAGAAATTATGGGTCAATAATAAATCAAACAAAGGAAAGGTTTATTGTTCATAGAGGCTGACATGTGGGACCTCTGAGCCAGCAGCGTCCTCAACGTTTTAATGGCGGCACGAGATCGAAAGATAAAATAAGCCAAAAATCATTTGGTAAACAAAATCCAAGAAAAGAAACATTTACCGTTCTGAGAGGATGACATGCGGGACCCATGAGGCAGCAGCATCCTCAACGATTCCAAGGCGGCAGGGGATCAAAAGAAAAAAAAGGAAATATCCAGAAATTAATTAGGGGTTCAAAATAAATCCATCAAAAGAAACTTTTATTGTTCATAGAGGATGACATGTGGGACCGACGTGCCAACAGCATCCTCATCGTTTCAAAGGGGGCAGGAGATCAAAAGAAAAAGGCAAATAGCCAGACATTAGGGGTCAAAAATAACTCCAAAAAAGGAAACTTTTATTGTTCGTAGAGGATGACATGCGGGACCCATGATTCAGCAGCTTACTCAACGTTTCAAAGGCGGCATGAGATCGAAAGAAAAACGCAAGTGACAAAATATCAGGAGCTAAAGATAATCCAAGAAAAAAAGAAACTTTATTGTACATAGAGGATGACATGCGGGTCCCATTTAGCAGCAGCGGTCTCAACGTTTCAAATGCGGCTTGAGATCAAAAGAAAAAGAAAATAGCCAGAAATTAGGGGGTAAAAAAAACTCCAAGAAAGGAAAGCTTTATCGTTCATACAGGCTGACATGTCGGACCTATGAGCCTGCAGCTTACTCAGCGTTTCAAAGGCGGCAGGCCGGCAGGGGATCAAAAGAAAAAGGAAATAGCCAAAAATCAGATGGTGAAAAAAATCCAAGAAAAGAAACTTTTATTGTACATAGAGGATGACATGCGGGTCCCATGAGCCAGCAGGTTCCTCAACGTTTCAAACGTGGCATGAGATCGAAAGAAAAAGGAAAGTGACCAAATATCAAGAGCCAAAAATAATCCAAGAAAAGAAACTTTATTGTACATAGAGGATGACATGCGGGTCCCATGAGCCAGCAGGTTCCTCAACGTTTCAAACGTGGCATGAGATCGAAAGAAAAAGGAAAGTGACCAAATATCAAGAGCCAAAAATAATCCAAGAAAAGAAACTTTATTGTACATAGAGGATGACATGCGGGTCCCATGAGCCAGCAGGTTCCTCAACGTTTCAAACGTGGCATGAGATCGAAAGAAAAAGGAAAGTGACCAAATATCAAGAGCCAAAAATAATCCAAGAAAAGAAACTTTATTGTACATAGAGGATGACATGCGGGTCCCATGAGCCAGCAGGTTCCTCAAAGTTTCAAACATGGCATGAGATCGAAAGAAAAAGGAAAGTGACCAAATATCAAGAGCCAAAAATAATCCAAGAAAAGAAACTTTATTGTACATAGAGGATGACATGCGGGTCCCATGAGCCAGCAGGTTCCTCAACGTTTCAAACATGGCATGAGATCGAAAGAAAAAGGAAAGTGACCAAATATCAAGAGCCAAAAATAATCCAAGAAAAGAAACTTTATTGTACATAGAGGATGACATGTGGGTCCCATTTTGCAGCAGCGGTCTCAACGTTTCCAAGGCGGCACAGGACCAAAAGAAAAATGAAGTAGCCAGAAATCAGGGGGTGAAAAAAATCCAAGAAAAGAAAGATTTCAATTGGGCTGTATCTGGACATCTGGGCCTTCGAACTATCCTGCTGGGCCTTTTGTCTCGTACAATTTCAGCCCACTCCAAAACAGGAAAGTTCGGATTTTTCTAAAAAAACAGGAAAGTCCTATGCTTCGCAAAAACAAAAAACAAGGACACTCAACATATAAGTTTGTTTATGTAAAAATAAAGATTTAATTTATCCGTTTGCAATAGCTCAGAGCGAAATAATCAAGATATCACATGTTTCTTGTACGGGGAGGCTGACATCGGGGACCCATGAGCCAGCAGCGTCGTCAACGTTTCAAAGGCGGCAGGGGATCGAAAATAAAATAAAAAACCAAAAGTCAGTTGGTAACAAAATCCAAGAAAAGAAAACATTTATCGTTCTGAGAGGATGACATGCGGGACCCATGAGGCAGCAGCATTCTCAAACGTTTCCAAGGCGGCAGGGGATCAAAAGAAAAATAAAGGAAATAGCCAGAAATTATTTAGGGGTCAAAAATAAATCCACCAAAGGAAACTTTTATTGTTCATAGAGGATGACATGGACCGACCTGCCAACAGCGTCCTCATCGTTTCAACGGGGGCAGGGGATCAAAAGAAAAAGGCAAATAGCTAGAAATTAGGGGTCAAAAATAACTCCAATAAAGGAAACTTTTATTGTTCGTAGAGGATGACATGCGGGACCCATGAGCCAGCAGCTTACTCAACGTTTCAAAGGCGGCATGAGATCGAAAGAAAAAGGCAAGTGACCAAATATCAGGAGCCAAAAATAATCCAAGATTTATTGTACATAGAGGATGACATGTGGGTCCCATTTTGCAGCAGCGGTCTCAATGTTTGTAATGCGGCTTGAGATCAAAAGAAAAAGAAAGTAGCTAGTAATTAGGGGGTGAAAAAAAATCCAAGAAAAGAAACTTGATGGACATAGAGGATGACATGCGGGTCCCTTGAACCAACAGCTTACTCAACGTTTCAAAGGGGGCAGGGGATCAAAAGAAAAAGGCAAGCCAAAAATCAGAGGGTGAAAAAAATCCAACAAAGGAAACTTTTATAGCACACAGAGGATGACATGCGGGTCCCATGAGCCAGCAGGTACCTCCACGTTTCAAACGTGGCATGAGATCGAAAGAAAAAGGCAAGTGACCAAATATGAGGTGCCAAAAAAACTCCAAGAAAAGAAAGTTGATTGCTCATAGAGGATGACATGCGGGTCCCATTTAGCTGCAGCGGTCTCACCGTTTGAGAGGCGGCAGGGGATCGAAAGAAAAAGTCAAGTGACCAAATATGAGGTGCCAAAAATAATCCAAAAAAGAAAGTTTTATAGTACATAGAGGATGACATGCGGGTCCCATTTAGCGGCAGCGGTATCACCGTTTGAGAGGCAGGGGATCGAAAGAAAAAGTCAAGTTACCAAATATGAGGTGCCAAAAAATCCAAGAAAAGAAAGTTTTATAGTACATAGAGGATGACATGCGGGTCCCATTTAGCAGCAGCGGTATCACTGTTTGAGAGGCGCAGGGGATCGAAAGAAAAAGTCAAGTGACCAAATATGAGGTGCCAAAAAAATCCAAGAAAAGAAAGTTTTATAGTACATAGAGGATGACATGCGGGTCCCATTTAGCATCAGCGGTATCACCGGCAGGGGATCGAAAGAAAAAGGCAAGTGACCAAATATGAGGTGCCAAAAATAATCCAGGAAAAGAAAGTTTTATAGTACATAGAGGATGACATGCGGGTCCCATTTAGCATCAGCGGTATCACCGTTTGAGAGGCGGCAGGGGATCGAAAGAAAAAGGCAAGTGACCAAATATGAGGTGCCAAAAAAAACTCCAAGAAAAGAAAGTTGATAGCTCATAGAGGATGACATGTGGGTCCCATTTGCAGCAGCGGTCTCAACGTTTAAGGCGGCAGGGGATCGAAAGAAAAAGGCAAGTAGCCAGAAATCATGGGGTAAAAAAAAAATCCAAGAAAAGAAGGAATTTTGGTTCATAGAGGATGACAAGCGGGACCCATGATCCTGCATCGTAAACGGCTCGATCGGAGAGCGTTGAACGAGATGGCGCGATCGAGAAAAAAACAATGCTAGAGAGGCTGCCATGTGGGCCCTACATCCCTGGGCGGTGCGGATTTGCGTTGACTCGGCCGGCGAACCCGAGAATTCGCGATGCACCACGTCCCGGGCCACCATACGCGACGTTTTGGCCGCTTTCGTCGGGCTAGGTGGCCTCAAAAACGAGAAAAAAAGTTTTGACATGCACCACGGAGGGACCAAAAATCGTCGGCCATGGTGCACCAGCAACCACGGCGCGACTTCAACTTCGTCGGCCATGGCAACTTTTCTTGTAGTGGTATTGATATCACTTTGGGAGCATCAAGTAAATCTATTTGGTTTTGGCAAACTTAGCATTGGTCAATAGCAACAACACCCTGATGTTTAAATAGAAGAGAGAAATACACTTAGATATATTACTCTATTATCTCTATGCTAATGAGTTTAGTATTCTGAAGTTAAAATTGCTTGTGCTTATGAGAAAGATGCATGATTGTTTCTATCATATGTATATTTGTTTGTTTCCCTCAACCTTTATGCTTGCTATCAAACCTTGCTAGCCAAAGACCTGTATCGAGAGGGAATACTTCTCATACATCGCCATTTGTGTCCACCATACCTACCTACTACATGGTATTTTCTGCCATTCCAAGTAAATACTTCATGTGCTACCTTTAAATAATTCAAACTATTACTCCTTATTTGTGTCAATGTTTTATAGCTCATGAGGAAGTATGTGGTGTTTTATCTTTCAATCTTGTTGGGCGGACTTTCACCAATGGACTAGTGGTACATCCGCTTATCCAATAATTTTGCAATAAGAGCTGGCAACGGGGTTCCCAGCCCCAATTAATAACTTTCATTAATAATTCTCTTCACATGTTTTGCCCTGATTTATCAGTAAGCAACTTAATTTTGCAATAGACACTCCTCCATGGTATGTGAATGTTGGAAGGCACCCGAGGATTCGGTTAGCCATGGATTGAGAAAGCCAAGGTTGGGGGAGTGTCATCCTTAATAAAACTAAAATACATGTGTAAACAAAAGAGAAGGGGGATGATCTACCTTGCTGGTAGAGATGCCGTCCCTCATGGGAGCCGCTCTTGGAAGGTTCGTTTGGCAAGGGGGTTAGAGTGCCCGCTACCATTCGTTGACAACAACAAACACCGCTCAAAATCTTACTTTTATGCTCTTTATATGATTTCAAAACTTGAAAAGCTCTAGCACATGATTTAATCCCTGCTTCCCTCTGCGAAGGGCCTATCTTTTACCTTTATGTTGAGTCAGTAAACCTATTTCCCTCTATCTCAAGCAAGCAATTGAGTTGTTGTGAACCAACCATTTATGCTATGATTCAGTTAATCATGTCTTTTATACTTTCTTGTTTAGTACAAATTTTATCTGAATGAATATGACTTTGAAGTTATCAATGATTATGAGGAGATTGTTATGATTGAATATGAAAGCCCAGCTATATAAATTCTAATATGAAAGCTTTGCTTAAAAGTACAATCCGTTAGTAGTTCTCTGACCAAGAACAAAGTTTGCCATCACCAACTATGATTTCTTATGCACCTTTACTTGTGATTTCTCTTTACTTATTTCAAGATGAGTTATATGAGGAAGTTGTTTACTAGAATGTCTTGTGTGAATGAATATGATGCTTCTTGTCCGTATTTTATTTATCGACTCTTCACTCCATAAACATGTGGTCTTGTTTATCGAGCTCAGTTTCGCTTGGGGACAAGCGAGGTCTAAGCTTGGGGGAGTTGATACGTCCAATTTGCATCACTATTTTGTATCATAATTTGCTGTTATTCATTGATATATTTCATATTGGGACACAATACTTATGTTATTTCATCTATTTTGCATGTTTCATCATTATTGGAGGATCAAGCACCGGAGCCAGGATTCTGCTGGAAAAAGCACCGTCAGAACGCAATATTTCGGAAGATCAACTGTGGAAGGAAATTACACGTAAATTCCTATTTTTCCAGATGACGGAGGGAGCCAGAAGGGGGAGAAGAGGGGACTCGAGGTGGGCCCAGACCACAGGCCGGCGCGGCCCATGGCCTGGCCGCGCCACCTGTGGTGTGGGGGCCCCACAGCCCCTTTCGCCTCCTTTTCTTCGCGTACTCCTTCGTCCCGAAAACCTAAGCCACGAGGGTACCTCACGAAGAGTTACAGCCGCCTCTGCGGGGCGGAGAACACCAGAGAGAAAAGAGCTCTCCGCGGGCAGGAATCCTGGGAAATTCCCTCCCGGAGGGGGAAATCGACGCCATCGCCATCGTCATCGAGCTGGACATCATCTCCATCATCATCGTCATCATCTCCACCATCTACACCGCCATCACCACCGCTGCACCTCGTCACCGCTGTAACGATTTGGGTTGGATCTTGATTGTTTGATAGGGGAAACTCTCCCGGTGTTACTTTCTATTTGTTATTGATGCCATTGAGTGAAACCATAGAACCAAGGTTTATGTTCAGATTGTTATTCATCATCATATCACCTCTGATTGTATTCCATATGATGTCTCGTGAGTAGTTCGTTTAGTTCTTGAGGACATGGGTGAAGTCTAAATGTTAGTAGTGAACTATGGTTGAGTAATATTCAATGTTATGATATTTAAGTTGTGGTGTCATTCTTCTAGTGGTGTCGTGTGAACGTCGACTACACGATACTTCACCATTTATGGGCCTAGGGGAGTGCATCTTGTATTCGGTTGCTAATTGCGGGGTTGCCGGAGTGACAGAAACCTAAGCCCCCATTAGTATACCGATGCAAGAGGGATCGCATGATCTCAGAGTTTAAGGCTGTGGTTAGATTTATCTTAATTACTTTCTTGTAGTTGCGGATGCTTGCAAGGGGTATAATCACAAGTATGTATTAGTCCTAGGAAGGGCGGTGCATTAGCATAGGTTCACCCACACAACACTTATCAAAACAATGAAGATTATTTAGCCACATGAAGCGAAAGCACTAGACTAAAATCCCCGTGTGTCCTCAAGAACGTTTGGTCATTATAAGTAAACAAACCGGCTTGTCCTTTGTGCTAAAAAGGATTGGGCCACTCGCTGCAATTATTTCTCTCGCATTTTACTTACTCGTACTTTATTCATCTATTACATCAAAACCCCTTGAATACTTGTTTGTGAGCATTTACAGTGAATCCTTCATCGAAACTGCCAACACCTTCTGCTCCTCGTTGGGATCGACATTCTTACTTATCGAAGATACTACGATACCCCCTATACTTGTTGTCAGTCTCGAAGCTATTTCCTTTAGATCCTGCAATTGCATCTTTTGGTTTCTTGTTTACACTAGTTAGGCATAATGGAAAGTAACAATGAGCTTCTTATTCTATTTCCTGAGTTAAGACATGGATTGTTTGCTGCGAAAACCTCTTTGACCTCTTTGACCTCTTTCTCCCTGAGTTCGATAAACCTTGGGTGATCCACTTAAGGGAAAACTTGCTGCTGTTCTAGAAACCTCTGCTCTTGGAGGCCCAACACTGTCTACAAGAATAGAAGCACCCGTAGACATCATTAAGCCTAGGCATTCTAAGCAATTATTTATACATGGTTGCTATTAAGCTTGATTCATCTTGCTGGTGATAGCTAGCTAGGGTTTATAGCTCCTTATAAGCAGGGTTGATGATAATTATTTGTTTACTTCAAAAGAATAACTTTTGAAGAACATACTTCTTAAGTAATAAGAAGTATTGCAATTAGAGTTGAGGTGGTCTAGGTTTTACTATTGGATCTATTAAGTAAGGAATAATGGTTTCCTAAATAGGCTGGTTCATAAGTATCTCACATTAGTAGGGTTAAGTGGAGTATGGTATGTAATGCAAAATATTAGGTATGATTGCTATTAGGATTCATCACAATGGTGTGATGCTAAATAGGAATGATTAAGGTTGGTATCTCAGAAGATAGGAACTAGGGTTGGTCCTATTTGATCATCTAGGCATGAACACATGTAATACCAATGTATTAGAGATGGGTCTCTATTATTTTATGAAGACATGGCAATTGTTTAGTCGCTACTATGGAGCTATGAAATCAAAGTATCATGATCACATGTTCTAACCTAGGGTTTAGGTTTAGAAACAAATTAAGTGCATATGGAGTAATGGAGCTAGGTTCCTAATGGTATTAAGTTTTTAGAATTCACATGAAATTATGGAACTACTATTTCATGTATAATGGAATTAGAGTTTCCTAATTACCATTTAGTTCTTAAGTTAATAACTTCTTCATAAGGTTGAAGTAATTATTAACTTTGGAATAAAAGCAATATTGGATTTGACATTTTCTTATTTTTAAAGGATTAATAATTAACAAAATTATTAATTAGAGTTTAAGTCCTTCTAATAAGGATTTAATAAAATAAATAAATAAAGAAAATTAGTTTTAATGTTTTCTTTATTTATTTACTAGTTTTATTTAATTTGGAGAAATTTTCCTAATTATTGAATTTTAATTCAATTAAGAATTAAAGGAAATGCTTAAATAACAATTATTAAATAATTAAATTTTTATTAAAAATAAAAATTTCATATTATATTTTTATTGGATAGATTTTATTTTTATAAGAATTTTGATATCTTATTTATATTTTTCTGAATTAAAATGGATTTTTTATTTATTTGCAAAGTTTCAGTATTTTCTGGAATTTGAATTAAACTAAAATCACTAAACACACACGTGTCGATGACCCACAAGTATAGGGGATCGCAACAGTCTTCGAGGGAAGTATTACCCAATTTATTGATTCGACACAAGGGGAGACAAAGAATACTTGTAAGCCTTAACAGCGGAGTTGTCAATTCAGCTGCACCTGGAAACAGACTTGCTCGCAAGAGTTTATCAGTAGTAACAGTTTTATGGCAGTGGAAATAACGAAATAACAGCAGCGGTGAAATAAAGACAGCAGTAGTGATTATAGTAAACAGCAGGATTAAAATACTGTAGGCACAGGGACGGATTTAACGGGCGTTGCATGGATGAGAGAAACTCATGTAACAATCAAAGCATGGGCATTTGCAGATAATAATAAAACGGTATCCAAGTACTAATCAATCAATAGGCATGTGTTCCATATTTAGTCGTACGTGCTCGCAATGAGAAACTTGCACAACATCTTCTGTCCTACCAGCCGGTGGCAGCCGGGCCTCTAGGGAAACTACTGGATATTAAGGTACTCCTTTTAATAGAGTACCGGAGCAAAGCATTAACACTCCGTGAACACATGTGATCCTCACATCACTACCATCCCCTCCGGTTGTCCCGATTCTTGTCACTTCGGGGCCATTGGTTCCGGACAGCGACATGTGTATACAACTTATAGGTAAGATCATAAACAACGAATATCTTCATGAATCAATAACATGTTCAGATCTGAGATCATGGCACTCGGGCCCTAGTGACAAGCATTAAGCATAACAAGTTGCAACAATATCATAAAAGTGACATCTACGGATACTAGGCACTATGCCCTAACAATCTTATGACTATTACATGACCAATCTCATCCAATCCCTACCATCCCCTTCAGCCTACAGCGGGGGAATTACTCACACATGGATGGGGGAAACATTGCTGGTTGATGGAGAGGCGTTGGCGGTGATGGCGGTGAAGATCTCCTCCAATTCCCCGTCCGGCGGAGTGCCGAACGGAGACTTCTGGCTCCCGCGACGGAGTTTCGCGATGTGGCGGCTCTGGAGGGTTTCTGGCGACTTCGACTTCTCCCCGTGCGTTTTCAGGTCGAAACCAATAAGTAGTCCGAAGGGGGCGTCGGAGGCCGGCCGAGGGGGCCACACCATAGGGCCGCGTGGGCCCCTGGGCCGCGCCGCCATATGGTGTGGGGCCCTCGGGCCTCCACCTCCTTTGCCCTTCTGGCTCCGTCAATATTTTGGTAAAATAGGGCCATCTGAAGAAATTCCGAGGATTTTCCCGAAAGTTGGATTTCTGCACAAAAACGAGACACCAGAGCAGTTCTGCTGAAAACAGCGTTAGTCCGTGTTAGTTGTATCCAAAATACACAAATTAGAGGCAAAACAATAGCAAAAGTGTTCGGGAAAGTAGATACGTTTTGGACGTATCAACTCCCCCAAGCTTAGCTTATTGCTTGTCCTCAAGCAATTCAGTTAACAACTGAGCGATAAAAGAACTTTCACGAACACATTTGCTCATATGATGTATATATTCTCATGCTATGGCTAATACTTAAGCAGTTCATAATAAGATACATGCAAATAAGATCATCCAACAGCTATGTCAATCATGGAGAGGTACCAACAATTAATAATAAGCATCATGAATCATGTATGTAAGCAAGATTGCAATGTTCATAAGAGAATATGATAAAGTGGTATCTCGCTTGCCTGTATTTGATCGGCAAAACATAAATGCCGAGGCACCTCTTGAGTTCATAGAAGGACTAGAAGTAGTGATTGTCAAAGATAAAAGCATCAAAGTTATACCACAATCAATCATATTTTGAGACAAGCATATTATACTAAGAATGACAGTTGTGCTCTCAAGATAGTGCTCAAAGAAAGAATGGAGACACAACATAAAAGTAAAAGATTGACCCTTCGCAGAGGGAAGCAGGGATTAACATGCGCTAGAGCTTTTCATTTGTAAAGCAGGAGTAAAATTATTTTGAGAGGTGTTTGTTGTTGTCAACGAATGGTAATGGGTACACTAACTACCTCATCAACCGGACTCACAAGAGCGGCTCCCATGAATTATTTTTGGGTGGCACTCCTTCCCACCTTTCTTTCACAAACCATGGCTAACCGAATCCTCGGGTGCCAGCCAACAATCACATACCATGAAGGAGTGCCTTTTTATTTAAGTTTTATTATGATGATGACACTCCCCCCAACCTTTGCTTACACAAGCCATGGCTAACCGAATCCTTCGGGTGCCGTCCAACAATCACAAACCATGGAGGAGTGTCTATTTTAGTTAATTAATTCGGGACTGGGAATCCCATTGCCAGCTCTTTTTGCAAAATTATTGGATAAGCGGATGTGCCACTAGTCCATATGAGAGTCCGTCAAAAGTAAATGACAAGGTTGAAAGCTAAACACCACATACTTCCTCATGAGCTATGAAACATTAACACAAATTGAGAAGCATTTTGAAAGTTTTAAAGGTAGCGCATGAGAATTTACTTGGAATGGTTTGAAATGCCATGCATAGGTATTTATGGTGGACACTTATGGAACAACTTGGTTTTCAGGTGTTTGGAAGCACGAGCGGCGTTCCCGCTCAGTACAAGTGAAGGCTAGCAAAAGACTAGGGAGCGACAAATCAAGAGAGCAGTAACTGTCATAATCATGCTTGCGGCAAAATAAATTAACGGAGGCATAAAAGTGATACAAGAACTCTGAAGCAATATAAATCATCGAGGCTTAATTGACTTTTTGTTCAGTCATATGCATGCGTGAGCATGTGCCAAGTCGATATAAATGAATTATTCAGAGGAGGATACCACAATGCCATACTTACTTATGAATAAAACAATGCAAGCAAACATCCACGACATGCTACTCATATTAATAAATTGGAACTAAACATGAGAGATCATGAACTACTAGACTTTCTCAAATAACATATACCTCACATGAACCAACTAAGCATGCTCATATGGATGAGTATATGTACAAAAATGAAAGCAAATAGAGTTCATACCAGCCTCTCACCACAATCAGATTGTCGTAGATCGTCATTATTGCCTTTTCACTTGTGTAGCTTGGATAATATGAAATGAAAACCACGCTCCAGCCACCGAAGACCATTGAACTCATGATGAACTTTACAAACCAAAGAAGAACAGCAAATATTTTTGGTGTTTTCGAATTAGAAACAAACACGAAAGAAAACAAGCAAACAAAGCAAAATCTTTTTGGGTTTTCTTATAGCAAACTAATGATAGCAAATAAAGCAAACTAAGAGCAAGGTACCAAATAAACAAATGGTGAAGAGAAACTACAGAAATATTTTTGGTCTTTTTGTGTTTTAGGAAAGAAACAAAGCGAAAACAAAAGAATGCAAACTAACAGAAACACAGAAAAGCAGGATGACAGAAATCTGCCAAATCCTGACAGCAGTACAGAAATCGAAATTAACAAAAATCTTCCGTTGCTCAGACCAAAAAGTGTTCAACTAATGAAAGTTAGATAACAACCTGGGGAACATGCTCAAAAATTGGCAACTCAAAATAACGTTCTGGCTGTGCGTACGAATTTTTTTGGTAACAGCACAGAATCTGTTTTTGGACAGCACTTCCCCAAATATCATCTCCCTCTCATTAGAAAACCACTCTAGAGACTAAACAAGTATGTACAAGTATCCAGCAATCATAATATGCAAAGAATGAGTGATGCCGGTATACCTCCCCCCAAGCTTAGGCTTTTGGCCTAAGTGGAGTTCATTCCCACGGTCCCCATGAAGTGGTGTCTTCGTAGTATGACGAAGAACGACCCGGTTCTATGTATGTGCTGGAGGAAACGTCGGGGTACGTGACGGTGTAGTCGTAGGAGGGCTCGGCGTTCTCGGAGTCATGTTGCTGGTGGAATTCTTGTATCTTCATATGTTCCTCCACCACCTCCTTAGTGAGTGACCATGATTGCCTGTCAATATTGAACAAACCTGGCTGGGGAAGAGGGATTTCTTTCTCATTCCCATCAGCAAACAACATTTTATAAACCATATTATCTATAGTGGAGTCAGTAGTAACAAAACGATGGCTCTTCATAGCAGCAATATCTAGTTTCCTAGGGGTTAATGGTACATCATTAGAATCAAGAGGAATATCTAGATGTGTTAAAATGCGCAGTGCAATAGTTCCTCCAAAAATAGGCCCCCTGCTAGACAGGCGGCGAGCAATAAGAGAACCAAGATGATAAGGTGTCTCTCCAGTAAGTGCAACATTCAAGAAAGCAAGATGGTAGCTAGAGATGTTGCTAGTATTTTCTCTACCCAAAATGCTAGTACCAATGTAATATGCGAAATATTTAATAGCGGGGAGTTGAATGTTTCTTATCTTCCCTCGCTGGATGGTGCGGCAATCATCCCCGGTGATCCCTCGGTAGAGCTCCAACAAGTCCCGGGGGTTGTCATCAATCCTCCTTGCTGTACCTACAGGGGCAATACCCAATGCACAACAAAATTCTTCCAATTTCATGGTAACAGGAATATCATAAATTTTGAATGCGACTGTCGGCTCATATTCCGTGTTGTGGAACTTGAAGCTCTCAACGAAAATTTTGGTGAGCCTGTAATATTGTCCCCTTTCGTCTCCCACGTAGGTGGCTAAGCCTGCCCTGTTGACAAGGGTGAAGAAGTCATCCAATATCCCTGCATTGGTCAGAAACTCATAACAAGGGAAGGATGAAGCATTAGGAGCCCCATGGTCCTCCTCGGGCGCGAAGCTAGGCGCGATGACATCCTCATTGTAGGATCGCCTAATTTGAGTAGACGCCCTTGAGGGCCTACCGGTGCTGGTTGTTGCTTTCTTGAACAACTCTCCAAACTTGAATTTCTTCATCTTCCCCTTCTGAAATTTTCAACAATCATTATAAAATTTGATTTCAAGGTGTGTAATTGAAGGGAACTACTATAGGAACTTGCTAGAGTACTAAACATGCATCAAAACTAATTTCTACCACTTAGAACAAGCATGCAAGCTCACTAAACATGTTATCTACAGCAGCAAAATATTCAAGATATACTCAACCAAATGAAATTCTAATTGGACAATCAAAGGAGTCACATACCAAGGAGTAAATGTGCCAAATTTCAGACAGAAATCTGGGCTGAGCAAGGAGATCGAAAAATCGCGAGTTCTTGAGAGCGAGTGAGAGAAACTTGGTACGAGCTTTTTCGGGAGAGAGAAGGTGCTGGGAGAAAGAGATGAAGAAGTGGGGCAAGGGGTGGCCCACACCACATGGTGGCGCGGCCCCCTTGCTGGCCGCGCCGGCCTATGGTGTGGCACCCCCTGGTGCCCCACAGGTCATCCTCTGGTGCTCCCAGGTGCCTCGTCGAAAAATAGGACCAACGGTGTAATTTTTGTAATTTTTAGAGAACTTTGAAAAATGCACATTTCTGGGTATTAAATTAATGATTACTGCGCAGGAAAATGATTTCTAAAATCTTAAATGACTAAAGCATATTGCAAAACAAAAGTGCTACAGCAAGTAAAATAGGTGAAGGGAGAAAGAAAGAAAGAAGTGTTGTTTAGCTCTTTTATGCAATAAAATATACTTGTTAACAAGGTTGATCAAGTCTTGCTACCAAATAAATTTTATATGACATAAGAAGAAATAAACCTCAAATCAATCATGTTACCTTATATTGAATTGATATGGATCCAATCACAAGAGTTTGATATTCTTCTTTAGGCTCATATATAGGACAATCAATGGATCCCACTTTGATAGTTTTCACATTAAAAATTGTATTGACTCCACATACTTTATCAATCCTCTTGGGAAAATAAACAGTGTGTTCCTTACCATCAACATTGAAAGTAACCATGCCTTTATTGCAATCAATAACAGCCCCTGCAGTATTAAGAAAGGGTCTTCCAAGAATAATGGACATATTATCATCTTCAGGCATTTCCAACACAACAAAATCAGTTAATATCAAGCAATGCTGAGTAACTTGAACAGGAACATTTTCACATAAACCAACAGGAATAGCGGTAGATTTATCAGCCATTTGCAAAGATATATCAGTTGGTATCAATTTATCTAAATCAAGTCTCTTATAAAGAGAAAAAGGCATTACACTAACACCTGCTCCCAAATCACATAGAGCAGTTCTAACATAATTATTCTTGATGGAACAAGGAATAGTCGGTATACCTGGGTCGCCCAACTTCTTTGGAATCTTACCATTGAAGGAGTAATTAGCAAGCATAGTTGAAATTTCTTCATTGGGGACTTTCCTTTTGTTAGTAACAATATCTTTCATATACTTTGAATAAGGAGGCAATTTAATAGCATCAGTCAAAGGAATTTGCAAAAATAAAGGTTTCATCCAATCACAAAATTTATTATAATGTTCCTCCTCCTTTGATTTTAGTTTCTTAGCAGGAAAAGGCATTTGCTTTTGAACCCAAGGTTCTCTTTCATTACCATGTTTCTCAGTAATAAAGTCTTCTTTAGTGTACTTTTTATTTTTAGCATGCTTTTCAGGTTCTTTTTCAACTTCTTCTTTATCAGGAGTATCATTCTTATCATTATCTTCCTCATGTTCATTACCACTTTCAGTTTTAGCATCAGAAATAGAAATACTATTAGGATCATTAACAGGTTCAGAGGATTCTACAACATTCTTATGTTTCTTTTTCTTTTTCTTAGATGGAGCACTAGTTTTAATTAATTGAGAATCTTGTTCAACTCTTTTGGGATGCCCTTCAGGATATAGAGGATCCTGGGTAGAAACACCACCTCTAGTTGTTACTTCACAAGCATGTTTTTCTTTAGAATTATTTCCCAACAAGTCATTTTGCACTTTAGTAAGTTGATCAATTTGAGTTTGAACCATTTGAAAATGTTTAACAAGTATCTTAACATCATTGGAGGTTCTCTCCACAATACCATGCAATTCACTAATAGCTCGGGAATTTTCCATTAAATGATTCTCTACTCTCATATTAAAGTTTTCTTGCTTAACAATATAATTATCAAATTCATCTAAGCATTGAGCAGGAGATTTTGAATACGGAATATCTTCCCTAGTAAAGTGTTGAAGCGAGTGTACCTCAATCATGGATGAAGGGGGAATTGTCTCACATATATCTTCTATAGGAGGTAAATTCTTCACATCTTCAGGTTTAATACCCTTCTCTTTAAGAGACTTCTTGGCTTCCTCATATCTTCATCATTTAATTTAATCATACCCCTCTTCTTCACTATCGGTGTCGGGGTTGGTTCAGGTGTAGACCAATCATCATGATTCCGGCCTATTTTAGCCAATAATTCTTCAGCGTCGTCTGGAGTTCTTTTCCTGAAAACACAACCAGCACAACTATCCAGGTATGCCCTAGACTCAATGGTTAGTCCACTATAAAATATATCAAGTAAATCATGCTTTTCCAAATCATGGTCAGGCTGAGCTCTAATAAGAGAACAAAATCTAGCCCAAGCCTCAGGCAATTTCTCTCCATCTTCCTAGTCAAAATTATAAATTCTCTGCAAAGCAGCATGTTGAGCACTAGCAGGAAAGTATTTTCGAAAGAAAACATCACGCAAGTCAGTTGGACTTTTAATAGAACCAGGAGGCAAATTATTATACCAAGTTTTAGCATCGTCCTTTAATGAGAAAGGAAAAATTTTAGCGACAAAATAAGTACGCATCTTGACATCATCAGAAAACACGCCACTAAGAGTAGATAACTCAGTCATGTGTTCAACAGCACTTTCTTTTTCAGTACCACAAAAGGGTGTTTTCTCAACAATAGCTATATGAGATAGGTCAAGAGAAAAATCATAATCTTTATCCCTAATGTTTATAGGAGATGTGGCAAATTTAGGATCAGGAGATGGTGTATATCTAACAGCATGTTCTGCAAGCAACTTTTTAATTTTTCTTGCATCAGTAGTAGCCTTGCATTTTTCAATAAAATCATTATCAAGCTCTACATAATCTTCATCAAGATCATCACTAGAATATTCAACAGACTCAGGTGAATTAACAGGTGTAGCAGCATTAGGAGTTTCAGTATTTTCAATTTGTCTAGACTTAGCAATTGTAGCATCTAGAAAAGATCCCAATGAACCACTATCATCAAGCACAGCAGAAACATTATCAATATTATGAGAATTTTCAGATTCAGCAGAAGTACCAGCACGCGAAGCATGTGGCGGTGAAACAAGTTTATCAATCACAGAGGGTGAATCAAGAGCAGCAGAGGTACTCAGAGTTGTACCTTTTCTTGTAGTGGATGGTAATATGGCGATCTTAGTATCGCGAGGTTTACCCATAATGGAGAATTTGCAGCGAACAATATCAATCCAAGTGAACTTCCAAATAAAGCTATGCTCCCCGGCAACGGCGCCGAAAATAGTCTTGATGACCCACAAGTATAGGGGATCGCAAGTCTTCGAGGGAAGTATTACCCAATTTATTGATTCGACACAAGGGGAGACAAAGAATACTTGTAAACCTTAACAGCGGAGTTGTCAATTCAGCTGCACTGAAACAGACTTGCTCGCAAGAGTTTATCGGTAGTGTTTTATGGCAGTGGAAATAAAATAGCAGCGGTGAAATAAAGACAGCAGTAGTGATTATAGTAAACAGCAGGATTAAAATACGTAGGCACAGGACGGATTTAACGGCGTTGCATGGATGAGAGAAACTCATGTAACAATCAAAGCATGGGCATTTGCAGATAATAATAAAACGGTATCCAAGTACTAATCAATCAATAGGCATGTGTTCCATATTTAGTCGTACGTGCTCGCAATGAGAAACTTGCACAACATCTTCGTCCTGTGGCAGCCGGACCTCTAGGGAAACTACTGGATATTAAGGTACTCCTTTTAATAGAGTACCGGAGCAAAGCATTAACACTCCGTGAACACATGTGATCCTCACATCACTACCATCCCCTCCGGTTGTCCCGATTCTTGTCACTTCGGGGCCATTGGTTCCGGACAGCGACATGTGTAAACAACTTATAGGTAAGATCATAAACAACGAATATCTTCATGAATCAATAACATGTTCAGAACTGAGATCATGGCACTCGGGCCCTAGTGACAAGCATTAAGCATAACAAGTTGCAACAATATCATAAAAGTGACATCTACGGATACTAGGCACTATGCCCAAACAATCTTATGACTATTACATGACCAATCTCATCCAATCCCTACCATCCCCTTCAGCCTACAGCGGGGGAATTACTCACACATGGATGGGGGAAACATTGCTGGTTGATGGAGAGGCGTTGGCGGTGATGGCGGTGAAGATCTCCTCCAATTCCCCGTCCGGCGAGTGCGAACGGAGACTTCTGGCTCCCGCGACGGAGTTTCGCGATGTGGCGGCTCTCTGAGGGTTTCGGCGACTTCGACTTCTCCCCGTGCGTTTTTAGGTCGAAACCAATAAGTAGTCCGAAGGGGGCGTCGGAGGCCGGCCGAGGGGCCACACCATAGGGCCGCGGGCCCCCTGGGCGCGCCGCCATATGGTGGGGCCCTCGGCCTCCACCTCCTTTGCCCTTCTGGCTCCGTCAATATTTTGGTAAAATAGGGCCATCTGAAGAAATTCCGAGGATTTTCCCGAAAGTTGGATTTCTGCACAAAAACGAGACACCAGAGCTTCTGCTGAAAACAGCGTTAGTCCGTGTTAGTTGTATCCAAAATACACAAATTAGAGGCAAAACAATAGCAAAAGTGTTCGGGAAAGTAGATACGTTTTGGACGTATCAGCTACTCACAGACACAGACAAGTGGGCCAGTGCCACGCTGGCGTCGATGTGGCAACCATGGCCACCACCGGCGGCCAGCCGTGGACGGCGCCGGCGTTCCCGGGGTCTCGCGAGGGCGTGCGTAGGTTCATTGGAACGAGGACGACAAGATGTTGCTAGTGGTAGTCGCGCCGCTCCTTATTGGTCACCGGAGCGTGCTCGCCGGCGAGGTACTACGGCGGCGGACACGGTCACACGGCGCGAGGCATGCTACGGGCGATGATTTGATGCAATAGGGAGCTCAGGAGATGCGCGGACTCACCGTGGTTGTGGTGAGCTTGACGGCGCGGTCATAGGCGGTCCCAATCGACGGCGAACGTCGATGTACTGGCGATGACCGGCAAAAGGGAATGGCGGTTCTCCGGCGACTGAGAGCTTCCGGGCTCGATTCCTTTTGCACGGCGAGCTTGTCGAGCACGGCGGTTTCAACAGTGGTCACGGCAAGGCCTGGGGTGGTCTCCATCGGCGGCGATGGCCGGAGACCGTACGGGCTAGGGTTTCGATTTGGGGCGAAATTGGACAGAGAGGGGAAGAACTCGGGCCCGTGATCATCTCTCGGCTTTTATAGTGCGCAGGACGTGCCTCGTCATTCCTTCGGACGCGGGGGAGCTGCCAGCGGCGAGGAGAAGCCAAGCACGGCTCGGTGCTGTCCTCCATGCGAGAGAAGAGGATGAGGACGACCTCCTCTCTCAGATATTTTGGCGAAGGGGTATGGTGGGTTGGGCCAGGCTGCTACTGGGCTGCGTTGTTGGGCTCGACTGCTGGGCTGTTACTGGGCTGCGTCGGCTGGTAAGGTCCAGGTAAGCCTCCTCTCCTTTATCTCTTTTATTTATTTTCTGTTTTATTTCTGTTTTGAATTCAAATTTGAATTCCTTTGTATTTTGCAGGTCTTGCTTACTTTAATCATACAAGGATTAGTCCAGGGTACTACAAATTCTTGAGTGGTGTATTTGCAAATTTAATATGATATTATAACATATGTTTATTAATTAGTATTGGTATGTGGTTTAAATTTCCATATAGACATGAATTTGAATAATAACTTTGAAAATATTCAAATTGTTTTCTACATGATATTTTAATGTCACCTTGAAATACTTAGAGTTAATAATACTCTTATCATGGTTTAGTTTTGATATATGGAAATAAGTGGTTGATAGCCACCCATATAGTTTCAATTATAAGATTTAGCTCTAGGTTCATCTTATGTTCCATAGTTAAACATAGGATTTAATTAGAGTGCACTTATAGGGTTATATTGCTATTTATCTAATGATACATGGATTGGAACTTTATTGTAACTTAGGTTTTAGTTGTGATCACCCAAATGATGCACCAACTAAGGTTTAGATATAACTCTAGGTGGTAGAAATGAGATGGCACATTAGAGTATTTGCTAGGGTTTAATCTCCCCTAACCATGATAAGATGGTTACTTGCTTCATATTTTATGTGCTTTTCTAATTACTAAGGATTTGAGAATTTGTTTTATCTTCTACCAATTAACTTCTATTATTATCCTCACTTAATAATTAAAGTAACTACAGTGGTTATAGTTCTTTTTATAGTTAACTTTGGTCATGTGGATGGATGGTTTCTCACCATATAAAGTATAGAGTTTGACTCTAAGGTTTTTCTTAGGTTCTTTAATTGAGAAATAAATGGAACATAGATGTGGTAGGATTCTACTTATGATCATCAAGTGATTCACAAGTTTAAGGTTGGGATATAAGCCTAGGGTTGCTGACTAGTTACCTCCCTATGATTTCATGTGGTGTATGATATCTACTTATCCTATTAGGATTTAACTTATCCTCACATACCTCAAGAGCATGATCATGTATTAAACATGATCAACTTGTTCTTAATCACTCTACCTCAAGTTCTTAGGTTTATGATCATTGCTCAATCTATAATGATCAAGGTTTGGCTTCCTAAATTATCTCCCATGAACTAGTTTCTCACTTCTAAGGTCAAGTGTTGTCTTGATCAACTAGGATATAGAACTTTTTTTATAGTTTCTGGAATGGACATGGTTATGGTTATCTCAATAGTTCATATCCCAGGAGAATGCCTGAGATAATTACTTAGGGTTCTTTCCAAGGTATGATGATATAATCATCAGGATATATGGATAGTTCTCTCCTTCAAATCCAAGTGTGTTGCCTCAACTATCTTGAGTATAACTCCAAACCTTGAGCTCTCTCACATAGGAATAGTTATTCTAGGTTTATGGTGTACTCCTATTATTTCCTTAGGTATCTAGGCCAGGGATTCAATGGTCTAGCTTAGTTGGATTAGTCTTATCCTTATTTCATCAACTCAGGGATATGATCTTATTTCATTTGGTATTTGGTTATCACACCACTCCAAAATGGAATGTTTTATCTCCTACTACTTTAGTTCAAATGTTGTCCTTTATTCTTAAATAGGTACATCTAGTATTGGTATTATGGTTTCCCTCATTTGGAAAGGAATCTAATAATAACCTAAGGTTATGCTTCACAGATAATGATGTGGTCACCAATATCTATGTTTAACATAAATGGGTTCTCTCTCCAGGGAATGTCTTGAATAATATCTTAGGGTTTCTCTTAAAGATGATGATCTGAACACCTGGATGTATATCCAAGGCTTAACTCAAGGGTTGTCATTGCTTCCCTAATAGATAATGTAGAACTCTCACCTCTCTAGGTTTGATGTATAATAATTTGGAACATAGAAGAATTTCTATTCCTAGAGTTGATCTCCTTATCATGTTTCTAAGAATGAAGTAAAATGAATACCATGAGGTTCATGGTAGGATCAAGGATTAGTTCAAGACATGGAAAAGATAAGTCTAGAATAGTTTCTCTATTTTATTGTTACTTAATTTGCAATTGAATAGGTGTTCATGTGTGATGGCAAGGATTACCATATTATGATCTTTTATAAGATCAAGCAATTGATCCTTGATTAATATGTGGTTGTGTTGATTTTAGTTCCATTTGATCTAACCCCTTAGATCAAATCCTCTCTACCCAAAACAAGGTTTTAAACAAAGTCACATTGAGGTTTATAGCGCTTGACTTGATGAGCTACTTCAATTCCACCAAGGTCAAGTGAAACTTCAGTTACTGTGACTGTTTTACTTTAAAGCGCGAAAATTCCCCGGATTTTCTATGCATGAATGCAATGCACACATCTGTTTCCTGTATTTTTGTAACCCCATTTCCTGGGATATTACATAAGCTTTCTAATGATATATGTTTTGTAATATTTATCTTGTATTATCATGTTCAAATTTATGACCTAAAAATAGGTGCAAGGCTTATGAACCAAGACAGAGGCAGTATCACTTTTAACGGCTAGATTTACTTCTCTTTGTGCCAGATCTTCCAGGAAGCTGGGAAGATTTGTCGGTCTCTCTCCCCACAAATTTCTGACTCTTGGTTATATGCCTAAATATAACTACATGTCTTTTCCTATTATCTTTTATATTCCTTCTATTTTCCACTTCAACAAAAGAATTCCCTTCGTCATCCCCATCGCTAGTACATTTCATAGTCAAAGGAGTAGTTTCTTCAACAATATTTTCAATAAAAAAAAATGAGTAGATTTTTAGAAACCAATTTATTTTCCAGTTTATCTCTAGAAGATTCTAATTCTCCCAAAAGGTTTATAAAATATTGTCCCTAAGCATCAGATCATTATCAGAAAGGCAGAGAAGGAATTGGAATGAGAAGGATTATTCTAATATTACCTTCAATATATATCTTTTTGAGAGTGTTGCGGCTTCATCCGCCATATTAAGAGCATCTCGTATCATTGGAGAGAGCTCAAACCTTTGCATCATTGGCATCATCTTTCTTGGTTGTTATTTGGTTCTGTTCCATGTGATATCTTAGAGCTTGTGGTTATTCCCATGACAAGCTCTAGTTCATCTAAAATAGATTTTGCACGGAAAACTTGATGCGTTTTCAAGGTTGGAGGTTTTACCAATAGGTCAAACCTTTCACCATTTGTTGCTAGCCCCCCTTACTGTACTATGATGGTATCTGCATGATTTTGTAGAGCTTGTTACTATCTTTGATACGAGCCCAAGATCATCAAAATTGGAGTCTGGATGCAAAAGTTCTTGAGGTTTTCGTACCGGGGTGCAAAAGAGGGTGGCACTACCACCTAGACGCATTTTGGCCATAACGGTCAGATTTTCTGGGGACCTATTTAAGAGGTCTTCTTCCCCAGAGGTTCCCCATCCGCTGGAGCTCATTTTTTTCCCCATTGTTGACCTTCTCTGAGCTTGCTATCTCCCTCTCCCTCCAATGAATCTCGCATCTATGTGAGAGAAAAGATAGACAAGATCAAGATCTACATCTTCACCAATCAAATCCCTCTCTTTGTGAGGGGAACCACCCATATCTAGATCTTTGAGAAACTTGGAGTTCTTTGTGGATTTCCTTTGTTCTTCCTCTCTTATTCCCCATAACATTTTTGTAGCTTTTGTGGAATTTGGGAGTGAAGAATGTGCCATTGCATTTGGTTCGTTAGTTTGAGCTTTTCACGAAGATTTGTGGAAGTGAAAGTGGGGATCTTGTTACTCTTGAGTTCTTGGAACACTAGAAAACTTTGAGGTCTTTGTGGCGATTTCTTGGGAGCCTCCAGTTAAGATGTGGATGTGTGCCCCAAGCTATGTGTAAGTCCTGGTTTCTGCCTCGAAGGAAATCCCTTAGTAGAACCGTGACCTAACCTTTTGTGGCGAGGGTCACCACAGAATAAGGTGAGGCCTTTGTGGCGTTCGGTGTGTGGTGTGCTACCGCATCTTGGGGTGAGGCCTCTGTGGCTTTGGTGTGTATCGTGCAACCACACCTTAAGGTGAGGCCTCTTGTGGCACTCGGGAAGTAGTAAGTGTGGTGACCCATCATACCACTGCATGGTGTAGTATGCAAGTCGTTGACATAACACCAATGAAACACCGTTCCACTAGTATTACATCCATCAGAGTGATACAACAGAAACATATACGGGTCCAAGGCATGTCTATAGAATTACAACACAGACTCTATACAAAAGAGCAGCACAGCCTCCTACTTTACAATGAGGTAAAACTGCAAATAAACTCCAGAAGAATAATTTGTAGACTAGACTTATCCTAGATCTACCTATAGAGATACTTGGCTTAATTACTACCTAACTATAGATCAACTCTAGCGACTTAGGTTCTAGGATTAGGGAATTGATTCCCTTCTACTCCTAGTCAAGGTTTCCCTCATGTAGTGGTTGACTCCTCTTGCAGGGTTTTGTCCCTTGTAGTAGTTGACTCCTCCGTCTTCGAGTTTCACTGTAGATCTGCCTTCAGATCTAAGCAGGGGGTTCAAAGAAGGGTGAGTACAAGCGTACTCAGCAAGTTCATTATAGGGAAAGAGGTGTTTAATGCACTAGCTGCAGTCATGGACCAGAAAGTCATAGGAAATGCATGTTTTCGTAAACATTTCTTCAAAATGTTGCTTTTATTTCGAAAAACCATGTTCGTCAGCCTTCACCGAGTGTCTAGAACTTCATGGAGTTCCTTTCCTTCCGTGTTTGCAATTCCAAACCCAGAACAGGGAGTGACAAGCCACAATTTGATACATGTGTGTTGCTTTACCCATAACAGAACTTATCCTTGTTGCCAACCGAGTCTAGTTCTCGTCCACACTTCCTTGGTGTGAGGCCAGGTGTAAGATCCTAGCCAATCACTGGGCCTTTCCCGTGACCTCGCATACCCACCTGTTTGTTGTAGCCATGCTGAGTTTAGGTATCGACTTCACCTTGGTCGCTTACCCCTCGGCGCATGACCCTCAGACACACCCTACAACCCCTCATAGATACACCAAACCGTGGAAACAATACGGGGCTCCCCCCTGCCAGTCACAGCCGGTCTCCGGTAAGGTGTACCCATTGATATGCCAGAGGGAAAAGAACAGCTGACTACTCTGTCCCACTCCAAATCTTATGGTTAACACGAGTATTACTCCATGTATATGCTATGTTATGAACAACTCATGTTTGTGTCATGTTTGTGTGTATAAGTCGACTACTTATGTGTTAAACTACCATTCGGTATTAGGTAGAGCTAAACTAGTTGTGTTAAACTGCTATTTCGAAGTAGCTAGGAATGAACGACGTTATTTTTTTGACCTGGGATGAACGACGTTATAATAGTCTTGCTTGTTAGTTTTTTTAACTGTTGTTATGCTGCTTATTCGTTCTAAGTGCTGAGGGGTAATATCACCACTTGGGAGAAATGGCAACTAGACCACGAGATGGTAGATTACCAATCAGGGCAAGATTCCTAGTTCATACATAGATTGCAGCTTAGTTGGTAACCAAAGAATGTGCACAAACGGGCTGATTTTTTTTCTTTAGGAACCAAACAAACTATCAGGAATATGGACTTAACCTAGTTGGACATGGCTCTGGGAAGAAGATCTCGTCCGATGCAGAAATATGCTGCGAGCAACCAATCATGCCCCTAGTGCGTGTAGTCTTCCTGGGTGGTTCAAAATCTAGTTGTACTTTTATTACTTTTAGAGCTCTTTGTACCAGCGTTGATGGTGATTATTAATTGAATTTCCGTAGTGGATTCTTCACAAAATAGGTGGCATGTAAAATCTGTTACATAGGGCGTCGTCCACACAACCATGGCCAGCTCCCGCCACCTTGATCAACCAGGACCGTCGCCCATGGTCCCCATCTCCACCGACCCCGGCGCTGAGATCAACTAGGCGCTTAAACTGGACCTTGCGACACGCTCTCTTCCATTCAACAAGCCTAGCTGTTGGCCAACAGCGTCCTCAGCTCGCGGCGGCTGATCTTGAGCTTGAGCTATCCATGGAGGCGGTACTTAGTTCCCCACCGCTACCAAGCTCGTCGGCCTCAAAGCTACAGGCTACAGCAGTGGGCAAACACTGTCTGCAAGTGTCTTGAGCTTGAGCTATCCATGTAGCTAAGGTGTCACAGCAATAAAGCTACACCTGCGGATTTTTTGTTACGGAGCAGGGGCGGCCCGGTTTTTGTATGAAGTCGATGCCACTTTTACTTCTACCAGAGGAACGCAGCAGAGGATGAGCTCCAACAGGAGCTTGTGCAAATCGCCAACAAGAAGCCACTTTTACTTCCATCAAACATGCATAGTAGCCAGACCATAGCAAGGAGCAGCAGATCTAAACAATTAAACAAAGGCATAACTTGACTTGAGATGAGAATCCAAATAATATAGGAGTAATATAATATAAGCAGGATGAGGTTTTACCAAAATTCCAACACTTAAAATACAAACACAAACACATATCCTCCTCTAATACAGCAGCCTTACACCATATTTTGACCAATGCCTTCTCTACAAAATGCAATAGCAATAACCAATAAAGGTTGTTGGTTCATAACAACCCTCCTCTTCATAATAATAACAAATTCAAATTAACAGCAATAGTACAATGTGTGTGATCTTCCCATCAAAATACAATCGTATTGCCAAGGATTAGCAGATGACCGAGGCCATCATCTTCGCTCAGGCAGCAGCAATGGGCTCAGCTGCCGGTACTGGAGCTGCTGCTGCGGGGGTAGTGGCTGCGGCTGCCACGGCAGGCTTCTCCGTCTCGGTGACGGTGCGATTGGCAGGGGCGTCCTTGCCAGGCGCCGCCACTGCCTTCCCAGCGGCTGCCACAGCAGGTGGGGTGGGCGGCTTCATGTGTGGGGGTGGTGTCTGCTTGAGCTTCAGCAGTATCTGGCGCATCCGTGCCATGTCTGTGGGCTTCCCGGGCTTGGGGCCCTGTACCACAACAATCCCGGGCTTCTTGTCCTTGTCCTTCTTGCCTGTTCTCTTCTCGATGTTGGCAATCTCATGTGGGATGAGCTCCGATATCGCCTTCCAGTACTGCTGGTCTGCGCCCTTGTGGAACTTCTCCTGGTTGGATAGGAAAAGCTGACAGCAAGCAAGTAACACGGGAGAGAAAAGGAGCTGTCAGGTATCTATGCTATTGACAAAGAGCCGCAGAGCATCATGATTGTAAGAAATAGCATACCTTCTCCCTTTCACGGTTTTGATCCTTGCTCGTCTCAAGGTTCAGCTTGCGCTTCTCGACAAAACCCTTCTTAAACTCTTCAGCTTCAATGGTAATTTGGCTCCTCAACTCCTTCTCGTTCTTCTCTTTTTCCTCCAGAAGGATTGCATTTTGACTGTACACAGTTGTTGGAGTTAGCATCTATCTAGTTTGGACAGGCCAGATGAAATCAAGCAGTAAGAATAGCAGCATTTATTCCCTAGAAGATAACTCTGTGCAAGACCTTTAATGTAACAGCAACTTGTATTTCTATCTCGGAGCGATAATTTGCTTCCTAGTTCCAGAGGCTAGAATAAACTACAGCTCCTTGTATAGGGAACCTACACATAGTTCTAGAAAAATAATTAACATGACAGGAAACACGAGACAAACAACAGTAAAAGCTAATGGGTCCTTTTAAAGAAAAGCAATAATAGCATCGCTATTGGTGGCGATAAAAATAGAGATCAAATGCTATTAAGTTAAAATAACTTGAATGTTCTTTCGATTCTCCTAGGTGAACAGATATGCCATGTGACCCACAGAAATAAAATGGAAAACCAAAAAACTTCATAAGATAAATAATAACAGTCATATGGCCATGATAAGGTGTGCACGCCCTCATATCTAACTCAAAGGCTTGAACATGAAATGGAATTGGCATGAACAACCAATGCCAATTCCATTTCCCTACGGTGAAAATTATGACCACTTATAACAAGAGTCCAAGGCTAATGTGATTCGACCATGATAATTGGTTTGCACAAAAAGATCTCCAATGCATACAGCTAATCAAACCTAGATTTCAATTGATTATTTTCGCATGACGCACGTTCGGCTAATAGTTCCCAGATGTTGAAGCAAGAATAAACATTTTATCACATTTACATGTCCTAACGCAAAATGCTGGACCGGTTGCTCCCAATGCCCCCATTTACATATGGGCAGTGACCGTAATACTACCTTCACTGCTTCTGTAAGAATACAATGAATAATTTGTACTTGAGGAACTGCAACGGCTAATTGCCAGCATAGTTGGTGTAGTAGTAGTAAATAAAAAGCAAGAGCATGGCTTACACTGTGCAATATAAGGCAACATACTAAGATTCTGAAAACCAGTTCCTTTTTGTGGTCGTCCGTGATCATTCGATCCTATTAAGCTAAATCCCTAGTGTGCAGAAGATGCGAAGGCATTGGATCACATGGCACATGCAATGAATTTTGAGAAGACAGCGAATGTAAACTGCAGCTCGGCAATGGCAATCGACAAGCCGGATCACCGCCCAGCCCGACAGATCCACGCCCCCGAACAAACCCACCGCGCCACGATCGCGGAGCTAGATCTACCGTAACCACCCGCCGAGCCCGGCCAGATCTGGCCAACAACACGGGAAGGGGGAGCGAAGGGAGCAAGGGAGGTACCGGCGCCACTCGCGGAGCAGGAAGCCCTCCTCGTTGCCCATCTGGGCGGGGGGCGGGAGGACGGGGGAGCCGTAGAGGCCGCCGTCGTCGTCGTGGTGGTGGAGGCCGTTGGAGTCCGGCATGCCGAAGGGGTGCGCGCTGGCGTCGGAGTCCGGCATGCCGAAGGGGTGCGCGTTGGCGTTGGCGTCGGAGTCGTGGCGGAAGGCGTACGGGTCGGGGGAGGCCGGGAAGCCGCCGTCGTCGTCCCCGGCGGGGACGGGAGCCCCGGCGGCGTCGAAGCTGAGGAAGGGGTCGTCGCGGTAGGGCGCGGCGGCCGGGGAGGAGGTCGGGGAGTCGAAGGCGGTGGCCATGGGATCGGGATCACGGCAGCTGCGCCTGCGCTGGTGATGGATTCGGGCTCGCTTTCAGCCCAGCAAGTAGAGGAAGAACTCGATACTTCGGTTATGGTTAAGAGCACCTCCACCAAATCCCATGTAACCGCTCTCGATCGCAAAAGAAATGACAGACTCTCACTAAAGTAGTCAGTCCAGCAGATCGCCCGTATTATTATTACATCCTCTAAGAGCTCTAAGCTCCCAGGGTGGGGAGCGTCTGTGGGCGTTCGGCCGGTCACTGTCATCTGGCCTATTTGCAGGGAAGGTAGCGTTTGGCTTCTGATTGACAACATAGGCGACTGATCACTCGGTCAGGCGGTTCGCTGGTACCGCCTCGGCGCCTCCCACGCACAGGATATTTCTGTGGAAAAAAAAGCTTTTGCGTGCCTGCCCTGTCCTATCCTCTCCCCTCTGTAGTGCGTTCTTCGGCCCGCCTCGCCTCATCGGCCGCCAGCCATATCTCACCGGCCGCCGTCCTCTCCCCATCCAAGGATCGTGCCTGATCCGCTCTCCCCGTCGCGTGTGCTGCTCCGCCGCTTTCTAAACCTATTCGTCCCAGACATCATCTTCGACGATCTGACCGACGAGTTGCGAAACGAGGTTGCTCTCGCCTCCCTCCGATCTGACCGACGAATTGCGAAACGAGGTTGCGTCCGCCGTCCTCTAGGTAGATGGGGATAAAGCTCCTCTCCGACGGTGGTACTGCATCCATGTCCGCCTCCATCGCTGGAAACGAACTGGCCCCAGACTCCTTCCTTCATCCTTGATCCCGTCCATCACTTCCATCATGATATAGAAAAGCAGCACTTCGTGTTTTTTGATTCTACAGGATCGTCTTGCCTCTGGATCCAGTTCTTCTTCAGCCATGGCCCATGTCTTTCTCTGTACATGTTAGTACTTAGTAGTTGCTAACTTGCCATTTTTTTCTCTACTGTATAAAGTGAAATGCGTGTATTATACATCGCTGAACAATGAAATTTTTGGTACAGATTTTTGTAATACATGGTGGGAATTTGGTGCTCTGTATGACTATTTACGTACCCAGCAGCTGAGGCTGTACAAGTACCTCAAGGACATTATCTCCTGGTCGAGCATCAGGCGATGCGACAACCATCATTGTCAAGCAGACATGTAGCGGCAATTCACACTAATCCTCCAGGTATGTGCTTGCTTTTATTTTTCCCGCTTCCAATGGGTCCCTGCATAATTTGAGATTTTTTTTGTGCTCTGAAATTAAGCATGGATAAGACCATTTATTTTTCAGTTCATTATAGACACTGAAGACTCACTTACCATTTTTTTTACCTCATGTATCATGCTAAGCCAAGCTAGGAGAGTCTTGCAGTAGCAAGTTAATTGTGTTTCCTATAGGGAATAATTAGTGAGTTCACATGAGCTCGGAAGATTAAATATAGCATATTCCTTTTCTTTGATACTAGAGTTTTCTTTATAGTATATTTCTTCTTAATCATGAGAGCATTCCTGGTGCCCTGCTGGTCGTTCTGTGGTCAAAAGGCAGATGGGATGACAACTGTGAGGTGGAGACTTTCATGGAAACTGTGTTATTTGTGTTATCTATGGTTTCCTGATATGCTAATATCTCTTCCCAAGATATATACAAAAGTCAATATTGTAGCAATAATGCAGGTCTTATTTTCCCCTTTGCAATGAATCTCGCATTGATCTTGTCAGTTTGCTATCTCTGAAATGAATAGATTGAGTAACATTAAGCCCTTTTTACCAATTGTTTGCTAGAATAACTACTGCCAGGAGAATGCCCTTAATTATTAGAGTTAGCTATGTGGGACATGTTCAGAGTGATCAACTAAAGCTTTCATAACACGACCATGTGTCAGCAGAATGTTGGTAATCTCCCCAGCCTCTCTCTGCTCTGCCATGCAATGTCAATGGAATAATTCCAAAAGTGCTTTGCATTTCAAATATTTGTTGGTAATTGAACATACGTTACTAAAGGCAATCGGTGCTTTGAAAACGAACAATGGAAAGTAGATATGTGAAAATGATGAAGTTGATTCCGGCAAATAGACAGAGGTGCCCAAAGAAAACCTTATTGCAAATCTTGATATTTTTTGCTAGCCGTGGGGGTTTATCACCACTTCACAAGAGCTGCAGCAAGCTGGTGCACACTTTATTCAGTACTATTGTTTTGCATGAACATTGGTTCTTCAAACTTATATTTATTTCTCATTGTTACATTCTGCAGGTGTGTCGTTACAAAATGAACACTTAAATACAAGGAACATCACAGAAAAATACCTGGCAGTTTATCTTCATGTTGCATAGGCTAGGAAAAGGCTCTCATTTGGGCTGCTGCTCCCGGAGAGATTTTTTCCATCTAGCCAGGACCGATGCATGTGTCTGCTAGCCACGGATTGGAAAAATACTGCCTGTTGGCAAATAGTATGCAGCCGCCAAAAGCACTATTGGTGCAGCATGACTGTTAAGAGATACAATTAGGGATTTGCAAGAAGTGGAAAATGGTTGAAGTAAACTCAATACTTGAAGTCACTCTTACTCCAACGTCATTCTTTTTTTCTTATCTTTTTGCGCTTGATGCCCATGTTAAGTCATTTCCTTCCTTTTGATACAGTATGTAGTTTAACCTGTCTCTTGGTTCGCATAGAATGATCACATGTTAAAGGAGATGAATGAATTCAATCTCAGAATGTGGAAACATATTCCAAAGCGACCTAGCTGTGACTGGCATCACCAACCAGATGAGAAGGTAATGTTATCGTCCTCTGCTCTGCAATTGCATTCGCCATGTTAATGTCAATGCCAATCGAAGCCTTCCTGTTGTCTGTGAGATGTTGATTGCTGGAACCTGCGTGCAGGTTAAGCTAACTTCTAGGCAAATGGTAGACCTGATATCTTGGTGCTTGCCTAAGAATCGCTAAAAGGCACAACAGTGGAAATGGCTCTATGGGGGACTGGTTTGGCAATGGGAAAGGTTGGCATGTGCTTCCACCCTGATTGGGGGAGGGTCAGAATGCGCACGGTCTTATGTGAGCTAAGATGCTTTAGGTCCATCCCCTCTTCATACAATAAACCTAAAACACGTCCAAGATACAGAGGATGGTAGACAATCCTTTTCGAATTTATCCATGTGTGCAGGGATTCCTTGGCAGCTACCAGTTTGTGGGACCATTCAGAGTAAGCATACGCAGATCGGCAATGTCGTGTCACCCCCTGTCGGCTTTGCACTTGGGAGGATGGTGAAGGAAGCCATTGGTGTGAAACGCCAACATGCATAACCATGTCCAGGAGATGGATATCTAGATGATCTGCACGTATTTAGTACTATGAGTTTATCTCGATTGCACACGGCTAACTTTTATGAAATTGTTGAGTTAATTGTGATGGTCGCCCCATGGACACTAGCATGGACACCATAATTGCAATTGTATGCTCAAACTTTATTTACTGATTGCAATTTTAGCTCAAACTTTACCAACTTTATTAGCTAAAGAAATTCGTGTCAATTTCATTGTGCTCTTTAGAATACATGTTCCTTCGTCTTGATGAAGTCGGGTGTTTATATCTCCGTTTTTATTAGCAAACTTTCAGTATCTAAGAGATTCGGTATTAAATTTTTTCATCTAGCTTAAAGAGAGTTATTCTAGGTCTATTCACCTAGCATATTTTGGTATCTAAAAATGAGTATCTTTGTCGGTGTATTGCTTATCTATATATACGAAAAAACAGGAACGCGCGCGGCAAAGCGCGCGAGGTCCATCTAGTACACTTCATAAAGAGAATTATAAAGATGTCATTAAGATATAAATTACACCTACACCGAGCCTCTGGAAAGTGGCAAAATGTAGGACGGACTACACTTATTCCGTTTTTCTTAATTCGAAACCAATAATATGAAAATATGAATAAAAATTCTAGATGTAGACAATGATTCATTCTATTTCTATCAGTATGAAAAAACCAGTGTGAGGTAGTATGTATTCTGGTCAGTGCAAAATTAACAAAATTGTAGATCTGAAATAGTGTGAACAATGTAACTTTTCAAATCTACCAAGATTGACAGATTTTATCATTGTTGTGTAGCCTAGAGAGTACATAGTATTTTGCTTTGAGATTTCGCATATTTGTTGGATACGTCATTGACTACATCTAGAATTTTTCTCCATATTTTTTTGAAACATTAAATTAGTGTTTCCGAACTTTAAAAATGCCTCCGACCATATAAAAATGCCTCGCCAAAGGGACAGGCACGCATTAGTAGAAAACTGTTGCAAAGTACCGATCGCTAGGCTCACATGCATGCGTGCACACATATGCATCGGGGGCAATGGCATTGGGCACCATTTCTTCCGACAGGTCGCATGCTTTAGGTAGGAGCCGGAGGGGAACGTCCGCAGGCCTCGGTAGGCATCATCAGTGACATGACAACCATTGGTGAGACGTTGAGGTCAAGGGCAGGCGGGGGCACTTGGATAGACTCGGATTTGGGCTAGAATTTTGTCTGCGCGGACATGCCATGAAATTGGTCGTGGCGTTGGGTCGGGGTGCTCCGTGCTCCTCCCTGGCGCCCGCGCGCCCTGCTGCCTTCCTTTCGCTTAAGGGATGGCCGATTGGGCCGTGGCTGAGAGAACCTGTTTCTTGACCCATCCCAGCCATTTACTGACTCACTACGAAACGAGAGGCCCGCAAATCCATCGAACGACCCGACGATGCTGAATACCGGAGATCCGGGTATTTAAGCTGGTAGTTTTTTCCCTGGCTAATCGATGTGGGACTAAATATACGAACAACCAATGCATGCTCCGCCCCGCGCAGGAAAATCTTGACTTGGTGCACATAGTTACCTTGAAGACTAGCCCCGCACAGTTAATTTTCCAAGCAGTAAGCTTTGACGTGAGTACAGAAAGAAGCTAGCTCAGCTCGTTTCTCGCCGAAAGATACACGTGCAGTTTATACTCATTTTTTTCTGGCTACGACTCATGCGCCATGGCCTATGATGGCTCTACTAGCTAGCACATGCACGCAATGTGTTGGTGCGTTAAATGCACATGTGAATGTATTATACATAGTTAGCAGTTGCAGACGTATTTATAAACAACAAAAAATACAAAGAAGAAACAAGATCAGGTGTAAGAAAAAAATACTACGTTTTAGGAACAAATCTCCTCTACTCGCGGAACAAGAAATTGCATTCAAGGAATAAATCTCGTCTATTTGGGGAACAAAAATATTGCGTCCGCAAAACAAATCCCGTCTACTCGGGGAACAATGATATTGTGTTCGAGGACCAAATCTCGTCAACACAGGGAACAAGAATTGCATCAGAGGAACAAATCTGGCATCCACGGGGAACAAAACCATAGAATCCATGGAACAACTATGGCATCCACCGGGAACAAAATCGTAGGGTCCGTGGAACAACTCTGGCATCCACGAGGAACAAAACGTAGGTTCCGTGGAACAACTCTGGCATTCACAGGGAACAAAACGTAGGGTCCGTGGAACAACTCTGGCATCCACGAGGAACAAAACTGTAGGATCCATGGAACAACTCTGGCATCCACAGGGAACATAACCGTAGGGTTCGTAGAACAACTCTGGCATCCACGAGGAACAAAACTGTATAAAAGAATAAAATCGTGTAGGTGCAACTCATAGAAGGAACAAAAAAAAGCTTGTGAGAATACAGGAGGAACAATATAATAAGCTAAATGGAAAAAAACATTGAAAATTAGAAAATATAAGGAACTAAATTAAAAAATAAAGGAAAGAAAACCATTAAAATTATGTATATGAGATGAAAATATAAATGCAAATTTTAGATTAAAAAGAAACAAAAGGTTTTTAAAAAAAAATCATGCAAAATGTAGAAACGTGACTTTAAACAGAAGAAACTAAACTTAGATAGCGCTAGCTAATGAATCATACGTACATTATTTTGGCGACAAAAATGGATGCTACATGTATACATGTACGTATTTGATAGTTGATACGTCAAGACAGGCAGGACGTGATGCGCTGCTGCTACACCGATCCGTATCGAACGAAAAGGAAAGCGAACAGAAAGAATTGGAACGAGAACCAGCCAGAAGGAATGGGCCAAGCCCATGAAGCAATCGCTTCAGCGAAACGGGGACTTGCTAGCGCGCGCGCGCTAGCGAGCATTCTCCTTGGGTCTTGCCCTCTGTCCGCTCGAACACGATTCATTAATACCCCTACATGTGTTGGCCTATTTAGCTTAAAACGGATTTAGGCCCAGTTATTCTATCCATTAATACCCCTACATGTGTTGGCTAGTGTTTTTAGCTGCAACATTATGTTAATAAAGCCCACTATTTGCTGTCAAAACAAACAAAAAAAAATAGGCAAAGAGCAGATCAACATGAACGAAGAAGCCTGAGATTCATGAACGTCAGGTTTTGCAACAGCAAGAATGAACAGACGTTAAAATATCTACAACCCATTCACATAGTAAAAATGAAGATGAGAGGTGTTGCTTGCGCCGGCAAGAGGCTTGTGGAGTCCAAGCAGTTGGAGTGGTTTATATCTGTCGTCACGTCTTGACCGTGGCGATAGGGGTGGACTGCTCTTAGAGCGTGGCGGTTTTAGGTTTTAGCTATTGCATGTTTGCAGAAGACGGTGCAGGATCCGGCCGTCCAAAGAACAGTGTGGCGCTAGCCTCGAATCAGGCCTTGAAGAGGCTCTGAGAGCTCCTCCGACCGGTGTTCCTTATCGGGTTAGATCCAGTCTAACTATGTTCCTTAGCGACGGCAGTTTGCAGTGGTGCAACCTTTTGTATGCTCCTTGTGCTCTGTTGTTTGTATGCAGACTGTTATATTTATAAATACAAGTAATGTATGCCTACAAGCGTACATCGTCAAGACAAAAATGAAGATGGGAACTGCTGCAGGAATGCAACTAACCGCCTGTCCTATTATTTCTTTTGACCAAGCTAAATTACTAACACAGAGGCAGAGCAGAAGGTGACGCAGAAAGACATGTGACAACATGGCAAATAGTAAAGAGAAGACTACACCTTTTACAACAATTCCGCCAACAAATGCCTGATAAATACATCATCCACCGCCTAAATTAATGCATCTCTCATTGTCCTGTTACCTCTTATGAAACAGTTGTTGCCTGGTTTATGCTGTCCCCAGACGATATATTGCTGCCTCCTATGGTGTCAACATGAATAATAATGTACAATTCACATTCTCCTGCTCCTCTCCCTATTCCAATCTCCTGATCCTAGAGACGAGGCCAATGTTGCTTTCCTTAGTTTCTGCTGATTTTCGTACTCCTTCTCAAGCCGTGCCTGCGACGATACATGGATTGGATGCCTCGCGGCATTGCCATGTGTTTGTCTTGCGTCAGGTGTAAGGGCCTTCTCGGGTCTGACGGGAGATGCTGCATCTTCGATAGGAACAGGCCACCTAATAGAGCCTTTCCCTGGGTTGCTCATGCATGCAGAGTCATTCTTCCTATCTACTATTTTCTTGGTAGAGTGGCCATTTCCGGTTCGAGCTGCATCACTATTCCGAGAGCCTGATGAGCTCTCGGCTGTACCGAATGGGGATGACGGCTTGCGGACTTTCACCTTTTCCGGAGGTGATTTTGGCAACTTAATTGTTCCGTTGCTATATCCTTGCGCGCTCCACCCTTCAGTGCTACTTTTCATATCACACAGGGTCTCAGCAGCACGCAATACCTTCCGCGATGCTGAGATCATGGACAACTCATATCAGCCGACTGATAAAAATTGAAGAGTTTAAAATGCATGATAAAAAAAAATGAAACCCAAGAAAGAAGTAAGCACGGTCAACTAGAAACCTGCAGAATTCAAAGGATTTGATACTGCATGCACTTGCATAATCTTTAAGCTGTAGCATGGGATGCATATAAGTAACTAGTATGACCAAAAAGCGATGTAACATGAATAATACTTTACGTAATCACTATAACAATAATATTTTATATCTATATACAACAAAACTATGAGAGCAACGATTTTCAATTAATTAAACAACTTTGAATTTATTCCTTACTAAATTGTTTCATACCTTGAGGTGTTTTTAGAAGAGAACGTCCACCATCATTCCTCTGGAAGCTATCTGAGGTGCCCCCATGGTCTAGTGAATGCAGTAGTTGCGGGCCATGCTCGCTTCCAATCTTTTTTGAGCAAATAGTTTGTCCAAGCGATCCAGAAGTTGATTCTGTGCCGCATAAATTAGATTGCCTGCCACATGAATCAATGATAGTTGACTTCACCGTATCCATTTCTTGAAGAAGATCATCAATTTTATGGACAGTTGAATCTTCATAATCTAGAGCAGAGGGATATGGTCCGACTCTCATCCACTGCCAATGTGAGTTACTCCTACTTGATCCATGTTTACCGGAGTCAACACTTGGTCGATAACCCCCAGCTTGTGAGTATGACCAAGGAAATGGGGGCAAACTAGCTCCATGAATAGTCATGGAAGGCACTGCAGCTGAGCACTCACTTCCAGCTGATAAAAGAGAATCAAGATCGTGCCCATGGGGAAGTGTTAAACGGCTTAGGATATCCTTTGGACAATGAAGAATAGTATTACAGACCTCTGTTTGTAAAGGGTCCTGTGCAGTAGTAGAATTAAAATAAGGATGAATGGAATTATGAGGTGCTTCAAGACATGCTAATGATTCAAACATAATTACACTTACCTTTACCTTAACCAAAGTGGATGGTTTGTCACTACACTGGTCTTTGATATCACAGCTGGAGGTACTTGCTGAATGCAGCCTAGGACTCGGGGTGAAATTAGCATCCTTCCCGTGACTACAGTCCATGTCAGATAGCATAGAAAAGGCTTTTCTGACAGACACAAGGAGTTCATCTTTTGTGTGCAATACCTTCTTCCCCTTTTCTCTTCCTACGCTGGAATATTTGTAAGTGCCATCCAGAAGTTCGCTCAATGCGAGATTCTCGACGTTATTTGTGATGTCACGGATATCAGGTTTAAGGCCATGAGCTCCTAAAAGAACAGTTAAAACACTGTAAGGTGTCATGCAAGAATATATATGATCAACAATAATTAGCCTAGAAGTAAACCAGTAGCATGGTTTTCTCCCATTACAATACTATCGTAATCATCCTGAAGGATATTCATAAATGATCCCTTCATAAATACATGGAAATAAAAGAAAAAGGTCATTCTTATGGATGCAAATGCCAATGGGGAGCAAATATTGCATGGTACTCAGTTGTGTAGATTTAAGTAAAAATTATGCATGTACTAGTGAAGTGCCATGCAGAAGGTCTTTCTTATGGATGCAAATGCCAATGGGAAGCAAATATTGAATGGTACTCAGTTGTGTAGATTTAAGTAAAAATTATGCATGTACTAGTGAAGTGCCATGCAAAAGGTCTTTCTTATGGATGCAAATGCCAATGGGGAGCAAATATGTTAAGCAACCAACATCGTGAAGTGCCATACTACTATACTAGTCATGCTGGCGGTTACACATATTAAAAACACTGATATGTAGAAGATTCTGGCATACAGCCATAGTCAGTGTCGATCTTTGTGTGAGCAAAATTTAAGTGCAAGGTAAATGAGTTGTGTACTGCCAGAAGGGAATTGATATGTGAATAGGACTAGATGTGACACTGGCATATCACTTTTCCAATTAAGAGAAAACAGGCATAACCCTTTTCTTGATGAAGTGATAAAAGTTCAAATGACTTAACAGATCTATATCTTTGGACCATTTCGAAAGTATCCTGTATTATGTAGAAACTGCATGCTGATAAATTAAGAGCTAACATACAATGCATAATGGCCTAATATGTCCAAATGTGGAAAAGTAACAAAATTCGCATTATGATAAGGCATGAAAAGAAATATAACTAAGAGAGAAAATCAATATATAAATCATAGTTGCAACCAGTTACTACATACCAAGCACGCCGTTTCCCAAGAAACTGGAATCATAATTTCCATAACCAGATTTTGATGTGAAACAATCATATTTAGATCTGACACCAGACCTAGCATTCTTCTTGTCAATTCTCTTCGCATCAGAAAAACGCTTTTGCTTTAACAGCCTTGATTTTTCTGCGTACAATTAAATTAAGGTGTGAAACGCAATTATTATTAGAATATCAAACTAACAGGAAGCATTGACAACTTGACATTACATAGAATAAATAAATGACTGCTTGCACAAGGTAGTGCTATATCAAATATGGACTACAAAAGCAGTGAATGTCATGTTGTAAAAGCAAGTTGTGATCTCTGAAATGAGAACAATGGTACATTTCGCATAAAAAATATGGAGAAGAATCCCGTTGTGTTGAACTTATTTATTTGCTTGTGGCCTTGTGCATCTGTACTTATTGTTATGTAACCTATGTTGAACCTGGGTGGTGTTGAACTCATTTGTTTGCTGTCTTGATGTTCCTTGAGTGGTCCACTAAATCTCTGTAACGAATGATGTAATCACCTCCTAGGAGGCTTGTACCCTTCTTCTGTTCAATGAAAAGAAACGCAAAGTCTTTGCATTTTCTCGAAAAATGTTCCTTGAGTGCTGAAGTTATATTTTATGCATGTGCTGGTCTGCTGGAGTGTACAACCGGTTTGATAGCACAAATATGATTAATTTTTCATTTGACGTAGGCCGCTGGCTTGTGGAGAAATGGAGGCCCTGCCCACTGGACGCAATCGCCACAGTATCAGGTTCCTCTCCACTCCCTATGCCATCAATATTACTACTATTAGTAGACTAGTTACTTAGTATGTTTCAGTAGTTACAGCTCGACTACATATCCACTAGTCTAGCACTAGTCGAGACTAGTCTTTGAGTCGGTACCCGAGCGACAAGTTGCGACTCAGCGACTCGTAATTATTGGTTCCCATAAACTTGACATCCATCTCACTATTGTCAATTTGCCAGCATGTAGGAGAACAGAACGTAAGCAAGAACACTCCAACATTTGACAGGAAATATTTGTGTAGCAAAATTTTATTTTATTTTGCCTCAATACTTCAAATTTAATGGTCAAATCAACGTACCTACTTATATAAATTGCAAAGACTACTGTAAAATTGCTACTTTGTGATCATGTATTCTACAGAGGCCAAAATAACAGAGAAATGTTAGAGAAACAAGTGCAATGGAAACATAGTATTGATTCAAAAGATGGCAACATGCATTTAGCCCAAAATTAGGATATGTAGCTCTGAACAAATCCATTAAGACATGCAGAGTCATTTGGTAAGTCATCAAAATAGAACTTTTGTTATGTCAAATTAGATACCCATAAATGAAGAAATGAAACTTCATAACTTACCAGATGCTGTGCATTGTGTCATTTCAGGCACAATCTTATGTGGCAGTGATTCATGGCCCTTAGCTTCAACAGCTCTAGTGTTTTGAGCTGGCTCTAGCTTTGGCCTTTTTGGACAAGGTGGTCCATCCAGCAACTTTATGGTCTTTTTGGTCGGTATCTTGCTAGCTTGCTTATGCAAGGATGGAACAGGAACGGTACCAGTTCCAGTGTAATCCCGCTTGCCATTCTCAGACTTAATGCCAGCAAGAGATTTTTGCATAGATACCTCCAAAGAAGTCCTCTTATTTTTATAGGATGAACTGCTTTCTGCGTTCTGGTTGTGCTGCTTCACATCTGCCCATACACGATTTAGATTGATTAGTAAATCAGTCGCCAGAAGTCAAACATATGAAAGACAAAACCTTTCGGCAGATGAATCATATTAAGTGACACGTTTAAGAAAGGATATCAATAATACTTGAAGGTTACAAGATATCACTGAATTTGACGTCAGGAAAAGGAAACAGCAATGCAACATCCAATCCAAGCCGCAGAGAGATATCGAGTTTCACACATCTGTGGAAACTAACGAGTAATGAGTATATACATGGTAGGAGATATATATCCTACTACCGGGCGTAGTTACTCCCATGTCTCATATACTACCATGTACTCATGTAGTATGTACACTACTTTATCACTTTGAATATACTCATACCATAATTCTAAGATCATAGAATGCCAACTACATGAAAAAAATCCAAGTGCATCCATAGTTTTTGATATATTTCATAAATAACTTCATATGTGTGCATCCATAGTTTTGATATATTTCATAAATAACTTCATATGTGTACATACAAAAGAGTATTTCCAAAAAAAAAAATGGTACACACTACCTAAAACGTGGTATATATATACTACCTAAATATCCGTGTATGCTACAAACTACAAGTACATGTGCCCGGTATGAAGGATACAACCTAGATTGTATGAAAACATACGTGGGTGTAACTACACCTGGTAGCAAAAAAGGCTTCATGTACAAGCTTCGCATTCATAGATGCATGGGCACATAGTGATGGTGTTGTGTATCTAGCATCTCAAAGGCCTCTAAAGAAGCTTTGCATAACTAAAAATACAGAAAATTACACCTAGGTAGATCGGGTGGATAATTTTATAACTTATAAATTGTCGTTTTGCAGAAGTGTGAATGTTCAAATTAGAACAAAGGTAAAACAAAAAAGGCAAATAAAATTCATAACCACAGAAAATGTAAATAAGAAGAACAAGTATTGGAAACTAGTAGTATCAAGCTTGGCGCGATTCACACGGTAAAAAGTAACTAACAATTGCCAGACACAGGGAACAGATGGTGTAACTGCTGCACTTCAGTTGCATTTACTACAGGTGCTCTACTCAAACACGTGAAACTTACATCTTTAGATTATGTGGATCACAAGCCTGTAAATACTCAATCAAGTCGCAAACATCAGCAGAAGAACAAAAACATCTATTACCGCGCAAGTAAATAAGCTCAGTTGCATTTACTACAAATACTTTGTACAAGAACTTGACTTTCAAGGATCGATCAGCCAGACAAGGGCGCCTCCCTCAATCAGCACATGCCTCTATGGGCACTCAATTGCAGTAGCTCCTTGATCAAAGGACAGGGTTTCACCTTTCTCGATTGTCTATCTCCTCACTCTAAGGGCAAGGCTCCTCAGCTACCTGATCCTAGGCACCCTCCTTTCAAGGCCAGTCCTCTGGACAGTCAATTATAAACCTCTACACGCACCTCCTCAATCCAATGAGGTACAGAACCTCCGTGCGAGATCAAGTCCCCACTATTCCAAGAGTCAGGTTCTACTCGCAATTAGGACATTGGGTGCCCAAAAGCGCTATTAGGTATTATTGCTCCACAGACACCCATGCCACATGAGCATCAACACATTGTCATCCTTGGATAATATCCCCCAACCCTAGCACCCGCTTTTGCAGTTCAGGAGCCACAACTTGCCATCACGAAGATGGAAAAGGGCAGGTCTTTACAGGGATGATTTGCATAGCGTTACAGAACGATTCATGATATCAACCACTCTGAATTTCTCCATAGCACCTCTTGCGCACGAGTGTATCAGGCAAGCTGTTCATGCTCCCTTGCGTGCCTTATCTTGAGCCCTGTGGAACAGAGGGGGCTAGAGTGGGGTTAGCGCCTCGCCTGGCATGCAACATTCACCATGCATAAGATGACTCCCAAGTAACCGATTGGTGCAAGAAGCATCATTGTTCTCATGTGATGGTATACATAGCTCTTCGATAACAAAGTGACAAATGATGTACAAAGAAAATCAAATCTCTACTATAAAGTTGGAATCGGTGATGATGGCACGTCCGTGTTGACTTGGTTTGGATCGATCGGTAAAAGAAAACACTCGATCCTTACGTCCTCAGCTTAACTGTCTACATGACAGTGGGACAAAACTTGAAGAAAACAATTGACGAAACATGCAGAAACGTTCCTCCGTGGCCCCCGATGGCAGCCCGGCCCAGGCAAGGCCCAACCGAAGTGGGCCAGTCCAAATTCTGTATGGCTGCACGCATCGCATCGGCGCAGAACACATACCAGTAGTGATCGAATCAGTATCCTTGTCCGTCTTGATCCAGCTACAATGGCCGTGTCCGTGCGTGACTGAAACGCAAAAGGAGCCGGACCAACATGGCAACATACCACGTGGTCCACAAGAACAAAAGGAACGGATCGACCAGCAAACGAACGCATGCATGAGGCAGGTTAGTTACCAACTGGCCTCACTCAAAAAGAAAGTTAACAACTGGCTAATTAATAATTGGTGTAATCGCTGAATTCAGCTGACGTATCTCTACCATATACTATTTGCTACTTTAAATTGTCAAAAAATAAAAAAGTTGGTGCACGTCGTATGCATTTTCTATGGCGTGCTAACTAGCAACCTTGTAGATTAATACACGTGTAAGTAGCTGGACCTCGCCGCCCGAATCCTACCATCCGAATTCTACCATTCTCGTCGTGAAAGATCAACCCTGGCGCCTGATTCGCGCTGCCGAAACTCGCCATCAGACTCGACGGAGACATAGATGTCAGCGTATTTTTTTATTGCATGTTGTACATTCACTCTTATTTTCATTCTTCTAGGGATTTAGATGTGACTAACTTTGCTTGTGCACCAACAAGTATGATTGCTTCGTAAGCCCTGGCGATGACGAGGATTACACATTAATCATTTCCATTGTTTAAACAATGTGCTATGCAGAGAAAATATGCGAGAGGTGGAGACAGTACAAGGTAAAGGCATCAAGTCTCGCACGTAATTTGAGAGGACCGTAGGCGGTATGTCAAAAATTATTTCATAATCAATCAATATCATCCTCCTAATTAACTAATTCTACTTTTTGCAGAACATATTTGTGTTTTTAATGCGGTAGCAACGCACTGGGGTATTTAGCTAGTAGAGGATAATATAACCACTAGTCATGTTAATGCATTCTTTGCCACGGATATTTAAACGTGCGATCCTTCACAAATGGCAAGGAAAGGTTTTGTTTCAGGAAGTCGTGTCCCTCAGATGAACAGATCATGTTCTCATTGTGAAGATGCAGTCAATCGCGAGGTGTGCTTTCATCGCAAACCACATATCACCTCTGTCAAACAATAGAATCTGCCGCCGTCAAGTGTATGTACTAAGTTGTGAAGGCATCTACTAAACCATCTGGCAACCCACAGGATGTTGCCATTTTTTTAGTCAACCCTCTGGCAACCCGATCGTATTTGATTACACAAACAATTAAGTAATAAAACAAAAAACAGAAAGAATTTTCCTTTAAAGCTAAATGGTTGCAAACCAAGATACTAGCCAACAGCATGAAACCAAAAAAAATCTCAATCACAAGGCTCCCCGAGGAGAAGGCTAACACTCAAGCCAACTGAGATCCTGTGAACCACAATAAAGGTATAGCAAACTCTTGTACAGCAAGTCAATCATTATACCCAAAAGAAAAACCGCAGTATTATTAATCCTGCAGTGCTCTCTGCTCTGGAAGGCTCATCAGCTCACCACATCCTCCTCTCTTATGTCTTGGCCGGAATACGCATCAGCTATTCGAGAAAAAAATGAAAACTGCCTACTGACCCAACAAACCACTCCAACGTGACCACCGGTATGACAGAATATCACGCCAACAACAGGATAAGGTCAAGTCGAAATGATTTCCGATTTTCCATAGGAACAAAACTCCAGCCAGCACCCTGCACAGCGAGATCAAAGAAAAGGAGGAAGAGGAGGAGGGGGAGGTTATTACCGCCGCTCCGGCGATCCGCATCTGCACAGCGCCTGAGAACCTCCCCGCCCCCGCCGGCACCGCCTCCTCCGTCGACCCCCTCGGTAATCAGAACCTTCCCAAAATCGACCTTCGCTGGGAGTGGAATCTCCACAGCGTCCATCCAGTCCGTCCGTCCCCCTCTAAATGAAGGGAAGGCCGCAAGAAACAGACAAGTCACCGCTCCAAATCGGCGCCGATTCCGGCCGCCCCAGCGCCGAATCGGGTGGCGGGAAGCGCGTGGTGGTGGGATAGGGGCAAGATCTGGAGGGATCGGCGCGGGCAGGCGGCGGCGCGGGGTGCAGGGGAGGGGGACATCTAGGGCTTGGAGCGGAGGTGGGTGGGGGAAAGGGAAAGGGGGAAGGGAAGGAGCGCGGAGGTATATATAGTTTTCGGGAAAATACAAGGTGCCCGTGGCCGTCTCACCCGCTCACTGCCCACCCGGGACATCCCCCATTCCCCCATCCCCACTGCCACTACGGCACTACCCACCCCTGTGGATTTTATTTGCCTGCTTTTTATTCTTTGCTTTTAATGGTTTTTATTTTATTTATTATTGTTCTCTGCAGGGTTCTGGATGGGTGGACACTGGATATCTCGGCTGCTATTTCCTTTTCCCCTCTTTTCTCCGGTCGTGTGATTTTTTTCCAAACTGATGTGGATGGAGGGCAATGTCATTTTCGGTACTTTACAAGTTTCGCAATTATTAAATGTCCAAAGACTGTACCACCACAATTATTGATTATGTAGAATTTGACAAAGGGATTAGGCCGGTATTTTTGGGGAGTTCAGTGTGGCGACACTATCCTCCACGTGCATATAATAAATTTATTTATATATTGTCATAGAATTTGATCTTCTAGTGATGTCAAATAAGATGTGTTCGCATTTTCTTTCTCTTGACAAGAGATATGCGAACTCGGAGTTGCGTCATGGTATTTGAATTTATCATTTTTTTAGTAAACTAATAATTTTGTCTCTCTCGTATTCCAGCTATGTGTTCTAACATTCTAGTTCCTATAGAAACGTTTTCAAACAGACGGAACATAATCTTTAGTTCACTTTGTACCAAAGTTCCCACATAATGACTTTATATACATAGTTGACATTTCTTCCTATATGTGGTTAACCATAATCTTGAGTCCTTCATGGTGGAGCTAATGGAGAAGAGTGGAGGCGGATGATTAAAATAGTAGACTATTTTGTTATGTAAATTGCAGACGGATTCGAACTTGGCAGCGCCTCCGAATTTGGTGCAAGAAGTCGCAAAAGCAAAAAAAAATTGGTAGTTAATTAACATTTAAAATGTTCCCGTGAAATTCTCGAGTCCAAGGACAGATGGTATATACTTTTCAAATGTCCATGGTGTTTTCACTCATCTAGTTTAAGGAAAGAGGTGACCTAGCATTTGCAGTGGTTCTCCCTTGGAATAAACGATAAAGATTAGGTAGCGAAGTGCATGCACGCGGTTGTGAATGGTGCTTCTCTTTTACACTAAGATGAATAGGCATGTAATTGGTGATGGAAGATCAAAGATTTCGACTATAGATTTGGTGAACAGGACTACAAGTTTTAACTAATTCCTTCACTCTATGGAAATATGGATAAATATAATTATCTAGAAAAAGCATTTCTGTGGACTATCCTATGTGGCAAGGTTACTCTAGAAAGCAAGATGAAGAAGCTAAACAAGGTTAGATGTAAACTAAGGATAATTAACCAGAGAGGACAAACATAACCAAAATGAAGGAGCACAACGACGTGGGGATTTTCTTTTTGAAGTTCAAGTTCTTGGGGAGACTATGATATCCATTGGAGAGTTCATGTTAAACAAACTCCAGAACAATCGCGAACACGTAGCCTTTTTCTTCGTGAACTCGATCGCTAGAAAAATTATGAGCTCTTCCACTACTGTGAGATTTTTAGACCATTTCCGGTCCTTTACAAACTTTGTTGGGCATCCACAACCTTGCATGCTCGTCCATGGTTTCACACAAATCCAAGAATGGCAAGCACGATGCAAGCTCAAAGGACGGAACCAACTTTTTGGCTTAGTAGAATCACAATATTTGCCTCCTCTCTCTTTTGACTCACTTAGGGTCGACTTTGGTGGAGGGGGGATATATATAAAGCTTATGGAGGTCAATAATCTCAAATGGCTCGAATCTTAAAGGTGGCGTTGCATGGGGAAAAACATGCTTATATACCACATCTAGTTTATCCAACCTAAGGAGGTAAGGAGGGAACATGGGGAAAACATGCTTATATACCTTGCATGCTTTTTTTTAAATTGTACCTTGCATGCTTACTACAACTTGACTTGTCTTGGTCTCTAGTCACGTTCGCACCTAAATCGAAGTTTGGAAAATAGTCTACATGGTGTTTTCTTCTATCATAGCACAAAACAAAAGGACAACAAAAAAGGTAAAAATAATAATAAAAGAAGTAAAGTAAGGTGATATGCTCAAGATAATTAAAGCATTGTTTGGAATGAAGCAAAAATAAACTGCCGGTGCTTGTCATATATAAGTGGAGCCATCCCGTACCCCTACGTACGCGGGCTCGCATCCCTTCTAAGCCCACGACGACCATGATGCCAATGACGTGAAGGCTTGCATCCATGATGCTCCAACCGACCTACCTTTTGAGCTACATCAAGACTTCATGAATACTTTCTCAACTAGATGTACATCAGAACAAGACACAAGGCCAAGACTTAGCAGGGTATTAGGTCAAAACATGTCGTCGTATGAAAGATTGAGGGGAAACGGAGTCTAGAAGGCCGAAAGAGGCATGCCGGCGTGACTAGATAGGGGGTCGCGCCCAGGGCCATATGGCTATCTCTGGTATGTTGGCCTCCTGATGCTCTACCTTGGCTTGATGGATGCGTATCAAAAATTTCAAAGTGATCTCTTTTACCTTGCCCTTTTTCGAGACTCGTACCTCCCGAGAAGTCAAAAATAGTAAAAAGTGGTCTCTCTGCCTCCGAGAGGTAATACCAGATAAAATGGGGACTTTATGGAAAATCCCCAAAAACAATGTAGAAAATGTTGGAAACACCATGTAGCATTCAAATATCATATAATGTCACCAAAGTTCATGGGTAAATTTTTTATGTATCAGGGCCCTATAAGTACTTTCAACTAGGTTGAGGGTCACATTGTGCACTTTGTTTAGGTTCTTGCATTGCCTCAGCTCGTGCGAGAGCAAAAATGTGAGCCTTGTGTGTTGGTTGCCTTCACGGGTGATTTTTGCACCCATGATGCAACTTCCGGAAGTTTGTGTGTGTGCATCTTGATGGATGTTCTCACATCTTCTTCTTAATATGGTGACCTTACCTCACATTTGTGTATGTACCACACCATACTTGCAAGTAGCTCATAACTACTTTGTCTATGATCCTAAAAATAGAAAAATTCCAACATTAAAGTTATGTGGAACAATGAATGAAGCTAGTAGCAAAAGGAAATTTGAAAAGATCAATCGTACGTGGAGAATATGACGAAAATGGTCTAAACAATAATCTACACATGAACACAATAATAGTTAGGTTTTCGGTCACAAAACTTGGAATCGATTAGGGGAATGAGATCACCTCACAGACGAGTTTGGCTCGCCAAAAATGACTAATTCGGGAGTTCCCCTTGTTGAGCGGTGCTTTGAGTATCTTGTGGGCATGTGATGACGTTGAGACTCCAAGTACAGAGTGTTGTATCAGCAGAGTATTCTTGGTTAAATAATATATGAAAGGTATTGGTGATCTAAAGTTGAGTAATGCAAGGTGTGGTTATCTAAGTGCTGGGGCATGAGGCAATACTTACTTATAAGAAGTCAAACACATGAATAATCATAGGTGTCTCTATAAATAGGAGATGCATGGTACCCCATCCTTATGAGTATCGTTGACATGGATTGAATATCTCAAAATCTTGTTTTATGCTCTCTTAACCTTTTATATTGGAGGACTAACACATATATTCTCCACTTACTTTCTTGTGTAAGAGTCAAGATAATCAAAAGAATCAAAAGAGAGGACAATGAGTCTTCCAAACAATTTCTATAGGATTATCCAAGCATGCTTTATGATTTATAATACTTATCATTCATTCACTTACAACGTTATTTACTATTATGGATGCTTTGTAGAACGTGAGAGTTATCACTTCATGAGATCATACTAGTTATTGTCATTATTTATTGACTGAACCTTGTAAGACTTTACATGATTACATAGAAGCAATAAACTCCAAAGTTCATGTTTATGCTCGAGGACGAGCATAGGTTAAGCTTGGGGATGTTGATTGATACCTTCGATCCAGATTACGGATTGTAGTATGATAAGTTTTTTCCCTAGTAGACCCTAGGTTTAATCGAATCTTGGGAAGCACCGCTAAAATGGTGTAAAGGAAACATCTACAATACTTTTGATTTTATGTTTACCGGACCTATCTAGTTTACTTTTAAGGGGGTTGTGTTCAATAATGGAAATAGGCCAGGGTTAAGTTTTCTCCTTCAGCTATGCATACATATATAATTGAAGCGGAAATGTGTAACAAAAAAATAGAGAGAAGAGATTTGTGAGCAGCACATCCGTAAATACCCTTGACCCTAAAACCAGAGGTGACAAGAGCCTCTTGGTCCAAACACCGTCCTCACAGCCGCGAGCAACAATAGTTATTAAGCATATGAATACAGACCAAAGCATTAAGCTATATAATTGTGCCATGATCCCGAATGAATAACCAAACATATATCGTTACTTTCCCCTTTCTGTCACTGAGGTTTCGCGGTAGCCCGTGCCCGTCTCACCCGCTCGATCACTGCCCACCCGGGACATCCCATTCCCCGTTCCCCACTGCCACTCCCCACCCCCCGTGGATTTTATTTGCCTGCTTTTATTCTTTGCTTTTAATGATTTTTATTTATGATTGTTCTCTGTAGGGTTCTGGATGAGTGGACGCTGGATATCTCGGCTGCTACTTCCATTTTTCTCCGGTCGCGTGATTTTTTTTCAAACTGATGTGGATGGAGGGCAATGTCATTTTTGGTGCTTTTGTTAGTTTCATAAGTTATTAAATGTCCAAAGACTGTACCACCACAATTATTCATTATGTAGAATTTGACAAACGGATTAGGCCAGTACTTTTGGGGAGTTCAGTGTGGCGACACTATCCTCCACGTGCATATAATAAATTTATTTATATATTGTCATAGAATTGATCTTCTAGTGATGTCAAATAAGATGCGTTCGCATTTTCTCTCCCTTAACAAGAGATATGCGAACTCGGAGTTGCGTCATGGTATTTGAATTTATCATTTTCTAGTAAATTAATAATTTTGTCTCTCTCGTATTCCAGCTATATGTTCTAACATTCTAGTTCCTATAGAAACATTTTCAAACAAACGGAACATAATCTTTAGTTCGCTTTGTAGCAAACTTCCCACATAACTTTATATACATAGTTGACATTTCTTGCTATATCTGGTTAACCATAATCTTGAGTCCTTCATGGTGGAGATAATAAAGAACAGTAGAGGCAGATGATTAAAATAGCAGACAGTTTTGTTGTGTAAATTTCAGATGGATTCAAACTTGACAGCGCCTCCAAATTTGGTGCAAGCAGTCATAAAAGCGAACAAAATTGGTAGTTGATTAACATTTAAAATGTTCCCGTGAAATTATCGAGTCGATGGGTAGATGGTGTATAAGAACTTGTGACATTAGATCGTGTAATATGTGTGGCCAAATTCAAATGTCCATCATGTTTTCACTCATCTAGTTTAAGGAAAGAGGTAGCCTAGCATTTGCAGTGACCCCCCTTGGAAGAAACGATAAAGATTAGGTAGCGAAGTGCATGTAGTTGTGAATGGTGCTTATTTTTTACACTAAGATAAATAGGTATGTAATTGGTAATGGAAGATCAAAGATTTCGACTATGGATTTGGTGAGCAGGACTACGAGTTTTAACTAATTCCTTCACTCGATGGAAATATGGATAAATATAATCATCTAGAAAAAGCATATGTGGACTATCCTGTGTGGCAAGGTTACTCTAGAAAGCAAGATAAAGAGGATAACCAAGGTTAGATGCAAACTAAAGAGAATTAACTAGAGAGGACAAACATAACCAAAATGCAGGAGCACAACTACGTGAAGATTTTTTTAAGTTCAAGCACTTGGGGAGACTCTAATCTCCATTGGAGAGTTCATAGCAAACAAACTCCACAACAATCATGGAGACCTAGTGTAGAACACAAGAGATGTGAACATGGCTAACCTGTTTGGGCAGCCGCCACTGTCTATTCTGTCTTAGGGTTTCTCCAGGAGAGAACCCTTGTATATATACACACAGCAACATGGGCCACATGGGCCAAAGAGATACACACTAGAACAGCCCAGTACCGGTTCAACACTCCCCTCAAGATGGGTGATAGATATCTATCATTCCCATCTTGTCACAAGCCAAATTGCACTCCTTAGTTCCCAGACCCTTGGTTAGACAGTCAGCCACTTGATGTCCTGAACTCACATAAGATATTTTGATAATTCTTGCATCCAATTTTTCCTTGATGAAGAATCGGTCTATCTCCACATGCTTGGTTCGATCATCTTGCACAGGATTATTGGCAATTCTGATGGCTGACCGGTTGTCACACCACATATTTAGATGGCCATGTATCAGCACCTTCAGTTCACTAAGGAGATTTCTCACCCACAACATTTCACTTAGTCCTTGAGACATTGCTCTGTACTTAGCTCCAACAGTTGATTTGGACACTACAGGTTGCTTCTTACTCCTCCATGACACCAAGTTTCCTCCAACAAAGACACAATAACATGAACTTGATCTTCTATCATCCAGACAACTCATCCAATCAGCATCGATGTACCCATCAACTCCTAAGTGTCCATTGCTCCTAAACCATAGCCCTTTACCTGGACTACCCTTTAAATACCTCAAGATTTGGTAAACAATATCCAGATGCCCACTCCTCGGCTTATGCATATATCTACTTACAATACTCATTGCATAAGCAATGTCAGCCCTTGTATGACCCAAATATAAAAGTCGTCCAACCAGCTTTTGATATCTCTCATTATCAACCGGTTCACCAGACATAGTAGTCACTTTATGGTTTTGATCAATGGGGGTTGGAGCTGCCTGGCATCCAAGCATGCCCTTATCACTGAGAAGATCCAAGGTATATTTTCTTTGGGATAGAGCAATTCCTTTTGGAGACCTAGCAACTTCTATGCCTAAGAAATATTTGAGTTTTCCAAGATTTTTCACTTCAAATGCTTTACTCAATCACCCTTTCAGATTTACTATTTCTGCTTCATCATCGCCAGTAATTATGATGTCATCAACATACACTGCAAGTATAGTGATTTTCTGGTTTTGATGTCTATAAAAGAGCATGTGATCTCCATTATATTGCATGTAGCCCATATCACAAACTGCACGCCCGAATCTGTCAAACCATGCCCTTGGAGATTGTTTTAAGCCATAAAGAGACTTTTTCAATTTGCATACCTTGCCAGCAGTTTCTGATGTAGCAAAGCCTGGTGGGAGTTCCATGTACACTTCTTCTTTTAGATCACCATGCAAGAAGGTATTTTTAACATCTACTTGGTGTAAAGGCCATCCAAAATTAGCAGCACAAGAAATCAAAATCCTCACAGTATTTATTTTCGCCATCGGAGCAAATGTTTCATCATAATCTATGCCATAGTTCTGACTATATCCCCTCGCCACTAGTCTTGCTTTGTATCGGTCGATCTTGCCTTCTCAATTTTGTTTAATTGTGTAAATCCACTTGCAAGACACTACCTTCTTTCCTTCTGGAAGGTGTGCAAGTTCCCATGTTTTGTTCTACCTCAAAGCATCCAACTCCTCCATCATAGCATGCCTCCACTTTGGATCTTGTCTAGCTGCTTTCCAATCATTTGGAATTGAGATAGATTGCAGAGAAGCAACAAATGCTCTGTACGAGGGAGACAAGAACTTATAAGACAAATAGTTGCTAATGTCATGGTTAACTCCATGTTTACCCTTCCTCAAAGCAATTGGAAAATTCATTGACTTATCTATGGTTGCATACTCATTTTCGGACAAACAGCTGCCACTAGACGTACTATCATCAACATCACCCTCATGTTGCTCCCCTTGCATTTGTTGTTCCCCCTGCACATGTTGCTCCCCTGCACCGGTTGCTTCTATTGTACTCCATGTCGAGGTCGTCGCGAATACACCAGTATGTTGTCCCTCCACCTTTGTACGTTTTCAGGTTGTACAATAGGTGGTTCAGCATGGACATTAGATGGTCCAGCAGCTACATAAATAGGGGCTGAAACCACAATTGGTTGTGGGGCATGTTGTTTTGGACTTGCAACAATACTCTTCTCCCCCTCTTGGCTTTTTCTGTTGGTCAAGTTCCTCAAACAACATATTTAGATCAGTCTTTTCACCACAAAAGGGCTCAGATTCTCGAAAAGTGACATCCATACTTACAAAAGTACGTCGTTCTGATGGACTCCAACACTTGTAGCCGCGCTTCCAAGATGCATATCCAATAAAAATGCATTTTACTGCTTTTGGGTCAAGTTTACCAACAGATGGTATGTGATCTCTAACAAAACAAGTACAACAAAATAATTTTGGTGGGACTAGAAATGTATTCTCACCCATTAACATCTCACATGGTGACTTCATGCCCATAACTCTTGGAGGCATTCTATTTATCAAGTAGGTGGCGGTCATCACCGCTTCACTCCACAGGAACTTAGGCACATTCATAGTAAACATGAGAGATCTTGCAACTTCTAAAATATGTCGATTCTTCCTTTCTGCTACTCCATTATGTGGAGGTGTGTCTGGACAAGAGGTCTGATGTAGGATGCCATGCTCTGATAAGAATGTGTCGAATCCTTTATTGACATACTCTATTCCGTTATCAGTCCTGATCATCTGTACCTGCACAATGAACTGGTTTTTCACATAAGAATAGAAGTTCTGGAAACATTTGAATACTTCATCCTTGTGTTGCATCAAATAAACCCATGTCATACGAGTATGACAATCAATAAAGGTCACAAAATACTTCATTCCACTCACAGATACAACAGGACATGTCCACACATTATGAATAAGCATAAATGGGAATGTACTTCGGATTCCCTTACTCACATAATTGGTTCGTGTGTGCTTGGCATACTCACAAGCATCATATTTTAATTTGTTTTTATCAACTCCATGCATTACATCAGGGAAGAATCTGATCATCTTATCAAACGACATATGACCCATACTACAATGATGAATCATGGCAATATTCTCCCTTTCATCAGCAACAACAGCAAACACAAAACCTCCACGATCCATGTACCATAGTCCTCTATGTTGGAGATATGCCCAAGAGGCAATAATAAAAGTGTTTATTGTTATACCTTAGTGTTCATGATAAATGTTTACATCCCATGCTATAATTGTATTAACCGGAAACATTAATACTTGTGTGTTTTGTAAACATAAAGGAGTCCCTAGTAAGCCTCTTGTCAAACTAGCTTGTTGATTAATAGATGATCATGGTTTCATGATCATGAACATTGGATGTTATTAATAACAAGATCATATCATTAGGTGAATGATGTGATGGACATACACCCATAATAAGCGTAGCATAAGATCCGTGTCATTAAGTTCATCTTGGTATAAGCTTTCGTTACATAGTAACCTAATCCTTCGACCATGAGATCATGTAAATCACTTACACCGGATGGGTACTTTGATTACATCAAATGACATTTCGTAAATGGGTGGTTATAAAGATGGGATTAAGTATTCAGAAAGTATGAGTTGAGGCATATGGATCAAGAGTGGGATTTGTCCATCCTGATGACAGATAGATATGCTCTGGGCCTCTCGGTGGAATGTCATTCAATTAGCTTGCAAGCATGTGACAAGGTCACAAGGGATGATATACCACGGTACGAGTAAAGAGTACTTATCGGTAACGAGGTTGAACTAGGTATAGAGATACCGATGATCGAACCTCAGATAAGTAAAGTATCGCGCAACAAAGGGAATCAGTGTCGTATGTTAATGGTTCATTCGATCACGAAGTCATCGTTGAATATGTGGGAGCCATTATGGATCTCCGGTCCCGTTGTTGGTTATTGATCGGAGAGGGGTCTCGATCATGTCTGTATAGTTCACGAACCGTAGGGTGACACGCTTAAGCTTCAATGTTGTTTAGTAGATACAGAATATGAGATGGAGACCGAATATTGTTCGGAGTCTAAGATGGGATCCATGACATCACGAGGAGGTCCGGAATGGTCCGGAGGCAAGTTATGTTTCGGAATTGTTCTGGAAGAATTCTGCTGTTTTGTATTTCAGAAAAGTTGTTCTGGAAATATTCTCATAATTAGACAAAACAAAAACAGAAGTTCTTATTTTTCTGTCACGTAGACAAAGTCAAAAGGAGAGACGGAGAAAGGCCAGACCACCCCTAGGCGCGGGCCCACCCCATGCCACACCTAGGCATGGTCTGGGCCCACCAGGCGCCAGCCCTAGATGGTTTTTGCGAAACCCTAACCCTAAACCCCGACTATGTAAGGAGGGTGAGTTGGCCGGCCATAGCTGCTCCGGACGCAGCCCTAATTTGCCACCTCTCCTCCCTCCCAGTTCTCCTGCTCCGGCTTAGGCGAAGCCCTGCAGGAATTCTCCTCCACCACTGCCACCACCACCTCGTCGTGTTGCTGGGATTCCGAGGGGATGTACTCCTCCGCTGCCCGCTGGAACGGGGAGAAGGAGGACTTCATCGACACCGTACGCGTGACCGAGTACGGAAGTGCTGCCGGATTGCAGCACTGGAAGGATCGTCTACATCAATCACAAGATCTGATCTCGTTAAGGCTTTGGATATTCAAGGGTTAGTCTCTCTTCTATCTCGTTGCTCCGATCTCATATATTAGATCTTGGCTTTTCCATAGATTGGATCTTGGATTTATTCGTCTTTGCGGTAGAATTTTTTGTTTTCCCTACAACGAACCGTACAGTGGTATCAGAGCCATGTCTATGCGTAGATCTGTTGCACGAGTAGAACACAATGGTTTTGTTGGCTTTGATGCTTTTGTTGTCGCTTGCTTTTCATGTACTTTGCATCTTGTAGGATGGGGGGTGAAGCGGCCCGGGCTAACCTTACATGACCGCGTTCACGAGACTTGCTCAACGCTTGACATGCAACTTGTATTGCATAAGTGGCTCAGCGGGTGTCTGTTTCTCTCACGATAGTTAAGATCCAATTTACAATCTGCACTTGACAACACTTGTATCAGCGTTGTGGTTCTTGTTCGTAGGTAAGATCGGATCTTATTTGAAAGCCCCAAGCCACGTAAAACATGCAAAGAAAATTAGAGGCGTCTAACTTGTTTTTGCAGGGGCATGTGATGTGATAAGGTCATTATGTGATTATGTTTATATTTGATGTAAGAGATGATCCTTATTGTAATGTGGCAACCGGCAGGAGCCTAATGGTTGTCTTTATTGTTTCATGACCTGCGTGTCAATCATCATGTAATAGCTTTATTTCATTACTATGAGTTAGTAGTTGTAATAATTGCTATGGATGGTGGACAACCATGAAGCGGCGCCATGGACCTTGGCGCAAGGCTGGTGATGATGGAGATCATGCTCGTGTGCTTTGTAGATGGAGATCAAAGGCACGAGAAGAAAATGCCATATCATATCACATTATTCATGCATGTGATGTTTATCCTTTTATGCATCTTATTTAAACTTAGATCGCGACTGTAGCATTATAAGATGATCCCTCACATTAATATCAAGATAATAAAGTGTTCTCCCCTCGTATGCACCGTTGCAGAAATTTGTCGTTTTGAAGCATTTCATGATGATCGGATGTGATAGATTCTACGTTCACATACAACGGGTGTAAGCCATGTTGCACACGCGGAAATACTTGGGTTTGCTTGATGAGCCTAGCATGTACATACATGGCCTCGAAACATAGGAAACCGAAAGGTTGAACACGAGGCATATGGATGATCTGATCAACATGTTGATGTTCACCATTGAAGCTACATAATCTCACGTGATGATTGGACTTGGTGTAGTGAATATGGATCGTGTGCCACTAGAAAACTATGAGGGACGTTGTATTAAGTGGGAGTTCATTAGTAATTTGATTAAAACTTAAACTAATTATCCTGAACATAGTCTGAATTGTATTTTAAATTAATTTGTAGAATTGGTATCCGTTATCTACCATGCGCTAGTCTTGTAATTTAGATAGAAACACTGTTAAATCTGAGAAGTAACTTTACGAACTGGTACCGTTTTGTTAAGAATCAAGAAATGATTAAGTCCTATTGCAAACTTTTGCTAAATCTCGAATTTCTGATTCAAAACGCAATGGTTTCAATTAGTATCTAAAATTATCTTGTCTCCGTGAACTTGTTCATATCCGTTTGAATAGTAAGGAGCTGGAAAGTTTGCTTTCAGAAATAATCAAGGTGTGAGATATATGTGATATCTAAGACCTTATTGCAAGATGATAGAATATAATTTAGTGAGACTACATAAACTCATAAGTTTTATGGGAATGTACGAAGGTTGAAGACGCTAGGCGTCCCGATCCTCCAACTAGTTGGGCACTAACAATATTCGCATATCCATAAAGTGGTCGTCCTTAGTATGCACCGTTGCTAAGACTCGTCGTTTTGAAGCATCACGTGATGATCGGGTGTTATAGATTCTACGTATGCATACAACGGGTGCAAGCCAGATTTGCACATATGAATACTGAGGTTAAACTTGACAAGTCTAGCATGTACAGACATGATCTCGGAACACGGGATAACGAAAGGTAGAGCGTAGCTTAAATCATGAAGTTGTCATGATTTGATGTATAAAATTATGAGTGAAATTGTTCATCACATTCAAAGGTTACTAATAGTGAAACCCGGAACACTTGTCATGTGATGATCAACCTCAAAGTACGAACCCCAAGGTTATTGGTATTTGACCAACAAGTCTAGAACTTATTGATGTTGAAGAGTTTTCTGAAATATGAGGAAAGCCAAAAGAGAAACTGCAAAAGTTTTTGGCATAAAGAAAGAAAATACTAAAAAGTCTAGCTCAGGTGTATATAGATGATATACATGTTATGAATGTATTCTTTGATTGGTCACACAATGAAATTCTTGGGTATTTGTACGATATTGGTTGGTATGGGATGTCATACAACACGACGCAATACAAGAATACAATGGCCTAAGTGACTGACAAGGAATGTGGTAATAATGCACGCCTGGAACAAAAATAAAGTGTTATTATGTTCGTCGTTGGCATTCTACCTAGCCCTTCAAATTTTATAATAAAGAACTTTATAATTGTTATTTTGCTATGGTCAAATGAAAGCAATGAGTTGTTCAAATTATGACACTACTCAATGTATGATGGATAAATTATTATAAATCTTAATGGTGAAACACATATGCATAACACTAACGCTAAAATGCCATAAGCCAAATGATTTGAATTCCACTTATTTGTGAACCGCCATTTAGGTCATGTTAGAAAGGAACGCATGAAGAAACTACATGCAAATGGATTTTTGGAGTCGTTCGTTTTTTAAATCGTTTGGGCAAATCTTTTCTAAAGAAAATGACTGAAATACCGTTCATAGGCCAAGAGCTGAACGTACAACTAGCTTAGTGGAAACATACATGATGATGTATATGGTTCATTGGGCATAGTTGTGTGCGGAAGATTCTTCTACTTCATGAAAACTTCCAACAATGAGTTGAGTGTATATATATGGATATATTTATTTGATGATGAAGAAGTCTGAAACATTTGAATAGATTCAAATAAATTTCAGCATGAAGTAGAAATCATCGTAATGGAAAAGTCAAATATCTATGATTGGATCATGGTGGAAATATTTGAATTACAGTTTTTAGCAATCATCTAAGAGAGTTACGAAGTTGTTCCACAACTCACTTTTCTCGGAATACCATAGTTATGATAGACTATTCCAAAGACGTATCCCAACCTTGTTGGATTAATGATGAGATAAATTAAAATAACGCCATTATATTTTGTGGATTATGCTTTAGAGACTACTGCTTTTACACTAACTAGATCATGGATGCGCGCTTTGCCGCGCCCGCCCATATTTAAAAAAAAAGAATGAAAATATGCAGGAAAGTCTAGATCATATACAAAATTGCGTGGAAAAAAGTTTGATGTATAATTTCTCACATAGGAATGCTATATCCACATAGGAATGCTATATCACTTAGTTGTATCCATGACAACCGTTGTTATTCATACATGACACTCAAGAAAATAAACCCAAACATTACTTCTCGCATAAATATTTTTGGTATGATGCTTATACAACACATTATTGTTGATCAAGTCACAAATTAACACTTCTTTTCAGAGGGAGAACCCCAACTTAAGTGTTGAAAACATCATAATAATCATGGTTAAAACATTCCAAAGATTGAAAAGTTGAATACTACTTGAGGGAGCAAGCTGCTCTATTCGCTAGTTTCCTATCATCAGCCATGAAGAGTGAGAGCGCCATCTTTCCAACATGGCCTTCATGATTTCAAAACATATAAGCACTATGACAGAAATGACTGCACTGTTGTGCTCGCTTCATATCTTGGCAGCACAAAGAAAGGGGGATATCAGGAACTTACAGTTGTACAAACCAACCATTACTAATATTATTCTGGCATTCTCAAAAATCAGGATAAGCACGGGAATAATCTAAAGGAAAATCAACACTTCCCTCTCTGAACAACATAGATGAGCAAACCTGAACGGTCAAGGGGCAGCCAGTCCGCAACGGTCAGGTAAAGCTGAGCCAGAGCGCTCTTTCGAACAGACATGCCTTCAAGGCAGGAGTCATTGCTCCTGACTGCATGATTATATTTCTAATAAGATTAGTTATAAACCATAAAGAATTTTTATCTCTCAAACAATGAGTCCACGGTGAGGTATTAGAGTTCCCGTAAGAACTACCATCTGCGATTTGTTGTAGACTTTGTAGAAGTAGTAAAAGATGAGCAGTAAACTGAACATATAGTAACTGAACTAATCATTCTATTCTGAAATAAAATATTACTGCAAATTGTATCAGTCGTTTTCTATATTTAGAGATAATACTTTTCCTTTTGAGTGCAGCTGGTGTTTCCTCACCGTTCCTGCAAAATTAGACCTAATAAAACTTTGCCCATTCATATTCAGAGTAACTCGCATCAGACGTGTCCTCGACAGAGCGGCATTTGATAATACAACTACTGAGTGTAACTCTAATCCATCAGGCAAAGCTACTTACTGATTCTAAATTGGTCAATAGATAAAATAAAATAAAATGAACTACACAAAAGTTTAATTATTAACCAAACTACTTAACCTTGTACGTTTCCAGTAATTTCATCAAACTCTAATTGGGAAACTTACAAAAATACTGGGGCGAGTGAGGAAAGAAACTTCAAAGGGAAAGTTGGGCACAAAATTATAAGTGCTGCCACTATGTATTAAATGATTTCCGGTGCGGACAATTTCAGTATTTTTTGTCTTCTGTGCAGGATCATTGCGAGACAAAAACGAACAACAGAAGGAAAGAAAACGCACCTCAGTGTCTAGTTTCCCCCACACACAAGTAGGACAAAAGAGGAACAAAGGAAATATACCTTCTCAGCGTTTTCTCAAATTTTATAGTTTTCATCAAGAAGGCCCTGGATTTTTCATTATATAACTGCGTACTTCGAAGCTTACAAAAATATACATGTGACCGACAAGAACAGTTCCCACAGAGCCAAATACTTAACACTCCTATTCTTTGGATTATTATGCACCTTCTATGGTGAAGGTTTTCAATATTTCCGTTTGCCTATGTGCGAAGATGCATACAAACAATCCTTTACTATATACCTAAAAAAAATCCTTTACTATAAGAAGGGCTGGCAAGCTTTCAGGATATTACAGCTTTGGAAGGAAGCAATTAGAATATAATCCAATAGATACAACATAGTATGAAAATATAATTAAATCTCCTAAACGAAACCTGAAAGTAAATGCATGTAACATTAATTTAGCTAAATTATTACTCCATTCCATGTTACAAAACCATGAATATGAAATCGATAGAATTTTCGGTTATGCCAAGCAGAGTAGGTACATCTAATACCGTCAACAATCAGTCCAAACTTAGTTTCCTTGGATGGATCAACCTTAAAGGATGCTTTGAGGGACTTTGAGACCGGAACCTACAGAACACCCTGGTGGTTTCCCTCATCTTGATTAGCACATGGTACAAATGGTTCCGCTCTGCACATTTGATATGTCCTTCAATCCATCAAACCTTGGTGCACACTTCTTGACAGAATTAACCATCTGCATCTACCTCTACACCATGTCGTTATGCTCAATTAGAGAAAAGTTCTTGCATCCATCCTTAAGCTATATGTGTATGATTGTCTGTGTACCTACAAACCAGGGGACAGCAAGAAGGTCAAGGATTGAGAGCCTGTTTCGTCACTGGAATATTATGAGGTATTCATCAGCTTGTTCCCCGAATTCTTAAAAGAACAAGAAATCTAGAACTCATTGCCAAGGAATACAAGCCAAGCAGTATATAAACGTAAACAATCAAATAAAGGCTCATAATAGAGGACGAAAGAACTAATAAATAGGAGCTAGAAAGTCCAATATACATGTGTGGATGAAACAAAACAAAAAATCACCTCCAAGAAGTTGCGGAGAGCCTTGTCTTCTACTCCTGCAACTAATCGAGCACCATTTTCTTCAACCACCGCCTCTTCTCCACCACCTGTTCTCTGTTCATCATCGTTTCGTCATCTGACACTAAAAAAAACTCATCACCGTCAAGCGGATAACAATAAATCCTATCACTCGGTTAATTGAAAGACAAATCGTACCTTCTCGGGTGCAGATGCGTCGATTTGTATATCGTCGTTTGGACCCGCGTAGCAACTTTGCCTCGTGTTGTTCGCGGACTCCATGGCGATGTGAAGAACTTACCGAGGAGACTCTTTATTTCTTGGGGCAGTGGACGTCGAAGGTGTTGATGTAGATGATGCCGCGGCGGATGATTTGCGTGATGAAGGTGAGACAGGTGCCGTTGTCGAACAGTTGCTGGACCATTCAATTCATCGCGTGATGCGCACCTGCAAGTGTAGTGGTCGAGGCGTCACGAGTAATCGCCATGGGAGGGATTACATCACCGGAGGAGCCGCCGGGCTCGGAAGAGGAAGAGGCGATGGGGGAGCTCGTGCGGCTGCGGAAGAAAAACGGAGATACAACATTGGGCCAGCCTCCCGTATAGAGCATGGGCCATGCACTTCACAAATTCGGCCTGGGTCACCACAGGAGGCCCAGGTTGCTTTTCGGAGTAGCAGCCCAGCCACGTTGGGCCGACCGGGACAAGCGGGGTACGAAGTAAAAAATGACCAATGTACAATCTGGAACGTCCAATGATCATATCCAACGGTGTAGAACATCAAATCGCTGAGAGGGCTCCTGGCTGGTTCAATTTTACTGTTACTCAATTAGAGTGTCATCATAATCCATTGAAATGACACAATATGAGTTATGGCATGGGTATAAACCCTAATAGTCATTTCTTAAATTTTGGTATACATAGCATAAGTAAATAATTTTACAACCAAAATCGGATGAATGTCTTTGTTGGTTGACCCGGAGAATAAATTGGGAATTCTTTCCACTATGAAGTCAAAGACAAAAGTGTTTGTCGATGTTACTTGCTTATTTCCAAGAAATTGTTTCTAGCGAAGTATTTGAGTGGGATGACAATGGAACTTGATAAGGTTGATGAACCTGAGCATGATGATTAGAGTAGCGAACATCGAAAATGGTTCCGGAAGCGGCTACGACGTTCATGGCTCCCATGTCTACAAATTGGTATAGCCATGGAGATCGAAGTACCTATTGAACCTTGTAGGTATGGTTTACTTTGTGATCAAATAAATGATTTGTGGACAAAGTATTGATTTTGAACAATGATAAACCAACTACATACAAAGAAGTTATGTTGGGTCCTGACTCCGTTAAAATGGCTGAGAGCCATAAAATACAATATAGTATCTATAATCAAGCTTGGAGCTTGGCAAACCTTCTGAATGAATAAATATTTTTTTGAAAGAAAATAGATCTATAAAATAAATGGACATGGATGTAATATCCTTGAAGAAGCTCGACTTGTCGAAAGAGAGTTTACGACAAAGCTCAAAGAGTTGACTACGATAAGATTAGATCTTCCATAGCAATGCTTATAGTCTATGCGGATTATTCTAATAATTGATACATAATTATTTTATGAGATATGTTAGTAGGATGGCAGAAATACATTCCTCACCAGAAGTGTGTATTAAGGATGTATACAAGATACAACCAAGAGTTTTGCTAGTCCGTGGAATACTAGATATGTATACAAACTTCAACTAGATAAAGTGAGTATCACGGAGTTGGAATCTTCACCGAATGAAATAATCTAAGAGTTTTGATTTCATCAGAAACAATGAAGATGCTTGTATTTGCAAGAAATTAAGTGGGAGCGCTGAGACATAGTTATAATATTATATGTGGATGACATATTATTGATTATAAATGATGTAATTATGTACTTTATGTGATTAAAAGGTTTCATTGAGAATTAACTTCAATGAAAGGATATGGACTGATACGTCCATTTTGCATCACTATTTTATATCATAATTTATTGTTATTCACTGATATATTTCATATTTAGAGATGATACTTATGTTATTTCACCTATTTTGCATGTTTCATGATTATTGGAGAATCACTCACCGGAGTCAGGATTCTGCTGGAAAAAGCACCGCCAGGATACAATATTTCTGAAGATCAACAATTGACGGAAAATATACCGAAGCTCTTTTTCCAAATGACGGAGCCAACCAAAAGGGGAGGCCGAGGAGGGCCGCCATGGGCCCTCCCCATAGGATGGCGCGGCCACCAAGGCCGGCGCGCCGCCACGTGGGGAGGGGGCCCACGACCCCTCGGCCGTCGCCCTTCGCGTACTTCATCTCCCGAAAACCCTAAGGTGCGAGAGAGGCATCGAGTATAGTCACCGCCGCCTCCTCGAGGCGGAAATACACAGAGAGAAAAGAGCTCTCCGGCAGTGGAAATCTGTCGGAAATTCCCTCCCGGAGGAAATCGTCGCCATCGTCATCGTCATCGAGCTGGACTTCATTGAGATCATCATCATCATCTCCACCACGACACCGTCATCACCGCTGCACCTCGTCTCCGCTGTAACATCTTGGGTTGAATCTTGAGTATTTCATAGGGAAACTTTCCCGGTGTCAATTACTACTTGTTATTGATACTATTGAGTGAAACCGTTGAATTAAGGTTTATGTTCAGATTTTTATTCATCATCATATCACCTCTGATCATGTTCCATATGATGTCTTGTGAGTGATGACCCACAAGTATAGGGGATCGCAACAGTCTTCGAGGGAAGTATTACCCAATTTATTGATTCGACACAAGGGGAGACAAAGAATACTTGTAAGCCTTAACAATGAGTTGACAATTCATTGGAAACAGACTTGCTCGCAAGAGTTTATCAGTAGCAACAGTTTTATAGCGGTAGGAATAGTGAAATAACGGTGAAACAAAGACAGCAGTAGTGATTATAGTAAACAGCAGGATTAAAATACTGTAGGCACAGGGACGGATGAACGGGCGTTGCATGGATGAGAGAATTCATATAACAATCATGATAGGGCATTTGCAGGTAATAATAAAGCGGTATCCAAGTACTAATCAATCAATAGGCATGTGTTCCATATATAGTCGTACGTGCTCGCAATGAGAAACTTGCACAACATCTTTTGTCCTACCAGCCGGTGGCAGCCGGGCCTCTAGGGAAACTACTGGAAATTAAGGTACTCCTTTTAATAGAGTACCGGAGCAAAACATTAACACTCCGTGAACACATGTGATCCTCACATCACTACCATCCCCTCCGGTTGTCCCGATTTCTGTCACTTCGGGGCCATTGGTTCCGGACAGCGACATGTGTATACAACTTGCAGGTAAGATCAATAAACAATGCATATCAGGATGAAGCAATAACATGTTCAGATCTGAGATCATGGCACTCGGGCCCTAGTGACAAGCATTAAGCATAACAAGTTGCAACAATATCATAAAAGTAACATCTACGGATACTAGGCACCATGCCCTAACAATCTTGTGACTATTACATGATCAATCTCATCCAATCCCTACCATCCCCTTCAGCCTACAGCGGGGAATTACTCACACATGGATGGGGGAAACATGGCTGGTCGATGGAGAGACGTCGGTGGTGATGGCGGTGAAGATCTCCTCCAATTCCCCGTCCGGCGGAGTGCCGGAACGGAGACTTCTGGCTCCCGAGACGGAGTTTCGCGATGTGGCGGCTCTGGAGGGTTTCGCGACTTCGACTTCTCCCGTGCGTTTTTAGGTCGGGCGATAAGTAGTCCGAAGGAGGGCGTCGGAGGCCGAGGGGCCACACACTAGGGCCGCGCCCCCTCCTGGGCCGCGCCGCCCTATGGTGTGGGGCCCTCGGCCTCCTCCCGACTTGCCCTTCGCTCCGTGAATCTTACGGGAAAATAGGGCCTTCTGTATAAATTCCGAGTTTTTCCTTAAAGTTGGATTTCTGCACAAAAACGAGACACCGAACAGTTCTGCTGAAAACAGCGTTAGTCCGTGTTAGTTGCATCCAAAATACACAAATTAGAGGCAAAACAATAGCAAAAGTGTTCGGGAAAGTAGATACGTTTTGGACGTATCAGTGAGTAATTCGTTTTGTTCTTGAGGACATGGGTGAAGTCTAAATGTTAGTAATGAACTATGTTGAGTAATATTTAATGGTTTGATATTTAAGTTGTGGTGTTATTCTTCTAGTGGTGTCATGTGAATGTCGACTACATGATACTTCACCTTTATGGGTCTAGGGGAATGCATCTTGTATTCGTTTGCTAATTGTGGGGTTGCCGGAGTGATAGCAACCTGAACCCCCGTTGGTATATCGATGCATGAGGGATAGCAGGATCTCAGAGTTTAAGGCTGTGGTTAGATTTATCTTAATTACTTTCTTGTATTTGGGGATGCTTGCAAGGGGTTTTATCACAAGTACTCCCTCCGTCCCGTTTTAATCAACGTGGGAGAAGAAAAACGGTTCACTAATCTCATTTTACAGTCCAGTCCTTAACAAAAACAGTAATCTCCATTCAGCACTGGATCGATCGGGCCAACACCTCCGCCACCCGCCTCCGCCCGCTCCTGCTGGGCACGAAATCTCCGCCTGACGGTCAGGCTGCGCCGACGAGCCCGGCCTCTCCCCTGGCGCATCCTCGTCAGCCATCGGCTCCCCGCCAATGTCTGCCTCCTCAACCGATGGAGCCGGCTCAGCCACGTCACGGTTGGCCCCCGACGCGGAATCCACGGGCGGCGGAATCTCTTCTCGGTTGGCCTCAGCCGCAGAATCAATCGGCGCCTTGCCGCCGTTGGGCGCCTCAACCGTGACCGGAGGCGGCGCCGGGGGGGGGGGGGCGGAGTTCCGTCCATATTGGCCGCCTCAAGTGAAGGCGGCGGCGGCGCATCGCCGTCTCCATTGGCCGGCGGCTGCCCGTCGCCGTTGGCCGGCTCAACGGAAGTGGGCATCAGCGGCGGGATCCCATCTCCGTTGGCCGACGCCTCAGAATCCACCGGCGGCTTGTCGCCGTTGACCGGCACATCGTTGGTGGAGGTGGAGGACGCTCCTTCGCCATGAACTCCGCGCACGAGCGATTCCGCAGGGGAAGGGGACGGGGGTAGGGGAAGGGGACGACGGGCTGGTTTCCAGTTGACTTGTCAACCGACGGTGTACGCTCCAAAAAAAGAAAAGGTGGGGGGGTTTTCGCAAAAAAAACAGCCAAGTTAATTAAAATGGGACGGAGGGAGTATGTATTAGTCCTAGGAAGGGCGGTGCATTAGCATAGGTTCACCCACACAACACTTATCAAAACAATGAAGATTAATCAACTATACAAAGCGAAAGCACTAGACTAAATTCCCGTGTGTCCTCAAGAACGTTTGGTCATCATAAGTAAACAAACCGGCTTGTCCTTTGTGCTAAAAAGGATTGGGCCACTCGCTGCAATTATTATTCTCGCGTTTTACTTACTTGTATTTTATTTATCTGCTATATCAAAACCTCCTGAAAACTTGTCTGTGAGCATTTACAGTGAATCTGTCATCGAAGCTGCTTGTCAACACCTTGTGCTCCTCGTTGGGTTCGACACTCTTATTTATCAAAAGTACTACGATACATCCCCTATACTTGTGGGTCATCATGGACTAAGAACATATTTAGCGTCAAGATCTATGAGATAGATTGAAGCGCATAATAAGTTTAAGTCAAAGTACATAGAATGAGTATTGAAGCACTTCAATATGAAAACGTCAAGAAGGTGTTCTTTTCCATGTGGAGGTTTAAACAAGACTTGAGTGTATTTGACACTCAAGGAGTAAAAACACATGAGTGATTTTAGATCACGAATAATATGTACACAATCAGATGCCCCATGCTCTAAGGTGTTACGAGCATATATCAGAATGATTCATAAGATGATCATTGGACAACAGGGTAATGACAAACAAATCGTCGTAAGGTGTTACACCGATATTTATTTGGTCACATATAAAAGTAAATTTCAATCTCAATTAGGCTAATGTGTTCATTAAAAGGTAGCACAATGGGGTAGAAGAAGTATCTCCTAGATTTAGATAACTTCTAAATATTGTGACGAATTCTACAAAATGAAGGAAGAGTATATCATTGTTTTGACAATGACCGAGGGTGTTTGAGTCGAGGAGTTCTTTGAGAACTTGGTGTAGTTCCGGTAGTGTCAGAACTATGAAAGTATATTGTATGTGACAATATTGATAACATATTTCAAACCACAAATATAAGGTTCCACCAGAAGAACAAACATATACGATTGATGCTGACTCATTTGAAAAACTGAGTGATGCGTGATACGTCTCAAACGTATCTATAATTTCTGATGTTCCATGCTAGTTTTATGACAATACCTACATGTTTTGTTCACACTTTATATCGTTTTGATGCATTTTCCGGAACTAACCTATTGACGAGATGCGAAGTTCCTGTTTTCTGTTGTTTTTGGTTTCAGAAATCCTAGTAAGGAAATATTCTCGGAATCGGACGAAATCAACGCCCAACATCTTATTTTCCCGGGGAGCTTCCAGAACATCAAAGAAGGGCCAAAGATGGGCCAGGGGGCCCCACACCACACCTGGGCGCGGGCCTAGGCCTGGCCGCGCCACCTGGTGGTGAGGGCACCCTGGTGCCCCTCCGAGGCTCCCCTTTCGCCTATAAAGTCTCCCTGACCTAAAACTTCGAGACAAATAAGCCACGGTACGAGAAACCTTCCAGAGCCGCCGCCATCGCGAAGCCAAGATCTGGGGACGGGAGTCTCTATTCCGGCACGCCGCCGGGACAGGAAGTGCCCCGGAAGGCTCCTCCATCGACACCACCTCCATCTTCATCACCGCTCTTGTCTCCCATGAGAGGGAGTTCTCCATCGAGGCTAAGGGCTGTACCGGTAGCTATGTGGTTAATCTCTCTCCTATGTACTTCAATACAATGATCTCATGAGCTGCTTTACATGATTGAGATCCATATGATGAGCTTTGTATCGCTACTAGTTATGTGCTACTCATGTGATGTTATTAAAGTAGTCTATTCCTCCTGCATGGTGTAAAGGTGACTAGTGTGTGCACCGTGTGGTTCTTGTCGTAGGCTATGATCATGATCTCTTGTAGATTGTGGAGTTAATTATCATTATGATAGTATTGATGTGATCTATTCCTCCTTTCATAGCGTAATGGACGGTGTGTATGCTATGTTAGTTCTTGGTTTATTTTGCAATGATCTATTATGCTCTAAGGTTACTTGAATATGAATGTCGAATGTTGTGGAGCTTGTTAACTCCGGCATTGAGGTGCTCTTGTAGCCCTACACAACGACTAGTGTTTGTCATCCAACAAAAGAGTGTATGTAGCACATATGAGAAGAAGTTATTTATTATGTGATCAATGTTGAGAGTGTCCACTAGTGAAAGTATGATCCCTAGGCCTTGTTTCCAATACTGCTTTACTGTTCTGTTGCATGTTTACTTGCTGCCATATTTTATTCAGATTGCTATTACCACTCATATACATCCATACTACTTGTATTTCACTATCTCTTCGCCGAACTAGTGCACCTATACATCGACAAGTGTATTAGGTGTGTTGGGGACACAAGTGACTTCTTGTATCGTGATTGCGGGGTTGCTTGAGAGGGATATCTTTGACCTCTTCCTCCCGAGTTCGATAAACCTTGGGTGATCCACTTAAGGGAAAACTTGCTGCTGTTCTACAAACCTCTGCTCTTGGAGGCCCAACACTGTCTACAAGAAAAGAAGCACCGTAGACATCAAGCTATATTTAGCGCCGTTGCGGGGACGAAAGGTAAAGGCACTCGTACTCCGGTCCCTAACTAAGTTATTTTGTTGCCGTTGTAAGTGCTCGAAGCTATTTCCTTTAGATCCTGCAATTGCATCTTTTGGTTTCTTGTTTACACTAGTTAGGCATAATGGAAAGCAACAATGAGCTTCTTATTCTATTTCCTGAGTTAAGACATGGATTGTTTGCTGCGAAAATTTTAAAACCTATGGAATCTTGTTTGCATGCTAGTAGCAATGATATTAGTATGAACGCTTTGAACACCATTGTTGCTAATGATATGGAAAATTCTAAGCTTGGAGAAGTTGGTTTTGATGAGCATGACATTTTTAGTCCCCCAAGCATTGAGGAGAAAATTTTCTTTGATGATACTTTGCCTCCTATTTATGATGATTATAATGATAGTGGTCTTTTGGTGCCGCCTACTATGGAGAGTAAATTTTATTATGATTATACTATGCCTCCTACACTTGATGAGAATGATAATGATAGCTACTTTGTTGAATTTGCTCCCACTACAACTAATAAAATTGATTATGCTTATGTGGAGAGTAATAATTTTATGCATGTGGCTCATGACAAGAATGTTTTATGTGATAGTTATATTGTTGAGTTTGTTCATGATGCTACTGAAAGTTATTATGAGAGAGGGAAACATGGTTATATGCATCTTAATAATATTAAATTTCCCCTCTTTATGTTGAGAATCTTGAAATTGCGCTTGTGTTGCTTTTCTATGTTTGCCACTTTGTTCTTCATGAATTTATTTATGTACAAGATTCCTTTTCATAGAAAGTGGGTTAGGCTTAAATGTGTTTTGAATTTGTTTTTTGATATTCTCTTTGCTGCGACTCTCATCCTTATGAGAGCGTCATCATTAAAATTACTGAGCCCATCTTAATGGCTCTAAAGAAAGAACTTCTTGGGAGATAACCCATGTGTTTATTTTACTACAGCACTTTTGTTTTATATTTGAGTCTTGGAAGTTGTTTACTACTGTAGCAACCTCTCCTTATCATGTTTTTGTGCCAAGTAAAGTCTCTATGGTAAAGTTGATGCTAGATTTGGATTGCTGCGTAGAAACAACATTGTTGTCTGTCATGAATTCGCGCAGAAGTCTCTGTAAAAAAATCAAAAAAATCTGCAAATGTACGTGCGTGATCCTCATATGTACGCAACTTTCATTAGTTTTGAGTTTTTCCATTTGAGCAAGTTAAGTGCCCCTGCCAGATTCCTCTTTACGGACTGTTCTGTTTTTGACAGATTCTGCCTTTTATTTCGCATTGCCGATTTTGCTATGTTGAATGGGTTTCTTTGTTCCATTAACTTTCAGAAGTTTTGTGCAATGTCCAGAAGTGTTAATAATGATTGTGTCACCTCTGAACATGTGAATTTTTGATTATGCACTAACCCTCTAATGAGTTTGCTTAAAGTTTGGTGTGGAGGAAGTTTTCAAGGGTCAAGAGAAGAGGATGATATACTATGATCAAGAAGAGTGAAAGGTCAAAGCTTGGGGATGCCCCGGTGGTTCATGCATATTTTAAGAAGACTCAAGCATCTAAGCTTGGGGATGCCCAAGGCATCCCTTCTTCATCGACAACTTATCGGGTCACTTCTAGTGAAACTATATTTTATTCCGTCACATCTTATGTACTTTACTTGGAGCGTCTGTGTGCTTTTATTTTCGTTTTGTTATTTTCATTCTCTGAATAAATTCATGCTCATGTGTGGGAGAGACACGCTCCGCTTTTTCATATGAACACTAGTGTTCTTCATTTTTGCTTTTAATGTTCTAGGGCGAAAGTTGATCGCTTCACTTGTTGCTATTTGGTTGGAATCGAAAATGCTTCATATGGTCTTGAATAATTTGATACTTGGCAATTGTTTTGAGCTCTCATAGATCATGTTTACTCATGCACCATGTAGTTTAAACCTACTAATGGAGAACTACCGTAGAGCTTGTTGAAAATTGGTTTGCATGATTGGTCTCTCTAAGGTCTAGATATTTTCTGGTAAAAGTGTTTGAGCAACAAGGAAGACAGTGTAGAGTCTTATAATGCTTGCAATATGTTCTTATGTAAGTTTTGCTGTACCGGTTCATACTTGTGTTTGCTTCAAACAACCTTGCTAGCCTAAGCCTTGTACTGAGAGGGAATACTTCTCGTGCATCCAACACCTTGAGCCAAAACCCATGCCATTTGTGTCCACCATATCTACCTACTATGTGGTATTTCCTGCCATTCCAAGTAAATACTTCATGTGCTACCTTTAAACAATTCAAAAGTTATTATCTCTTATTTGTGTCAATGTTTTATAGCTCATGAGGAAGTATGTGGTGTTTTATCTTTCGATCTTGTCATTTACTTCTGACAGACTTTCACAATGGACTAGTGGCTCATCCGCTTATCCAATAATTTTGCAAAAAGAGCTAGCAATGGGGTTCCCAATCCCAATTAATTAACTTGCATTAATAATTCTCTTCACATGTTTTGCTCTGATCTATCAGTAAGCAACTTAAATTTGCAAATAGATACTCCTCCATGGTATGTGAATGTTGGAAGGCACCCGAGGATTCGGTTAGCCATGGATTGTGTAAGCAAAAGGTTGGGGGAGTGTCATCTAATAAATAAAACTAAAGTACATGTGTAAACAAAAGAGAAGAGGGATGATCTACCTTGCTGGTAGAGATAACGTCCTTCATGGGAGCCGCTCTTGAAAGTCTGGTTGATAAGGTAGTTAGAGTACCCGCTCCCATTCGTTGACAACAACAAACACCTCTCAAAATTTTACTTTTATGTTCTCTATATGATTTCAAAACTTGAAAAGCTCTAGCACATGATTTAATCCCTGCTTCCCTCTGCGAAGGGCCTATCTTTTACTTTATGTTGAGTCAGTTTACCTACTTCCTTCCATCTTAGAAGCAAACACTTGTGTCAAGTGTGCATTGATTCTTACATACTTGCTTATTTGCATTCATCATATTACTCTGTGTTGACAATTATCCATGAGATATGCATGTTGAAAGTTGAAAGCAAGCTGAAACTTATATCTTCCTTTGTGTTACTTCGATGCCTTTACTTTGAATTTATTGCTTTATGAGTTAACTCTTATGCAAGACTTTTTGATGCTTGTCTTGAAAGTACTATTCATGAAAAGTTTTGCTATATGTTATCTATTTGTTAGCAACCTATAGATCATTGCTTTGAATCACTCCATTCATGTCATATGCTTTACAATAATGTTGATCAAGATTATGATGGTAGCATGTCACCTCAGAAATTATTTGTGTTATCGTTTACCTACTCGAGGGCGAGTAGGAACTAAGCTTGGGATGCTTGATACGTCTCAAACGTATCTATAATTTCTGATGTTCCATGCTAGTTTTATGATAATACCTACATGTTTTGTTCACACTTTATATCATTTTGATGCATTTTCTGGAACTAACCTATTGACGAGATGCCGAAGTGCCAGTTCCTTTTCTTGTTTTTGGTTTTAGAAATCCTAGTAAGGAAATATTCTCGAATCGGACGAAATCAACGCCCAACATCTTATTTTCCCGGGGAGCTTCCAGAACATCAAAGAAGGGCCAGAGATGGGCCAGGGGGGCCCACACCACACCTGGGCGCGGGCCCAGGCCTGGCCGCGCCACCTGGTGGTGAGGGAACCCTGGTGCCCCTCCGAGGCTCACCTTTCGCCTATAAAGTCTCCCTGACCTAAAACTTCGAGACAAATAAGCCACGGTACGAGAAACCTTCCAGAGCCGCCGCCATCGCGAAGCCAAGATGCGGGGGACAGGAGTCTCTGTTCCGGCACGCCGCGGGACGGGGAAGTGCCCCGGAAGGCTCCTCCATCGACACCACCGCCATCTTCATCACGCTGCTGTCTCCCATGAGGAGGAGTAGTTCTCCATCGAGGCTAAGGGCTGTACCGGTAGCTATGTGGTTAATCTCTCTCCTATGTACTTCAATACAATGATCTCATGAGCTGCTTTACATGATTGAGATCCATATGATGAGCTTTGTATCGCTACTAGTTATGTGCTACTCATGTGATGTTATTAAAGTAGTCTATTCCTCCTGCATGGTGTAAAGGTGACTAGTGTGTGCACCGTGTGGTTCTTGTCGTAGGCTATGATCATGATCTCTTGTAGATTGTGGAGTTAATTATCATTATGATAGTATTGATGTGATCTATTCCTCCTTTCATAGCGTAATGTGGACAGTGTGTATGCTATGTTAGTTCTTGGTTTATTTTGCAATGATCTATTATGCTCTAAGGTTACTTGAATATGAATGTCGAATGTTGTGGAGCTTGGTAACTCCGGCATTGAGGTGCTCTTGTAGCCCTACACAACGACTAGTGTTTGTCATCCAACAAAAGAGTGTATGTAGCACATATGAGAAGAAGTTATTTATTATGTGATCAATGTTGAGAGTGTCCACTAGTGAAAGTACGATCCCTAGGCCTTGTTTCCAATACTGCAAACACCGTTTACTTACTGTTCTCTTGCATGTTTACTTGCTGCCATATTTTATTCAGATTGCTATTACCACTCATATACATCCATACTATTTGTATTTCACTATCTCTTCGCCGAACTAGTGCACCTATACATCTGACAAGTGTATTAGGTGTGTTGGGGACACAAGAGACTTCTTGTATCGTGATTGCGGGGTTGCTTGAGAGGGATATCTTTGACCTCTTCCTCCCTGAGTTCGATAAACCTTGGGTGATCCACTTAAGGGAAAACTTGCTGCTGTTCTACAAACCTCTGCTCTTGGAGGCCCAACACTGTCTACAAGAAAAGAAGCACCCGTAGACATCAATGCGTTGAGACTCAAATGAATGGCAAAATACATACGATTCTGAGAATGTCAGATTCGTTGACTGAAACCTCTCCGCCCATAAGCAAACATGATAAGTACCAGAAGGCCAAGGTGTTATATCTTTGCAAATGTAAACTAGATTATTGACTCTAGTGCAAGTGGGAGACTGTTGGAGATATGCCCAAGAGGCAATAATAAAAGTGTTTATTGTTATATCTTAGTGTTTATGATAAATCTTTACATCCCATGCTATAATTGTATTAACCAGAAACATTAATACTTGTGTCTTTTGTAAACATAAAGGAGTCCATAGTAAGCCTCTTTTTAAACTAGCTTGTTGATTAATAGATGATCATGATTTCCTGATCATGAACATTGGATGCTATTAATAACAAGATCATATCATTAGGTGAGTGATATGATGGACATGCACCCATAATAAGCGTAGCATAAGATCAAGTCATTAAGTTCGTCTTGCTATAAGCTTTCGTTACATAGTAACATAATCCTTCGACCATGAGATCATGTAAATCACTTACACCGGATGGGTACTTTGATTACATCAAACGCCATTTCGTAAATGGGTGGTTATAAAGATGGGATTAAGTATTTGGAAAGTATGAGTTGAGGCATATGGATCAAGAGTGGGATTTGTCCATCTGATGACGAATAGATATGCTCTGGGCCCTCTCGGTGGAATGTCATTCCATTAGCTTTCAAGCATGCGACAATGTCACAAGGGATGATATACCACGGTACGAGTAAATAGTACTTATTGGTAATGAGGTTGAACTAGGAATAGAGATACCGATAATCGAACCTCAGATAAGTAAAGTTTTGCGCAACAAACGGAATCGTTGTCATATGTTAATGGTTCATTCGATCACGAAGTCATCGTTGAATATGTGGGAGCCATTATGGATCTCCAGGTCCCCCTGTTTGTTATTGGTCGGAGAGGGGTCTCGATCATGTCTGCATAGTTCACGAACCGTAGGGTGACAAGCTGAAGGTTCGATGTTGTTTAGTAGATACGGAATATGAGATGGAGACCGAATATTGTTCGGAGTCTAGGATGGGATCCAGGACATCACGAGGAGGTCCCGAATGGACCGGAGGCAAGTTATGTTTCGGAATTGTTCTGGAAGAACTCTGTTGTTTTGTATTTCAGTAAAGTTGTTCTGGAAATATTCTCGAAATTGGACCAAACAAAAACAGAAGTTCTTGTTTTTCTATCACGTAGACGGAGTCAAACGAGGAGACGGAGAAAGGCTATGAGTGGGCCAGACCACCCCTAGGCACGGGCCCACCCCAGGCCGCGCCCAAGCATGGTGCAGGCCCACCACCGCCGCCCTAGATGGTTCTGTGAATCCTAACCCTAAACCCTGACTATACAATTAAGGAGGGGTGGGTTGGCCGGTCATAGCTACTCCGAACGCAACCCTAATTTGCCACCTCTCCTCCCTCCCAGTTTCTCCTGCTCCAGCTTAGGCGAAGCCCTGCAAGAATTCTCCTCCACCACCACCATGCCGTCATGCTGCTGGGATTCCGAGGGGATCTACTCCTCTGCTGCTCGTTGGAATGGGGAGATGAAGGACTTCATCGACACCGTACGCGTGACTGAGTACGGAAGTGTTGCCGGATTGCAGCACTGGAAGGATCGTCTACATCAACCACGAGATCTGATCTCGTTAAGGCTTTGGATCTTCGAGGGTTAATCTCTCTTCTATCTCGTTGCTCCGATCTCATAGATTAGATCTTGTCTTTTCTAGAGATTGGATCTTGGATTATTCGTCTTTGCGGTAGATTTTTTGTTTTCCCTGCAACGAACCCCACACTCTATGTCTGGTTCCAGTCCCAGTCCTCCGACCCGTCAGCCTCTCCTGGATCACACATATTTTCTTATCAATATATATTATGTAGTCCAGTTGATCAATTAAAACACTTAGAGATATCAAGTTGACAGGGAAAGCTGGAACATGTAACACTAAAGATAGTTTTATGAAGGGAGTGCACTGAACAGTCCCTACACCTTTGATGGGTTGTGATGTGCCATCAACAGTTTGTATGGTTTCAATCTGAGAGATAGGATATTTATCATATGATTCAAATTCTCTAGTGTTGCTGGTCACATGTTTAGATACCCCGAGTCAAGGATCCACCCTGGATCAATTTTATGGGTAGCTATAGATGCTTTTTCAATATTACCTCCATTTGCGTAGGCGAAATGTGCAAAGCTTCCAAAGGTGACATCCTCATGTCCGTCCTTCTTGATCTCTTCATGGGTGGCTGCACTTACTTGACCGTCTTTAGAAACAACAACATGCGCTCTCGGTGGCCATGATTTGTTGTGGCCACCTCGACCTCTACCTCCACGGTAGAACCCCCTGTTGCAACCTCTTCCTCTACCCCGCCTAGGAGCTGTGCAATCATAGCTCAGGTGGCCTGTTTTTCCACAATTGTAGCAGTCCCTTGTCTCCTGCCTCTCTGTCACAAAGAAGGCAAGATTAGAGGCATGTTCACATCCGTTTCCAAGTTTTAGCCTCATCTCCTCTTGTGACATAGCTGCAATTACCTCTCCAATAGACGGAAGTTTAGTTTGGTGAAAGAGATTTGCCCTCCTTCCTTGAAAATATGGGGTTCAATCCCTTCAGGAGCTGGATTACATGCCTGCGCTCTATCCACAGTTTTGCAGCGAAAATTCACTCAACATGTGCAAGCTCAAGTGGATCACAGTCATCCAGATCAGACCACAAACACTGCAGTTCGGCCACATACTCCATCAATGATTTTCCACCTTGCTTTAGATCATGCACCTTATTCTCAATTTGGGCCATCATCATGACATTTCCCTTCCATGAGTACAAATTTGACAGTGTACTCCATACCTCTTCTGCAGTAGAGAGAGCTTCCACTGATGCAGCAATCATAGGAACTAACGAGTTTAACAGCCAAGCCATCACCACAGAATTGGTAGTACTCCATTTCTTCCACTCTGAACTTTTCTTGTCCACTGGCTCACCGCCCTAACCAAATACATACCCCTCCAAATTCTTGGTCTTCAGGATTAGAAGAGACCTTCTTGACCAGCTCAAGTAGTTTCCCACACCTTCTAGTTTGATCTCAGTTGGCATGAGATCGATCTTCTAAACTAGCTCTACCTGTTGAGGAACTGCACCGGAGTAGCTAGCACCATCCTCCTTCTTGGCGATGAGGAACTACGTCAGTTTCTCCAAGGCCTGAGCCAGATGTTGGTTGTTGTCGTTCTCCCCCATCTCCTCCTTCCAGCACTACCACCAGCTCCTCCAAATCCACTCCCCCTGCAGCAGATCTGAACTTTCCCTCCCCTTCTTCACTCCACCAGAGAAACGCAGCTCCCAGCAGCAGCAGCAGCCTTGGCCACCATCACCATCGAACCTCCCAATAGCACCAACTTTGATAGCATGTAGAATACAAGAGAGGTGAATGTGGCTAACCTGTTTGGGCAGCTGCCACTGTCTATTTTGTCTTAGGGTTTCTCCAGGAGAGAACCCTTCTATATACACACAACTACATGGGCCACATGGGCCAAAGAGATACACACTAGAACAACCCAGTACCGGTTCAACACCTAGCCTTCTTCTTCTTGAGCTCCATCACCAGAAATATTATGAGCTCTTCCACTAGTGCGAGATTTGTAGACAATTTCCAGTCCTTTACAAACTTTGTGGGGCATCCACAACCTTGCATGCTCCAATCGTCTAGGGTTTCAACAGAGAAAGGGAAAATTCTCTTATACTCCTCAAGAAAGGGAAAACTCCAAGCATCTTGAATTAAGAATCAACAAAGTATAGCCTTAAGTATCATGACATAATGTTTGAATACCAAATATGATACGTTGAACAAACGACATTATGACAATGTCACATGATAAACATATCACATTTATCCACTTTATCCCTAGTGAGGCAGCAAAAGAAAGGTAAATACCATAGTAGATCTTGAATTTGTTGTCACTATTCAATCACTACAACCATGCTACTCCATCTAATACACACTTCTCCGCACACATGTTCTTGCATACAAGTTGGATCGGAACAAGTACTTAAGAACGAGGTACACGATATGCATCTATCAATACATCTTACACATAATAGATTCCAATCTCATAAATCAAAATCATAGAATAAACACCACATCAGAATTACATATATGACCATAATCATGTTGGGCAGCTCATATGGTACTACAATCTACGAAGAACAAGAGATAGATAGATCAAGCTACTTCCACAAACCCATACTCTAGAGGTGGATGATACGTCCAGAACGTATCTACTTTCCCGAACACTTTTTCTATTGTTTGCCCTCTATCTTGTGTGTTTTGAATACAACTACCGCAGACTGACACTATTTTCAGCAGAATTGCTCTGGTGTCTCGTTTTTGTGCAGAAATTAAACTTTCAGGAAAATTCCCAGAAAATATCGCAAAATCCATATTTCACCCAAAGACTCACGGAGCCAGAAGACGAGACGGAGGGGGCCACGAGCGGTCCACACATGCCCTAGGCGCGGGCCAGGCTTGGCCGTGCCTAGGGGCTATCTGGCCGTCTCGGCCACCCCCTCGACCTCTCCTTCACACTATAAAAGCCCCTGACCTAAAAATACTAGGGGGTCGACGTTTTTCCAGAAATAGTTCCGCTGCTCCGCCGCCACCAGAAACCCCAATCTGGACTTGAAACTCCGTTCTGGACCCTGCCGGGAAGGGGATTTGGAGGAGATCATCGCCATCGCCATCACCGACGCCTCTCCATCAACCATCCATTATTCCCCCATCCATGTGTGAGTAATTCCCATTTGTAGGCTGTAGGGGATGGTAGGGATTGGATGAGATTGGTCATGTAATAGCCATAAGATTGTTATGGGCATAGTGCCTTATCCGTTGTTAGTATTTTTTTTACATTGTTGCAACTTGCTATGCTTAATGTTTGTCACTTTGGGCCCGAGTGCCATGATCTCAGATCTGAACATGTTATTGATTCATGATGATAATTATTGTTTTTTATCATATCTGCAAGTTATATACACATATTGTTATCCGGAACCCGAGGCCCCAAAGTGATAGAAATTGGGATAAACGGAGGGGATGGCTACGATGTGAGGATTACGTGTGTTCATGGAGTGTTAATGCTTTGCTCCGGTACTCTATTAAAAGGAGTACCTTAAGTTTCCCATGAGGCCCCACTACAACGGGCTGGTAGGACAAAAGATGTCGTGCAAGTTTCTCATTGCGAGCACGCACGACTAAATACAAACACACGCCTATGGTTATTTTATACTAGGATGCTTATATCATTATTACTTGCAATGCCTATGTATTGCTATTATATGGACTCATTCATGCAGCGCCTGTTCATCCATCCTTGTGCCTACAGTATTTTAATCCTGTTGTCTATTGCAATCATCGCTTCTGCTGTTTTCATTTCATTACTGTTGTTACTTCACTACTACCACAACTATAAAATTGTTACTACTGATAAACTGTTGCGAGCAAGTCTATTTTCAGGTGCAGGTGAATTGACAACTCATTTGTTAAAGCTTATAAATATTCTTTGGCTCCCCTTGTGTCGAATCAATAAATTTGGGCTTTACTTCCCTCGAAGACTATATTGCATTCCCCTATACTTGTGGGTCATCAAGACTATTTTTGGCGCGTTGCGGGGAGCATAGATTTATTTACAAGCCTACTTGAAGGTGATATTGTTCGCTGCAATTTATTCATTATGGGGAAAGCTCCTGAATCGAAGTTCCTGATATTGTCGTCCACTACAAGAAGAGGTACAACTCTGAACACCTCTGTTGCTCTTGATTCGTCATCTGTTATCAGTAAGCTTCTTACTCCACCACATGCTAGTGCTACTTCTGCTGAATCTGATAATGCTCTTGATGATTTTGATGATGCTTCTACTTTGCTTGATAAGAGTGGTTCGTTAGGTCCTTTCCTAGATACTACAATTGCTAGAGCTAAACAAATTGAAAATGCTGAAAATATTATTACACCTGTTAGTTCACCTCAAGCTAGGGGAATCCTAGTGATGATCTTGATGAAACTTATATTGAACTTGATGATGATTCATTAATGAATGTCATGCTACTAGAGATGCAAGTGCTATGAAAAGTCTTCTTGCAAGACGAGTTGTTAGATATAAATTGTCTCCTGATTCTAAGTTTGCCACATCTCCCATAAACATTAGAGATAAGGATTATGATTTCTCTCTGGATTTATCTTACATATCTATTGTTGAGAAAGAACCTTTATGTGGTACTGAAAATGAAAGTGCTATGAAACATATGAATGAACTCTCTACTTTGAGCAATTTATTCTCCGATGATATTAAGATACACACTTACTTTGTCACTAAAATTTCCTCTTTCTCTGAAAGGAGTAGCTAAAATTTGGTATAATAATTTGTCTCCTGGATCTATTGATAGTCCTATTGGTTTGGTTAATGCTTTCTTTCAGAAATATTTTCCTGCTAGTGCTCAACATGCTGCTTTGCAGAAAATCTTTGACTTTGTGCAGGTAGAAGGAGAGAATTTGCCTGAATCAAGAGCAAGATTTTGTTATTTAATTAGAGCACTACCTAAACATCCGTTAGCTAAGAATGAACTCCTTGATATATTATATAATGGACTAACTGTTGAATCACATACCTGGATAGTTGTGCTGGTTGTGTTTTCAGGAAAAGAACTCCAGCAAAGAAAATTATTGGCAAAAATAAGCAAAATTATGATGATTGGACTTCACCGGAGCCGACACCAACACCAAAGAAAAGGGGAATGATTGAATTGAATGATGAAGTGATGAGGGAAGCCAAGAAATCTCTTAAGGAGAAGGGTATTAAATCTGAAGATGTGAAGAATCTACCACCTATAGAAGAATTATGTAAGTCAATCCCTCGTTCTTCCACTATTGAGGTACACTCTCTCCAACGCTTTGATAGTAGAGATATTCCCTACTCCAAACCTCCTGATCAATGCTTAGATGAATTTGATAATTATATTGTTAAGCAAGATCATTTTAATAAGAGAGTAGAAAATCATCTAATGGGAAATTCTAGAGCTATCAATAATTTGCATGATATTGTAGAAAGAACCTCTAATGATGTTAAAATTCTTGTTAAACATTTCCATATGGTTCAAACTCAAATTGATCAGCTCACTAATTAAAGTGCAAAAATATTTGCTAGTTAATGCTTCTAGGGAAAAACATGCTTATGAAATAAGAACTAGAAGTGATGTTTCTACTCAGGATCCTTCATATCCTGAAGGACAACCAAAGAGAATTGAACAAGATTCTCAACAAGTTAATGATGCTAGGACTAAGTCTAAGAAAAAGAAGAAGAAACACAAAACTGTTGTAGAATCCTCTGAACGTGCTAAAGATCCCAATAGTATATCTATTTCTGATGCTGAAACTGAAAGTGGTAATGATAAAAATGATGCTTCCGATAAAGAAGAAATTGAAGAGGAACCTGAAAAGCATACTAAGAATACAAAATACACTAAGGAAGATTTCATTGCTACTAAACATGGTAGTGATAGAGAACCTTGGGTGCAAAAACCAATGTCTTTTCCTGGTAAGAAACATAAATCAAAGGAGGAACAACACTATAATAAGTTATGTGAATAGATGAAACCTTTGTTTTCGCAAATTCCTTTGACTGATGCTATTAAATTGCCTCCTTATTGATGACCCACAAGTATAGGGGGTGTACCGTATTACTTTCGTTAAATAAGAGTGTCGAACCCAACGAGGAGCAGAAGGTGTTGACAAGCAGTTTCGATGACAGATTCACTGTAAATGCTCACAGACAAATATTCGGGGGTTTTGATATAGCGAGATAAATAAACTACAAGTAAATAAAATGCGAGAGAAATAATTGCAGCGAGTGGCCCAATCCTTTTTAGCACAAAGGACAAGCCGGTTTGTTTACTTATAATGACCAAACGTTCTTGAGGACACACGGGATTTTAGTCTAGTGCTTTCGCTTCCTATAGTTGATTAATCTTCATTGTTTTGATAAGTGTTGTGTGGGTGAACCTATGCTAATGCACCGCCCTTCCTAGGACTAATGCATACTTGTGATTATACCCCTTGCAAGCATCCGCAAATACAAGAAAGTAATTAAGATAAATCTAACCATAGCCTTAAACTCTAGATCACTGCTATCCCTCCTGCAGATATACTAACGGGGTTTAGGTTTCTGTCACTCCGGCAGCCCCACAATTAGCAAACCAATACAAGATGTACTCCCCTAGGCCCATAAAGGTGAAGTATCATGTAGTCGACGTTCACATGACACCACTAGAAGAATAACACCACAACTTAAATATCATAACATTGAATATTACTCAACCATAATTCACTACTAACATTTAGACTTCACCCATGTCCTCAAGAACTAAACGAACTACTCACGAGACATCATATGGAACATAATCAGAGGTGATATGATGATGAATAACAATCTGAACATAAACCTTGGTTCAATGGTTTCACTCAATAGCATCAATAACAAGTAGAAATCAATACCGGGAGAGTTTCCCCTATCAAACAATCAAGATCCAACCCTAATTGTTATAGCGGTGATGAGATGCAGCGGTGGAGAGGGCGGTGTAGATGGTGGAGATGATGATGATGATTCCAATGATGTCCAGCTCGATGACGATGGCGATGGCGTCGATTTCCCCCTCCGGGAGGGAATTTCCCCGCGGATTCCTGCCCGCCGGAGAGCTCTTTCTCTCTGGTGTCTCTCCCCGCAGAGGCGGCTCTGTCAATTCTCCGTAACTCCGTGCCTTAGGTTTTCGGGGAGAAGATGTACGCGAAGGAGAGGAGGCCAGAGGGGGCTGTGGGCCCCCTTGATACGTCTCCAACGTATCGATAATTTCTTATGTTTCATGCTACTTTATTGATGATACCTACATGTTTTATGCACATTATATGTCGTATTTACGCATTTTCTGGAACTAACCTATTAACAAGATGCGAAGTGCCAGTTCTGTTTCTGTTTTTGGTTTCAGAAATCCTAGTAACGAAATATTCTCGGAATTGGACGAAATCAACGCCCGGGTTCCTATTTTGCCGGAAGCATCGAGAACACCCGAGAGCCGCGTCGGAGGCCCTGTGGGCCCCGGATGATAGGGTGGCGCGGCCAGGGCTGGGCCGCGCCACCCTATGGTGTGGTCGCCCCTTCGACCCTCCGCGCCGCCTCTTCGCCTATAAAAGGTCCCGACCTAAAAACCCTTACGGAGGAAGCCACGGTACGCGAAACCTTCCCGAACCGCCATCGCGAAGCCAAGATGCGGGGACAGGAGTCTCGTTCCGGCACCCCGGACGGGAAGTGCCGGAAGGCTTCTCCATCGACACCGCTGCCATCTCCACCGCCATCTTCATCACCGTTGCTTGCTCCCATGAGGAGGAGTAGTTCTCCATCGAGGCTCGGGGCTGTACCGGTAGCTATTTGGTTCATCTCTCTCCTATGTAGTTCAATACAATAATCTCATGAGCTGCCTTACATGATTGAGATTCATATGATGATGCTTGTAATCTAGATGTCATTATGCTAGTCAAGTGGGTTTTACTTATGTGATCTCCGGAGACTCCTTGTCCCACGTGTGTAAAGGTGACGGTGTGTGCACCGTGTGGGTCTCTTAGGCTATATTTCACGAAGTACTTATTCACTGTTGAAGAGCGTAGTGAAGTGCTTATTTATATCTCTTTATGATTGCAATGTGCATCGTATCACAATTTATCTATGTGCTACTCTAGTGATGTGTTATTAAAGTAGTTTTATTCCTCCTGCATGTGTGCAAAGGTGACAGTGCGTGCACCGTGTTAGTACTTGGTTTATGCTATGATCATGATCTCTTGTAGATTGCGAAGTTAACTATTGCTATGATAATATTGATGTGATCTATTCCTCCTACATATGCATGAAGGTGACAGTGTGCATGCTATGCTAGTACTTGGTTTAGTCGTTTTGATCTATCTTACACTTAAGGTTACTTAAACATGAGCATTATTGTGGAGCTTGTTAACTCCGGCATTGAGGGTTCGTGTAATCCTACGCAATGTGTTCATCATCCAACAAAAGTGTAGAGTATGCATTTATCTATTCTGTTATGTGATCAATGTTGAGAGTGTCCACTAGTGAAAGTGTAATCCCTAGGCCTTGTCCCTAAATACTGCTGAGTTACTACTGCTTGTTTACTATTTTACTGTGTTACTATTGCTGCAATACTACCACCATCAACTACACGCCAGCAAGCTATTTTCTGGCACCATTGCTACTGTTCATATATATTCATACCACTGGTATTTCACTATCTCTTCGCCGAACTAGTGCACCTATTAGGTGTGTTGGGGACACAAGAGACTTCTTGCTTTGTGGTTGCAGGAGAGGGATATCTTTGACCTCTTCCTCCCTGAGTTCGATAAGCCTTGGGTGATCCACTTAAGGGAAAACTTGCTGCTGTTCTACAAACCTCTGCACTTGGAGGCCCAACATCTCTCAGGAAAGGAGGGGGAACGTAGACATCAAGCTATTTTACGGCGCCGTTGAAAGGTAAAAGGTACTCACACTCCGGACCTCGGCTACCAAGCTATTTTCCGCGTTGTAAGTACTCGAAGCTATTTCCTTTAGACTCTGCAATTGCGACATTTGGTTTCTTGTTTACACTAGTTAGGCATAATGGAAAACAACAAAAATATGAGAGATCTTTATGAACTTTATCTTGAATTAGGACATGATGTGTTTGAAGAAAGAATTAAGAAACCCATGGAACTTTATATGCATGCTAATGGGAATGTTATTACTATGAATGCTTTGAACACTATTGTTGCTAATGCTATGGAAGATTCTAAGCTTGGGGAAGCTGGCTTTGATGTGCATGATATTTTTAGTCCCCCAAGCATTGAGGAGAAAATTTACTTTGATGATACTTTGCCTCCCATTTATGATGATTATAATGATAGTAGTCTTTTGTTACCACCTGTTATGGAGGATAAATTTGATTATAATTACAATATACCTCCTATATTTGATAGCTACTTTGTTGAATTTGCTCCCACTACAATTAATAAGAATGACTATGCTTATGTTGGGAGTAGTAATTATTTTATGCATGAGACTCATGATAAGAATGCTTTATGTGATAGTTATATTGTTGAGTTTGCTCATGTTGCTACTGAAAGTTATTATGAGAGAGGAAAATATGGTTGTAGAAATTTTCATGTTACTAAAACACCTCTCTATGTGCTGAAATTTTTGAAGCTACACTTGTTTTATCTTCCTATGATTGTTACTTTGCTCTTCATGAACTTGTTTATTTACAAGATTCCTATGCATAGGAAGCATGTTAGACTTAAATGTGTTTTGAATTTGCCTCTTGATGCTCTCTTTTGCTTCAACTTCTATTTCTTGCAAGTGCATCATTAAAACTGCTGAGCCCATCTTAATGGCTATAAAGAAAGAACTTCTTGGGAGATAACCCATGTGTTTATTTTACTACAGCAATTTTTGTTTTGTTGAGTCTTGGAAGTTGTTTACTACTGTAGCAACCTCTCCTTATCATGTTTTTGTGCCAAGTAAAGTTTCTATGTCAAAGTTGATGTTATATTTGGGATCGCTGCGCAGAAACAGCATTGCTGTCTGTCACGAATCTGGGCACAGTTCTCTGTAGAAAATTCGAAAAAATCTGCCAATTTACGAGCGTGATCCTCAGATATGTACGCAACTTTCATTAGTTTTGAGTTTTTCCATTTGAGCAAGTCTGGTGCCAGATTTAAATTCGTCTTTACGGACTGTTCTGTTTTGACAGATTCTGCCTTTTATTTCGCATTGCCGCTTTTGTTAAGTTGAATGAGTTTCTTTGTTCCATTAACTTTCAGAAGTTTTGTGCAATGTCCAGAAGTGTTAAGAATGATTGTGTCACCTCTGAACATGTGAATTTTTGATTATGCACTAACCCTCTAATGAGTTTGCTTGAAGTTTGGTGTGGCAGAAGTTTTCAAGGGTCAATAGAAGAGGGTGATATAATGTGATCGAGAGAGTGAAAGGTCTAAGCTTGGGGATGCCCCCATGGTTCACCCCTGCATATTTTAAGAAGACTCAAGCATCTAAGCTTGGGGATGCCCAAGGCATCCCTTCTTCATCGACAACTTATCAGGTTTCTTCTAGTGAAACTATATTTTTATTCCATCACATCTTGTGTACTTTACTTGGAGCGTCTGTGTGCTTTTATTTTTGTTTTTGTTTTGTTATCTTAGTTCTCTGAATAAGTTCATCCTTGTGTGGGAGAGAGACACGCTCCGCTGGTTCGTATGAACACATGTGTTCTTAGCTCATAATATTCATGGCGAAGTTTCCTCTTCGTTAAATTGTTATATGGTTGGAATTGGAAAATGCTACATGTAGTAATTCTAAAATGTCTTGGATAATGTGATACTTGGCAATTGTTGTGCTCATGTTTAAGCTCTTGCATCATATACTTTGCACCTATTAATGAAGAAATACATAGAGCATGCTAAAATTTGGTTTGCATAATTGGTCTCTCTAAGGTCTAGATAATTCTAGTATTGAGTTTTGAACAACAAGGAAGACGGTGTAGAGTCTTATAATGTTTACAATATGTCTTTTATGTGAGTTTTGCTGCACCTGTTCATCCTTGAGTTTGCTTCAAATAACCTTGCTAGCCTAAACCTTGTATCGAGAGGGAATACTTCTCATGCATCCAAAATCCTTGAGCCAACTACTATGCCATTTGTGTCCACCATACCTACCTACTACATGGTATTTCTCCGCCATTCCAAAGTAAATTGCTTGAGTTCTACCTTTAAAATTCCATCATTCACCTTTGCAATATATAGCTCATGGGACAAAATAGCCTTAAAAACTATCGTAGTATTGAATATGTACTTATGCACTTTATATTTTATTAAGTTGCTTGTTGTGCGATAACCATGCTTCTGGGGAACGCCATCAACTATTGTTGAATATCATGTGAGTTGCTATGCATGTCCGTCTTGTCGAAGGATCTATCATTTTAGTGGTTGGAGCATGCAAAATTGTTAGAGAAGAACATTGGGCCGCTAACTAAAGCCATGAATCATGGTGGAAGTTTCAGTTTGGACATATATCCTCAATCTCATATGAGAATAATAATCATTGCTACATGCTTATGCATTTAAGAGGAGTCCATTATCTGTTGTCCATGTTGTCCCGGTATGGATGTCTAAGTTGAGAATAATCAAAAGCGAGAAATCCAAAATGCGAGCATTCTCCTTAGACCTTTGTACAGGCGGCATGGAGGTACCCCTTTGTGACACTTGGTTGAAACATGGCATGCGAAGATCCGGTAGTCCAAGCTAAGTAGGACGAGGTGCGGGCACTATTAGTATACTATGCATGAGGCTTGCAACTTGTAAGATATAATTTACATAACTCATATGCTTTATTACTACCGTTGACAAAATTGTTTCATGTTTTCAAAATAAAAAGCTCTAGCACAAATATAGCAATCAATGCTTTCCTCTTTGAAGGACCTTTCTTTTACTTTTATTGTTGAGTCAGTTTACCTATCTCCCTCCACCTAAGAAGCAAACACTTGTGTGAACTGTGCATTGATTCTTACATACTTGCTTATTGCATTTGTTATATTACTCTATGTTGACAATTATCCATGAGATATGCATGTTGAAAGTTGAAAGCAACCGCTGAAACTTAATCTTCTTTTGTGTTGCTTCAATACCTTTACTTTGATTTATTGCTTTATGAGTTAACTCTTATGCAAGACTTATTGATGCTTGTCTTGAAAGTGCTATTCATGAAAAGTCTTTGCTTTATGATTCATTTGTTTACTCATGTCATTACCATTGTTTTTGATCGCTGCATTCATTACATATGCTTACAATAGTATGATCAAGGTTATGATGGCATGTCACTTAAGTTATCTTTGTTATCGTTTTACCTGCTCGGGACGAGCAGAACTAAGGGATGCTGATACGTCTCCAGCGTATCGATAATTTCTTATGTTTCATGCTACTTTATTGATGATACCTACATGTTTTATGCACATTATATGTCGTATTTACGCATTTTACGGAACTAACCTATTAACAAGATGCGAAGTGCCAGTTCTGTTTTCTGCTGTTTTTGGTTTCAGAAATCCTAGTAAAGAAATATTCTCGAATTGGACGAAATCAACGCCCGGTTCCTATTTTGCCCGGAAGCATCCGAACACCCGAGAGCCGCCGGAGGGGGGCCCTGTGGGCCCAGGATGATAGGGTGGCGCGGCCAGGGCTGGGCCCGCGCCACCCTATGGTGTGGTCGCCCCTTCGACCTTCCGCCTTTCGCCTATAAAAGGTCCTGACCTAAAAACCCTTACGGAGGAAGCCACGGTACGCGAAACCTTCCGAACCGCCGTCATCGCGGCCAAGATGCGGGGACGGAGTCTGTTCGGCACCCTGCGGACGGGGAAGTGCCCCGGAAGGCTTCTCCATCGACACCGCTGCCATCTCCACCGCCATCTTCATCACCGCTGCTGCTCCCATGAGGAGGGAGTAGTTCTCCATCGAGGCTCGGGGCTGTACCGGTAGCTATTTGGTTCATCTCTCTCCTATGTAGTTCAATACAATAATCTCATGAGCTGCCTTACATGATTGAGATTCATATGATGATGCTTGTAATCTAGATGTCATTATGCTAGTCAAGTGGGTTTTACTTATGTGATCTCCGGAGACTCCTTGTCCCACGTGTGTAAAGGTGACAGTGTGTGCACCGTGTGGGTCTCTTAGGCTATATTTCACGAAGTACTTATTCATTGTTGAAGAGCGTAGTGAAGTGCTTATTTATATCTCTTTATGATTGCAATGTGCATCGTATCACAATTTATCTATGTGCTACTCTAGTGATGTGTTATTAAAGTAGTTTTATTCCTCCTGCATGTGTGCAAAGGTGACAGTGCGTGCACCGTGTTAGTACTTGGTTTATGCTATGATCATGATCTCTTGTAGATTGAAGTTAACTATTGCTATGATAATATTGATGTGATCTATTCCTCCTACATATGCATGAAGGTGACAGTGTGCATGCTATGCTAGTACTTGGTTTAGTCGTTTTGATCTATCTTACACTTAAGGTTACTTAAACATGAGCATTATTGTGGAGCTTGTTAACTCCGGCATTGAGGGTTCGTGTAATCCTACGCAATGTGTTCATCATCCAACAAAAGTGTAGAGTATGCATTTATCTATTCTGTTATGTGATCAATGTTGAGAGTGTCCACTAGTGAAAGTGTAATCCCTAGGCCTTGTCCCTAAATACTGCTGAGTTACTACTGCTTGTTTACTATTTTACTGTGTTACTATTGCTGCAATACTACCACCATCAACTACACGCCAGCAAGCTATTTTCTGGCACCATTGCTACTGTTCATATATATTCATACCACCGGTATTTCACTATCTCTTCGCCGAACTAGTGCACCTATTAGGTGTGTTGGGGACACAAGAGACTTCTTGCTTTGTGGTTGCAGGGTTGCATGAGAGGGATATCTTTGACCTCTTCCTCCCTGAGTTCGATAAACCTTGGGTGATCCACTTAAGGGAAAACTTCTTTGCTGTTCTACAAACCTCTGCACTTGGAGGCCCAACACTGTCTACAGGAAAGGAGGGGGAACGTAGACATCACCCCTCCCCACATGGCGGCGCGGCCAGGCCAGGGCCCGCGCCGGCCTATGGGGGGCCATGGTGGCCCTCCTCGGCTCCTCCTTCTGGCTCCCTTCGTCCTCTGGAAAAATAGGATTTTTCATATAATTTCCGTCAATTGTTGATCTTCCGAAATATGGTGTCCTGACGGTGCTTTTTCCAGCAGAATCCTGACTCCGGTGAATAATTCTCCAATGATCATGAAACATGCAAAATAGGTGAAATAACATAAGTATCATCTCTAAATATGAAACATATCAATGAATAACAGCAAATTATGATATAAAATTGTGATGCAAAATGGACGTATCAACTCCCCCCAAGCTTAGACCTCGCTTGTCCCCAAGCGAAACTGAGCTCAATAAACAAGACCACATGTTTATGGAGTGAAGAGTCGATAAATAAAATACGGACAAGAAGCATCATATTGATTCACACAAGATATTCTAGTAAACATCCTCCTCATATAACTCATCTTGAAATAAGTAAAGAGAAATCACAAATAGAGGTGCATAGGAAATCATAAAGGTTATGGCAAACTTTGTTCTTGGTCAGAGAACTACTAACGGATTGTACTTATCTTCTAAACAAAGCTTTCATATCAGAATTTATATTGCAGGGCTTTCATCCTTAATCATAACAATCTCCTCATAATCATTGATAACTTTCAAAGTCATATTCATTCAGATAAAATTTGTACTAAACAAGAAAGCATAAAATACATGATTAACTAGATCATAGCATAAATGGTTGGTTCACAACAACTCAATTGCTTGCTTAAGATAGAGGGAAATAGGTTTACTGACTCAACATAAAAGTAAAAGATAGGCCCTTCGCAGAGGGAAGCAGGGATTAAATCATGTGCTAGAGCTTTTCAAGTTTTGAAATCATATAAAGAGCATAAAAGTAAGATTTTGAGCGGTGTTTGTTGTTGTCAACGAATGGTAGTGGGCACTCTAACCCCCTTGCCAAACAGACCTTCCAAGAGCGGCTCCCATGGAGGACGGCATCTCTACCAGCAAGGTAGATCATCCCCCTTCTCTTTTGTTTACACATGTATTTTAGTTTTATTATGGATGACACTCCCCCAACCTTTGCTTTCACAAGCCATGGCTAACCGAATCCTCGGGTGCCTTCCAACATTTCTCAAACCATGGAGGAGTGTCTATTGCAAAATTAAGTTGCTTACTGATAAATCAGGGCAAAACATGTGAAGAGAATTATTAATGAAAGTTATTAATTGGGGCTGGGAACCCCGTTGCCAGCTCTTTTTGCAAAATTATTGGATAAGCGGATGTGCCACTAGTCCATTGGTGAAAGTCCACCCAACAAGATTGAAAGATAAAACACCACATACTTCCTCATGAGCTATAAAACATTGACACAAATAAGGAGTAATATAGTTTGAATTATTTAAAGGTAGCACATGAAGTATTTACTTGGAGTGGCGCAAAATACCACATAGTAGGTAGTTATGGTGGACACAAATGGCATGGGTTTGGTCTAAGGTTATGGATGTATGAGAAGCATTCCCTCTCAATACAGGTCTTTGGCTAGCAAGGTTTGGTAGCAAGCATAAAGGTTGAGGGAAACAAACAAGTATACATGTGATAGAAACAATCATGCATCTTTCTCATAAGCACAAGCAATTTTAACTTCAGAATACTAAACTCATTAGCAGAAAGATAATAAAGCAATATATCTACATGTATTTCCCTTTTCTATTTAAACATCAAAGTGTTGTTGCTATTGACCAATGCTAAGTTTGCCAAAACCAAATAGATTTACTTGATGCTCCCAAAGTGATATCAATACTAATGTCAAGAGTGATCATATAACAGAGATTGCAAACTAAAATAAGGTGTGCAAAAAGTAAATGATAAGACTTCTCATTAATATTCCATAACGATAACTCACACCAACGGATACATAGATAACCAACTAAGAGAGAGATACTTCCACACTGCAAACTATTCTATATGATAACTTCCCTACTCATGATATGACACTACTTGATAGTAAAAAGATAAAGATAGTGATGATGTGATACCGCGGCACTCCCCCAAGCTTGGAACAAACCAAGGGGATGCCAATACCGATGATGAATTACTCCTTCGGTGGTGATGGTGGTGGGTTCTTCTCGACAAGCTTCTTAACAAGTTCCTTTAGGTCCTCAATCTCATAAGTGAGGTTGCGAATCAGCTCCGAGTTGTGCTCAACGCGGCTCATAAGCATGTCAGACGGCGAGTCCCAACTCTTAGAGTTGTTTCCCCACCCTTCAGCTTCAGGTTTCATCTCTCCTGCAGTGTTAGAACGATCTATATCCCAACCACTAGGCAATACTACCTTGGGAGTCCTTTCAATTTGACGATTGTAGATTAGATTGCGGAAAGGGTGGTAAATGCCTGGAGAAGATGTCCTTGGAGCTAGGAAGCGACGTGGAACTCCTCCTCCGGTGGCGATCCGTGCACTTCTCTTGGTGTTGGACGGATTTGCTATCACGCCAATGCTTGCAATGGTGGCACGCGGGTGTACTCGCGGAATTTCCTCCACTTCTTCCTCATCCTCGCTCTCGACTTCTTCCTTCAATTCAGGGTCTTGAATATCTTCCTCCAAAGGTCCCTTGTCTTTGTTGTTGGAGACCATGGTGCTTCTAGATAAAAACAGATCTGGCAGAAAACAGCTCGAAACAAAACACGACGAGAAAACGATATACGGACCTCGGAGATCCGGGGGATTATATAGCAAATATTTTTACGACAAAAGGAAGGTTCCAGGCCGAAAACGAGTGGAAACGGGACGCCGAGGGGTTGTCCCCATAGGGCGGCGCGGCCAGGGTGGGGCCCGCGCCGGCCTATGGTGACGGGCCCTCGCGCGTCTCCTCCACTCCGTTTCGATCTCATAATTTTTCATATTTTCCATAAACAGCAGAAATATTGTTCGGAAAGTTAAACGCGGACTTTTTATTACTAAAACTGTTACCTATTCAAAGTCGGACTCTGCAGAACTGTCAATTTGATCTTTGATGAAAGCTTCCGGAGTCATCACTTGAATAACATCAATATCTTCATTATAAGAATCTCCAGAAATATAATGCTTGAGTCTTTGTCCATTCACTACTTGTGTGGCATTACCTTGCAGAGAACTAATTTTAATTGCCCCTGAACGATACACCTCCTCAATGACATATGGTCCTTCCCATTTTGAGAGTAATTTCCCTGCAAAAAATCTGAGACGAGACCGATACAATAGGACTTTATCTCCAACATTAAATTCTCTTTTAATAATTCTTCTATCATGCCACTTCTTAACTTTCTCCTTAAAAAGTTTAGCATTTTCATAAGCTTCACTTCTCCATTCATCTAAAGAACTCAATTGTAGCAACCTCTTCTTACCGGCAAGTTTAAAATCTTTATTAAGTTCTCTTACAGCCCAATAAGCTTTGTGCTCTAGTTCTAAAGGTAAATGACAAGCTTTTCCATAAACCATTTTATAAGGAGACATTCCCATAGGGTTTTTATAAGCAGTTCTATAAGCCCACAATGCTTCCTTTAACTTACTAGCCCAATTCTTTCTAGATTTATTAACAGTCTTTCCCAAGATAGCTTTAATTTCTCTATTTGATAATTCTACTGCCCACTAGTTTGAGGATGATAAGCTGAAGCAATTCTATGATTAATACCATATTTGGCAAGAGTTTTTCTAAAACCACCATGAATAAAGTGAGAACCTCCATCAGTCATAATATATCTAGGTACTCCAAATCTAGGAAAAATAACATCTAAAAGCATTTTTAAAGAGGTCTCACCATCAGCACTTTTTGTAGGTATAGCTTCTACCCATTTAGTAACATAATCAACAGCGACAAGTATATGAGTGTTACCTTCTGAAGAAGGGAAAGGACCCATGAAGTCAAATCCCCAACAATCAAATGGTTCAATAACAAGAGTATAATTCATAGGCATTTCATTGCGTCTAGAGATATTACCAACTCTTTGACATTCATCACAAGATAAGATAAACTTCCTTGCATCTTTGAAAAGTGTTGGCCAATAAAAACCTGATTGTAGAACCTTTTGTGCGGTTCTATCTCCAGCGTGATGTCCTCCATAAACACTACCATGACATTTACTCAATATCTCTTGTTGTTCATATTGGGACACATCTTCGCATAATACCATCCACTCCTTCTTTATATAAGTGTGGGTCATCCCAAAAATAATGCCTCAAATCATAAAAGAATTTCCTCCTTTGCTGAGCTGAAAAGGTTGGAGGCAAGTACTTTGAAACAATAAAGTTAGCATAATCAGCATACCAAGGACTATCTCGCGAGCTCACCTTTATTACAGCCAATTGTTCATTTGGAAAACTATCATTAACAGGAACAGGATCATAAGCAATATTTTCCAATCTAGACAAATTATCAGCAACAGGATTATCAGCACCTTTCCTATCTACAATATGTAAATCAAATTCTTGCAAAAGAAGCACCCATCTAATAAGCCTTGGCTTAGCATCTTTCTTTTCCATAAGGTACCTAATCGCAGCATGATCAGTATGAATTGTAACCTTTGAATCAACAATATAGGATCTAAACTTGTCACATGCAAAAACTACGGCTAATAATTCTTTCTCAGTTGTAGCATAATTTCTTTGAGCAGCATCTAGAGTTTTACTAGCATAATGAATAACATTCAATTTTTTATCTACTCGCTGTCCAAGGACAGCACCTACAGCAAAATCACTAGCATCACACATAATTTCAAAAGGCAAATTCCAATCAGGAGGTTCAACTATAGGAGCAGTTGTTAAGGCTTTCTTTAGAGTTTCAAAGGCTTCCTTACAATCATCATCAAAAACGAAAGGTACATCTTTTTGAAGAAGATTAGTAAGAGGCTTTGAAATTTTAGAGAAATCTTTAATAAACCTCCTATAAAACCAGCATGACCAAGAATACTACGAATACCTTTAACATCCCTAGGATAGGGCATCTTCTCAATTGCTTCAACTTTAGCTCTATCAACTTCAATACCTCTCTCGGAAATTTTATGTCCCAATACAATTCCTTCATTAACCATAAAGTGGCATTTCTCCCAATTAAGAACAAGGTTAGTTTCTTCACATCTCTGCAAAACTTTATCAAGGTTTCGCAAGCAATTATCAAAAGAATTCCCATAGACAGAAAAATCATCCATGAATACCTCAACAATCTTTTCACAAAAGCCATGAAAAATAGCAAACATGCATCTTTGGAAAGTAGCAGGAGCATTACATAAACCAAAAGGCATACGCCTATAAGCATAAGTTCCATAGGGACAAGTGAAAGTGGTTTTCTCTTGATCTTTAGCTCTAACAACAATTTGTGAAAACCCAGAATATCCATCAAGAAAGCAGAAATGAGTATTTTTAGACAACCTTTCTAACATTTGATCAATAAAAGGTAAAGGGTAATGATCTTTCTTAGTTACTTTATTAACTTTTCGAAAATCAATGCACATTCTATACCCTACAACTACTCTTTGAGGAATGAGCTCATCATTATCATTAGGAACAACAGTTATTCCTCCTTTCTTAGGAACACAATGCACAGGACTAACCCATCTACTATCAGCAATAGGATATATAATACCTGCTTCAAGAAGTTTTAATACCTCATTTCTTACCACATCCTTCATCTTGGGAATTAGACGACGCTGATGTTCAACAACAGGTTTTGCACCATCTTCTATATTGATGGCATGTTGGCAAATAGCGGGAGAAATCCCCTTCAAGTCATCAAGAGTGTAGCCAATAGCTCCTCGGTGTTTCTTCAATATTTCCAATAACCTTTCTTCCTCAATATCTGAAAGCTTAGCACTAATAATAACAGGATATGTTTTCTTATCATCAATATAAGCATACTTAAGATTATCAGGTAATGGTTTCAAATCAAATACATGATCTTCCTTTGGTGGTGGTGTTACACCTAGATCTTCAACAGGCAAGTCATGTTTAAGAATAGGTTGACGAAGGAAAATTTCATCAAGCTCATCCCTTTCTTCCCTAAAAACTTCACTCTCACTATTCTCCAAATGTTGCTGCAAAGGATTATTAGGAGCAAGAGCAATAGATGCACACTGTTCAACTCTAAAATCATCATTAGGCAAATCAGCTTTATAAGGAGTTTTGGCAAATTTAGAGAAGTTAAACTCATAAGATTCACCAGCAAATTTAGTAACAATTTTCTCTTTCTTGCAATCTATAATAGCTCCACATGTATTTAGAAAAGGTCTACCAAAAATAATAGGACAAGACTTACTAGCAGCAGAACCAAGTACCAAAAAGTCAGCAGGATATTTAATCTTACCACATAGAACTTCAACATCTCGAACAATACCAATGGGAGAGATAGTTTCTCTATTAGCTAGCCGAATAACCACATCAATATCTTCAAGTTCGCAAGAACCAATTTCATGCATGATTTCCGTGTAGAGCTCATAAGGAATGACACTAATACTTGCACCAATATCGCATAAACCATAATAGCAATGATCACCAATTCAAACACAGGAACATTGGCTTTCCTATCTTATTAGGATGAGAAACAATATTAGAAGCATCTTCACAGAAAATAATATGACCATCTTCCACATTTTCAGTCACAAGATCCTTAACTATTGCAACAGCAGGTTCGACCTTTATTTGTTCTTCAGGTTCTATGGGTTTCTTTGCACTTTTATTAACTACACTAGTTATAACAGAATACTCCTTCATTTTAGCAGGGAAAGGAGTTTTTTCAATATAAGCTTCAGGAAGAACATGATCAACAGTTTTAATTTCAATACATTTACCTTTAGGTGAATCAGTTTTATCTTTATAAGGTTCATGATACTTATCAAAATTCTTCCTAGGCAATTCAAAATGAGAAGCAAAGGCTTTATAAATATTTGCAACAACTTGAGAGTCAAGACCATATGTAGCACTTATATTACGATATTCATCAGTATCCATAAAAGTTTCAATGCATTCATAATCATAATTTATACCTGACACTCTACCTTTGTCATTCTCCCATCCTTCAGTATTTTCTTGGATTCGATCAAGAAGGTCCCATTTAAACTCTTCTTTATTGCGTGTGAATGATCCAGAACAAGCAGTATCCAGCAAGGTTTTATCTTGAAAAGAAAGTCTTGCATAGAAATTATCAATGATAATATTACCAGGAAGCTCATGAATGGGGCATTTGAGCATTAAAGACTTCAATCTCCCCCACGCTTGGGCAATACTCTCTCCATCATGAGGCCAGAAATTATATATACGGTTGCGGTCTTTGTGAATTTCACTTGGAGGATAGAATTTGGAATAAAATAGAGGCACAATATCCTTCCAATCAAGAGAACGCCCATCCTTCAGCAGTTTATACCAATGCGCCGCTTTACCAGATAGCGACATAACAAATAATTTCTTCCTAACTTCATCCATTGAAATACCTGCACACTTGAATAACCCGCATAATTCATGTAAAAACAGTAAATGATCTCCAGGATGAACAGTTCCATCCCCTTCATAGCGGTTATCCACAACACGTTCAATAATTTTCATAGGTATTTTATATGGTATTACTTCCTCACCTGGCGCCTCATCCACTACCGTTGCAGTAGTAGTAGATTTCCCAAATAGAAATTCAAGGGAGGATCTCTCCATAATGACTTATAGCAGCAAGCAGAAACAAAATCAGCACGTACAGTAAAAGTTTCCTTACCAATTCCACTTACCAATAGCGCTTCACTCCCCGGCAACGGCGGAAAATAGTCTTGATGACCCACAAGTATAGGGGGTGTATCGTAGTACTTTCGATAAATAAGAGTGTCGAACCCAACGAGGAGCAGAAGGTGTTGACAAGCGGTTTCGATGAAGGATTCACTGTAAATGCTCACAGACAAATATTCAGGGGGTTTTGATATAGCAGATAAATAAAGTACAAGTAAATAAAATGCGAGAGAAATAATTGCAGCGAGTGGCCCAATCCTTTTTAGCACAAAGGACAAGCCGGTTTGTTTACTTATAATGACCAAACGTTCGGAGGACACACGAGTCTAGTGCTTTCGCTTCCTATAGTTGATTAATCTTCATTGTTTTGATAAGTGTTGTGTGGGTGAACCTATGCTAATGCACCGCCCTTCCTAGGACTAATGCATACTTGTGATTATACCCCTTGCAAGCATCCGCAAATACAAGAAAGTAATTAAGATAAATCTAACCACAGCCTTAAACTCGAGATCCTGCTATCCCTCCTGCACCGATATACTAACGGGGGTTTAGGTTGCTGTCACTCCGGCAACCCCACAATTAGCAAACGAATACAAGATGTACTCCCCTAGGCCCATAAAGGTGAAGTATCATGTAGTCGACGTTCACATGACACCACTAGAAGAATAACACCACAACTTAAATATCATAACATTGAATATTACTCAACCATAATTCACTACTAACATTTAGACTTCACCCATGTCCTCAAGAACTAAACGAACTACTCACGATACATCATATGGAACATAATCAGAGGTGATATGATGATGAATAACAATCTGAACATAAACCTTGGTTCAATGGTTTCACTCAATAGCATCAATAACAAGTAGAAATCAATACCGGGAGAGTTTCCCCTATCAAACAATCAAGATCCAACCCTAATTGTTACAGCGGTGACGAGATGCAGCGGTGGAGATGGCGGTGTAGATGGTGGAGATGATGATGATGATGATTCCAATGATGTCCAGCTCGATGACGATGGCGATGGCGTCGATTTCCCCCTCCGGGAGGGAATTTCCCCGGCGGATTCCTGCCCGCCGGAGAGCTCTTTTCTCTCTGGTGTCTCTCCGCCCCGCAGAGGCGGCTCTGTCAATTCTCCGTAACTCCCCGTGCCTTCGGTTTTAGGGGAGAAGATGTACGCGAAGGAGAGGAGGCCAGAGGGGGCTGTGGGCCCCCTCCCACATGGCGGCGCGGCCAGGCCGGCCCGCGCCGGCCTATGGGGGGCCCATGGTGGCCCTCCTCGGCTCCTCCTTCTGGCTCCCTTCGTCCTCTGGAAAAATAGGATTTTTCATATAATTTCCGTCAATTGTTGATCTTCCGAAATATGGTGTCCTGACGGTGCTTTTTCCAGCAGAATCCTGACTCCGGTGAATAATTCTCCAATGATCATGAAACATGCAAAATAGGTGAAATAACATAAGTATCATCTCTTAATATGAAACATATCAATGAATAACAGCAAATTATGATATAAAATAGTGATGCAAAATGGACGTATCACTTATTCAAAGTATATGAAAGATATTGTCTCTAATAAAAGGAAGATTCCAAATGAGGAAATCTCCACGATGCTCGCTAACTACTCTTTTAATGGTAAGGTTCCAAAGAAGCTTGAGACCCAGGTATACCCACTATTCCATGCTCCATCAAAAATAATTATGTTAGAACTGCTTTATGTGATTTGGGAGCAGGAGTTAGTGTTATGCCTTTTTCTCTCTATAGAAGACTTGATCTAGAAAAATTAATACCAACTGATATATCCTTGCAAATGGCTGATAAGTCTACTACTATTCCTGTTGGTATATGTGAGAATGTTCCTGTTCAACTTGCTCATCATTGTATGATATTAACTGACTTTGTTGTGCTAGAAATGCTTGAAGATGATAATATGTCTATTATTTTTGGGAGACCTTTTCTTAACACCGCTGGGTGATACGTCTCCAACGTATCGATAATTTCTTATGTTCCATGCTACTTTATTGATGATACCTACATGTTTTATGCACATTATATGTCATATTTATGCATTTTACGGAACTAACCTATTAACGAGATGCCGAAGAGCCGATTCTTTGTTTCTGCTGTTTTTGGTTTCAGAAATCCTAGTAAGGAAATATTCTCGGAATTGGATGAAATCTTCGCCCAGGGTCCTATTTTTGCACGGAGCTTCCAGAAGACCGAAGAGATAACGAAGTGGGCACGAGCGCCGCCACCCATGGGCCGCGCGGCCGGAGGGACGCGCCGCCTATGGTGTGGGCCCCTCGTCCCCCGACCTACCCTTCCGCCTACTTAAAGCCTCGTCGCGAAACCCCCAGTACGAGAGCCACGATAGAAAACCTTCCAGAGACGCCGCCGCCGCGAATCCCATCTCGGGGGATTCAGGAGATCGCCTCCGGCACCCTGCCGGAGGGGATTCATCTCCGGAGGACTCTTCATCGCCATGATCGCCTCCGGAGTGATGAGTGAGTAGTTCACCCCTGGACCATGGGTCCATAGCAGTAGCTAGATGGTCGTCTTCTCCTTGTTGTGCTTCATTGTTGGATCTTGTGAGCTGCCTAACATGATCAAGATCATCTATCGTAATACTATATGTTGTGTTTGTCGGGATCCAATGGATAGAGAATACTATGTTATGGTGATTATCAATCTATTGTTTATGTGTTGTTTATGATCTTGCATGCTCTCCGTTATTAGTAGAGGCTCTGGCCAAGTTTGTACTCTTAACTCCAAGAGGGAGTATTTATGCTCGATAGTGGGTTCATGCCTTCATTGACACCTGGGACAGTGACAGAAAGTTCTAAGGTTGTGATGTCTGTTGCCACTAGGGATAAAACATTGATTCTATGTCTAAGGATGTAGTTGTCGATTACATTACGCACCATACTTAATGCAATTGTCTGTTGCTTAGCAACTTAATACTGAATGGGGTTCGGATGATAACTGAAGGTGGACTTTTTAGGCATAGATGCAGTTGGATGGCGGTCTATGTACTTTGTCGTAATGCCCAATTAAAATCTCACTATATTTATCATATCATGTACATGCATTGTTATGCCCTTCTCTATTTGTCAATTGCCCGACTGTAATTTGTTCACCCAACATGCTTTTATCTTATGGGAGAGACACCTCTAGAACTGTGGACCTCGGTCCTATTCTTTACATAGCATACAATCTACTGCAATTGTGTTTTACTATTTTCTTGCAAACAATCATTTTCCACTCGATACGTTTAATCCTTTGTTACGGCAAGCCGGTGAGATTGACAACCTCTCACTGTTTCGTTGGGGCAAAGTACTTTGGTTTGTTGTGCGAGATTCACGTTGCGCCGGAATCCCTGTTGTTGCGCCGCATCACATTTCGCCACCATCAACCTTCAACGTGCTTCTTGGCCCCTACTGGTTCGATTAAACCTTGGTTTCATACTGAGGGAAACTTGCTTCTATACGCATCATACCTTCCACTTGGGGTTCCCAACGGACGTGTGCATCTACGCGTATCAAGCTAAATTTCTGGCGCCGTTGCCGGGAGATCAAGCTGCAAGGGGAGTCTCCACTTCTCAATCTCTTTACTTTGTTTTTGTCTTGCTTTATTTTATTTACTACTTTGTTTGCTGCACTTAAACAAAACACACAAAAAATTAGTTGCTAGTTTTACTTTATTTACTATCTTGTTCTGTATATTAAAAACACAAAAAATTAGTTACTTGCATTTAATTTATTTTGTTATCATGTCTAGTCCTGTACTTGTTTTTATTTTCACTAGTTAGGCTTAATGGAAAACAACAAAAAAATTAGAGATCTTTATAGTATTTATCTTGAGTTAGGACATGATGTGTTGAAGAGAAAATTAAAAAACCTATGGAACTTTATATGCATGCTAATGGTAATGTTATTTGTATAAATGCTTTGAACACCATTGTTGCCAATGCTATGGAAGAATTTAAGCTTGGGGAAGCTAGTTGTGATATTTTTAATCCCCCAAGCATGGAGGAGAAATTTTACTTTGATGATACTTTACCTCCTATATATGATGTTTGCAATGATGAATATGATATTTTCAGTCCACCTACTATTGAGGAGAAAATTAATTATGATTACAATACCTCCTACATATGATGATTATGGTGGTGAGAATAATAATGATAGCTATCTTATTGGATTTGCTCCCACTACAATTAATAAAATTGATTATGCTTATGTGGAGAGTAATAATTTTATGCATGTGGCTCATGACAAGAATGTTTTATGTGATACTTATATTATTGAGTTTGTTCATGATGCTACTGAAAATTATTATGAGAGAGGGAAACATGGTTATATGCATCTTAATAATATTAAGTTTCCCCTCTTTATGTTGAGAATCTTGAAGTTGCGCTTGTGTTGCCTTTCTATGCTTGTCACTTTGTTCTTCATGAATTTATTTGTGTACAAGATTCCTTTTAATAGAAAGTGGGTTAGACTTAAAAGTGTTTCTTATTTGCTTCTCTTTTGCTTCAACTCTTATTTCTTGCGAGAGTATCATTGAAATTACTGAGCCCATCTTAATGGCTATAAAGAAAGAACTTCTTGGGAGATAACCCATGTGTTTATTTTACTACAGCAATTTTTGTTTTGTTGAGTCTTGGAAGTTGTTTACTACTGTAACAACCTCTCCTTATCATGTTTTTGTGCCAAGTAAAGTTTCTATGTCAAAGTTGATGTTATATTTGGGATCGCTGCGCAGAAACAGCATTGCTGTCTGTCACGAATTTGGGCACAAGTCTCTGTAGAAAATTCGAAAAAATCTGCCAATTTACGAGCGTGATCCTCAGATATGTACGCAACTTTCATTAGTTTTGAGTTTTTCCATTTGAGCAAGTCTGGTGCCATTTTAAAATTCTTCTTTACGGACTGTTCTGTTTTTGACAGATTCTGCCTTTTATTTCGCATTGCCATATTTGCTATGTTGGATGAATTTCTTTGATCCATTAATGTCCAGTAGCTTTGTGCAATGTCCAGAAGTGTAAAGAATGTTTGTGTCACCTCTGAATATGTGAATTATTAATTGTGCACTAACCCTCTAATGAGTTTGCTTGAAGTTTGGTGTGAAGGAAGTTTTCAAGGGTCAAGAGAGGAGTATGATATACTATGATCAAGAGGAGTGAAAGCTCTAAGCTTGGGGATGCCCCGTGGTTCACCCCTGCATATTTTAAGAAGACTCAAGTGTCTAAGCTTTGGGATGCCCAAGGCATCCCCTTCTTCATCGACAACATCATCAGGTTCCTCCCCTGAAACTATATTTTTATTCAATCACATCTTGTGTTCTTTACTTGGAGCATCGGTTTGTTTTTGTTTTTGTTTTTGTTTGAATAAAATGGATCCTAGCATTCACTTTGTGGGGAGAGACACGCTCGCTGTTGCATATGGACAAATATGTCCTTAGGCTTTACTCATAATGTTCAAGGCGAAGTTTCTTCTTCGTTAAATTGTTATATGGTTGGAATTGGAAAATGCTACATGTAGTAATTCTAAAATGTCTTGGATAATGTGATACTTGGCAATTGTTGTGCTCATGTTTAAGCTCTTGCATCATATGCTTTGCACCCATTAATGAAGAAATACATAGAGCTTGCTAAAATTTGATTTGCATATTTGGTCTCTCTAAGGTCTAGATAATATCTAGTATTGAGTTTTGAACAACAAGGAAGACGGTGTAGAGTCTTATAATGTTTACAATATGTCTTTTATGTGAGTTTTGCTGCACCGGTTCATCCTTGAGTTTGCTTCAAATAACCTTGCTAGCCTAAACCTTGTATCGAGAGGGAATACTTCTCATGCATCAAAAATCCTTGAGCCAACCACTATGCCATGGAGAAGTGGAACAAATTTTGGAGATGTGTCTAACTAAGCGTTTCGGCTCTGGCGACGCGGGGGGCGACTGGGAGCTCCCCCGCCCGGAGCGCCGCCGCCGTGGTGCTGCCCGCCGCCCTGGGGGGCGCAGGGAGCTGCGCGCATCCTCGTCTCGCAAAGGTAATCGTTTCTCGCCGCTCGCCACCGTCATCGCCGAGGCCGAGGGCTCGGACGAGGAGATCTGGTGCTCCGAAGAAGAGTCCGCGCGTCCTCCGCCCCCTCCTGCGGCGAACCTTGGGTGGTTTGGCGCAGATCTGGGAGGGGACCCGCCGTTGGGCCTCGCCGGCGGCTCCCTGCGGGTGGGGAACGTCCCGCCGGCACCGCCCCCGCCGCTGGAGTCCGGCCACTTCCCTCCGCTGTCGGGTTCGGAGGTTCCTCGGCCCTGCTCTCCGTTCTCTGCTCCTGCCCGTGCTGGTCCTCTGGCGGTTCAGATTGGAGCTTTTTCGATTGAGATCCTGCCGGCGCCGGAGAGGACGACGGCGCAAGGGACGCCGCCGCTCCTAGGGTTTGCCCCTGCCGCGGCTCCGCTCAGGCTGGAAGCTAGTGGGCCTGTTGGGCCAGCCCAAAGGGGGGCGGGCGCCGACGCGGTCCCGCTATCCTCTGGCCTGGGCCCATCTGTTGCTGTTGGGCCGGCCCATGGTGTGGTCGGTCCTTTTTCCGCGGTTGCCCCTGGGTTGGGACCGTCGGATGGGTGCCACGTCGCTTCATCTGGAGATGTCCGGCCTGGAGGAAGTAGGGTTCCCCTCGGTGACGTTTTTACCCCTCAACCGCCGCCTCTTAAGTGGTTCTGGCTTCCGCCACAAACCCTAGATCTCACTCTAGGTTTCCCAGCCACTGAATCTGACGTTCGCCACAACCTCGCCGCCGCCAAGCTCCTGATCTCCCGCCCCGACCCTATCTCTGGTGCGTGCGCCCCCCACCTGGTTCCCATGGAGCGGGACAGGAACGCCCATGGCAAACGACCGTTTGAAGCTTTCAACAAGGGATACCCCAGTTCCCGTGATCAAGACCTTCGCCAGAAGTTGGACCGCGAGCAAGAAGACCATCGCAGGAAGCAGCGCCAGTGGGACCGCGAAGCTGAGCGGGCGAGCTCCTCATCTTGGCGTTCCGAGGGGGAACGTTCAAGGCAGGACTCCCGCGCGCCTCCGCCGCCCCCTCCCCCTCCCCGTGGCAGAGACTCTGGGAAACATGCAGGCTGGAGGCCCTCTCGCCAACCTCAGGCCGTGGAGGGTTCGACTGCAGCCCCTGGTCAGGGATCCGGCCAGGGTGGATCTGGGGCGCCCAAACCCGATGCTGCCCACATCACCTGCTATAACTGCGGGAAGCAGGGGCATGTGCAGGCCGCCTGTGTGGATGAAGCCTTCTGTGTCAACTGCAAGAAGGTGGGACACCTCTCAGCCATGTGCGCGGCGGTCTCCAAAGCTCTGGCCCCTTTCTGGGCAGGCTTTGGCGGAGGTCGCCAAGGCTTCTGTTGTCTTGAAGTGCCAGATGAAGAGCTCCAGAAGCCAGTCTCCAACTCCGCCACTGTCATCCTTGACGGGGGGCTCTTGTCGGCTGAACAGGTGGAGGACGAGTTCAAAGACTTGGTAGATGAGAATTGGGACTGGCAGGTTCGCCAGTTGGGCACAACTGACTTCGCGGTGGTCTTCCCGTCCAAGGAGAGTCTCCGCATTGCCATCTGAGGTGGAGGCCTCACTCTGCCCTGCACCAAGCTCAAGGCCATCGTCACGGTTCCAGTGGGCGACCCGCTCGCTACGGAGTCCCTTGAGGAAGTCTGGGTCAAGCTTCTGGGTGTGCCCCCTCCCTTTCGTCATGCGGATCGTCTTCTCCTCTCGACTCGTGAGGTGGGCCGCCCCATTGGCGTCAACGTGGCCTCCTTAGCTCACCCGGACGCGCCTGTTCGCATGTCCTTCGGCTGTCGGAAAGACGATCGGCTCCCAGACTCCATCACCCTCTTCGTGAATATGCAAGGATACCGCATTCAAGTGCTTAGAGAGGATGAGGATGCGGGATCCTCCCCTCCACAAGCCCCACCGAAGTTCCCCCCAGCAGACGGCGTTGAAGACAAGGAAGATGATCTTGATGAGACGGATGAGGAACGTTGGGATGGGCGGAGGGGCCGGCACGCCCACAAGTCCTCGCGCGTTTCAGCCTCTGCTCCTGGTGCGGGTGGGGGAGGTCCCCGTAAGTCCGTGCCACTTGCGGCCGCCCCTGGATCGCCGTCCGCCCGCTGCCCAGCTACCCCCAATGACATGTCACTTCAGATTCCCGATTCCGCCCGCAGCCAATACGGGACCAACCTGACCCCCACCGGAAATATCTTCCCGTTGATTGCCAAGGTCATCCAGTCTTCTGTGGCTTGCCATCTCTCCCCAGATGCTCCCTCCAGTGTTGACTCTCTATGCGAAGACCTACCTGAAGACTCTCCTCCCCCGACAGTGCTCACCTCTCCAACTCCGGGCAAAGCTTTGAACCTATCTGTGGAGGAGCGTGCAGAGGTGGGTTGGTCCAGCCCCGCCTCTGGCGCATCGGACCAGGAGTACCTCCGGAACAGCGAACAAAGAAGCAAAAGGAACCACGACCGCCCGTCGCGCAAGCTGATGCTCGAGGCGGCTGCTGCGGCCGCCAATCCCGCCACACCACCGGCTCCCGCACTCCATCAGGCACCTGCCATCAGACAAGAACCTGTCCCTGCTGAAGACCAACACCTCCTCCTGGATGCCCCGATTCCGGCGCTGGGAGCTCCGGTTGCCCGAGGCCCTCGCTCCAAAGCCTCCCCGGCAGAAGCCCTGCGGAAGAGCGTTCGCTCCAAGAGTACCAGCGATGGCCAGGTGCTGGAACGGGCCATGCGAGCTGCTGCTGACAAGAACAACCTCGACAAGAGCATCATCGACACGGCGGCTCCATCCTCGTCAACTCCTGCCCCAGGTAACGACTCTCCCTCCTCTCCGTTTGTTGCGTTTCAAAACTCCTCGATCGAGCACCTCATTAAGGTTGCCAAGGAGAGTTGCATCCTGTTCAAATCCGCGGAAGGGTCGCCTGCGCAAGCGGTGGCCCTTCTCCAAGCCCGGGAACGTGCCCAAGCGGAACTGCTAGCGGCAAAACGAAAGATTGAAGAAGAGGCGGCTAAGGCAAAGGAGGAGGCCGCTCGGGCTACCCCGGCTCAAGGGAATGAGCGCGATAGTCCAGGAGCGGGTTCTAGAGGGGAGCCGTCCTCAAGCGCTGCCATCTCTGAGCGGAGAGGTTCCGCGGGGGAACCCTCTCCGGGCTCGGGCAAGATCAAGAAGACTTCTATCCCCAAGCGACGAGTTGCCCGTCGGCCAACTCCAGTTGGACACCGTCCTGTCACCCGCCAAGCACGGGCTCTGAGCAAGGTGACCCAATGAGAGCCCTCTTCTGGAACATTAGAGGGTTTGGCCGCAAGGGGCGGCGAACCTTGTTGAAGGAGTACCTCAGACTCCATCGTATCGACCTAGTTCTCTTACAGGAAACCATCAAACAGGACTTCACGGATGCGGAGCTTGCTAGCCTGGAGGTGGGCGATAAGTTCTTCTGGTCCTGGCTCCCAGCTAACGGCCAATCGGGTGGCATGCTGTTAGGAGTCAGGGACAGCCTTTTTGAGGTAGGAAGAATGGACAGGGGTCAATTCTTTCTTAGCCTCTCTGTTCTTCATAGAGTCTCCAACCGCAAGTTGGAAATCATTGGGATCTATGGCCCTGCGGATCATACTCGTTCCAGGGGGTTCCTGGACGAGATCACGACCAAGATTGTCTCCTGCCCTCTCCCGATCCTCATGGGAGGTGATTTTAACCTGATCAGGGCTGCCGAGGACAAGAACAACTCCAATCTCAATTGGCCTCTGATAGATCTGTTTAACAACAGATTGCCACTTGGGCTCTCAGAGAAATTCCGCGCACGGGTGCACGCTTCACTTGGTCCAACCATCAGCTCAATCCGGTCCGATCAGCCCTGGATCGGGTGTTTGTTCTGCCTCTTTCGAAGCCATTTTCCCGCTCTGCTCTCTATCTGCTGAAACAAGTTTGGGCTCCGATCACACGCTGCTCGTTCGATACTGGTGAAGGCTTCCCATTGCGCACGAACAGATTCTTCTTCGAGACCAGCTGGTTTGAGCGCCAGGACTTCGTGCCGCTGGTGCAGCAAAAGTGGGAGTTCTTGCTGACCAAGGTGGGAGGTCGCGACATAATCGACTGGTGGCACTTTATGTCTGCGGGTCTGCGTCAATTTTTGCGGGGCTGGAAGCAGAACCTGGGTAGGGATACCAGGACTGAGAAAGCCGCTTTGCTGAGCCAGATAGCTCAGTTGGACGTTCTAGCTGACTCCTCCGGTCTTGACGAGGAGGCCTGGGCCTCTAGATACCATCTCGAGGAGCAGTTGCTTCATATTTACCGCATGGAGGAAGAGCATTGGCGACAGCGGGGCAGAGTCAGGTGGGCTCTGCAAGGACGGCATATTTTCATGCTGTCGCCAATGGCCGTAGAAGGAAATGTCAGATTTCTAAGCTCAGCTCCGACACCGGATCTATCACGGACCCTAAACTGATCCAAGAACACATTTACGAGTTCTATAGGAACCTCCTTGGTTCTTCGGCTCCAAGGCTCTGTGGGCTGGCACCCTCATCCTGGGGCGAGGAGGCCGGGTCTCAGACGAGGAAAACGCTGGGTTAGCGCGTACCTTCTCTGAAGAGGAACTAGAGGCCATTGTTAAAGATATGAAGACGGACACCGCCCCGGGACCGGACGGCTTCCCTGTGGCTTTCTTCAAGCGCTTCTGGACACAGGTCAAGCTGGGCATCCTGCACATCCTTAATGACTTCGTGCTGGGGCGCGTAGACATTGCTAGGCTCAATTTTGGAATCCTATCTCTCATCCCGAAAGTACCTGGGGCAGACCTTATCTCGCAATATAGGCCGGTTGCCTTGATCAATGTAATCTTCAAGATCATCTCTAAAGCATACGCCTCTAGACTTGACCCAGTTGCTCATCGGATTATTTCATCGAATCAAACAGCGTTTATCAAGGGCAGGAACATCCTGGATGGTCCTCTTGCTCTCATGGAAATCATTCACGACATCCGGGTGAGGAGGCACAGCGGGGTGCTCCTCAAGCTGGATTTTGAAAAGGCCTACGACAGAGTGAATTGGGATTTTCTGGGGGAAGTCCTACGATGTAAAGGCTTCGAAGAAGGGTACATCCATAGGATCTTGCAGCTTGTCTCCGGGGGACAAACTGCCATTTCCATCAACGGTGAGGTGGGGCTGTTTTTTCGGAATAAGAGAGGAGTTCGCCAGGGAGACCCCCTCTCACCGTTGCTGTTCAATTTTATCGGGGAAGCCCTGTCTGTTATCCTCTCTGCCGCGGCCTCGGCCGGACATATCCACGGGCTAGTCCCTCACCTGCTGCCAGGGGGCATCACACACCTGCAATACGCGGACGACACACTCATCCTCATACAGGGGTCGGATGAGGACATAGCCAATCTGAAATTCCTTCTGATGTGCTTTGAAGACATGTCGGGTCTCAAAATAAATTACCACAAAAGCGAGGTGTTCGTGCTAGGTCAACGTACCAATGAGAGTGTCGCTATTGCCGACAAGCTGAACTGTAAGCTAGGGAGCTTCCCCTTTATCTACCTTGGCCTCCCCATTTCAGATAGGAAGCTTTCTCTCGAACAATGGCTCTTCCTGGTGCGGAAGCTTGCGGGCAAGTTAGAACCTTGGGTGGGCAAATTGTTGTCATCAGGGGGACGACTCATTTTGTCTAACTCCTGCCTTGACAACCTACCAATCTATGCTATGGGCCTTTTCCTTCTGCATGACGGGATTCATGCGAGGTTAGACTCTCACCGCTCCAAGTTTTTCTGGGAAGGGGCAGGCCCAAAGAGGAAATATCATCTTGTGAATTGGCCAACGATTTGCCGCCCCAAGGAGTTTGGGGGCCTGAGACTTCTCAACACAAAGAATATGAACCTGGCCCTACTCCTGAAGTGGATCTGGCGGTTATATCATGAAGAAGACACGATCTGGGCTCGTATCATGCGGGCCAAATACTCAGACGCCTGGATATCTTCTCGGGTTCTGGCCATGGAGGCTCTCCGTTTTGGAAGAGCTTACATAAAATTAAACACCTCTTTAAGGTCGGAGCTAAGCACGAGGTTAGAAACGGGAGGCGCACCAGCTTCTGGAAGGACTGGTGGATTGGGAGGGGTCCCATCATGGAGTCCTTCCCGCGGCTCTTCGCTATCTGTGATGACCAAGATATCTCTGTCGCTGAAGCTCTCAATCTAGATTCCCTCCAAGTCCGTTTCCGCCGTTCGCTTGATCAGGAGTGTTTGCAGTTTTGGGGTGAGCTACAAGACTTGGTGAGTCAGGTGCTCCTTGTCGAGGGTCAGGATAAGGTTTCCTGGCATCTTGAACGAGATGGCTCTTTTTCGGTCAAATCGATGTACGCCCAACTTTCCCAGGGTACGACTGTCGCTCATCACAAGGACATGTCGAAAGCCAAAGTACCGCTGAAAATCAAGATTTTCTCCTGGCAGTTAGCTCTGGATAAGTTGCCTTCGGGCCAGCAGATTCTAACTAGACACGGCCCTTCCAATGGCCGGTGTGCTCTTTGCGGCGCCCCGGAGGATGCTAGCCACATTTTCTTTGCTTGTTCCCTTGCAAAGTTTGCTTGGTCGTCTTACGCCAGCTTGGGATGCAACTGGTGCCCGGCCAATTTCGCCCAATTCCATGCCATCCTCGCTGGTTTCTCTGGTTATGCTAGGAAGTTGCTGTGGGTGCTCTTCCTGGCGCAATCCTGGGCCCTCTGGAATACGCGAAATAAGCTTGCGATCGAAAAGAAAGTTATTTCTAACCCAGCTGACATTATTTACAAAACTATTACTCTTTTGCAGCTGTGGAGCCTAAAGTTCAAATCAAGAGAAAAGGAGGGGCTAAACTGGATGGCACAAGAGCTAAGGGAGCTGTATGTGCACTTGAAGCCCCCGGCGGCATGATGGAGTAGCCGCTTCGGCTCAGAACCTTGGGCGTATGCTGATCTTCTAGTGTTATCCGTCTCATGCCGAGTGTTTGTGCTGTTGGATCTTTCCTTGTCGTGTGTGTGGCTAAGCTGTAAAGCCCAGCTGTTTGTAACCCTAACTGATTACCATGTGGCTTTATTAATTTAAAGTCGGGCATTCTGCTGCCTGTTATCTAAAAAAAACCACTATGCCATTTGTGTCCACCATACCTACCTACTACATGGTATTTCTCCGCCATTCCAAAGTAAATTGCTTGAGTGCTACCTTTAAAATTCCATCATTCACCTTTGCAATATATAACTCATGGGACAAAATAGCCTTAAAAACTATCGTAGTATTGAATATGTACTTATGCACTTTATCTTTTATTAAGTTGCTTGTTGTGCGATAACCATGCTTCTGGGGAACGCCATCAACTATTGTTGAATATCATGTGAGTTGCTATGCATGTCCGTCTTGTCTGAAGGATCTATCATTTTAGTGGTTGGAGCATGCAAAATTGTTAGAGAAGAACATTGGGCCGCTAACTAAAGCCATGAATCATGGTTGAAGTTTCAGTTTTGGACATATATCCTCAATCTCATATGAGAATAATAATTGTTGCTACATGCTTATGCATTTAAGAGGAGTCCATTATCTGTTGTCCATGTTGTCCCGGTATGGATGTCTAAGTTGAGAATAATCAAAAGCGAGAAATCCAAAATGCGAGCTTTCTCCTTAGACCTTTGTACAGGCGGCATGGAGGTACCCCTTTGTGACACTTGGTTGAAACATGGCATGCAAAGATCCGGTAGTCCAAGCTAAGTAGGACGAGGTGCGGACACTATTAGTATACTATGCATGAGGCTTGCAACTTGTAAGATATAATTTACATAACTCATATGCTTTATTACTACCGTTGACAAAATTGTTTCATGTTTTCAAAATAAAAGCTCTAGCACAAATACAGCAATCGATGCTTTCCTCTTTGAAGGACCATTCTTTTACTTTTATTGTTGAGTCAGTTTACCTATCTCCTTCCACCTTAAGAAGCAAACACTTGTGTGAACTGTGCATTGATTCCTACATACTTGCATATTGCACTTGTTATATTACTTTATGTTGACAATATCCATGAGATATACATGTTATAAGTTGAAAGCAACCGCTGAAACTTAATCTTCCTTTGTGTTGCTTCAACACCTTTACTTTGATTTATTGCTTTATGAGTTAACTCTTATGCAAGACTTATTGATGCTTGTCTTGAAGTACTATTCATGAAAAGTCTTTGCTATATGATTCACTTGTTTACTCATGTCATTACCTTTGTTTTGATCGCTGCATTCATTACATATGTTTACAAATAGTATGATCGAGATTATGATGGCAAGTCACTTCAGAAATTATCTTTGTTATCGTTTTACTGCTCGGGACGAGCAGAACTAAGCAGGGATGCGATACGTCTCCAACGTATCGATAATTTCTTATGTTCCATGCTACTTTATTGATGATACCTACATGTTTTATGCACATTATATGTCATATTTATGCATTTTTGGAACTAACCTATTAACGAGATGCCGAAGAGCCGTTCTTTGTTCTGCTGTTTTTGGTTTCGAAATCCTAGTAAGGAAATATTCTCGGATTGGACGAAATCTTCGCCCAGGGTCCTATTTTGCACGGAGCTTCCAGAAGACCGAAGAGATAACGAAGTGGGGCGACGGCGCCGCCACCATAGGGCCGCGCGGCCGAGAGGGGGCCGCGCCGCCTATGGTGTGGGCCCCTCGTCAGCCCCCGACCTACCCTTCCGCCTACTTAAAGCCTCCGTCGCGAAACCCCCGGTACCGAGAGCCACGATACGGAAAACCTTCCCGGAGACGCCGCCGCCCGCGAATCCCATCTCGGGGGATTCGGAGATCGCCTCCGGCACCTGCCGGAGAGGGGATTCATCTCCCGGAGGACTCTTCATCGCCATGATCGCCTCCGGAGTGATGAGTGAGTAGTTCACCCCTGGACCATGGGTCCATAGCAGTAGCTAGATGGTCGTCTTCTCCTTGTTGTGCTTCATTGTTGGATCTTGTGAGCTGCCTAACATGATCAAGATCATCTATCTGTAATACTATATGTTGTGTTTGTCGGGATCCGATGGATAGAGAATACTATGTTATGATGATTATCAATCTATTTTTATGTGTTGTTTATGATCTTGCATGCTCTCCGTTATTAGTAGAGGCTCTGGCCAAGTTTGTACTCTTAACTCCAAGAGGGAGTATTTATGCTCGATAGTGGGTTCATGCCTTCATTGACACCTGGGACAGTGACAGAAAGTTCTAAGGTTGTGATGTCTTTGTTGCCACTAGGGATAAAACATTGATTCTATGTCTAAGGATGTAGTTGTCGATTACATTACGCACCATACTTAATGCAATTGTCTGTTGCTTAGCAACTTAATACTGAATGGGGTTCGGATGATAACCTGAAGGTGGACTTTTTAGGCATAGATGCAGTTGGATGGCGGTCTATGTACTTTGTTGTAATGCCCAATTAAATCTCACTATATTTATCATATCATGTACATGCATTGTTATGCCCTTCTCTATTTGTCAATTGCCCGACTGTAATTTGTTCACCCAACATGCTTTTATCTTATGGGAGAGACACCTCTAGTGAACTGTGGACCCCGGTCCTATTCTTTACATAGCATACAATCTACTGCAATTGTGTTTTACTATTTTCTTGCAAACAATCATTTTCCACTCGATACGTTTAATCCTTTGTTACAGCAAGCCGGTGAGATTGACAACCTCATGTTTCGTTGGGGCAAAGTACTTTGGTTTTGTTGTGCAGATTCCACGTTGGCGCCGGAATCCCTGTTGTTGCGCCGCATCACATTTCGCCACCATCAACCTTCAACGTGCTTCTTGGCTCCTACTGGTTCGATTAAACCTTGGTTTCATACTGAGGGAAACTTGCTTCTATACGCATCATACCTTCCACTTGGGGTTCCCAACGGCCGTGTGCATCTACGCGTATCACTGGGGCTGTTATTGATTGCAACCAAGGAAAAGTAACTTCCAATGTTGATGACAAAGAGCATACAATTTATTTTCCCAAGAAGATTGATATAAACTATGTTCTAAACTCAATTATTAATGTTGACACCATCCAAATTGGGAAATTTCATTTGCCTTTGCCCAAGCCAAAGAAAGAGAATGATATTGTCATGATTGGAACTATTCCCGTCGAGATTGAGGTAACATAATTATATTGTGAAATACAAAGTTTTGATTCATATAAAATTGTTCTGATAAGAAGACTTGATCAACCTTGTTAACAAAGTAATATTGAACGAATGAAACTATGTTTTCACCTATGTACTATTGATTAAATTTATATTGGAATGTCTTAGAGTTGCCGTAGATTTCGTTTTGAATTGGGTTTTCATCATTCCATAATTGTTTTCGTGCGATAGAATTATTATTCAAATTCTGAAAATTGCCCAAGAATAAAGTTTCTCGAAAAATTCCAGGAAATATCTCTAAAACTGTAACACATGAAAAGGGGTAGTGAGGCACTTGGGCAGCCTAGGAGGGCCCACAGGACAGCCACACCATGTGGTGGCGCGGCTGCCACCCAGGCCGCACCAAGGCCTGGTGTGGGCCCCTAGCCCTCCACTTGCTCTCCCCTCTGCCATTCTCTTCTCTCTCCCGAAAAAGCACCCCACCATTGCTCAAACCCGTGTTCTTGCTGTTTTTCCTGACAAATTTTTGATCTCCTTGCTCAGCTCTTATTTCCTGCTGAAATTTGAAGCATTTGCTCTCCGGTATGTGACTCCTTCGATTATCCAAGTAGAATTTTGATTGGTGGAGTATATCTTGAGTATTTTACTGTTGTAGATGACATGTTAAGTGAGCTTGCATGCTTGTATTGTGATGGGATAAGTTGTTTTGATGCATGTTTAGTCCTCTTATAAGTCTCCATAGTGTTCTCCTTTATTTGTTTGTCTTAAAACCACTTCTTATGAGGTTTGTTAAAAAATTCAGAGAACAAGGATGGACAACCACACATATGGAGAAATTTTTGAGAGGGAAACACCTGGACCAAGGAGGTATTCAAGATCATCTACCCAATATAGGCAATCCTACAATGAATATCTCATTGCTCCGGACTTTGGTGAAAGGGATGATGGAGATGCACATCCATCCACTTTCCCTTGCGCTAACTTCATGATAGATGCAGGGATTTATGATGATTTCTTGCTCCTTGTTGACAGGGTTGGCTTAACTGCTTACATGAATGATGAGAGTGGCCAATATGCTTTGCTCACTAAAACTTTTGTTGAGAGTTTCCACTCTAGTAACACTACCTTCAAGCCGAGTGTTGCATTTAAAATCTATAATAAGTATGTCACTTTGCCCTTGTCAAAATTTTGTGCAATCCTAGGTATTTCTACTACTGGGACAACAAGAAAGATTAAGGACAATCTCGCTGATTTGTTGGAGCTCTACCGGGAGGTGACGAATGACGATGACCGCAGAGCCCAACGTGGCAAGATAAGGAACATTGATTAACTCCTAGATATTAGATACTTTACTTAATACCTTGCCACTAGTATTCTTGGTAGGGAAAATAATAGAAATATTTCTCATTATCACTTAGCTTTTCTGGCTGCTGCACTCAGCAATACTACTAAGTACAATCTTGGTGCTCTTATTGCTCGTCGCTTAACTGCTAAAGGACCCATTTATGGGGGAATTGTTGATGCATGTATTGTAGCTGCCTTGGATCTTCCTATTGATCCAAATGATGTGTTGTTGGAACCACAAGGACCTGATCTTGCTGCTATGAAACATCATAAAATTGTTACTGCTAACTCTTGTGCAGGAAGTATAGTATATAGAATGTTATTTTTTGAAGGGGAAGAAAGGTAGGTTCCCCTACCACAATCTAGTTTGTTTAGTGTTAGCAGGAAGCCGTGGTCAAGCTCAAAGGAGGAGTTGGACAAGCAGCTGCCCTTGGATGTCATGGGCAGCAGCGGGAGGAGGAGGCGACCACGATGACTACACCACGCACTACACAGGCCGTCCTCGAGTTCATACCAGGACGAAGGTGCTTCTTCGTCGCATTACGGGGCGGCACTTCTTTTGTTGCTTGGTCCCCATGGGCTTGATCTCCACTTAGGCGAAAAGCCTAAGCTTGGGGGAAGGTATACCGACATCTCACTCATCTACATATCATATTCCGTCGGAACTTTGTATATTTATGTTTCACTTTCTTTTGTTCTTGTTAGTTTATTTCTGTAATTTCTCTTTTATTGAATCTTGGAAGTTGTTATTTCTGTAATAACCTCTCCTTAGTCTATTTATTTCGTTTTTATACCAAGGATAGCCTCTAATAGGAAGGAGGTAAGAATTTGAGAAGTTGCTGTCTAAAAACAGATTTTGTGATGTCACCATAAACGTTCGTATAAATAGCCAGAATGGAATTTTGAGCTGCCAATTTTTGAGCATTATGCACCAGGTTGTTATCTAACTTTAGTTTGTTGAGCACTTTTCTAGCTGAGCTACAGAACATCTTCAAAAAAATCGGTCTTTGACTGCTGTTCTGGGTTGGCAGATTTTAGCGAGTTGTTGCATTCGCGTGTTTATGTTAGTTTTCTTTCTTTTTGTTGTTCTTGCTTTTGTTTCTACTTTCCAAAACACAAAAAGACCAAAAACATTTCTGTTGTTTCTTTTCATTTGCTTCTTGAGTTTGCTTCATTTTCCCTTTATGGTTTGCTATTCGAAAATTCAAAAAGATTTTGCTCTGTGTCTGTTGATTAAAAATCGAAAACCCCAAAATATTTGTTGTTCTTCGTTGGTTTTGTAAATTTGCTACAGTGTTCAACGGTCTTTCGTGATTTCATGGTAGCTTGGTTATCATTTCATATTATTCAAGTCACACAAGTGAAGAGCAATAATGACGGTCACGACAATTCGAGTTATGGTGAGAGGCTGGTATGAACTCTATTTGTTTTCATTTTTTACGTATACTCATTTATGTGGACATGCTTAGTTTTCTTGTGTAGGTGTATGGTACTTAATGATGCTCAGCAGTTTATGCTCTCTCATGATTAGTTCCAATTTACTAATATTAGGTAACATGTCATATAGATGTTTGCTTGCATTGCTCTATTCATATAATGGTATTACATTGTGGTATCCTCCTCTGAATGCTTCATTTGAATCGACTTGGCACATGCTCAAGCATGCATAAGACTAAAATAAAAGTCATTTAAGCCTCGATGATTAATCTTGCCTCGGAGTTCTTGTATTACTTTTATGCTTCCGTTAATTTTATCCGTCGCAAGCATGATTATGACAGCTATTGCTTTCTTCATTGCCGCTTCCCAGTTTATTGCTAGCCTTCACTTGTACTGAGTATGAGATCTACTCATGCATCCAACCACTAAAAACCAAAGTGCCAACTGAGTCCACCATACATACCTATGTGTGGTATTTATTGCCACTCCAAAGTGAATGGCTTGTGTGCTACCTTTAAACCTTCAAAATTACCACCTGTTTTGTGTTTTGTTTTAGCTCATCAGGAAGTATTAAGTGTTTTATTGTCCTTTCATGACTTCATACCGCGACTAGCATGCATAATATGTTGCTCCATAATATTGCAAAAATATCAAGGCGCTGGGTGCCCATCCCAAACAAAATACAAAATAAACAAATAAACAAACACTGCTCCGCACATTATGTACTGGAGAGATTCTAAATAATGGTGTGCATTGGATAACTATATGAGAGCCGCTCTTGAGGTCACTATATGAGGGGATTATAAATCATTTAATGTCAGTCATTGACATAGACATGCATACCTCTCAAATATATATTTTCAACACTCCTATTGCATTTGAAATAAAAAGCTCTAGCACATGAGCAATCTTACTTCCCTCTGCGCAGGGCCAATCTTTTACTTTTATGTTGAGTCACCATCCGTTCTTTGAGCACTTTCTTGAAAGCATAGCTGTCATTCTTAGTTTAAATGTGCTTATCCCAAAATAAGATTAATTGTGGTATAACTGTGATGCTTGAATCTTTCGATATTTTTACTTCTAGTCTTTCTTGAACTTCAGAGGTGCCCCGGCATTTATGTTTTTCTCCACAAATAGGGCAAGCGAGATACCACTTTATCATATCATGTTATGAACATTACAATCCTGCAGATATTTATGTTTCATGTTGCTTATTATTGTGTTGGTATCTTTTCATAGCATGCATAACTATTGAGTATTCTTAGTTGCATACTTCTTATTATAAATTTCCTAAGTGCTTGATCATGTAATAAGAATATATACATCATATGAAGCAAATAGGTTCGTGAAAGTTTCTTTTATCGCACTCAGTTGTCACTGAATTGCTTGAGGACAAGCAATAAGCTAAGCTTGGGGGAGTTGATACGTCCAAAACGTATCTACTTTCCCGAACATTTTTGTTGTTTGCCCTCTATCTTGTGTGTTTTGAATACAACTAACACGGACTGACGCTGTTTTCAAATTGCTCAGTGTCTCGCTTTTGTGTAGAAATTCAACTTTAACAAAAAATTCTGGAAAATATCGCAAAATCCATATTTCACTCGAAGACTCATGGAGCCAGAAGATGAGACGGAGGGGGCCACGAGGGGCCCAACCTTCCCTAGGCGCGGGCCAGGCTTGGCCGCTCCTAGGGGTGGCCTGGCCGCCTCGGCCACCCCCTCGACCTCTCCTTCGCACTATGACCTGAAAACACCGAGGGGTTCGACGTTTTTCCTGAACAAGTTCTGCTGCTCCGCCGTCAGAAACCCCAATCTGGAGGCTGAATGGATGTAGGGATTTGGAGGAGATTGGTCATGTAATAGCTATAAGATTGTTATGGGCATAGTGCCTAGTATCCGTTGTTAGTATTTTTTTTGACATTGTTGCAACTTGCTATCACTACAAGAAAAGTTCTGATAGACAACGTCCCAAAATCGTCAACTAAGGGGCATTTTTCGTCGCCTATGGGCCTAACCCGACGATATGGGTTCTGTTGTCGAAACTGCGTCAGGCAAAGTCCAACGACGATTTTTTCGGTCCGTCGCGCTTGGGCGCCCTTCCGCCACGGAAAATCGGACCGTTGCGGAAGTGTTTTCGGGAGCCCGTTGACTGCGACGTCATGCAAACTGACACGACGCCGTTAACGCAGTTAACGGCGTTAACCGCTGAAACCCCGTGGTAGATGGTAGGCCCACACGAGGCCTGCCACGTCTTAAGCGGGCCGGGCCAGATGACATAGTTTGACCGGTCAACTATATAGCTGGGCTGGTCCATTAGTTACGTGGGCCGGGCCTAACCTCTAAGGTTGACTGGTCAAAACTTAAATGGGCCGGCCCATTTAACATGTGGGGTCCACCTTACAGCAACTGGGCCGGCCCAAGAAGCAAGTGGGCCGGGCCAAAAACATAGGTGGGTCCCACTTTCCTGTTAAAGGCCGGCCCATTTAGTGTGTGGGGTCCACCGTATAGCAAGTGGGCCCAACTAGTGGGCGGGCCAAAAACACAGTGGGTCCCACTTTCCGGTTAAAGGGTCGGCCCATTTAGTTTGTGGGGTCCATCATATAGTAGCCGGCCCAACAAAATAGTGGGCGGGCCAAAAACACAGGTGGGTCCCACTTTCCTGTTAAGGGGCCCATTTAGTGTGGGGCCCACCATATAGCGATGGGTGGCCGCCCAAGATAGTGGGCGGCCAAAAACACAGTGGGTCCACATTCTGTTAATGGGGCCCATTTGGTATGTGGGTCCCCCATATAGAAAGTGGGCGGCCCATTTAGTATGTGGGGTCCACCATATAGAAAGTGGGCGGCCCAACAAGATAGTGGGCCGGGCCAAAAACACAGTGGGTCCCACCTTCCAATTAAAGGGCCGGCCCATTTACCATGTGGGACCACCATAGAGCAAGTGGCGGCCCAACAAGATAGTGGGCCGGCCCAATAAGCACTGGTGGGCCCCACTTTCTGTTAAAGGGCCGGCCCAACTAGTATGTGGGGTCCACCATATAGCAAGTGGGCCGGCCCAACAAGATAGTGGGCCGGGCCAAAAACACAGTGGGTCCCACTTTCCTCTTAAAGGGCCGGCCCATTTATTATGTGGGGTCCCCAAAAGCAAATGGGTGGCCCAACTAATTAGTGGGCCGGCCCGGTAGTTGGTGGGGTCCACCTTAAAGCAAGTGGGCAGCCCAATTAGTGTGTGGGGTCCACGTAAATCAAATGGGCTGGCCCAAGTAAGTGGGCCAGCCCGTTTAGTTGTTGTTTATATGCCGGCATAATATGCGCTTTAGGATTTTGCGGGCAGGCACATATGTGATTTCTCTTAATTGGGCCGTTTAAGGGATGGGAATTCGTGATTTAGATACTGAGAATATTTACGCAGCATTGATTTCTGTCGGATAGCCTCACTTACCACAAGCACCAAAGAAAAAATGCGCGAAAGAACTATAAAAACTAACTAAATATTACATCAGCTGCAAGGCATTGAAAAAATATTACAGAACCCAGAGAAATTGAATGGTAATTAAACCTAGCAATACAATGAAGCGATCCGGCAATCTTTTAAGTTGTCCATGCAGCACCTATATCTGAAACAAAGACATTACAAGTTAAGACAACAACAATGGAAAGGCAAAGACACTACAATATTGTTTGGCAAAGAATTTGGAACTCATCATTTCGTCGTTATAACAAGATCATTGTAATGCGCACAATAAGCAAACAAAGAGTGCATGCCGCATACCAACAGCCAATATAACAGAGCATGTTAGAATGAAACAACAGACTTACTACTGTCGAGTCCCATGCAAACCAACATGTTCAGGGAGTACAAAATTGGCATGAACAACATAGTAGCAGGCTATAAATTTTGTAACAACGACTGAGCAAGATGAAGTTATGATGGCTACATCTACAGAGCAGGGAATGTAAACCAAAAATAGAAGTTACGATGGCAAAAGCTAAAGAGGAGGGAATGTGAACCAACATGTGCCAAGTGCAATTACTTCATTTTGGCCGTGAACTAAATAATACTCCTGAACTTATAGTGAAGGGGATGCAAATCAAGATGTTTCGGGATATAAACTTGTAATGAGCAACACATGGAGGATAGTTAATGCTGGAGCTTAGGATGGACCAGATACAGAATATAGTGGGATCACCTGTGAACTTGTATAAGAGGGAATGCAAACCAATATGTTCAGCTTTCCATATGTGAGCGTCATGCCAAGTCAGAGAAACAAGTCAATAATGCAGCTTTTGAAGAACAAGATGGCACGCAAAATTATTATCTAGTAGTATGACAAGTTTATTTGTACTACAGGCTAGATAGCAGAGTGATAGCATGCCAAACTAAGTCCTTACTTTGTTAGCTTACAATGAACTAGATACAAAACAATGGCATCACCTGTAGTACAGGGAATGCAAGCCAACATGTTCATGGAGTAAAAAATTGGCACAAACAACATAGTAGCAGGCCATAATTTTTGTAACAACGACTGAGCAAGATAAAGTTATGATGGCTAGATCTACAGAGCAGGGAATGTAAACCAAATATAGAAGTTACGATGCCAAAAGCTATAGAGCAGGGAATGCGAACCAACATGTGCAATTACTTAAAATTGGCCATGAACTAAATAATAGCAGGATGTTACTATAATACCTACAGTATAATTTTTGTAACAACGACTGAGCAAGATAGAAGTTATGATGGCTACATCTACAGAGCAGGGAATGCAAACCAAAATGTTCAATCGCTTAAAGTTAGCAATGAAGTAGAAAATAGCAACGTGTTACGGTCATAGCTAGGAATGAACTAAAAGAGCTTCAGACAAACAAGCATCTGAACCCAGAACATGGCGCTAAAACAAGGGACTTACATTAGGAGAAGCACTCTGTGGGAGTCACAGCAGATCTTCCTGGGGTTGATAGATCCGGTGATGAAGTACGCTACATGTGCTACTTGGGGTTGGAGAGACGGCCATTACACTTCATGGTTACTCATCTCATCTGCAAAAACGTAACGGCGCGTCGTTAGCACAAACAGGTTCCCCCAAGATTAAACAAGAACTTGCAGGCAAGCAATAGAAAAGCGACAGTAGAAGAGTTTAGATCATGCACTGCGCCGGTGAAGCAGATCCGGTTCATGCACAGCGGTGTCGGTGAGCAAGATCCGATGCGGTGGACGATGGATCCGGCGAAGCGGCTCCGGTGGGGTGGACGATGCCGCAGCTGAAGCGACTGCGGTAGACTGCTGGATGAGCATATGGTTTCGAGGTTCGGCGGGGATGATCCGGTCCGGTTGATGACGGCGTCGATGAAGCGGCTCCGGCAGGCAGCCGGATGACGAGGATCGCGAGGGCTCGGGTAGGCCAGGGAAGTCCGGCGGGGATGTTCCGGTGCGGTGGTCGTGGAGGTGGTAGAGAGAGGGACTTGAGAAGTTCCGGTGGGTGGTCTCAGATGAGAGACTGAGGGAAATGAATTTTTTTGGGAGGGTATCCGGGGCTAGGGAGGTGGTGATCCAAAAAATGACGGCCAGACCCCCCCACCAACCGACTTTGCTGTCATCTCCACAGGGGTAGAATCGGAATTTGGAAGCGTGTGAAATTTTTGTATTTTGTGGGCGGGAAGTTTTGCCGCTATGAGATTTTGAATTTCGCTAAGGTACAAGTATAATGATAAAAAATTGTGAGACCGTACTAGTACCTCTGTTCAAGGCCGACTGTAAAATCAAATCATCATCAAGTTGAACATCGGTTACTACCATGATCATCATCGGACACAGATCTGGTGACATGCACCTGAAATTGGTGCATTCGTTGCAAAGTATAATGCTAAAAAAATTAGTGACCGTACTAGTACTTCTGTTCAAGCCCGAGTGCAACATCAAATCATCATCACGTTGAAAATTTGTTACCATGATCATGATCTATCTCTAAATTTGGCGCATCCGCTAAATCTGGCAAACTATAATGATAAAGAAATTGTGAGACAGTAGTAGTACTTCTGTTCATGGTCGAGTGCAACATCAAATCATCATCACGTTTAAAATTTGTTACCATGATCATGATCTACCTCTGAAAATGGGCGCATCCTCTAAAACTTGCAAAGTATAATGATACAAAATTGTGAGACCGTACTAGGACTTATGTTCAAGGTCGAGTGCAACATCAAATCATCATTACATTGAAAAGTGTGTTACCATGATCATGATCTATCTCTGAATTTGGCGCATCCGCTAAATCTCGCAAAGTATAATGATAAAAAATTGTGAGAATGTACTAGTACTTATGTTCAAGGCCGAGTGCAGGATCAAATCATCATCACGTTGAAATTCGTTACAACGATCATGACATATCTCTAAAATTGGCGCATCCGCTAAATCTCGCAAAGTATAATGATAAAAAAAATTGTGAGACTGTACTAGTACTTGTGTTCAAGGCCGAGTGCAGGATCAAATCATCATCACGGTGAAATTTGTTACAACGATCATGACATATCTCTTAAATTGGCGCATCCGCTAAATCTTGCATGTGGCGCATCTCAGTGCGGAGCAACAGGCCGGTGCTATCAAGGTTGAGGCGTCAGTAGCGTCATCGGGCTCTCCTTTTTTGATAGATCTTCTACATGGCGCGGCGCACCGCCCGTCGAGAAGCAGTCACATGTGATACCGAGGTGGAGACGTCGCCGGCATCCTCGAGGCGCGGCCGCCCTTCTATGAGCCAGCGTCGACTCAAGGTATGAATCCATGCGTTGTCGCGCCCCTTCTTCCGATGAAGTGGGGTGCCTTAGATTTATTGTTCTTCTCTTACGATTATTTCGAGCCGAACATGTGTGCTCTTTCTCTGAATATATTGCTTGAAAAGCTAACCAAGTTAATTAAATTCACTTCGTTCTTAATCTTGCGTGCTAATTCTGTTATTTTTGCTGACAGTGGTGCGCGCAAGGAGATTTATTTGTGGGTGTGCTGAGCTGTTAGGCCTAAGTCGAAATCCTCAGCTTAACGAGGCCTCAGCTTAACACATAAAAAAGGTGTTCAATCTCGCCCACAATGTCCTTTTCTTTCCTCTTCCTTTATTGGAACTTGTTTTGCAGACAAGGAAAGTGGCACGTGTAATGTGAGTAAAACCCTCTTAGCCAAAATCAGCTACAAGCAAGATTTTCTGTATTGTAGATGCCCCAATTGACTCTAATCCCCAATGTAGTCTTTTTTTATGTCAGTATAGACTTCTTTACATGGCATGCATTTGCCTAATGAGCAGCATTGTATTGCCATTCTAGCCAACCTGATCGATATGTCAAGCTTCATGCACGAGATGCCATGTTTAATTTACTCCCTCACTCCGATCCATATTTCTTGGTGTAAAATGAATGTGAATCGAAGGGAGTACTTTTCTTAGATACTAGTAGTACTATACCATTTCAAAAAAAAATACTAGTACTACTACATCACAAATGCATCAAAAGAGTACTACCATCACAAGACCACCACGGTTGTACTAGTAGAGTTTAATACTGAACTTCCAAAGGGAATAAGATTACACATATGAACTTTAAACAGGACCAGGAGCATGAGGGCCAGCAGCAGGGGCGTTGACTGGGAACAAGCCAGGCAAGACGTAATTCTGGAGGAAGAGGCCATATGCTGCGTGCTTGGCCTTGGTTGCAGGGCGGTGCTTCCCCGATGTACTTAGGCCTACACCCGTCGCATGCTGGATCAGGCTGCGGATGTCCTTCTGGAGGATTTTGCCACAGAATGGGCAAAATAGCTCCCCGCGCTTGCGGAAACGAATTTCACCACCCTTCAGCCGCTTCAGAACGTAGCGGCTCTTCTGGTCCCTGCGCTCCTTGTTGTCGTCCATGTCATCAGAATATTCCTGTGAATTATAAAGTACATAATAATCAGGTGCTTAATGACAGATCGAATAAATACTGCACTATCATAAGCAAACCTTAGAAACCCTAAAATTAAATGTGTAGAACAAGTAAATGGCAGAAGAAATCATACTAAATCACGAGAAAACCCTATGAACAGCAATGAACATAAGCCACAACAATTGCAAGTCCACTAAGTATGAACACATAAATTAATTATATGACAAATCAAGCCAACTACATGGCAGATTAGTCGAAATTAAACTAGAATCTGACCGTACGAACCGTAGAATCAAGTACGTCTACAAGAACAAGGTAGGAGATCAAATCAATCAAGAACCAGGTTCGTGCAAACCACGTGAACAGTAATATGACACAAAAAGGATCGGGACAGTTTCGGTAAAAGAGCAGTACCTCCTCGTCGTCACCCTCGACATCCTCCTGGAACTGAACGTTTGGGCCGAAATCGTCGAAGGGGTCGAGGTCCGCGTCCAGCACCGGGTCGAGGAAGACCTCGCCGTGGTGGCCTGCAACGCCTTGCAGATCTTCGGCGGGAGCAACGGCGTTGCTATCCACCTTCTCCTCGACGGCCAGGACGCCCGTTTCGACCGAGGTCGAAGAATCAGACAAGCAGAGGAGACGAGCGGCCTGGGTACCCGGTGAAGCCTCACCCGCCGCGACGGCCACTACCGCAGAGGCATCCTCTGCGCGAGCGGCCGCCGATTGCTCCGCCTCGTACGCAAGACCTGTCTTCATGCTGCTGCGGTTGGAAACGAGGAAGTCGATGCCTCGGAGGTGCGGTGAGTTGATGGGAGGGGAGAGGACGAGCTCGCGAGAGACGATGAGGCCGATTATTTTATAGCCTCTGACTCTCTGTATCAGAATGGCATTAGTTGTGGACGCGAGAGACGATGAGGCCGATTAGTTGTGGACGCGTGAAGTCGTGCATGTACTCGATTCTCACGTATACCAATACTTCCAAACGTCATAAGTAATTCACAATCATTCAGAATAATATGAGACCTTAACATTTTATTGTTTGTGTCAGATATTGTCCATGAAAAATAACATCCTTCAAAAAATAAATCCCCTATGCCAATCCGGTCATGCCCGTCTACTCCAACTAGCTTCCTCGAGTAATTTGTCACCTTACATTCTTAAAATGAACCAAAATTTGGCACAGGGGCATCACATGGAAAATGATGTTACCATTCTCTCTTCCCATTTTTGTTTGAATTTTTCAAAATTGTCATGCCCTAACGGAAAAAAATGTATGTTCCTTCTATGAAGCATGTATCAGAATGGCATTACCAAAACCTGGGGGTGGCGGGGCACATGGTGGTGTGATGATACATCACATTTGGACCACACAACACAATTTGGACCAACCAAAAAAATTCAACCACCCTACACAAACCCTGGTCAAAACTAGTTTGACCAATATTACAAAAGTTGTACATAATTCAGAAACCGTCAGAAATATACGAAGCATTCAGGAGTCAATACTGAAGACAAAGCAATTATGCCAAAAGACGAAGGCAGAGGAGGAACAGGTCTTGCTATATTGCACAACAAAGCCAAATTCAACTTTTCATCGATTCCAAAATTCTGGCTGCAATTAGCACACCCTGGTCTCCTGATGTCGCAATAGTTGGCTGCTGGGAGCGGAGACACTCGACTTCCTTCTTCAACTTATCGCACTCTGTGCGAACTTTCAAGTACTTCGTCTCGAAATATTGCGCATGTTCAGCATGCAACTCCACTTCCTGTTGAAAACTTTCACAGTCACAGTTGCAATCACACTGACCAGCCTTGTCAGTGACCACACTCATCGGTGGCTGGGCGCGTAGTTCCTCGACTTCCTTCTTCAACTTCTTACACTCCGCGAGAACGTCTGAGTACCGTTTATCAAAAGAAGATTGCATGGAACGGGCATTCTCCTTCGATATGGCACGATTTAAAATGCACCTGCCCACGAGGTGGCGGATTTTCTTATGAAGGATGATGTTGTGGCCCTTGATCTGGTCCAGTTTCGCGGAGAATCGTGTTATCACATCCTGCATTGCAAATTCAACAGCAATGAAGTATGCAGAGTGCAGATGAGGGGGGAGAAATAAACAAATGGAGTGCCAACCTCTTCAATATGCCTGAGAGCTGCAAAGTCCTTGTCCATAGGAACCTCTTCAACGATGGAACCGCCATCCCTGGAAGAAAGACATTTAAGTAGTTGGATCTGGCAGCCAGCAAGGAGGCGATGAAACTGCGGCACGGCAATGGAAACATACACGGCCGAAGATGCACACACGCGCACTGGCTGCTCCTCTCCCGGAGACTGGGCATTCGTCTCTGATTCTGCATTCATGATACCAAACCTATGCAAGAGTTTGAGGTTTCTGTTCTGAAGGGTGGTGTTGTGGCCCTTTAATCTCATAATCCCTTCCTGCATGGAAAAATTCACCAGGAACGAATCAGGGATCCTTTTTCATTCACAGGATATGAAAATCATAAGATTAGGAAAAGCATAGGATTTTGTATACATTACAGAGGGTGTATGCGCTATTTTATGGGCTATTTGGAATGTACAAAATGAAGTCGAGTTTAATAAACCCAAATCTCATCCCTTCTTGCAGGTTATCCCTATGATTATTCACTAGATCCGTATGTTTCTTATCTCCAGCCCGAGGATCAGCAGGATATCATGGAGTCTGGGTGCAACTGACTAGAGACAGCCGCACGGGATTTTTACAGCCAGGGTGGCTGGCAGTTTCCTCATAGAATTACTTACTGATGTGTTTTTGCCTTTTTGGCACCCGCTGTTTTCTATGTTTCGTTGGTGGATCTTTGTGTCGACTCTAGCTGATCCGTGAGAAGTTGTCATAATTTGTGTATGAACTGAAGAAAGCAATAAAGCAGCCATATACATCATTTTGATGCAGAGGCTGTGATATGTCCCCCATTTCGAAAAAAGGAACAAACATAGGATATATTTCTATAAATCAAACAACTAATGTAGGAAAAAAAACCATAGGATCTAAATGCTACACAATTCTTATAGAAGTCCTACGAATTAAAGAAGCCCTCATGCAGTACGGAGATGAAGAGGAAGAAAAAAAAGCAATGGATATATATTATATAGTGCATACATTATTAATGCTCTTGAGAGCTAACAAGTGCTCATCAAACAACGGGTCCTCGATAGCTAAGTACGAAGTGGATCCTGCGGTAGAAAGCACGAGCCTGGAACCGTCGGCCCTGGAAGATGATAGCCGGTTTAGTTGGCACCGCCTGCCAGCAAGGACTCAACGAAAATCCGGCATGGCGATGGAAACATACCCAGGAGCTTCGTACCCACCAGGTTGGCGAGAAACGAGCGATTTCTCAACTTGGGTAGGAATGGCGCTGAAACCAGCCGCCATGGAAGAAAGACGGTTAAATTGTTTGATCCGCTAGCCAGCCAGAAGGCAGAGAAACTTCGGCATGGCGATGGAAACATACCGGGGAGCTTCGTACCCACCATCTTGGCGAAACACGGTCGATTTCTCGGCATCGGTAGGAAGGGCGACACTTGAACGGGCGGCCCTGGAAGAAAGACGGTCAAATAGCTGGTTCTCCCGGGTAAAAAAATAGTTGGATCTGTTTGCCTTGCTGTAATCTGCGTTCATGGGGGCAAAGAAAGCACATGGCGATAAAAACCTACCAGGACTCTTGCTGGATTACTCTGCCCTGACCCAACAAGCCCGAAGCAGACTGAGCTTGCGATGGAAGCGCAGACTGAGCTTGCGATGGAAGCGCAGACATGCCTGTCCGCCGGCGCCGCTGGTACACTTTCAAAGTCGGAGTTTGCAGGACTTTCAGCGGGATGGATTTCACCGCGGATTTAGTCTCAGACAACAACGCCTCCTTCCTCTTCTTACACTTCTTCATGTTCTTCTTAGACAACTTGTTGAACGATGGATGAATCGCTGGAGGAAGAAGGAAGGGACAAGCAGGTGGGGATAGAAGGGGTCGGTGTAGAGCTCTCCGGGGAGGGTTCCCCGGGGAGGAGGATGAAAACTGGAACGAACAGGACAGGGATGGGACTGGGCAATCTTGTCCGTCCATCCAAAATCAAAGGGCGGGAGCACATAAGACTTTGGGCCATTGATGTGATGCTGTCAGTTGGAACAGAGGAAGGATGATCGCACAGTGGCAGTTTTCCCTCAGAAAGAAACCAAGGTTTAATCGAACCAGTAGGAGCCAAGAAGCACGTTGAAAGTTGATGGTCGCGAAATGTGATGCGGCGCAACACCATTCGGCGCCAACGTGGAACCTACACAACACAACCCAAGTACTTTGTCCCAACGAAACAGTGAGGTTGTCAATCTCACCGGCTTGCTGTAACAAAGGATTAAACGTATCGAGTGGAAGATGTTTGCAAAGAAAACAGTAAAACACAATGTAGATTGTATGCTATGTAAAGAATAGGACCGGGGTCCACAGTTCACTAGAGGTGTCTCTCCCATAAGATAAAAGCATGTTGGGTGAACAAATTACAGTCGGGCAATTGACAAATAGAGAAAGGCATAACAATGCATATACATGATATGATAAATATAGTGAGATTTAATTGGGCATTACGACAAAGTACATAGACCGCCATCCAACTGCATCTATGCCTAAAAAGTCCACCTTCAGGTTATCATCCGAACCCCCTCCGGTATTAAGTTGCTAAGCAACAGACAATTGCATTAAGTATGGTGCGTAATGTAATCAACAACTACATCCTTAGACATAGAATCAATGTTTTATCCCTAGTGGCAACAGCACATCCACAACCTTAGAACTTTCTGTCACTGTCCCAGATTCAATGGAGGCATGAACCCACTATCGAGCATAAATACTCCCTCTTGGAGTTAAGAGTAAAAACTTGGCCAGAGCCTCTACTAATAACGGAGAGCATGCAAGATCATAAACAACACATAAACAATAGATTGATAATCACCATAATCATAGTACTCTCTATCCATCGGATCCCGACAAACACAACATATAGTATTACAGATAGATGATCTTGATCATGTTAGGCAGCTCACAAGATCCAACAATGAAGCACAACAAGGAGAAGACGACCATCTAGCTACTGCTATGGACCCATGGTCCAGGGGTGAACTACTCACTCATCACTCCGGAGGCGATCATGGCGATGAAGAGTCCTCCGGAGATGAATCCCCTCTCCGGTGCCGGAGGCGATCTCTGAATCCCCCGAGATGGGATTCGCGGCGCGTCTCGGAAGGTTTTCCGTATCGTGGCTCTCGTACGGGGTTTCGCGACGGAGACTTTAAGTAGGCGGAAGGTCAACGCGGGGGCCACACGAGGGGCCGGGGTAGGTCGGCGCGGCCGGGGCTTGGGCCGCGCCGGCCACCCCTCTGGCTGCCTCGTGGCCCCACTTCGTTATCTCTTCGGTCTTCTGGAAGCTTCGTGCAAAAATAGGACCCTGGGCGAAAGTTTCGTCCAATTCCGAGAATATTTCTTTACTAGGATTTCTGAAACCAAAAACAGCAGAAAACAGCAACTGGCTCTTCGGCATCTTGTTAATAGGTTAGTTCCAGAAAATGCATAAATATGACATATAATGTGCATAAAACATGTAGGTATCATCAATAAAGTAGCATGGAACATAAGAAATTATCGATACGTTGGAGACGTATCAGCATCCCCAAGCTTAGTTTGCTCGTCCCGAGCAGGTAAAACGATAACAAAGATAATTTCTGAAGTGACATGCCATCATAATCTTGATCATACTATTTGTAAACATATGTAATGAATGCAGCGATCAAAGCAAAGGTAATGACATGAGTAAACAACTGAATCATAAAGCAAAGACTTTTCATGAATAGTACTTCAAGACAAGCATCAATAAGTCTTGCATAAGAGTTAACTCATAAAGCAATAAATCAAAGTAAAGGTGTTGAAGCAACACAAAGGAAGATTAAGTTTCAGCGGTTGCTTTCAACTTATAACATGTATATCTCATGGATATTGTCAACATAAAGTAATATAACAAGTGCAATATGCAAGTATGTAGGAATCAATGCACAGTTCACACAAGTGTTTGCTTCTTAAGGTGGAAGGAGATAGGTAAACTGACTCAACAATAAAAGTAAAAGAATGGTCCTTCAAAGAGGAAAGCATCGATTGCTGTATTTGTGCTAGAGCTTTTATTTTGAAAACATGAAACAATTTTGTCAACGGTAGTAATAAAGCATATGAGTTATGTAAATTATATCTTACAAGTTGCAAGCCTCATGCATAGTATACTAATAGTGTCCGCACCTCGTCCTACTTAGCTTGGACTACCGGATCTTCGCATGCCATGTTTCAACCAAGTGTCACAAAGGGGTACCTCCATGCCGCCTGTACAAAGGTCTAAGGAGAAAGCTCGCATTTTGGATTTCTCGCTTTTGATTATTCTCAACTTAGACATCCATACCGGGACAACATGGACAACAGATAATGGACTCCTCTTAAATGCATAAGCATGTAGCAACAATTATTATTCTCATATGAGATTGAGGATATATGTCCAAAACTGAAACTTCAACCATGATTCATGGCTTTAGTTAGCGGCCCAATGTTCTTCTCTAACAATTTTGCATGCTCCAACCACTAAAATGATAGATCCTTCAGACAAGACGGACATGCATAGCAACTCACATGATATTCAACAATAGTTGATGGCGTTCCCCAGAAGCATGGTTATCGCACAACAAGCAACTTAATAAAATATAAAGTGCATAAGTACATATTCAATACTACGATAGTTTTTAAGGCTATTTTGTCCCATGAGCTATATATTGCAAAGGTGAATGATGGAAATTTAAAGGTAGCACTCAAGCAATTTACTTTGGAATGGCGGAGAAATACCATGTAGTAGGTAGGTATGGTGGACACAAATGGCATAGTAGTTGGCTCAAGGATTTTGGATGCATGAGAAGTATTCCCTCTCGATACAAGGTTTAGGCTAGCAAGGTTATTTGAAGCAAACTCAAGGATGAACAAGTGCAGCAAAACTCACATAAAAGACATATTGTAAACATTATAAGACTCTACACCGTCTTCCTTGTTGTTCAAAACTCAATACTAGATATTATCTAGACCTTAGAGAAACCAAATATGCAAATCAAATTTTAGCAAGCTCTATGTATTTCTTCATTAATGGGTGCAAAGCATATGATGCAAGAGCTTAAACATGAGCACAAAAATTGCCAAGTATCACATTATCCAAGACATTTTAGAATTACTACATGTAGCATTTTCCAATTCCAACCATATAACAATTTAACGAAGAAGAAACTTCGCCTTGAACATTATGAGTAAAGCCTAAGGACACATGTGTCCATATGCAACAGCGGAGCGTGTCTCTCTCCCACAAAGTGAATGCTAGGATCCATCTTATTCAAACAAAAACAAAAACAAAAACAAACCGACGCTCCAAGTAAAGAACACAAGATGTGACTGAATAAAAATATAGTTTCAGGGGAGGAACCTGATGATGTTGTCGATGAAGAAGGGGATGCCTTGGGCATCCCCAAGCTTAGACGCTTGAGTCTTCTTAAAATATGCAGGGGTGAACCACGGGGGCATCCCCAAGCTTAGAGCTTTCACTCCTCTTGATCATAGTATATCATTCTCCTCTCTTGACCCTTGAAAACTTCCTTCACACCAAACTTCAAGCAAACTCATTAGAGGGTTAGTGCATCATTAATAATTCACTCATTCAGAGGTGACACAATCATTATTTTCACTTCTGGACATTGCATAATGCTACTGGACATTAGTGGATCAAAGAAATAAATCCAACATAGCAAAAGAGGCAATGCGAAATAAAAGGCAGAATCTGTCAAAAACAGAACAGTCCGTAAAGACGAATTTAAAGCTGGCACCAGACTTGCTCAAATGGAAAAACTCAAAACTAATGAAAGTTGCGTACATATCTGAGGATCACGCTCGTAAATTGGCAGATTTTTTCGAATTTTCTACAGAGGACTGTGCCCAGATTCGTGACAGACAGCAATGCTGTTTCTGCGCAGCGATCCTAAATATAACATCAACTTTGACATAGAAACTTTACTTGGCACAAAAACATGATAAGGAGAGGTTGCTACAGTAGTAAACAATTTCCAAGACTCAACAAAACAAAAAATTGCTGTAGGTAAAAACATGGGTTGTCTCCCATAAGCGCTTTTCTTTAACGCCTTTCAGCTAGGCGCAGAAAGTGCAAATCAAGTATTATCGAGAGTAGAAGCATCAACATCATTACCAGGGGTGTTGGGAGTTTTCTCAACCAAGCATAGTATATTTGATATATAAGTTTTAGCGTCTCCCTTTTCATTAGTCTTAGGCTTGCTACTCTCATCGAACAAATTTTCAGGAACAAGCCAAGCATAGTTATTTTCTAGTGCATCATTCATAGCTAGGAGTTTACATGGTATTGGTGCTTTGATCTCCCCACCATCATTAATGTTATTAGTGTACCTTATTCTATCCATGTCCATTTTTTCAAGGAGACCAATAAAATTGGTATGAGAACCTAGCATATTAAATTTAGCAAAAACCTTTCTAGCCTCTCTTGCTAGACCACCAAATTCTCTAAGAAGAGTTTCTAAAACAAAATCTTTCTTTTCCCCTTCTTCCATATCACCAAGTGTAAGAAACATGTGTTGGATTATAGGATTGAGATTAACAAATTTAGTTTCCAACATGCGAACTAAAGCAGCAGCAGCAATTTCATAGGTAGGTGCAAGTTCTACCAAGTGTCTATCTTCAAAATTTTCAGTAATACTAACATGATTGAAAAATTCTTCTATATTATTTCTCCCAACTATGGACCCACGTCCTACCGGTATGTCTTTTGTGGTGAAATTAAAAGGAAACATGATGCAATAAGCAAAAAGTAAACAAGGCGAATAAAGTAAAGACAAGTAACTAATTTTTTTGTGTTTTTGATATAGAGAGCAAGACAGTAAATAAAGTAAAACTAGCAACTAATTTTTTGTGTTTTGATTTAGTGCAGCAAACAAAGTAGTAAATAAAATAAAGCAAGACAAAAACAAAGTAAAGAGATTGAGAAGTGGAGACTCCCCTTGCAGCGTGTCTTGATCTCCCCGGCAACGGCGCCAGAAAAAGTGCTTGATGCGCGTAGATGTACACGTCCGTTGGGAACCCCAAGAGGAAGGTATGATGCGCACAGTGGCAAGTTTTCCCTCAGAAAGAAACCAAGGTTTAATCGAACCAGTAGCCAAGAAGCACGTTGAAGGTTGATGGTCGCGAAATGTGATGCGGCGCAACACCAGGGATTCCGGCGCCAACGTGGAACCTGCACAACACAACCCAAGTACTTTGTCCCAACGAAACAGTGAGGTTGTCAATCTCACCGGCTTGCTGTAACAAAGGATTAAACGTATCGAGTGGAAGATGTTTGCAAAGAAAACAGTAAAACACAATTGCAGTAGATTGTATGCTATGTAAAGAATAGGACCGGGGTCCACAGTTCACTAGAGGTGTCTCTCCCATAAGATAAAAGCATGTTGGGTGAACAAATTACAGTCGGGCAATTGACAAATAGAGAAAGGCATAACAATGCATATACATGATATGATAAATATAGTGAGATTTAATTGGGCATTACGACAAAGTACATAGACCGCCATCCAACTGCATCTATGCCTAAAAAGTCCACCTTCAGGTTATCATCCGAACCCCCTCCAGTATTAAGTTGCAAGCAACAGACAATTGCATTAAGTATGGTGCGTAATGTAATCAACAACTACATCCTTAGACATAGAATCAATGTTTTATCCCTAGTGGCAACAGCACATCCACAACCTTAGAACTTTCTGTCACTGTCCCAGATTCAATGGAGGCATGAACCCACTATCGAGCATAAATACTCCCTCTTGGAGTTAAGAGTAAAAACTTGGCCAGAGCCTCTACTAATAACGGAGAGCATGCAAGATCATAAACAACACATAAACAATAGATTGATAATCACCATAATCATAGTACTCTCTATCCATCGGATCCCGACAAACACAACATATAGTATTACAGATAGATGATCTTGATCATGTTAGGCAGCTCACAAGATCCAACAATGAAGCACAACAAGGAGAAGACGACCATCTAGCTACTGCTATGGACCCATGGTCCAGGGGTGAACTACTCACTCATCACTCCGGAGGCGATCATGGCGATGAAGAGTCCTCGGGAGATGAATCCCCTCTCCGGCAGGGTGCCGGAGCGTCTCTGAATCCCCCGAGATGGGATTCGCGGCGCGTCTCTGGAAGGTTTTCCGTATCGTGGCTCTCGGTACTGGGGGTTTCGCGACGGAGACTTTAAGTAGGCGGAAGGTCAACGCGGGGTGATGGCGTGTAACTCACACGTTCGTTGGGAACCCCAAGAGGAAGGTATGATGCGCACAGTAGCAAGTTTTCCCTCAGAAAGAAACCAAGGTTTAATCGAACCAGGAGGAGCCAAGAAGCACGTTGAAGGTTGATGGTCGCGAAATGTGATGCGGCGCAACACCAGGGATTCCGGCGCCAACTAGGAACCTGCACAACACAACCAAAGTACTTTGCCCCAACGAAACAGTGAGGTTGTCAATCTCACCGGCTTGCTGTAACAAAGGATTAAACGTATCGAGTGGAAGATGTTTGCAAAGAAAACAGTAAAACAAGTAAATTGTATGCTATGTAAAGAATAGGACCGGGGTCCACAGTTCACTAGAGGTGTCTCTCCCATAAGATAAAGCATGTTGGGTGAACAAATTACAGTCGGGCAATTGACAAATAGAGAAAGGCATAATAATGCATATACATGACATGGTAAATATAGTGAGATTTAATTGGGCATTACGACAAAGTACATAGACCGCCATCCAACTGCATCTATGCCTAAAAAGTCCACCTTCAGGTTATCATCCGAACCCCCTCCAGTATTAAGTTGCAAAGCAACAGACAATTGCATTAAGTATTGTGCGTAATGTAATCAATAACTACATCCTTAGACATAGCATCAATGTTTTATCCCTAGTGGCAACAGCACATCACAACCTTAGAACTTTCTGTCACTGTCCCAGGTATCAATGAAGGCATGAACCCACTATCGAGCATAATTACTCCCTCTTGGAGTTAAGAGTAAAAACTTGGCCAGAGCCTCTACTAATAACGGAGAGCATGCAAGATCATAAACAACACATGAACAATAGATTGATAATCACCATAATCATAGTACTCTCTATCCATCGGATCCCGACAAACACAACATATAGAATTACATATAGATGATCTTGATCATGTTAGGCAGCTCACAAGATCTAACAATGAAGCACAACAAGGAGAAGACGACCATCTAGCTACTGCTATGGACCCATGGTCCAGGGGTGAACTACTCACTCATCACTCCGGAGGCGATCATGGCGATGAAGAGTCCTCCGGGAGATGAATCCCCTCTCCGGCAGGGTGCCGGAGGCGATCTCCGAATCCCCCGAGATGGGATTCGCGGCGGCGGCGTCTCTGTAAGGTTTTCCGTATCGTGGCTCTCGGTACTGGGGGTTTCGCGACGGGAGCTTTAAGTAGGCGGAAGGTCAACGCGAGGGGCCACACGAGGGGCCCAGGGGGCAGGGCCGCGCGGCCAAGCCCTAGGCCGCGCCGGCCACCCCCCTGGCTGCCTCGTGGCCCCACTTCGTTAGGTCTTCGGTCTTCTGGAAGCTTCGTGCAAAAATAGGACCCTGGGCGAAAGTTTCGTCCAATTCCGAGAATATTTCTTTACTAGGATTTCTGAAACCAAAAACAGCAACTGGCTCTTCGGCATCTTGTTAATAGGTTAGTTAAAATGCATAAATATGACATATAATGTGCATAAAACATGTAGGTATCATCAATAAAGTAGCATGGAACATAAGAAATTATCGATACGTTGGAGACGTATCAGCATCCCCAAGCTTAGTTCTGCTCGTCCCGAGCAGGTAAAACGATAACAAAGATAATTTCTGAAGTGACATGCCATCATAATCTTGATCATACTATTTGTAAACATATGTAATGAATGCAGCGATCAAAGCAAAGGTAATGACATGAGTAAACAACTGAATCATATAGCAAAGACTTTTCATGAATAGTACTTCAAGACAAGCATCAATAAGTCTTGCATAAGAGTTAACTCATAAAGCAATAAATCAAAGTAAAGGTGTTGAAGCAACACATAAGAAGATTAAGTTTCAGCGGTTGCTTTCAACTTATAACATGTATATCTCATGGATATTGTCAACATAAAGTAATATAACAAGTGCAATATGCAAGTATGTAGGAATCAATGCACAGTTCACACAAGTGTTTGCTTCTTAAGGTGGAAGGAGATAGGTAAACTGACTCAACAATAAAAGTAAAAGAATGGTCCTTCAAAGAGGAAAGCATCGATTGCTGTATTTGTGCTAGAGCTTTTATTTTGAAAACATGAAACAATTTTGTCAACGGTAGTAATAAAGCATATGAGTTATGAAAATTATATCTTACAAGTTGCAAGCCTCACGCATAGTATACTAATAGTGCCCGCACCTCGTCCTACTTAACTTGGACTACCGGGTCTTCGCATGCCATGTTTCAACCAAGTGTCACAAAGGGGTACCTCCATGCCGCCTGTACAAAGGTCCAAGGAGAATGCTCGCATTTCGGATTTCTCGCTTTTGATTATTCTCAACTTAGACATCCATACCGGGACAACATGGACAACAGATAATGGACTCCTCTTAAATGCATAAGCATGTAGCAAAGTTATTATTCTCATATGAGATTGAGGATATATGTCCAAAACTGAAACTTCCACCATGGTTCATGGCTTTAGTTAGCGGCCCAATGTTCTTCTCTAACAATTTTGCATGCTCCAACCACTAAAATGATAGACCTTCAGACAAGACGGACATGCATAGCAACTCACATGATATTCAACAATAGTTGATGGCGTTCCCCAGAAACATGGTTATCGCACAACAAGCAACTTAATAAAATATAAAGTGCATAAGTACATATTCAATACTACGATAGTTTTTAAGGCTATTTTGTCCCATGAGCTATATATTGCAAAGGTGAATGATGGAATTTTAAAGGTAGCACTCAAGCAATTTACTTTGGAATGGCGGAGAAATACCATGTAGTAGGTAGGTATGGTGGACACAAATGGCATAGTAGTTGGCTCAAGGATTTTGGATGCATGAGAAGTATTCCCTCTCGATACAAGGTTTAGGCTAGCAAGGTTATTTGAAGCAAACTCAAGGATGAACAAGTGCAGCAAAACTCACATAAAAGACATATTGTAAACATTATAAGACTCTACACTGTCTTCCTTGTTGTTCAAAACTCAATACTAGATATTATCTAGACCTTAGAGAAACCAAATATGCAAATCAAATTTTAGCAAGCTCTATGTATTTTTTCATTAATGGGTGCAAAGCATATGATGCAAGAGCTTAAACATGAGCACAACAATTGCCAAGTATCACATTATCCAAGACATTTTAGAATTACTACATGTAGCATTTTCCAATTCCAACCATATAACAAATTAACGAAGAAGAAACTTCGCCTTGAACATTATGAGTAAAGCCTAAGGACACATGTGTCCATATGCAACAGCGGAGCGTGTCTCTCTCCCACAAAGTGAATGCTAGGATCCATCTTATTCAAACAAAAACAAAAACGAAAACAAACCGACGCTCCAAGTAAAGAACACAAGATGTGATTGAATAAAAATATAGTTTCAGGGGAGGAACCTGATGATGTTGTCGATGAAGAAGGGGATGCCTTGGGCATCCCCAAGCTTAGACGCTTGAGTCTTCTTAAAATATGCAGGGGTGAACCACGGGGGCATCCCCAAGCTTAGAGCTTTCACTCCTCTTGATCATAGTATATCATTCTCCTCTCTTGACCCTTGAAAACTTCCTTCACACCAAACTTCAAGCAAACTCATTAGAGGGTTAGTGCATCATTAATAATTCACACATTCAGAGGTGACACAATCATTATTTTCACTTCTGGACATTGCATAATGCTACTGGACATTAATGGATCAAAGAAATAAATCCAACATAGCAAAAGAGGCAATGCGAAATAAAAGGCAGAATCTGTCAAAAACAGAACAGTCCGTAAAGACGAATTTAGAAATGGCACCAGACTTGCTCAAATGGAAAAACTCAAAACTAATGAAAGTTGCGTACATATCTGAGGATCACGCTCGTAAATTGGCAGATTTTTTCGAATTTTCTACAGAGAATTATGCCCAGATTCGTGACAGACAGCAATGCTGTTTCTGTGCAGCGATCCCAAATATAACATCAACTTTGACATAGAAACTTTACTTGGCACAAAAACATGATAAGGAGAGGTTGCTACAGTAGTAAACAACTTCCAAGACTCAATAAAACAAAAAATTGCTGTAGGTAAAAACATGGGTTGTCTCCCATAAGCGCTTTTCTTTAACGCCTTTCAGCTAGGCGCAGAAAGTGCAAATCAAGTAACATCGAGAGTAGAAGCATCAACATCATAGCTTGTTCTAATAATAGAATCAAAAGGCAACTTCATTCTCTTTCTAGGGAAGTGTTCCATACCTTTCTTGAGAGGAAATTGATATTTAATATTACCTTCCCTCATATCAATAACAGCACCAACAGTTCGAAGAAAAGGTCTTCCCAACACAATTGGACAAGATGCATTGCATTCGATATCCAAGACAACAAAATCAACGGGGACAAGGTTATTGTTAACCGTAATATGCACATTATCAATCCTCCCCAAAGGTTTCTTTTTAACATTATCGGCGAGATTAACATCCAAATAACAATTCTTTAATGGTGGCAAGTCAAGCATATCATAAATCTTTTTAGGCATAACAGAAATACTTGCACCAAGATCACATAAGGCATTACATTCAAAGTCATTGAATTTCATTTTAATGATGGGCTCCCAACCATCTTCTAACTTTCTAGGAATAGAAGTTTCAAGTTTTAGTTTCTCTTCTCTAGCTTTTATGAGAGCATTTGTAATATGTTTTGTAAAGGCTAAATTTATAGCACTAGCATTAGGACTTTTAGCAAGTTTTTGCAAGAACTTTATAACTTCAGAGATGTGGCAATCATCAAAATCTAAATCATTATGAGCTACAGCAATGGGATCATTGTTCCCAAGGTTGGAAAAAATTTCAGCAGTTTTATCACAAGCAGTTTCAGCAGTTTTAGCAATTTCAGGCAGTTTTGTACGCTTTGCACTAGGAGTAGAAACATTGCCAACACCAATTATTTTACCATTGATAGTAGGAGGTGCAGCAACATGTGAGGAATTAGCATTACTAGTGGTGGTAATAGTCCAAACTTTAGCTACATTATTCTCTTTAGCTAGTTTTTCATTTTCTTCTCTATCCCACCTAGCACGCAACTCAGCCATTAATCTTATATTCTCATTAATTCTAACTTGGATGGCATTTGCTGTAGTAGTAATCTTATTATCAAGATCATTATTAGGCATAACTTTCAACTTTAAAAGATTAACATCAGAGGCAAGCCTATCAACTCTAGAAGCGATAGTATCAATTTTATCAAGCTTTTCCTCAACAGATTTGTTAAAAGCAGTTTGTGTACTAATAAATTCTTTAAGCATGGCTTCAAGACCAGAGGGTACACTTCTATTATTGTTGTAAGAATTCCCATAAGAATTACCATAACCATTACCATTAGCAGAAGGATATGGCCTATAGTTATTACCAGAGTTGTTCCTATAAGCATTGTTGTTGAAATTATTATTTTTAATGAAATTCACATCAACATTTTCTTCTTGAGCAACCAATGAAGCTAAAGGAACATTATTTGGATCAACATTAGATCTACCATTCACAAGCATAGACATAATCACATCAATCTTATCACTCAAGGAAGAGGTTTCTTCAACAGAATTTACCTTCTTACCTTGTGGAGCTCTTTCCGTGTGCCATTCAGAGTAATTTATCATCATATCATCAAGAAGTTTTGTAGCCGCCCCCAATGTGATGGACATAAAGGTACCTCCAGCAGCTGAATCCAATAAATTCCGCGAAGAAAAATTTAGTCCTGCATAGAAGGTTTGGATGATCATCCAAGTAGTCAGTCCATGGGTTGGGCAATTCTTTACCAAAGTTTTCATTCTCTCCCATGCTTGAGCAACATGTTCAGTATCAAATTGTTTAAAATTCATTATGCTACTTCTCAAAGAAATAATTTTAGCGGGAGGATAATATCTACCAATAAAAGCATCCTTGCATTTAGTCCATGAATCAATACTATTCTTAGGCAAAGATAGCAACCAATCTTTAGCTCTTCCTCTTAATGAGAAAGGAAACACTTTCAATTTAATAATATCACCATCTACATCTTTATACTTTTGCATTTCACAAAGTTCAACAAAATTATTGAGATGGGCAGCAGCATCATCAGAACTAGCACCAGAAAATTGTTCTCTCATGACTAGATTTAGTAAAGCAGGTTTAATTTCAAAGAATTCTGCTGTAGTAGCAGGTGGAGCAATAGGTGTGCATAGGAAATCATTATTATTTGCATTTGTGAAGTCACACAACTTAGTATTTTCAGGGTTGGCCATTTTAGCAACAGTAAATAAAGCAAACTAGATAAAGTAAATGCGAGTAACTAATTTTTTGTGTTTTTGATATAGAGAGCAAGACAGTAAATAAAGTAAAACTAGCAACTAATTTTTTTGTATTTTGATTTAGTGCAGCAAACAAAGTAGTAAATAAAATAAAGCAAGACAAAAACAAAGTAAAGAGATTGAGAAGTGGAGACTCCCCTTGCAGCGTGTCTTGATCTCCCCGGCAACGGCGCCAGAAAAAGAGCTTGATGGCGTGTAACTCACACGTTCGTTGGGAACCCCAAGAGGAAGGTATGATGCGCACAGTAGCAAGTTTTCCCTCAGAAAGAAACCAAGGTTTAATCGAACCAGGAGGAGCCAAGAAGCACGTTGAAGGTTGATGGTCGCGAAATGTGATGCGGCGCAACACCAGGGATTCCGGCGCCAACTAGGAACCTGCACAACACAACCAAAGTACTTTGCCCCAACGAAACAGTGAGGTTGTCAATCTCACCGGCTTGCTGTAACAAAGGATTAAACGTATCGAGTGGAAGATGTTTGCAAAGAAAACAGTAAAACAAGTAAATTGTATGCTATGTAAAGAATAGGACCGGGGTCCACAGTTCACTAGAGGTGTCTCTCCCATAAGATAAAGCATGTTGGGTGAACAAATTACAGTCGGGCAATTGACAAATAGAGAAAGGCATAATAATGCATATACATGACATGGTAAATATAGTGAGATTTAATTGGGCATTACGACAAAGTACATAGACCGCCATCCAACTGCATCTATGCCTAAAAAGTCCACCTTCAGGTTATCATCCGAACCCCCTCCAGTATTAAGTTGCAAAGCAACAGACAATTGCATTAAGTATTGTGCGTAATGTAATCAATAACTACATCCTTAGACATAGCATCAATGTTTTATCCCTAGTGGCAACAGCACATCACAACCTTAGAACTTTCTGTCACTGTCCCAGGTATCAATGAAGGCATGAACCCACTATCGAGCATAATTACTCCCTCTTGGAGTTAAGAGTAAAAACTTGGCCAGAGCCTCTACTAATAACGGAGAGCATGCAAGATCATAAACAACACATGAACAATAGATTGATAATCACCATAATCATAGTACTCTCTATCCATCGGATCCCGACAAACACAACATATAGAATTACATATAGATGATCTTGATCATGTTAGGCAGCTCACAAGATCTAACAATGAAGCACAACAAGGAGAAGACGACCATCTAGCTACTGCTATGGACCCATGGTCCAGGGGTGAACTACTCACTCATCACTCCGGAGGCGATCATGGCGATGAAGAGTCCTCCGGGAGATGAATCCCCTCTCCGGCAGGGTGCCGGAGGCGATCTCCTGAATCCCCCGAGATGGGATTCGCGGCGGCGGCGTCTCGTAAGGTTTTCCGTATCGTGGCTCTCGGTACTGGGGGTTTCGCGACGGGAGCTTTAAGTAGGCGGAAGGTCAACGCGAGGGGCCACACGAGGGGCCCAGGGGGCAGGGCCGCGCGGCCAAGCCCTAGGCCGCGCCGGCCACCCCCCTGGCTGCCTCGTGGCCCCACTTCGTTAGGTCTTCGGTCTTCTGGAAGCTTCGTGCAAAAATAGGACCCTGGGCGAAAGTTTCGTCCAATTCCGAGAATATTTCTTTACTAGGATTTCTGAAACCAAAAACAGAAAACAGCAACTGGCTCTTCGGCATCTTGTTAATAGGTTAGTTCCAGAAAATGCATAAATATGACATATAATGTGCATAAAACATGTAGGTATCATCAATAAAGTAGCATGGAACATAAGAAATTATCGATACGTTGGAGACGTATCGGGGGCCTACGAGGGCCCGGGGTAGGTCGGGCGGCCAGGGCTTGGGCGCGGCCACTGCTGCCTCGTGGCCCCACTTCGTTATCTCTTCGGTCTTGGAAGCTTCGTGCAAAAATAGGACCCTGGGCGAAAGTTTCGTCCAATTCCGAGAATATTTCTTTACTAGGATTTCTGAAACCAAAAACAGCAAAACAACAACTGGCTCTTCGGCATCTTGTTAATAGGTTAGTTCCAGAAAATGCATAAATATGACATATAATGTGCATAAAACATGTAGGTATCATCAATAAAGTAGCATGGAACATAAGAAATTATCGATACGTTGGAGACGTATCAGCCATTGACAGGCTGGTCCTGCCACAGGCGGACCCCAAGTTTCAGCGATTCAATGTCAGTGAAAAGATGGGCAATGTAAAAGAATCTTGTTCGGGGTCGGCCGCGGAAGCCAAATCTCTGTGTCCCAAAGTCTACTAGTAGTCTACTCCTATATAGGTATAGCTGCATAGCCATCATACCATTGCATTGATCGAGCTGTACGCCTTTACCACTCTGATTCAGGTACAAAATATTAGTGTTCTCTTGTCAAATCAAAGGCCATGTCAGTTTGACGAAATGGACGTTCTTTAACTCACAAACTACTCCAAGGACATCATTTACGGACTACTGAAGCCATGTACATAATTTCTGGATCGATTTAGTAATTTGCTACAACTGTAATATTATTTCCAATTTTCAGCAATTTATTTGAATTTTAGGATTTTACTTATAAATTTCGCTAATTGACATGTGTAGGAAAGATAGAAAACAACTAGTGTATGCATGACCAATTAATCTGACTAAATAAATCTTATAGTGGCCACTTTGCATCACTCAAACTGAGAGGGCATGTTAGATTCATATGATAGAATAATGGAGAATCGCTATGACATATGCCTCCTTGAATCCTACGGGAAAGAAATCTACATGAATTGGTAGAGCTAGGTGTGTGATGGTATCATCGGAAAGACAAAGGAAATTTCTATAGAGATTGAGAGTGCATAGCATAGTTGTCACAGATGCATATGAATTTTTCCAAGAGGTCTAACCTCTTATTAGAAATCCTATAGGGTTGTACTAGTATAAGAAAACAATACATAGAAATTTTGGAGGATTCAATTCTTCAAATCAAACAAGCTATATAGGGGGAAAATCATATCCTTTGATTCGTACAATTTGTATAGGAGTTATGTAGGATTTGACTATAGGAGTTATGTAGGATTTGACTATAGGATTTGAATATTTGTACGGTTGTGTAATATTTTTACCCAGATCAATTCACATACCACCGGTTATGTATTTTTTTGGGCTATAAAAATAGGAGGTGTGGTATATTTGATGTGTGTAGAGATAATCTCACCATCTTATAGCCACCCCTAACATTTCGAGCAAACAAAAAAAAATCTATACCACTACCCACCTCTCGTCCTACACTCAATTCCTACACAACCAAACAACAAAAATTGGCTATCCTAGCCAGGTGGTTGGGGATACTCTCATCCCATAAACCTATCCCCTAAACCAAACAACCCCTAATATGGAGGGAAGGAAAACCTAGTATCTGATACTGTACAAAAACACATAAAGCAATCTGGAACCGTCCACATAGAATCAACGGGCCAGAGCAGATGCCTTCTTTGGGAAGGGTCTTGCGCGGAAGCCAAGGAATCCTCTGCGTCGACAATCTGGTGTAGCAGTAAAATAGACCATCATAGCGGAACATTGATGGAGTCACTACAATGCGTCCGAATCCGGGTATAGTCTTGTCATATCAATGGCCATGTCAGTTTCTCCAGATATAATCTATCCGTTAGCTAGTACTACTACTCTAGAGGCTGACGCCACATGCAGAAGTTGTACAGTACTACGACTACTATCGAGTATCGACTAGTCCGATCACGTCCAGGTCGCAACTACTCAAAAATGGCCGTAAAGAAAATGCAGAAGTAGGATGGGGCCACGACAAAAGACATACATCTATTTATGGACAGAGGTAGTATCATATCAGCATGCATTAGCATCTCATTTGCAACTAGTTGCACTCGCATCCTATTATCGGATATCACACTTCTGCACTTTTAAAAAATATGAAGAAAAACAAAACTGGGACACATATTATGTTGTGTATTGCTCCACAGGTCACAGATGAGTATGTAAAAAAAATTCTAGCTTGCACAAAAAAGACAAATGATATGTGAATAGTTAAGGAATATTATTCACTTTGGTCTTTTCTTTTTTCCACAGCTCACATATGGTCACCTTTTGAAACAAATGTTTAGATGTGCGAAAGATACAACATAACCCGTGACTATGATTTGAATTTACATTTTTTTACAAACTCGAAATGTGACATCCGACAATAAGATGAGGGATCAACTAGTTGCGAAATGTTTGCACTCCTGACCATGCATCTGAATCTATCTACTAGACTACTACAACAACATACAAAATGCACCAGTTTTGAACTAGAGATGTAACAGCAGTACTAACCGTTGGTTTCCAAAATCTAACGCTTGTGATTAGAGGGATTCGCGTCAAGAGATACCACAACAGCATACACTTCTTTCTAGAACCATCATGTAGCCATTATGTAGAAGAAGAAAAAAGCAGGGTCACACCAATATCACACGTCCCACTCGATAGTAAGAAAGGTTCCAAGTTATTGTTCCCATTTCTCAACTGGTCATACCTATTTCGATGGTGTAACCTACGTAGTATAAGTTATATATTAGTTGTATGGAAAGTTTGAGCAACATTTAGAACATAATTTTGTACTCCTAATTGGTCCAACATGCATGCTAAGATTGGGGTCTTCACCTTGAAACGGCGAGCGCCGAAAAGCGGGTCAAAATCGCCCAGATCCTCGAAGATATCTACAGGCGCAGCCGCTGTATGAGAGACGGAGTGGGAAACGAGTGGGGCGATGTATGAGAGACGGAGTGGGGGTGTAGTATGTACTATAGTAAGACGGCGAGACGGCGAGGTCAGAGTGATTAAGACTAGTCACAATGGGAAGTACGTAGTACGTAGTATCATACACTACTAGTTTGTGATACTACCTCCACAATGCATAGTATCATAATATGGTTCATACTTATGTCATATTTAAAGTTTTGTAGAATCTCAATGCAAATGTGTGTACATGATGTATTTGTCATGAAGTTTTCTAAGTTTTCTAGGTTTATGTGTTATAATACTACTCTCATATCTCACCTCATAATTGATGTGACACATTAGATTTTTGCCAACATGGCATGTATGATACTACTTACGAGCCTTAAAAGCACTTTTTTGTGATGTTGATCAAATTGTACTCTAAAATTGTCACTGGACAACAGGTCGGCCTATTGCAAACTTGTTTGAATGAGCTAAAATAGTTAGAAATCTAGAAAATTTGTCACTTCAATGAATTTTCATCCTATAACGTTTACTTAATTTGAAAAACGAATGGGGACGTTTGCCATAATGGGACAATCATTTCTACAAAAAAGAATAAGATGGAAAGTCTCGCAATGTTATTTATCATGACAACATTGACAATGTCACAACCGTGGGGTGATTAGGGAATCCACTCCGCTAGAAAAAACAAACTTATATAAGGCATGTGTGGCAATGCAGTTTGTCTACCTTATACACATATCTAGATGTGTAGCTATATATGGATTTTATTTTCCAACTTTAGATGATCAGTTTATAGTTCACCATTTAATTAGAATTCATAATTTTTGGGAATAAAATACTTGGAGGTACCCTGCAAGTGTGGTACCACAAACTAAGCCCAAACATGGGTCCCAATAGTACAACATAGCGCGCATAGGAAGTTTGAGCAAATTTGAAACCAACCAAATGAGGTAGAAACAAATCAGAAAAAAGTTGTGAAACATGTGCATGGAGCCATCACATGACATGTACTTACTACTAACAAGTAAAAAATATAAAACCCTATCATACATAGAGGTTTGGGGTGAAGAGTTATTATTCACACACATATAGAATAAATATGGACTGCTTTTGGCTTTCTACCCATTAATTTGAGCAAGCTTCATGCAGTGTCCACTTCAAACTTGACAACATTGGAACCATAGCTGCTTGAGTTCGCCTCGCTAGCCTCTTCCCATATGTAAGCTTAATTAATTGGTTACATGATACGCGTAGATGCACACGTCCGTTGGGAACCCCAAGTGGAAGGTATGATGCGTATAGAAGCAAGTTTCCCTCAGTATGAAACCAAGGTTTAATCGAACCAGTAGGAGCCAAGAAGCACGTTGAAGGTTGATGGTCGCGAAATGTGATGCGGCGCAACACCAGGGATTCCGGCGCCAACTAGGAACCTGCACAACACAACCAAAGTACTTTGCCCCAACGAAACAGTGAGGTTGTCAATCTCACCGGCTTGCTGTAACAAAGGATTAAACGTATCGAGTGGAAGATGTTTGCAAAGAAAACAGTAAAACAAGTAGATTGTATGCTATGTAAAGAATAGGACCGGGGTCCACAGTTCACTAGAGGTGTCTCTCCCATAAGATAAAAGCATGTTGGGTGAACAAATTACAGTCGGGCAATTGACAAATAGAGAAAGGCATAACAATGCATATACATGACATGGTAAATATAGTGAGATTTAATTGGGCATTACGACAAAGTACATAGACCGCCATCCAACTGCATCTATGCCTAAAAAGTCCACCTTCAGGTTATCGTCCGAACCCCCTCCAGTATTAAGTTGCAAAGCAACAGACAATTGCATTAAGTATTGTGCGTAATGTAATCAATAACTACATCCTTAGACATAGCATCAATGTTTTATCCCTAGTGGCAACAGCACATCACAACCTTAGAACTTTCTGTCACTGTCCCAGGTATCAATGAAGGCATGAACCCACTATCGAGCATAATTACTCCCTCTTGGAGTTAAGAGTAAAAACTTGGCCAGAGCCTCTACTAATAACGGAGAGCATGCAAGATCATAAACAACACATGAACAATAGATTGATAATCACCATAATCATAGTACTCTCTATCCATCGGATCCCGACAAACACAACATATAGAATTACATATAGATGATCTTGATCATGTTAGGCAGCTCACAAGATCCAACAATGAAGCACAACAAGGAGAAGACGACCATCTAGCTACTGCTATGGACCCATGGTCCAGGGGTGAACTACTCACTCATCACTCCGGAGGCGATCATGGCGATGAAGAGTCCTCCGGGAGATGAATCCCCTCTCCGGCAGGTGCCGGAGGCGATCTCCGAATCCCCCGAGATGGGATTCGCGGCGGCGGCGTCTCTGTAAGGTTTTCCGTATCGTGGCTCTCGGTACTGGGGGTTTCGCGACGGGAGCTTTAAGTAGGCGGAAGGTCAACGCGAGGGGCCACACGAGGGGCCCAGGGGGCAGGGCCGCGCGGCCAAGCTGGGCCGCGCCGGCCACCCCCCTGGCTGCCTCGTGGCCCCACTTCGTTAGGTCTTCGGTCTTCTGGAAGCTTCGTGCAAAAATAGGACCCTGGGCGAAAGTTTCGTCCAATTCCGAGAATATTTCTTTACTAGGATTTCTGAAACCAAAAACAGCAGAAAACAGCAACTGGCTCTTCGGCATCTTGTTAATAGGTTAGTTCCAGAAAATGCATAAATATGACATATAATGTGCATAAAACATGTAGGTATCATCAATAAAGTAGCATGGAACATAAGAAATTATCGATACGTTGGAGACGTATCAGCATCCCCAAGCTTAGTTCTGCTCGTCCCGAGCAGGTAAAACGATAACAAAGATAATTTCTGAAGTGACATGCCATCAAAATCTTGATCATACTATTTGTAAACATATGTAATGAATGCAGCGATCAAAGCAATGGTAATGACATGAGTAAACAACTGAATCATATAGCAAAGACTTTTCATGAATAGTACTTCAAGACAAGCATCAATAAGTCTTGCATAAGAGTTAACTCATAAAGCAATAAATCAAAGTAAAGGTGTTGAAGCAACACATAGGAAGATTAAGTTTCAGCGGTTGCTTTCAACTTGTAACATGTATATCTCATGGATATTGTCAACATAAAGTAATATAACAAGTGCAATATGCAAGTATGTAGGAATCAATGCACAGTTCACACAAGTGTTTGCTTCTTAAGGTGGAAGGAGATAGGTAAACTGACTCAACAATAAAAGTAAAAGAATGGTCCTTCAAGAGGAAAGCATCGATTGCTGTATTTGTGCTAGAGCTTTTATTTTGAAAACATGAAACAATTTTGTCAACGGTAGTAATAAAGCATATGAGTTATGAAAATTATATCTTACAAGTTGCAAGCCTCACGCATAGTATACTAATAGTGCCCGCACCTCGTCCTACTTAACTTGGACTACCGGATCTTCGCATGCCATGTTTCAACCAAGTGTCACAAAGGGGTACCTCCATGCCGCCTGTACAAAGGTCCAAGGAGAATGCTCGCATTTCGGATTTCTCGCTTTTGATTATTCTCAACTTAGACATCCATACCGGGACAACATGGACAACAGATAATGGACTCCTCTTAAATGCATAAGCATGTAGCAAAGTTATTATTCTCATATGAGATTGAGGATATATGTCCAAAACTGAAACTTCCACCATGATTCATGGCTTTAGTTAGCGGCCCAATGTTCTTCTCTAACAATTTTGCATGCTCCAACCACTAAAATGATAGACCTTCAGACAAGACGGACATGCATAGCAACTCACATGATATTCAACAATAGTTGATGGCGTTCCCCAGAAGCATGGTTATCGCACAACAGGCAACTTAATAAAATATAAAGTGCATAAGTACATATTCAATACTACGATAGTTTTTAAGGCTATTTTGTCCCATGAGCTATATATTGCAAAGGTGAATGATGGAATTTTAAAGGTAGCACTCAAGCAATTTACTTTGGAATGGCGGGTAAATACCATGTAGTAGGTAGGTATGGTGGACACAAATGGCATAGTGGTTGGCTCAAGGATTTTGGATGCATGAGAAGTATTCCCTCTCGATACAAGGTTTAGGCTAGCAAGGTTATTTGAAGCAAACTCAAGGATGAACAAGTGCAGCAAGACTCACATAAAAGACATATTGTAAACATTATAAGACTCTACACTGTCTTCCTTGTTGTTCAAAACTCAATACTAGATATTATCTAGACCTTAGAGAAACCAAATATGCAAATCAAATTTTAGCAAGCTCTATGTATTTCTTCATTAATGGGTGCAAAGCATATGATGCAAGAGCTTAAACATGAGCACAACAATTGCCAAGTATCACATTATCCAAGACATTTTTAGAATTACTACATGTAGCATTTTCCAATTCCAACCATATAACAAATTAACGAAGAAGAAACTTCGCCTTGAACATTATGAGTAAAGCCTAAGGACACATGTGTCCATATGCAACAGCGGAGCGTGTCTCTCTCCCACAAAGTGAATGCTAGGATCCATCTTATTCAAACAAAAACAAAAACGAAAACAAACCGACGCTCCAAGTAAAGAACACCAGATGTGACTGAATAAAAATATAGTTTCAGGGGAGGAACCTGATGATGTTGTCGATGAAGAAGGGGATGCCTTGGGCATCCCCAAGCTTAGACGCTTGAGTCTTCTTAAAATATGCAGGGATGAACCACGGGGGCATCCCCAAGCTTAGAGCTTTCACTCCTCTTGATCTTAGTATATCATTCTCCTCTCTTGACCCTTGAAAACTTCCTTCACACCAAACTTCAAGCAAACTCATTAGAGGGTTAGTGCATCATTAATAATTCACTCATTCAGAGGTGACACAATCATTCTTTTCACTTCTGGACATTGCATAATGCTACTGGACATTAATGGATCAAAGAAATAAATCCAACATAGCAAAAGAGGCAATGCGAAATAAAAGGCAGAATCTGTCAAAAACAGAACAGTCCGTAAAGACGAATTTATAAATGGCACCAGACTTGCTCAAATGGAAAAACTCAAAACTAATGAAAGTTGCGTACATATCTGAGGATCACGCTCGTAAATTGGCAGATTTTTTCGAATTTTCTACAGAGAATTATGCCCAGATTCGTGACAGACAGCAATGCTGTTTCTGCGCAGCGATCCCAAATATAACATCAACTTTGACATAGAAACTTTACTTGGCACAAAAACATGATAAGGAGAGGTTGCTACATTAGTAAACAACTTCCAAGACTCAATAAAACAAAAAATTGCTGTAGGTAAAAACATGGGTTGTCTCCCATAAGCGCTTTTCTTTAACGCCTTTCAGCTAGGCGCAGAAAGTGCAAATCAAGTAACATCGAGAGTAGAAGCATCAACATCATTACCTTGGGAGCTGGGAGTTTTCTCAACAATGCATTGTATCTGGTCTATATAAGTAACTCCTCTCTCATTGCTCCTAGGCTTACTATTCTCATCAAACAAATTTTCAGGAACAAGCCAAGCATAGTTATTTTCCAAAGCTTCATGCATCCCTAGTAGTTTACTAGGTATTGGCGCTTTAATTTCCCTACCATCATTAACATTATTAGTATACTTAATTCTATCCATATCCATCTTTTCAAGTATTTGTTTAAAATTAGGAAAGAAACCAAGCCTCTTATGCTTAATAAAAACTTTTCTAGCTTCTTTAACTATATCCTCAAATTCTCTAACAAGGACTTTTAAAACAAAATTTCTCTTTTCCCCCATCTCCATATCCGAAAGTGTAAGAAACATATGTTGTATTATGGGATTGAGATTAACAAATCTAGTTTCTAACATGTGTATCAAACAGGCAGAAGCACTTTCATAAGTAGGAGCAGTTTTTAATAATGGTATATCTTCAAAATCTTCATCCATACTAACATGGGTGAAAAATTCTTCTATATTATCTCTTCCAATGATACACCCTCGTCCTACCGGTATCTCTTCCAAAGTAAACTTAGGATTAAGCATGATGAAATAAGCAAAAAGTAAACTAGGCAAATAAAGTAAAGACAAGTAACTAATTTTTTTTTGTGTTTTTGATATAGCAAACAAGATAGCAAATAAAGTAAAACTAGCAACTAATTTTTTTTTGTATTTTGATTTAGTGCAGCAAACAAAGTAGTAAATAAAATAAAGCAAGACAAAAACAAAGTAAAGAGATTGAGAAGTGGAGACTCCCCTTGCAGCGTGTCTTGATCTCCCGGCAACGGCGCCAGAAATTTTGCTGGCGTGTAGTTGACGTGGGAGTTAGATATCTTTGTGGTGTAACTTTTCTTCAGATCCCCGGCAACGGCGCCAGAAATTTAGCTTGATACGCGTAGATGCACACGTCCGTTGGGAACCCCAAGTGGAAGGTATGATGCGTATAGAAGCAAGTTTCCCTCAGTATGAAACCAAGGTTTAATCGAACCAGTAGGAGCCAAGAAGCACGTTGAAGGTTGATGGTCGCGAAATGTGATGCGGCGCAACACCAGGGATTCCGGCGCCAACTAGGAACCTGCACAACACAACCAAAGTACTTTGCCCCAACGAAACAGTGAGGTTGTCAATCTCACCGGCTTGCTGTAACAAAGGATTAAACGTATCGAGTGGAAGATGTTTGCAAAGAAAACAGTAAAACAAGTAGATTGTATGCTATGTAAAGAATAGGACCGGGGTCCACAGTTCACTAGAGGTGTCTCTCCCATAAGATAAAAGCATGTTGGGTGAACAAATTACAGTCGGGCAATTGACAAATAGAGAAAGGCATAACAATGCATATACATGACATGGTAAATATAGTGAGATTTAATTGGGCATTACGACAAAGTACATAGACCGCCATCCAACTGCATCTATGCCTAAAAAGTCCACCTTCAGGTTATCGTCCGAACCCCCTCCAGTATTAAGTTGCAAAGCAACAGACAATTGCATTAAGTATTGTGCGTAATGTAATCAATAACTACATCCTTAGACATAGCATCAATGTTTTATCCCTAGTGGCAACAGCACATCACAACCTTAGAACTTTCTGTCACTGTCCCAGGTATCAATGAAGGCATGAACCCACTATCGAGCATAATTACTCCCTCTTGGAGTTAAGAGTAAAAACTTGGCCAGAGCCTCTACTAATAACGGAGAGCATGCAAGATCATAAACAACACATGAACAATAGATTGATAATCACCATAATCATAGTACTCTCTATCCATCGGATCCCGACAAACACAACATATAGAATTACATATAGATGATCTTGATCATGTTAGGCAGCTCACAAGATCCAACAATGAAGCACAACAAGGAGAAGACGACCATCTAGCTACTGCTATGGACCCATGGTCCAGGGGTGAACTACTCACTCATCACTCCGGAGGCGATCATGGCGATGAAGAGTCCTCCGGGAGATGAATCCCCTCTCCGGCAGGGTGCCGGAGGCGATCTCCTGAATCCCCCGAGATGGGATTCGCGGCGGCGGCGTCTCTGTAAGGTTTTCCGTATCGTGGCTCTCGGTACTGGGGGTTTCGCGACGGGAGCTTTAAGTAGGCGGAAGGTCAACGCGAGGGCCACACGAGGGGCCCAGGGGGCAGGGCCGCGCGGCCAAGGGCTGGGCCGCGCGGCCACCCCCCTGGCTGCCTCGTGGCCCCACTTCGTTAGGTCTTCGGTCTTCTGGAAGCTTCGTGCAAAAATAGGACCCTGGGCGAAAGTTTCGTCCAATTCCGAGAATATTTCTTTACTAGGATTTCTGAAACCAAAACAGCAGAAAACAGCAACTGGCTCTTCGGCATCTTGTTAATAGGTTAGTTCGGAAAATGCATAAATATGACATATAATGTGCATAAAACATGTAGGTATCATCAATAAAGTAGCATGGAACATAAGAAATTATCGATACGTTGGAATTGGTTACACTACGAAAACCACAATCAACTTCTGAATAATGCATGCATTGCCCCCCTTTTGCACATATGCAACTTTGCAAAGTAGGGATTTTTGGTTTACCACACATTAGTGTGTTGTTTTCTTTTTATTAGGACCCATGTTTGGTAGCCACATTTTTCCAAAGCCAAAGTGTGGTTAGCCAAAAAAAAAGCTAGTATGGCTAGCCACCAAATTGTGGCTTAAAATATTAAAGCCAAACTTTGTCAAAACTTTGTAAAAAAAAGTTGAGTCTATGACAAATGGACCATATATACATGCAATGAAGTGTGATAAGCCAAATTGTGGCAAAAACCAAACACATGCCAAATAAACTATATGCATGGCTGCCAAATTTTGGCTTCTTGACAAATTGTGGCTAGGAACCAAACATGCCCTTGCTGGCCAAAGGGGTCCGAATATGTGTTTTGTTTATTCGCTATCATGTGCAGTACGTGTGTGCACAATACCACAAATCAAAATTTCACGGGTAGGCCAAACATGCATGCATGGTAGGCGAATCGCCATTTCGAAGGCTAATTTGTCAAACTAGCTTACCATGAAACCATCATGTGTACTCCAATTAATTAAGTTCGGATATGAATGGTGGTCATCAACCAAACTAAAAAGAATTCAAAATTTGGGATGATATAGGGATGTGCCCTATTGTTGTGGAATCAGAAAACATTAGCCAACGAAAATGTGGGTTGCATCCAAGTATAGTAGCTCACAAAGTCGATTGCCAAGAAGTTTTTGCCTAAATTTGAAATAAAGCCAAAATGAGGTTCAAACTTATTGAAATCAGCAAGCAAGGCAATCACGAAGTCACCAATTACTACTTTTATCTAGGAAAAATAACAAACATGATGGCATGCAAATATTCTTGAGAAGCAGAATCATTCTGTAAATATATATTTTTGGAACCATGCATGTTGGACATTGATTCGCTTCTTGCCACATGGGTGAGCTAGCTTGGTTACCGCAAGAACCATGCATGGCGAACTTTCGAATCATGACCCCTTTTTTAAGAGATCAATGAAAAACTTCTTATTTTCGACTATACTTTGCCAAATACAGTTTTTTTGGTTTTCCACATAAAGTCTTTTCATTTTTATTGGCCGAATTAAGGGGGGCAAAATTAAAAGGATGTATTTGTGAAGTGGCTACCGCGTGTATTGCGCACACTACCACCTATACAATTTTCACAAGAGGGTGACATGGTTGGATGGCCATGCATTTCCATGGTTTGTTGGATTATCTCATCATGTAGTATATAATAAATTAATTTTGTAAATATTTTTCAATTCAAGTATTAACGATGGTTATATTACAACTCAAATAAATTGGGAAAATACTGGGATTCGCCTCCCTAGAATCAATCTTGCCCGTCCATTTCCTATCAACTGACTATAGGGAGTACTAGATTTAAATGGCGGTTGGAGTTAATTCCTCAACCTCATCGCAGTATTATTCCCATCTGTCCCCACTAAACAACCCCTGGCGGTTCGTTCTCCCCTGCATTTCGGCAAGTTCCAAAAAACCCCATTGTTTGCAGTTGCTCTCCCTCCCTCCCCCTCAATCCCTCCGATCAGTTCGACGTGCTTCAGCGCTGCCATGGCCGACGGCGGCCTGTTTACGCTAAAGAGGAGCGTCGTTCCCCATGGGACGACCAAGGTGAACGTGGTCTACACGAATGACCCTTCCGTTCTCGAGCACACCCTCAAGATGTACGAACAAAAGCTACTAGAGGACAGGTCCAGGTTCGTCGGCCTCGACCTAGAATACACTGCGGACCAAGTAAGTACCGCCGTCGTTCAGTTGGCCATGGACGACCACGTCCTGGTGTACCATTTCTGCAGGTATGTTCTTCACATGCCTTCCTTTATCCTTTTGTTTTTTAATATAGAAACTCTTCCTTTATCTTGGATCTGCTTTTTTATTTCGACATAGACTAGGTTCTAACTTGTATGAAAACACGAACAAACTAACTTGTATGAAAAATGTGGTCTGGAACGTAATATCCAACATACTTGTATAATTTTTTTGGATTGACCACGATATCTAGTTTCATGATTTTGGTACTCAAAATTTGCACAAATTTCATGTACTCATACTCACCGATAATCGGCATGGATGTCAAGATATTAACATATAGTAACTGAATCTTAACTTGACACTTAAATAATTAGATCATATAGTCGCAACAATAATTCATGTTATTTTGATGTGTATCACTGATGCAAAATCATTGTTTCACTGCAACAAGTATACAGTTTACTGGAAGAAAAATATGTGTACTATTTCAGCATATACGATCTTACAAGATTGATTTGTGTTAACATGCAGGAGTCCTGATAATCTGGCACTGCAAGAATTCCTTCAACATAAAGGAATTTGTTTCACAACTGTTGACATCAGGGGTGACTCTAGCAGGTTTGCTAGAGATGGCATTAAAATTCCTAAACATAATTGGATTGACATTCAGGATATGATCAATTTCAATGGTCCTGGCAATAGGACTGGCATGGGTGATTTGGCAGCCGCCATCATTGACCCATCTTACAAAGACATGAAGACCAAGTTCCCTACTAGCAGCCACGATCAATGGGAGTGCATGCCATTGCCTGAAGTAAACTTGAGGTATGCTGCGATTGATGGGTATGTCAGTTTTGAGTTGTACAGGCGACTCAAAAAAATCAATGATGGGCAGCGTCAAGCACAACCAATTCCAAGGGAAGTGGTTTGCCCGGATTGCAAGGAAGCGGCTAGGTTGGCCGCTCTTCCCCCTGCCTGGCGCGACGAGAAGAAGCAGTGTGTCGGGACAACCTACTGGGAATTTGTATCTTATTGCTTTAGGCACAACATACCATTTGATCCGAAGAAAATGCCACCATGGATAAAGGACCCGTGCGAGCCTACTTCGGGGTCTCCGTGGGATGGCGGTTCACATGGTGAGCAAGCTAGGGCAACGGCTGGATGTGGTGAGCTAGCAAGGGCAGGGCCTGTATCTGGTTGGGAAGCTCCAACAAGGATTCCCGACACACGAAGTGCGAACGAGTGCAGAACTTGGACTGCCAACCCATGGGAGGCAGGTACAAGCGGCACCGGCAAGCGCATCAAGAGGGATGATGATAATTGGTGAACTAGGCTGGCGTTATATGTTTCCAAGATTGTACATAAGTTTAGAATTATGAACTGGTAGTATTGTTTAGGTGATGTAATTACTTTTGCAACAATGTGTATGAGGTTTCAGAATCACGCATCCTTATTTAAACATGTTTAAAACATGGAAATGAAAAGGTAAGCCTGCATCCTTCTTAGTCACTCCAAAATTAAGCTTTTGGGAAGGTATTTGAAATTTCCATGTTTGAAACCCAAAACGACTTCTCTTCGTGATTGACTTCATAAGACAAAGTTCAGGCTTAGGGGTAGATACATGATTTTTCTGGTTTGAATATGACTAGACCTTGTTTATCAACTTGAGTGCTTACTATATGACATAAGAAGGCTATGTGCTTTGGTTTTTCATTTTTTTTTGAATCTTGGTCAATTCCTAGGTACGGTTTGACCAAGATTTGAACAAGTTTAAAATATGAAAATAAAATGTAAGCCCGGTCTGGATCCTTCTTAGTCACTCTGAAATGAAGCTTTTGGGAGGTTTTTGAAATTTCCATGTGTTTGAAACCCAAAACCACTTCTCTTCATGCTTGACTTCGTAAGATAGATTTTAGGGTTAGGGGTAGATACGTACATGATTTTTCTAAGTATTTTTATGCCCATTTGAATCTTGGTCAAATCATAGGTTTGACCAAGATTTAAACATGTTTAAAATATGAAAATGAAAAGGTAAGCCTGCATCCTTCTTAGTCACTCCAAAATGAAGTTTTTGGGAAGGTTTTTGAAATTTCCATGATTGAAACCCAAAAACGACTTCTCTTCGTGCTTGACTTCATAAGACAAAGTTTAGGGTTAGGGGTAGATACATGATTTTTCTGGTTTGAATATGTCTAGACCTTGTTTATCAACTTGAGTGCTTATTATATGACATAAGAAGGCTATGTGCTTTGGTTTTTCATTTTTTTATACCCATTTGAATCTTGGTCAAATCCTAGGTTTGACCAAGATTTGAACAAGTTTAAAACATAAAAATAAAAGGTATAAGCTCGACCTGGATCCTTCTTAGTCACTCTAAATTGAAGCTTTTGGGGGGTTCTTGAAATTTCCATGTTTGAAACCCAAAACCACGTCTCTTCATGCTTGACTTCATAAGACAGAGTTTAGGGTTAGGGTAGATACATGATTTGTCTGGTTTGAATATGTCTTGACCTTGTTTATCAACTTGAATGCTTAATATATGACATAAGAATACTATGTGCTTTGGTTTTCATTTTTTGATTTTTTCTGAATTTTTATGCCCATTTGATCTTGGTCAAATCCTAGGTTTAACCAAGGTTTAAACAAGTTTAAAACATGAAAATGAAAAGGTAAGCCTGCATCCTTCTTAGTCACTCCAAAATGAGGCTTTTGGGAAGGTTTTTGAAATTTCCATGTTTGAAACCCAAAACGACTTCTCTTCGTGCTTGACTTCATAAGACAAAGTTTAGGGTTAGGGGTAGATACAAGATTTTTCTGGTTTGAATATCTCTAGACCTTGTTTACCAACTTGAGTGCTTACTATATATGACATAAGAAGGCTATGTGCTTTGGTTTTTCAGTTTTTTTGAATTTTTATACCCATTTGAATCTTGGTCAAATCCTAGGTACGGTTTGACCAAGATTTGAACATGTTTAAAACATGAAAATAAAAGGTAAGCATGGATCCTTCTTAGTAACTCTAAAATGAAGCTTTTGGGAGGTTTTTGAAATTTCCATGTTTGAAACCCAAAACCACTTCTCTTCATGCTTGATCGACTTCATAAGACAGAATTTAGGGTTAGTGGGTAGATACATGATTTGTCTGGTTTGAATATGTTTAGACCTTGTTTATCAACTTGAATGCTTACTATATGACATAAGAATACTATGTGCTTTAGTTTTCATTTTTTTGATTTTTTCTGATTTTTTTGCACATTTGATCTTGGTCAAATCCTAGGTTTAACCAAGATTTAAACATGTTTAAGACATGAAAATGAAAAGGTAAGCCTGCATCCTTCTTAGTCACTCCAAAATGAAGCTTTTGGGAAGGTTTTTGAAATTTCCATGTTTGAAACCCAAAACCAGTTCTCTTCATGCTTTACTTCATAAGACAGAGTTTAGGGTTAGGGGTAGATATACGTGATTTGTCTAGTTTGAATATGTCTAGACCTTGTTTTATCAACTTGAATTCTTACTATATGACATAAAAAAAACTATGTGGTTTGGTTTGATAGTTCATTGTTCATAATTCATAGTTGATCATACATACGGATCATACATACAGAATTGCGCGATCCTTATCGCGACTTCTAACCTATCTAGTCGTCGAGGAAGATGATGGTCGCGTTCTCCTCCGCATCCCGCGCCTCCTTCTCCTTCACGGCGGCGATGGCCGCCGCGTAGATGCACACGTCCGTTGGGAACCCCAAGTGGAAGGTATGATGCGTATAGAAGCAAGTTTCCCTCAGTATGAAACCAAGGTTTAATCGAACCAGTAGGAGCCAAGAAGCACGTTGAAGGTTGATGGTCGCGAAATGTGATGCGGCGCAACACCAGGGATTCCGGCGCCAACTAGGAACCTGCACAACACAACCAAAGTACTTTGCCCCAACGAAACAGTGAGGTTGTCAATCTCACCGGCTTGCTGTAACAAAGGATTAAACGTATCGAGTGGAAGATGTTTGCAAAGAAAACAGTAAAACAAGTAGATTGTATGCTATGTAAAGAATAGGACCGGGGTCCACAGTTCACTAGAGGTGTCTCTCCCATAAGATAAAAGCATGTTGGGTGAACAAATTACAGTCGGGCAATTGACAAATAGAGAAAGGCATAATAATGCATATACATGACATGGTAAATATAGTGAGATTTAATTGGGCATTACGACAAAGTACATAGACCGCCATCCAACTGCATCTATGCCTAAAAAGTCCACCTTCAGGTTATCATCCGAACCCCCTCCAGTATTAAGTTGCAAAGCAACAGACAATTGCATTAAGTATTGTGCGTAATGTAATCAATAACTACATCCTTAGACATAGCATCAATGTTTTATCCCTAGTGGCAACAGCACATCACAACCTTAGAACTTTCTGTCACTGTCCCAGGTATCAATGAAGGCATGAACCCACTATCGAGCATAATTACTCCCTCTTGGAGTTAAGAGTAAAAACTTGGCCAGAGCCTCTACTAATAACGGAGAGCATGCAAGATCATAAACAACACATGAACAATAGATTGATAATCACCATAATCATAGTACTCTCTATCCATCGGATCCCGACAAACACAACATATAGAATTACATATAGATGATCTTGATCATGTTAGGCAGCTCACAAGATCCAACAATGAAGCACAACAAGGAGAAGACGACCATCTAGCTACTGCTATGGACCCATGGTCCAGGGGTGAACTACTCACTCATCACTCCGGAGGCGATCATGGCGATGAAGAGTCCTCCGGGAGATGAATCCCCTCTCCGGCAGGGTGCCGGAGGCGATCTCCTGAATCCCCCGAGATGGGATTCGCGGCGGCGCGTCTCTGTAAGGTTTTCCGTATCGTGGCTCTCGATGGGGGTTTCGCGACGGGAGCTTTAAGTAGGCGGAAGGTCAACGCGAGGGGCCACACGAGGGGCCCAGGGGGCAGGGCCGCGCGGCCAAGGGCTGGGCCGCGCCCCCCTGGCTGCCTCGTGGCCCCACTTCGTTAGGTCTTCGGTCTTCTGGAAGCTTCGTGCAAAAATAGGACCCTGGGCGAAAGTTTCGTCCAATTCCGAGAATATTTCTTTACTAGGATTTCTGAAACCAAAAACAGCAGAAAACAGCAACTGGCTCTTCGGCATCTTGTTAATAGGTTAGTTCCAGAAAATGCATAAATATGACATATAATGTGCATAAAACATGTAGGTATCATCAATAAAGTAGCATGGAACATAAGAAATTATCGATACGTTGGAGACGTATCAGCATCCCCAAGCTTAGTTCTGCTCGTCCCGAGCAGGTAAAACGATAACAAAGATAATTTCTAAAGTGACATGCCATCATAATCTTGATCATACTATTTGTAAACATATGTAATGAATGCAGCGATCAAAGCAAAGGTAATGACATGAGTAAACAACTGAATCATATAGCAAAGACTTTTCATGAATAGTACTTCAAGACAAGCATCAATAAGTCTTGCATAAGAGTTAACTCATAAAGCAATAAATCAAAGTAAAGGTGTTGAAGCAACACATAAGAAGATTAAGTTTCAGCGGTTGCTTTCAACTTGTAACATGTATATCTCATGGATATTGTCAACATAAAGTAATATAACAAGTGCAATATGCAAGTATGTAGGAATCAATGCACAGTTCACACAAGTGTTTGCTTCTTAAGGTGGAAGGAGATAGGTAAACTGACTCAACAATAAAAGTAAAAGAATGGTCCTTCAAAGAGGAAAGCATCGATTGCTGTATTTGTGCTAGAGCTTTTATTTTGAAAACATGAAACAATTTTGTCAACGGTAGTAATAAAGCATATGAGTTATGTAAATTATATCTTACAAGTTGCAAGCCTCACGCATAGTATACTAATAGTGCCCGCACCTCGTCCTACTTAACTTGGACTACCGGGTCTTCGCATGCCATGTTTCAACCAAGTGTCACAAAGGGGTACCTCCATGCCGCCTGTACAAAGGTCCAAGGAGAATGCTCGCATTTCGGATTTCTCGCTTTTGATTATTCTCAACTTAGACATCCATACCGGGACAACATGGACAACAGATAATGGACTCCTCTTTAATGCATAAGCATGTAGCAAAGTTATTATTCTCATATGAGATTGAGGATATATGTCCAAAACTGAAACTTCCACCATGATTCATGGCTTTAGTTAGCGGCCCAATGTTCTTCTCTAACAATTTTGCATGCTCCAACCACTAAAATGATAGACCTTCAGACAAGACGGACATGCATAGCAACTCACATGATATTCAACAATAGTTGATGGCGTTCCCCAGAAACATGGTTATCGCACAACAAGCAACTTAATAAAATATAAAGTGCATAAGTACATATTCAATACTACGATAGTTTTTAAGGCTATTTTGTCCCATGAGCTATATATTGCATAGGTGGATGATGGAATTTTAAAGGTAGCACTCAAGCAATTTACTTTGGAATGGCGGGTAAATACCATGTAGTAGGTAGGTATGGTGGACACAAATGGCATAGTGGTTGGCTCAAGGATTTTGGATGCATGAGAAGTATTCCCTCTCGATACAAGGTTTAGGCTAGCAAGGTTATTTGAAGCAAACTCAAGGATGAACAAGTGCAGCAAGACTCACATAAAAGACATATTGTAAACATTATAAGACTCTACACTGTCTTCCTTGTTGTTCAAAACTCAATACTAGATATTATCTAGACCTTAGAGAAACCAAATATGCAAATCAAATTTTAGCAAGCTCTATGTATTTCTTCATTAATGGGTGCAAAGCATATGATGCAAGAGCTTAAACATGAGCACAACAATTGCCAAGTATCACATTATCCAAGACATTTTTAGAATTACTACATGTAGCATTTTCCAATTCCAACCATATAACAAATTAACGAAGAAGAAACTTCGCCTTGAACATTATGAGTAAAGCCTAAGGACACATGTGTCCATATGCAACAGCGGAGCGTGTCTCTCTCCCACAAAGTGAATGCTAGGATCCATCTTATTCAAACAAAAACAAAAACGAAAACAAACCGACGCTCCAAGTAAAGAACACAAGATGTGACTGAATAAAAATATAGTTTCAGGGGAGGAACCTGATGATGTTGTCGATGAAGAAGGGGATGCCTTGGGCATCCCCAAGCTTAGACGCTTGAGTCTTCTTAAAATATGCAGGGATGAACCACGGGGGCATCCCCAAGCTTAGAGCTTTCACTCCTCTTGATCTTAGTATATCATTCTCCTCTCTTGACCCTTGAAAACTTCCTTCACACCAAACTTCAAGCAAACTCATTAGAGGGTTAGTGCATCATTAATAATTCACACATTCAGAGGTGACACAATCATTCTTTTCACTTCTGGACATTGCATAATGCTACTGGACATTAATGGATCAAAGAAATAAATCCAACATAGCAAAAGAGGCAATGCGAAATAAAAGGCAGAATCTGTCAAAAACAGAACAGTCCGTAAAGACGAATTTATAAATGGCACCAGACTTGCTCAAATGGAAAAACTCAAAACTAATGAAAGTTGCGTATATATCTGAGGATCACGCTCGTAAATTGGCAGATTTTTTCGAATTTTCTACAGAGAATTATGCCCAGATTCGTGACAGACAGCAATGCTGTTTCTGCGCAGCAATCCCAAATATAACATCAACTTTGACATAGAAACTTTACTTGGCACAAAAACATGATAAGGAGAGGTTGCTACAGTAGTAAACAACTTCCAAGACTCAACAAAACAAAAAATTGCTGTAGGTAAAAACATGGGTTGTCTCCCATAAGCGCTTTTCTTTAACGCCTTTCAGCTAGGCGCAGAAAGTGCAAATCAAGTATTATCGAGAGTAGAAGCATCAACATCATAGCTTGTTCTAATAATAGAATCAAAAGGCAACTTCATTCTCTTTCTAGGGAAGTGTTCCATACCTTTCTTAAGAGGAAATTGATATTTAATATTACCTTCCCTCATATCAATAACAGCACCAACGGTTCGAAGAAAAGGTCTTCCCAACACAATAGGACAAGATGCATTGCATTCGATATCCAAGACAACAAAATCAACGGGGACAAGGTTATTGTTAACCGTAATATGCACATTATCAATCCTCCCCAAAGGTTTCTTTTTAACATTATCGGCGAGATTAACATCCAAATAACAATTCTTTAATGGTGGCAAGTCAAGCATATCATAAATCTTTTTAGGCATAACAGAAATACTTGCACCAAGATCACATAAGGCATTACATTCAAAATCATTGAATTTCATTTTAATGATGGGCTCCCAACCATCTTCTAACTTTCTAGGAATAGAAGTTTCAAGTTTTAGTTTCTCTTCTCTAGCTTTTATGAGAGCATTTGTAATATGTTTTGTAAAGGCTAAATTTATAGCACTAGCATTAGGACTTTTAGCAAGTTTTTGTAAGAACTTTATAACTTCAGAGATGTGGCAATCATCAAAATCTAAATCATTATGAGCTACAGCAATGGGATCATTATTCCCAAGGTTGGAAAAAATTTCAGCAGTTTTATCACAAGCAGTTTCAGCAGTTTTAGCAATTTCAGGCAGTTTTGTACGCTTTGCACTAGGAGTAGAAACATTGCCAACACCAATTATATTACCATTGATAGTAGGAGGTGTAGCAACATGTGAGGAATTAGCATTACTAGTGGTGGTAATAGTCCAAACTTTAGCTACATTATTCTCTTTAGCTAGTTTTTCATTTTCTTCTCTATCCCACCTAGCACGCAACTCAGCCATTAATCTTATATTCTCATTAATTCTAACTTGGATGGCATTTGCTGTAGTAGTAATCTTATTATCAAGATCATTATTAGGCATAACTTTCAACTTTAAAAGATTAACATCAGAGGCAAGCCTATCAACTCTAGAAGCGATAGTATCAATTTTATCAAGCTTTTCCTCAACAGATTTGTTAAAAGCAGTTTGTGTACTAATAAATTCTTTAAGCATGGCTTCAAGACCAGAGGGTACACTTCTATTATTGTTGTAAGAATTCCCATAAGAATTACCATAACCATTACCATTAGTAGAAGGATATGGCCTATAGTTATTACCAGAGTTGTTCCTATAAGCATTGTTGTTGAAATTATTATTTTTAATGAAATTCACATCAACATTTTCTTCTTGAGCAACCAATGAAGCTAAAGGAACATTATTTGGATCAACATTAGATCTACCATTCACAAGCATAGACATAATCACATCAATCTTATCACTCAAGGAAGAGGTTTCTTCAACAGAATTTACCTTCTTACCTTGTGGAGCTCTTTCCGTGTGCCATTCAGAGTAATTCACCATCATATCATCAAGAAGTTTTGTAGCCGCCCCCAATGTGATGGACATAAAAGTACCTCCAGCAGCTGAATCCAATAAATTCCGCGAAGAAAAATTTAGTCCTGCATAGAAGGTTTGGATGATCATCCAAGTAGTCAGTCCATGGGTTGGGCAATTCTTTACCAAAGTTTTCATTCTCTCCCATGCTTGAGCAACATGTTCAGTATCTAATTGTTTAAAATTCATTATGCTACTTCTCAAAGAAATAATTTTAGCGGGAGGATAATATCTACTAATAAAAGCATCCTTGCATTTAGTCCATGAATCAATACTATTCTTAGGCAAAGATAGCAACCAATCTTTAGCTCTTCCTCTTAATGAGAAAGGAAACACTTTCAATTTAATAATATCACCATCTACATCTTTATACTTTTGCATTTCACAAAGTTCAACAAAATTATTGAGATGGGCAGCAGCATCATCAGAACTAGCACCAGAAAATTGTTCTCTCATGACTAGATTTAGTAAAGCAGGTTTAATTTCAAAGAATTCTGCTGTAGTAGCAGGTGGAGCAATAGGTGTGCATAGGAAATCATTATTATTTGCATTTGTGAAGTCACACAACTTAGTATTTTCAGGGTTGGCCATTTTAGCAACAGTAAATAAAGCAAACTAGATAAAGTAAATGCGAGTAACTAATTTTTTTGTGTTTTTGATATAGCAAACAAGATAGCAAATAAAGTAAAACTAGCAACTAATTTTTTTGTATTTTGATTTAGTGCAGCAAACAAAGTAGTAAATAAAATAAAGCAAGACAAAAACAAAGTAAAGAGATTGAGAAGTGGAGACTCCCCTTGCAGCGTGTCTTGATCTCCCCGGCAACGGCGCCAGAAATTTAGCTTGATACGCGTAGATGCACACGTCCGTTGGGAACCCCAAGTGGAAGGTATGATGCGTATAGAAGCAAGTTTCCCTCAGTATGAAACCAAGGTTTAATCGAACCAGTAGGAGCCAAGAAGCACGTTGAAGGTTGATGGTCGCGAAATGTGATGCGGCGCAACACCAGGGATTCCGGCGCCAACTAGGAACCTGCACAACACAACCAAAGTACTTTGCCCCAACGAAACAGTGAGGTTGTCAATCTCACCGGCTTGCTGTAACAAAGGATTAAACGTATCGAGTGGAAGATGTTTGCAAAGAAAACAGTAAAACAAGTAGATTGTATGCTATGTAAAGAATAGGACCGGGGTCCACAGTTCACTAGAGGTGTCTCTCCCATAAGATAAAAGCATGTTGGGTGAACAAATTACAGTCGGGCAATTGACAAATAGAGAAAGGCATAATAATGCATATACATGACATGGTAAATATAGTGAGATTTAATTGGGCATTACGACAAAGTACATAGACCGCCATCCAACTGCATCTATGCCTAAAAAGTCCACCTTCAGGTTATCGTCCGAACCCCCTCCAGTATTAAGTTGCAAAGCAACAGACAATTGCATTAAGTATTGTGCGTAATGTAATCAATAACTACATCCTTAGACATAGCATCAATGTTTTATCCCTAGTGGCAACAGCACATCACAACCTTAGAACTTTCTGTCACTGTCCCAGGTATCAATGAAGGCATGAACCCACTATCGAGCATAATTACTCCCTCTTGGAGTTAAGAGTAAAAACTTGGCCAGAGCCTCTACTAATAACGGAGAGCATGCAAGATCATAAACAACACATGAACAATAGATTGATAATCACCATAATCATAGTACTCTCTATCCATCGGATCCCGACAAACACAACATATAGAATTACATATAGATGATCTTGATCATGTTAGGCAGCTCACAAGATCCAACAATGAAGCACAACAAGGAGAAGACGACCATCTAGCTACTGCTATGGACCCATGGTCCAGGGGTGAACTACTCACTCATCACTCCGGAGGCGATCATGGCGATGAAGAGTCCTCCGGGAGATGAATCCCCTCTCCGGCAGGGTGCCGGAGGCGATCTCCAGAATCCCCCGAGATGGGATTCGCGGCGGCGGCGTCTCTGTAAGGTTTTCCGTATCGTGGCTCTCGGTACTGGGGGTTTCGCGACGGGAGCTTTAAGTAGGCGGAAGGTCAACGCGAGGGGCCACACGAGGGGCCCAGGGGGCAGGGCCGCGCGGCCAAGGGCTGGGCCGCGCCGGCCACCCCCCTGGCTGCCTCGTGGCCCCACTTCGTTAGGTCTTCGGTCTTCTGGAAGCTTCGTGCAAAAATAGGACCCTGGGCGAAAGTTTCGTCCAATTCCGAGAATATTTCTTTACTAGGATTTCTGAAACCAAAAACAGCAGAAAACAGAACTGGCTCTTCGGCATCTTGTTAATAGGTTAGTTCCAGAAAATGCATAAATATGACATATAATGTGCATAAAACATGTAGGTATCATCAATAAAGTAGCATGGAACATAAGAAATCGTTCACGGCGGCGATGGCCGCCGCCTTGTCTTCTTCCTCCGCCCTCTTCTTGTCGGCATCGTCCTTGAGGGACGCGGCCAGCGCCTTCAAGAAGAGGGGGTCTTCCCCTTCCTCCGCCTCCTCCGCCTCCTCGCCGGCTGGCGGCGCGAATCCGCCGCTGGTGCTCGCCTCCCACGCCGCCTTCGACCGGCGGTTCCTCTCCCGGTCGGCGCGCCATTTGTTGAAGACGGGGCCGCTCATCGGTTTGAGCGGCGGATCCGCCTTGTACCAGAGCCCGCCCGGGGCGAACTCGCGGAGCGACGACGGCATGTACAGGGAGCCTCTGTACCTGCACGCCGCGCGCCGACTCCCGGCGGCGGACTGCTTGCACTGGAGCCGCCACGCCTCCTCGAGCGTGTCCGGCGCGCGGGATCGCTTCGATCCGCTCGCGGGCGACGCGGAACTGGTACGGCGTGAATACATGGCGAGCGGCGAAGAATCACCACCCTGCAATCAAGGCCAAGCACGCAGCATATGGCCTCTTCCTTACGTCTTTTGCCTGGTTTGTTGCCGGTCAACGCCCCTGCTGCTGGCCCTGATGCTCCTGGTCCTGTTTAAAGTTCAGCATTAAACTCTATACTATACAACTGTCGTGGTCTTGTGATGTACAGTAGTACTCTTTTGATGCATTTGTGATGTAGTAGTAGTACTTTTTTTTGAACTGATATAGTACTATCTAAGAAAAGTACTCCCTCCGATTCACATTCTTTTTAGCACCAAGAAATATGGATCGGATCACCGGAGCGAGGGAGTAAATTACCCTTTTGTTGTGGCTTATTTTGGCTTTTGGCTTTGGCAAAAGCCAAAAACAATAGGTGCTTTTTGGGCTTTTGGATTTTGGAAGCCAAAAGAATAGAATCTTTGTTCTTGGCTTCCAAAATCCAAAAGCCCAAAAAAGCACCTATTTACGTGCTTTTTTTGGCTTTTGCCAAAGCCAAAAGCCAAAAAAAGCCACAACAAAAGGGCCATAAACATGGCATCTCGTGCATGAAGCTTGACAGATTGATCGGGTTGGCTAGAACGGCTAAACAATGCTGCTCATTAGGCAAATGCATGCCATGTACGATAGTATACATCCAGTAAAGAAGTCTATACTGACATAAAAAAGACTACATTGGGGATGAGAGTCAATTGGGGCATCTACAATACAGAAAATCTTGCTCGTAGTTGATTTTGGCTAAGAGGGTTTTGTGCCCATATTTGTATCTTGGTATAATCCTAGGTTTGACAATGATTTAAACAAGTTTAAAATATGAAAATGAAAAGGTAAGCATGGATACTTCTTAGTCACTCTAAAATGAAGCTTTTGGGAGGTTTTTGATATTTCCATGTTTGAAACCAAGAACCACTTCTCTTCATGCTTGGCTTCATAAGATAAAGTTTAGGGGTTAGGGGGTAGATACATGATTTGTTTGGTTTGAATATGTCTAGACCTTGTTTATCAGCTTGAATGCTTACTATATGACATAAGAAGACTATGTACTTTGGTTTTTCATTTTTTTTTAAATTTTATGCCCATTTGAATCTTGGTCAAATACACTAGCTATGACCAAGATGTAAACAAGTTTAAAACATGAAAATGAAAAGGTAAGCATGGATCCTTCTTAGTCACTCTAAAATGAAGCTTTTGGGGGGTTCTTGAAATTTCCAAGTTTGAAACCCAAAACCACTTCTCTTCATGCTTGACTTCATAAGACAGAGTTTAGGGTTAGGGGGTAAATACATGATTTGTCTAGTTTGTTGTTTAGACCTTGTTTACCAACTACTAGTTCGATTTTGGGCTACTAATATAAAATTAAAATAAGTTGAACTAGTATTCCTCTAAAAAATCATTTTGGTATGCATTGTTTGATACTTTTCATAGCTATAGTGCATCACAAATTTATGATTTCATGCTTTGCTTTGCCAATTTCGATTTTTTCTAACCACCTTCTCTTTGATTTCAAATTTAGGTCAAACTATCGATGCCTACTATGTGTTCTACTTGAATTGGATGCAGCGTGCGCACATGTTTTGCCATTGTTCTGGGCTTCCACACATCTTTGGGGCATCCAAGTATTTAAGTTACCTTGTTTTTTTGAATTGTAATTCATACCCTTCCTCCCAATTTTTATGCACATTTGAATCTTGGTCAAATCCTAAGTTTGACCAAGATTTGAACAAGTTTAAAACATGAAAATGAAAAGGTAAGCCTGAATCCTTCTTAGTCACTCAAAAATGAGAAGCTTTTGGGAGTTTTTTGAAATTTCCATGTTTGAAACCCAAAACCACTTCTCTTCATGCTTGACTTCATAAGACAGAGTTTAGGGTTAGGGGGTAGATACATGATTTGTCTAGTTTGTTGTTTAGACCTTGTTTATCAACTTGAATGCTTACTATATGACATAATAATACTATGTGCTTTGGTTTTCATTTTTTTGATTTTTTCTGAATTTTTATGCCCATTTGATCTTGGTCAAATCCTAGGCTTAACCAATATTTAAACAAGTTTAAAACATGAAAATGAAAAGGTAAGCCTGTATCCTTCTTAGTCACTCCAAAATGAAGCTTTTGGGAAGGTTTTTGAAATTTCCATGTTTGAAATCCAAAACGACTTCTCTTCGTGCTTGACTTCATAAGACAAAGTTTAGGGCTAGGGGTAGAAACATGATTTTTCTGGTTTGAATATGTCTAGACCTTGTTTACCAACTTGAGTGCTTACTATATGACATAAGAAGGCTATATGCTTTGGTTTTTCATTTTTTTTTGAAATTTTATGCCCATTTGAATCTTGATCAAATCCTAGGTACAGTTTGACCAAGATTTGAACAATTTTAAAACATGAAAATAAAAGGTAAGCCCGACCTGGATCCTTTAGTCACTCTAAAATGAAGCTTTTGGGGGGTTCTTGAAATTTCCAAGTTTGAAACCCAAAACCACTTCTCTTCATGCTTGACTACATAAGACAGAGTTTAGGGTTAGGGGTAGATACATGATTTTTCTTGTTTGAATATATCTAGACCTTGTTTATATCAACTTTAATGCTAACTATATATGACATAAGAAAACTATGTGCTTTGGTTTTTAATTTTTCTGATTTTTTTATTTTGATAGATGCACATTTGAATCTTTGTCAAATCCTAGGTTTGACCAAGATTTAAACAAGTATAAAACATGAAAATGAAAAGGGGAAGCCTGTATCCTTTCTTAGTCACTCTAAAATGAAGTTTTTGGGATGTTCTTGAAATTTTCATGTTTGAAACCCAAAACCACTTCTCTTCATGCTTGACTTCATAAGATAGAGTTTAGGGGCTAGGGGATAGATACATGATTTGCCTAGGTTTGAATATGCATGTCCAAACCTTGTTTATCAACTTGAATGCTTACTATATGACATAAGAAGACTATATGCTTTTGTTTTTCATTTTTCTGATTTTTTTTTAAATTTTATGCCCATTTGAATCTTTTGGTCAAATCCTTGGTTTAATTTGACACGGATTTAAACAAGTTTAAAATATGAAAATGAAAAGGTGGTAAGCAGGCATGGATCCTTCTTATATATATTAGTCACTCTAAAATGAAGCTTTTGGGAGGTTTTTGAAATTTCCATGTTTGAAACCCAAAACCACTTCTCTTCATGTTGTTGACTTCATAAGATAGAGTTTAGGGGTTAGGGGTATAGATACATGATTTGTCTTGTTTGAATATGTGTCTAGACCTTGTTTATCAACTTTAATGCTTACTATATGACATAAGAACACTATGCGCTTTAATTTGGTTTTTAATTTTTTTAAATTTTGATGCACATTTTGAATCTTGGTCAAATCCTAGGTTTGACCGAGATTTGAACAAGTTTAAAACAAGAAAATAAAAGGTAAGCCCGCCAGACTGGATCCTTTCTTAGTCACTCTATAATGAAGCTTTTAGGGGGGTTGTTGAAAATGTAAGCATGTATCCTTCTTAGTACGTCACACCACAATGAAGCTTTTGGGAGGGTTTTTGAAATGTCCATGTTTGAAACCCAAAACGACTTCTCTTCGTGCTTGACTTCATAATTAAGACAAAGTTTAGGGTTAGGGGTATATAGATACATGATTTTTCTGGTTTGAATATGTCTAGACTTTGTTTATCAACTAGCTTGAGTGCTTACTATATGGCATATATAAGAAGCTAGGCTATGTGCTTTGGTTTTTCATTTTTTTTGAATTTTTATGCCCATTTGAATCTTGGTCAAATCCTAGGTACGTACGGTTTGACCAAGATTTGAACATGTTTAAAACATGAAAATAAAAGGTAAGCATGGATCCTTCTTAGTCACTCTAAAATGAAGCTTTTGGGAGGTTTTTGAAATTTCCATGTTTGAAACCCAAAACCACTTCTCTTCATGCTTGGCTTCGTAAGATAGAGTTTAGGGTTTGGGGTAGATACGTACATGATTTTTCTAAGTATTTTTACGCCCATTTGAATCTTCGTCAAATCCTAAGTTTGACCAAGATTTGAACAAGTTTAAAAACATGAAAATGAAAAGGGTAAGCCTGGATCCTTGTTTAGGGTTAGGGGGTAGATACATGATTTTTGTGGTTTGAATATGGCAGACCTTGTTTATCACCTTGATATATGACATAGGAAGACGGTGTGCTTTTGTTTTTCTTTTTTTTGAATTTTTATGCCCATTTGAATCTTGGTCAAGTCATAGGTTTGACCAAGATTTAAACAGGTTTAAAACATGAAAATGAAAAAGTAAGCCTGGATCCTTCTTAGTCACTCCAAAATGTACCAATTGATAAATGAGTTAACTTGGCTTCATGGAAAAAATAATGTCATGTAAATGATTTAACTTGGCTTTCGTACCCTTGAATCCATAGGAAACTTTGTATAAATGTAGTAGTATAATAATCAACCGAGTTTTTACATCAACAGGTCTGTCACTTACGTGTGGTGCCCATGCGTGAGGTCCCACACTTCAGTGAGCACAAGTCACGTGCAATAGGTACGCAAACTCCCAGCCATTTTCTTTGTCAAGAGAAGACGCATCAGGATGCGTATTGGAAGTCTGTGGGTCCTTCTAGATCCTTCGGTTGTCCCTCTCACAAAAAAAAACAAATCTCTCTCATTCTCGGCCTCGCTCGACTCGCTCGCTCGCTCGCTCCTGCTCACTGACAAACCCTGCACAAAAGTCAACATCATCACCCGAAAAAGGGGAGACACCATAATTCTCTCCCTTCTTCTCTCCTTCCGAGTGATCCCTTCTTCCTCCGAGTTTCACTCGACGGGCAAACACACATGTGTTGCATAGTAATAATAAAAAAGTAGAAAAATCGACCTACGAATCTATGATTAAATAGGTTAAACTAGGGTTTTGCCCACTACTACAGATCAAGTTCAAAAATATCCAACTACTAGTTCGATTTTGGGCTACTAATATAAAATTAAAATAAGTTGAACTAGTATTCCTCTAAAAAATCATTTTGGTATGCATTGTTTGATACTTTTCATAGCTATAGTGCATCACAAATTTATGATTTCATGCTTTGCTTTGCCAATTTCGATTTTTTCTAACCACCTTCTCTTTGATTTCAAATTTAGGTCAAACTATCGATGCCTACTATGTGTTCTACTTGAATTGGATGCAGCGTGCGCACATGTTTTGCCATTGTTCTGGGCTTCCACACATCTTTGGGGCATCCAAGTATTTAAGTTACCTTGTTTTTTTGAATTGTAATTCATACCCTTCCTCCCAATTTTTATGCACATTTGAATCTTGGTCAAATCCTAAGTTTGACCAAGATTTGAACAAGTTTAAAACATGAAAATGAAAAGGTAAGCCTGAATCCTTCTTAGTCACTCAAAAATGAGAAGCTTTTGGGAGTTTTTTGAAATTTCCATGTTTGAAACCCAAAACCACTTCTCTTCATGCTTGACTTCATAAGACAGAGTTTAGGGTTAGGGGGTAGATACATGATTTGTCTAGTTTGTTGTTTAGACCTTGTTTATCAACTTGAATGCTTACTATATGACATAATAATACTATGTGCTTTGGTTTTCATTTTTTTGATTTTTTCTGAATTTTTATGCCCATTTGATCTTGGTCAAATCCTAGGCTTAACCAATATTTAAACAAGTTTAAAACATGAAAATGAAAAGGTAAGCCTGTATCCTTCTTAGTCACTCCAAAATGAAGCTTTTGGGAAGGTTTTTGAAATTTCCATGTTTGAAATCCAAAACGACTTCTCTTCGTGCTTGACTTCATAAGACAAAGTTTAGGGCTAGGGGTAGAAACATGATTTTTCTGGTTTGAATATGTCTAGACCTTGTTTACCAACTTGAGTGCTTACTATATGACATAAGAAGGCTATATGCTTTGGTTTTTCATTTTTTTTGAAATTTTATGCCCATTTGAATCTTGATCAAATCCTAGGTACGGTTTGACCAAGATTTGAACAATTTTAAAACATGAAAATAAAAGGTAAGCCCGACCTGGATCCTTTAGTCACTCTAAAATGAAGCTTTTGGGGGGTTCTTGAAATTTCCAAGTTTGAAACCCAAAACCACTTCTCTTCATGCTTGACTACATAAGACAGAGTTTAGGGTTAGGGGTAGATACATGATTTTTCTTGTTTGAATATATCTAGACCTTGTTTATATCAACTTTAATGCTAACTATATGACATAAGAAAACTATGTGCTTTGGTTTTTAATTTTTCTGATTTTTTTATTTTGATAGATGCACATTTGAATCTTTGTCAAATCCTAGGTTTGACCAAGATTTAAACAAGTATAAAACATGAAAATGAAAAGGGGAAGCCTGTATCCTTTCTTAGTCACTCTAAAATGAAGTTTTTGGGATGTTCTTGAAATTTTCATGTTTGAAACCCAAAACCACTTCTCTTCATGCTTGACTTCATAAGATAGAGTTTAGGGGCTAGGGGATAGATACATGATTTGCCTAGGTTTGAATATGCATGTCCAAACCTTGTTTATCAACTTGAATGCTTACTATATGACATAAGAAGACTATATGCTTTTGTTTTTCATTTTTCTGATTTTTTTAAAATTTTATGCCCATTTGAATCTTTTGGTCAAATCCTTGGTTTAATTTGACACGGATTTAAACAAGTTTAAAATATGAAAATGAAAAGGTGGTAAGCAGGCATGGATCCTTCTTATATATATTAGTCACTCTAAAATGAAGCTTTTGGGAGGTTTTTGAAATTTCCATGTTTGAAACCCAAAACCACTTCTCTTCATGTTGTTGACTTCATAAGATAGAGTTTAGGGGTTAGGGGTATAGATACATGATTTGTCTTGTTTGAATATGTGTCTAGACCTTGTTTATCAACTTTAATGCTTACTATATGACATAAGAACACTATGCGCTTTAATTTGGTTTTTAATTTTTTTAAATTTTGATGCACATTTTGAATCTTGGTCAAATCCTAGGTTTGACCGAGATTTGAACAAGTTTAAAACAAGAAAATAAAAGGTAAGCCCGCCAGACTGGATCCTTTCTTAGTCACTCTATAATGAAGCTTTTAGGGGGGTTGTTGAAAATGTAAGCATGTATCCTTCTTAGTACGTCACACCACAATGAAGCTTTTGGGAGGGTTTTTGAAATGTCCATGTTTGAAACCCAAAACGACTTCTCTTCGTGCTTGACTTCATAATTAAGACAAAGTTTAGGGTTAGGGGTATATAGATACATGATTTTTCTGGTTTGAATATGTCTAGACTTTGTTTATCAACTAGCTTGAGTGCTTACTATATGGCATATATAAGAAGCTAGGCTATGTGCTTTGGTTTTTCATTTTTTTTGAATTTTTATGCCCATTTGAATCTTGGTCAAATCCTAGGTACGTACGGTTTGACCAAGATTTGAACATGTTTAAAACATGAAAATAAAAGGTAAGCATGGATCCTTCTTAGTCACTCTAAAATGAAGCTTTTGGGAGGTTTTTGAAATTTCCATGTTTGAAACCCAAAACCACTTCTCTTCATGCTTGGCTTCGTAAGATAGAGTTTAGGGTTTGGGGTAGATACGTACATGATTTTTCTAAGTATTTTTACGCCCATTTGAATCTTCGTCAAATCCTAAGTTTGACCAAGATTTGAACAAGTTTAAAAACATGAAAATGAAAAGGGTAAGCCTGGATCCTTGTTTAGGGTTAGGGGGTAGATACATGATTTTTGTGGTTTGAATATGGCAGACCTTGTTTATCACCTTGATATATGACATAGGAAGACGGTGTGCTTTTGTTTTTCTTTTTTTTTGAATTTTTATGCCCATTTGAATCTTGGTCAAGTCATAGGTTTGACCAAGATTTAAACAGGTTTAAAACATGAAAATGAAAAAGTAAGCCTGGATCCTTCTTAGTCACTCCAAAATGTACCAATTGATAAATGAGTTAACTTGGCTTCATGGAAAAAATAATGTCATGTAAATGATTTAACTTGGCTTTCGTACCCTTGAATCCATAGGAAACTTTGTATAAATGTAGTAGTATAATAATCAACCGAGTTTTTACATCAACAGGTCTGTCACTTACGTGTGGTGCCCATGCGTGAGGTCCCACACTTCAGTGAGCACAAGTCACGTGCAATAGGTACGCAAACTCCCAGCCATTTTCTTTGTCAAGAGAAGACGCATCAGGATGCGTATTGGAAGTATGTGGGTCCTTCTGGATCCTTCGGTTGTCCCTCTCACAAAAAAACAAATCTCTCTCATTCTCGGCCTCGCTCGACTCGCTCGCTCGCTCGCTCGCTCCTGCTCACTGACAAACCCTGCACAAAAGTCAACATCATCACCCGAAAAAGGGGAGACACCATAATTCTCTCCCTTCTTCTCTCCTTCCGAGTGATCCCTTCTTCCTCCGAGTTTCACTCGACGGGCAAACACACATGTGCTGCATAGTAATAATAAAAAGGTAGAAAAATCGACCTACGAATCTATGATTAAATAGGTTAAACTAGGGTTTTGCCCAGTACTACAGATCAAGTTCAAAACAGTGTTGGGCCTCCAAGAGCAGAGGTTTGTAGAACAGCAGCAAGTTTCCCTTAAGTGGATTACCCAAGGTTTATCGAACTCAGGGAGGAAGAGGTCAAAGATATCCCTCTCATGCAACCCTGCAACCACAAAGCAAGAAGTCTCTTGTGTCCCCAACACACCTAATAGGTGCACTAGTTCGGCGAAGAGATAGTGAAATACAAGTGGTATGAATGAATATGAGCAGTAGTACGGCGCCAGAAAATAGCTCGCTGGCGTGCAGTTGATGGTAGTAATATTGCAGAAGTAAACATGCAGTAGTAACGCAGTAAAACAGTAAACAAGCAGCGATAGCAGTATTTAGGAACAAGGCCTAGGGAATAGACTTTCACTAGTGGACACTCTCAACTTTGATCACATAACAGAATAGATAAATGCATACTCTACACTCTCTTGTTGGATGATGAACACATTGCGTAGGATTACACGAACCCTCAATGCCGGAGTTAACAAGCTCCACAATTAGATGTTCATATTTAAATAACCTTAGAGTGTAAGAAAGATCGATACGACTAAACCAAGTACTAGCATAGCATGCACACTGTCACCTTCATGCATATGTAGGAGGAATAGATCACATCAATATTATCATAGCAATAGTTAACTTCGCAATCTACAAGAGATCATGATCATAGCATAAACCAAGTACTAACACGGTGCACACACTGTCACCTTTACACACGTGCAGGAGGAATAGAACTACTTTAATAACTTTGCTAGAGTAGCACATAGATAGTAGTGATACAAAACTCATATGAATCTCAATCATGTAAAGCAGCTCATGAGATTATTGTATTGAGGTACATGGGAGAGATGAACCACATAGCTACCGGTACAGCCCCGAGCCTCGATGGAGAACTACTCCCTCCTCATGGGAGCAGCAGCGGTGATGAAGATGGCGGTGGAGATGGCGCGGTGTCGATGGAGAAGCTTTCCGGGGGCACTTCCCGTCCGGCAGGGTGCGGAACAGAGACTCCTGTCCCCCAGATCTTGGCTTCGCGATGGCGGCGGCTCTGGAAGGTTTCGCGTACCGTGGCTTCCGTCGGGTTTTAGGTCAGGACCTTTAAATAGGCGAAAGGGGAGCCTCGGAGGGGCACCAGGGTGCCCTCACCACCAGGTGGCGCGGCCAGGCCCTGGCCCGCGCCCAGGTGTGGTGGGCCCCCGGCCCATCTCGGCCCTCTTCGGTGATGGAAGCTTCCGGGAAAAATAGGAACCTGGGCGGTGATTTCGTCCGATTCCGAGAATATTTCGTTACTAGGATTTCTGAAACCAAAAACACAGAAAACAGGAACTGGCACTTCGGCATCTTGTTAATAGGTTAGTTCCAGAAAATGCACGAATATGACATAAAGTGTGCATAAAACATGTAGATATCATCAATAAAGTAGCATGGAACATAAGAAATTATCGATACGTTGGAGACGTATCAGCATCCCCAAGCTTAGTTCTGCTCGTCCCGAGCAGGTAAAACGATAACAAAGATAATTTCTGAAGTGACATGCCATCATAAACTTGATCATATTGTAAACATATGTAATGAATGCAGCGATCAAAACAATGGTAATGACATGAGTAAACAACTGAATCATAAAGCAAAGACTTTTCATGAATAGTACTTCAAGACAAGCATCAACAAGTCTTGCATAAGAGTTAACTCATAAAGCAATAATTCAAAGTAGAGGTATTGAAGCAACACAAAGGAAGATTAAGTTTCAGCGGTTGCTTTCAACTTATAACATGTATATCTCATGGATATTGTCAACATAAAGTAATATAACAAGTGCAATATGCAAGTATGTAGGAATCAATGCACAGTTCACACAAGTGTTTGCTTCTTAAGGTGGAGAGAGATAGGTAAACTGACTCAACAATAAAAGTAAAAGAAAGGTCCTTCAAAGAGGAAAGCATCGATTGCTATATTTGTGCTAGAGCTTTTATTTTGAAAACATGAAACAATTTTGTCAACGGTAGTAATAAAGCATATGAGTTATGTAAATTATATCTTACAAGTTGCAAGCCTCATGCATAGTATACTAATAGTGCCCGCACCTCGTCCTACTTAGCTTGGACTACCGGATCTTTGCATGCCATGTTTCAACCAAGTGTCACAAAGGGGTACCTCCATGCCGCCTGTACAAAGGTCTAAGGAGAATGCTCGCATTTTGGATTTCTCGCTTTTGATTATTCTCAACTTAGACATCCATACCGGGACAACATGGACAACAGATAATGGACTCCTCTTAAATGCATAAGCATGTAGCAACAATTATTATTCTCATATGAGATTGAGGATATATGTCCAAAACTGAAACTTCAACCATGATTCATGGCTTTAGTTAGCGGCCCAATGTTCTTCTCTAACAATTTTGCATGCTCCAACCACTAAGGTGATAGATCCTTCAGACAAGACGGACATGCATAGCAACTCACATGATATTCAACAATAGTTGATGGCGTTCCCCAGAAGCATGGTTATCGCACAACAAGCAACTTAATAAAAGATAAAGTGCATAAGTACATATTCAATACTACAATAGTTTTTAAGGCTATTTTGTCCCATGAGCTATATATTGCAAAGGCGAATGATGGAATTTTAAAGGTAGCACTCAAGCAATTTACTTTGGAATGGCGGAGAAATACCATGTAGTAGGTAGGTATGGTGGACACAAATGGCATAGTAGTTGGCTCAAGGATTTTGGATGCATGAGAAGTATTCCCTCTCGATACAAGGTTTAGGCTAGCAAGGTTATTTGAAGCAAACTCAAGGATGAACCGGTGCAGCAAAACTCACATAAAAGACATATTGTAAACATTATAAGACTCTACACCGTCTTCCTTGTTGTTCAAAACTCAATACTAGATATTATCTAGACCTTAGAGAGACCAAATATGCAAATCAAATTTTAGCAAGCTCTATGTATTTCTTCATTAATGGGTGCAAAGCATATGATGCAAGAGCTTAAACATGAGCACAACAATTGCCAAGTATCACATTATCCAAGACATTTTAGAATTACTACATGTAGCATTTTCCAATTCCAACCATATAACAATTTAACGAAGAGGAAACTTCGCCATGAATATTATGAGCTAAGAACACATGTGTTCATACGAACCAGCGGAGCGTGTCTCTCTCCCACACAAGGATGAACTTATTCAGAGAACTAAGATAACAAAACAAAAATAAAAGCACACACAGACGCTCCAAGTAAAGTACATAAGATGTGACCGAATAAAAATATAGTTTCAAGAGAAGGAACCTGATACTTTGTCGATGAAGAAGGGGATGCCTTGGGCATCCCCAAGCTTAGATGCTTGAGTCTTCTTGAAATATGCAGGGATGAACCACCGGGGCATCCCCAAGCTTAGACCTTTCACTCTTCTTGATCATAGTATATCATCCTCCTCTCTTGACCCTTGAAAACTTCCTTCACACCAAACTTCAAGCAAACTCATTAGAGGGTTAGTGCACAATTAATAATTCACACATTCAGAGGTGACACAATCATTCTTTACACTTCTGGACATTGCATAAAGCTACTGGACATTAATGGATCAAAGAAATGAATCCAACATAGCAAAAGAGGCAATGCGAAATAAAAGGCAGAATCTGTCAAAAACAGAACAGTCCGTAAAGACGAATTTTAAGATGGCACCAGACTTGCTCAAATGGAAAAACTCAAAACTAATGAAAGTTGCGTACATATCTGAGGATCACGCTCGTAAATTGGCAGATTTTTTCGAATTTTCTACAGAGACCTGTGCCCAGATTCGTGACAGACAGCAATGCTGTTTCTGCGCAGCGATCCCAAATATAACATCAACTTTGACATAGAAACTTTACTTGGCACAAAAACATGATAAGGAGAGGTTGCTACAGTAGTAAACAACTTCCAAGACTCAAATATAAAACAAAGTACTGTAGTAAAAAAACACATGGGTTATCTCCCAAGAAGTTCTTTCTTTATAGCCATTAAGATGGGCTCAAGCAGTTTTAATGATGCACTTGCAAGAAATAGAAGTTGAAGCAAAAGAGAGCATCAAGAGGCAAATTTAAAACACATTTAAGTCTAACATGCTTCCTATGCATAGGAATCTTGTAAATAAACAAGTTCATGAAGAGCAAAGTAACAAGCATAGGAAGATAAAACAAGTGTAGCTTCAAAAATTTCAGCACATAGAGAGGTGTTTTAGTAACATGAAAAATTTTACAACCATATTTTCCTCTCTCATAATAACTTTCAGTAGCAACATGAGCAAACTCAACAATATAACTATCACATAAAGCATTCTTATCATGAGTCTCATGCATAAAATAATTACTACTCCCAACATAAGCATAGTCATTCTTATTAATTGTAGTGGGAGCAAATTCAACAAAGTAGCTATCAAATATAGGAGGTATATTGTAATCATAATCAAATTTATCCTCCATAACAGGTGGTAACAAAAGACTACTATCATTATAATCATCATAAATAGGAGGCAAAGTATCATCAAAGTAAATTTTCTCCTCAATGCTTGGGGGACTAAAAATATCATGCTCATCAAAGCCAGCTTCCCCAAGCTTAGAATTTTCCATAGCATTAGCAACAATAGTGTTCAAAGCATTCATATTAATATGTTCCATGGGTTTTTTAATTTTCGCATCAAACCATCCATGTCTTAAATCAGGAAATAGAATAAAAAGGTCATTGTTGTCCATTATGCCTAACTAGTGTAAACAAGAAACCAAATGTCGCAATTGCAGAGTCTAAAGGAAATAGCTTCGAGCACACACACAATGGCGCCAGAAAAGTACTGTTACCTGGAACCGAAGTATGAGTGCCTTTTACCTTTCCTCCCCGGCAACGGCGCCAGAAAAGTGCTTGGCGCGTAGTTGACGAGGGAGGAAAAGTGCTTAGTTGCCGGGCTTGCCAATGTGTGAGTGCCGTTTACCTTCCCTCCCCGGCAACGGCGCCAGAAAAGTGCTTGATGTCTACGGGTGCTTCTATTCTTGTAGACAGTGTTGGGCCTCCAAGAGCAGAGGTTTGTAGAACAGCAGCAAGTTTCCCTTAAGTGGATTACCCAAGGTTTATCGAACTCAGGGAGGAAGAGGTCAAAGATATCCCTCTCATGCAACCCTGCAACCACAAAGCAAGAAGTCTCTTGTGTCCCCAACACACCTAATAGGTGCACTAGTTCGGCGAAGAGATAGTGAAATACAAGTGGTATGAATGAATATGAGCAGTAGTACGGCGCCAGAAAATAGCTCGCTGGCGTGCAGTTGATGGTAGTAATATTGCAGGAAGTAAACATGCAGTAGTAACGCAGCAAAACAGTAAACAAGCAGCGATAGCAGTATTTAGGAACAAGGCCTAGGGAATAGACTTTCACTAGTGGACACTCTCAACTTTGATCACATAACAGAATAGATAAATGCATACTCTACACTCTCTTGTTGGATGATGAACACATTGCGTAGGATTACACGAACCCTCAATGCCGGAGTTAACAAGCTCCACAATTAGATGTTCATATTTAAATAACCTTAGAGTGTAAGAAAGATCGATACGACTAAACCAAGTACTAGCATAGCATGCACACTGTCACCTTCATGCATATGTAGGAGGAATAGATCACATCAATATTATCATAGCAATAGTTAACTTCGCAATCTACAAGAGATCATGATCATAGCATAAACCAAGTACTAACACGGTGCACACACTGTCACCTTTACACACGTGCAGGAGGAATAGAACTACTTTAATAACTTTGCTAGAGTAGCACATAGATAGTAGTGATACAAAACTCATATGAATCTCAATCATGTAAAGCAGCTCATGAGATTATTGTATTGAGGTACATGGGAGAGATGAACCACATAGCTACCGGTACAGCCCTCGATGGAGAACTACTCCCTCCTCATGGGAGCAGCAGCGGTGATGAAGATGGCGGTGGAGATGGCAGCGGTGTCGATGGAGAAGCCTTCCGGGGGCACTTCCCCGTCCGGCAGGGTGCCGGAACAGAGACTCCTGTCCCCCAGATCTTGGCTTCGCGATGGCGGCGGCTCTGGAAGGTTTCGCGTACCGTGGCTTCCTCTGTCGGGGTTTTTAGGTCAGGACCTTTAAATAGGCGAAAGGGGAGCCTCGGAGGGGCACCAGGGTGCCTCACCACCAGGTGGCGCGGCCTGGGCCCGCGCCAGGTGTGGTGTGGGGCCCCCCTGGCCCATCTCCGGCCCCTCTTCGGTGATCTGGAAGCTTCGGGAAAAATAGGAACCTGGGCGGTGATTTCGTCCGATTCGAGAATATTTCGTTACTAGGATTTCTGAAACCAAAAACAGCAGAAAACAACCGGCACTTCGGCATCTTGTTAATAGGTTAGTTCCGGAAAATGCACGAATATGACATAAAGTGTGCATAAAACATGTAGATATCATCAATAAAGTAGCATGGAACATAAGAAATTATCGATACGTTGGGTTTTGCCCACTACTACAGATCAAGTTCAAAAATATCCAACTACTAGTTCGATTTTGGGCTACTAATATAAAATTAAAATAAGTTGAACTAGTATTCCTCTAAAAAATCATTTTGGTATGCATTGTTTGATACTTTTCATAGCTATAGTGCATCACAAATTTATGATTTCATGCTTTGCTTTGCCAATTTCGATTTTTTCTAACCACCTTCTCTTTGATTTCAAATTTAGGTCAAACTATCGATGCCTACTATGTGTTCTACTTGAATTGGATGCAGCGTGCGCACATGTTTTGCCATTGTTCTGGGCTTCCACACATCTTTGGGGCATCCAAGTATTTAAGTTACCTTGTTTTTTTGAATTGTAATTCATACCCTTCCTCCCAATTTTTATGCACATTTGAATCTTGGTCAAATCCTAAGTTTGACCAAGATTTGAACAAGTTTAAAACATGAAAATGAAAAGGTAAGCCTGAATCCTTCTTAGTCACTCAAAAATGAGAAGCTTTTGGGAGTTTTTTGAAATTTCCATGTTTGAAACCCAAAACCACTTCTCTTCATGCTTGACTTCATAAGACAGAGTTTAGGGTTAGGGGGTAGATACATGATTTGTCTAGTTTGTTGTTTAGACCTTGTTTATCAACTTGAATGCTTACTATATGACATAATAATACTATGTGCTTTGGTTTTCATTTTTTTTGATTTTTTCTGAATTTTTATGCCCATTTGATCTTGGTCAAATCCTAGGCTTAACCAATATTTAAACAAGTTTAAAACATGAAAATGAAAAGGTAAGCCTGTATCCTTCTTAGTCACTCCAAAATGAAGCTTTTGGGAAGGTTTTTGAAATTTCCATGTTTGAAATCCAAAACGACTTCTCTTCGTGCTTGACTTCATAAGACAAAGTTTAGGGCTAGGGGTAGAAACATGATTTTTCTGGTTTGAATATGTCTAGACCTTGTTTACCAACTTGAGTGCTTACTATATGACATAAGAAGGCTATATGCTTTGGTTTTTCATTTTTTTTTTGAAATTTTATGCCCATTTGAATCTTGATCAAATCCTAGGTACAGTTTGACCAAGATTTGAACAATTTTAAAACATGAAAATAAAAGGTAAGCCCGACCTGGATCCTTTAGTCACTCTAAAATGAAGCTTTTGGGGGTTCTTGAAATTTCCAAGTTTGAAACCCAAAACCACTTCTCTTCATGCTTGACTACATAAGACAGAGTTTAGGGTTAGGGGTAGATACATGATTTTTCTTGTTTGAATATATCTAGACCTTGTTTATATCAACTTTAATGCTAACTATATATGACATAAGAAAACTATGTGCTTTGGTTTTTAATTTTTCTGATTTTTTTATTTTGATAGATGCACATTTGAATCTTTGTCAAATCCTAGGTTTGACCAAGATTTAAACAAGTATAAAACATGAAAATGAAAAGGGAAGCCTGTATCCTTTCTTAGTCACTCTAAAATGAAGTTTTTGGGATGTTCTTGAAATTTTCATGTTTGAAACCCAAAACCACTTCTCTTCATGCTTGACTTCATAAGATAGAGTTTAGGGGCTAGGGGATAGATACATGATTTGCCTAGGTTTGAATATGCATGTCCAAACCTTGTTTATCAACTTGAATGCTTACTATATGACATAAGAAGACTATATGCTTTTGTTTTTCATTTTTCTGATTTTTTTTAAATTTTATGCCCATTTGAATCTTTTGGTCAAATCCTTGGTTTAATTTGACACGGATTTAAACAAGTTTAAAATATGAAAATGAAAAGGTGGTAAGCAGGCATGGATCCTTCTTATATATATTAGTCACTCTAAAATGAAGCTTTTGGGAGGTTTTTGAAATTTCCATGTTTGAAACCCAAAACCACTTCTCTTCATGTTGTTGACTTCATAAGATAGAGTTTAGGGGTTAGGGGTATAGATACATGATTTGTCTTGTTTGAATATGTGTCTAGACCTTGTTTATCAACTTTAATGCTTACTATATGACATAAGAACACTATGCGCTTTAATTTGGTTTTTAATTTTTTTAAATTTTGATGCACATTTTGAATCTTGGTCAAATCCTAGGTTTGACCGAGATTTGAACAAGTTTAAAACAAGAAAATAAAAGGTAAGCCCGCCAGACTGGATCCTTTCTTAGTCACTCTATAATGAAGCTTTTAGGGGGGTTGTTGAAAATGTAAGCATGTATCCTTCTTAGTACGTCACACCACAATGAAGCTTTTGGGAGGGTTTTTGAAATGTCCATGTTTGAAACCCAAAACGACTTCTCTTCGTGCTTGACTTCATAATTAAGACAAAGTTTAGGGTTAGGGGTATATAGATACATGATTTTTCTGGTTTGAATATGTCTAGACTTTGTTTATCAACTAGCTTGAGTGCTTACTATATGGCATATATAAGAAGCTAGGCTATGTGCTTTGGTTTTTCATTTTTTTTGAATTTTTATGCCCATTTGAATCTTGGTCAAATCCTAGGTACGTACGGTTTGACCAAGATTTGAACATGTTTAAAACATGAAAATAAAAGGTAAGCATGGATCCTTCTTAGTCACTCTAAAATGAAGCTTTTGGGAGGTTTTTGAAATTTCCATGTTTGAAACCCAAAACCACTTCTCTTCATGCTTGGCTTCGTAAGATAGAGTTTAGGGTTTGGGGTAGATACGTACATGATTTTTCTAAGTATTTTTACGCCCATTTGAATCTTCGTCAAATCCTAAGTTTGACCAAGATTTGAACAAGTTTAAAAACATGAAAATGAAAAGGGTAAGCCTGGATCCTTGTTTAGGGTTAGGGGGTAGATACATGATTTTTGTGGTTTGAATATGGCAGACCTTGTTTATCACCTTGATATATGACATAGGAAGACGGTGTGCTTTTGTTTTTCTTTTTTTTGAATTTTTATGCCCATTTGAATCTTGGTCAAGTCATAGGTTTGACCAAGATTTAAACATGTTTAAAACATGAAAATGAAAAGGTAAGCCTGGATCCTTCTTAGTCACTCCAAAATGTACCAATTGATAAATGAGTTAACTTGGCTTCATGGAAAAAATAATGTCATGTAAATGATTTAACTTGGCTTTCGTACCCTTGAATCCATAGGAAACTTTGTATAAATGTAGTAGTATAATAATCAACCGAGTTTTTACATCAACAGGTCTGTCACTTACGTGTGGTGCCCATGCGTGAGGTCCCACACTTCAGTGAGCACAAGTCACGTGCAATAGGTACGCAAACTCCCAGCCATTTTCTTTGTCAAGAGAAGACGCATCAGGATGCGTATTGGAAGTATGTGGGTCCTTCTGGATCCTTCGGTTGTCCCTCTCACAAAAAAAACAAATCTCTCTCATTCTCGGCCTCGCTCGACTCGCTCGCTCGCTCCTGCTCACTGACAAACCCTGCACAAAAGTCAACATCATCACCCGAAAAAGGGGAGACACCATAATTCTCTCCCTTCTTCTCTCCTTCCGAGTGATCCCTTCTTCCTCCGAGTTTCACTCGACGGGCAAACACACTTGTGCTGCATAGTAATAATAAAAAAGTAGAAAAATCGACCTACGAATCTATGATTAAATAGGTTAAACTAGGGTTTTGCCCACTACTACAGATCAAGTTCAAAAATATCCAACTACTAGTTCGATTTTGGGCTACTAATATAAAATTAAAATAAGTTGAACTAGTATTCCTCTAAAAAATCATTTTGGTATGCATTGTTTGATACTTTTCATAGCTATAGTGCATCACAAATTTATGATTTCATGCTTTGCTTTGCCAATTTCGATTTTTTCTAACCACCTTCTCTTTGATTTCAAATTTAGGTCAAACTATCGATGCCTACTATGTGTTCTACTTGAATTGGATGCAGCGTGCGCACATGTTTTGCCATTGTTCTGGGCTTCCACACATCTTTGGGGCATCCAAGTATTTAAGTTACCTTGTTTTTTTGAATTGTAATTCATACCCTTCCTCCCAATTTTTATGCACATTTGAATCTTGGTCAAATCCTAAGTTTGACCAAGATTTGAACAAGTTTAAAACATGAAAATGAAAAGGTAAGCCTGAATCCTTCTTAGTCACTCAAAAATGAGAAGCTTTTGGGAGTTTTTTGAAATTTCCATGTTTGAAACCCAAAACCACTTCTCTTCATGCTTGACTTCATAAGACAGAGTTTAGGGTTAGGGGGTAGATACATGATTTGTCTAGTTTGTTGTTTAGACCTTGTTTATCAACTTGAATGCTTACTATATGACATAATAATACTATGTGCTTTGGTTTTCATTTTTTTTGATTTTTTCTGAATTTTTATGCCCATTTGATCTTGGTCAAATCCTAGGCTTAACCAATATTTAAACAAGTTTAAAACATGAAAATGAAAAGGTAAGCCTGTATCCTTCTTAGTCACTCCAAAATGAAGCTTTTGGGAAGGTTTTTGAAATTTCCATGTTTGAAATCCAAAACGACTTCTCTTCGTGCTTGACTTCATAAGACAAAGTTTAGGGCTAGGGGTAGAAACATGATTTTTCTGGTTTGAATATGTCTAGACCTTGTTTACCAACTTGAGTGCTTACTATATGACATAAGAAGGCTATATGCTTTGGTTTTTCATTTTTTTGAAATTTTATGCCCATTTGAATCTTGATCAAATCCTAGGTACAGTTTGACCAAGATTTGAACAATTTTAAAACATGAAAATAAAAGGTAAGCCCGACCTGGATCCTTTAGTCACTCTAAAATGAAGCTTTTGGGGGGTTCTTGAAATTTCCAAGTTTGAAACCCAAAACCACTTCTCTTCATGCTTGACTACATAAGATAGAGTTTAGGGTTAGGGGTAGATACATGATTTTTCTTGTTTGAATATATCTAGACCTTGTTTATATCAACTTTAATGCTAACTATATATGACATAAGAAAACTATGTGCTTTGGTTTTTAATTTTTCTGATTTTTTTATTTTGATAGATGCACATTTGAATCTTTGTCAAATCCTAGGTTTGACCAAGATTTAAACAAGTATAAAACATGAAAATGAAAAGGGGAAGCCTGTATCCTTTCTTAGTCACTCTAAAATGAAGTTTTTGGGATGTTCTTGAAATTTTCATGTTTGAAACCCAAAACCACTTCTCTTCATGCTTGACTTCATAAGATAGAGTTTAGGGGCTAGGGGATAGATACATGATTTGCCTAGGTTTGAATATGCATGTCCAAACCTTGTTTATCAACTTGAATGCTTACTATATGACATAAGAAGACTATATGCTTTTGTTTTTCATTTTTCTGATTTTTTTAAAATTTTATGCCCATTTGAATCTTTTGGTCAAATCCTTGGTTTAATTTGACACGGATTTAAACAAGTTTAAAATATGAAAATGAAAAGGTGGTAAGCAGGCATGGATCCTTCTTATATATATTAGTCACTCTAAAATGAAGCTTTTGGGAGGTTTTTGAAATTTCCATGTTTGAAACCCAAAACCACTTCTCTTCATGTTGTTGACTTCATAAGATAGAGTTTAGGGGTTAGGGGTATAGATACATGATTTGTCTTGTTTGAATATGTGTCTAGACCTTGTTTATCAACTTTAATGCTTACTATATGACATAAGAACACTATGCGCTTTAATTTGGTTTTTAATTTTTTTAAATTTTGATGCACATTTTGAATCTTGGTCAAATCCTAGGTTTGACCGAGATTTGAACAAGTTTAAACCAAGAAAATAAAAGGTAAGCCCGCCAGACTGGATCCTTTCTTAGTCACTCTATAATGAAGCTTTTAGGGGGGTTGTTGAAAATGTAAGCATGTATCCTTCTTAGTACGTCACACCACAATGAAGCTTTTGGGAGGGTTTTTGAAATGTCCATGTTTGAAACCCAAAACGACTTCTCTTCGTGCTTGACTTCATAATTAAGACAAAGTTTAGGGTTAGGGGTAGATACATGATTTTTCTGGTTTGAATATGTCTAGACCTTGTTTACCAACTTGAGTGCTTACTATATGACATAAGAAGGCTATATGCTTTGGTTTTTCATTTTTTTGAAATTTTATGCCCATTTGAATCTAGATCAAATCCTAGATACGGTTTGACCAAGATTTGAACAATTTTAAAACATGAAAATAAAAGGTAAGCCCGACCTGGATCCTTTAGTCACTCTAAAATGAAGCTTTTGGGGGTTCTTGAAATTTCCAAGTTTGAAACCCAAAACCACTTCTCTTCATGCTTGACTACATAAGACAGAGTTTAGGGTTAGGGGTAGATACATGATTTTTCTTGTTTGAATATATCCAGACCTTGTTTATATCAACTTTAATGCTAACTATATGACATAAGAAAACTATGTGCTTTGGTTTTTAATTTTTCTGATTTTTTTATTTTGATGCACATTTGAATCTTTGTCAAATCCTAGGTTTGACCAAGATTTAAACAAGTATAAAACATGAAAATGAAAAGGGGAAGCCTGTATCCTTCTTAGTCACTCTAAAATGAAGTTTTTGGGATGTTCTTGAAATTTTCATGTTTGAAACCCAAAACCACTTCTCTTCATGCTTGACTTCATAAGATAGAGTTTAGGGGCTAGGGGGTAGATACATGATTTGCCTAGGTTTGAATATGCATGTCCAAACCTTGTTTATCAACTTGAATGCTTACTATATGACATAAGAAGACTATATGCTTTTGTTTTTCATTTTTCTGATTTTTTTAAAATTTTATGCCCATTTGAATCTTTTGGTCAAATCCTTGGTTTAATTTGACACGGATTTAAACAAGTTTAAAATATGAAAATGAAAAGGTGGTAAGCAGGCATGGATCCTTCTTATATATATTAGTCACTCTAAAATGAAGCTTTTGGGAGGTTTTTGAAATTTCCATGTTTGAAACCCAAAACCACTTCTCTTCATGTTGTTGACTTCATAAGATAGAGTTTAGGGGTTAGGGGTATAGATACATGATTTGTCTTGTTTGAATATGTGTCTAGACCTTGTTTATCAACTTTAATGCTTACTATATGACATAAGAACACTATGTGCTTTAATTTGGTTTTTTTTTTTTGAATTTTGATGCACATTTTGAATCTTGGTCAAATCCTAGGTTTGACCGAGATTTGAACAAGTTTAAAACAAGAAAATAAAAGGTAAGCCCGCCAGACTGGATCCTTCTTAGTCACTCTATAATGAAGCTTTTAGGGGGGTTGTTGAAAATGTAAGCATGTATCCTTCTTAGTACGTCACACCACAATGAAGCTTTTGGGAGGGTTTTTGAAATGTCCATGTTTGAAACCCAAAACGACTTCTCTTCGTGCTTGACTTCATAATTAAGACAAAGTTTAGGGTTAGGGGTAGAGATACATGCATGATTTTTCTGGTTTGAATATGTCTAGACTTTGTTTATCAACTTGAGTGCTTACTATATCAAGTTGTGTCTGAGTCGAGTCAATGTTGAGTCGTTGAGTCACCTAGTATTATTATTATGGTGGTGTACTTGTGTTCATGTACTTGTTTCAGACAGGTATTGCTGTTTTGGTGAAGGAGACATGCATCATCCATTTTTGGTGGGGTTAATTGGTTCTAGGGTTAATTGGTTCTATGCCACTCCTCAATTCACAAGTTGTGTTTATGCCATTCCAAAAACTGAAGTTGTGTTTATGCCACTCTCAATTCTCAATACCCCCTTCTATGCCATTTTCAACAATACAACATGAAAACGGTTCAATAAATAGTCGTATTTCAGTTTATACTTTCGTATTGACCAAAATAAACCTGTGTTCAGATTTGGAGCGACTTTTGGGTGTTTCGGGCACACAAGAAATCCAAAATTTTCAAATTCTGGCAAAAATTAGAACTTCTCAGGAAAATCTATTTTTTTATAGGAAATCAAAAACACTGAAACGAGTATACTATTTTAATTTGAGCCATTTATGTGCAGATTTGCATAAAAAGGCTGACATTTTCTGTTCTGTCTAGAAATTGGTAAAATTTTGTCCAAAAAATCAAACTTCTTCGAAAAATCTGATAATTTTACAGAATGTCAAGAACACTAATATGAGTCATCCAAGTATTTAAGTTACCTTGTTTTTTTTGAATTGTAATTCATACCCTTCCTCCCAATTTTTATGCCCATTTGAATCTTGGTCAAATCCTAAGTTTGACCAAGATTTGAACAAGTTTAAAACATGAAAATGAAAAGGTGAGCCTGAATCCTTCTTAGTCACTCTAAAATGAGAAGCTTTTGGGAGTTTTTTGAAATTTCCATGTTTGAAACCCAAAACCACTTCTCTTCATGCTTGACTTCATAAGACAAAGTTTAGGGTTAGGGGGTAGATACATGATTTGTCTGGTTTGTTGTTTAGACCTTGTTTATCAACTTGAATGCTTACTATATGACATAATAATACTATGTGCTTTGATTTTCATCTTTTTGATTTTTTCTGAATTTTTATGCCCATTTGATCTTGGTCAAATCCTAGGTTTAACCAATATTTAAACAAGTTTATAACATGAAAATGAAAAGGTAAGCCTGCATCCTTCTTAGCGCATCCACAATGTTGCTATTGCCAAATCTGATACGATGGTGAATTTGGCTTTGGTGTGAAATATAGCAATAGCTCCACAATGTAGTGGTTCCAAATATTTATAACGTGGGTCCCGCCATCAAGCTAAAACAACACATAAAGCCAATATGGAACTACTCTCACAATGTAGGGAACTAGTTCCAAATGCCAAAAGTGAAATTTGGCATCGGAGCACCTACTTGCTCCGGTTGCCTGTTTTTCTGGTTTTGGAACTACCTCTACAATGTATGGAACTAGTTCCAAAAGCCAAAAATCAAATATGGAACCACTTTTGGCTACACGTTGTGGATGCTCTTAGTCACTCCAAAATGAAAGCTTACATATACTCTTGGAATACTGTTTTGGGTGATTTGTCATTCAAAAATTTGGTATCATTCGGATCGGAGGAAGTATAGTTGGAGATGAATGGCCCACCAAGTCTCTGCCTTGAAGTTTGCTCTTTGACCAGTATTACTACTCGCGAGGTGCCGAGGAGACGGGGAGGCCAAATTTAAGAACTAACCTTTGCTCTTGCCGTCTTCCTCAGTTCACCACTTTGTTTACCTCTTGGAATACTACTTCGCCACCATGACCGGGAGCAAGTCTCGCCACAGAAGGGCTCGTGCGGCTGCGGCGAAGCTGAGGGAATCCCAGCAATGGCGTCCCTGTGCTGCTGTCGAGGTGCCTTCTGCGCAAGAGTCTTCAAGGGCGTCGCAGCCCGCGACTGCTACCTTCAGGCGATCCTCCGTTCTTGCGCATCTTTCTATGTCTTTCACAACTTATCATCCCCTCCTTTTCTTACCTTCTCTCAATCGTATATTCAGGTCGGGCGGCCTTAGTTTTCCCGCAGCCCTCCTGCCTGCGGAAACATCTTCCACGGAGCCAAGTTCTCAAAGCAGCGAGGTATAGACATTCGTGCAAATTGGGATTCCCATTTTCTCTTTCTTGGTACTTCTCTGGGTACACTTCTGATTTTGTGCTCCATCCCCATCTGATAGAAGCCCCGCTACGAGATCGGTCCCATTTTAGAAATGGTTATGGGCGATTTCTGCGTCGAGACGGCGGACAGAAGCGCCCTCGCCGATGAGTGCATGAGACTTTATTCTGAGCTCGCCACTGAGAAGATCCGGATTCGCATTCTCGACGATATCGCCATGAAATCGTTCACTGCGAGTAATGAGATCCAGCGGCGGAGCCTCGGCCAGGCGGAGACCATGGACAAACTCGCCGGACTGATCCTGAACCTCACGGTTAGGACGGACAAACTAGAGGCCGAGCTGTCACAGGAGAAGGCTCTCAACTCCGAGCTGAAGCGTCAAGCAGGCTCAAGGTAGATCTTGACCAGGTCACTGTGTACCACTAGCTGCAATCCTTGATGACTGTTGTGTCACCTGGCTTCCGAGTTTCTGAAGGTTAATTTTCGAAATTTTGTTCGTAAAATTGGCCTGTGGAAATGTAAACAAACTAGTACTCTTACTTTATTATATTAGTACTTGTGTCAATGTAGTAGTTGTGTCTGAGTCGAGTCAATGTTGAGTCGTTGAGTGGGAGTGGTGTTTTGGAACATGGGAGCATATGCTACCTATATTTTAAATTGCATCTTACACATATTTTAAATCTCAAAAAAATTGAAACAAAAAATCCGCACGTACATCTTCATGTGCTACGCGCTCACAAAGTCGTTTCATAAAAAATGAACTTATCATGTGACGTGTGTAAAAAAGACAAAATTCAGTGCTTAAAACAATGCTTTTCACAGGATAAGTTTTCTCTTTTTTACATAGGTCATAAAAAATATTATTTTTTCGTGAAACTTGACGCACACACATATATTATGGAGATGTACATGTAGAATTTTTTGTCAAATTTTTTCACACTTTGAAATATATTTTGTTGGTAGAGGGAGCATACGCACCCGGGAGCCGAATTGAGGGAGCAGTCGTTGAGTCACCTAGTATCTATAATATCTAAATAGGAACAAGAAATCCAAAATTTTCAAATTCTGGCAAAAATTAGAACTTCTCAGGAAAATCTATTTTTTTATAGGAAATCAAAAACACTGAAACGAGTATACTGTTTTAATTTGAGCCATTTATGTGCAGATTTGCATAAAAAGACTGACATTTTCCCTAAACTTTGTATATTATGAAGTCAAGCATGAAGAGAAGTGGTTTTGGGTTTCAAACATCCTTTTCATTTTCTTGTCTTAAACTTGTTTAAATCTTGGTCAAACCTAAGATTTGACCAAAAGATTCAAACATGCATAAATTCAAAAAAATCAGAAAAATGAAAAAACAAAAGCATATAGTCTTCTTATGTCATATAGTAAGCATTCAAGTTGATAAACAAGGTCTAGACATATTCAAACCAGAAAAATCATGTATATATCTACCCCTAACCCTAAACTCTGTCTTATGAAGAGAAGTGGTTTTGGGTTTCAAACATGGAAATTTGAAGAACCTCCCAAAAGCTTCATTTTAGATTGTGACTAAGAAGGATCCAGGCTTACCTTTTCACTTTCATGTTCTAAACTTGTTTAAATCCTAGTCAAACCTAGGATTTCACAAAGATTCAAATATATGGGTATAAAATACAAAAAAATAGAAAAATGAAAAACGAAAGCACATAGTCTTCTTATGTCATATAGTAAGCATTAAAGTTGATAAACAAGGTCTAGACATATTCAAACTAGACAAATCATGTATCTCCCCCTAACCCCTAAACTTTGTATTATGAAGTCAAGCATGAAGAGAAGTGGTTTTGGGTTTCAAACATGGAAATTTCAAAAACCTCTTAAAAATTCATTTTAGAGTGACTAAGAAGGATGCAAGCTTCCCTTTTCATTTGCATGTCTTAAACTTGTTTAAATCTGGGTCAAACCTAAGATTTGACCAAAAGATTCAAACGGGCATAAAATTCAAAAAAAATCAGAAAAATGAAAAACAAAAGCATATAGTCTTCTTGTGTCATATAGTAAGCATTCAAGTTGATAAACAAGGTCTAGACATATTCAAACCAGAAAATCATGTATATATCTACCCCTAACCCTAAACTCTGTATTATGAAGTCAATCATGAAGAGAAGTGGTTTTGGGTTTCAAACATGGATATTTCAAGAACCTCCCAAAAGCTTCATTTTAGAGTGTGACTAAGAAGGATCCAGGCTTACCTTTTTCATTTTCATGTACTAAACTTGTTTAAATCCTGGTCAAACCTAGGATTTCACAAAGATTCAAATATATGTGTATAAAATATAAAAAATAGAAAAATGAAAACCAAAGCACATAGTCTACTTATGTCACATAGTAAGCATTCAAGTTGATAAACAAGGTCTAGACATATTCAAACCAGAAAAATCATGTATATATCTACCCCTAACCCTAAACTCTGTCTTATGAAGTTAATCATGAAGAGAAGTGGTTTTGGGTTTCAAACATTGGAATTCCAAGAACCTCCCAAAAGCTTCATTTTAGAGTGTGACTAAGAAGGATCCAAGCTTACCTTTTCATTTTCATGTTCTAAACTTGTTTAAATCCTGGTCAAAACTAGGATTTCACAAAGATTCAAATATATGGGTATAAAATTCAAAAAAATAGAAAAATGAAAAACCAAAGCACATAGTCTTCTTATGTCATATAGTAAGCATTAAAGTTGATAAACAAGGTCTAGACATATTCAACCTAGACAAATCATGTATCTACCCCCTAACCCCTAAACTCTGTCTTATGAAGTCCAACATGAAGAGAAGTGGTTTTGGGTTTCAAACATGGAAATTTCAAAAACCTCTTACAAAATTCAGTTTAGAGTGACTAATTAAGAAGGATGCATTCTCCCCTTTTCATTTTCATGTCTTAAACTTGTTTAAATCTTGGTCAAACCTAAGATTTGACCAAAAGATTCAAACGGGCATAAAAAAATCAGAAAAATGAAAACCAAAGCACATAATTTTCTTATGTCATATAGTAAGCATTCAAGTTGATAAACAAGGTCTAGACATATTCAAACCAGAAAATCATGTATATATCTACCCCTAACCCTAAACTCTGTCTTATGAAGTCAATCATGAAGAGAAGTGGTTTTGGGTTTCAAACATGGAAATTTCAAGAACCTCCCAAAAGCTTCATTTTAGAGTGACTAAGAAGGATCCAGGCTTACCTTTTCATTTTCATGTTTTAAACTTGTTTAAATCCTGGTCAAACCTAGGATTTGACAAAGATTCGAATATATGGGCAAAAAATTCAAAAAAAATAGAAAAATGAAAAACCAAAGCACATAGTCTTCTTGTGTCATATAGTAAGCATTAAAGTTGACAAAAAAGGTCTAGATATATGCAAACTAGACAAATCATGTATCTACCCCCTAACCCCTAAACTCTGTCTTATGAAGTCAAGCATGAAGAGAAGTCGTTTTGGGTTTCAAACATGGAAATTTCAAGAACATCCCAAAAGCTTCATTTTAGAGTGACTAAGAAGGATCCATGATTACCTTTTCATTTTCATGTTTTAAACTTGTTTAATCTTGGTCAAACCTAGGATTTGACCAAGATTCAAATGGGCACAAAATTTAAAAAATCAGAAAAATGAAAAACCAAAGTACATAGTCTTCTTATGTCATGTAGTAAGCATTCAAGTTGATAAAATGGTTCATGCCGGCGTCTTAGCTGCTAAAAAAAATTATACACCAATTGATTTGACGAATTGATGATTTACTCTAGTCTGCTTCTAGACCATGCAGCTAGCGAGTATTCATATGTACTGCATGGAGCCCCCAACTTTTGACTTCCCGTGTCGGAAAAGGCCTGTCTAATAATGTGGGGCAGTGAGGTATCCCGAAGTATCTAGAGGGTTCCAGTGTTTCAGGCTTTCAGCATCGCCAGTCCAAGGGAAGGATGGGTGACGAATCCGTGCATTCACAGCCGTTTAGATCTGAAGAGTCCTTGTATGATGAGCGGTAGATAGCACCTCTAAGCTGCAAATCAACAGCTTCAATTACTTCAAATGAGCATTGGCCGGAAGGCTGACAGAGTGAAAAAATTCAATTTCAAAAACTCATGTATAGAATAGAAAAAAAATAAAAAACATGTAGATAGAATAGAGGTATAGATAGATTAGCCCAAAAAAGAAGAGGACGGGGAAATTTCGAACGCTCGCCTTTAACTCAGCACAGCAGACACCTCCCTCGCGCACCTAAACTTTCGAACGCGCGCCCAATATTTCGAACGCTCGCCTTTAACTCAGCACCCAGCCCACCTTGTTCTTCTCTAGACACCTCCTTCGGCGCCCTGTTCTTCTCTAGACACACCCTCGGTGAACCAGGCCGCGCACCAAAACTTCCCCACGCTGTCTATCAGCCGCGTCAGCCGGCGACTGCTGGTGGCGCCGTTCTTCTCCAGCCGCACCGGCAGGCGCGGTCAGCTGGTAGATCCTCACGGTATGCATGCTATCTTCAGGCCTGGGCAAGTACGATTCATTATAGCTCAATCGAAGTCAGTCGCCGTCGCCCAGCCCTTATAAGTTCGTTAGTTCGTTCGAATCGATCGGTTGATATTGTTTTCCTCTCGATGTGTTTGTTTGACATTGTTTTCCGCTTTACCTATTTGCTCGAATTCGTTCGTACTGTACACTGTACTGCTCACCATTGCCCAATGTCTGTAGTCGTCGCTTGGTGCCAGTCCTCTATGGACCTGTTTGTAATCTTATTACTTCTGGGTTCTTTGCACTGCTAATACATCGGTGGATTTACGGCCAAAAAGAAGAAAGAATTTGTTGGTATTATATTGCTTTCGATTGATCTGTTCGCCCCCAAGCTTTTACAGAAGCCGCAAGAGATTCAAGGATGAAATGGCTCTCCTTGTTTGCAGTGGCGGATCTACAGGGTATGCCGTATATGCCACGGCATACCCTGCGTCCAAGCCGTGCAAGATCTTTGATAGTTTAATGAGCTGAGCAATTAATCAAGATGAGTGATGTATATGTATACATGCGGTGCTAATACATGTGGCGTGCAGCCATGCGAACACTGAGCTAGTGCATGTAACCGATTGATTAGACATCCGATTGATTAATGCATTGGCTTTAGCCAACAGTCTACTTGCATGTTTTTCAAGATGTGCGATTTTGTCTCGCGTGTAAGCCTACAAGGCCAGCTATGGCCATGCACCATGACCTGATTAGATATCATGATTAATCAAAGGAAATATCTTGCTACTGTATATACGATTAATCAACTGATAATTAATCTTTGGTAGTCAAGTATATGATTAATTATATATATTTAGTGAGAATTCAGTTCAAAATTAGAGCACCCCGTCAACGGTGCATTTTTCAACAATTTACATTTTGATTATATGCAAAATCTGTTTTATTTAATCATTTTGACATACTCCCTTCAATCCAAATTAATTGACTCAACTTTGTCTAGATACTGATGTATCTTAGACAAGTTTGTTGAGTAGATACATTTATATCTAGACAAATTTGAGTTAATTAGTATGAATCCGAGAAAGTATTTTATTTAATTATTTTTATTAGGACAAAAGAAATTCAATAGAAACTCCAAAATTTTGTTGTGTCATACCCTTTCCTAAAATCCTAGGTCCGCCACTGCTTGTTTGTAAGGCAAAGAGGAAATCATATCATGGCTTATCATCATGGGTATAACCTTTTTAGCTAGATTTTGCTGTTTGGGATCTATGATCCTTTTAGTTGCTGCTCTCCAGTAACATTTTCCCTCTTTTTTATTACAGTGAAAAATACACAGCGAGGAAACCACTGTCCAGCCTAAAAAAAATAGACCTCAGTTGGTTTGCTGAAATCGGCTCAAATAACGTGGCATTTAGTTATATAGTTTTATATTCGACCTGTTTGCTCAGATATGTTGGTTTACATTCATACGCAACCTGTTGGGCAAGTATGGACACAGCTTCAGTGACTTTCAGGTCAAAATTCCAGCGGTTGAGTGATTTTTGGTTGGATCCATTCCTGTGCGTTCGATCGGCTTTTGATGGCTGTTATTGAGACAAAGTCATGGCTGGACTTTTGACGCAGCTCCAGTGACGTTCAGCTAGGTCAAAAGCCCAGCGTTGACTTTGGTTCAATATCAGCCATCCAAAGCCAATCGAACACACATGAATGTATCCAACCAAAAATCACTCTACAATAAGTCGTTTCCAGACAAAAACAATGTTTATTCCCAAACTATTTTTTTTGAATCCGACCAATCTTTCCCGGAATGCAGAAGAAATATATAAGATTTACTGGAATGTTGTTCTTTTTACTGGACAGTTTGAATTTTAAGTTTAAAGTTGGTTGTAAAACATAAAATGAGGTTTATTGATAAACAATATGGCTGAATCTGATGAAACTCCCCCAGAATGCATAACCCGACATATAAGATTTACTGGATTTTTGTTTCAAAAACTTCTAGGCAGTACGAATTTTAAGTTTAAAATTTTCTCGTGAAACTTAAAATGGGTAAATTTTGGATCCATTCTCGTGCGTTCGATTGGCTTTTGATGGCTGTTATTGAAACAAGTGTTAATTGGTTCTATGCCACTCCTCAATTCACAAGTTGTGTTTATGCCATTACAAAAACTGAAGTTGTGTTTATGCCACTCTCAATTCTCAATATCCCCTTCTATATATGCCATTTTCAATACTCCACTATAATAAATATAGCATATCTATGATAGTACTCTATGATACCACCCACTATGCACCCATGTTCCAAACACCACTCCCGCTGACTGTACCTTATTGTATCGAGCGATAAGCTTGATGAGCAACCCAAACAAACAAACAAAAAGACTGTACCTTATTGTACTTGCTCTTACCCGTATCTTCTCTTTCTCTTTCATCGCGAGTGCAGCTAATTCAGTTAGTCTTCCAATGAATATTAATATTTTGTCTCAATGATGTCATGTTTCGACTAACAATTAGCACTTTTGAATTCTTAGATTGCTTTTTCACACGATGCACTTCTTTTAATTTATTTTACCACATTTCAATGTGAACCTTGACCAAATAAATAGGACAACAATATCACGATCATATAATACATAAGCAGCATTGTTAGAATCGTGTTGGAAAATACTTTCTAATGATACCAGTTTTATATCAATTTTTTTATATACTTCATCCTGAAAAATATGTTTCAACTTCATCAAAACTTGCATGTATCTGCAAACTAAACTCATCTAAATACATGTATATCTACATAAAATTGAAACATCATTTTTAAATAGAGAGATATAGATTAATATTTTTTCGAAGATAAAATACGAAAAACAAGGGTGCATTGTTTATTGAAATGGAGTGAGTAGTATATATAAAATCATTTTAGTTGCCAATGATCATGTTGAGGGCCTCTATTTCTTGTTTTGCTCAGGCCCTCCGTATTCTCAGGTACGGCCCTGGTGGTCTATGAACCTGTATGTAATCTTATTACTTTTGGCTTCTTTGCACTGCTAATAGATCGGCGGAATTACGGCAAAAAAGAAGAAAGAATGTGTTGGTATTGTATTGCTTTCGATAGATCTGTTCGCCCCTCCCCCCCAAGCATTTATAGATGGCACAAGAGATTCAAGGATGAAATTGCTCTCCTTGTTCATAAGGCAAAGAGGAAATCATATCATGGGTAGAACATTATATATATATTTTGCTGCTTGGGATCTATGATCCTTTTAGTTGCTGCTCTCCAGCAACTTTTGTACATATTTCCCTCTTTTTATTAATAAAAAAATACAAAGTGGGGAAACCCAGTGGTCAGCCTAAAAAAATCTGTTCGCTAGGTAGCCGTAGTTTTGCACTCAGTTTGTTTGCTGAAATCGGCTCAAATAATGTAGCATTTATAGTTTTATATTCGACCTGTTTGCTCAGGTATGCTTGCTTACATTCGTAGGTGACCTGTTTGTTGAAATAGCTTATCGCTTCTCTGACCATCTATCTCCTCAACAGATGGACAGAACTTGGATATTATTTGACTCATTAACCACACCAACATATTTGAGTGGTATTGAAGACTTCATGAAGCACGTTAGTGATTTTACTGACGGCGACAAGACAAAGGAAGTGATTTGTCCATGCCGCGTATGTTTGAATATTGGGTCCAAGCCTCAACATGTAGTCTCAGATCATTTATTCGTTTATGGGATGGACCAGACATATATCAGGTGGATTAACCATGGTGAACACTATGATCAGCCTGACATTATTGATCCTCTTTATTCTGATGGTTATCAGCCTGAAGATCTCGTCCAGGATGAGGCTACTGCTAATTTGTTACGGGATCTGTATCCATATGCAAGCCAACAGCCCCATGGTTATCACAAAAAGCCTCTTTTCCATGACCTGATAGAAGATGCTAAGCGCTTAGTGGCCCCTGGTTCTGTTGTGTCAAGATTCGAATTAATTGTGAAATTACTTCATGACAAGTCATACCAGGGGATTACCAATAAAGCGTTCAATGCAGTTGCGAAGACATACAGCGATGCACTCCCTGGGGCTGGACTGCCAAAATCCTTTTATGAGGTGAAGCAGTACATCAAGGTACTGGGACTTGGATATGAGAAGATTGATTTTTGCAAAAATAACTGTGCACTGTTTTGGATGGAGTATAATGACCTCGATGAATGTCCAGTATGTAAGGAATCAAGATGGAAACATGATGGAGCTGGTGGTAAGAAAAAGATTCCTTGGAAGGTTCTGAGATACTTTCCACTTGTACAAAGATTGCAGAGGTTGTTTGCTTCAGAACAAACATCTCGGGAAACAAGATGGCACAAAGAGATTCTCACGCCCGACCCTGATTTACTGAGGCATCCTGCTGATGGCGATGAATGGAAGCAATTCGACCTGGATCATCCAGATTTTGCTGCAGATCCAAGGAACCTGAGACTTGGCCTTGCTACAGATGGATTCAACCCATTTGGCAACATGAGCAACTCGTATAGCATGTGGCCAGTACTAGTTACACCTTACAACCAGGCTCCCTGGACATGCACCGATCAGTCGAACTGTATGATGGCCTTACTCATCCCAGGTCCCAAATCTCCTGGGAAGGATTTTGATGTGTTCATGCAGCCTCTTATTAGAGACTTGCAAACATTATGGGAGGGTGTCCCTACACGGGATGTGTGTCAACCTAAAGAACAAAATTTTCTATTACGTGCTGCTGTACTGTATTGCACCCATGATTATCCAGCTTTGGGCACTATGTCAGGCAGAGTAACATCAGGTTATAATGCATGTGTTCACTGTGATACTGATCAGCTGGCAGTGAGGATAATAAACAAGATATGCTATATGGGCCATCGCCGTTTCCTTCCATTAGATCACAGTTTCCGAAAAAATAGAAAAAAATTGCAATTTATTGGTGATCAGGCCTGTAAAAAGACTAAACCGCAGCACTTTAAGAGTCACGAGTTGGAGGCGCACCTAGAAGCGGTCAGAAATGTTAAACCAGGAAAACCACCAGCCGCCACAGCAGGTACAGCAGAGAAGAATACAGAAGATGCAGCAGCAGTAGTAGCAGATAGAAAAAGGAAGAAGAGAGGAGATGAACTGAGTCTAGCAGCTACCAAAAGGAAGATGGGAGGTGAAATAGCAGCACGTACCAAGAGGAAGGAAATGGAAAATGATAGACCGAGAATATTTTATAAGCGCAGGACCACTCTTTGGGACTTGCCGTATTGGGCTGGTAAGAAGCTTCGGCATAATATTGATATCATGCACATGGAGAAGAATATATGTGACAGCATTGTCGGCACATTACTCAACATTCCATCCAAGACAAAAGATAGCTCAAATGCTAGGATTGATTGTGCAACATTGAATGTTAACAGGCACTTGCAACTGGATCGTAATGACAAAGTGAACAAAGGCAAGGAAAAACATTATAAATTTCGAGGCGCGGAATTCACATTGCCGATGCCTAAAAGGAGATTATTTTGTGAGTACCTCCGAGGTGTGATGTTCCCGTTCGGATTTGCTTCCAACATTGCAAATTGTCTCAATGCTGAAGGAAACAAGCTCCAAGGGTTGAAAACTCACGATTGTCACATCCTGCTGCAAAGGCTTTTAGCTATTGGCATTAAAGATTTAGTGAAGCCAAATATGTACAACGTGATTGCAGAGTTGGGAAGGTTCTTTAGGGAAATATGTAGTAAAACTCTAAGCAGAGCTGTTGTAGAACGTCTTAAGGTGGACATAGCAGTAATCCTGTGCAAGCTGGAGCTGATATATCCTCCAGCCTTCTTTGATGTGATGGTGCATTTGGCTGTTCATCTACCTGATGAGGCACTTTTAAGAGGTCCGGTACAGTATGGATGGATGTACCCTATAGAACGTCGACTGTGCACTTTCAAGAATACAGTTAGGAACAAAGCTAGACCGGAGGCTTGCATTGCAGTGGCGTATATTGCTGCTGAAGCATATACATTTGCCTCAAGATATATTCCTGATATTGAGACCAGATTCAATCGGGGTCGCAGAATTTTGGAAGTTGGAGGATCTGTTTTTAATCATGGTGTTGAGCTAATAGGAAAGAGGACCGAAAAAACATTAGAGCAGTCTGAATTTGAACAGCTGTCTTGGTATGTGCTGAATAATGCTACAGAGGCTGATGAATATGTTAAGTGAGTACTATGCACACGAACTACTCAGTTCCTCGCATATACTATGAACTTGTATCAAAATGAAATATATTCAGCTGACTTGGCTATGTTTTGCAGGTTGTACATGGAAACGAATGGAAAGCTATCGGCACGTGGGAGTGGGTTTCAGGACTGGTTTGAGAAATATGTAAGATGTTCAATTGCACTCTGACTTGTCTATGTGTTTTCACATGAGATGACCTCTTGTCTATTTTGTAATCGTAGATCTCGAAACTCCATGCGGAGAATCCAGGCGCTGTTAGTGCTGATCTCCTTGTCCTATCACGTGGTCCAGATAAGAGGGTGTTGGTAGCTGCAGCTTGCAATGCCAATGGTGTCCATTACAGCTCCTATGAGCGTGAACAACATTTGAAGACACGAAATAGTGGCATCACAACCAGTGGAGATCACTTGACAACCAGAAAAAAGAGATCAGAGTCATTTGACCATTATGGTCACATAGAAGAGGTTATTCAGTTGTTCTATAGTGATAAGGTTACTGTCCGATCTGTGGTTCTATTTAAGTGTTATTGGTACAACCAAGATCCAAACAAGGGCAAAGGTGCCAGAAATGATGGGTATTTCATATCAGTCAATACTACTGCTCAGTGGTACAAGGATGATCCTTATATTTTGGTACCTCAAGCGGCCAAGGTACTTTTCTTGGAAGACAGATCTAGAAAAGGATGGCAGTATGTGCAAAAGTTTGTGGCAAGGAACATATATGATTTGGATGAGAATGCGGATCCAATAATTGGTGCCCAGCAAGATGATTTCGCTGGTTGTATGCAAACTAAAGTTGCTGACATTGATGAAACCTCGTTGGATACAGGTATCCCTGCACATGATGGAGAAGTAGATTTCACTGTTGAGGTTAGCATAGTCGACAAAGAGATGGATAAACTGAAGCTACCTGGTGAATCTCAGGAGGAGAATGGACAGGACGAGCAGGATGAGACCATGCACGAATATCAGAATGAAGACGGATGATGATGATGATGATGATGATGATGATGATGATGATGATTAGACTCTTGTCTCTGTATCATGCTGTGAGATGAAGAACCATGATTTGTTTTGATTTTTCTATTTGGAAAATGTATGAGTCCTGAAGACAATTATCTGTTGGATTGTAATCCCATGATGACTAATTATTTATGTTTGTTGTCCTACTAAAAGTTGGTCAAACTTAATTGTGTGGAAGTAATCACATGCTGTTTGATTCATAGGGTCATATCCCATAGGAAAATAGAATGATAATAGATCAAACTAATGCAGAATATCTTATAACCACAATCAAATAGAATTTCTCTTGACATAGGATTCAAGTTGGCATGGCATCCCTATCATACAGGGTTTTTATTCATACTATGCTACAAATCGAAAATAAGATGGGTCAGCACTTTATCGCGGCAGATAGGGCAGCTGGCGTTCGTTACAAACCAGGAGAAGATGCACTTCCTATGGAACGGGTGTTTGCATCCCCGGAGACGCACCGTTGTGCGCTGCGACAGCCCCAGCATGCATATGCTGCAGTGGCCGTCCTCCGGCGCAACTAGGACCCAACTGTCCTGCAGCGCCGGCAAGTTGACGATGAGCCGGTGGTCCACCCTAAGGGTGAGGTCGAAGTGGAGGCCACCGAGCCGACGACACGCCTGCTGCCACATCAGGTGCATAACATCGTAAGGCATGATGATGTCCCACTCCTCCTCCGTGAGGTTCAGGTTCTTGAGCAGCCATACACGGGCAAGAATCTCGCGCATAGTTCGCACGACATTGCCCCCACTACGCAGCTTCCTCGGAGGCAAGCCAAGATCCAGCACCACCTCTTCGCAGGGTGTAGTGGTGATATCGTCCTCATCCAGTGGGGCAGGGAGGGGGCCGGCCATCCTCCTGAGCTCGTACGTCCTCGAGAAGAAGATGTGCACTGTCATAGTGTACGGGGACGCCTCGCCCTCGCCCACGGCCGGCGGCTCGCCGACGGAGAAGTCGGTCGTGCTTGCCGACACACGGCAGGCACGGAAGACATGTGGGCCAGACTCGATGATGCGCTCGCGTGAGGAGCGCTCTAGTAGGGGCGTCGCCGCCATTGGGGATTCTTCGGAGGGCTGTAGACTGGCGGCTAGTCGACGGTGAGGTGGTTGGTGTGAGATCTCTGGGATGAGGCCAGGGGAAGTGGGCGAAGTGCTCGGGACTAGGGACTGCCCTCAACTTTCCGCAGTAGTATGATAATAATTGGTGGACGAGGGAGACTAGTCCAGAGACTACCCAAAGTTGATAAATCATGTTCGAGGGAAAATGCCCAAGATTTATTATCAAAATTCAAGCTAATTTCGCCGATTTTGTTCTGCCGTTCATTAGACATCATCCAACGGCCTTGGTCTCTGGGATTCGCTGCTACAGTGTCATCTACTATTTTCTACCCAATTCCAGAAACATCCATAAAGCTAGTAGATAGCTTTCCTGCTTGTTGGCCCCACCCCATTTTTTTAATCTTTTCTTCCTTATCCCCTTCGCTCATGCTAGCAGCTACTTGCAGCCATTGCTACACCAGCGAGGTGATCTGTATGATAGGCACGGTTTTAGTAAGACAGCAAGTTGTAGATAGCTAACCATGAGACACATGCCTCTCTGGTTGAGACTGAGCTCGCTCTTGTGATTGGGCTCCAATGGTCGAGGTGAGTCACAGCTGCAATGACAGAGGTTTGTGCTGAATTAATTAGCACAGAGGCGTAACTAGCACTAGATGGAGAAGGCATAGTACACATATCGGACACGAAGTCGCGTCTGGCGAGCAGCTCGCATTCACTTGCATCAGTGCGGTACAACAAAGATGATGAAGAAGGATTGGAGCTTTGAAGGTAGTCAGAAAAGTTACAAAAAATAATACGTGCAAAACTTAACCTGTATAAACGCACATGCATGGATAATTTTACATTTCTGCATGAGAAAGACATGTCAATTTTCAGTACGACATGGTTTGATTTGTCAAATTTGATGCTCCTTAATGCATTTTAAGTGAAAATTACAGGTTTATTCATTATAATTGCCGATTTTTAACGTTACGTGCAGCTGACTAGCAAACTATAAGTGTGTGATTGCTTGCTTCCAAAATAAGGATATGTAATCATTTTGTATAAGGTAGTACCAATTAGTCGTTATATTGCAGAACTTAAAGAGTTTTGAGAGATTCAACTCGTTGCTACTCCATAAGAATGGTCATGTTGACAAATTTGATCCAGTGTTGAACAGAGCCAGAAACATTTCAAAAACTTGAGCATGGAAGAGGCTAGGGGTAAATGCCCCAAGGCCAGCCGAGCCTATCGTAGGTGCCGTCCCGAGGAGGAAGTACCTTAATTTGGGGCGCGCGCGGACGCTGCGGTACCCCGAGCTCGAGACGCCGCCGTACCGGTAGCTCGACCCGCGACGAGGCATGGCGGCGGCGGCGGAAGCGGAGCGGCGGCGGCGGAAGGTAAAGCTCCTGCTGACAAACATATTAGGCACAAATGGGCAACCTTCAGTAACCCATGTTCCATTTTTTTTGTCAGGATAACCCCATGTACCACCTTCCCAATAGAAAAAGTACTGTTCAACCTTCCCCTGTTGGGCCCAATATTTCACTTTTGGGTTGCCAAGGAACATCTACATGGTAATTGTTATCGGTCTACTTGCTCCGGCCGTCGAAGCCCAATAACTTCAAATGGGCCTTTCTGCTCATGCAATTTCGGCCCTTTTCTAATGAAACACAGATCCTATGATTGGCAAAAAAAAAATACACGGAGATTCTACATAAAAGTTGTTTTTATTTATTTTGAATTATAGGGTTCCAATTTTTGAAACTGCTCATGCCCAATATGAAAATCCTTGATCGCTCCATACCCACATGGATAACGGTATTTTTAAAAATTCATAAAGTGGATTTGAAATTTAAAACATATCCTAATAATTCCTTGATTTAATCTATCAACTTGCAAGATCTTGGAGCCAAAGAGCTTGTATTAGTCTGCGAAAATAATACTGATAAACCTGTCGTTAACAAGAAATGAAGGTTTATCGTTCAGAGAGGATGCCATGTGGGACCCATGAGACAGTAGCGTCCTCAACGTTTCAAAGAAAAAGGCAAGTAGCCCGAAAATAGGGGTAAAAAATAAATCCTACAAAGGAAACATTTATAGTTCATAGAGGCTGACATGTGGGACCGATCTGCCAGCTGCATCCTCATCATTTCGAAGTCGGCAGGGATCAGAAGAAAAAGGCAAATAGCCAGAAATTAGGGGTCAAAAATAAATCCAAAAAGGAAACTTATATTCTTCATAGAGGATGACATGTGGGACCGACCTGCCAGCAGCGTCCTCATCGTTTCAAAGGCCGCAGGGGATCAAAAGAAAAAGGCAAATAGCCAGAAATTAGGGGTAAAAAATAAATACAACAAAGGAAAGGTTTATTGTTCATAGAGGCTGACTTGTGGGACCCATGAGCCAGCGGCGACCTCAATTTCAAAGGCGGCATATGATCGAAAAGAAAAAGGCAAGTTAGCAAAAATCAGTGGGTAAAAAAAATCTAAGAAATGAAACTTTATTGTACAGTCCCATGAGCCAGCACCTTACTCAACGTTTCAGTGGCGGCATGAGATAGAAAGAAAAAGGAAAGTGACCAAATATCAGGAGCAAAAAATAATCCAAGAAAAGAAACTTTTATTGTACATAGATGATGACATATGGGTCCCACTTATACAAGCTCTTTCGCTCCAAGATCTTGCAAGTTGATTGTACATAGAGGATGACATGCGGGCCCCTTGTGTCAGCAGCTTACTCAACGTTTCCAAGGCGGCAGGGGATCAAAAGAAAAAGGAAGTAGCCAGAAATTAGCGGTAAAAAATAACTCCAAGGAAGGAAACTTTTATTGTTCATAGAGTATGACATGCGGGACCCATGCGCTAGCAGCTTCCTCAACGTTTCAAAGGGGGCATGAGATCGAAAGAAAAAGACAAGTGACCAAATATCAGGAGCCAAAAATAATCCAAGAAAAGAAACTTTATTGTACATAAAAGATGACATGCGGGTCCCATTTTGCAGCAGCGGTGTCAACGTTTCAAATGCGGCTTGAGATCAAAAGAAAAAGAGTAGCCAGAAATTAGGGGTAAAAAAACTCCCAGAAAAGAAAGTTGATTGTACATAGAGGATGGCATGCGGGTCCCATGACCCAGCACCTTACTCAACGTTTCAGAGGCGGCATGAGATCGAAAGAAAAAGGAAAGAGACCAAATACCAGGAGCAAAAAATAATCCAAGAAAAAGAAACTTTTATTGTACATAGAGGATGACATATGGGTCCCACTTATACAAGCTCTTCCGCCCCAAGATCTTGCAAGTTGATTGTACATAGAGGATGACATGCGGGCCCCTTGTGTCAGCAGCTTAATCAATGTTTCCAAGGCGGCAGGGGATCAAAAGAAAAAGGAAACAGCCAAAAATAAGAGGGTGAAAAAAATCCAAGAAAAGAAACTTTTATAGTATCGAGGATGACATGTGGGTCCCATGAGCCAGCAGCTTCTCAACGTTTCAGAGGCTGCATGAGATCGAAAGAAAAAGGCAAGTGACCAAAAATAAGGGGGTAAAAAAAATCCAAGAAAAGAGACTTGATTGTACATAGAGGATGACATGCGGGTCCCACCAGTCAGCAGCTTACTAACGTTTCCAAGGCGGCAGGGGATGAAAAGAAAAAGGAAATAGCCAAAGATCAGAGGGTGAAAAAAATCAAAGAAAAGAAACTTTTATAGTACATAGAGGATGACATGTGGGTCCCATGGGCCAGCAGGTTCCTCAACGTTTTCAAGGGCGGCATGAGATCGAAAGAAAAAGGCAAGTGACCAAAAATCAGAGGGTGAAAAATAATCCAAAAAAAGAAACTTTTATTGTACATAGAGGATGACATGCTGTCCCAACGTTTCAAATGCGGTTTGAGATCAAAAGAAAAAGAAAGTAGCCAGAAATTAGGGGGTAAAAAAACTCCAAGAAAAGAAAATTGATTGTACATAGAGGATGACATGCGGGTCCCACGAGTTTGCAGCTTACTCAACGTTTCCAAGGCGGCAGGGGATCAAAAGAAAAAGGAAATAGCCAAAAATCAGAGAGTGAAAAAAAACCCAAGAAAATAAACTTTTGTAGTACATAGAGGATGACATGCGGGTCCCATGAGCCAGCAGGTTCCTCAACGTTTCAAACGTGGCATGGGATCGAAAGAAAAAGGCAAGTGACCAAATATCAGGAGCCAAAAATAATCCAAGAAAAGAAACTTTATTGTACATAGAGGATGACATGCGGGTCCCATTTTGCAGCAGCGGTCCCAACGTTTCAAATGCGGCTTGAGATCAAAAGAAAAAGAAAGTAGCCAGAAATTAGGGGGTCAAAAAAACTCCAAGAAAGGAAAGCTTTATCGTTCATACAGGCTGACATGTGGGACCTATGAGCCAGCAGCTTACTCAACGTTTCAAAGGCGGCAGGGGATCAAAAGAAAAAGGAAATAGCCAAAAATCAGAGGGTGAAAAAAATCCAAGAAATCAAACTTTTATTGTACATAGAGGATGACATGCGGGTCCCATGAGCCAGCAGATTCCTCAACGTTTCAAACGTGGCATGAGATCGAAAGAAAAAGGCAAGTGACCAAATATCAGGAGCCAAAAATAATCCAAGAAAAGAAACTTTATTGTACATAGAGGATGACATGCGGGTCCCATTTTGCAGCAGCGGTCTAAACGTTTCCAAGGCGGCACAGGACCAAAAGAAAAATGAAGTAGCCAGAAATCAGGGGGTGAAAAAAATCCAAGAAAAGAAAGATTTCAATTGGGCTGCATCTGGACATCTGGGCCTTCGAACTATCCTTCTGGGCCTTTTGACACGTACAATTTCAGCCCACTCCAGAACATGATAGTTCGGATTTTTCTCAAAAAAAAAACAGGAAAGTCCTATGCTTCGCCAAAACAAAAAACAAGGAGATTCAAGATATATGTTGTAAAAATAAAGATTTAATTTATCCGTTTGCAATAGCTCAGAGCGAAATACACTGTTTATTGTCTGCAAAATAATCAAGATATCACATGTTTCTTGTACGGGGAGGCTGACATCAGGGACCCATGAGCCAGCAGCGTCGTCAACGTTTCAAAGGCGGCAGGGGATCGAAAATAAAAAAAACAAAAATCAGTTGGTAAAAAAATCCAAGAAAAGAAAACATTTATCGTTCTGAGAGGATGACATGCGGGACCGATGAGGCAGCAGCATCCTCAACGTTTCCAAGGCGGCAGGGGATCAAAGAAAAAAAAGGAAATAGCCAGAAATTAATTAGGGGTAAAAAATAAATCCACCAAAGGAAACTTGTATTGTTCATAGAGGATGACATATGGGACCGACCTGCCAACAGCGTCCTCATCGTTTCAAAGGGGGCAGGGGATCAAAAGAAAAAGGCAAATAGCCAGAAATTAGGGGTCAAAAATAACTCCAATAAAGGAAACTTTTATTGTTCGTAGAGGATGACATGCGGGTCCCATGAGCCAGCAGGTTCCTCAACGTTTCAAACGTGGCATGAGATCGAAAGAAAAAGGCAAGTGACGAAATATCAGGAGCCAAAAATAATTCAAGGAAACTTGATTGTACATAGAGGATGACATGCGGGTCCCATGAGTAAGCAGCTTACTCAACGTTTCCAAGGCGGCAGGGCATCAAAAGAAAAAGGAAATAGACAAAAATCAGAGAGTGAAAAAAACCATAGAAAATAAACTTTTATAGCACATAGAGGATGACATGCGGGTCCCATGAGCCAGCAGGTTCCTCAAAGTTTCAAACGTGGCATGAGATCGAAAGAAAAAAACGCAAGTGACCAAATATCAGGAGCCAAAAATAATCCAAGAAAAGAAAGTTTTATAGTACATAGAGGATGACATGCGGGACCCATTTAGCAGCAGCGGTATCACCGTTTGAGGCAGCAGGGGATCGAAAGAAAAAGTCAAGTGACCAAATATGAGGTGCCAAAAATAATCCAAAAAAAGAAAGTTTTATAGTACATAGAGGATGACATGCGGGTCCCATTTAGCAGCAGCGGTATCACCGTTTGAGGCAGCAGGTGATCGAAAGAAAAAGTCAAGTGACCAAATATGAGGTGCCAAAAATAATCCAAAAAAAGAAAGTTTTATAGTACATAGAGGATGACATGCGGGTCCCATTTAGCAGCAGCGGTATCACCGTTTGAGAGGCAGCAGGGGATCGAAAGAAAAAGTCAAGTGACCAAATATGAGGTGCCAAAAATAATCCAAGAAAAGAAAGTTTTATAGTACATAGAGGATGACATGCGGGTCCCATTTAGCAGCAGCGGTATCACCGTTTGAGAGGCGGCAGGGGATCGAAAGAAAAAGTCAAGTGACCAAATATGAGGTGCCAAAAAAATCCAAGAAAAGAAAGTTTTATAGTACATAGAGGATGACATGCGGGTCCCATTTAGCAGCAGCGGTATCACCGTTTGAGAGGCGGCAGGGGATCGAAAGAAAAAGGTAAGTGACCAAATATGAGGTGCCAAAAATAATTCAAGAAAAGAAAGTTTTATAGTACATAGAGGATGACATGCGGGTCCCATTTAGCAGCAGCGGTATCACCGTTTGAGAGGCGGCAGGGGATCGAAAGAAAAAGGCAAGTGACCAAATTTGAGGTGCCAAAAAAACTCCAAGAAAAGAAAGTTGATTGCACATAGAGGATGACATGCGGGTCCCATTTAGCAGCAGCGGTCTCAATGTTTCCAAGGCGGCAAGGGATCAAAAGAAAAAGGAAGTAGCCAGAAATCAGGGGGTCAAAAAAATCCAAGAATAGAAAGAATTTTGGTTCATAGAGGATGACATGCGGGACCCATGATCCTGCATCGTAAACGGCTCGATCGGAGAACGTTGAACGAGATGGCGCGATCTAGAAAAAAACAATGCCAGAGAGGCTGCCATCTGGGCCCTACATCCCTCGGCGGTGCGGATTTGCGTTGACTCGGCCGGCGAACCCGAGATTTCGAGATGCACCACGTCCCGGGCCACCATACGCGACGTTTTGGCCGCTTTCGTCGGGCTAGGTGGCCTCAAAAACGAGAAAAAAAAGTTTTGACATGAACCACGGAGGGACCAAAAATCGTCGGCCATGGTACACCAGCAACCACGGCGCGACTTCAACTTCGTCGGCCATGGCAACTTTTCTTGTAGTGTATGCTTAATGCTTGTCACTTTGGACCCGAGTGCCATGATCTCAGATCTGAACATGTTATTGATTCATGATGATAATTATTGTTTTTGATCATATCTGCAAGTTGTATACACATATTGTTGTCCGGAACCCGAGGCCCCAAAGTGACCTAAATTGGGATAATCGGAGGAGATGGCTATGATGTGAGGATTACGTGTGTTCACAGAGTGTTAATGCTTTGCTCCGGTACTCTATTAAAATGAGTACCTTAATTACAAGTAGTTTCCCTTGAGGCCTGATACGTCTCCAACGTATCGATAATTTCTTATGTTCCATGCTACTTTATTGATGATACCTACATGTTTTATGCACATTATATGTCATATTTATGCATTTTCTGGAACTAACCTATTAACAAGATGCCGAAGAGCCAGTTGCTGTTTTCTGCTGTTTTTGGTTTCAGAAATCCTAGTAAAGAAATATTCTCGGAATTGGACGAAACTTTCGCCCAGGGTCCTATTTTTGCACGAAGCTTCCAGAAGACCGAAGACCTAACGAAGTGGGGCCACGAGGCAGCCAGGAGGGAGGCCGGCGCGGCCCAAGCCCTGGCCGCGCCGACCTGCCCCCTGGGCCCCTCGTGTGGCCCCTCGCGTTGACCTTCCGCCTACTTAAAGCTCCCGTCGCGAAACCCCCAGTACCGAGAGCCACGATACGGAAAACCTTACAGAGACGCCGCCGCCGCGAATCCCATCTCGGGGGATTCAGGAGATCGCCTCCGGCACCCTGCCGGAGAGGGGATTCATCTCCCGGAGGACTCTTCATCGCCATGATCGCCTCCGGAGTGATGAGTGAGTAGTTCACCCCTGGACCATGGGTCCATAGCAGTAGCTAGATGGTCGTCTTCTCCTTGTTGTGCTTCATTGTTGGATCTTGTGAGCTGCCTAACATGATCAAGATCATCTATATGTAATTCTATATGTTGTGTTTGTCGGGATCCGATGGATAGAGAGTACTATGATTATGGTGATTATCAATCTATTGTTCATGTGTTGTTTATGATCTTGCATGCTCTCCGTTATTAGTAGAGGCTCTGGCCAAGTTTTTACTCTTAACTCCAAGAGGGAGTAATTATGCTCGATAGTGGGTTCATGCCTTCATTGATACCTGGGACAGTGACAGAAAGTTCTAAGGTTGTGATGTGCTGTTGCCACTAGGGATAAAACATTGATGCTATGTCTAAGGATGTAGTTATTGATTACATTACGCACAATACTTAATGCAATTGTCTGTTGCTTTGCAACTTAATACTGGAGGGGGTTCGGATGATAACCTGAAGGTGGACTTTTTAGGCATAGATGCAGTTGGATGGCGGTCTATGTACTTTGTCGTAATGCCCAATTAAATCTCACTATATTTACCATGTCATGTATATGCATTATTATGCCTTTCTCTATTTGTCAATTGCCCGACTGTAATTTGTTCACCCAACATGCTTTTATCTTATGGGAGAGACACCTCTAGTGAACTGTGGACCCCGGTCCTATTCTTTCCATAGCATACAATCTACTTGTTTTACTGTTTTCTTTGCAAACATCTTCCACTCGATACGTTTAATCCTTTGTTACAGCAAGCCGGTGAGATTGACAACCTCACTGTTTCGTTGGGGCAAAGTACTTTGGTTGTGTTGTGCAGGTTCCTAGTTGGCGCCGGAATCCCTGGTGTTGCGCCGCATCACATTTCGCGACCATCAACCTTCAACGTGCTTCTTGGCTCCTACTGGTTCGATTAAACCTTGGTTTCATACTGAGGGAAACTTGCTTCTATACGCATCATACCTTCCACTTGGGGTTCCCAACGGACGTGTGCATCTACGCGTATCAAGCTAAATTTCTGGCGCCGTTGCCGGGGAGATCAAGACACGCTGCAAGGGGAGTCTCCACTTCTCAATCTCTTTACTTTGTTTTTGTCTTGCTTTATTTTATTTACTACTTTGTTTGTTGCACTAAATCAAAATACAAAAAAAATAGTTGCTAGTTTTACTTTATTTGCTATCTTGTTTGCTATATCAAAAACACAAAAAAATTAGTTACTCGCATTTACTTTATCTAGTTTGCTTTATTTACTGTTGCTAAAATGGCCAACCCTGAAAATACTAAGTTGTGTGACTTCACAAATGCAAATAATAATGATTTCCTATGCACACCTATTGCTCCACCTGCTACTACAGCAGAATTCTTTGAAATTAAACCTGCTTTACTAAATCTAGTCATGAGAGAACAATTTTCTGGTGCTAGTTCTGATGATGCTGCTGCCCATCTCAATAATTTTGTTGAACTTTGTGAAATGCAAAAGTATAAAGATGTAGATGGTGATATTATTAAATTGAAAGTGTTTCCTTTCTCATTAAGAGGAAGAGCTAAAGATTGGTTGCTATCTTTGCCTAAGAATAGTATTGATTCATGGACTAAATGCAAGGATGCTTTTATTAGTAGATATTATCCTCCCGCTAAAATTATTTCTTTGAGAAGTAGCATAATGAATTTTAAACAATTAGATACTGAACATGTTGCTCAAGCATGGGAGAGAATGAAAACTTTGGTAAAGAATTGCCCAACCCATGGACTGACTACTTGGATGATCATCCAAACCTTCTATGCAGGACTAAATTTTTCTTCGCGGAATTTATTGGATTCAGCTGCTGGAGGTACTTTTATGTCCATCACATTGGGGGCGGCTACAAAACTTCTTGATGATATGATGGTGAATTACTCTGAATGGCACACGGAAAGAGCTCCACAAGGTAAGAAGGTAAATTCTGTTGAAGAAACCTCTTCCTTGAGTGATAAGATTGATGTGATTATGTCTATGCTTGTGAATGGTAGATCTAATGTTGATCCAAATAATGTTCCTTTAGCTTCATTGGTTGCTCAAGAAGAAAATGTTGATGTGAATTTCATTAAAAATAATAATTTCAACAACAATGCTTATAGGAACAACTCTGGTAATAACTATAGGCCATATCCTTCTACTAATGGTAATGGTTATGGTAATTCTTATGGGAATTCTTACAACAATAATAGAAGTGTACCCTCTGGTCTTGAAGCCATGCTTAAAGAATTTATTAGTACACAAACTGCTTTTAACAAATCTGTTGAGGAAAAGCTTGATAAAATTGATACTATCGCTTCTAGAGTTGATAGGCTTGCCTCTGATGTTAATCTTTTAAAGTTGAAAGTTATGCCTAATAATGATCTTGATAATAAGATTACTACTACAGCAAATGCCATCCAAGTTAGAATTAATGAGAATATAAGATTAATGGCTGAGTTGCGTGCTAGGTGGGATAGAGAAGAAAATGAAAAACTAGCTAAAGAGAATAATGTAGCTAAAGTTTGGACTATTACCACCACTAGTAATGCTAATTCCTCACATGTTGCTACACCTCCTACTATCAATGGTAAAATAATTGGTGTTGGCAATGTTTCTACTCCTAGTGCAAAGCGTACAAAACTGCCTGAAATTGCTAAAACTGCTGAAACTGCTTGTGATAAAACTGCTGAAATTTTTTCCAACCTTGGGAATAATGATCCCATTGCTGTAGCTCATAATGATTTAGATTTTGATGATTGCCACATCTCTGAAGTTATAAAGTTCTTACAAAAACTTGCTAAAAGTCCTAATGCTAGTGCTATAAATTTAGCCTTTACAAAACATATTACAAATGCTCTCATAAAAGCTAGAGAAGAGAAACTAAAACTTGAAACTTCTATTCCTAGAAAGTTAGAGGATGGTTGGGAGCCCATCATTAAAATGAAATTCAATGACTTTGAATGTAATGCCTTATGTGATCTTGGTGCAAGTATTTCTGTTATGCCTAAAAAGATTTATGATATGCTTGACTTGCCACCATTAAAGAATTGTTATTTGGATGTTAATCTCGCCGATAATGTTAAAAAGAAACCTTTGGGGAGGATTGATAATGTGCATATTACGGTTAACAATAACCTTGTCCCCGTTGATTTTGTTGTCTTGGATATCGAATGCAATGCATCTTGTCCAATTGTGTTGGGAAGACCTTTTCTTCGAACTGTTGGTGCTGTTATTGATATGAGGGAAGGTAATATTAAATATCAATTTCCTCTCAAGAAAGGTATGGAACACTTCCCTAGAAAGAGAATGAAGTTGCCTTTTGATTCTATTATTAGAACAAGCTATGATGTTGATGCTTCTACTCTCGATAATACTTGATTTGCACTTTCTGCGCCTAGCTGAAAGGCGTTAAAGAAAAGCGCTTATGGGAGACAACCCATGTTTTTACCTACAGCAATTTTTTGTTTTGTTGAGTCTTGGAAGTTGTTTACTACTGTAGCAACCTCTCCTTATCATGTTTTTGTGCCAAGTAAAGTTTCTATGTCAAAGTTGATGTTATATTTGGGATCGCTGCGCAGAAACAGCATTGCTGTCTGTCACGAATCTGGGCATAATTCCCTGTAGAAAATTCGAAAAAATCTGCCAATTTACGAGCGTGATCCTCAGATATATACGCAACTTTCATTAGTTTTGAGTTTTTCCATTTGAGCAAGTCTGGTGCCATTTATAAATTCGTCTTTACGGACTGTTCTGTTTTTGACAGATTCTGCCTTTTATTTCGCATTGCCTCTTTTGCTATGTTGGATTTATTTCTTTGATCCATTAATGTCCAGTAGCATTATGCAATGTCCAGAAGTGAAAAGAATGATTGTGTCACCTCTGAATGAGTGAATTATTAATGATGCACTAACCCTCTAATGAGTTTGCTTGAAGTTTGGTGTGAAGGAAGTTTTCAAGGGTCAAGAGAGGAGAATGATATACTAAGATCAAGAGGAGTGAAAGCTCTAAGCTTGGGGATGCCCCCGTGGTTCATCCCTGCATATTTTAAGAAGACTCAAGCATCTAAGCTTGGGGATGCCCAAGGCATCCCCTTCTTCATCGACAACATCATCAGGTTCCTCCCCTGAAACTATATTTTTATTCAGTCACATCTGGTGTTCTTTACTTGGAGCGTCGGTTTGTTTTCGTTTTTGTTTTTGTTTGAATAAGATGGATCCTAGCATTCACTTTGTGGGAGAGAGACACGCTCCGCTGTTGCATATGGACACATGTGTCCTTAGGCTTTACTCATAATGTTCAAGGCGAAGTTTCTTCTTCGTTAATTTGTTATATGGTTGGAATTGGAAAATGCTACATGTAGTAATTCTAAAAATGTCTTGGATAATGTGATACTTGGCAATTGTTGTGCTCATGTTTAAGCTCTTGCATCATATGCTTTGCACCCATTAATGAAGAAATACATAGAGCTTGCTAAAATTTGGTTTGCATATTTGGTTTCTCTAAGGTCTAGATAATATCTAGTATTGAGTTTTGAACAACAAGGAAGACGGTGTAGAGTCTTATAATGTTTACAATATGTCTTTTATGTGAGTCTTGCTGCACTTGTTCATCCTTGAGTTTGCTTCAAATAACCTTGCTAGCCTAAACCTTGTATCGAGAGGGAATACTTCTCATGCATCCAAAATCCTTGAGCCAACCACTATGCCATTTGTGTCCACCATACCTACCTACTACATGGTATTTACCCGCCATTCCAAAGTAAATTGCTTGAGTGCTACCTTTAAAATTCCATCATTCACCTTTGCAATATATAGCTCATGGGACAAAATAGCCTTAAAAACTATCGTAGTATTGAATATGTACTTATGCACCTTATATTTTATTAAGTTGCTTGTTGTGCGATAACCATGTTTCTGGGGAACGCCATCAACTATTGTTGAATATCATGTGAGTTGCTATGCATGTCCGTCTTGTCTGAAGGTCTATCATTTTAGTGGTTGGAGCATGCAAAATTGTTAGAGAAGAACATTGGGCCGCTAACTAAAGCCATGAATCATGGTGGAAGTTTCAGTTTTGGACATATATCCTCAATCTCATATGAGAATAATAACTTTGCTACATGCTTATGCATTAAAGAGGAGTCCATTATCTGTTGTCCATGTTGTCCCGGTATGGATGTCTAAGTTGAGAATAATCAAAAGCGAGAAATCCGAAATGCGAGCATTCTCCTTGGACCTTTGTACAGGCGGCATGGAGGTACCCCTTTGTGACACTTGGTTGAAACATGGCATGCGAAGACCCGGTAGTCCAAGTTAAGTAGGACGAGGTGCGGGCACTATTAGTATACTATGCGTGAGGCTTGCAACTTGTAAGATATAATTTTCATAACTCATATGCTTTATTACTACCGTTGACAAAATTGTTTCATGTTTTCAAAATAAAAGCTCTAGCACAAATACAGCAATCGATGCTTTCCTCTGCGAAGGACCATTCTTTTACTTTTATTGTTGAGTCAGTTTACCTATCTCCTTCCACCTTAAGAAGCAAACACTTGTGTGAACTGTGCATTGATTCCTACATACTTGCATATTGCACTTGTTATATTACTTTATGTTGACAATATCCATGAGATATACATGTTACAAGTTGAAAGCAACCGCTGAAACTTAATCTTCTTATGTGTTGCTTCAACACCTTTACTTTGATTTATTGCTTTACGAGTTAACTCTTATGCAAGACTTATTGATGCTTGTCTTGAAGTACTATTCATGAAAAGTCTTTGCTATATGATTCAGTTGTTTACTCATGTCATTACCTTTGCTTTGATCGCTGCATTCATTACATATGTTTACAAATAGTATGATCAAGATTATGATGGCATGTCACTTCAGAAATTATCTTTGTTATCGTTTTACCTGCTCGGGACGAGCAGAACTAAGCTTGGGGATGCTGATACGTCTCCAACGTATCGATAATTTCTTATGTTCCATGCTACTTTATTGATGATACCTACATGTTTTATGCACATTATATGTCATATTTATGCATTTTCTGGAACTAACCTATTAACAAGATGCCGAAGAGCGATTTGTTTTCTGCTGTTTTTGGTTTCAGAAATCCTAGTAAAGAAATATTCTCGGAATTGGACGAAACTTTCGCCCAGGGTCCTATTTTTGCACGAAGCTTCCAGAAGACCGAAGACCTAACGAAGTGGGGCCACGAGGCAGCCGGGAGGCCGGCGCGGCCCAAGCCCTGGCCGCGCCGACCTGCCCCTGGGCCCCTCGTGTGGCCCCTCGCGTTGACCTTCCGCCTACTTAAAGCTCCCGTCGCGAAACCCCCAGACCGAGAGCCACGATACGGAAAACCTTACAGAGACGCCGCCGCCGCGAATCCCATCTCGGGGGATTCAGGAGATCGCCTCCGCCTGCCGGAGAGGGGATTCATCTCCCGGAGGACTCTTCATCGCCATGATCGCCTCCGGAGTGATGAGTGAGTAGTTCACCCCTGGACCATGGGTCCATAGCAGTAGCTAGATGGTCGTCTTCTCCTTGTTGTGCTTCATTGTTGGATCTTGTGAGCTGCCTAACATGATCAAGATCATCTATATGTAATTCTATATGTTGTGTTTGTCGGGATCCGATGGATAGAGAGTACTATGATTATGGTGATTATCAATCTATTGTTCATGTGTTGTTTATGATCTTGCATGCTCTCCGTTATTAGTAGAGGCTCTGGCCAAGTTTTTACTCTTAACTCCAAGAGGGAGTAATTATGCTCGATAGTGGGTTCATGCCTTCATTGATACCTGGGACAGTGACAGAAAGTTCTAAGGTTGTGATGTGCTGTTGCCACTAGGGATAAAACATTGATGCTATGTCTAAGGATGTAGTTATTGATTACATTACGCACAATACTTAATGCAATTGTCTGTTGCTTTGCAACTTAATACTGGAGGGGGTTCGGACGATAACCTGAAGGTGGACTTTTTAGGCATAGATGCAGTTGGATGGCGGTCTATGTACTTTGTCGTAATGCCCAATTAAATCTCACTATATTTACCATGTCATGTATATGCATTATTATGCCTTTCTCTATTTGTCAATTGCCCGACTGTAATTTGTTCACCCAACATGCTTTTATCTTATGGGAGAGACACCTCTAGTGAACTGTGGACCCCGGTCCTATTCTTTCCATAGCATACAATCTACTTGTTTTACTGTTTTCTTTGCAAACATCTTCCACTCGATACGTTTAATCCTTTGTTACAGCAAGCCGGTGAGATTGACAACCTCACTGTTTCGTTGGGGCAAAGTACTTTGGTTGTGTTGTGCAGGTTCCTAGTTGGCGCCGGAATCCCTGGTGTTGCGCCGCATCACATTTCGCGACCATCAACCTTCAACGTGCTTCTTGGCTCCTACTGGTTCGATTAAACCTTGGTTTCATACTGAGGGAAACTTGCTTCTATACGCATCATACCTTCCACTTGGGGTTCCCAACGGACGTGTGCATCTACGCGTATCAAGCTAAAGCTGGGCTGGTAGAAAAAGAGACAAGCTCCTGCAAGTGATGTCTACGTGTGCTTCTATTCTTGTAGACAGTGTTGGGCCTCCAAGAGCAGAGGTTTATAGAACAGCAGCAAGTTTCCCTTAAGTGAATCACCCAAGGTTTATCGAACTCAGGGAGGTAGAGGTCAAAGATAGTCCTCTCAAGCAACCCTGCAATTAAGATACAAGAAGTCTCTTGTGTCCCCAACACACCTAATACACTTGTCAGATGTATAGGTGCACTAGTTCGGCGAAGAGATAGTAAAACACAGGTGGTAAAGATGCAGTAAAACAGTAAACAAGCGATGTTTGCAGTATTTGGAAACAAGGCCTAGGGATCATACTTTCACTAGTGGACACTCTCAATATTGATCACATAATAAATTAATAACTTCTCCTCACTTGTGCTACATACACTCTTGTTTGATAACAAACACCATTCGTTGTGTAGGGCTACAAGAGCTCCCTCAAGCCGGAGTTAACAAGCGCCACAACATTCAGCATTCATATTTAAGTAACCTTAGAGCATAATAGATCTTTGCAATTTAAACCGAGTACTAACATAGCATACACACTGTCACCATTACACTATGAAGGGGGAATAGATCACATCAATACTATCATAGTAATAATTAACTCCATAACCTACAAGAGATTATGATCATAACCTACGCCAAGTACTACACGACGCACACACTGTCACCATTACATCATGAAGGAGGAATAGACTACTTTAATAACATCACAAGAGTAGCACATAGACTAGTAGTGATACAAAGCTCATCATATGGATCTCAATCATGCAAAGCAATTCATGAGATCATTGTATTGGAGTACAGAGAGAGAGATTAACCACATAGCTACCGGTACAGCCCTTAGCCTCGAGGGAGAACTACTCCCTCCTCATCATGGGAGCAGCAGCGTTGATGGAGATGGCGGTGGTGTCGATGGAGATGCCTTCCGGGGCACTTCCCCGTCCCGGCGGCGTGCGGAACAGAGACTTCTGTCCCCGAATCTTGGCTTCGCGATGGCGACGGCTGGAACTTTTCTCGTATCGTGGCTTATCGGTGTCGAAGATTTAGGTCACGAGGCATCTTATAGGCAAAGAGTCGGAGTCGGAAGGGGTCTGGGGGACCCACACAGTAAGGGCCCCCCCCTCTGGACGCGCCGCCATGGCGTGTGGGGGCCCGGGGCCCCTCTGCTCCTCTTCGGTGGAAGCTTCGTGGAAATATAAGATCATGGGCATTGATTTCGTCCAATTCCGAGAATATTTCCTTACTAGGATTTCTGAAACCAAAAACAGCAGGAGAACTGGCACTTCGGCATCTTGTTAATAGGTTAGTTCCGGAAAATGCATCAAAACGATATAAAGTGTGAACAAAACATGTAGGTATTGTCATAAAACTAGCATGGAACATCAGAAATTATAGATACGTTTGAGACGTATCAAGCATCCCCAAGCTTAGTTCCTACTCGCCCTCGAGTAGGTAAACGATAACAACAAATAATTTCTGAAGTGACATGCTACCATCATAATCTTGATCAACATTATTGTAAAGCATATGAGATGAATGGAGTGATTCAAAGCAATAGATTGCTAACAAAAGATAATGACTAAACAATTGAATCATATAGAAAAGACTTTTCATGAATAGTACTTTCAAGACAAGTATCAACAAGACTTGCATAAGCATAAAGTAAAAGAATGGCCCTTCGCAGAGGGAAGCATGGATTAATATTTTTGTGCTAGAGCTTTTATTTTGAAAACATAGAAACAATTTTGTCAACGGTAGTAATAATTCATATGTGCTATGCATAATACTTCCTACAAGTTGCAAGTCTCATGCATAGAGTACTAATAGTGCTCGCACCTTGTCCTAATTAGCTTGGATTAACACGGATTATCATTGCATGACATATGTTTCAACCAAGTGTCACAAAGGGGTACCTCTATGCCGCCTGTACAAAGGTCCTAGGAGATCAATTGCATTTGATTTCTCGTTTTTAACAGATCTCAACTTAGGACATCCATACCGGGACAACATAGACAACAGATAATGGACTCCTCTTTTAATGCTTAAGCATTCAACAACAGATAATATTCTCATAAGAGAGTGAGGTTGTATGTCCAAACTGAAACTTCCACCATGATACATGGCTTTGGTTAGCGGCCCAATGTTCTTCTCTAACAATATGCATACTCAAACCATTTGATCATGAAAATCACCCTTACTTCAGACAAGACGAACATGCATAGCATCTCACATGATATCCAACAAAGGTAAAAAGTTGTCCCCAGAAACATGGTTACCGCTCAACAAGCAACTTATAAGAAATAAGACACATAACTACATATTCATCACCACAATAGTTTTTAAGCTATTTGTCCCATGAGCTATATATTGAAAAGATAAAGGAATGAAATTTTAAAGGTAGCACTCAAGTAATTTACTTTGGAATGGCAGAAAAATACCACATAGTAGGTAGATATGGTGGACACAAATGGCATGGGTTTTGGCTCAAGGTGTTTGGATGCACGAGAAGCATTTCCTCTCAGTACAAGGTTTGGGATAGCAAGGTTGTTTGAAGCAAACACAAGTATGAACAGGTACAACAAAACTTACACAAGAACATATTGCAACCATTATAAGACTCTACACTGTCTTCCTTGTTGTTCAAACACTTTACCAGAAACTATCTAGACTTAGAGAGACTAATCATGCAAACCAAATTTTAACAAGCTCTACGGTAGTTCTACACTAATAGATTAAACTACATGATGCAAGAGCTTAAACATGATCTAATGAGAGCTCAAAACAATTGCCAAGTATCAAGTTATTCCAAACCATATGAAGCATTTTCTGATTCCAACCAAATAGCAATTAACGAAGCAGTTTTCAGCCTTCGCCATGAACATTAAAGCACAACTAAGAACACAAGTGTTCCATATGAAAAAGCGGAGCGTGTATCTCTCCCACATGAGCATGAATTTATTCAGAGAATGAAAATAACAAAACGAAAATAAAAGCACACAGACGCTCCAAGCAAAGTACATAAGATGTGACGGAATAAAAATATAGTTTCACTAGAAGTGACCTGATAAGTTGTCGATGAAGAAGGGGATGCCTTGGGCATCCCCAAGCATAGATGCTTGAGTCTTCTTAAAATATATAGGGATGAACCACCGGGGCATCCCCAAGCTTAGACTTTTCACTCTTCTTGATCATAGTATATCATCCTCTTCTCTTGACCCTTGAAAACTTCCTCCACACCAAACTTCAAGCAAACTCATTAGAGGGTTAGTGCATAATCAAAAATTCATATGTTCAGAGGTGACACAATCATTCTTAACACTTCTGGACATTGCACAAAGCTACTGAAAGTTAATGGAACAAAGAAATCCATTCAACATATCAAAAGAGGCAATGCGAAATAAAAGGCAGAATCTGTCAAAACAGAATAGTCCGTAAAGACGAACTTTACTGAGGCACTTAACTTGCTCAAACGGAAAAACTCACAACTAATGAATGTTGCGTACATATCTGAGGATCACGCACGTAAATTGGCAGATTTTTTTGATTTTTTTACAGAGAGTTCTGCGCAAATTCGTGACAGACAGCAACGCAGCAATCCAAATCTAGCATCAACTTTACCATAGAGACTTTACTTGGCACAAAAACATGATAAGGAGAGGTTGCTACAGTAGTAACAACTTCCAAGACTCAACAAAACAATAGTAAAATAAACTCATGGGTTATCTCCCAAGAAGTTCTTTCTTTATAGCCATTAAGATGGGCTCAATAATTTCAATGATGCTCTCGCAAGAAATAAGAGTTGAAGCAAAAGAGAACATCAAGAAGCAAATTCAAAACACATTTAAGCCTAACCCACTTCCTATGCAAAGGAATCTTGTACACAAATAAATTCATGAAGAACAAAGTGACAAGCATAGGAAGATAAAACACGAGTAACTTCAAGATTCTCAACATAAAGAGGGGAAACATATTATTAAGATGCATACAACCGTGTTTCCCTCTCTCATAATAACTTTCAGTAGCATCATTGATGAAATCCACAATATAACCATCACTTAAAACGTTCTTATCATGGGTCATATGCATAAAGGTATCATTATTTTTGACATCAGAAAAACTCTTCTCATTAATAGTAACTAGCAGGGTGACCCGCGCACTTGCGCGGCTAGGTTCTATATTGTTTCTCTAGTGTTTACTCGAGTCATGGGAGTTAAGGTGCAATTAAGTTATCATATAAACTTTGGATTTTCATAAGATAATCTATGAAAAGTAGTAGGTTTTATTAGGACTTTTATGTGAGACAATTAGGATTGGAGAATTTTATCCTTCCCTGAAGATGAATAGGATTGTACGCTAATATGTACCTTCATCTTTCATGATTCCTCGGTCCTAGGTGTCTAATTAAAAGGAAGAAATTTCCAATAAGTAAATCGAAATAGTGGTTTCCTAGCTAAACCCCATGTTCTCATCCTCTAGTAGCATCATCATTGGCCATAAGGGAGTTCCTTTTTGTATGTGCAATCTCATACCTTCAAATTATTTCATGCATGCTTAATTATTTTACTTTAATTTCCTATCTATCCAAAGGAATATATTGTCCATGTATATTCACCAACGGAATTCATAATCATATCCTTCTCTCTCCCCCTCCAAGATTTATCCTATCACATAATTTTGTATCAATGTATTTTGCACATTTAGAGACTATCTGTTCCACAAATATCCTTAAATACATGAATAGGACATGATACCAAGTTTAAAATAGATGGTTGCAAGAATATGGTATTTTTTGAAAAATGATGATTCGTAAGAATAGGGAAAAACACAGGAATCCTATTAAACATAGTCAAATCAAGGTTGAAATACATGCAAAGGTACGATCATGTGATAACCATGCAACTTTTGTCTTTTGCCTCATCCCTTTTGTGCATATATAGAATGTAAAAACATTTTTAATTGTCGCATATAATTATTTTATTATCTCTTTGAAATCCAACACAAAGGAAAAATTCCTCCATTTTTTGTATCCTTCATTCATTTGAATCAAATGGAAAGATAATGTCAATCTTGAATAATTTCCAATTCTTATATTTTTACACTATGAATCAACGTCCCACTATACACTCGCTTGAATTGTTTATATACACGTCACATAATATTTCACTCTTTCCAGCAAACCACATAAGGGGCTGCAGCTTCATGCATCCTCCACTCGGTGTTCTGTTTTCGCAACATATATTTTTACCCTTCAATCTATGCATGCGAGCATGCAACCCTTCACACTTAATGCATTTGACCCGGTCATGATATATTATCATCCATAGTCACTACATTATGCATGTATGTTGAAGGGTAAATAAACTGCTAAACTATTTTAGTTTTATATTCCATATTACTGCAAATGCTAATATTAGTATTTAGTTATTTGTTTTGGACTTCTAGACTATATGTAAAACATCTAATTGCAAAATTTCTCGATTTTTTTATTTAGTTTATGTTGCACATTACTACAACTGATATTTTTCAAATAAAATCTACTTTACAGAAAGTATATAAATATAGATAGAATTGCAAAAAAATTATATGTGGTTCTTATTTGGGCTTGTTTCTACAAAATAAAGTTGAATTTTGAATCAACTAATTAGGGATATCTTATGACTTAGAGGGAAAAACAAACAGGTGCATTAAACTAAACATAAAGTTAAGCAAAATGCTAGCTGACCTCTATGTACGCCTGATAAAAATCTGTGGCCCATTTGTAGAGCCGCTCAGCCGGAACTTAATCATCCGATGTCGTACACCACATAATATAATACTCGTTGTATGTATAGCACGAAATTACAGCCTATTAGATCCAAAATTACCTCGAAATCAATTACATGAAGGTCTGACGACGCAAGGAGGCAGAAGCAGGCCATCATATTTACCACCTCTTTGAAATATAGGTCTTAGATATAAATTGATCGGACTTGAGCAGCACCCATCTTAGACCCTTCGGACAAAGCATGCAGAAACCTTGGCGATAGGCGCAGTATGATTAGAGGCCAGCATCTAACAGTCATATAGTTTCTGCATAATATGACTTGCATGCCATCCTGATGACATCAGTTTAGCTCGTGACCGCTGCTATGCAGAGCAGGCACCAAACTGAAATTCCGAAGTGGTTGCAAGTTGAACCAATATCAAGAACTGTAAAATAAAAATCACATCAATTTTTTTGTAAGGCTTATGCTCTACGCATCATCATGTATAAGCATGATTGCCCACCGAGAAGATTTTTTTGCATTGGTCTGATAGATTAAACAACGCGAGTGGGCACATACCTCAAATAAAATCATTGGCACCAAGCTCTTGCATGGCTCATAGTCCGACGTTGCAGTTTCATCGTCCAATGTCGTGGAACAGTTGGAGGCAGCCGGTGACACAACATTGATGGTGGTCGCCAACTCGACATGTGCTTCTCGATCTAGCTTTTCTCGGATCGCAATGTAGTCTTTTCCAGATTTATCCTATGAAACACGAAGGAGTAGTAGTCCAGGCGTGGCGGCTGCATAACTGAACTACATATACCCGGAACGGAACGATCTGATATCCCGATGTGACAACCTTGCTGATGCATCTCCTGTCGGCTCATTCTCAACGCTAACGCGCCGACTACTTTCCGGCGAGCCGGACTTGCAAGTGTGTCTCAACTCTCAAGTCTCGACGTGCACCGCTCGTGAACGACTCGCCGCTGATCGGTGCTTCTGGCCGAAGCAAAACAATCACGTGGTATGTATGCTTTGTAGAGCCTGCCCCACCGCATCAATCATGCTTGAGCTAGCGTGGTGCTTCTCGTGCCGGAGATCCAATCTTCGTGCATGCCTGCGGGATGGAGATGAAGAGGAGACAATTCTAATTTGAAGAACGGTAGTTGATGAGATAGACTTCTAATCTATAGGAGTCCTAAAGATACGCACGTCCGTTTGAGTTTGATACACATCCGTTTGAGTCACGTGCACGTTTCTATCTTATGCGTTTAACGCTGTTTTTATTTTCTCTTGCAATCTGAACCGTTTCTAGCTTGTTGCTTAATCTGGACCGTTGTTTGTTTGTTGTTTTAATTATATAATAGATTGGAGCAGGATCATTATCAAGAATTTGAACATGGTAAACAAGTTGCATACTAAGGGAATGGTTTTTGGCAAGCCCATCATAACTATGACAAGTTTCATAAGGATAATTGTAACATGTGTCATATCCATCTCTATAACGATTATCTAAACCAGAATATATAATATCATCATTTTCACTAAAAGTAAAGGTCTCAAATATAGGATCTTCAAGCACAACATCCCCAAGCTTAGAGCTTTCAATATCAATGTTTGAGGGAACATGAATAGTGCTAACATCATTACTTTCATAATCGGTACCAAAGAGATTTCCAATATCAAAGGTAGTGTGCTCTTCCAAATCATGATCACTAATATGGGTAAAGGGAATAGGAAGATCATTGTACTCAGATTCATTATCATAATAATCATTAGGAGCAACATACTTACAGTTACCTATCGTTACCTCATACACGCGGGGATATGTCGTTACCTCTTTCTTCTTATTCCCCCTCTTCTTCCTCTTCTTCGTTCCCTTCTTCTTCTTTTCCTTCTCCTTGTTCCCTTCTTTAGGAGGAAGAGGCTTGAAGGGAGGCTTTTCCACATAACCTGATTTATTTCTAGAAACAATAGAAGAAACTTGGGAGGATTCCTCCTTTTCATTAATAAGTTTGAAACACACAGCGGTCCTATCATATTTTGGCAAAGTGTCATCTTCTAAAATATTCTGTATGTAAGTATTTGTATGGCAATTATTAATGCAATAAGAAAGACACCCATGCAGGACATCATCAATATCAAGATCGTTAATATCTAACAAAGAAATTTTTCTTGATAACTCTCACACTTCAAAAATAAGGTAAGTTCATCATGCTGATTAGGAATAATTTCATCATCACAATACAAATTTACAGCACTCATGGGGTTCGAATTATCATTGGAGGAGCATTGAAAATTAAAATGACCAACTCTATGGCAAAGTTCACAAATAAAAGGATAGAGGGCACACACTTTTTCACCAAGATCATCTAGAGCCCTAGACCACTTTCTAGTTTTTTCATTCCTATGATGGATACAATATTCATCTTCGATTTGATTAATTCCACAAGGTCTATGTATTCCACAAAAATTAACATGCTTATAGGAAATAGCATTTTCAGAAGTTTGAACATGTTCATTGCAATCATTAATAACAGTTTCATCATTCATGCAAGTGTCTTTAAAAGTTTCATGATACTTATCAAAATTCTTCCTAGGCAATTCAAAATGAGAAGCAAAAGCTTTATAAAGATTTGCAACAACTTGAGAGTCAAGACCATAAACAGCACTCATATTTTGAAATTCATCAGTATCCATAAAAGTTTCAATGCATTCATAATCATAGTTTATACCTGACTCTCTACCTTTGCCATTCTCCCAATCTTCAGCGTTCTCCTCAATCCGATCAAGAAGATCCCATCTAGCTTCAACCTCCTTGCTTGTGAAAGATCCCTCCAAACAGGCATCTAGATAGTCCTTGTGATGTCCTGAAAGCCTTGCATAAAAATTATTAATAATAACATTACGAGGGAGCTCATGAATGGGACATTTGAGCATTAGTGACTTCAATCTCCCCCATGCTTGGGAAATACTCTCTCCATCACGAGGATAAAAGTTATAAATGTAATTCCTATCAATATGCACTTCATGAGGAGGATAAAATTTAGAATAAAAGAGAGATACAATTTCCTCCCAACCAAGAGAATGACTATTCTTCAGCAATTTATACCAATGCGCCGCTTTACCAGACAGCGAAATAGAGAATAGTTTCTTCCTCACTTCATCCATAGAGATACTTGCACACTTGAATAACCCGCATAATTCATGCAAAAACAGTAAATGATCTCCAGGATGGACAGTTCCATCCCCTTCATAGCGGTTATCCATAACACGTTCAATAATTTTCATAGGTATCTTGAAAGGAATATTTTCAGTAGGTGGATTTAAAATATCACAAGCATCATTAGAGTTATCGCATATGGGAGATAAAGTATCATCAGAGCAAATTTTCTCCCCTAAAACTGGGAAGCTACAAAGATCATAAAAACTAGCTTCCCCAAGCTTAGACTTTTCCATAGCATTAGCAGTAATTGCATTCGTACTAATAATATTGCTACTAACATGCAAATAAGGTTCCATAGGTTTTTTAATTTTCGCATCAAACAATTCTAACTAAGGAAAAAGATTAAAAAGCTCACTAATTTTTTTGTTGTTTTCCATTATGCCTAACTAGTGAAAATAAAAACAAGAGACAAAAATATAAAATTGCCGAATCTAAAGGAGATAGCTTCGAGCACTCACACACCGGCAACAGTGCTAGCAAATAGCTTAGTAGTCGGAGGATGTGAATACCTTTTACCTTACCTCCCGGCAACGGCGCCAGAAAATAGCTTAGTTGCTGGGGTCCGGAGTGTGAGTGTCGTTTACCTTACCTCCCCGACAACGCGCGAAAATAGCTTGATGTCTACGTGTGCTTCTATTCTTGTAGACAGTGTTGGGCCTCCAAGAGCAGAGGTTTGTAGAACAGCAGCAAGTTTCCCTTAAGTGAATCACCCAAGGTTTATCGAACTCAGGGAGGTAGAGGTCAAAGATAGTCCTCTCAAGCAACCGCAATTAAGATACAAGAAGTCTCTTGTGTCCCCAACACACCTAATACACTTGTCAGATGTATAGGTGCAATAGTTCGGCGAAGAGATAGTAAAACACAGGTGGTATAGATGGTGGTAATATTGCAGGAAGTAAAGAGCAGTAAAACAATAAACAAGCGATGTTTGCAGTATTTGGAAACAAGGCCTAGGGATCATACTTTCACTAGTGGACACTCTCAACATTGATCACATAATAAATTAATAACTTCTCCTCACTTGTGCTACATACACTCTTGTTTGATAACAAACACCATTCATTGTGTAGGGCTACAAGAGCTTCCTCAAGCCGGAGTTAACAAGCGCCACAACATTCAGCATTCATATTTAAGTAACCTTAGAGCATAATAGATCTTTGCAATTTAAACCGAGTACTAACATAGCATACACACTGTCACCATTACACTATGAAGGGGGAATAGATCACATCAATACTATCATAGTAATAATTAACTCCATAACCTACAAGAGATTATGATCATAACCTACGCCAAGTACTACACGATGCACACACTATCACCATTACATCATGAAGGAGGAATAGACTACTTTAATAACATCACAAGAGTAGCACATAGACTAGTAGTGATACAGAGCTCATCATATGGATCTCAATCATGCAAAGCAATTCATGAGATCATTGTATTGGAGTACAGAGAGAGAGATTAACCACATAGCTACCGGTACAGCCCTTAGCCTCGAGGGAGAACTACTCCCTCCTCATCATGGGAGCAGCATCATTGATGGAGATGGCGGTGGTGTCGATGGAGATGCCTTCCGGGGGCACTTCCCCGTCCCGGCGGCGTGCCGGAACAGAGACTTCTGTCCCCCGAATCTTGGCTTCGTGATGGCGGCGGCTCTGGAACTTTTCTCGTATCGTGGCTTATCGGTGTCGAAGATTTAGGTCACGAGGCATCTTATAGGCGAAGAGTCGGAGTCGGAAGGGGTCTAGGGGACCCACATATAGGGGGCCCCCCCTGGGCCGCGCCGCCACCATGTGTGGGGCCCTGGGCCTCTCCTCTGGTCCCTCTTCGGTGTTCTGGAAGCTTCGTGGAAATATAAGATCATGGGCCTTGATTTCGTCCAATTCCGAGAATATTTCCTTACTAGGATTTCTGAAACCAAACAGCAAAACAGGAACTGGCACTTCGGCATCTTGTTAATAGGTTAGTTCCGGAAAATGCATCAAAACGATATGAAGTGTGAACAAAACATGTAGGTATTGTCATAAAACTAGCATGGAACATCAAAAATTATAGATACGTTTGAGACGTATCAGCGAGCACGCACGAATTAATAGGAACACGCGCCTATGATTATTTTATACTAGGATGCTTATATCATTATTACTTGCAATGTCTATGTATTGCTATTATATGGACTATCTTATTCATGCAACGCCCGTTCATCCATCCCCGTGTTACGTGGGCACTACCCTTCGGGTAACCGACGTTGCCCTATCCTATATTTCCTAGTTGGAGGCCCATGAAGGCACTTGGAGGCAAGGCGGCCCATCCGGGTGGTGCACCAGAAGATTCCTTGACAAGCAAGACAAAGAAGCAGCCGAACAAGGAAAGATTAGATCTAATACTACTGTAAACCTAGTCGTACTCGGTTAGACCTCTTAAGACCTGGCCTCCTATATAAATGCCAGGAGAGGGGCTGCCGAGGAGGACAATCAATTTTAGCAATCTTAGCCACCAGAAGCTTAGAGCTAGGTCACCATAGCGCTTAGCCATCTCGACGAGATCTCAGCCGAACTATTCGGCACCCCATTGTAACCTACTATCATCATAATCAAGAACAGACAGGGACGTAAGGGTTTTACCTCATCGAGGGCCCCGAACCTGGGTAAATCGCTCTCCCCGCTTGTCTGCGAACGATGTCTCGTGTCAGCTTGCAGGATTCCATCAACCCTAAGCCCCTATCAGAGGGCATTGCCGAGGAGCACCCTCGACAATTGGCGCCGTCTGTGGGAAGTTGATGGCCAAGGCATGCGGGGCAACTCGCCTGGAAATCTACGGAGACTCGAATCTGGTAGTACAACAGTCGATGAACCTGTGTGACGCGGTCAGCGACAACATGATCGCCTACCGATAGTTATACCAGAACATGGAAGCCAAATTTGAAGGGTGTGAGCTTAAACATATCGGCAGAGCCAGCAATGAGGAAGCCGACACTTTGGCAAACATCGGGTCCATGTGCTCCCCCATTCCAGACGGAGTGTTTTACGAAGTGATCACTCAGCGATCGATAAAAGAGAAGGCGTCGGCACCTCCAAAACCGTCGGCTGGCGAATCAGAGGCAAGCCCGCAGCGAGCTGCCGAAGAATCTCCAACTCCTCCTGCTGAACAAGTCCTCCTCCTTGAGCCACTATGGACCAAGCCGTTCCTAGCGTATCTAACGAGGCAGGAGTTACCAGAGGATCCAGTAGAAGCGAGACGAATCGTCAGAAGATCGAAAGCCTTCACCATAGTAAACGGTGAACTATACAAGCGCAGCATTTCCGGTATTTTCCAAAGATGCATAGCCATTGACGATGGAAGAGCACTGTTGCGCGAGATACACGAAGGAACTTGCGGACATCACGCAGAAGCAGGGCCCTTGTGGCGAAAGCCTTTAGGGCGGGATTTTACTGGCCAACAGCGGCATCGGATGCTCGAGATCTGGTCATGAAGTGCGACCCCTGCCAGGTTTCCCCAAAACCGCATGCCCTGCGACAGACCTGATGACAATACCTCTGGTGTGGCCTTTCGCTCAATGGGGGCTCGATCAAGTTGGACCACTGCCAAGATCATCGCCTGGAGGACACACGTACTTATTGGTTGCAGTCGACAAATTCACAAAATGGATCGAGGCAGTACCGGTACGAGACCAGACAGCAAAAACAGCAGTTCAATTCTTCAGGGGAATAACATGTCGATTTGGCATGCCTCACAGTATCGTCACAAACAACGGAACTAACTTCAACTCCAAAGAGTTTCGAAAATTTTGTGATGATGGAGGAATCAAACTGAAATTTGCATGAGTGGCTCACCCACAGACCAACGGCCAGGTGGAAAGGATCAACGGTCTAATAGGGGATGGCCTCAAGAAACGCCTTACGGGCGCGGGAGCTTGGGTCGAGGAGTTACCATCTGTACTTTGGAGCTTGCGTACCACACCTAACAGGTCGACTCAATACACCCCGTTCTTCTTGGTACATGGAGCCGAAGCAGTTCTGCCAGCCGACGTTCGGTTCGAAGCCCCTCGAGTAGCATACACAGAATCTTCTTCCAACATCGCATTGCAAGATGTTGTAGACCTCCTCGACGAAGCCCGAGACATTGCTTTGGCCAGAACTACGGTGTACCAGCAGGCGTTAAGGAATTATCAGCCGACGAATACGCAACCGAAGCTTTAATGTCGGAGATATGGTACTTCGGCTGAAGCAAGAGAGACCCTCGAAACTCGAGTCTCCATGGGAAGGACCTTACATCGTCACTGAAGTGATACCAAGAGGAGCATACCGGCTCAAAAACCCAACTTCGGGAAAAGATGTTGGGAATCCATGGAACATCGCACACTTGCGACGGTTCTATACATAGGATACTACTGCTTTTTATTGTTCGACAGCCCTTAAGGTTGCTTTTGCGTTATGAATAAAATTTTAATCAGGTTTTCTACCTTTTTTCTCAATACAGGCCCTACCACCCGAACAGGTCGTCTGCGGCCCCTACACTTGGCTCTTACTCCCATCGGGAGGCCCAAAAAATATGCTTACACAGTGTCATTAATTAAATACTCTCAACGAGAGCTAAGATTAGTGACACACAAAAACAACCAATCCAAGCCTCGAGAAAATACGCGAGCGCTGCAGTCGATGGTTACATTATCACAAAATAAGGCTCAAACCGGTGCACCGCGTGACGAAGCCAAGCGTCTAATTCCTTCGACTAAGTCGACGGGTCTCGCTTTCATAAAACTTACATATCGACTTTGCAATAACATTGCAAAAATTCAACGAAGTCGTCGAGAGAGCAGGTTGAACTGATCACTCAGCCGCCCTCGACAATAGAATATCAATCAAACTAACATAGCGTGCAACGCACGCAGTAAATTTGTACAAAACAATCTTATGCAGATACAAGGTTATTACATTTATGACTGGGCTCCCTGGTTCCCTTGGGTCCTCAGATCCCTCTCAAGACATGACTCCATCCTGGAAACAATGGTATATGCAGGACCTCTAGCAATATCATAATATTGGCCTAAACTCCTCTCAGTGTTTGCTACGGCTCTCAAGTCCAAAGATGGATGGCATGCCAGTACCGAAGCAAAAGCAAGTTCAGCAGCCAGAAGTTCTTTCCGCACCAACTGTCGAATCCTTTCGGGAGACTTGAATCGGGTGAACAGGGCAGATAAAGTTTCGGGTGCTTGGTCCAGAGGAAACAAAGTCTTCCAAACCATCGTGAGATGAGCATGGAATTTATCAAAATAGTAATGCACCTTCTCTGCCCGATGCTCGAATTTCGCCACGATGACAGCCTTCGGACGATGCGACCATAAATCATGTTTCGGATGAGCAACGTCAGTCATTGCCTCGACTTTTTCGTGGATCCTCCTGTCCTCCTCAGATTTATCGTGAGATACGACTGAAAAGGAACAAATATCAGTTGGGGAAGCATCCAGGATATGTCAGAAATCAAAAGAAAGGTTAGCACTTACAGCCTAGACTTTCGGTAGCAACATGAAGATCGAGGGCGTGTTGTTCAATAGCAGTCGCTATCTCACTCTTTTTCTTCAACAACGCTGCCATCGCGTGAAGGGAAGTGATATCTTTATTCAGACGAGACATTTGGTCGCGTAAAGAACGAACAAGGCCAGACTCGTCACTAGTCGAAGAATTTGAAAAAAGTTCGGCACGGGAAGAAGATGAAGGAATCTGCAGTACAACTTCCAGATCAGAATGATATTAACATAAAACTCCCATCGGGAGTGCTGGAGTACACGAGCTACATCCAAAAGATTGTTTCAACTGATTACGGAGCCGAAATAAAACAGGACTAAGTCAAATTCCGATTGGTCTTATTTACAATAAATCAAGCAAGAAATCAAGGGATTGTCCTGTGCTTCATCTACCAATTTCAGGAATTACGGAGCCGAAATAAAACAGGACTAAGTCAAATTCCGATGAGCCAGGAGCAGCTTCAGGAATAGGCTTGGTCTGTGCTTCATCTACCAATTTCAGGAGTTGATTGGCACATGTCACTTCCGATAGTTTGAAGGGTTCAAGGTCGACTAAATGATTGTCATCATCCACAGGCAATGCCTTAGACAACTCCTCTAAATCTGTCAACACCCGGATTTTTAAGTCCAGATGCCTATTATGCCATTCATCGCAATCCCAGGAATATTGTTTTTGCGAGACATAATAGATTGATATCACAACACATCATTTATTACAACACGTAATCGTCTTACAACAAAGGATCACATGATCCAGTCTTAATACACATAGTGGATCTAGAGATCCTATTACAAAACTCATAGCGGAAGCGAAGTAACGGTCGTGGTCCATTTGTTCCACAGGCAACCAGGAGCGGTCCTAGTTGTCGTAGACGCTCTGCTGTCCATCTTCCTCGTACAGCTGTTCACCTTCATAGTCTGGCCATTTGAATAGCCAGGGACAAAGCCATGAGTACTTTTAAAGTACTCGCAAACTAATACTAGTGTAAGCATTATCAATTTGGGGGTAAGGGATACTAAGCTCTAGGTTTATTTGCATAAAGCCAAGTTTATTTCATAAACATTTAGTAAAGATGCTTGAATCACTAGACTATCTCAAGTGGGAACCTTAGTGTCATTCCCACAACTCTGTTGTGGTCCAACTCAAAGTCACCATTCACCGGTCAACTTCAAGTCACCAGTCATATGTCACATTTTTGACGGTGGATGACGGAACAGTATGGCCTTTCCAATCGTCCGTAACCGTGGACACGGCTATTCGAATAGTTCTACACTCTGCAGAGGTCGTACACTTGTGCCACAATATTTGCAATAATCCGTCAGGGTTAACTGGCCCTGATTTATCATACTCCGTATGCGGACTACCAACCATAACCTTTCACTTATATACTCTAGTACAGGCACCTCTCCCCATGAGCTTGGCCTCCCGGTGAGAACCAACCTGTTAACCCGGGAACTGCACAGGGCTTGGGCCGGACAATTCACCTCGTTCACATCATTCCGCAATATCTCATATTGCTTCGGAGGCAGCCCTTGGCATAACCCCTATGACGCTTGTTTAGAGGGAACCCATACTAAAGCACATAAATTTCTAGTTAAGCCCGTACCCATTTTGGGTATTGTGGGGGTACTTTCAAAATTGGAATGGTATCGCATCCGAACCCAACCATCAGTTTTATATCAAAAATCACCATCTTCTCTTGGTCATATTCACCTTCAAAATCATTCAATGGAATGAACCATCATTCCATGGATTCAACTTCATTTCAAAGTCACATGTTCCCATCTAGAGTAGTCAAGTTTTAATTGATTAGCACTAGCAACTATTTCATGAGGGGTGATAAGTATCTTGGAGCTTGCTAGGCTAAGTGTGATTTTCTGGTACTACTCTATATTTCCACCAAGTGAATCATAAACCAAAAAGTAACTTTGATAAATAAAAATCAAGTAAAGCTTGTAAGGTAAAAACTTTGGGATAGGTTCATAAAATAAAATGTAATGGTGCCTTGCTCTGGTAGAGCTTTGCACCCTGATGGTTAGCAAGTTTATTAGCTTGCATTAGTCTAGCTTGCAAGAATGTTAGCTTGCTTGTAGGGGTAATATTACTATTAGCTTGCCTTGATTGGTGAAGTGATCAAAGTATTCTTCTTCTTCCTCTTGGTAGAATACCTCCTCCTCTTGATAGTCTCCGGTACTAGCGTCTATAAACGAATACGAGGATACAATCACCAAACAATACTTAAGTACTCTTAATTAGCCTTAGTGGCTCACACAATGATCTAGCATCACTACTTAACATTTATTACAAGATTATGCTAGGGTTTCCTTATTTAAGAATAGGAAAATAATTTCCTCTCATTGAAAAATGGAGTTAGGGTTTCTCTTTAGTATGTGAGAAAATAATTTCCTCTCATTGAATCTTCTTAAGATTTAATTTCTCTTATGACTAATATATGACCTAGGTTGACTAAAGTCAACCTCTTCATACTTATCATTTGGGAAAATGATTTAAATGAGGTTCCATACCTCATGCAATTTAATAATAACCTGGTAGTGATTTAATGCCACCAAATAATTCAATATGAGGTTACCTAGACTATGATTACTACCTCATATTGGATTACTGGAGAACAAGATTTAAATGAGAGGAGTATCTCTCATATGATTTAACACATATTTGTAACTAATTTAAAGGACTATTATTGAGGTGAATTAATAGTCTCAAAATAACCAGGGTTGATCCTATGTTGACCAAGGTCAATACTTCACACTTAGTACTTGAGAAAGTGAGTTAAGTGAGATTCATCATCTCATGTGATTTAATTAAATTAAATATTATTTAGATTTAAGATTTATAAGGGAGCAAGTATGAGCTTAGGAAAGTAAAAGGGCAACACATTACTTCCTATTATTTGAGAAAGATAATCTAAATGAGGTGAGCACCTCATACTATTTTAGTAACACCCTGTAATGGTTTAATATTGTTAATTAATTAAGAGTGAATTTTAATTGACCATGGGATCTACTTCATATCAATTTGGTTGAGGTAAGATTTAAATGAGACCAAAGTCTATCATATGATTTAATAAATAGGTTTGAAATATTTAAATACTACTTATGAGAAAGATTAGGTATTTTCAATATATAAACCTATGGGTCATTAATTATGTGTTATTAATTCTTATTGAATTATTTGGACAAATGGTTTATGTGAGAAACTATACCTCATATAAGTTAAACTATCCTCTAAATGATTAACCTCTCTAATTAACCAAGCATGAGACTTATTTGATCAAGTTCAGTACCTCTATTTGAATTACTTAAGATCACAATTTAAATGAGAGAGAAGCCCTCATACTATTTAAATAAGTTTATGTGTGTGTATTAAATATTCTAGAAATGGTTCCATAGCCATTATTTAACTCTAGTTCATGATCATGTAAAACAACCATGCTATATTTTTACATAAACAATTAGATTATGTTTAATGTGATTTATTAGAGTTGGAATCAACTAAAAATCATTTCTAGATAATTTCTAATATTTATTTGAAGTCAGAAAAGTTCCTGCCTTGTTATTTTTATCATTTAAATTCAATTTCGAATTTGGATATGAGGCCAGTGCCATTATTTAGACAATTTCATGAGCTCTCTAAATATATAAAATTTGCTAAATTTGGTTCAGTAGAATTTAAACTATTTAAATTTGAAGTTGGCACCAGTATTGAGTTTGAACTAATAGATTAAATCGAATTTGAATTAATGGGCCACGCGGGAAAACGAAATGGGCCGAATGGAATTAAACAGAGTAACACGGCCCAACACACAGCCCGTGTGCGCGGGCCGCCTGACGAGGTGGGAGCCACCCGTCAGTGCCTCTTAACCGCGCGAAGCGGTACGAGCGACGTGATCCATCCGATCAGAACCTGATCGCACGGTCGAGGGGCTTCGTCGTCTCCGACGAGATGCCGGCGTGCTGGCGGCGTACCTAGGGGGTCGGAGGGCGCTGTGGGTCGCCGGAGGTTGCTGGCGAGGTTCGAGGCGACGTTGGCGAGGCAGACGAAGCTCCTGGTACAATGGCGAGGCTCGGGGCTGCTCCAATCGTTGGCGATGGTCTGCGAGCTCCGGCGGGTAGGAGCTTGCGATTGGGGCTGCTCCGGCGAGTTCTGGTGAAATTGATCAGTGGGGAATGCTCAGTGAGAGGAGGGGAGTGGATGGGATGCAGGGAGAAGGCGCCGATCGTCTCTATTTATAGCGTCGCTTGGTGGCCGTGGTGTGCTGGGAAGGGTCGACCATGGCGCGGCGTCTACGGTGCGCGAAGGCAGGCTAGGATGCGCGCCGTGTAGGCGACGGCTAGGCGATGCTAGCGCGCTTGATGGCGCTCCAAATGATGGCCTGTGGCGCTCTGGCGACGGTGGTGTACGTGCAGTACCGGCGCGGCAGGTCGGTGATCATGGCGCTGGCTATGGGGCTGCTGCGAGCCTAGGCGGTTGTCTAACAGGGTTCGGGTGTGGAGTAGTGTGTGCGTGCACGAGGGCCAGGCGAGAGGAGGAGTAGGGCGCTCGGGCGCATGGTGTACTGGCGGCGTCCAGAGCGTGGTCACCGCGCGGTCACCGCATGCCTGGCATGGTTCGGGCGTGTCTGGGCGCGCCTGGCTCGGCCAGTGTCGTGCCCGTTTCGATCCAGGGAGGGTACAGGCGTCGTCCTTGTGTGCTAGGGGAGCTCAGTGACATGGTGTAGGTGAGAGGGGAAGGCCAGAGAGAATGAGTGGCAATGGGGTGGCATGGTGCACGGCATGGTGAAGAAATGATGCTCCACTCACTTTAATCGACCAAGGCAAGGACATGTAGGGATGCAGGGGTGTAGAGAGGTGATGATCATCACCAGATAGAGGTGGTTTAGGCCAAAATCCACTGGATAATAGCATGTATGCAAAACTATGAACCATGCCTGCAAGGTGTTCGACTAAATGGCCGCATGAAACTCTATTTGGATTTTTGCAATTCTTTTTGGTGGAGCTTATTTATATAATAATTGTGATTGAATGGTGGTGGTGGTGGTCAATTTGGTCAAAGTTTACAAGAATTCCAAAATGGGGTCATCTTCACATAGATTTAAAGTCTCCACTTGTCCCTGTCTTTCTGGTCAACCTAGTCAACATTAGCAGAGATGGTCAACATGAAAGTTGTTGACTTTCATGTGGTCTTGGATGACATGGTCATAGTTGACCAAGTTTGGTTGAAGAAAAGTCAAAGCCAGAGGGGTAAAGAGGGGAACATTTTATAAAGTGACAAAATGACCATTATCACATGTATGTTGAATTTGAGTTTTGCTTTGATTTAATTCTTGATCCAATGATGCAATTGTGTTAGTTTATCATATTGAAGTATTTTAGAAGCAATGGGGCAAGCAAATTTGGCCTTGGTGGAGGATTTGTATTTTGGCATATGTGTATGTGAGTGAATTTTGGGAATTCTCTCCCTATTTGATTTCTCTCCATTTGATTTGACTTTGGTTGACTCTAATGTGGTTCTTATGAGTTTAGAAACATTTTAAGAGCATTGAAACTAAATCAAATGGTCTTGTTCAAAGATTTGCAAATTTGGCCTTAACACATAAGGAATGAGGTGTCCAATTTTCATAATTTGTACTAGTGTTGTTCTTGCCTCACTTGGACATGGGTTAGGGTCCATTTAGTGTTATAATCGGTTTAGAGAGGGTTTCACACCATTTGGTCAAGGTTTAGAGACCTAGGTCAATGTTTGGTGAAATGCCCATGTGTCACATATGCATATGTGGTATTTTATTTTTATTTTGACTTGGTTTGACCCAATTGGTTTTGGTTGAATGTTGAAATGATATTTGGAGATGATCCAACCATTCACAACAAGTCCTAGGGTTAGTTTTCTTAAATTCACATATTTGCTATTTAGCTCTCATATGCCTCTATGGCATTTTTAATTTTCTTTTTATTCTTTTTGGTTTCAACCTAGAGATGATTTAAGAAGTACTATATAAGGTTTATAAAGCTTTTCCAATCCTTTAAGTAAAGTGAAAAGGTCTAGGATAAATATTTATAATTGTAGCCATAGGCACATATGCCTTTTTCCTATTTAATTTCCTTTTATTTTATTTTCACTAGAATGATGAGAGGAGGGGTGAGTCTTTAGGTTTTAATATTATTTCAAATACTAATAACAAGCAATCATGGCAATAGCACAAGCATTATGCAAGATTATTATGTATCAATCTTAATTTAATAAAAGTTTTTGTTGGTTCCAAAATTTGGAACTAGGGAAACTCATTTGTTTTGTTTTGAAATTTTTGGGATGTTACAAACCCTTCCCCCTTAAACAAATCTCGTCCCGAGATTTTAAGAGGAGTTAGGTTCCTAAGAGAGATGGAGCATTTTGATTAACAGGAAGGCATACTTGTCAGGGTCTGGGGTGCTTCCTGGGCTTCAGTGGTAGTCATGTGGTAGAAACGGCCGTTATTGTGTTCTGGTTCCTTCTACTTGCGAAGCGGCGTTGTTGCTGGGCAGGTGCAGCGGTGTTGGAGGCAATCTTGGCAATCTTCTTGGGGCATTCTTTGGAAAAGTGGCCCACAACTCCACATTCGTAGCAGTTTACCGTTGATTTGTCCTTCGGACGGGGATGGCATTACTTCCAGTTCTCAGGCCAGTGTTGGTGTTGTTCCCATTGTTGTTGTGGCTGCTGGGGTTGCGGTTGTTATTGTTGTTGCCTCCGGGCTTCGGGGGTCCTCCGTGGTTGTTGCTGTAGTTGGGGCGATAAGTCTGAGCAGGTGGCCTGTTGTTTGGGGGTAAACCCTCCAAGAGTTATTGCGGTGCTTAGGTATGGTGGGGTCCACTCTGGTTCATCATTCTGCGCTTGCGGTTCTCATTGGCCTGATGCAGCTTTCCTTCCATCTGTATGGCTGAGTCTACGAGGGCTTCGAGGTCAGCGAACGGGATATTCACTAACACAGTTTGCATCTCGTCATGCAGTCCGTTCAAAAAGCTTTCCTTCCTCTTCTCATTTGTGTCGGTCTCATCCGGGGCGTACCTTGACAGAGTAAGAAACCTGTCGCGGTATTCTACCACGGACATTCTTCCTTGCTTGAGTTCACGGAACTCGTCTCTCATTTTCTTGATTAATCCTTGGGGCACATGGTACTTGCTGAACTTCAGCTTGAAGTCTTCCCATGTCATCATCTGTCCTGCATTCATTGCATGGGCACTAGTCCACCAGGCTCTTGCAGGTCCTGACAGGTAGTGGGTGGCAAACAGTTTTCTGCGGCTTCAACTCCCGCAACTTCAAGGTTGTTTTCTATTGTCTGCAGCCAATCATCAGCATCGAGGGGCTCTTCGGTTTTGCTGAACATTGGAGGGTTGGTGTTCTGGAAATTCTTCAGTTTTGACCCAGGGTGATCGTGGTTTCCATGGCCTTGATTGTTCTGAGCTAGCTGTTGTAGTACGGCAAGATTTGCTTGGCGTTCAGCTCTTTCGGCTTCCGGTCTGCCATCATTGTCTGCAGTTGTTGCATCATGGCATCCTGATTTGCGTTGCGGTTTGGTGGGGCCATCTGATTATGTAGATATATCATGAGGTAAGAGGGAATGTTCTATGGCTTATTTCGAGTTAAGTTTACACTTAAACTTAAGATATTTTCAGGATGAATATAACACCTATTTTATTTATTCACAATAAACATCACACATTACAAGCTAAAGCACTAAGGGTTTTAAGAACCCTTCTTCCACAATCTACGATACATGGTGCGGGATACAACTCACACCTACGTAAGTGAAGCTAGTGCAACTATTCCTCATTGTCTTCATCTACATCGATGGGAATGATCCCATCCTCTGCGGACTCTAGAAACTCATAGTCCTCCTCATCAGTGAACTCGTCATCCTCAAAGTCGTTGTCGTCACTCAGGAAGTCATCGCCTCCTTGGATGTCTTCTCCATCCTCCTCCATCTCCTGGATCTGGTCCTGCTGTGTCCGGACAGTCACCTCTAAGGTGCGAATCTTCTCGCGAAGACGGGTGATAGTAGCGACATTCTTGGCGCGCTGCAGGCGAAGTGATCGGCGGTCCTTGGCGAGTAGCCTGATGGCGTCAGCATGATGAGCCAAAGCCATCTGGGCACGGTGGGAGTGAACACGTGTCAACTCCAGGTCCTTCCGGGTCTCATGAAGCATAAAGTCCAAATGCTGCACATGGATCTTGAGCACCGGGTGCGAAGAGAGTGCCATGGGTTCCCCCATGGTGTCGTGCCTCGCGAAGTGGGCGAAGCGGCTTCCCCGGAGTGCGGCGATGTTCTGTCCACACACCCGAGCAAGTCCCTCCTGAAGGGCGTGAGCAAGACCGTCCACCCAGCTGTATGCCTTGAAGGAGAAAAGGATCCTCTCCGAGATGGGAGGTTCCGAGCTTCCCTTCAAGTCAGCGGTGATCATCCACTGCTGTTCCCCAGCGGGGGTGTTGTGGATCCGGACTCCGTGGAACTTGGGAGGTGGGCGTTCGAGCTTCTCGGACACTAGGTACAAGTCGCGCTCAAACACCAGACTTCCTCCGTTTTCCAGATCGTAGGTCTCCGTCTGGACGTAGGGCTCCATCTGAAAGTGAAATGGTTGAGTAAGTTAGAGATGTGAACAAGTGTGGCAAAATTTTAATGGATTTATAAGGAGATGCATGGCTTATTTTTAAGAAGATCTGGTAGAGAAGAAAATGAATAAGTTTTCATAAATACTCACTTTATTTGTTTTTGAAACTAACATTTTTCTGAACGTCCATTCTAACTAGGGTCTCCTAAGGTCAAACAATGGCTCTGATACCAACTTGTCAACACCCGGATTTTTAAGTCCAGATGCCTATTATGCCATTCATCGCAATCCCAGGAATATTGTTTTTGCGAGACATAATAGATTGATATCACAACACATCATTTATTACAACACGTAATCGTCTTACAACAAAGGATCACATGATCCAGTCTTAATACAACATAGTGGATCTAGAGATCCTATTACAAAACACATAGCGGAAGCGAAGTAACGGTCGTGGTCCATTTGTTCCACAGGCAACTGTTGACGTCAGGAGCGGTCCTAGTTGTCGTAGACGCTCTGCTGTCCATCTTCCTCGTACAGCTGTTCACCTTCATAGTCTGGCCATTTGAATAGCCAGGGACAAAGCCATGAGTACTTTTAAAGTACTCGCAAACTAATACTAGTGTAAGCATTATCAATTTGGGGGTAAAGGGATACTAAGCTCTAGGTTTATTTGCATAAAGCCAAGTTTATTTCATAAACATTTAGTAAAGATGCTTGAATCACTAGACTATCTCAAGTGGGAACCTTAGTGTCATTCCCACAACTCTGTTGTGGTCCAACTCAAAGTCACCATTCACCGGTCAACTTCAAGTCACCAGTCATATGTCACATTTTTGAAACTGGTCTGATGACGGAACAGTATGGCCTTTCCAATCGTCCGTAACCGTGGACACGGCTATTCGAATAGTTCTACACTCTGCAGAGGTCGTACACTTGTGCCACAATATTTGCAATAATCCGCCAGGGTTAACTGGCCCTGATTTATCATACTCCGTATGCGGACTACCAACCATAACCTTTCACTTATATACTCTAGTACAGGCACCTCTCCCCATGAGCTTGGCCTCCCGGTGAGAACCAACCTGTTAACCCGGGAACTGCACAGGGCTTGGGCCGGACAATTCACCTCGTTCACATCATTCCGCAATATCTCATATTGCTTCGGAGGCAGCCCTTGGCATAACCCCTATGACGCTTGTTTAGAGGGAACCCATACTAAAGCACATAAATTTCTAGTTAAGCCCGTACCCATTTTGGGTATTGTGGGGGTACTTTCAAAATTGGAATGGTATCGCATCCGAACCCAACCATCAGTTTTATATCAAAAATCACCATCTTCTCTTGGTCATATTCACCTTCAAAATCATTCAATGGAATGAACCATCATTCCATGGATTCAACTTCATTTCAAAGTCACATGTTCCCATCTAGAGTAGTCAAGTTTTAATTGATTAGCACTAGCAACTATTTCATGAGGGGTGATAAGTATCTTGGAGCTTGCTAGGCTAAGTGTGATTTTCTGGTACTACTCTATATTTCCACCAAGTGAATCATAAACCAAAAAGTAACTTTGATAAATAAAAATCAAGTAAAGCTTGTAAGGTAAAAACTTTGGGATAGGTTCATAAAATAAAATGTAATGGTGCCTTGCTCTGGTAGAGCTTTGCACCCTGATGGTTAGCAAGTTTATTAGCTTGCATTAGTCTAGCTTGCAAGAATGTTAGCTTGCTTGTAGGGGTAATATTACTATTAGCTTGCCTTGATTGGTGAAGTGATCAAAGTATTCTTCTTCTTCCTCTTGGTAGAATACCTCCTCCTCTTGATAGTCTCCGGTACTAGCGTCTATAAACGAATACGAGGATACAATCACCAAACAATACTTAAGTACTCTTAATTAGCCTTAGTGGCTCACACAATGATCTAGCATCACTACTTAACATTTATTACAAGATTATGCTAGGGTTTCCTTATTTAAGAATAGGAAAATAATTTCCTCTCATTGAAAAATGGAGTTAGGGTTTCTCTTTAGTATGTGAGAAAATAATTTCCTCTCATTGAATCTTCTTAAGATTTAATTTCTCTTATGACTAATATATGACCTAGGTTGACTAAAGTCAACCTCTTCATACTTATCATTTGGGAAAATGATTTAAATGAGGTTCCATACCTCATGCAATTTAATAATAACCTGGTAGTGATTTAATGCCACCAAATAATTCAATATGAGGTTACCTAGACTATGATTACTACCTCATATTGGATTACTGGAGAACAAGATTTAAATGAGAGGAGTATCTCTCATATGATTTAACACATATTTGTAACTAATTTAAAGGACTATTATTGAGGTGAATTAATAGTCTCAAAATAACCAGGGTTGATCCTATGTTGACCAAGGTCAATACTTCACACTTAGTACTTGAGAAAGTGAGTTAAATGAGATTCATCATCTCATGTGATTTAATTAAATTAAATATTATTTAGATTTAAGATTTATAAGGGAGCAAGTATGAGCTTAGGAAAGTAAAAGGGCAACACATTACTTCCTATTATTTGAGAAAGATAATCTAAATGAGGTGAGCACCTCATACTATTTTAGTAACACCCTGTAATGGTTTAATATTGTTAATTAATTAAGAGTGAATTTTAATTGACCATGGGATCTACTTCATATTAATTTGGTTGAGGTAAGATTTAAATGAGACCAAAGTCTATCATATGATTTAATAAATAGGTTTGAAATATTTAAATACTACTTATGAGAAAGATTAGGTATTTTCAATATATAAACCTATGGGTCATTAATTATGTGTTATTAATTCTTATTGAATTATTTGGACAAATGGTTTATGTGAGAAACTATACCTCATATAAGTTAAACTATCCTCTAAATGATTAACCTCTCTAATTAACCAAGCATGAGACTTATTTGATCAAGTTCAGTACCTCTATTTGAATTACTTAAGATCACAATTTAAATGAGAGAGAAGCCCTCATACTATTTAAATAAGTTTATGTGTGTGTATTAAATATTCTAGAAATGGTTCCATAGCCATTATTTAACTCTAGTTCATGATCATGTAAAACAACCATGCTATATTTTTACATAAACAATTATATTATGTCTAATGTGATTTATTAGAGTTGGAATCAACTAAAAATCATTTCTAGATAATTTCTAATATTTATTTGAAGTCAGAAAAGTTCCTGCCTTGTTATTTTTATCATTTAAATTCAATTTCGAATTTGGATATGAGGCCAGTGCCATTATTTAGACAATTTCATGAGCTCTCTAAATATATAAAATTTGCTAAATTTGGTTCAGTAGAATTTAAACTATTTAAATTTGAAGTTGGCACCAGTATTGAGTTTGAACTAATAGATTAAATCGAATTTGAATTAATGGGCCACGCGGGAAAACGAAATGGGCCGAATGGAATTAAACAGAGTAACACGGCCCAACACACAGCCCGTGTGCGCGGGCCGCCTGACGAGGTGGGAGCCACCCGTCAGTGCCTCTTAACCGCGCGAAGCGGTACGAGCGACGTGATCCATCCGATCAGAACCTGATCGCACGGTCGAGGGGCTTCGTCGTCTCCGACGAGATGCCGGCGTGCTGGCGGCGTACCTAGGGGGTCGGAGGGCGCTGTGGGTCGCCGGAGGTTGCTGGCGAGGTTCGAGGCGACGTTGGCGAGGCAGACGAAGCTCCTGGTACAATGGCGAGGCTCGGGGCTGCTCCAATCGTTGGCGATGGTCTGCGAGCTCCGGCGGGTAGGAGCTTGCGATTGGGGCTGCTCCGGCGAGTTCTGGTGAAATTGATGAAGGAGATATGCCCTAGAGGCAATAATAAATTGGTTATTATTTATATCTTTATGTTTATGATAAATGTTTATATATCATGCTACAATTGTATTAACCGAAACATTAGTACATGTGTGATATGTAGACAACAAGAAGTCCCTAGTATGCCTCTTAAACTAGCTTGTTGATTAATGGATGATTAGTTTCATAATCATGAACATTGGATGTTATTAATAACAAGGTTATATCATTATATGAATGATGTAATGGACACACCCAATTAAGCGTAGCATAAGATCTCGTCATTAAGTTATTTGCTATAAGCTTTCGATACATAGTTACCTAGTCCTTATGACCATGAGATCATGTAAATCACTTATATCGGAAAGGTACTTTGATTACATCAAACGCCACTGCGTAAATGGGTGGTTATAAAGGTGGGATTAAGTATCCGGAAAGTATGAGTTGAGGCATATGGATCAACAGTGGGATTTGTCCATCCCGATGACGGATAGATATACTCTGGGCCCTCTCGGTGGAATGTCGTCTAATGTCTTGCAAGCATATGAATAAGTTCATAAGAGACCACATACCACGGTACGAGTAAAGAGTACTTGTTAGGAGACGAGGTTGAACAAGGTATAGAGTGATACCGATGATCAAACCTCGGACAAGTAAAAATATCGCGTGACAAAGGGAATTGGTATCGTATGTGAATGGTTCATTCGATCAGAAGTCATCGTTGAATATGTGGGAGCCATTATGGATCTCCAGATCCCGCTATTGGTTATTGGTCGGAGTGAGTACTCAACCATGTCCGCATAGTTCACGAACCGTAGGGTGACACACTTAAAGTTGGATGTTGAAATGGTAGAACTTGAATATGGAATGGAGTTCGAATATTTGTTCGGAGTCCCGGATGAGATCCCGGACATCACGAGGAGTTCCGGAATGGTCCGGAGAATAAGATTCATATATATGAAGTCATATTCCAAGTTTGGAAATGATCCGGTGCATTTATGGCAGGTTCTAGAAGGTTCTAGAAAAGTCCGGAAGAAATCACCATGGAAAGTAGAGTCCCGGAGGGACTCCACCTTGCATGGCCAGCCAACCCTAAAGGAGAGGAGTCCAAGGTGGACTCCCCTAGGGTGGCCGGCCAACCCCCTCATGGAAAGGGGGAATCCCACCCCAAGTGGGATTCCCACCTTGGGTAGGTTTCCCTACATATGGGAGGTTTCATTGTTGGGGTCTTATTCGAAGACTTGGATACCAACACTTGGGGATTTCCACCTATATAATGAGGAGGAGGGGGGGGGCTGCCCACTCTTGGCCGCACCACCTAGGGCTGCCCTTGGCCGGCGCCCTAGCCTCCCCCTCTCTCCCCAAACCCTAGCGGTCTCTCTCCTCCACCACATCCCGCACGCTTAGCGAAGCTCGCCGAATTTCTCCACCACCACCGACACCACGCCGTCGTGCTGTCGGATTCAAGAGGAGCTACTTCCGCTGCCCGCTGGAAGGGGAGGTGGACGTCGTCTTCATCAACAACCGAACGTGTGACCGAGTACGGAGGTGCTGCCCGTTCGTGGCGCCGGAACCGATCGTGATCAAGATCTTCTACGCGCTTTTGCAAGCGGCAAGTGATCGTCTACCGCAGCAATAAGAGCCTACTCTTATAGGCTTTGGAATCTCTTCAAGGGTTAGTCTTGATCATCCCCTCGTTGCTACCGTCTTCTAGATTGCATCTTGGCTTGGATTGCGTGTTCGCGATAGGAAAATTTTTGTTTTCTATGCAACGTTATCCTACAGTGGTATCAGAGCCAGGTTTATGCATAGATGGTTGCACGAGTAGAACACAATGGTTTGTGGGCGTTGATGCTCTTGTTATCTTTAGTTGAGTACTTTGCATCTTTGTGGCATAGTGGGATGAAGCGGCTCGGGCTAACTTTACATGACCGCGTTCATGAGATTTGCTCCACGCTTGACATGCAACTTGTATTGCATAAGTGGCTTTGCGGGTGTCTGTCTCTCCTACTATAGTGAAGATTCAATTTACTCTTCTATTGACAACACTAGTATCACCGTTGTGGTTGATGTTCGTAGGTAGATTGGATCTTGCTCGAAAACCCTAAACCACGTAAAATATGCAAACCAAATTAGAGACGTCTAACTTGTTTTTGCAGGGTTTGGTGATGTGATATGGCCATAATGTGATGATGAATATGTATGAGATGATCATTATTGTATTGTGGCAACCGGCAGGAGCCTTATGGTTGTCTTTAAATTTCATGTTGAGTAGTATTTCAAAGTAGTTGTAATAGTTGCTACATGAGGTGAACAACCATGAAGACGGCGCCATGGACCTTGACGCTACGCCGACGATGATGGAGATCATGCCCGTTGATGATGGAGATCATGTCCGTGCTTTGGAGATGAAGATCGAAGGCGCAAAGACAAAAGGGCCATATCATATCACATATGAACTGCATGTGATGTTAATCCTTTATGCATCTTATTTTGCTTAGATCGCGACGGTAGCATTATAAGATGATCCCTCACATTAATATCAAGATAATAAAGTGTTCTTCCCTCGTATGCACCGTTGCATTGTTCGACGTTTTGAAGCATCTCGTGATGATCGGGTGTGATAAACTCGACATACAACGGGTGTAAGCCATGTTGCACACGCGGAATACTTGGGTTTGCTTGACGAGCCTAGCATGTACAGACATGGCCTCGGGACAATGGAAACCGAAAGGTTGAACACGAGTCATATGGATGATATGATCAACATGTTGATGTTCACCATTGAAACTACATCATCTCACGTGATGATCGGTTTTGGTGTAGTGGATTTGGATCGTGTACCACTTTACAACTATGAGGGATGTTGTATTAAGTGGGAGTTCATTAGTAATTAGATTAAAACATGAACTAATTATCATAAACATAGTCTGAGTAGTATTTTGAATTAATTTTGTAGTATTGGCATCCGTTTACTACTATGCGCTAGTCTTATAATTGAGATAGAAATACTGTTAAAATCTGACTAGAAACTTTACGGATTAGTACCGTATTGTTAATGAATCAAGAAATGATTAAGTCCTATTGCAAACATTTAGTGAAACTCACTTTGTTGATTCAGAGAGCTATGGTTTCAATTAGTACCTAAAGTTATCTTGTCTCCGTGAAACTTGAAGTTCAAATCTGTTTGAAAAGTAAGGAGCTGAAAATTTAGTTTTCAGAAATAATCAAGGTATGAGATATATGTGATATCTAAGACCTTATTGCAAGATGATAGAATATAATTTGGTGAGACTACATAAACTCATAAGTTTTATGGGAATGTATGAAGGTTGAAGACGCCAGGCGTCCCAATCCTCCAACTATTGGGGCACTAACAATATTCGCATATCCATGAAGTGATTGTCCTTAGTATGCACCGTTGCTAAGACTCGTCGTTTCGAAGCATCACGTGATGATCGGGTGTTATAGATCCTACGTGTGCTTACAACGGGTGCAAGCCAGATTTGCACATACGAATACTAAGGTTAAACTTTATGAGCCTAGCATGTACAGACATGGTCTCAAAAAGTTGTCATGAATTGATGGATAAAATTATGAGTGAAATTGTTCATCATAGTTACTAATAAGTGAAATCTAGAACACTTGTCATATGATGATCAACTTCAAAGTAAAAACCTCAAGGTTATTGGTATTTAACCAACAAACCTAGAAGTTATTGATGTTGAAGTGTTTTTCTGAATAATGAGGAAAGCTAAAAGAGAAACTGCAAAAGATATTTTGGCAGAAAGAAAGAAAAGACTAGAAAGTCTAGCTCAGGTGTATATAAATGATATACATGTTATGGTTGTATTCCTAGTTAACTCACACTATGAAATTCTTGGGTATTAGTACTATATTGGTTGGTATGAAGTGTCATACAAAACAACACAATACAAGAATACAATGGCCTAAGTGACTGACAAGGAATATGATAGGAATACACGTCTGGAACAAAATAAAGTGCTATTATGTTCGTCGTTGGCATTCTATCTAGCCCTTAGAATTTATAATAAAGAACTTAATAATTGTTATTTTGCTCTGGTCAAATGAAAACAATGAGTTGTTCAAATTATGACATTACTCCATGTACGATGGATAAGTTATTATAAATCTTAATGGTGAAACACATATACATAAAACTGACGCTAAAATGCCATAAGGCAAATGATTTGAATTCCGCTTATTTGTGGAACCGCCATTTAGGTCATGTTAGAAAGGAACGCATGAAGGAACTCCATGCAAATGGATTTTTGGAGTCACTTGATTTTTGAATCATTTGACGCTTGCAAATCTTTTCTAAAGAGAATGATTAAAATACCGTTCATAGGCCAAGAGTTGAACGGGCAACTAACTTAGTGAAAAATACATGATGATGTATATGGTTCACTGGGCATAGTTGTGTGCGGGAGATTCTTCTACTTCATGAAAACTTTCAACAATGAATTGAGTATATATATGTGGATATATTCAATAAGGAAGAAGTTTGAAACATTTGAATGGATTCAAATAAATTTCAGCATGAAGTGGAAATCATCGTAATAGAAAAATCAAATATCTATGATTGGATCATGGTGGAAATATTTGAATTACGAGTTTTAGTGAACATCTAAGAGAGTTATGAAATTGTTCTACAACTCACGTTTCTTGGAGTATCATAGTGATGATGAAGTATCCAAGAGATGTATCCAAACCTTGTTGGATCAATGATGAGATAAGATATTAACGCCATTATATTTTTGTGGATTATGCTTTAGTGACTACCGCTTTTACACTGAATAGAGCATCTTCATGATCCGTTGAAATGACACCATACGAGTTATGGCATGGGTATAAACCCTGATAGTCTTTTCTTAAATTTTGGTATGCATAGCATAAGTAAATAAATTTACAACCAAAATCGGATGAATGTCTTTGTTGGTTATCCCAGAGATTTGATTGGGAATTCTTTCCACAAGACAAAGACAAAAGTGTTTGTCAATGTTTTTTATTTCCAAGAAATTGTTTCTAGTGAAGTATTTGAGTGGGAGGACAATATAATTTGATAAGGTTTATGAACCTGAGCATAATGATCAGAGTAGCGCAGCATCGGAATTTGTTTCGGAAGCGGCCACGACGATCATGACTCCCATGACTACAAAATGTTTTAGCCATGGAGATCGAAGTACATATTGAACCTTGTAGGTATGGTTTACTTTGTGATCAAATAAATGATTTGTGAACAAAGGATTGATTTTGAACAATGATAAACCAACTACAAACAAAGAAGTTATGATGGGCCCTGACTCCGTTAAAATGGCCATGCGCCATGAAATCCAAGATAGATGAATACTTTATGAAAGTAAATGGATCTATGAAATTGATAGACTTGGATGAAATATCCTTGAAGAAAGCTTGACTTATCGAAAAATTGTTTACGACAAAGTTCAAAGAGTTGAATACGATAAGATTAGATCTTCCGTAGCAATGCTTATAGTCTATGTGGATTATTCTAGTAGGATGGCAAAATACATTACTTATCAGAAGTATGTATTTAAGGTGTATACAAGATACAACCAAGAGTTTTGCTGGTCCGTGGAATACTAGATAGGTATACGAACTTCAATTGGATGAAGTAAGTATTGCGGAGTTGGAATCTTCACCAGATGAAATAGTCAAAGAGTTTTTGATTTCATCAGAGACGATGAAGAGGCTTGCATTTGCAAGAAATTAAGTGGGAGCGCTAAGACACATTTATAATACTTTATGTAGGTGACATATAGTTGGTTATAAATGATGTAATTATATACTTGATTAAAAGGTTTCATTGAGAATTAACTTCAATGAAAGGATATGGACTGAAACAAATTTAGTGTCAAGATCTATAAAGATAGATTGAAACACATAAATAAGTTTAAGTCAAAGTACATATGATGGATATTGAAGTAGTTCAATATAGAAAAATTAAGAAAATGTTCTTGTCATGTGAAGGTTTAACAAGACTTGAGTGTATCTGACACTCAATGAGTAAAAACACATGAGTGATTATAGATCACGAATAATATGTACACAATCAGATATCATGTGCTATAAATTGTTATGAGCATATACCAGAATGATTCATATGATGATCATTGGACAACAGTAAGAATATCTTTGAGTACTTTAGAAGAACTAAGGATATATTATATATATATTTTTTTGTATGAAGAAATGACAAACAAATCGTTGTAAGGTGTTACACCGATATTGGTTTTGTCACATATAAAATATAATTTCAATCTCAATTTAGACTAAGTGTTGTTTAAAAGGTAGCACAATGAGCTAGAAGTTGTCTATGCTAGATTTAGAAGATTTCTAAAATATTGTGACGGAATCTACAAAAGAAGGCAAAGTATGTCATTGTTTTGACAATGACAAAGGATGTTAAGTCAAGAGGTTCTTTGAGAACTTGGTGTAGTTCCGACAGAGTCAGAACTTTGAAGCTATATTGTGTGTGACAATATTAGTGACATATTTCAGACCGCGGAATTAAGGTTCCACCAGAAGACCAAACATATTTAAGGCCAACTCATTTGGAAATGAGTGATGCGTTGAGACGCAAATGAATTACAAAATACATACGGTTCTGAGCATGTCAGATCCGTTGACTAAAACCTCTCTCGTGAGCGAAACATGATAAAGCACCAGAAGGCCAAGGTGTTATATCTTTACAATTGTAAACTAGATTATTGACTCTAGTGCAAGTGGGAGACTGAAGGAGATATGCCCTAGAGGCAATAATAAAGTGGTTATTATTTATATCTTTATGTTTATGATAAATGTTTATATATCATGCTACAATTGTATTAACCGAAACATTAGTACATGTGTGATATGTAGACAACAAGAAGTCCCTAGTATGCCTCTTAAACTAGCTTGTTGATTAATGGATGATTAGTTTCATAATCATGAACATTGGATGTTATTAATAACAAGGTTATATCATTATATGAATGATGTAATGGACACGCCCAATTAAGCGTAGCATAAGATCTCGTCATTAAGTTATTTGCTATAAGCTTTCGATACATAGTTACCTAGTCCTTATGACCATGAGATCATGTAAATCACTTATATCGGAAAGGTACTTTGATTACATCAAACGCCACTGCGTAAATGGGTGGTTATAAAGGTGGGATTAAGTATCCGGAAAGTATGAGTTGAGGCATATGGATCAACAGTGGGATTTGTCCATCCCGATGACGGATAGATATACTCTGGGCCCTCTCGGTGGAATGTCGTCTAATGTCTTGCAAGCATATGAATAAGTTCATAAGAGACCACATACCACGGTACGAGTAAAGAGTACTTGTTAGGAGACGAGGTTGAACAAGGTATAGAGTGATACCGATGATCAAACCTCGGACAAGTAAAAATATCGCGTGACAAAGGGAATTGGTATCGTATGTGAATGGTTCATTCGATCACGAAGTCATCGTTGAATATGTGGGAGCCATTATGGATCTCTCCCGCTATTGGTTATTGGTCGGAGTGAGTACTCAACCATGTCCGCATAGTTCACGAACCGTAGGGTGACACACTTAAAGTTGGATGTTGAAATGGTAGAACTTGAATATGGAATGGAGTTCGAATATTTGTTCGGAGTCCCGGATGAGATCCCGGACATCACGAGGAGTTCCGGAATGGTCCGGAGAATAAGATTCATATATAGGAAGTCATATTCCAAGTTTGGAAATGATCCGGTGCATTTATGGCAGGTTCTAGAAGGTTCTAGAAAAGTCCGGAAGAAATCACCATGGAAAGTAGAGTCCCGGAGGGACTCCACCTTGCATGGCCAGCCAACCCTAAAGGAGAGGAGTCCAAGGTGGACTCCCCTAGGGTGGCCGGCCAACCCCCTCATGGAAAGGGGGAATCCCACCCCAAGTGGGATTCCCACCTTGGGTAGGTTTCCCTACATATGGGAGGTTTCATTGTTGGGGTCTTATTCGAAGACTTGGATACCAACACTTGGGGATTTCCACCTATATAATGAGGAGGAGAGGGAGGGGCTGCCCACTCTTGGCCGCACCACCTAGGGCTGCCCTTGGCCGGCGCCCTAGCCTCCCTCTCTCCCCAAACCCTAGCGGTCTCTCTCCTCCACCACATCCCGCACGCTTAAGCGAAGCTCCGCCGGATTTCTCCACCACCACCGACACCACGCCGTCGTGCTGTCGGATTCAAGAGGAGCTACTACTTCCGCTGCCCGCCGGAACGGGGAGGTGGACGTCGTCTTCATCAACAACCGAACGTGTGACCGAGTACGGAGGTGCTGCCCGTTCGTGGCGCCGGAACCGATCGTGATCAAGATCTTCTACGCGCTTTTGCAAGCGGCAAGTGATCGTCTACCGCAGCAATAAGAGCCTACTCTTATAGGCTTTGGAATCTCTTCAAGGGTTAGTCTTGATCATCCCCTCGTTGCTACCGTCTTCTAGATTGCATCTTGGCTTGGATTGCGTGTTCGCGATAGGAAAATTTTTGTTTTCTATGCAACGTTATCCTACAATTGATCAGTGGGGAATGCTCAGTGAGAGGAGGGGAGTGGATGGGATGCAGGGAGAAGGCGCCGATCGTCTCTATTTATAGCGTCGCTTGGTGGCCGTGGTGTGCTGGGAAGGGTCGACCATGGCGCGGCGTCTACGGTGCGCGAAGGGGCAGGCTAGGATGCGCGCCGTGTAGGCGACGGCTAGGCGATGCTAGCGCGCTTGATGGCGCTCCAAATGATGGCCTGTGGCGCTCTGGCGACGGTGGTGTACGTGCAGTACCGGCGCGGCAGGTCGGTGATCATGGCTGGCTATGGGGGCTGCTGCGAGCCTAGGCGGTTGTCTAACAGGGTTCGGGTGTGGAGTAGTGTGTGCGTGCACGAGGGCCAGGCGAGAGGAGGAGTAGGGCGCTCGGGCGCATGGTGTACTGGCGGCGTCCAGAGCGTGGTCACCGCGCGGTCACCGCATGCCTGGCATGGTTCGGGCGTGTCTGGGCGCGCGCTCGGCGTCGTGCCCGTTTCGATCCAGGGAGGGTACAGGCGTCGTCCTTGTGTGCTAGGGGAGCTCTGTGACATGGTGTAGGTGAGAGGGGAAGGCCAGAGAGAATGAGTGGCAATGGGGTGGCATGGTGCACGGCATTGTGAAGAAATGATGCTCCACTCACTTTAATCGACCAAGGCAAGGACATGTAGGGATGCAGGGGTGTAGAGAGGTGATGATCATCACCAGATAGAGGTGGTTTAGGCCAAAATCCACTGGATAATAGCATGTGTGCAAAACTATGAACCATGCCTGCAAGGTGTTCGACTAAATGGCCGCATGAAACTTTATTTGGATTTTTGCAATTCTTTTTGGTGGAGCTTATTTATATAATAATTGTGATTGAATGGTGGTGGTGGTGGTCAATTTGGTCAAAGTTTACAAGAATTCCAAAATGGGGTCATCTTCACATAGATTTAAAGTCTCCACTTGTCCCTGTCTTTCTGGTCAACCTAGTCAACATTAGCAGAGATGGTCAACATGAAAGTTGTTGACTTTCATGTGGTCTTGGATGACATGGTCATAGTTGACCAAGTTTGGTTGAAGAAAAGTCAAAGCCAGAGGGGTAAAGAGGGGAACATTTTATAAAGTGACAAAATGACCATTATCACATGTATGTTGAATTTGAGTTTTGCTTTGATTTAATTCTTGATCCAATGATGCAATTGTGTTAGTTTATCATATTGAAGTATTTTAGAAGCAATGGGGCAAGCAAATTTGGCCTTGGTGGAGGATTTGTATTTTGGCATATGTGTATGTGAGTGAATTTTGGGAATTCTCTCCCTATTTGATTTCTCTCCATTTGATTTGACTTTGGTTGACTCTAATGTGGTTCTTATGAGTTTAGAAACATTTTAAGAGCATTGAAACTAAATCAAATGGTCTTATTCCAAGATTTGCAAATTTGGCCTTAACACATAAGGAATGAGGTGTCCAATTTTCATAATTTGTACTAGTGTTGTTCTTGCCTCACTTGGACATGGGTTAGGGTCCATTTAGTGTTATAATCGGTTTAGAGAGGGTTTCACACCATTTGGTCAAGGTTTAGAGACCTAGGTCAATGTTTGGTGAAATGCCCATGTTTCGGAGGCAGCCCTTGGCATAACCCCTATGACGCTTGTTTAGAGGGAACCCATACTAAAGCACATAAATTTCTAGTTAAGCCCGTACCCATTTTGGGTATTGTGGGGGTACTTTCAAAATTGGAATGGTATCGCATCCGAACCCAACCATCAGTTTTATATCAAAAATCACCATCTTCTCTTGGTCATATTCACCTTCAAAATCATTCAATGGAATGAACCATCATTCCATGGATTCAACTTCATTTCAAAGTCACATGTTCCCATCTAGAGTAGTCAAGTTTTAATTGATTAGCACTAGCAACTATTTCATGAGGGGTGATAAGTATCTTGGAGCTTGCTAGGCTAAGTGTGATTTTCTGGTACTACTCTATATTTCCACCAAGTGAATCATAAACCAAAAAGTAACTTTGATAAATAAAAATCAAGTAAAGCTTGTAAGGTAAAAACTTTGGGATAGGTTCATAAAATAAAATGTAATGGTGCCTTGCTCTGGTAGAGCTTTGCACCCTGATGGTTAGCAAGTTTATTAGCTTGCATTAGTCTAGCTTGCAAGAATGTTAGCTTGCTTGTAGGGGTAATATTACTATTAGCTTGCCTTGATTGGTGAAGTGATCAAAGTATTCTTCTTCTTCCTCTTGGTAGAATACCTCCTCCTCTTGATAGTCTCCGGTACTAGCGTCTATAAACGAATACGAGGATACAATCACCAAACAATACTTAAGTACTCTTAATTAGCCTTAGTGGCTCACACAATGATCTAGCATCACTACTTAACATTTATTACAAGATTATGCTAGGGTTTCCTTATTTAAGAATAGGAAAATAATTTCCTCTCATTGAAAAATGGAGTTAGGGTTTCTCTTTAGTATGTGAGAAAATAATTTCCTCTCATTGAATCTTCTTAAGATTTAATTTCTCTTATGACTAATATATGACCTAGGTTGACTAAAGTCAACCTCTTCATACTTATCATTTGGGAAAATGATTTAAATGAGGTTCCATACCTCATGCAATTTAATAATAACCTGGTAGTGATTTAATGCCACCAAATAATTCAATATGAGGTTACCTAGACTATGATTACTACCTCATATTGGATTACTGGAGAACAAGATTTAAATGAGAGGAGTATCTCTCATATGATTTAACACATATTTGTAACTAATTTAAAGGACTATTATTGAGGTGAATTAATAGTCTCAAAATAACCAGGGTTGATCCTATGTTGACCAAGGTCAATACTTCACACTTAGTACTTGAGAAAGTGAGTTAAGTGAGATTCATCATCTCATGTGATTTAATTAAATTAAATATTATTTAGATTTAAGATTTATAAGGGAGCAAGTATGAGCTTAGGAAAGTAAAAGGGCAACACATTACTTCCTATTATTTGAGAAAGATAATCTAAATGAGGTGAGCACCTCATACTATTTTAGTAACACCCTGTAATGGTTTAATATTGTTAATTAATTAAGAGTGAATTTTAATTGACCATGGGATCTACTTCATATCAATTTGGTTGAGGTAAGATTTAAATGAGACCAAAGTCTATCATATGATTTAATAAATAGGTTTGAAATATTTAAATACTACTTATGAGAAAGATTAGGTATTTTCAATATATAAACCTATGGGTCATTAATTATGTGTTATTAATTCTTATTGAATTATTTGGACAAATGGTTTATGTGAGAAACTATACCTCATATAAGTTAAACTATCCTCTAAATGATTAACCTCTCTAATTAACCAAGCATGAGACTTATTTGATCAAGTTCAGTACCTCTATTTGAATTACTTAAGATCACAATTTAAATGAGAGAGAAGCCCTCATACTATTTAAATAAGTTTATGTGTGTGTATTAAATATTCTAGAAATGGTTCCATAGCCATTATTTAACTCTAGTTCATGATCATGTAAAACAACCATGCTATATTTTTACATAAACAATTAGATTATGTTTAATGTGATTTATTAGAGTTGGAATCAACTAAAAATCATTTCTAGATAATTTCTAATATTTATTTGAAGTCAGAAAAGTTCCTGCCTTGTTATTTTTATCATTTAAATTCAATTTCGAATTTGGATATGAGGCCAGTGCCATTATTTAGACAATTTCATGAGCTCTCTAAATATATAAAATTTGCTAAATTTGGTTCAGTAGAATTTAAACTATTTAAATTTGAAGTTGGCACCAGTATTGAGTTTGAACTAATAGATTAAATCGAATTTGAATTAATGGGCCACGCGGGAAAACGAAATGGGCCGAATGGAATTAAACAGAGTAACACGGCCCAACACACAGCCCGTGTGCGCGGGCCGCCTGACGAGGTGGGAGCCACCCGTCAGTGCCTCTTAACCGCGCGAAGCGAGCGACGTGATCCATCCGATCAGAACCTGATCGCACGGTCGAGGGGCTTCGTCGTCTCCGACGAGATGCCGGCGTGCTGGCGGCGTACCTAGGGGGTCGGAGGGCGCTGTGGGTCGCCGGAGGTTGCTGGCGAGGTTCGAGGCGACGTTGGCGAGGCAGACGAAGCTCCTGGTACAATGGCGAGGCTCGGGGCTGCTCCAATCGTTGGCTATGGTCTGCGAGCTCCGGCGGGTAGGAGCTTGCGATTGGGGCTGCTCCGGCGAGTCTGGTGAAATTGATCGGTGGGGAATGCTCAGTGAGAGGAGGGGAGTGGATGGGATGCAGGGAGAAGGCGCCGATCGTCTCTATTTATAGCGTCGCTTGGTGGCCGTGGTGTGCTGGGAAGGGTCGACCATGGCGCGGCGTCTACGGTGCGCGAAGGGGTAGGCTAGGATGCGCGCCGTGTAGGCGACGTCTAGGCGATGCTAGCGCGCTTGATGGCGCTCCAAATGATGGCCTGTGGCGCCCGGCGACGGTGGTGTACGTGCAGTACCGGCGGTCGGTGATCATGGCGGCGGCTATGGGGCTGCTGCGAGCCTAGGCGGTTGTCTAACAGGGTTCGGGTGTGGAGTAGTGTGTGCGTGCACGAGGGCCAGCGAGAGGAGGAGTAGGGCGCTCGGGCGCATGGTGTACTGGCGGCGTCCAGAGCGTGGTCACCGCGCGGTCACCGCATGCCTGGCATGGTTCGGGCGTGTCTGGGCGCGCCTGGCTCGGCCAGTGTCGTGCCCGTTTCGATCCAGGGAGGGTACAGGCGTCGTCCTTGTGTGCTAGGGGAGCTCAGTGACATGGTGTAGGTGAGAGGGGAAGGCCAGAGAGAATGAGTGGCAATGGGGTGGCATGGTGCACGGCATTGTGAAGAAATGATGCTCCACTCACTTTAATCGACCAAGGCAAGGACATGTAGGGATGCAGGGGTGTAGAGAGGTGATGATCATCACCAGATAGAGGTGGTTTAGGCCAAAATCCACTGGATAATAGCATGTATGCAAAACTATGAACCATGCCTGCAAGGTGTTCGACTAAATGGCCGCATGAAACTCTATTTGGATTTTTGCAATTCTTTTTGGTGGAGCTTATTTATATAATAATTGTGATTGAATGGTGGTGGTGGTGGTCAATTTGGTCAAAGTTTACAAGAATTCCAAAATGGGGTCATCTTCACATAGATTTAAAGTCTCCACTTGTCCCTGTCTTTCTGGTCAACCTAGTCAACATTAGCAGAGATGGTCAACATGAAAGTTGTTGACTTTCATGTGGTCTTGGATTACATGGTCATAGTTGACCAAGTTTGGTTGAAGAAAAGTCAAAGCCAGAGGGGTAAAGAGGGGAACATTTTATAAAGTGACAAAATGACCATTATCACATGTATGTTGAATTTGAGTTTTGCTTTGATTTAATTCTTGATCCAATTATGCAATTGTGTTAGTTTATCATATTGAAGTATTTTAGAAGCAATGGGGCAAGCAAATTTGGCCTTGGTGGAGGATTTGTATTTTGGCATATGTGTATGTGAGTGAATTTTGGGAATTCTCTCCCTATTTGATTTCTCTCCATTTGATTTGACTTTGGTTGACTCTAATGTGGTTCTTATGAGTTTATAAACATTTTAAGAGCATTGAAACTAAATCAAATGGTCTTATTCCAAGATTTGCAAATTTGGCCTTAACACATAAGGAATGAGGTGTCCAATTTTCATAATTTGTACTAGTGTTGTTCTTGCCTCACTTGGACATGGGTTAGGGTCCATTTAGTGTTATAATAGGTTTAGAGAGGGTTTCACACCATTTGGTCAAGGTTTAGAGACCTAGGTCAATGTTTGGTGAAATGCCCATGTGTCACATATGCATATGTGGTATTTTATTTTTATTTTGACTTGGTTTGACCCAATTGGTTTTGGTTGAATGTTGAAATGATATTTGGAGATGATCCAACCATTCACAACAAGTCCTAGGGTTAGTTTTCTTAAATTCACATATTTGCTATTTAGCTCTCATATGCCTCTTTGGCATTTTTAATTTTCTTTTTATTCTTTTTGGTTTCAACCTAGAGATGATTTAAGAAGTACTATATAAGGTTTATAAAGCTTTTCCAATCCTTTAAGTAAAGTGAAAAGGTCTAGGATAAATATTTATAATTGTAGCCATAGGCACATATGCCTTTTTCCTATTTAATTTCCTTTTATTTTATTTTCACTAGAATGATGAGAGGAGGGGTGAGTCTTTAGGTTTTAATATTATTTCAAATACTAATAACAAGCAATCATGGCAATAGCACAAGCATTATGCAAGATTATTATGTATCAATCTTAATTTAATAAAAGTTTTTGTTGGTTCCAAAATTTGGAACTAGGGAAACTCATTTGTTTTGTTTTGAAATTTTTGGGATGTTACAAAATCTGACCCCATCCCATGGCCCATTAGCAGCTGGAAAGTAAGGACCGCCCCATACAAGAGGGAACGGCGTTTCAATACCTCCACAGGCTCGGAACAAGGAAAGCATCCGCCATCTCGAGTTTGTCCTGCTTCATCTTGGGAAGATCATCGACCTCGACCGCTTAGTCTTTTGCGAAGTCCAAGGACTTGGAAATTAGAAGCACGCGACGGGCATCGACTAGAGTCCTCCCGAAGTGGTGGCCAGTGACGTATTGGCGGCCTCTGAAAGAAAAGACAGATTAGTAACTAGTGAGGAAATACCAAGAAGGAAAATATGTGTCATGAATCTGACCCAATAATTCCTTGACGGAGTCGCGGAGGACGCCTTCCTTCTTGTCGGTTGCAATCGCTGCCGCACGCCTAGCATCTTGTTCATCCTTCATCCGCCGCTTCAGCTTCTTCAACTCCTCCTTCAGCAAGGCATTTTCATTTTTGGCGTCGGTGGCAAGCCTGTTGGCCTCTAGCACCTGATCAGCCGAAGATTTGACAGTCTTTCGAAGCTGAGCGTTTTCAGATTCCAATCGGGTGAATTGCTCGGCAAAATCCACCACAGCATCGACTGTGGCGTAAATCGGCTGCAACGGAGAAAACCAAGAAGAATTAATTGGATGAGAGGCAAGAAAGAAACCAAGACAACATGAAACACTTACGTGGTCGCGAGCAGCAGATGAAGCAGGAGCGTCGCCAGAAGGAATAACCCTTGACACTGGGATCTTTTCTACGGTCGTTCGAGAAGGCGGCGTCGATTTGGCGGGAGAAGGCTTCGGCTCTTGGGCTGATGCTTTTCTCCCAAAGGTTAATTTGGGCCTCTTTGCGAGAGGAACTTCATCGTCGTCGTCAGAGCTATATAAGAAGAATAAACAGTCAGCATGTAAAACTACAAAGAATAAGTCACGAAGGGATATAAATGCTTACGAGTCCAGGTCGTCTTCAACGGCGAAAAAGCTCGTTGGACCTTTCTTGGCGGGAGGAGGCGAAGCAGCTCCAGCGGCATCATTATCCTGTCCGCTAGGACTTGATTCAGCCGTGGTAATAAAATCTTCGTGTATCTGCTTGCGTCGCCTGCTCCTGAGAAAAGCATCATCCTCGGTAGCCTCTTCCTCTTGGACATCGCTGTCCTCGAGGGCACGCTGGGGGTCCTCGGTCTCCTCGGAGTTGTCATCGTCATCCTCTGGTTCCACACCGCTTTCAGGCGTAGGAGGATAGCATTGAGCAACGGCGGGGGCCTGTCGAGTGAAAATTTGTAAAGCACAACAAAAAAGGAGTATCAACAGCAAGTGAGAAACAACGGAGGTTTACCTCAGTCGGAAGATGTTGAGAATCGTAAGGAGGACGAGCCGATGTCAAGACAATGTTGTCCTTCGCACTAAGGCATGTCAGACGGCGAACTTCGTCTCGGAGGTCTTCAGCCGAAAGGTCGGCAGAGCTGACCCTTGACCTGTCGTCCTTGCCTATGTAAAGCCACAACTGGTGGGGGCGAGACATCAGCGGTTGCACTCGACGTTGTAGGAACACTGAGACTACCTCAGTGCCGCACATCGTCAAGCCTCCCGTGTTCTTTAGTGCGACGACATGGTCAAATAGCTTGTCGGCTATCACTCTTTATTCGGGAGAAAGGGCGTTCTGCCAGGACTTCTTCGGCTTGGCTACCGGTTTATCTTCGAAAGGGGGAAGGTTCGAGCGCTGCCCAGATACTACAGGGTCTCGCAGGTAAAACCATTTGTTGCGCCACCCTTGAATCGATTCCTTCATCGGGTAGTCGAGATAATCGACATCCTTCCTGACAACAAAGCCAACGCCACCTACGACGGGGGGGGCATTGCTGTCGTTGTGACGCTTTACATAGAAGATCTTCCTCCAAAGACCCCAGTGGGGGTCAATGCCAAGGAAGGCTTCACAAACAGTGATAAAGATGGAAAGATGGAGGATGGAATTAGGGGTCAGCTGCCAGAGCTGAATCCCGTAGAAGAAAAGGAGTGAACGGAGGAATTCGTGAGCAGGGAGAGAGAGGCCACGGAATAAGAAAGCGGAGAACATAACAGTGAAGCCCTTCGGAGGCCTTGGGCGAGAAACGGCACCTGGAAGGCGGATGTCATCCTCAGATGAGGAGATGAAGCCAAGGGCTCGCAGCTTGTTCACATCTCGATTGGAAATGGCGGAGGCGCTCCAGTCGCGGCTGACCTTGGTTGCGTCCGAGGCGCTGGCACCCTTCTTCTTGCCCATGGCGCCTGAAGTTCTTGAAGGAAGAGCAGAGGAAACAGGAAAGGACGCGTGAAGAAGATGAGCAGTGGGAGGCGTAAAAAGTAAAAGTAGGAAGACCCCTTATTTATGTCGTAAAAATTGACGCAAGATCGTGGCCATAACTTCATGCGCATCGTGGGAAGTGGATTAGATCTGGCTGTACACGTGGCGTCTAAAAGGAGAACGGAACGGCGGCCCATTATTCCCACGACGCGCAAAAACCGAGGAGACGCCTCGGTCGGTGTGCGTGCGCTGGTCGCTCCCTAAAAACTGCTTGCGTAGAACTAGGATGGGCCCGTCAGGTCAAGTCTTGTCAGTCACATCACATCAGCATTACGTCATGAATGACATCATGGAGGAAATCGAAAGCAATCAAAGGGAAATAGATAATCTTCGGATATTCAGGCTTGAGTCTGCACCCGATCATAAAGCGCTCGTGTCCAGACTCGGGGGCTACTCCCATCGGGAGCGCTGGCCGCGCACCCGATGAAAAGAAGACGCGCACCCGAAAGAATGAGGACTCGAAGATATATTTAGAGAGAAGGATGGAATGTTCAGCTCGAGTCTGCACCCGGTTTCAAGCATCCGTGTCCAGACTCGGGGGCTACTCCCATCGGGAGCGCCGCGCACCGATAAAACTTTTTTGTGATCCAGGATCATGCCCGGGGACTTGATTCTGTGTAGGGTAACGATGTTTTGCCATCGGCAGTTAACCAACAAAAGTTGGGCACGTTACTCATTATCCCTTGCATGAGGAAATGTATCGGATGACTTATGAAGACTTGCAGAACAACTTCGGCAGAGCAAAATGTTCGAGTGGTACAACTTGAGTCTACGCACGGATTGCAAGCATCCGTACCTAGACTCGGGGCTACTCCCATCGGGAGCGACGCGCACGGGAGCGCGCGAAGAAGAAGAACAAGAACAATCAAGGAGAAGAACATTAGGTAAAGCCATGTTTTAGTCTCTACTCGAACTATCTTCGGCTAGACACTCGGGGGCTACTAACGTGGGCACTACCCTTCGGGTAACCGACGTTGCCCTATCCTATATTTCCTAGTTGGAGGCCCATGAAGGCACTTGGAGGCAAGGCGGCCCATCCGGGTGGTGCACCAGAAGATTCTTTGACAAGCAAGACAAAGAAGCAGCCGAACAAGGAAAGATTAGATCTAAAACTACTGTAAACCTAGTCGTACTCGGTTAGACCTCTTGAGACCTGGCCTCCTATATAAAGGCCAGGAGAGGGGCTGCCGAGGGGACAATCAATCTTAGCAATCTTAGCCACCAGAAGCTTAGAGCTAGGTCACCATAGCGCTTAGCCATCTCGACGAGATCTCAGCCGAACTATTCGGCACCCTATTGTAACCTACTATCATCATAATCAAGAACAGATAGGCAGGACGTAAGGGGTTTACCTCATCGAGGGCCCCGAACCTGGGTAAATCGCTCTCCCCGCTTGTTTGCGAACCGATGTCTCGTGTCAGCTTGCAGGATTCCATCAACCCTAAGCCCCTATCGGAGGGCATTGCCGAGGAGCACCCTCGACACCGTGCCTACAATATTTTAATCATGTTCTCTACTGCAATCATCACCACTGCCGTTTTCATTTCATTACCGCTGTTACTTCACTACTACCACTGCTATAAACTGTTACTACTGATAAACTGTTGCGAGCAAGTCTATTTTCAGGTGCAGGTGAATTGATAACTTATCTGTTAAAGCTTATAAATATTCTTTCGCTCCCCTTGTGTCGAATAAATAAATTTGGGTTTTACTTCCCTCGAAAACTGTTGCTATCCCCTATACTTGTGGGTCATCAGTGGACTACACCCTCTTCATCATGGTGATCATGTTGGAGAAGGTGGAGATCCCTCCGGCGGCGGCTCCGGCGGAGTTTCCCCCTCCAATCTTCGCTGGTTCTGGCTTTGTTTCCGCCATGCTATCCTCGAGGAAGCCTCGAAAGTCCTTTATATAGGTGTTTTTTTTAGGTCAAACGAAGTCTGTGGGCGAAAGAATCAAGCAAATCAGACGGTTGAGGAGGGAAAGAGGGGTGGTGGCGCGCCCGCGCCACCAGGCTTATTTTGGCCCTCCTGGCCCATCTCGTGAGGACCAAACGCTCCACATGCTTCTCTCGATAAAATATTGACATCCCTGAAATCCTAGCTCAATTTGACTTTGTTAAGGTCACTGAAAGTTAAAAATACACAAAAGAAGGTTCTCCTGCCCTGCAGAGTAATATCCCAAATAAAGGGAATCACTGGTAAATCCACAAAAATCAATATAAAACATGGATATAACATCATGTATGTTGCAAACATGTGGGAAGAAAGTTCATACATGCATTTTACATGCATCACTCCCGCAGCCTTACAATTGGGGAGGCGCACACGTTGTTAGAGTCTGGGATCTCGTCCTACCGGATTGGTGTCTCCCCTTGGGAAGGAAGATCTGTGCTGGCGGCTACGTCGTGCCGCCGCTAGTGGACGACCACGCCTACGACTACTACATGTGTTGGCGGCTGTCGAGGGTGCTCCTCGGCAATGCCCTCCGATAGGGGCTTAGGGTTGATGGAATCCTGCAAGCTGACACGAGACATCGGTTCGCAGACAAGCGGGGAGAGCGATTTATCCAGGTTCGGGGCCCTCGATGAGGTAAAACCGTTACGTCCTGCCTGTCTGTTCTTGATTATGAGGATAGTAGGTTACAATGGGGTGCCGAATAGTTCGACTGAGATCTCGTCGAGATGGCTAAGCGCTATGGTGACCTAGCTCTAAGCTTCGGTGGCTAAGATTGCTAAGATTGATTGTCCTCTCGCCCCTCTCCGGCCTTTATATAGGAGGCCAGGTCTCAAGAGGTCTAACCGAGTACGAGTAGGTTTTAGTTTTAGATCTAATCTTTCCTTGTTCGGCTGCTTCTTTGTCTTGCTTGTCAAAGAATCTTCTGGTGCACCACCCGGATGGGCCGCCTTGCCTCCAAGTGCCTTTATGAGCCTCCAACTAGGAAATATAGGATAGGGCAACGTCGGTTACCCGAAGGGTAGTGCCCACGTCAGCGGCGAAGCGAGCTCACACCAGAGGCGCATGAGGACCTGAGCTGGGCCATCAACAACCAACTCTTGGGGGCGCTCTACGTGTCGGAGCGCGAGGCGGCCCTCATCGCCACCATCGGCCCATATGGCGGCTCCTACAACCGATCGACCGATGGGACTGGTGGAGGGGCCACAACGTAGATGGCGTGCTGGCCCAGCTTAGCTACAGGCTTAGCGCACAGTCACAACGGTTTTTGCGACATTCACACTACATCGTAGAGTTGCGCCCGTCCGCCGCCCGAGGACGGCACCGACAACACCAACGCCAACGTGCTCGTCTTCTTCTTTGCACGGGTGCTTCCGCCCCGTTAAGCTGTAGCCGGTGTTGCCCGTGCGCCGAAGGTGTGGCATCATCTTCCGCCTTGTCAAGCTAGAGCCAAAGGAGGAGCCGTCACCGCCTCCTCGTGGTTGTGTCACCTTGTGTTGCCTCGGCACGAAGTAGCCGAAGTCGTCTCCACCTCCACCGGATTCGGAGGCGAAGAAGAAGGTGGCCGAGTACGTGATCTTCTAGCCGACACTACGTACCTCCGACGACCCGGAGGATTGCCCGTGACTCGCCAGGCCGATGTTGTTGTCCGCGAACATCGTCCCGACTACCGAGGAGGTGTTCGCCAAGTGGTGGTCGGTGTAGGACAACGGTAACATCATCGATGTTGACGACGAGTCCAACTACAGCTTCTCGTCATCGGTCTGGGACGGAGATGACGACGACGACATCGACATGGAGGACAACGACGGCGACGGGGCGGACAACGGCCTCGCCATGGACTGGAGCGCCTTCGACAAACGCCATTAGATCTAGGTTATTTTAGTTTTTTTTAATTTCGTGCAAATCAATGTAAAAAGAAACCTAAAATTAGAATGAAATTTCTTTAGTTTAAAATTTTATATTTTATTTTCTTTTATTCATTTGATTTGATCGTTGGGGTCAATTTAGGTGTGCCGGTTAGGGCAGTAACCCGGTTCCGCTGGAGGCTGCCCGGTGGGCCCTGCCGAGCAGTTCCCTCCCCCACGTGCTCGTCGTCCTCCCCTCGCATCTAACGTTCCCAGAGAGGGGATGCACGAAACATAGATCGCGGTATTGCTCGTCCTAGGGATCATCGCGAAATCATCGCGAGTTCGAGGAGAGCAGCGCGGCCCGAGTGCTCAGGATCTCCTTCTTCCCCCGATCATCAAATCCGATGGTGCTGGTACTCGCGCTGGGGGATCTGCACATCCCGCACCGCGCGCCAGACCTGCCCGCCAAGTTCAAGTCCATGCTCGTGCCGGGCAAGATCCAGCACATCATCTGCACGGGGAACCTCTGCATCAAGGTACGCTGGCCCCTCCCCCTCCCCGCGGCCCCTGCTCGATGCGCGATTGATTGTCGGTCGTTACGTTTCCAATCTGGTTGACTAGTTCGCCAAACCATGCTTAGCATCTCAGTTGTTCGGTGTTGCTTCGGGATCACCTGCACCCGTACTGGGTTCTGCGAGCTGATTATTGCTCGAATAAGCTCACAATTGCTTGATTGTCTGTATGATTCGGTTGGGCATTAGATTACAGGTGGGTGGGTTGTTTTAGCTCTCGGAGGGAGTGAACAATGAGAGGCTGGCCCTAAACTGAGAGTACATGGGACAAAGAATTAGATCATGTTTACTTTTGGCTGAACCACTTGATAACTGATGGATGCCATTTGCTTTGATCTTGGTAATGTCCCAAGCTCGCAATCATTAGCTCGAATTTGACTAGTGAATTGCATTGGAGTTGCCCCTGGTTGTGTAGTAACTTTACAAAGAATATGTCTAACACTTATCAATTCCGACAACTGTTACTATTTGTAGTGCTCTGGAAACTAATAATTCTTCACCACATGGTAGTGAGCTAATATCTTCTATCACAATACGCTGGGGATACTTTTGGTTAGGTGCACTAGAGTACAGTCTGCCCCCTTTTACCTTGAGACCAAGAATTTTAATGTGGCCTATTTGTCTCTCAGTATTTACTTTTACCTTTCCGGGCCTCTTAACAGAACGTCTCAACCTTTTCCCCACTGTTGATACTTTGTCAAAACTCAAAAGCGCACATCTAACTGATTAATGGGCTCACGTATCCTAAGAGAAAACTCCATATGATGGTGCCAACTAAGGGACATAATATGAGAAACTGTAGTTTAGTTGGGTCATTACCAGTGTCATTTTTAGTCTAAGTATCACACCCGCGGTGGGAGAAATTTTTGATCATTATGTCTCTTCTCATTCTGAAAGTATCATGCTTACTCACAGATTGATGGCTCTGCTTATAGCATTTCTATGCTGATCTTTTACGTATATAAATCTCTAAATGTTAATACAACAAATCATATGAACATTTTTTTTTTGTTTGTTTGTGGAATACTTTCGTGGTTAGGTTTTCTTTGATCAAAACATATGTGGTATTTAAAGGCCATTGACTGATTTCTCTATTTAAGCACATATAAGACATTTTTTGCTCCACTAAGCCTGAATGTATTTTCTTGCTCCAAATGATCAACTGTGATATGTTAATTCATCATTTCTCTTTCTTCTTACTGCTCACTTATCATAAATTTATTTGTTGTCTGATTGCTCGGAGTAACTTATTTTAAGAAAAATAATTCCAGATGTTACTCCACCATGCCTGGATGCTGATGATTTTTTCTGATTGAATGATTAATTGTGCTTTACAGTTTTTATATGGCCCATTAAAATCGTTAAGTTTTACCAATATCTCATGTTTTTTTTGAGCCGAAACTAGTGCCTTCTAATATTTGGTCTGGTTGGTTCTTAATCACCCAATACTCAGTTCTCTCTGGCGCTCACATGTCCATGGAAACAGAGCATGCCATGTAATAAGCATGATATGTTATTGATGCAGGATATGTCATCTTTAGAGTGTGTGCCTCACCTCAGAAATTTATGCTGTGTGGATAACTGGAGATACTCGTTGTTTGTGGTGTGTTTGTGGTATTTGCTCCAGGGCGAGGGGGGATGTATATTTGACAAGATTTACATACGTTCATAAAAAAGCCAACGGGTGTGATTGTGACTTGTAATGAACCAGCTAAGTAAGTTATTTGATCACACCCTTCGCAAAGGAACTGTACATGAGACTCTCGCTGAATCTGAACAATTGTCAAATTCTGTGACCTACTTGCACCTGCCTCCCAAGCTGATGCTGTTTCTAGAATGCCAAATAAAAGTGTTAATGGCTAAATGCAACCTGTTTAGTAAGAATGTAATATTATTCCTTAGTGATATACTAATTCTGATCAAACAACAGGAAGTTGTATGGCTACGTGGCAATTTAATTGACATCTAGGGAAAGATGTAAGGACAAAGGGAAGTTGATGTGTTTTACAGGGTTATGGACGTTCCCCGCGAAGTGTTGGGTCACGATGCTGAACTTCACAAAATATTTTGTCACTTTTCAGTATTTTGCATGATGAGTGGCTAAGCAATCCTTCTGATGGAATAGTTGATTTCTACTGTTTCCTCTACTGAGTTATTGTTTTCGTGGGGCTTGGTATTGCACTAACCTGTTAACAGGGTCCTAGTAATGTTCTCTTGTATGAACTGTAGTTTTTGTTTCTATGAAGTACTAACTCACAAATTCTTCAACATTCTTCTAGGAAATTCACGACTACCTGAAAAGCCTTTGCCCTGATCTCCACATTACCAGAGGTGAATATGATGAGGACGCTCGTTACCCAGAGACTAAAACAGTTACAATTGGTCAGTTCAAGCTAGGGCTATGCCATGGTCATCAGGTTTGCTTTAAAACCAGATTAACTTTCTTGGCTCTATTAATAGCTATCATGCCGACTAAATCATGCATAGTAGTGTTACATGTGCTACTTGGCATGTAAATCCGTTTTGATTGTGTCACGACTTCGCTTCACGTGAGGACATGTTCATTAACCTGATTAATTATGCTGCATTTTCCTGTTCTGATATGTCTTGCTGCTCTCTCACTATTCCTGAGACTGGAGTACACAGTAGAGGACGAAATCACTTTAGCCACTAATCACCAGTGTCCTTCAGCTCTGTTGAGGGAGATAATGAATCTTATATTTCTTCCTAATGTTCTTATATCCTTGCCACACGCATATCGGAAAGATCGTTGTTTACCTGGGATAAGCCTTTTTTTTATGGTACTTAATACTAGTAAGTTTCTAATCTTTTCCTAGAATTGAAACATTATATTCCTGAACCACGATGGTGCCATCTGTCAGTTTATAGAAAGAAAATCAGATTTCACAATTCATAGCTACCTCATCTTCTTTATTTCTCCTTACACTGATGGCGGTTGGACTAGATATTTCAAAGATATGTAGGTTCCTAGAGACACTGCTTTTTCTAATGATGTTTTCATGTTGAATTACCATGGTTTGCACCCTTCCACCAGGAGGGCTGTTTGCACGTGATATCTCTGCATGTGGCACTAAAGAGATAGCATTTGAGCCCCGATCTAGACCAGGATTCCAGATCGCCACAGATTGGAAGGGATTCGTTGTCCGATCGCTGTTCTCCAAACAAACCTGAAAATATGAAATCGCCAACATCGATTTCATTAGTTTGTGGCCGCTAACCTAGTGCGGCAGCTAGATGGCCAGGGACCACGTTAGGGAGCAGGGCTGAGAGGGAGAAGGGAGAGAGATGGCAGGAAATAGTAGCTGGGAGCGATGCGCCAGTTCTTGGTTGAAGAAGCTGGGGAGCGGAGCAGGTTGAGGAAGCAGAGGAACGGGCAGCTTTGCAGTGGGGATTGGAGTAGCAGCAGACTAGAAAGCAGGGTGTGAGTGAAAGGCAGGTCGCATCAAGAGGCCATTGGGTCTAATTGCGCTATGTAGATCTATTTACGAGGTGATGTCTTAAGTGTTAGTCTCTGTTTGGTAGGTCAGTATTTTCTAAACCAAAGTATTTCAAAACCAAAGTATTCCAATGCCTGGCTAACAAATACCACAGTTTTTCTCCTTTCTCAGTTTCAGAGAAAACAGGGTCAGACCTCTTTCTCCAATACTTCCAAAAAAAAAACCACACTTCTTGAGAATACTTCAATTTTAAAACCACAATATTTATTGGACCTTAGAACTTTCCTAAAAAACATATTTAGAACTTGTTAACTGTAGATAATCAAACTAGTGAATCGGAACCATCCGATTCATGAACCAGTTGCCGGTATGTGATCCATAGATATATACACCCATCAAATCCGATCCGTAGTAAGTAGCGAAACACGAACCAAATGAGCCACAAATCTGTTAATTAAGGTTATTATCATTTGCAAGATGGTTGTCATTTTTGTTGTTGGCATGGTCTGTTGCTGGGACTATTGGTAGGCGCTGTTTTGTTCAAGAGTTTTACTATTAACGTAAATGCAAAAGGGTTGGGGACTTGGGGTTGGTTGGTAATGCAATGGCTGATGCCTTGGTTCACTTTCGGAAATACTTTAGAATCCCGTATAACAAGCTGAAACATGGCTAATGGAATCAAATACCAACAAAATGGGATTATGCTGGGGATGTCTATACCAAACAACATCTTTGTGCACTGTAGTGTGTGCATTTATGGGATTAATACTTTATTTACTAATCTGAGTTTACATTATCTGAAAGATAGTATTTAACGCCTTTTTTCTTCCTCTGTCTTCTGCCTCTCTGTTGTGGCAATACAATTTTCTTAGTTTCCAGAACTATTAGGATCAGGTGCTTATAACTGTTAAACATAGATATCTATGCCATATCGTCAGGTGTCGTTTAGGTCAACTGCTGCTCTCCGAGCCTCGTAGAGTGTAAACAGTGACATATGCTGTTACCAGGCGAAACCCCATGATTGAGATGTTGAATGTGGCCACCCTTGATGCAGTGTCCAAATGACCCAGGGTTGATTCAAAGAAAAAAGGTGTCTTTGAAAGTTCGAACTAGTGATGGATGTCATGTGGTTTAGCACTGACATGAGTAGTTGGGGTGAATGAGTGTGCACACATATTTCTCTCCATACATTGCTGCATCCTATATTTGCATCCAAGCAAAGAGAGTGTGATGAATGGATTGCCGCATCCTATATTTGCATTAAATCAAAGAGAGTGATGAATGTACGCACATACCTTTGCAGCTAGTTGGAGGATCATATCCATAAAGTGATTTGATACCCTCTCCCTGAGGATATCAAGCATGTTCAGTACCCTGAACTTTGCCTTTGCAGCGTCAGGATAGTTGGTTCACTGTGTCTGCTGCTGCATTCACCATGTTCTGCACCAGATTATGCACAACAAGTACACATTTGAGTAGGCCAATATCTTCTATTCTACTGAACATGATCTTTGAATGAACAACTTGTGAACAATGTAGTTTTCGAATTCTGATAGACTATTAGACTCGTAAATGACTTCCATTTTATCAGTACCATATTGACTGCTGTCTTTAATTGTGCATTGTGTTGTTGATTGTCGTTGGAATATTTCTCCTAACCATTTCAACTCTACGGTGGTTATCAACAACCATCATCAGGTTGTTCCATGGGGCGACCTGGACTCCCTAGCGATGCTCCAGCGGCAACTGGATGTGGACATCCTTGTCACTGGGCACACCCACCAGTTCAAGGCCTACAAGCACGAGGGGGGCGTCGTCATCAACCCTGGCTCTGCTACGGGCGCCTACAGCAGCATCACCTATGACGTGAACCCGAGCTTCGTGCTCATGGACATCGACGGCCTCCGCGTTGTTGTGTACGTGTATGAGCTCATTGACGGCGAGGTGAAGGTCGACAAGATCGACTTCAAGAAGACCGCGACGATGCATGGCTGATGACACCTGCCCATGGAAGAGATCCATAGCATGTCTGTTATTCTTTCCCTCCTTTCTTGATTCAGATCTCTATCTTGTTAGTCTTTTGTACTGGCTGTGGTTACAGATTAGTGAATGGGATTGTCAGAGGAGTGTGGTGTTAAGTTGCTATCGCGTTTGTTGTCGATTAAGAAAAACCAGGCTTGCAGTGGCCTCTCAGTTTGAACATAAAGTGGATAGAATGAACGGAAGATTGTACAGAGGCTGTTCCTTTCTCATATAATAAGCCAAACAGCGAAACCGGGGGTCCTTAAATCTGACTATCTCGATCACCATCTCTAGCTGTGTTGGACCTGTATTCAGTCACGATATCAACTACTCCCTCTATTTTGGAATGCATTGTGTATAGTTTCGCTAAGTGGAACTTTATAAAATTTGACCAAATATGTTAAAAAAGAAACATGTACAATATCAAATAAATATCGCTAGAATGGCACGAAATGTACTCTTATATAGTTGATACTTTTCTTATAACTTTAGTCAAATTTTACAGAGTTTGACCTGAACCAAAGTTAATATACAATGTATTTAGAAACAAGAGTGTAAATCAAGACTAAGGGCTTGTTTGGTTCAAAGGGAGAAGTAGATGATGGCATAGGAATACAAACAATTTCTGTGGTAACACCCTTCATCCCTATGGTTCAAAAGAATAATGCAAAAAATTCCATTAATCAAGTTTCAAAGAAACAATATGGGAATTTTACAATCCACTTGGATCTTTTTTTAAATGCCTACGGGCGAAGAATGAGACCGATGTATATTGACATAACACCTAATTATACTTTCCCATGTGATTTAACTTTTATATGACCATGTTTATTAGGAAAATGTTTCTTTTCCAATTCATGTAAATCGAGCAACCAATTTTACCACACACACAAAATGTGTTTCAATCCTCTGTTTTGTACATGCATTCCTATCCTACTCTGTGTCTCCCATCTTCCTATGTTTTTAGAATGTTGTGAACCAAACATGCCTAAACCGACAAGGGGTTGCGGTCAGGATGGAAAGTCCCCAATCATTTTTCTTGTAACCGATTTGGAGAAAAGAGAAGTAACATCCCTCGTTATAGGCACAAATAAAATTGGGGTATGGGACACAAGTGACTAATCTTATGTTGTCTACTATTTGGAATTTCTAAAGGCACGCATGTGATCTCCGTGCCAGGACCTTTTTTTTCTTCTTCCCTTTGTTATTTTGGCTGTGTTTTTAATGTTTTTATGTATATTTGATTCGTGCAGAAGCTAGGTGTAATTAGTATCTTTAAGATATTAATATATTTTGTTTGTAAAAAAATGTGACAATTTTTTGCACGTTGACGCGATCATGGTTAACTAGAAACTAAACTTAGTCTTGGTAAAATTGTTATGGTAGAAGACATGATCGCGTACTGGCAGGAGCAAAACGCGGAATTACTGGGTCCTAGTGTCCGTAGCGTCAGTGTTTTGGAACTGTGTGGGCCGACAGGGCCGTGCGCCGGAACGCGCTACCCTCGCACGCTGCAAATGAGCCCGCACGTGCCGCGCTGGACGGCACTGCAGACTGCAGAGGCCAGGCCAGGGAGCAGCAGACAGCAGCAATGGCCACAGGCTCGCCCCTGTGTCCCGTAGGCATCACGTACCAACTCGAGGGTGCCAGTCTCCATCGCCACACAGTCACAGTTTAGGTAGGTACGAACTCAGGCCTCAGGGGCACACCCGCCAGTTTTACTCGCAACAAAGATGTAAAAACTCAAAACCCCATCCCTGAATTCTGCCCGAGGTTCTGCGCGGTAATTTTCCTACTGACAACAGATAGTAAGTACTCCTTTTTTCATGTATACAAATTTTGGATGGTAGATCGGCTGCTTTTTATCTCCAAAAATAATAATCTCCTTCAGAAATATTGAGTCGGATTGATAATTGATTTGATGAGACCCCTTTAGCTTTGGAATGGCAATTGGGGTCCTAATTCGGCCGAGATTCAATATATTTTCCTACTAATGCGAGTCATGGCAAGCTCAGATGGTAAGACCGTGAGGATACATACTTCACTTGCCCACGTTCGAGTCTCCGTGCTCACATGTCGCAACATCATGTTGATAACACCACTCAATATATTTTCCTACTAATGCGAGTCATGGCAAGCTCCGATGGTAAGACCGTGATCATACATACTTCACTTGCCCACGTTCGAGTCTCCGTGCTCACATGTCGCAACATCAGGTTGATAACACCACTCTCTTTGATATAAGCCAATTGATATTGAGCGAACATGAGAATTTTGGTCCCGCATAGCGAAGGCATCTTGGAACGTCGGATTTTATATCGTATGGTGGATGGCAATTGTAAAAAAAACTTGCCACATGGCAAAGTTGTCGGCCCCGCCATGAAGCGTTGAATTTTATATCGTACAGTACGATGGATAAGAATTGTAAAGAAAACCTACCATATGGCAAAGTTGCAAGGGCTCGCCGCCGCATGCAATTCATGTCCAAACGTAAATACTAGGTGAATCCTGGCACGGTGATATCAATCCTATTAACTCTTAGACCGTGATATCACAACTCTTTATCTTTTTATTTTTTTAACAATTATTTAAATAAATATCAATGATTAAGTAATAATAATCTTTATGCAGAATGCAATTAGAAATTTTAATTTTTTAAAACAAAATATATAAAATCTTGAATTTCTGGCAAAAACTAAAATCTTCCTGCTTTCATATTTCCCTTTGAAATTTTGAGAATGTAAAAAAAATAGCAACTAGGTAAACCCTTAGACGATCATGGCATATTATACATTTTTTTCCCGATGTTGTATTGATGGCGTGTAACTCACACGTTCGTTGGGAACCCCAAGAGGAAGGTATGATGCGCACAGTAGCAAGTTTTCCCTCAGAAAGAAACCAAGGTTTAATCGAACCAGGAGGAGCCAAGAAGCACGTTGAAGGTTGATGGTCGCGAAATGTGATGCGGCGCAACACCAGGGATTCGGCGCCAACGCGGAACTGCACAACACAACCAAAGTACTTTGCCCCAACGAAACAGTGAGGTTGTCAATCTCACCGGCTTCTGTAACAAAGGATTAAACGTATCGAGTGGAAGATGTTTGCAAAGAAAATAGTAAAACACAATTGCAGTAGATTGTATGCTATGTAAAGAATAGGACCGGGTTCCACAGTTCACTAGAGGTGTCTCTCCCATAAGATAAAGCATGTTGGGTGAACAAATTACAGTCGGGCAATTGACAAATAGAGAAAGACATAACAATGCATATACATGATATGATAAATATAGTGAGATTTAATCGGGCATTACGACAAAGTACATAGACCGCCATCCAAGCGCATCTATGCCTAAAAAGTCCACCTTCGGTTATCATCCGAACCCCCTCCGGTATTAAGTTGCAAAGCAACAGACAATTGCATTAAGTATGGTGCGTAATATAATCAACAACTACATCCTTAGACATAGCATCAATGTTTTATCCCTAGTGGCAACAACACATCACAACCTTAGAACCTCTGTCACGATCCCAGATTCAATGAAGGCATGAACCCACTATCGAGCATAAATACCCCTCTTGGAGTTAAGAGCAAAAACTTTAGAGCCTCTACTAATAACGGAGAGCATGCAAGATCATAAACAACACATAAACAATAGATTGATAATCACCATAATCATAGTACTCTCTATCCATCGGATCCCGACAAACACAACATATAGTATTACAGATAGATGATCTTGATCATGTTAGGCAGCTCACAAGATCCAACAATGAAGCACAACAAGGAGAAGACGACCATCTAGCTACGCTATGGACCCATGGTCCGGGGGTGAACTACTCACTCATCACTCCGGAGGCGACCATGGCGGTGTAGAGTCCTCAGGAGATGAATCCCCTCTCGAGGGCCGGAGGCGATCTCCGAAATCCCGAGATGGGATTCGCGGCGGCGCGTCTCGTAAGGTTTTCCGTATCGTGGCTCTCGGTATGGGGGTTTCGCGACGGAAGCTTTAAGTAGGCGGAGGGTCAACGCGGGGGGCCACACGAGGGCCCAGAGGCTAGGTCGGCGCGGCCGGGCTTGGGCTACCCTCCCGCCTCGTGGCCCCACTTCGTTATCTCTTCGGTCTTCGAAGCTTCGTGCAAAAATAGGACCCAGGCGAAAGTTTCGTCCAATTCCGAGAATATTTCTTTACTAGGATTTCTGAAACCAAAAACTGACAAGCTGGCTCTTCGGCATCTTGTTAATAGGTTAGTTCAGAAAATGCATAAATATGACATATAATGTGCATAAAACATGTAGGTATCATCAATAAAGTAGCATGGAACATAAGAAATTATCGATACGTTGGAGACGTATCGCATCCCAAGTTTAGTTCGCTCGTCCGAGCAGGTAAACGATAACAAAGATAATTTCTGAAGTGACATGCCATCATAATCTTGATCATACTATTTGTAAACATATGTAATAAATGCAGCGATCAAAGCAAAAGTAATGACATGAGTAAACAACTGAATCATAAAGCAAAGACTTTTCATGAATAGTACTTCAAGACAAGCATTAATAAGTCTTGCATAAGAGTTAACTCATAAAGCAATAAATCAAAGTAAAGGTGTTGAAGCAACACATAGGAAGATTAAGTTTCAGCGGTTGCTTTCAACTTATAACATGTATATCTCATGGATATTGTCAACATAAAGTAATATAATAAGTGCAATATGCAAGTATGTAGGAATCAATGCACAGTTCACACAAGTGTTTGCTTCTTGAGGTGGAGAGAGATAGGTGAACTGACTCAACAATAAAAGTAAAAGAAAGGTCCTTCAATGAGGAAAGCATCGATTGCTGTATTTGTGCTAGAGCTTTTATTTTGAAAACATGAAACAATTTTGTCAACGGTAGTAATAAAGCATATGAGTTATGAAAATTATATCTTACAAGTTGCAAGCCTCATGCATAGTATACTAATAGTGCCCGCACCTCGTCCTACTTAGCTTGGACTACCGGATCTTCGCATGCCATGTTTCAACCAAGTGTCACGAAGGGTACCTCCATGCCGCTGTACAAAGGTCTAAGGAGAATGCTCGCATTTCGGATTCTCGCTTTTGATTATTCTCAACTTAGACATCCATACCGGGACAACATGGACAACAGATAATGGACTCCTCTTAAATGCATAAGCATGTAGCAACAATTATTATTCTCATATGAGATTGAGGATATATGTCCAAAACTGAAACTTCCACCATGATTCATGGCTTTAGTTAGCGGCCCAATGTTCTTCTCTAACAATTTTGCATGCTCCAACCACTAAAATGATAGACCTTCAGACAAGACGGACATGCATAGCAACTCACATGATATTCAACAATAGTTGATGGCGTTCCCCAGAAGCATGGTTATCGCGCAACAAGCAACTTAATAAAATATAAAGTGCATAAGTACATATTCAATACTACGATAGTTTGTAAGGCTATTTTGTCCCATGAGCTATATATTGCAAAGGTGAATGATGGAATTTTAAAGGTAGCACTCAAGCAATTTACTTTGGAATGGCGGAGAAATACCATGTAGTAGGTAGGTATGGTGGACACAAATGGCATAGTAGTTGGCTCAAGGATTTTGGATGCATGAGAAGTATTCCCTCTCGATACAAGGTTTAGGCTAGCAAGGTTATTTGAAGCAAACTCAAGAATGAACAAGTGCAGCAAGACTCACATAAAATACATATTGTAAACATTATAAGACTCTACACCGTCTTCCTTGTTGTTCAAAACTCAATACTAGATATTATCTAGACCTTAGAGAGACCAAATATGCAAATCAGATTTTAGCAAGCTCTATGTATTTCTTCATTAATGGGTGCAAAGCATATGATGCAAGAGCTTAAACATGAGCACAACATTGCCAAGTATCACATTATCCAAGACATTTAGAATTACTACATGTAGCATTTTCCAATTCCAACCATATAACAATTTAACGAAGAAGAAACTTCGCCATGAACATTATGAGTAAAGCCTAAGGACACATGTGTCCATATGCAACAGCGGAGCGTGTCTCTCTCCCACAAAGTGAATGCTAGGATCCATCTTATTCAAACAAAAACAAAAACAAAAACAAACCGACGCTCCAAGTAAAGAACACAAGATGTGATTGAATAAAAATATAGTTTCGGGGAGGAACCTGATGATGTTGTCGATGAAGAAGGGGATGCCTTGGGCATCCCCAAGCTTACGCTTGAGTCTTCTTAAAATATGCAGGGGTGAACCACGGGGCATCCCCAAGCTTAGAGCTTTCACTCCTCTTGATCATAGTATATCATTCTCCTCTCTTGACCCTTGAAAACTTCCTTCACACCAAACTTCAAGCAAACTCATTAGAGGGTTAGTGCATCATTAATAATTCACTCATTCAGAGGTGACACAATCATTATTTTCACTTCTGGACATTGCATAATGCTACTGGAAATTAGTGGATCAAAGAAATAAATCCAACATAGCAAAAGAGGCAATGCGAAATAAAAGGCAGAATCTGTCAAAAACGAACAGTCCGTAAAGACGAATTTAAAGCTGGCACTAGACTTGCTCAAATGGAAAAACTCAAAACTAATGAAAGTTGCGTACATATCTGAGGATCACGCTCGTAAATTGGCAGATTTTTCGAATTTTCTACAGAGCTGTGCCCAGATTCGTGAAGACACAATGCTGTTTCTGCGCACGATCCCAAATATAACATCAACTTTAACATAGAAACTTTACTTGGCACAAAAACATGATAAGGAGAGGTTGCTACAGTAGTAAACAACTTCCAAGACTCAACAAAACAAAAAATTGCTGTAGGTAAAAACATGGGTTGTCTCCCATAAGCGCTTTTCTTTAACGCCTTTCAGCTAGGCGCAGAAAGTGCAAATCAAGTAACATCGAGAGTAGAAGCATCAACATCATAGCTTGTTCTAATAATAGAATCAAAAGGCAACTTCATTCTCTTTCTAGGGAAGTGTTCCATACCTTTCTTGAGAGGAAATTGATATTTAATATTACCTTCCCTCATATCAATAACAGCACCAACAGTTCGAAGAAAAGGTCTTCCCAACACAATTGGACAAGATGCATTGCATTCGATATCCAAGACAACAAAATCAACGGGGACAAGGTTATTGTTAACCGTAATGTGCACATTATCAATCCTCCCCAAAGGTTTCTTTTTAACATTATCGGCAAGATTAACATCCAAATAACAATTCTTCAATGGTGGCAAGTCAAGCATATCATAAATCTTTTTAGGCATGAAATACTTGCACCAAGATCACATAAAGCATTACATTCAAAGTCATTGAATTTCATTTTAATGATGGGCTCCCAACCATCTTCTAACTTTCTAGGAATAGAAGTTTCAAGTTTTAGTTTCTCTTCTCTAGCTTTTACGAGAGCATTTGTAATATGTTTTGTAAAGGCTAAATTTATAGCACTAGCATTAGGACTTTTAGCAAGTTTTTGTAAGAACTTTATAACTTCAGAGATGTGGCAATCATCAAAATCTAAATCATTATGAGCTACAGCAATGGGATCATTGTTCCCAAGGTTGGAAAAAATTTCAGCAGTTTTATCACAAGCAGTTTCAGCAGTTTTAGCAATTTCAGGCAATTTTGTACGCTTTGCACTAGGAGTAGAAACATTGCCAACACCAATTATTTTACCATTGATAGTAGGAGGTGCAGCAACATGTGGAGAATTAGCATTACTAGTGGTGGTAATAGTCCAAACTTTAGCTACATTATTCTCTTTAGCTAGTTTTTCATTTTCTTCTCTATCCCACCTAGCACGCAGTTCAGCCATTAATCTTATATTCTCATTAATTCTAACTTGGATGGCATTTGCTGTAGTAGTAATCTTATTATCAATATCATTATTAGGCATAACTTTCAATTTTAAAAGATTAACATCGAGAGGCAAGCCTATCAACTCTAGAAGCGATAGTATCAATTTTATCAAGCTTTTCCTCAACAGATTTGTTAAAAGCAGTTTGTGTACTAATAAATTCTTTAAGCATGGCTTCAAGACCAGAGGGTACACTCCTATTATTATTGTAAGAATTCCCATAAGAATTACCATAACCATTACCATTAGCAGAAGGATATGGCCTATAGTTATTACCAGAGTTGTTCCTATAAGCATTGTTGTTGAAATTATTATTTTTAATGAAATTCACATCAACATTTTCTTCTTGAGCAACCAATGAAGCTAAAGGAACATTATTAGGATCAACATTAGATCTACCATTCACAAGCATAGACATAATCACATCAATCTTATCACTCAAGGAAGAGGTTTCCTCAACAGAATTTACCTTCTTACCTTGTGGAGCTCTTTCCGTGTGCCATTCAGAGTAATTTATCATCATATCATCAAGAAGTTTTGTAGCGCCCCCAATGTGATGGACATAAAGGTACCTCCAGCAGCTGAATCCAATAAATTCGCGAAGAAAAATTTAGTCTGCATAGAAGGTTTGGATGATCATCCAAGTAGTCAATCCATGGGTTGGACAATTCTTTACCAAAGTTTTCATTCTCTCCCATGCTTGAGCAACATGTTCAGTATCTAATTGTTTAAAATTCATTATGCTACTTCTCAAAGATATAATTTTAGCGGGAGGATAATATCTACCAATAAAAGCATCCTTGCATTTAGTCCATGAATCAATACTATTCTTAGGCAAAGATAGCAACCAATCTTTAGCTCTTCCTCTTAATGAGAAAGGAAACACTTTCAATTTAATAATATCACCATCTACATCTTTATACTTTTGCATTTCACAAAGTTCAACAAAATTATTGAGATGGGCAGCAGCATCATCAGAACTAGCACCAGAAAATTGATCTCTCATAACCGAGTTCAGTAAAGCAGGTTTAATTTCAAAGAATTCTGCTGTAGTAGCAGGTGGAGCAATAGGTGTGCATAGGAAATCATTATTATTTGCATTTGTGAAGTCACACAATTTAGTATTTTCAGGGGTATTCATTTTAACAACGGTAAATAAAACAAACTAGATAAAGTAAATGCAAGTAACTAATTTTTTTTGTGTTTTTGATATAGAGAGCAAGACAGTAAATAAAGTAAAACTAGCAACTAATTTTTTTGTGTTTTGATTTAGTGCAGCAAACAAAGTAGTAAATAAAATAAAGCAAGACAAAAACAAAGTAAAGAGATTGAGAAGTGGAGACTCCCCTTGCAGCGTGTCTTGATCTCCCCGACAACGGCGCCGAAAAGAGCTTGATGGCGTGTAACTCACACGTTTGTTGGGAACCCCAAGAGGAAGGTATGATGCGCACGGTAGCAAGTTTTCCCTCAGAAAGAAACCAAGGTTTAATCGAACCGGGAGGAGCCAAGAAGCACGTTGAAGGTTGATGGTCGCGAAATGTGATGCGGCGCAACACCGGGATTCGGCGCCAACGCGGAACTGCACAACACAACCAAAGTACTTTGCCCCAACGAAGCAGTGAGGTTGTCAATCTCCGGCTTGCTGTAACAAAGGATTAAACGTATCGAGTGGAAGATGTTTGCAAAGAAAATAGTAAAACACAATTGCAGATTGTATGCTATGTAAAGAATAGGACCGGGGTCCACAGTTCACTAGAGGTGTCTCTCCCATAAGATAAAGCATGTTGGGTGAACAAATTACAGTCGGGCAATTGACAAATAGAGAAAGGCATAACAATGCATATACATGATATGATAAATATAGTGAGATTTAAGGGCATTACGACAAAGTACATAGACCGCCATCCATTGCATCTATGCCTAAAAGTCCACCTTCGAGGTTATCATCCGAACCCCCTCCGGTATTAAGTTGCAAAGCAGAGACAATTGCATTAAGTATGGTGCGTAATGTAATCAACAACTACATCCTTAGACATAACATCAATGTTTTATCCCTAGTGGCAACGGCACATCACAACCTTAGAACCTACTGTCACGATCCCAGATTCAATGAAGGCATGAACCCACTATCGAGCATAAATACCCCCTCTTGGAGTTAAGAGCAAAAACTTGGTGAGCCTCTACTAATAACGGAGAGCATGCAAGATCATAAACAACACATAAACAATAGATTGATAATCACCATAATCATAGTACTCTCTATCCATCGGATCCCGACAAACACAACATATAGTATTACGAGATAGATGATCTTGATCATGTTAGGCAGCTCACAAGATCCAACAATGAAGCACAACAAGGAGAAGACGACCATCTAGCTACTGCTATGGACCCATGGTCCGGGGGTGAACTACTCACTCATCACTCGGAGGCGACCATGGCGGTGTAGAGTCCTCGGGAGATGAATCCCCTCTCGGCAGGGTGCCGGAGATCTCCGAATCCCCAGAGATGGGATTCGGCGGCGGCGCGTCTCGGTGGGTTTTCGTATCGTGGCTCTCGGTGCCGGGGGTTTCGCGACGGAAGCTTTAAGTAGGCGGAGGGTCAACGGGGGCCACACGAGGGGAGAGGCTGGTCGGCGCGGCCGGGCTTGGGCCGCGCCGCCTACCCTACCGCCTCGTGGCCCCACTTCGTTATCTCTTCGGTCTTGGAAGCTTCGTGCAAAAATAGGACCCTGGGCGAAAGTTTCGTCCAATTCCGAGAATATTTCTTTACTAGGATTTGAAACCAAAAACAGCAGCTCTTCGGCATCTTGTTAATAGGTTAGTTCCAGAAAATGCATAAATATGACATATAATGTGCATAAAACATGTAGGTATCATCAATAAAGTAGCATGGAACATAAGAAATTATTGATACGTTGGAGACGTATCATGTATGCAAAAGATAATGCCATTTTACCGAGAAATAAACTTTTTTTTTCAAAAAAAAGTTGATATTCATATTTTATAATTTTCCTTAAAACTAACTAGATGACATAACACATGGCTATCGTGGAGGATTTTAGTTTTTTGATTTTCTATCATTTTCGTTTACTTTTTTCAAAAAAAGCGATATCGATCCACGCGGGGGGAGGGGGGTGGAGGGAAAAAATTCTTGGGCCATCGGCACAGAGCCTACCCTTAACGCCGTTTTGCTCGCCGTTATGATGGAGGACCTGTGCCGACGGCTTTCTTCGCAGCATGACCTGTTCGGAACTTTTAGCCGTCGGTACCTTCACGTTTTCCTATAGTGTTTATTGTTATGCTATATGACCAAAATATTTTAAAATGTGTGATGTTACTATCTATGTTACTTTCACTATAAGTAGTCTTAGGACATTTTCGTGCATTTCCGAAGGAGGATAATCGTCTTGGTCGGCTCGATAGGTCATAGTGGGGAGTAACTTAGACTAGTAACATGGGGATGTTACTAGTCTAGGTTACTACCTTCATAGTGGGTAGTAACTTATATGTGGTGTCATGCATTGTATCATTTATTATGTTGTAGACTCATCTTGCCTTGAGATGTGTGATGTTATGGTAACATAGCTAGTTACCACCTCACTCTATTTCTTCATTAATTAGCATGCCATGTCACCAAAATGCATTGAGATGTGTGATGTTACTAGCTATGTTACTCCCACTATGAGCAGTCTTAGACTAGTCACAATGCATAGTATCATATAGAAGTATCATGCGTATGATACTATCATATACTACTATCATAGTCTCCATATATTAATTGTTTTGTAGAATCTCAATGCAAATATGTGTACAAGATTTGCTTAACATTATTTTTTCTAGTAGTATGTGCTATGATACGGTATCTACCTATGATACTAGTACACACTCTCTCATCCTTAATTACACTGCCACATCAGCATTTTGCATGCATGAAATGCATGATACTACCTATGATACTCCCATTGTGGGTAGTCTTACTCATTGGAAAGAAAATCACACAACCGTTGAGGCGTAACCTACTGCTGTCAGTGCATCTGCGGCTACTTAATTAGCCAGTGACTGAGGCGAGCAGTACGAACGGTCGTGCGAAAAGTCGGCCAGAGTGCAATTTGTGCTTTAATTGCGTGTCACAGTGACGGGACTGGATAATTAGCTTGTGGTGTTGGAACTACCGATCGACGAAGCTGACATGCACTTGTTAATCGCTTTAGTTAAGGAGGGGCATGATGCGACGGGATGTGAGCTCATTCACTACAGGAAAACGTTTAGACGCCGACGGCCAGCAGCCGTCGGCACACCTCCAAATGCCGTCGGCGTAGCTATGTGCCGACGGTGGCCGTCGGCGTCTCCCCGTCGGCATAGCTCTCGTCGGCGTACCAATAAATACCGTCGGCGTTGCTCAGGCCGTCGGCGTACCTACGTGCCCGACGGTTTTCCCTCGGCCGTGGGCATAGCTCCACCGTCGGCATCCATTTTTGACGGACACACGGTCTAACGGCGTCGAAGATACGCCGACGGCCCAACCGTCGGCGTAGCGACAGCCACGCGTCAGCTTCGAAGCTACACCGACGGCCAAGCCGTCGGCACATCCAGACACATGTCGCTTCCTGGTAGAGCTACGCCGACGGCCTGGCCGTCGGCATACCTAGCAACCAGAACAAAAAAAATAGAATACAAATTGTAATTTACTTTTATTGCTTTCTACTGATGCCATATCCTTCAAGAAATCTGGATGCTATTGCTTTCATTCCCTGTTTACTACTGACATGCACGTAGTACCATTACAGGAATCAGGTAATTTGCTGTAGGCCGCATACCTACGGCAAAGGCTGAGAAACCCACAACAAACCATTTGCCGCAGGCATACTCACAGCAAAACCACAGATACATAATGCAGTAAATCAAACTGGACATCTCAGAGATAAGATTCAACAAAGGCACATAGATGTGTAGATGATTTACTACTATTTAAGAACATGGTGATTTACTACACAGATCTGATCACAACCTGCATTTTCTTGATAAAATGTTTGACCAGAGCAAAATCAAATGTTGTTCTTCGCTGAAGAGTTGTTCTTCCATGGACAGCACCACCAACAAAACGCCACCACAAGACACCAACATGACCTGAGCAAAATCAAATGGAAGCACACATTCATTTACCTAGTGTATGGCTGTCAATTCTGATGTAGAGTATAATTTGGATAACCAAAATAGCAAAATCTCTTGAGAAATTTAAATGCTGGTGCTTTAAAAAATGGCATCTTATACAGCATTTAAAAGCATACATATATGTCCATCCACATCAGGAACGAAGTACAAGCTAGAGAGTTTCAAAAGAAAGTAGATAAATACGGACTAGTGAGGCTTAATCTGCCACCAATAGCCTGGATTTTCATGATGAAACGTTTGACTGCTTCTGTTGTCCATGATTAACAGAAAAAGGCTGCAAACAGAGCTAGAGAAGAAGGATTTATACCTTGCTGAAAACATACAGCAACCATAGCAGCAGTCATGGTGGTTAAATTTCTCAGGAGATTTCAAGTCTTTGTGACCTGTGCAAACCTATGGCAGTCAATTCTGATGTAGAGTATAAATTTAGACTAGCAAAATCTCCTAGGAAATCTGCACGCTAGTGCTAGGACAGTGTAGACAAGCACATATAAGAATTGCATCATTAGAATGTACTAGAACACCAAAACGGTGGTTTAATTTCTGAAATTTCGAGTCTTTGTGTAAGCTTGAAATATGAATTTCGTTTATACAAGCACATATTGGACTAGCGCAGCTTCTTCTGAAGCTAGCAGCACAAGATGAATTTGTGGTTCTACAAGTCCTGCAACGCAAAATCCTGAAGATGGACGGAATAGAGGTCCTCACCTACCGGCGACCTGATTCAATGTCGGAGGAAATGGAGCCGGGAGGCTAATCTCACGGTGTCCGGGTGTCCTAGCCGACGGAGTGCAGATCTAGCACAAGATGTAAAAATGTGAGTACGGCTGGGTAGCGCCCTGCGAGATCTGTTCGTCTTGCAATACGACAGGCAGAAAGATGGAGGTGGGATGGGATGCCCTCACCGACGTCGTAGGAGACGCTGCTGCGGCGGAGGATGAGGAGGTAGCGGCATCTCCCGGCCGCCGTCGTCCTGGCTTCCCTCGGCCACCACCCGCGCGGACGGACGCGGGCGAGCAGGCGAGTTCGACGGGACGCCGCACGTCGTGCCGGCGACGCACGCGCGCCGGCGAGCAAGCCTGCCGCGCTGCCGCTGTGTGGTTTGGGTCGACGACCTTGGACGCGACCGGTGAGCGCGCGAGGGCTGGATCTGTCGTGCTGCACGTCGTGGTCGACCCCTGCCGGCAGGCGATCTGGATTTAGCGGTGGCGGCTGGTGGAGGAAAAGGGGAGGACGCGGGGCGTCTAGGGTTCAGGCAGGGGAGACGAACGGGGGTAGCGAGTGGTTGGTGGGCGCGCGCGCAGATAGGGTTTGGCGCGCGCGCAGGAGGGCGGTGGTGACCGGATGTGGGGGAGACGGAGGAGCTGCGGGCCGGCGGCGGTCCGTACGGGATGGGATGGGATGGGATGGGTGGGGAGGGCAAGGCGATGGGAGTGCTGGGTGCTGGTCTGCCGCGCGTGACTTGGTTACCCATTCGGCCACTCGCCCGCCCCGCTTGGCCCCAAATTTTTAGCCCAAAAATGAAAAACTAGGCGCCAACATATTCCGCGCGCTGGGTGAGATTTCACGGCCAGGTCATCGATCGGTGGGAACATCCCTGGATTGCAATCTTGTCCGTCTATTCGGATCTAATCTGATGGATGGTAGGGCTCTCTTCTCATCTCTCATCCGTCTACTACTTTTAACAGAAACACGGCACTTTATTGATTAAATAACATCAATACATTTTTCCCTCCATTTATTGAGCGAAGGAAAGTGTGGCCCCAGTTCAAATCCGATCGATTTAGTGAAGCGGTTCCGCAGGAAGCGGGAGGGATTCCCAGATAGCTACGCGCGCATATGGCATGTGATAGGTGGTGCGTAGGAGGTATCCTACCGATGCGCGGAGGTCTCGCGCAATTCTAAAATGCCCACCATGTATTGCTTCACAAAAAAAGCCCTTGCCAGAAAATAGAAAAACCGTGGGTCGGATTGGAAATCCGCGACCGAGGCCTTGCTTCCCATCCTAAGCCCCACGCACGTGCCAAATATGGCCTCGTTCGACAAACTATGTGGTGAAACGGGCCGTTCCTTTTTCCCTAAAAGCCATAGAACTCGGACGTGATAGCCCTATCTGTGAAGGGTTTTTCAAAATAATTACCGTATCCCAATTCCGTCTTTTGCAGTGGTTAATAGGACACATAAAATGACGCCACGCGGCTCCGCTCGATTTTTTTGCTCCGTTTACTTTGCCAAGTGTGCAAAACGGGGCCGTCGGGACATGCGTTATGGCGCCGCGCGCACCCGTCCGCCAACGCGCGAAACGGAAAACATTTAGCACATAAAATGACACGTCCTAGACCTAAAAACATTTTTCCCTCCATTTATTGAGCGAAGGAAAGTGTGGCCCCAGTTCAAATCCGATCAGTTTCCAGCGGATTCGGTGGGACACCGCAGGAAGCGGGAGGGATTCCCAGATGGCTACCGCACGCATATGGCATGTGATAGGTGGTGCGTAGGAGGTATCCTACCGATGCGCGAAGGTCTCGCGCAATTCTAAATTGCGCACCATGTAGCTTCACAAAAAAAGCCCTTCCGGCACCCAAAATAGAAAAACCGTCGCCGTGGGTCGGATTGGAAATCCGCGACCAGAGGCCTTGCTTCCCATCCTAAGGCCCACGCATGTGCCAAATATGGCCTCGTTGGACAAACTATGTGGTGAAACGGGCCGTTTCCTACCCATTTCCCCTAAAAGCCATAGAACTACGGACGTGATAGCCCTATCTGTGAAGGGTTTTTCAAAATAATTGCCGTATCCCAATTCCGTATTTTGCAGTGGTTAATAGGACACATAAAATGACTCCACGCGACTCCGCTCGATTTTTTGGCTCCGTTTACTTTGCCAAGTGTGCAAAAACGGGACATGATATGCGGCCCGCGCGTCCGCCAACGCGCGAAACGGAAAACATTTAGCACATAAAATGACACATCCTATACCTAAAAGCATTTTTCCCTCCATTTATTGAGCGAAGGAAAGTGTGGCCCCAGTTCAAATCCGATCAGTTTCCCGCGGATTCGGCGGGACACCGCAGGAAGCGGGAGGGATTCCCAGATGGCTACCGCGCATATGGCATGTGATAGGTGGTGCGTAGGAGGTATCCTACCGATGCGCGAAGGTCTCGCGCAATTCTAAAATGCGCACCATGTAGCTGCTTCACAAAAAAAGCCCTTAGGCACCCCGAAAATAGAAAAACCGTCGTGGTCGGATTGGAAATCCGCGACCGAGGCCTTGCTTCCCATCCTAAGGCCCACGCACGTGCAAATATGGCCTCGTTCCGACAAACTATATGGTGAAACGGGCCGTTTTACTCATTTCCCCTAAAAGCCATAGAACCCGGACGTGATAGCCCTATCCGTGAAGGGTTTTTCAAAATAATTGCCGTATCCCAATTCCGTCTTTTGCAGTGGTTAATAGGACACATAAAATGACGCCACGCGGATCCGCTCGATTTTTTGGCTCCGTTTACTTTGCCAAGTGTGCAAAACGGCCGGGACATGCGGTATGGCCGTGCCGGGCGCGCGCGTCCGCCAACGCGCGAAACGGAAAACATTTAGCACATAAAATGACACGTCCTAGACCTAAAAACATTTTCCCTCCATTTATTGAGCGAAGGAAAGTGTGCCCCAGTTCAAATCCGGTCGTTTCCAGCGGATTCGGCGGGACACCAGAGGAAGCGGGAGGGATTCCCAGATGGCTACCGCGCGCATATGGCATGTGATAGGTGGTGCTTAGGAGGTATCCTACCGATGCGCGAAGGTCTCGCACAATTCTAAAATGCGCACCATGTAGGCCTTCACAAAAAAGCCCTTAGGCACCGAAAATGAAAAACCGTCGCCCGTGGGTCGGATTGGAAATCCGCGACCGAGGCCTTGCTTCCCATCCTAAGGCCACGCACGTGCCAAATATGGCCTCGTTCCGACAAACTATGTGGTGAAACGGGCCGTTTCCTACTCATTTCACCTAAAAGCCATAGAACTCCGGACGTGATAGCCCTATCCGTGAAGGGTTTTTCAAAATAATTGCCGTATCCCAATTCCGTCTTTTGCAGTGGTTAATAGGACACATAAAATGACTCCACGCGGCTCTGCTCGATTTTTTGGCTCCGTTTACTCGCAAGTGTGCAAAACGGGGCGCGGGACATGCGGTATAGCGTGCGGTGCGTGCACCGTCCGCCAACGCGCGAAACGGAAAACATTTAACACATCCAAAGGGACACACGTGTGTCAAATATAGCCTCGTTCCAACAAACTATGCCATGATCACGGCTGAACCTAGCTCATTTGACCTAAAAGTACGTCATGCAACCTCGAACTTCGTAGGTCATTTCTATGAATAATGGGCTTTCCGGAAACTGCTTTTCTCAAGGTTTGATTTTTTTTCCGCAACTAGGTCACATAAAATGACGTCACGCGAAGGTCTCGTATTTTTCCAAATTTTTTCGAATTAGTTACGCCCGATTTAGACCCGCATGAAATGACATCGCGCAAAAACTCCCGCTCGCGCCTTGGCGATGTGCGGAGTCCCACTTTAACGGTCGAAGGACATGTGTTTAAGCGTGGTAGAAGTTGAAATATTGCAATACATGGCTTCTCAGTGCAATATATATGGAAACGAATAGGAGGGACATGTGTGAAATTGGGTGGAAATGAAAAAAACAAAACATTTGCCGTGTGCAGAGAAAAGGACACACAGCAAATGCTGCATGTATGCCGTGCGCTACTGTTATGCCTCACGGAAAAGACTGCATCTATGCCCGCCAACAGAAACGCGCGCCCAAATCAAACTTCCGCGGGAAAACATAGCGCGGAATGAAAAAATGAAAATGCAAAATGTTTGCCGCGTGTGACGGCACACACACGGCAAACAATTTCAGTTACGGCGTTGGGCGTGGATGTGGGCCGAGCGTGCCAGTATGCCGTGCGGCCTGTTTTGCCGTGTGGCTTTCCCATTGTTTGCCGTGCGCTTTGTTTTGCCGTGCGTTTTACGCAGGTTTTACCGTGTGATTGTTCGTTGCCGTGCGCTTCGGACTAATGTGCCGTGCACTTTTTCTATGCCGTGCGCTGGCTCTGTACGCTCACGGCATTACTTTCTTTGCCGTGTGTTGCCGCACGGCAAAATTTGGGCGCACGGCATAGACAGATTTTCCGGTAGTGATCCAAAATTTCAGGAATACTAGACGACATTGTATGTACAAATCACCAGTTGGTTGCATCTCAAAAGATTTATAGGTATCTTTCACCAAAAAGACAAATAGTCGCCGATTCAGCTGGAAGCGGATGAAATTTGAACTACAGGTGCTTGATAGTTCGCTCAGGATTTTTTCAAAAAATTACTTTCAGGCTCACAACTATCTATTTTATCACAAATCCACAAAGAGTTTCGAAAGATTATAATCCTAGGGAAGAAAGTTCATGCCCGCGGTTGAAATTGAAGAATTAATATATAAAAGGAGCTACGCCGACGGCATTCCCGTCGGCATAGGTAACGCCGTTACACGCCCGTTCCATGGAGGAAGCTGTGCCGACGGCCAGGACTACACCGACGGCCACCGTTGGCGTAGTTCGAGCTATGCCGACGGCTAAGGTACGCCGACGGCCACCGTCGGCGTAGCTCGAGCTATGCCGACGGCTTTTCTATGCCGACAGCCAAGTTGCGGGCTAGCCTTTCCGATGACCTACGCCGACGGCCCCGATAAATGACCGTCGGCATAGCTTCTAGCCGTCGGCGTCTAATCGTTTTCCTGTAGTGATTAGGGTTTAGGGGCATGAGTGAGATTGGATTACTAGTACTCCCTCTCTTCCATAATAGGGTGTGTTGTTTCAAATTGCAAGATGGAGGTTTTTTTTTGGAAAAATAACATAATTCTACTATGAGCTATTTTTTTAAATAAAAAGTTGATAAATACTAGCTCCGCTCCAATTCATAGAGCCTACACGTATCCCTAGATCATTATTTTTATCAATATAATACAAATTATACAACATAAAAGTTATATTATTCAAAAGTATAATATATAAACTTTGTAACACATGCGTCCGTTTTAAAACCATCTCTAGTGTCTCGATGCAAAATAATTGCAGCGTTTGTCTAGACGCAAACGCGACCTAAATTTATTTCATGAAGGCACACCCGTTTTGGCTTGATTAGAGCATCTCTAACAAAGCCCGAAAAAACGCGACCTGAAAAAGTGTAGTCCCATCTCCCAAAAAACTAGTTTCGAGCGAATTTAGGGGTGGCGCAGAACCGAACCCGTAAATCAAAATCGAAAAACTTAAAATTGAAATTTCGCAGGAGATTTGTTCATCGCAATATAAGTTCGGCGATGAAATTCATAGTCATACATACATAATTTACACACGAACGGCAAAATAAAGATCTTAATCAAGTAGTCCTCGGCCGTCTGGCCTAAAGATAAACGAAATTCGGTCCTGGGATACTTACCGGGGCCTCTAGGCGCATTGGAGGACGATGTCTGTATATATAGGGGGCACGTTAACTTTCTCGGGGCCCTGAGATTTTTTTTTTGGACCGAGCCGTGAGTTTAAGTTTTGATCTACGTGGCTTTCGGCCCGAATTCGTAAATTTATTGGAAGAATTCAGTTTCGACGACATTTTACGGACTCTTTTAGAGTTGGTCTTAGCCCCATCTATCTTCTCATTTAATGCATGCATGCCCATGTATTGGCCACTCATGGCCACACAAAATACTCTACTTCCCCTCTCTCCTTCCTAACTAATGATGCCCTGATCTTTGCGGTTAAAAATACGTCTCTACAGACGCGTACTGAAACAAATCGTTTGAATGGAACTTGTACGGCCGTGAAGCATTTTCGTTTTAATTATTCCTTGGAAAGCACGAGAAAAAACTGCAAGAACGCGGAGGGATGGAAGAAAAGGGTGGGTCCGTGGGGCCTAGTGGCGCCTCGTGATTTGGACCCGTCTAGAAGGTGGCGTGGCAGCCAGAGGCGCCTCGAGCTCCACGCCCCCGCTACGCGCTACAGCCAGCACTCTTCTGCTGCGCCTCGTCGCATGTGATAGACGAGAGGATCCAACGGCCGCACCGCACCGCACGCGCTCCCTCTCGCCAAAAGCCTCGGCCGCACTGCCCGACAGCTGCCCCAGCTACCCGCTGGAGTAAAAAAAGCTTCTGCTAGTAGTGTAATTAATCAGTAGCCAAGTGATTACAGTGCCAGTCACGAGCACATGCACGGGGTGAGGCACGCACGCGCGCATGCCGCGTCGCCAGGCAACCAGCGTCTTGCTCAGCTAGGCCATGCCAAACCCGTGTTGACCTTGGGGACAAGCAAGCGCAACAGCTGGAAAAGTCCTCGCCCCTCACACTCACAGCCCACGGCCCACGGCCCACGGGAGAAATATCCTTTGGGTCCACGCCGCTAGCTTGACCAAACCTTATTTATTTCGGTTTCAGAAAGTAAAATTGACCAGACCTTCCTCTGGAACGGTCTTTTTGTGCGCTAATATAGTATAGCTAAACAAATACTACTCCTGTGTGCCAGTGTGAAATCCAGCACGCATTTGTCAACCCACACACTGGCACACGTTGTTGGTTTTAAAACACTACAGTCAAATACAGCAGGACCCGGACCGGCAGGAGCCTGCACTCAAAATCGCCTCCCCTTTCGTTTCAAAGTCTTGATAAACAAACAAAGTACAACACACGTTTCGACTACTCTGACCAGCCAGCTTGTATGATCGACAAATCATGGAAACATAAAAATAAACCATATATAAACTCCTCTTAATAGTTATATTTAGTACATGTTCACACATTGTGTAACTTCAACCCTTTGTTTTTTTTTTCATTTCACCCTATTGACCAATATGTGCCAAGTAGTAAGGACCAAGTTCCGGTCACCATAGTTTGCTCGCAAATGGGAAAGGCTTGGCCTCAATATCAATTTTGCATAAAACAGTTTTAATTTCAAACTACAAATGCAACCACTTAAAAATAAAAATAAAAAACAAATATCAAACTCAGCCAAAACATGAAAAAAATACTCCTACTGCTAGAATCCCCAAATGCTTGCACACAGAGTCCAGGAATGACCACGTCTCCACACGATGCGGTTAGAACCAGGGACAGATCCACAGTTGGTCAAGGGTGTGCAGATGAACACCCAAAAATTCCTGCAAAAAAAATCATATATACACTATATGGTTCACATATGTACCATATGTATCAATTTTCCATATTTCTTAACATGTATACGCCACACTTGTTGTCCAAATCATGCTCAAACCTCAAATTTATACTTCTATTAGCGTGAAGGCATAGCCAATTTCCAGCTTTTTACCTTTAGTTCAAATTTGAACACCCAAAGTAAAATTTCTGGATCCGTCCCTGATTAGAACCACATATAAATCCAAGTGTGTAGCCATGCAAATTTTTTTTAGAAAATCTGTCATTGGTACGATTTCAAATTTCCCTAACATAAAACAAACTCTACTCAAATTTGAGCCGTTGGTTAAGCATTAACCCCCTAAACCAATTTCCACACATATTTGTTACTACCTCCATCTGGCTTCATAGGGCCTGCATGTATCCTTAGGGCATCTCCGGCGCCACGACGCATTTTATTGTCCGCGAGTGTCCATTTGTGTCGCGTCACGGACGCTAAAATGATTGTTTTTTGTCCGCGCGTCCATTTGCGTCCGGGGTGGCTCCAGCGGGACGACGTATTTTTTTTACTTGTTTTTTTCCTCTTCTCCATTTAAACATAGTTCCAAGTATTACATATTGGAACATGATTTTACACAAACTAATACATAGTTTGGAACATGGTTTACACAAACTAATACATAGTTTGAACCATGGTTGACACAAATAAAAACATTTTTAATAAAGAAAACCAGTTGTGTTGATTTCTGTATGTTTGCTGCCTAGAAAGAACACTCGAGGGCACACTCAGTCACCCAAACTAGAAAATCCAGCTGGTGACGGTGTCCCTGTTGGTTCTTCCGAGGAAGTGAAGGAGATATGCCCTAGAGGCAATAATAAAGTGGTTATTATTTATATCTTTATGTTTATGATAAATGTTTATATATCATGCTATAATTGTATTAACCGAAACATTAGTACATGTGTGATATATAGACAACAAAGAAGTCCCTAGTATGCCTCTTAAACTAGCTTGTTGATTAATGGATGATTAGTTTCATAATCATGAACATTGGATGTTATTAATAACAAGGTTATATCATTATATGAATGATGTAATGGACACACCCAATTAAGCGTAGCATAAGATCTCGTCATTAAGTTATTTGCTATAAGCTTTCGATACATAGTTACCTAGTCCTTATGACCATGAGATCATGTAAATCACACTTACCGGAAAGGTACTTTGATTACATCAAACGCCACTACGTAAATGGGTGGTTATAAAGGTGGGATTAAGTATCCGGAAAGTATGAGTTGAGGCATATGGATCAACGGTGGGATTTGTCCATCCCGATGACGGATAGATATACTCTGGGCCCTCTCGGTGGAATGTCGTCTAATGTCTTGCAAGCATATGAATAAGTTCATAAGAGACCACATACCACGATACGAGTAAAGAGTACTTGTCGAGACGAGGTTGAACAAGGTATAGAGTGATACCGATGATCAAACCTCGGACAAGTAAAATATCGCGTGACAAAGGGAGTTGGTATCGTATGTAAATGGTTCATTCGATCACTAAAGTCATCGTTGAATATGTGGGAGCCATTATGGATCTCCAGATCCCGCTATTGGTTATTGGTCGGAGTGAGTACTCAACCATGTCCACATAGTTCACGAACCGTAGGGTGACACACTTAAAGTTGGATGTTGAAATGGTAGTACTTGAATATGGAATGGAGTTCGAATATTTGTTCGGAGTCCCGGATGAGATCCGGACATCACGAGGAGTTCCGGAATGGTCGGAGAATAAGATTCATATATGGGAAGTCATTTTATGTGAATTAAAATGATCGGAAGGTTCTACGGAAGGTTCTAGAAGGTTCTAGAAAGTCCGGAAGAAATAAGGATGGAAGGTGGAGTCCCAAAGGGACTCCACCCACCCGGCCAACCTAAGGAGGAGGAGTCCCAAGTGGACTCCCACCATGGTGGGCCACCCCACCAAGGAAAGGGGGAGTCCCACTCCTAGGTTTGGACACTTGGAAGGTTTTGGTTGGGGTCTTATTCGGACTCTTTGACCTAAGCCTTGGGGCTTCCACCTATATAAAGAGGGAGAGAGGGGCTGGCCGGCCACTCAAGCCACCACCATGGCCGCACCCTCAAGGGTGCTCTAGCCGGCGCCTCTCCCCAAACCCTAGCGGTCTCTCCTCCACCATATCCCGCACGCAAGCGAAGCTCCGCCGGTTCTCCGCCACACCACGCCGTCGTGTGTCGAATTCAAGAGGAGCTACTACTTTCGCTGCCCGAGGGGGAGGTGGACGTCGTCTTCATCAACAACCGAACGTGTGACCGAGTACGGAGGTGCTGCCGTTCGTGGCGCCGGAACCGATCGTGATCAAGATCTTCTACGCGCTTTTGCAAGCGGAAAGTGATCGTCTACCACAGCAATAAGAGCCTACTCTTATAGGCTTTGGAATCTCTTCAAGGGTTAGTCTTGATCATCCCCTCGTTGCTACCGTCTTCTAGATTGCATCTTCGCTTGGATTGCGTGTTCGCGATAGGAAAATTTTTGTTTTCTATGCTACGTTATCCTACAAAGGTACCGGGCTATGCATAGATGGTTGCACGAGTAGAACACAATGGTTTGTGGGCGTTGATGCTCTTGTTATCTTTAGTTTGAGTACTTTGCATCTTTGTGGCATAGTGGGATGAAGCGGCTCGGACTAACTTTACATGACCGCGTTCATGAGACTTGTTCCTCGTTCGACATGCAACTTGTATTGCATAAGAGGCTTTGCGGGTGTCGTCTCTCCTACTATAGTGAAGATTCAATTTACTCTTCTATTGACAACACTAGTATCACCGTTGTGGTTCATGTTCGTAGGTAGATTAGATCTTACTCGAAAACCCTAAACCACGTAAAATATGCAAACCAAATTAGAGACGTCTAACTTGTTTTTGCAGGGTTTGGTGATGTGATATGGCCATAATGTGATGATGAATATGTATGAGATGATCATTATTGTATTGTGGCAACCGGCAGGAGCCTTATGGTTGTCTTTAATTTTCATGTTGAGTAGTATTTCAAAGTAGTTGTAATAGTTGCTACATGAGGTGAACAACCATGAAGCGGCGCCATGAACCTTGACGCTACGCCGACGATGATGGAGATCATGCCCGAAGATGATGGAGATCATGTCCGTGCTTTGGAGATGAAGATCAAAGGCGCAAAGACAAAGGGCCATATCATATCACATATGAATTGCATGTGATGTTAATCCTTTATGCATCTTATTTTGCTTAGATCGCGACGGTAGCATTATAAGATGATCCCTCACATTAATATCAAGATAATAAAGTGTTCTTCCCTCGTATGCACCGTTGCATTGTTCGACGTTTTGAAGCATCTCGTGATGATCGGGTGTGATAAACTCAACATACAACGGGTGTAAGCCATGTTGCACATGTGGAATACTTGGGTTTGCTTGACGAGCTTAGCATGTACAGACATGGCCTCGGGACAATGGAAACCGAAAGGTTGAACACGAGTCATATGGATGATATGATCAACATGTTGATGTTCACCATTGAAACTACATCATCTCACGTGATGATCGGTTTTGGTGTAGTGGATTTGGATCGTGTACCACTTTACAACTATGAGGGATGTTGTATTAAGTGGGAGTTCATTAGTAATTAAATTAAAACATGAACTAATTATCATAAACATAGTCTGAGTAGTATTTTGAATTAATTTTGTAGTATTGGCATCCGTTTACTACTATGCGCTAGTCTTATAATTGAGATAGAAATACTGTTAAAATCTGACTAGAAACTTTACGGATTAGTACCGTATTGTTAATGAATCAAGAAATGATTAAGTCCTATTGCAAACATTTAGTGAAACTCACTTTGTTGATTCAGAGAGCTATGGTTTCAATTAGTACCTAAAGTTATCTTGTCTCCGTGAAACTTGAAGTTCAAATCTGTTTGAAAAGTAAGGAGCTGAAAATTTAGTTTTCAGAAATAATCAAGGTGAGATATATGTGATATCTAAGACCTTATTACAAGATGATAGAATATAAATTTGGTGAGACTACATAAACTCATAAGTTTTATGGGAATGCGAAGGTTGAAGACGCAAGACGTCCCAATCCTCCAACTATAGGGACACTAACAATATTCGCATATCCATGAAGTGATTGTCCTTAGTATGCACCGTTGCTAAGACTCGTCGTTTCGAAGCATAACGTGATGATCGGGTGTTATAGATTCTACGTGTGCTTACAACGGATGCAAGCCAGATTTGCACATACAAATACTAAGGTTAAACTTTATGAGCCTAGCATGTACAGACATGGTCTCAAAAAGTTGTCATGAATTGATGGATAAAATTATGAGTGAAATTGTTCATCATAGTTACTAATAAGTGAAATCTAGAACACTTGTCATATGATGATCAACTTCAAAGTAAAAACCTCAAGGTTATTGGTATTTGACCAACAAACCTAGAAGTTATTGATGTTGAAGTGTTTTTGAATAATGAGGAAAGCTAAAAGAGAAACAAAAGATATTTTGGCAGAAATAAAGAAAAGACTAGAAAGTCTAGCTCAGGTGTATATAAATGATATACATGTTATGGATGTATTCCTAGTTTAGTCACACAATGAAATTCTTGGGTATTAGTGCTATATTGGTTGGTATGAAGTGTCATACAAAACAACACAATACAAGAATACAATGGCCTAAGTGACTGACAAGGAATATGATAGGAATACACGTCGGAACAAAATAAAGTGCTATTATGTTCGTCGTTGGCATTCTATCTAGCCATTAGAATTTATAATAAAGAACTTAATAATTGTTATTTTGCTCTGGTCAAATGAAAACAATGAGTTGTTCAAATTATGACATTACTCCATGTACGATGGATAAGTTATTATAAATCTTAATGGTGAAACACATATACATAAACGACGCTAAAATGCCATAAGGCAAATGATTTGAATTCCACTTATCTGTGGAACCGCCATTTAGGTCATGTTAGAAAGGAACGCATGAAGGAACTCCATGCAAATGGATTTTTGGAGTCACTTGATTTTTGAATCATTTGACGCTTGCAAATCTTTTCTAAAGAGAATGATTAAAATACCGTTCATAGGCCAAGAGTTGAACGGGCAACTAACTTAGTGAAAAATACATGATGATGTATATGGTTCACTGGGCATAGTTGTGTGCGGGAGATTCTTCTACTTCATGAAAACTTCCAACAATGAATTGAGTATATATGTATATATTCGATAAGGAAGAAGTTTGAAACATTTGAATGGATTCAAATAAATTTCAGCATGAGGTGGAAATCATCGTAATAGAAAAGTCAAATATCTATGATTGGATCATAGTGGAAATATTTGAATTACGAGTTTTAGCGAACATCTAAGAGAGTTATGAAGTTGTTCTACAACTCACGTTTCTTAGAGTATCATAGTGATGATGGAGTATCCGAGAGATGTATCCAAACCTTGTTGGATCAATGATGAGATAAAATATTGATGCCATTATATTTTTGTGGATTATGCTTTAGAGACTACCGCTTTTACATGAATAGAGCATCATCATGATCCGTTGAAATGACACCATACGAGTTATGGTATGGGTATAAACCCTAATAGTCTTTCTTTAAATTTTGGTCTAAGAGTTTACAACCAAAATCGGATGAATGTCTTTGTTGGTTATCCCGAGATTTAATTGGGAATTCTTCCCACGAGACAAAGACAAAAGTGTTTGTCAATGTTTCTTATTTCCGAGAAATTGTTTCTAGTGAAGTATTTGAGTGGGAGGACAATATAATTTGATAAGGTTTATGAACCTGAGCATAATGATCAGAGTAGCGCACATTGGAATTTGTTTCGGAAGCGGCCACGACGATCATGGCTCCCATGACTACAAAGTGTTTTAGCCATGGAGATCGAAGTACATATTGAACCTTGTAGGTATGGTTTACTTTGTGATCAAATAAATGATTTGTGAACAAAGGATTGATTTTGAACAATGATAAACCAACTACAAACAAAGAAGTTATGATGGGCCCTGACTCCGTTAAAATGGTCATGCGCCATGAAATCCAAGATAGATGAATACTTTATGAAAGTAAATGGATCTATGAAATTGATAGACTTGGATGAAATATCCTTGAAGAAAGCTTGACTTATCGAAAAATTGTTTACGACAAAGTTCAAAGAGTTGAATACGATAAGATTAGATCTTCCGTAGCAATGCTTATAGTCTATATGGATTATTCTAGTAGGATGGCAAAATACATTACTTATCGAAGTATGTATTAAAGGTGTATACAAGATACAACCAAGAGTTTTGCTGGTCCGTGGAATACTAGATAGGTATACGAACTTCAATTGGATGAAGTAAGTATTGCGGAGTTGGAATCTTCACCAGATGAAATAGTCAAAGAGTTTTTTGATTTCATCAAAGACAATGAAGAGGCTTGCATTTGCAAGAAATTAAGTGGGAGCGCTAAGACACATTTATAATACTTTATGTAAGTGACATATAGTTGGTTATAAATGATGTAATTATATACTTGATTAAAAAGGTTTCATTGAGAATTAACTTCAATGAAAGGATATGGACCGAAACAAATTTAGTGTCAAGATCTATAAAGATAGATTGAAACACATAAATAAGTTTAAGTCAAAGTACATATGATGGATATTGAAGTAGTTCAATATAGAAAAATTAAGAAAATGTTCTTGTCATGTGAAGGTTTAACAAGACTTGAGTGTATCTGACACTCAATGAGTAAAAACACATGAGTGATTATAGATCACAAATAATATGTACACAATCAGATATCATGTGCTATAAATTGTTATGAGCATATACCAGAATGATTCATATGATGATCATTGGACAACAGTAAAAATATCCTTGAGTACTTTAGAAGAACTAAGGATATATTATATATATATATATTTTTGTATGAAGAAATGACAAACAAATCGCTGTAAGGTGTTACACCGATATTGGTTTTGTCACATATAAAATATAATTTCAATCTCAAATTAGACTAAGTGTTGTTTAAAAGGTAGCACAATAAGCTAGAAGTTGTCTATGCTAGATTTAGAAGAGTTCTAAATATTGTGACGGAATCTACAAAAGAAGGCAAAGTATGTCATTGTTTTGACAATGACAAAGGATGTTAAAGTCAAGAGGTTCTTTGAGAACTTGGTGTAGTTCAGAGTCAGAACTTTGAAGCTATATTGTATGTGACAATATTAGTGACATATTTCAGACCGCGGAATTAAGGTTCCACCAGAAGACCAAACATATTTAAGGCCGACTCATTTGGAAATGAGTGATGCGTTAAGACGCAAATGAATTACAAAATACATACGGTTCTGAGCATGTCAGATCGTTGACTAAAACTCTCGTGAGCGAAACATGATAAAGCACCAGAAAGCCAAGGTGTTATATCTTTACAAATGTAAACTAGATTATTGACTCTAGTGCAAGTGGGAAGAAGATATGCCCTAGAGGCAATAATAAAGTGGTTATTATTTATATCTTTATGTTTATGATAAATGTTTATATATCATGCTATAATTGTATTAACCGAAACATTAGTACATGTGTGATATATAGACAACAAAGAAGTCCCTAGTATGCCTCTTAAACTAGCTTGTTGATTAATGGATGATTAGTTTCATAATCATGAACATTGGATGTTATTAATAACAAGGTTATATCATTATATGAATGATGTAATGGACACACCCAATTAAGCGTAGCATAAGATCTCGTCATTAAGTTATTTGCTATAAGCTTTCGATACATAGTTACCTAGTCCTTATGACCATGAGATCATGTAAATCACTTATACCGGAAAGGTACTTTGATTACATCAAACGCCACTACGTAAATGGGTGGTTATAAAGGTGGGATTAAGTATCCGGAAAGTATGAGTTGAGGCATATGGATCAACAGTGGGATTTGTCCATCCCGATGACGGATAGATATACTCTGGGCCCTCTCGGTGGAATGTCGTCTAATGTCTTGCAAGCATATGAATAAGTTCATAAGAGACCACATACCACGGTACGAGTAAAGAGTACTTGTCAGGAGACGAGGTTGAACAAGGTATAGAGTGATACCGATGATCAAACCTCGGACAAGTAAAATATCGCGTGACAAAGGGAATTGGTATCGTATGTAAATGGTTCATTCGATCACTAAAGTCATCGTTGAATATGTGGGAGCCATTATGGATCTCCAGATCCCGCTATTGGTTATTACTCAACCATGTCCACATAGTTCACGAACCGTAGGGTGACACACTTAAAGTTGGATGTTGAAATGGTAGTACTTGAATATGGAATGGAGTTCGAATATTTGTTCGGAGTCCCGGATGAGATCCGGACATCACGAGGAGTTCCGGAATGGTCCGGAGAATAAGATTCATATATGGGAAGTCATTTTAATTAAAATGATCGGAAGGTTCTACGGAAGGTTCTAGAAGGTTCTAGAAAAGTCCGGAAGAAATAAGGATGGAAGGTGGAGTCCCAAAGGGACTCCACCCACCTGGCCAACCTAAGGGAGGAGGAGTCCCAAGTGGACTCCCCACCATGGTGGCCCCACCAAGGGGAGTCCCACTCCCCCTAGGTTTGGACACTTGGAAGGTTTTGGTTGGGGTCTTATTCGGACTCTTTGACCTAAGCCTTGGGGCTTCCACCTATATAAAGAGGGGGAGAGAGGGGCTGGCCGGCCACTCAAGCCACCACCATGGCCGCACCCCTCAAGGGTGCTCTAGCGCGCCCCTCTCCCCAAACCCTAGCGGTCTCTCTCCTCCACCATATCCCGCACGCTTAGCGAAGCTCCGGATTTCTCCACCGCCACACCACGCCGTCGTGCTGTCGAATTCAAGAGGAGCTACTACTTCCGCTGCCCGCTGGAACGGGGAGGTGGACGTCGTCTTCATCAACAACCGAACGTGTTACCGAGTACGGAGGTGTGCTGCCCGTTCGTGGCGCCGGGCCGATCGTGATCAAGATCTTCTACGCGCTTTGCAAGCGGCAAGTGATCGTCTACCGCAGCAATAAGAGCCTACTCTTATAGGCTTTGGAATCTCTTCAAGGGTTAGTCTTGATCATCCCCTCGTTGCTACCGTCTTCTAGATTGCATCTTGGCTTGGATTGCGTGTTCGCGATAGGAAAATTTTTGTTTTCTATGCTACGTTATCCTACAGGAAGAACAACCAGAAACCTTCACTAGTGGCTTCAACTGGCCTGTAGCCATATTCGCTGCAAAGAAAGAACACTCTAAGTTCTAACTATCGGTGTCCAAGCCGGATTCGCCGGTGTGGTAGTGCCTGCGACACGCTGTATCGTCGAACACCTTGACGATCATCTCGCCGTCCCCCTCGTAGAGGAAGGTGAGGCGGCAGCCGGGCTCGAGTGCGAGGTCGCGGGCGAACTTGTCCCACCCCGTGTGCGGTACATCTTGCCGCCCGTCGAAGACCTCGACAATCCACAGGCAGAAGTTGCAGCTGGCCTCCCGTAGCTGCAAGTGCGCCGGCTCGACGCCATCGACGAACTCGGCGAACTTGTTCGGAGTCGCTTGATGCCGAGTGCGTCGTCGTCGATGCGGAGGAGGAACCCGAAGCAGCGCTCGTCCTGCGAAGACGAGGAGGGCGTGGGCGACGGCGAGCGTGGGGCCGTAGCTGCTCCACCACGGCGGCCCCTGTCCCGCCACCGGGGGCGCCCAGGCCTGCGGCCACGACCGCCTCGCCGGCCACCAGGACCCGCCATGGACTTCCTCGCGGGGCTGGCTGCGACGCAGGAAGAGCTAGGCGGCGCTACGGTGGAGCTTGTGCCGGCTAGGGTTTGTTTGGAGGAGTGGATGGGGAAGAAGAACGCGCGTCCTCTTTATATAGGCTGGAGGCAGGCGATGGCCGCGGGACGCATGGCGCCGCCATTAAAGTGGTTGGCGGAGGTAGGCGGCCGCCGCTCGGCAGCCGATGCATCGCCATTAACGTGGCGCAGACTACCGAAGCGACGCAGCGGCTCCAGTCGCTTGCGCGTTTGAGAAGACGCATCGACGCAGGATCGCTGCCAGGCGGGCCCGACGAAACGTCTGCCAGACGCGAGCGGACACTTTGCGCGTCCGCACAGCGTCCGCAGAGACGCATCCGAGGAGCATATTTGGGCCAGGTTTGCGTTACCGCGGACGGTCCGGTCACTTTGCGTCGCCCCGCTGGAGGTGGTACTAGATGCATTTTTCGGCCCGGCGAACGCAAACAATCGTCGCGCCGCTGGAGATGCCCTACAAGTTATATATTATAAAGCATATATTATTAGGAAGTTCATATGTTCTACTTTCTAGTGATATTTTTGTTGTTGTACAATTAATAGTATTATGTCGTAAAATTGGCAACCTAGTGATACGCGTAGGTCCTATAAACCGGGAGCGAGGAAATATAATAGTGGACATGTGTATTTTAATGTCACGTGCACTAATCTGACACACAAGGCGAGCAAGGGGCACAAGAGGGAAGAGATGCTGAATTATTCTCTCCCCGGTACAAAAGGAGAATTTTGTTATTCCCATTCCAATAACAATTAGCTAGGTATCATTCGCAAACAATACCCTCCTATATAAAACCACACAAAGTGGGGATAGAGCTAACTAACACAAATGGAGTGGACTAGTTGTTAGTTACTTCTTTTCTCAACATAGTGTTAGTACTAATCATGTGGTTTTAGTGCATTTCTAAGTAAGTCCCCCTCCATTCCATATTAATTGTTGCTGAGCGACAACTAATATGGAGCAAACCGAGCAAATTTTACTATTGATTTTAAGACATGCTCTATTCTACGCAAATAATTCGAAATACACTTCATACTATGTAAATCTATCTATATTTCTACAATCACTATATTTAACATAGAATGCAAATACTATCTATATGTAGACACGTGATATAAATATGCATTTAACATACATTGTGCCCCCCCCCCCCCCAAATGCAAGAATTCACCCGCATAAGTATCTACATGAAGTAAATGTAAATAAAAATTCAGCTAGGTTCATCCCTAGCTGAACCCTTTTTGTAAGCAGTTTCTCGTAACTATTATAAAGACTTAAATGGATCCAGTTGAATGATTTTCTAAAGGAGGATAGCCTAGGCTAATCAAGGAAAATGATTGATTCCATACTAACAAGAGGAGTGAGCCTAGATCACGCTGACGGGTTTAAGTCCTCCCGACGCAATTTGAGTTCATATTCTTTAAAAAAAACGTGTAAACAAAATTCAGAAAACCAACACGAGTTAAAATACACATTGACACGAACCAGAACCAAGTTTTTTATGCGTTGTATGGCACTTCATCAGCATACGATTTCCATCCCTTGATTCCTGGACCACTTGTTTGGCTCATGCAACTTTCGCACTGGAGTGCAAGCGTTGGGTTTATTCATGTGGGTGGTCCTAGCAATATGGGCTGTTGCTTTTCCTTGACTCTCCCCAAACCACTCATGGATTCCATGGGAACACAGCTCTGTCCACCCCCAAAAAGTCAGAGGGGATAGAAACAATACCAAGAAAAATAATGATAGAAACCTTGACCCCTTCTCGCTCCGCCGCAGCATGCAGCCAAAGCACCACCAGCTAGCATTGCACCACCATTCACACAGACCACACAAACAAATTCCGGCATCAGAATGAAATAAAAGTGCAATCAAAAGGCAGTATCAAGCACTAGAGATACTCCATATCATATTTGAAGGTTGAGATCTCGATGCTGGAAACAAAAGGTCAAGATTGCCGTTAAGGGGTTATCATCTTTTCAAGATCACGCAGGACAAGCTACATTCAGAAAGGAAGTTGTTGTGCGGAGAAAGGAAGAACCGAGAAGAGCCACCCAAACACGGAGCATATCTTCTTTAGTTCTTCCCTTTTCTTTCATCTATCTACTACTATGGTTGGTTGGTTGGTTCATCATCTGCCACTTTCTATATACAACTGTATAAATCAGACATCTAAGGAAAAGAGATGTAAAGTTTCATCCATACCTAAAAAAGGAGCGGCAAAAATAAGAAGAGAGACAGAGATTGTTTTGAGCTGGAGAGGAAGAATGATGAAGAGGCTCTGACTACCAATGCTAAAAACTAGTCCCTCTAAATTGTAAATGGTGGATCAGATGCTCTCTTCATCTTTCTTCCCATCCCCTCCTCTACGAGAAGCCAAGATCAGCAGGAGGTCAACTCCCGGCGGCGCCCGCAGCCCCTGTGGCCATCTCCGTCCAGGCAGAGCCCAAGAAGGGCTCGTCGACGTCGAAGAGCGAGGACAGCGGCGTGGCGGCGTTGTCGCTGTCGCCGCTGAGGAAGAGGAGGTCGTCCTCGCCGGCCATCTCCATGTCCTCCACGAGCAGCTCGTCCTCGTCCTCGGAGGAGGACGACGCGCGCAGCGGCGTGGTGGGCGAGAGGCCCGCCGACGTCGAGGTCTGCGCCTCGCCCGCCGCCACCACCGACGGCGGCGGAGGCCGGGGCCGCGCGGAGGAGGAGGAGGAGGACGTGGCGGGGAACTTGTGCCGGCTGGTGCCGGCGAGCGAGTTGCGGTGCGTGGGCGCGGCGTGGTTGTGCTCGCCCGTGAAGGTGAGGATGAAGGTGTTGGGGTCGGCGCGGCTGCGCTCCAGCTGCTTCCGCGCCGGGCAGCCCTTGGCGGTGCTGCACCGGTAGTACCCCCTGTTCGAGAAGAAGAAAGAAACAGAGCGGAGCAGAGTGAGGTTTTGCTTGTGGACGCACGGCAGAGGAACGGAGACGGGAGGTTTGGCATGAAGGGAAAAAACGGTAGTACCTTGGGTAGGGGGAGCCCTTGATGGGTTTCTGGCCGTACTTGCGCCACGCCCAGACGTCGGAGGACACGCCGTCCGCCGCGACGTGGCACACCACCTTCTTCTGCTGGTTCTTCCTGCGCGCGCGCGATGGAAAGCTCAGGACATGTTTACGGAAGGTGAAATGATTGCCATTTCGGTGCAGGAATTAAAGCGAGGTATGTGTACTGTACCTTCTCTTGGATCTCGGCACGCCGCCGGAAGCCTGCCGCCCGCTAGGCTGCGCCCTCGGCGCCGGAGCTGCAGCAGCTGTCTGGAGCGGCACTTCCGCCGGTGCCATCATCGCCTGCTGCTGTTGCTGCTTTGGCGGTTGCAGCGGAGGAGGAGAAACGGGCAGCTGCTGCGGCGGATGAGGCAGAGGCAGCTGGGGCGGAGAAGGTGGGGCGCAGAAGGCCTTGAGCAGCTCGTCGGCGTCCTGTCCGAACCCGGCGCCGAGGTCCGGAAAGCACCAGCCGGCATCGACCGGCTGATCTTTCACAGGCGGCGGCGGCAGGAACGTGGCGAAGGGGTCGTGCCGACGAGGCGTCGGCGGGGACATGGCGCGTCGGCAGCCGAAGCGCACGACGGCGTGCAGGTCCCAGTTGTTGGCACAGTGCTCCTCCTCCATTGGGAGTGGTCGACCGGAGAGCGCAGCGCAGTGGTTGGGTTGTGGAAAGCTTTGCAGGAGGAAGAGGGGGAGCGAGGAGGAGGAGGAGATAAGGGGGAGGCGCTGACTTTGGGCTAGTATATTGATTGTTTTGGAAGGGGGGGACGACTAGGGGCAAGAGTAAAAGGAGAGAGAGAGGAGCGAGGAGGAGGAGGAGAGAGAAACGGTGGGCATTGGATCCCTCCTAAAAAGGGGTGACTGCTACGGCTCTATGCGCCCAGCTCTTTTGTTTTTCTTCTTGTTGTTGCTGAGATTTTTCTTCCTTCTTTTTGTTCTTGGGGCTTGTGGGTTTTTTATAGCGCCGGGGTGGGGCAGTGTCCCCACTTGACTTTCTAGCATGTCAAATGGGAGAGAAAGGGCAAGAAGGAGATGGGGTAGGGAGCATGGAGGAGGCGCCGTGCTGCTTTGGTTGTTTGGCACATAGGGACCTGTTTAGGATTGAAGAATCTTCGTCGCCCAAATAGTACGGTATGTTGAAATAAGATGGCCTCAACTCATGTGGAAAATGCTTCCAATTTCATACAAATATTGAAATACTTAACTTTGTACATGTCTATCGTACGAGTGATTTATGAAGAGTAAATTACACCCGAAGTCCACCATCTTGCACCCAATGTGAGAGTTTGGTACACAAACTTGCAAACCGTGAGACCGCCGTCCACAAACTTGTCATTTGCGTGATGGTTTGGTCCTGACCAATCAGGAGGCGACGCGTGGACGCCAGGTGGCCAATCGGAACGCACGGTGATGCATGGATGGTTTTGCACTTAGCCCCCCGTCGGCCTGAACCATCGCCGATGCCCCCTCCCCTGCGCTGATTTAGGCGTCTTCTCCGCGCGTCGTCTCGGCGCGTCGTCCAGTTCTGCTCCCTGTCGTCTCCGCGCCGCCGTCATGCCGCCGGAGCTGCGCGAGCGGATGTGGAACGAGGATCCACCTCCCTACGGTATGCTATTCCTCGAGTCCCTCCTCTGTCTCCCTGTGCGTTGTATTCGCCGCCGGCACCGTAGCGCCCGTCGTCGCCATGGATTCGGAGGTCCGTCAAATCCTTGCGTCATGGGACCCGTATAAGCACCATCGTCGACTTGTTCAAGAGCAGCTGATAGGAGTCAAATCCGTGGGTTGCATTGGCCATTTGTAGCCGAGTATTTGCGGAAGAACATGGCATTGTTTTCGTTCAATGTGATAATCAAAAGCACCATTGCTGCATATTGTGTGTTGTTTAGCTTAGTTTAACCCCTGTGCATGGAGTAGAATCAAAAAGTTTCAAAATTCTGCTCGTTTGTAGAATCCTTAACTCTGAATTTTATGACTGCAAGTGTTACATGCTCTGTCTGACTGTATTTGTTTGCCAATCTTTGTGTGTGCATGAGATAGCATTAATTTATCATTGTTTGATTTCAGTGGTGCATAATGTAACTGGTTCAGGGTACTTCTCTTTAGAAGTATGCCACAATGGATTTTTCTGTGGATTGGGAGAAAGGCTGCAGTATGTTGATGATACAGTTTCAGTGTTTGATTATCTCAGTGCTGATAATTGGTCCAACATAGTACTTGATGAAATTCTGGGAATGCTTGGCTGTTTGAGGGATCATAAAGTACATGTGTATTGGTTGTTTCCTGGAAAAAATCTGAAAGATGGTTTGCTACCAATTGTCAGTGATGCAGACCTGAGTGAGATGAGGAAAGCAGCAGCTACTGATAACACTCTGGGCATATTTGTGGATCACACAGATTTTCTTGGAACTAGTAGGGCTGAGCTTGTGAGGCAAAATGTTGCAAGAGCAGCAATGACAAGACCAGCTCCAACAGTTGCTAGTCCAACTCCATCAGTTGCTAGACCTGCTCCATCAGTTGCTAGACCAGCTCCATCACTTGGTAGACCAGCTCCATCACTTGCTAGACCAGCTTCATCTGGGTCAAGACCTGCCCTATCTGAGGCATCACTTGTAGCTGTTGAGACAGTTGAGCAACAAACTCTGGCTGATTTGGATGATGACTCTGACAGTGGAAGTGACTTTGAGATATATGACAGTGACTATGATGCAGAAGAAGGAGATGATGATCTGTTCATTGATAATGTTGACAGCAGTGTGAATGACAACAATGAGAGAGCTGTGTTTGTAGAAACTGAAAATGAAGATGCACTAGATGATAGAGACCTCCATTTGGTAGATGATGAAAGGCATCAGCTGCAGCTAAAGTTCAAGGAATTCAATCCAGAGGTTGACATGGATTCTCCTGTATTTAAAATAGGGATGAAGTTTGCAGACATAGAGGAGGTTAGACAAGCAGTCAATGCATACAGCATCAGGAACAGAGTGAAGATAAGGAAAATAAAAAATAACAGAGCAAGAGTTCATGCAGTATGTGATGAAGGGTGTCCATGGTTTCTCAAGGTTGGCACTGATTTTCAGAGATCAGGTGGTTTTGTGGTAACAGCTTATGAAGATGAGCACAGGTGTGAGAGAGTCTATGAACTGAGGGCACTTACTGCTAGGTTTCTATGCAAGAAGTTCATTGATGAATTCAGGGACAACCAAAATATGGATCTGCAAACATTTGCTGCTAAGGTGCAAAGAGAGTTCGACATGTGCCCTGACAGGTGGAAGCTTGGAAGAGCAAGAAAAGAAGCTCTGCTGGAAATCCATGGCAATGAGGAAGCACAATTCAGTGTACTAAGGGATTATGGCCAAGAGCTAAAGAGAGCTAATCCAGGAAGCACATTCTTTCTATCAACTAATTCTGTCAAAGATCCAAGCAGTGGCATTGTCAAGGAACATTTGGCAACAATGTATTGGTCTTATGATGCCTGCAAAAGAGGTTTTCTCAGTGGATGCAGGCCACTTATTTGCATTGATGGTTGCCACATTAAGACAAGGTACAAGGGAGTACTGTTAACTGCAGTTGGCATTGACCCAAATGACTGCATTTTCCCCATTGTTATGGGCATGGTTGAGGTAGAATGCACAAGTGCATGGGAGTGGTTTCTGACAACCTTGAGGGATGACTTGAACATTACTAACACATCTTGCTGGACTGTAATGAGTGATAGGCAGAAGGGATTGATTAATGCAGTTCAGAAGGTTTTCCCTGATGCTGAGCATAGATTCTGTGTTAGGCATATGATTCAAAATTTCCAGAAGGCAGGCCATAGAGGAGAGACACTTAAGAATGACATGTGGGCAATTGCTAGATCAACCAACATTCCAAAATGGCAAGCAAATATGGACAAACTGAAAGTGGACAGTGAGCAAGCATATGAGTGGGTAGAAGAACTTCAACCAAACACTTGGATCAAAGCATTTTTCTCAGATTTTTGCAAGTGTGATATGCTGCTGAATAACCACTCTGAAGTTTTCAACAGCTATATATTGGCAGCTAGAGAAAATCCTGTGTTGTCAATGCTTGACATGCTTTTCCACAAGCAGATGCAGAGAAACTTGTCCAAGCAGATGGATGCAGAAAAATGGCATGGAAGGATCTGTCCTAAAATTAAGAAGAAAATGGACAAGTTAACTGAATGGAGTTTGAACTGCATTGTTAAACCAGCAGGAAATCACCTATTCTCTGTCCAATCTCATGAGCTGGAGAGAAGTTACTGTGTTGACCTGAAGGGTAAAACATGTGATTGTAGAAGATGGCAATTAACAGGTATACCATGTCATCATGCCATTGCTTGCTGCAGGACAGATAGGAAAAATCCTGAATCCCTTGTGCACAGTTGTTACACTGTTGATACATACAAGAGAGCATATAGCTTCAACTTGGTCCCACTTAGAGGAAGAGTATTCTGGGAAAAAGTCAGTGCACCAGCTGTGCATCCACCTCTGTTCACAAAGGTTATGGGTAGACCCAAGAAAAATAGAAGGCAAGCACCAGAAGAGAAGATGAAAAAAGGAGTAAAAGTATTTACCAAAGCTGGTGTGACAATCCATTGCTCTGTCTGTGGGAAAGCTGATCACAACAAGAGAGGGCACCTGAAATTTGTGCAAGATCAAGTGCAACAACAACAGGATGGAATTATCCAGGAAGATGAAGACTATGACATCCCAGAAATTATTCAGGTTAGGAACAACAACACACTTTATTGCATAACACAATTACAGAAGAACTCATTACAGAACACATTGCATAACACATGATTCTACAACCTACAGTCTACTTCTTCCCTGCCTTCTTGACCTTCCTGAACCATTTCTTCACTGCCTTCCTCACCTTGCAAAGCACAATGGAAGCAGTAACTTCCTTTTCTATTGTTGGAGGAACAAGTGCATGCAGGTACTGCCCATCCAGTGCCCTCTCCAGTTGTTCAAGTGGAGGGAATTCACCTGAACAAATGTTCTGGTTCCTTGCATCCCTAGGATGCATGCCATGCACTCTTCTTGGCAGCTCAGACATTTCTGGCTGTTCAGGTCGACAAGCCCTTCTAATTTGACCTGGAAAGCTAGGAGTTGGCAAAGCCATGACTTGTGTTCTGACCACACACTCACCAAGCTGCTCCAAAGCAACAACAGCTTCCTGCTCCCTAGCACTTCTAGTCCTAGCATGTGCCAACTCCCACTCCCTAGCACTTCTCCTATGGTAGACTATGTCTCCAGGTTGTGTACTGCTACCAGTCGACCTTCTCCTATGGTACACTATGTCTTCTGTTGTATCCATTGCTTCTTGCTAACAATACAGAAGCAGGTGCTATTTATATGGAAACTAGCTAGGTAGAAAACAACCAAATTCACAAGTTAACAGTAAAATTGGCAGGAGATTCACTTCAATTTAAAATCACCCTTGTGTCATTGCATGGTCATTCATTTGTGTCATTGCATAGTCATTCAGCAGGTTGGCCTTGCATGCTTTTTATGGTTCCTAGGTTGCCTTTGCCAAGCTCTTACCATTTTGTCTTAATCTCTGCAGAGCATATTCCCCCAAGCACCTGACCCACGACTAGACCCTTCCAATACACTGGATAACATGGTGTATATGATGGGCCAAGAGGTATACAATTTAATTTTCTGCAACTGTCTCCAGTGAATAATTCATGACAGTTAATTAACTGTAAAATGGAAAATGCAGGCAGCAAACAATGTACCACCTGCTAGAGTGCAACAACCACTACCAGAGAGTGATTTTGTGGTAGAAGCTAGAGAAAGCATCCCTGTAGGAAGGCACAATTTAACTACAGCAACAAGAAGAGGAAGAGCAGCAACTGCAACAAGGGGAAGGGGTGCATCAACTGAGCAAGAAAGAGGAAGAGGAAGGGGGAGAAGTACTGACACAGGAAGAGCAACAAGGGGAAGGGGAACATCAACTGATGAACAAAGAGGGAGAGGAAGGGGGAGATCTACCAGAAAAAGATCAGCTGAAGCAAGCACAAGTGGATCTGCACACCAAGTTGCCAGAGGAAGATCAAGAAGAGGCTATGCAACAGGCCCTGGCAGTGTGTATTACATGTGTTTTGGTGATGACAGGATTGACCTCAATGCATTTCCAGACTTGAATGAACAAATCAGTGCAGATGACAATGCACATGAGATGCCTTTGAGTCAAAATGCACCATCCACAGCTGACAACTAGCAGAACATTGCTTCATTTATGTACTGAACAATGCATGAGATGAACTTGTTTTATGGTTATTTACTGAACAATGCATATGACATTGCTTCATTTATGTACTGAACAAACCATGAGATGAATTTGTTTTCTGGTTATTTACAGAACAATGCATATGACATTGCTTCATTTATGTACTGAATTTGTTTTCTGGATATTTACAGAACAATGCATATGAACAATGCCATTTCAGTAAGCAGCCAACCTCAAGGAAATTTTATTTCATCATATAAACAGTACAAGCTGACTCAATGAAAGCCCCTCATCAAAGCAGAAAGAACATACAAGGCTACACAACTAGCTACAATTATGAGAAACAAGAACTCTCTCCTATCTCTATTTCTAAGCTCCTCCCTATGTTCTATTTGCATAGCCTTCTTCTCTGCCTTCCTCTTCCTTACTTCATCCTCTAATTCATTCAATCTCATTAAAAGGAGCATATTTTCTTCCTCAATTTCCCTCACATTCAATCTTCTATGATGCACCTGGTTTACATCTTCTATTTTATCCTACAAAAGAGCAATTTTCTCTACATTTTCAGACAACAAGTGACATAAATTGCAAGGTGCCCAAAACAGAGCAATGCCTGGTAGTACACGGCGAATAGAGAGAAATTACCTGGTGATGCCTGGTAGTCCTTGTGCTCGACGACGTCCTCCTTGGCGATGCCTGGTAGTACACGACGGAGGTCTCCTTCCACTCCTCCTCCGCCCACGTGCTTCCGCCACCGCTACCGCCGGCATCGAAGCGCTCCCTCGCCCAGCCTCCAAGCGCTCCCTCGCCCAGCCTCCAAGCGCTCCCTCGCCTAGCCTCCGCCACTACGCCACCCAGCACTACGTCGCCGTCGCCATGCAAATCGCCGCCGCCGTCGCCGTCTACGACCTAGCTTGGTTGGGGACGAAACAGAGAAGCAACAGGGGATGGACCAAAACACGGTGCAACAATTTCCAAGGGGGGTATTAGCAAAACCGTGCACGAGTGACAAGAACCACCTGGCGTCCACGCGTCGCCTCCTGATTGGTCAGGACCAAACCATCACGCAAACGACAAGTTTGTGGACGGCGGTCTCACGGTTTGCAAGTTTGTGTACCAAACTCTCACATTGGGTGCAAGATGGTGGACTTCGGGTGTAATTTACTCATTTATGAATTAGATATAGGGTGTGTGCTATACGAAGTGTTTTATTACACCTTATGTGACTAAAGTTAGATACCCATGACATTTTTACAGGGTGTAGTATTAATAAGAGAGTTGTGTGACATATTTACACGGTGTTGAGGCCCTCGCCTTTTTTGCCTGGAAAAAAAGGGAAAATTGCACATATATAAACGAGAAATAAATTTACCTTTCTTAGCAGGAGAAATATAAATGGAGTAAGAAGTTATGGTGCTCAACCCGCACACCACAAATATGAAAGGGGTGAGAGATTAGGGTTGATCTCATCAAGGAAATGGTGATTATGTTGCTTCCAAATGAAATAGTCCACGCCCACAATGTAACAATGTCCATAAACATTAGCCTAGTTCAGTCACGCTTTTGTTTGGTATATAATTGAGGTGGGTATTTGTCTATGAACGTGTTTCGCTGGTGTTTTGGCTTGCACATGACTTAGAGCATCTCCACTCGTCCCCCCGAACAGGCCCCCGGCGAGCGTTTTTTACATCCGGACGGCGTAAATCGGCCCAGTCGCGCCCGGTTCTCGTTTTCGTCGGAATTGGGCCTAGTTTCATCCGCGATCCACGCCATCCCCGGCCCCAGCGCTGGGACTCCGGACGAAACGAAATCGCGAAACGTTTGGTGGCCCCGACCGGCGACAATGGCATGGGTTTCTACGGCAATACCCTCGTCTTCCCGATCTACGGCACAACCCTTGTCTTCCCGATCTACGGCAAGACCATCGTCGAACGAAAGATTTGAATTCCCAGTCAAATTATATATAGTTCGAATAAACATAATTATATATAGTTCGAATAAACATAAAAATTACATATAAAAACTTAAAAACAAACTAAAACTACTACTTCTTCTTAGATGGCCCCGCCTCATCGTCGTGGCGGCGGCGCTTCCGGCTCGTCACCTCCTCGTCGGAGGAAGGCGCCTTCGCCTCTGCGTCCTCCTCCTCCTCAGCTGCTCCTCAACTCGGTGGCTCCTCGGCCGGCTCCTCGGCCTGCTCCTCGGGCTGCTCCTCGGGCTGCTCCACGGCCGGCTCCACGTCACGGCCTCCACGGCCTCCTCCTCGTCCTCCTCCTCGTCGTCGTCCCATTCTTCTTCGTGGACGGCGGTTCAAGCGACGAGGGCACTCCGACGGTTGCCTTCCCGCGACACCGTCGCTGCACGCGTGGGTGAAGTCGACCATGGGCTCGCCAGGAAAATGGGCCTCCCAGGCCAAAAAATACATCCATCCGGCGCTAAATAGCGCCGGATTTCGGCCTGGGGAGCCCCAACGGCTGGGGATGCTCTTACAATGGGCGGAGCTATTGTATACAACCATTGGTATCAAATGAAACTAATGCTGTGTTTGGTTGCAATGAATTGAGCTCTGAATTGAATTGGCAATGGAAAACCAAATCAACCAATTCAATGGAATACCACAAAGAGTGTTTGGATGCGCGTGGTATTCAGCTACAGAATTCAGATTTCAATGGAATACCAAATCCTGTTTGGATGTCACATGTGTGGAATTGAGACTATTTTTGACTTTGAACAATATAACATATGTAATATGAATGAAAATAGCACAAATAGCAGAAAGTGAACAATTATACTTACAAATAGTAGAAAGTGGATACATTCTGTCTTACTAATAGTAGAAAGTTGATACATTTTGTCTCACAAATAGCACAAAATGGATACATTATGTCTCACAAATAGCACAAAGTGGATACATTATGTCTCACAAATAGCACAAAGTGGATACATTATGTCTCACAAATCATCAAGGCAAGGTCATGAGCCATGCCTTCCTCAGTTCCATGGGTAGTGCCATGAGTGATTCGAAGGTGCGCTCGTTGGCGGTGACCTTCCCATAAGCTATCAACAGCTCATTACCCACCAAATCTGGTATTTTCTTCAGTTCAACCAAGATTTCAGATGAAGGAGTAACCTTTGGTGCTGGTGGTGGTGGTGGTGGTGGTAGTGGGGCGGTTGAGTTCAAAGCCTCCTCAAACGTCATTCTCAGCTCTCCCACCATGCTCATGATAGCATCAGCAGTGCGTTGCTTCTTCTTCGTAGGCAGCTCAGGAGTTTCTTCATCATCCTCAAGCACCACCTGAGGAACGGATGAGGATCCAACTTGAGCACACTCACCTCCTGTCCTTGCACCTGCACCCGTGGCATGGTCTTTTGAATATATAGTAGAGATAGCTTGCCAATTCTTCACTTCTTTGTGCCTATATGGAGCTGCATCCTTGTTTGCCTACATAATATGCACATATATTCGAGATGATGTTCAAGTTGAAAAGAATGCATAGTCAAGTTGCAAAAAATTAGTATGTTACATACCTCCACATATCTAGCCCACACTTCATCACTGTCAACACTCACCATGTTATTATCCCAATCCCATCCAAAGCCACTCTGGGAAAGCATCTTGTTGATGACTTCATAATGCTTGTCAAATGTTTTAATTCTTGCTACTATCTTGTCTTTGTTGATGACAATATTACATGTCTCCTTCACATGCTTTATGCAAGCATTGTACACATGTGGCTTCCAACCATTTTGTGCATGGTCACCTCTGTTGTGATGGTCAACAAGAACGGACAATAATGCAGTGTCCATCTCATTAGTCCACACAAGGTAAGTCCTACTAGCCTTCTTATTTTTTGGTTCAGCCATGCTTCTACAAGTGACATATATAATACAAGTAAGGAGAAATAGCAAGTTGTAGATAGTTAAAACATATATATATTCAGCCAAAGGTTCCATGTAGGAAATATCACACAAATGGCAAAAGCATCATCATCTAGCTAGCAAAAAAAGGACACCATAAGCTAGATTTCTACTCCAACACTACTCCATTGCTAGTTCATCATGTGTCACAAGGTACTCAGCAAACATCTCATCAGCTAAATCCTGCCTAAACGTGGTCCATGTCTCGCTTTGCTGCACACTTCTAATTAGTGCGACATCATCTGCAGGTTCAGGGACCGTAGCTGCTAGTTCAGCGTCAATCTCCTGCAGCAATAGATCATCCCTCACATGTTGTCTATCCCTTGCATAGTTGTGTAACACACAACAAGCATTAATAATTCGAATCTGCAAATATTTATGTCATAGTTAGCAATTCTTGAACAACCCAAACCATCTACAAACCATACCGACATGTATTACCTGGTCTTCTATGGAAAAGAAAGAACAAGAACGTAGGATGGCCCATTTTTTCTTCAATAGCCCAAAACATCTCTCCACTACATTTCTAGCACGAGAATGCCTCAAGTTGTACAACTCCTTTTCAGTTTGGGGCCCTAGTATACTAGCAGCCCACTCTTTCAAGTGGTACCTAGTGGACCGAAATGGAGATAAGAATCCAGGTCCATTTGTATAACCCGCATCAACTAGGTAGTACTTCCCTATATGCATCAAATAAGTAAGTTAGTTATGAATTAAACATGAGAAAAAGAAAGCCAAGAGCAAAGAGAGGTACCCTCTGGTACAACAAATGCATCTTGGCGGTCAATTCTCATTGCATCTTTCAACACTTTTGAGTCCGATGCCGAGCCCTCCCAACCAGGTAGAACATAGAGAAACTTCATGTTCCAATCAACCACACCCAACATATTAGTGGTGATGTCTTGTTTTCTATTCCTATATCTCCCTTTGTCAGCCACCCTAACAAACACATCAATATGACACCCGTCTAGAGCACCAAGTGCATTGGGAAACCACTTCCATTTGTAATCATCGGGAGGGGTGGCAGTAGGCTCGGGAAGCTTGATGAACTCCCCAGTTAGAGATAAGATGGCAGTTAACACATTACCAAAGTGCCTACTGGTTGTCTCTAAAGACCGCTCATAGCCAATCATCCGCATTTTAGTTCCATGCCCAACTACTTGTAAGAACATAGCAACATTTTCTTCTACCGTGACATAGGTTGTATCTTTGAGACCACCCTTCTCACGCAACATAGCACAAAGATTATGGAAATTTCTTTTGGTTAATCGCAACTCATCATAGCATCTTGTCTCCGTCCCATTGTATGTTCTTGCCAATACATACTTTCTATATGCAACCCTCTTCTCAAAGTCATCGAAGGCACCTAGGTCCCTCGGTGACCTCTGAGTACTAGCATATGCTAATGCAACCATAGACACCTCAAAATACATCTTTGTGAGCATTATTCTTTTTCTTTTTCTTCGTTTGTTCTCTTCACAAATGTAATGAACCAATTCTTGGTGAGACATGATGATTCTACAATGCACAAACAAAGATTGAAATTTCAATATGCATAGCCCAAATTCATATTAACATGGAAGAAAATAAAGTACAGAATCATGAAGCTAACACGAATAAATGCTGTTATTGGCAACTAAATAATTCAACCAACGTGGGATGCTAAAACATCATATACAGCATATCCACATGCATAGCACAACCATCAACGATTATCACAATACCAGATCGCCAATCACAGTTATCACTCCCAAACAAAGAATATTTTCCAGTAAACTGAAGTGCAGCAGGGCAACTAAACATCATATACAGAATATTTTCCACTAAATTGAACTAAACAGCGGTAGATACTAAATATGCATATGCAACTGTCGCTGGGCAAGCCACGAGCAGCACCGGCGGCTCACGCAACCCAATCTGAAGTGCATCAGGACATCGCCACATCAAGGGAATTGAATCAAAGAGATGGTCGCCCGCGTCCGCGCGAGGGGAGGTCGCCGCTCGTCCGCGAGAGGGAAGGCCGCCGAGCCTCCGCCGCACGTCGCTCACCACTCCCCGCCGGCGGCCGACGACGGGACCTACCTAGGGTTCTGCTCGCACGGGGGCAGTGAGCAGCCAGGGGGAAGGGGACCAGGGGGAGAGAGATGGGAGGGGCGGAGGAGGGCGGCCGGAGTGGGGAGGGAGGGAGAGAGGGGCGGCGATGTACCTGCCGGCCGGCGAATCAAAGGTGCGCGGAGGAGGGCGAATCGAAGGAGCGAGTGCGGCCTCGTATTTTTTCGGGAGAGACCGAGCGGCTCGCTCGATTCAGAGCGAATACGGAGGTGGGGAGCTCTGAATTGGGGCACGACATAAGTTGCCTCACGCGGGCCTGCGTTTAGAATTGGACAGCAATTCCACAAACCAATAACTAGCACATCCAAACAGCAGAATTGGGCCCTCAATTCTAGATTCCCCAATTCAGAGCCCAATTCATTGCAACCAAACACAGCATAATGGTTTTTCTCACCAATCATATTTAGAAGTAGAGAAGAACTCTTAGAAATGGACAAATGACACTTGTAGCTTAGAGGAGTGACACCAATGTAATTATTTTCTTAGCTTCCCGTGGTCTCGCCATGTCCTTGAGAATTTTCTATGGAGTGTTTGGTTGTTATATTACCGAAACACATGGTAGCCTGATTTGGTGACATGATACATTGCTACCAAGTCAGGCTGACGCCAGCTCCCTGGACCCACACTTGTGACCTCAACATTGCACCTTCTTAGCATGTACCATGCGCTCGAAATTGGTTGCTTGGGGCCTTGGGCATTCAAGCATAACAATTTGACAATGATCTTGCACTATTATGTATTGTTTCATGGCACCCCCTTAAGATATAAGGATGTTTTTAACTACTAGTAGTATTGGTGCTAGCCATAGCTAAATGCAAAGCCTAAGAGGAAAACAAAGTAAGCTTGGTACACCACCGATTTCATCCCAGATTTGCCACTGCCGACATGTGCACGGAAGAAACTCTAAGCGGGTATGTGGCATACACAATGAAATAAGTTAAATAGGTATAGTCACCTCCGGATTAAGGTGAGAATAAAAATGCATTGTGAAATCTTGAAACAAACATACTTCATGAATGCACATCATCAAATCAAGACATGGGTAGAACCTAAATGGGAGGTCAACAGGAAGGAAGCATGAAAAACATTAAGGAGTGCGCGTTAAACCTCAAACTTACAATCAGGGGGCCATATGTGTCCAGTAATTTCAAACCTCCGTGTTGTTTATAGTTTCTCCAATTTTATAACAACGCAACGTCAATCCATGTGCTTGGACCAAAATTAACGTGGAGTATTAAAATGTTTGTGGCGTAGTACAGCTGCGCATGAATATTTTTACGATTTAATTGTAAGCTCAACACCCGGCACACGGGCTTCACACGTCCAAGTTTTTCCACGGGTCGTAACCGCGTTCGTAATCCGTATGGTTCCGTACGAAGGGAGAACATGACTGCGAAGGAAGTCAAATCGCCACGTCTCCTTCGCCCGTCTCTTTCTCGAGCAACCTAGCAGTCGGCCGAGAACTGGGCGCGAATCGTAAAGAGAGCGGACGGCTGTAAAATACAGCGAGAAACCGGAAGAGGGTGTGGGTTGACCTTTTCTACTGGTACACGTGGGGGTCCGTACGGTGGGTCCGCCAGGTCAGTGACAGGGCCGACGACCTTGGGTAGGTTGAGTACGGGACGGGGCAATGACCTCGGGGCAGGGGCAAGGAGGAAGTCGGATCCCTTGACCGATTCTTGGCGGTGCGTCCACATGGCGACGGACAGCAGCCGCCGCGGGAGGCCCACCCGTTTCACATGCGTGCCCTGGAGAAGAGTGCCACCACCGAAATCCTGCTGACGCGTGGGTCCAGGGAGCTGGCGTCAGCCTGACGCTGGGTGTACGGTCTACCCCTGCAGTCAGACGTAGTACACCGAGTTTCTTCTGTTTGTGTGACTCGCTGTTGTGCATGATTTCTTTCTTCCGAATTTTGGAGAGGTTCATTGATTATATAATATAAGAGAAGTCCAATTCTGCCCAGGTTCCTTATTCTGCCCAGATTTCGATACGTCAAAATCTTCGTCGTACTCGTACCCTTCGTCGAGCGTTCATTTTCCATACGGGCTCGACTGGGCCGAAGCCCAGCTACCTCGTCTAGAACGTGAACCGCATCCGAAACCCTCGTTCCTGAGCTCGTCATCCTCCCCCTGCGCGAATTCCACGACCCTAGCCGCCGCGCTGCACGAGCTTGCTCGTCGCCGTCGCGCGAGTCTCCCCGGCGCCACCGCCGTCGCGTGAGTCTACCCGCCACGGTCGCCTCGATCCTGCACGCCATCAAGCTGCCATGAGCCAGCACACGAGGCCGCCACGCGAGCCTGCCCTTCACCGTCGTGCGAGTGTCCACGGCGCCGCAAATGTGATGCAAACCAGACGGGAGATGGGTGCACCAGCCAAGCCGGAGCGTCGAATCTACGAGCTCTAGAAGCAGCGGAGGCGCCGGATTTCGCGGAGGTAGCGGAAGTTCCGATGCCTTGACTCCAGATGCCGCTACCCCTCTCTCCGATTCGCCGCCATCGCCGGGGTCATAGAACAACAGGTGCGTAATCGGTGTTTAATTGTTGTTGTAACATGACGAGTAGGATTCCAATGATCAGGGTTTCTTAAGTTGTTGCCTCAAATCCTGTACTTCCTGGAATTGGGCGAATTAACCCCATGAACTACCAGGTAAAATCCGTTCTTTAAGTGGGCTTGAGTTAAGACCCGGTTCAAACAATACATATAATCTGAGGGATGAAAACCAAGAGCAACCAACTGTGAAGTCGAATTTTATTAAGCCAATTTGGGCTCAACGTCTAGATGAATGGATCAAGGAATCATTTTAGGACTGGGCCATGTACATGAAGTAAATCTTGATCGTAAGATAAGCAAAGTTTTTTCGAAGGTTTATTATTCAGTTAGTTTGAGAGATGCAGATGTTTTTTTTTTTTAGGAAAAGTGGGTGTGTATTCAAAACATGTTGAAAGTGCTTTTTTGCTTCTTAGATAAATTAGAATAATGAGAGAAAAACACTGCACTCCACATAAGTATGAATGGAAATCTCTTTGTGAGAGTCTCAAAGAGAACTGAAGAAAAAAAAACTGAAGATTTTACTTGAATATAAACACATGTTTCAAATTAACAGATAGTCTAGGGAGTATTTTCAGCAGCATGTAATAAACATTGGCCGTGTACATCCGATTTTGTATGGTATATGCTGAATTTCTTGTTAAATTGATTGTATTTTAAAATGGCAACCGTACATGTACATTCATGAATCATGATTGAACTGTAGCACTCCAGCCGCTGATGTAGAATATGTTTGTGTTTGTGCTGATTTGTCGGGAATGATATATTGGCACTATCACAAAGCATAAAGAGCGGATGTAGCAAATTATTATTATAATGATAATTGGGTCTTGACAGGTAGCTTGGTAAACAAAATTTATGTCCTGAATAGCATCAAGATGGCACTTTTGGACCAGAATAATATCAGATGCAGCATAATATTTGCAGCATATATCAGAGCATAATAATGGTAGATGGTATATGGCTTCCCAATGCAGGGCATGCAATATCGAAGCAGAAGAGTTGGAGACGGCATTCCACCTGTTATCTCTCTCGAAGCGCCGGCATCACCGCATACATTGGAGAATAGGTTTGTTGCTTTTTCGTCAATCTAAGGATGTTCACTGTTGATCATATACACCGGCAACATTTACAGTCTTGGGGTTGTGCGGTTGTAAGGTGCAGTACGAAGTACAATTTTCGTTTTTTCGCCTAAAGGTATCGAGAGTGCCAAGTGTTATGATGTCGCAGATGATGGAGAAACTGTACACTCTTCGGATTGATTACTATTTTCAGTTCCTTGAATCTCAGTCTGTATTTGGGATACTCCGGTTCTATAGTGGAAGTATTAGTCAATTTTAGGAAGTGGAACGATGGTTTCTCATATACTGCATTAGCATTCTTTTTAGGACATCTTGTTTATTGGGTACTTTGCACCTTTATATGCAGGTCATACGATAACCAGGAGGAACAACTGATGCCTGAGGATTTCCATGTTCGCGGATAAGAATCATCCGAGTCGACACATCTATGGAAGAGGAGGTTTGTTGTATTATTTGTTTTTAAGTGTATCGTTCATGCTGGTCCTATACGTGTGGCAGTTTTTTTTCATACACGTTCAGTTTTCAGGATGTGTAGATAGACAAGTAGTGCTCTATTGTAAGTATCCCAGTAGGACTGGTTGCGATACTGGGTTTGCCTTGTTTTTAAGTACTAAGTTGAATAGTCAGTTGTAGAACAATGGATAATCAAACATTCCATTATTAATATCAAGTTAATAACTGATCGAGTTCTCCTCGGAGAAGCAAGATAGCATCTAAGAGCTAAAATGCTTATGATATTTTTGAGCAAATAGATGCAGCCTAATAGTACCTTTGCAAAAATATGGCCATTGTTGTTTTGAGTCTCCCCGCTGCCGCCGCCTTGATCCTGCACGCCGTGGGCCTCCACGAGCCAGCACGCGACGCCTCCTCGTGAGTCTGCTCGCTGTTATGTACCGTAACCCGCTGACCTGATCAGAGACCACGACGGCTGATGGTAAATGTTTCCGCTCCGTTGACGAGCTCCACCGATGCCTCTGATGACAACAAATTCGTTCTCTCAGGTCAGTACCTGCATCCCCTTTGAGAAATCCAGAAAATCTCTATTTCCAATTGATGGCTGGATTTTATTTTGAACCATGCCTCCCTCCCATTGTGATTTGTAGCATGAAGGACGAGATAATCCTCACTACCTAAACAACTAGATAGCCTGTGGCGGTCTGGGAGGCGCCTCCCTGCACCAGCTCCTCGAAGCCAAGGCCTCAAGTTCCTTCCCGATGGTTGCCCCATCCAGAGCACCACGCATCATTATTGGACAAAACCACTGATACTATTTATCGTCGTTTCTTTTGTTGATTCAATGGCTGACGGACTTTTGTTTTGTGTAAGTACTAGCACAGGTTGATAAATGGAGCACACAATCCCCCATTAGGTTTCACTCTCATTTTCCCTTGTGATGATTCCTTTTTGTTTCCGGAGATTTTCCTTGATCAGCGATGTTTCTTTATTCTCTTGCTTCTTATTATTGTGACTAGGTTTACTTTGAACCAACTGAAACTTGTTGATCATGAATAGGCAATGGTTGATCATGAATAGGATGGTAAGATTATAGTATTTCAGTTTTATTCTGTTCTAGATGAATGGATATTTTTAGTCATGTCGTGTTCGGTTTGAGCGGGGTGTGCTCCGCCTGGTCATCGTCGAGTACTGGTTGCCATGGACTGGTCAGAGGTGAGCGGTGAGCGGTGTGCATGTGTATTTTTTTTTTGCCGTAATTCTTCTCTGGAATTGGTCTATGCAATCCTTCAAATTGCATGCCTAGAAGAAATGTACCCAGAGCTTGGTGATGGGTGTTCATTACCGAGGAAAAATGATCCGTCCAATTATATAGAGCTACACTGCAGGTACTATTTGGAAAAGCTCATTGGGAGTCCAGAGCTGAGGTACTGAGTTAACCAGTAAACTTTTGAAGTCTTTTTACATAGTTATTAGTGTAGACTATTGGAATCTTTTTAAATAGTTATCTCTACTATCTAAAAAGAAGGAACTGGTTCTGTTTCCTCCGGTCGGAGGTTTCGTCCTATTATTTTCATCTGACCATTCTGCCCTCCTACCAAATCTACACTATTTGGTCCTGCCGGTTTTCTTCATCCGGTTCCTTAATTTTGGTATCTGTAAACAAGGAAGGTGTCAACAAGGAAGGGCTATGCTACTGGGCAGTAAAAAGATCCAAATAAAGAGTCATTAACGTGAATTATCTTTGTACTTGCCAGCAAACAAGTCGTACAGCACCAAATTACATCGCCGCCGGCCTACCCAACCCACCCAATCCCCTCCGCTCCCATTGAATCCCGTGCGTCGGCCAAGCCTAGAGGCCGACGATGAGAACCTCCGCCCGGTGCTGGTACTCGCCATCCGGAGCGCATGGAGATGGGCATCCTCGTTAGTCCGTCACGCCGCAGGTCACCTCCAACCGCTGCCATGTCGCCTCTTGGTGACCTGGGCTCCCGGCGCCCCTCCGCCTCCCTCCCTCCTCGCCTAGATGCACCACTCGTGGGCGACGGGCCATGCAGCAGCAGAGGTCGGCGCTTGAGGTCGATGACCTCCTCCACCACGTCCGTATTCCATCACTGTGGAGCTCACCGCGGGAAGGCAAGGAGGAGGAGATGGTGGTAGCCTTGCCGACGGGATTAATTGAGGATATCCAATCTATTGATTCCGAACAAATTACTCGTCAGCTTTCAATGGTAAGTGCAGACTCTTCGATAAATCTCTCGGATTCATCTGATTTTCTTTGTTCAGTAGTGCTCCTGTAGTCCCGTTGAAAAATTCTCCATAGAATTGAGCTCCCTCTCAAATTGATTGCTGGTATGGGGAAAGACAAAGGATTTCGTGCCCTTGGGGATCGCCGGCAACGAGCGCCCAACTCTGTTGTCCAAGGGAAAGTCGATGAGGCAATTGTTGGTGGCGGTGGACATCACGTTCACAGCAAGCAACAAGTAACCAACCCAACTTCAACCCTCCACGTCCAGGTATTCTTGTTTCAACTTCATGTCATAGTTTTTTTAATGTTTTGTGCTAAGCTGTACTCTAGAAAATAGACTTTATCTGGGGCAAACAACATAGCAGATGAAGCCATAGACAAATTCTTCTGGAACAAAATTCTACAAGTACTTTTTTGGACAAGCTGTAGTTTTGTTATGTGATGTATCTATTGAGATTTACGAAAAATATTTGATGGGTACATTCGATTTTAAAGTGTCTATGGAAATAAAAAAGGTCCTTATATTCTATAACTTTTTGCTCACAAAGGGCCCATCTGATATGTAATTTGACACGTATATATGACGTACCTTCATATATATACAGATCAGAGTAACAAAAGTATCAAATTCAGAAATGCTCTATGATTAGGAAGTGAACTCTTCGTATATGAAGCTAATATTTCTTTCTTTTCTTACATAGTGTTGCTGCCCACATAACAAACCTAGGTGTGCCTCTTTCCTTTCTCTCTCTTTATCTTTTTGTTGTTAGATTGATTCATCCCCATCTGACATCATAAGGATTAGTCTTATTTTTGCACATTGCCTAACTTATCCTATTCCATACTATTCATTTCACTGCATTGTTATTTCATTCTTCAATACATTCTCTGAAGAAATAAATCATCAAATTTAGTAGTATCAGGCAGTATTTTGGAAGAAGAAAATCTTCCAAACGCTGAATCAAGTACAGAGATTGTTTTATGAATTGGCTTGCCATTATGCTAAAAAGCTTTGTGTAAACTGTACTATCATTTTATGAACAAGCTACTTGACTTCTATAACTATCAATACGATATATTGAACATGTTATTCTAATATGTTTGAAACATCATGAAGAGTAGTTGTATTACATTATGCCTAGCTTAATTGATATTTCAACCACTTGACATGGTAATAAATTACTAAGCAAATGCATATATATTTAGTACATTTATTGTCTGAACCAGCATCTTCTGGGCTATAAGTTTGGGTCATTGGCAGTGACAGTATGGTAAATGGTTTTGCATAGTAGCCCCAGATATTCTGTTGTGGAAATTGTGATTGATAGCATTGAGAGAATCGTAACACTATGTCCTACGGCTTGTTCGGGATCAGTCATTTAAGAGCAGGTGGATGCTATTTTGCTTAGCTGTGCTTGCTGCACGAAAAAGCAGAGAGGATTCAGATTATTTTTTACTTGTGTGTGGTGCTACTTTGGTCATCACAAAACCAAATGAGCCGTATTACTTTTGTCAACGTTTTTCAAACTCTTAAACTCTTCTTACAACGTATTACTTTGGTCATTTCTGTGAACCTATATCACAGAATGTGTTTCCAATGTTGATGCTCCAGTATGGCGGCCAGACGCAGCATTCCCTATTTTGTTCTTTCTATTGAGGATAGGGATGAAGACAATGTTGATCGTCAGTTCACATACACTCCAAAATCCTTGAGGATCCCGTGGAAGTCAATTGCCCTAGCGTTGGTCCTTCTCTTTCTGGGGAGCTCTCTTTTATTCTTCCTGGTATGTTAACGCATACCTCTTCAGTTACTGTATTGAAATTGATATGCATCTGTTTCATCCTCCAGTATGAATATTGTCTTTCTTGAATTATTCCACGAGCTTTCCTGTAAAAACAATGGCCACTTACATGCACTCTGTGTAAAATTATCTATAAAAGCAATGGCCACTTGCATCATTGTAATAAGTTAAGCATAGGGTACTTTTGCTAATTTCGCTTCCTGTGCAGAATATGGTGTATCACTTTCTGAACCACATGGTACTCTCAGTTTGAACTGTCAGTTTTATCTTTCCCCTACTGCCTTCCAATCAATACTTTATCTGTATTAGGTTTTTTGATTTCTCTATATTTCTCTCTAATTTTTTATCTGCGTTTGTTGTTCAGTAATATCACGTGTGCAAGGGATGGCATGGACGTTTTGGAGAACCTGCAAGACCGTGCATGTCCCTTTTTGTGAACAAGCTTAGAGAATTATTCAGGATAATGGCTAGCAAAGCTTTTGGTAACCTGAAGCATAAAAAGTAAGTCAAACCTTCAAACCAGCACCTTCATGATAGTTAATAATTCTTGTTTTTCTAAGCAGAATTGACACTTGAATACATGTAAAGTTTCCATTCCGAGCTGCTATAACCTTGCATGAATAGAGTTGCACTTGGTGGATTTTGTTTCCTTATAATTGTTTTCCATTCCTTCATTTCCTGATTCATTTTGTTTGGACCATGTGATTTCTAGAGACCGGTCTCTCTTCTCTAAATACAAGTATAAATACACATGTTTATTTTAAGGAGTTCAGATTCATCTTATCACTGAATGTAAGCGAGCTTTTATGATTGAATACTATTCTATGAATACATGGATATCTTTTATGATTCAAAAGCTGCTTGTCCACATTCAAGATCCAAAAATATTCAAGGAAAGTGGACAAGCAGCTTTTGAATCAGAAAATTAATTCCATAAAGTAAGTTTGAATCATCCAAGTGGCTTAATTAGTTGTAGAGGTTCAGGTGGCATAATCTAGACACTATTAACTAAACCTTTACACTAAGCATTCTTGTAATTCTATTAGACACATTGGGGTGAGTACACATCTCAAAATAATATAAGAGTCAGATGACGGCGCTCGGTGGCGGAGGTAGGGCTAATAGAGCATTGCATGTAGTCTTGCACTTGCATAAATTTTCTCATGATTATTCGTTGTTTTGAGGTTGTCTAATCACTGGTCTTTTCTCTAGGTGGGCTATCATGGGAGATGTTTGACAGGACGGAGCAAATCAAAATATGGATTCATTTCTCACATTCAAACATATACCTCCTACACCATGCTGCAAAGCAGGAGAAATACAAGTGTGTAAATGTTGCAAGGATATTGCAATTCCATCTACCATGAGTCAATATTTTCTAGCAAGATGAACTTTATCCTACACGGCTTGATCTTATTAGAATTTGAAATTTACTAATAGACAAATAATTCGATGTGGTCCTTCTTTGCACACTATCCATTGATTTATCTAAATTTTATTATTTATTTGTATAGAACATAGAAGTTGTTATAAGAAATGGCAAATTAAGGTCTAGAGCCTAATCTCAAGATGTATGCTACTTTTATTAAAGGTTGGCAAATGCATCACTTCCAGAGGGAGCATTGGAATGTTTCTAAGAGATGAAACCGGTGCGACCGAAGCCTGATTAGGCCGCTTATTATTGCTTGGTGTCCACTTCTCTTGAAGGCAAATGTAATGGAGGCGAGCACATATATACATATGAATCTTTGTTTGCAGAGAAATGTTTAATAGCCACTTACAAGAGGATATAAAAGATTTATAATAAATTGTTGTAGGCATTGCAGAAAATCTAGAGTGTCAATATAGCTCCTATATAATACTTATAAAAAATGCGTAAAGTGTATAGAAAAGAACAAAGTGTATAGGAAAGAGAGGCACTCTATATTTTTTATTGACTTTTGCATTTTGAGTTATTGTTTAAGATAGTTGCACTTTTCGGAGTCGGTTTAGTATCAACAAAACTATTCCTATTATTAACGTGCTTACATAAAAGTGCTGCTAATTATTTTAAACAAAGATGACTAACATGGTTGAAATTCGCTAGATTGACACTATAGAAGAGACGGATGTGTAAAAAAGAGATAAAGAACATACATGGTTAGTCCTAAGAGGGGTTAAGAGTGGTTAGGAGTAAGGATACAAATATCAAAGTATATAGTATTGGATCGAATACTACAAATCGTGGTACTTATATTACGCAGTAAAATAAAATCACATCTCCTTATGTTTTGTTTACCCGTGGCAACGCACGGGCATTTTACTAGTTAGTATAGACAGAAGTTTATCTTACAGTGTTCGCTTGCTCTGTTTTTCTCCATGGACAGGTTTACAGATCTACTTTATGACATGTCAAAGAGGTCCAAGAGCCTTTGTTGAAATAGCATGCCAACTGATATCTACACTCAAGAGCAATAGGAGTCATTCCCAATACCTTTTGAACTCTTGGAAGTTGTCACAAATAGAACTAAAAAATCCCAGGACAAAAGTAAAGAATCTGAGCCCATTAAGATTTCAAACTAGAATTAGCTTATTTGGACTAGAATTTGCAATTTGTTGCTAATTCAGCTTCATATTTTTATGGTACTTGTGAAGGATATAAAATATATATGGAGAACTTAATTAAAATTTATATATTATTTATTTCTAGACCCATCTAGCGCAACTGTTTCAAGGCTAAAAAATACTGTCAGTTTCTTATCTCATAAAATGTCAATGTGGTTTGGTGACTGAGTTTGAGTGCATAGCCATCATACTGTTGTTCATTGTTTCACATTTTGATGGTTCATGTGGAGTAAGGAGTTTTTATTCTCAGGTTGGTCCTGCCAGAACATTGATAAGACTGAATTTTGAAGAGCATTGTTTGTTATATTTGTCACTTGGTTGGTCATCACTTCCGTTTACAAGACTCTTTTGCTCTCTGTAATTGGTTAATTATGATTTATATGATTTATTTTTCTTTCATATATACGATGATGAATTGACGAAGTGTCTGGCAAGGGGGGTATATTTTTGAGTCACTTCTGGCATAACTCTACTGATGTGCTTCTTAGAACCTGAATTCAGTAGGGCGCCAGAGAGGCCTAAAATTTCATAGGTTCAGCTATTATCTAGCAATAGAATCGTTGTAGCAATCAGTGTCAACTACCAGTTAGGCATTTTGAGGATGAGCACCAGTCAGAACCAGTAATGCAAATTATGAACCATCACGTATTTTAGATTTTCTAGTTATTAACAAGACTGCTAAAAGTGAGTGACTAACAAGACACAAGAATAAATCGGTCTGACGGTTTGCTCAAAAATCTTGTTCACCTGCCTCTGCTCACCAATGTACAGACGATAAAAAGCTTATGTTCAATAAATGCAATTTGTATATAATGAGAATATGGGTATATTGTCACGTTGTCGATATTACTTATTGCTTGCCTGCTAAACTGTCGGTGAATATGCAAAGGGAAAAGATAGTTCTTTGAACGAGCGTGGAGCCGTGGCTGGATAAGCAAAACATTTACACCCTAATCATTTGGTCAAAGCAAAGGGTATTTACATCTAAATCATTTTTTGATCAAATGCCTATTAGAATTTTTTGCGCTTGAACGCATGCTATTTCAATTGATGCATTGAGATATTTGAATATTGTCATGCATCACATTCATATGCCCATTAAAAAGAATTATGTTGATCTGTGGCAACGCACGGGCATTTGTACTAGTACTACAAAATATATATCATTAGAAAGCTTAGATGTTCTACTTTCTAATGATATAATTTATATATTATACAAATGATATTTTATTGGTCAAATTGACAACCTAGAAATACGTGTAAGCCCTATGAACTGGGACGGAGGTAGTAAATAAAATGGGCTGCTCTGCTTGCATCACGCTCAACAAATAACACTATGTTAACTTAGGAAAATTCCTCTTAAACTTACCAATTCTGATCTACTATGGCCATTGCCATTACATCAATTGACATCCATTTGAGAATAACTCTCAGTAATCACCCGTTCATAGCTTCTCTCCAGAGCGTGTCTTGCACCATTAAAGAAAGCCCTCGCCTCCATTATCAGAGCATTGCCAGCGTGGTTCTACCCAATGTTTTCAGTATCGGGATACCAGGTAATATCTTTTTCTTGTCAGCAGTATCATATCATAGAATCACATCGTAGCATCACGGTATATGAGTGTTTTCATTTTAAACAAAGATTTATTAGATTTATAATATAGCTCAAATAGATCAAAAATTAAGGAGATCGCCATGAAGGAGGCGTTTGAGGAGGAGGAGGAGGAGATTGCCGCGTACCTGAATGAAGAGGAACACAGTGGCTTTTGGGATGTACACGAGGGGGATATGTGCGGTGGTGGAGGCCGGTGAGCGTGATGCGGTGACGCTCTTACAAGACGAGGCGGCGGACATGGCTAAGCCGCAGGCATTGTTGGCGGAGACTCAGGCGGCGTTGGCTGAGTCCCAAGCAGCGATGGCGGAGGCTCGTTTGGTGATTTATATGGCGCAACAGCCCACGGTCAACGTGGGGATGGACGAGGACGGCTCCGATGGTCTCGAGGACTTCGGCCATGAGGTCAATGTGCCGACGACGAGCGAGAGCAGCGGTCTCTACTAGCATCATTAGACCGCCCACCGTAGTGAGGCTTTCCACTCAGGCCATGATGGGGCTGCTGACGATGAGGAGTATACGCGTCGTTGTAGGGCGCATGGCGTCTAGTAGATATGATCATTGTAGTTTAGGTTAACTCTATGTAATGAGACTCATATTTTTTTAAGTGAAATTTAAACGACCTTTCTTTAAGGTTTTAGTTACTGACTTGCTGGCCTAGGGTGGAAGCGGACAGTCGAGCGGTTTGCGCACACCCATGCAGCCACAGTTTTGAACTAAATTTAGAAATGCATGGATCTGCGCTCTCTGGTATCTTTGGTTCGCGCCCGATGGGATGTATTTTCTCCTCATGTCCACGCAAACCAAAACAAATAACTTTAATTTATTTAAATCGATCCACACTTAGGCCGGGCAAGTGTCCAACCTGAGGTGGCACTACTAGGAAAAAGCTTATAGGTGGAGGCAAAACGTGCCGGCGCACCACCTAGGACGTGCGCCGGTGGAAAGTGTTGCCGGCGCACCAGGAAGTCGCCGCGCCGGCGATGCAGGCATACTGCCGGCGCACCTACGGAGAAGACGCGCCGGGGAAAATTCCTGGCATGGGCTCGGCCGATTCGGGCCAGGCCCAGGAAACGCTGCCGGCGCACCAGCCCAGCGCGCCGGCGGTAATTTGCTGTTGCCGGCACGCTCCTGGGCTGGTGCGCGGACAATGTTTCCTGGGCCTGGCCCGGAGCAACTATAGCCGGATGGGGTATATGTTGCCGGCGCACCATGGTCCAGGTGCGCCGGCAATAACAGGAGTTTGTCAGCCACCAACAGCACACTCACTCACACACTCACTACACTCCACTTCTCCACACAACCCGAGCCTTCTCCCAACCCAGCTCATTTTTGCCTATTCCTATCCCCAATTTAGCTAATTTGACCAAACAAAATCATATTTTTTGAGCAAATCTTCCCTTCCTACATGCATCTCCCACATCCCCCTATGTAGATCTAGATCTACTATCCCGCGTTGACCGCTCAATCTAGATCTAGATCTAGAAAATCGGCTTCCATACGCCATTGTCGTGGCGCGTCGTCTCGATCTCGTCGACAATTATATCAAACAAATAGGTGTGATTAATGAACAAATTGAGGAATGAAATCGACGTATGTTGGACATTTGAAGCAAAAGCTCTCGTGTGTGGCATATATATATATATATATATGTTGTGTTGCTGCTTGTGCTTGTGTGTGTTGGCGTTGAAAATGAGTTGCCAACGTTGCGCCGAAATGTTGATTATTTAAGTTTCCGTTTCGGCACATTTCTGGCGCTCCTATGTCCTACCGTGTAGGAAGGTCATGCCGAAATTTTCCGTGAAAACTACCGACGGTTGCATGGTTCTAATCAATTATGTAATCTTACCATGCAGGCGATAATGGTTATCGAGATGAGTGAAAGCATCGTGATGAGATATCTGAAACACGCGATCATCGACATGTATGAAAATAACCGCACGGAGGTATTGTGTCCGTGCCGGAGATGCAAACGAGGGAAATGGTTTGACCCGTATTCAGGCAAATTGCAGGGGCACCTGCTCACTAATGGTTTCATGCATGGACACACTCAATGGATGAGTGATGATGGCGCGGAGGTCAATGGGGCGACGGCGGCAGGTGGTAATAATGGCCGGCAAGAAGGAGGGCATCATGATATTGATGACGATGAAGAGTTTGTCGCACAGGACGATAACCTTGACGACGACAATAACCTTGACGACGACGAAGAGGTGCCGCTAGCTTCAGTCGTGCGGGACCCTCATCTTCAAGATCTGCTTCTCGAGAAGACGAAAGGCGCCAAGCGGAAATCAAAGCTTGAGCAACTCGAGATAGACTCGAATACTCCGTTGTACGACTCAGGTCGCGGGTTGGGGGAGTCTCGCTTGAGAGTAGCTCTCGATGTGCTGCAGATGAAGGCGAAACACGGATGGACGGACACAAGCGTCGACGACATCCTGGAATACGTGAAAGATCTCCTTCCTGCCGGGAACACGTGTCTGGTAGTCTAGCCGAGGCCAAGAGAATCACGTGCCCTCTCGACTTACCCCACGAAAAGTATCACGCCTGCATCAACGTTGTATCATGTATCGCAAGGAGCACATGGACAAGACCAAATGTCCTGTGTGTGAAGCTGAACGGTACAAGAAAGGGAAGAAGAAAGCTCCTCGGAAAGTTGTGTGGTACTTCCTGATGGCGTGTAACTCACACGTTCGTTGGAAACCCCAAGAGGAAGGTACGATGCACACAGCAGCAAGTTTTCCCTCAGAAAGAAACCAAGGTTTATCGAACCAGGAGGAGCCAAGAAGCACGTTGAAGGTTGATGGTGGCGAAATGTGATGCGGCGCAACAACGGGATTAGGCGCTAACGTGGAACCTGCACAACACAACCCAAGTACTTTGCCCCAACGAAACAGTGAGCTTGTCAATCTCACCGGCTTGCTGTAACAAAGGATTAACCGTATTGTGTGGAAGATGATTGTTTGCAAGAAAACAGTAAAACAAGTATTGCAGTAGATTGTATGCTATGTAAAGAATAGGACCGGGGTCCACAGTTCACTAGAGGTGTCTCTCCCATAAGATAAAAGCATGTTGGGTGAACAAATTACAGTCGGGCAATTGACAAAATAGAGAAGGGCATAACAATGCATATACATGATATGATAAATATAGTGAGATTTAATTGGGCATTACGACAAAGTACATAGACCGCCATCCAACTGCATCTATGCCTAAAAAGTCCACCTTCAGGTTATCATCCGAACCCCATTCGGTATTAAGTTGCAAAGCAACAGACAATTGCATTAAGTATGGTGCGTAATGTAATCGACAACTACATCCTTAGACATAGAATCAATGTTTTATCCCTAGTGGCAACGCACATCACAACCTTAGAACTTTCTGTCACATCCCAGGTGTCAATGAAGGCATGAACCCACTATCGAGCATAAATACTCCCTCTTGGAGTTAAGAGCAAAAACTTGGCCAGAGCCTCTACTAATAACGGAGAGCATGCAAGATCATAAACAACACATAAACAATAGATTGATAATCACCATAACATAGTATTCTCTATCCATCGGATCCGACAAACACAACATATAGTATTACAGATAGATGATCTTGATCATGTTAGGCAGCTCACAAGATCCAACAATGAAGCACAATTAGGAGAAGACGACCATCTAGCTACTGCTATGGACCCATAGGGGTGAACTACTCACTCATCACTCCGGGCGATCATGGCGATGAAGAGTCCTCAGGAGATGAATCCCCTCTCGGAAGGGTGGAGGCGATCTCCTGAATCCCCGAGATGGGATTCGCGGCGGCGGCATCTCTGGAAGGTTTTCCGTATCGTGGCTCTCGGTGCTGGGGTTTCGCGACGGAGGCTATAAGTAGGCGAAAGGGCAGGTCAAGAGGCGGCACGAGGGGCCCGGGCGGCCGCGCGGCCGGGGCCAGGCCGCCGCCTGTCCTGGCCACCTCGTGGCCCCGACTTCGGTCTTGGAGCTCCGTGCAAAAATAGGACCCTGGGCGGTGATTTCGTACAATTACGAGAATATTTCCTTACTAGGATTTCTGAAACCAAAAGCAGAAAACAACAACTGGCTCTTCGGCATCTTGTTAATAGGTTAGTTCCAGAAAATGCGTAAATACGACATATAATATGCATAAAACATGTAGGTATCATCAATAAAGTAGCATGGAACATAAGAAATTATCGATACGTTGGAGACGTATCAGCATCCCCAAGCTTAGTTCTGCTCGTCGAGCAGGTAAAACGATAACAAAGATAATTTCTGAAGTGACATGTCATCATAATCTTGATCATACTATTTGTAAACATATGTAATGAATGCAGCGATCAAAACAATGGTAATGACATGAGTAAACAACTGAATCATAAAGCAAAGACTTTTCATGAATAGTACTTCAAGACAAGCATCAATAAGTCTTGCATAAGAGTTAACTCATAAAGCAATAAATCAAAGTAAAGGTGTTGAAGCAACACAAAGGAAGATTAAGTTTCAGCGGTTGCTTTCAACTTATAACATGTATATCTCATGGATATTGTCAACATAAAGTAATATAACAAGTGCAATATGCAAGTATGTAGGAATCAATGCAGTTCACACAAGTGTTTGCTTCTTAAGGTGGAGAGAGATAGGTAAACTGACTCAACAATAAAAGTAAAAGAAAGGTCCTTCAAAGAGGAAAGCATCGATTCTGTATTTGTGCTAGAGCTTTTATTTTGAAAACATGAAACAATTTTGTCAACGGTAGTAATAAAGCATATGAGTTATGTAAATTATATCTTACAAGTTGCAAGCCTCATGCATAGTATACTAATAGTGCCGCACCTTGTCCTACTTAGCTTGGACTACCGGATCTTTGCAATGCCATGTTTCAACCAAGTGTCACAAAGGGGTACCTCCATGCCGCTGTACAAAGGTCTAAGGAGAAAGCTCACATTTTGGATTTCTCGCTTTTGATTATTCTCAACTTAGACATCCCGGGACAACATGGACAACAGATAATGGACTCCTCTTAAATGCATAAGCATGTAGCAACAATTATTATTCTCATATGAGATTGAGGATATATGTCCAAAACTGAAACTTCAACCATGATTCATGGCTTTAGTTAGCGGCCCAATGTTCTTCTCTAACAATTTGCATGCTCCAATCATTATGGTGATAGATCCTTCAGACAAGACGGACATGCATAGCAACTCACATGATATTCAACAATAGTTGATGGCGTTCCCCAGAAGCATGGTTATCGCACAACAAGCAACTTAATAAAAGATAAAGTGCATAAGTACATATTCAATACTACGATAGTTTTTAAGGCTATTTTGTCCCATGAGCTATATATTGCAAAAGTGAATGATGGAATTTTAAAGGTAGCACTCAAGCAATTTACTTTGGAATGGCAGAGAAATACCATGTAGTAGGTAGGTATAGTGGACACAAATGGCATAGTGGTTGGCTCAAGGATTTTGGATGCATGAGAAGTATTCCCTCTCGATACAAGGTTTAGGCTAGCAAGGTTATTTGAAGCAAACTCAAGGATGAACCGGTGCAGCAAAACTCACATAAAATACATATTGTAAACATTATAAGACTCTACACCGTCTTCCTTGTTGTTCAAAACTCAATACTAGATATTATCTAGACCTTATAGAGACCAAATATGCAAATCAAATTTTAGCAAGCTCTATGTATTTCTTCATTAATGGGTGCAAAGTATATGATGCAAGAGCTTAAACATGAGCACAAAAATTGCCAAGTATCACATTATCCAAGACATTTTAGAATTACTACATGTATCATTTTCCAATTCCAACCATATAACAATTTAACGAAGAAGAAACTTCGCCTTGAACATTATGAGTAAAGCCTAAGGACATATTTGTCCATATGCAACAGCGGAGCGTGTCTCTCTCCCACAAAGTGAATGCTAGGATCCATTTTATTCAAACAAAAACAAAAACAAAACAAACCGACGCTCCAAGTAAAGAACACAAGATGTGGTGAATAAAAATATAGTTTCAGGGAGGAACCTGATGTTGTCGATGAAGAAGGGGATGCTTTGGGCATCTCCAAGCTTAGACGCTTGAGTCTTCTTAAAATATGCAGGGGTGAACCACGGGGGCATCCCCAAGCTTAGATCTTTCACTCCTCTTGATCATAGTATATCATACTCCTCTCTTGACCCTTGAAAACTTCCTTCACACCAAACTTCAAGCAAACTCATTAGAGGGTTAGTGCACAATTAATAATTCAAACATTCAGAGGTGACACAAACATTCTTTTCACTTCTGGACATTGCATAAAGCTATTGGACATTAATGGATCAAAGAAATTCATCCAACATAGCAAAAGAGGCAATGCGAAATAAAAGGCAGAATCTGTCAAAAACAGAACAGTCCGTAAAGACGAATTTTAAAATGGCACCAGACTTGCTCAAATGGAAAAACTCAAAACTAATGAAAGTTGCGTACATATCTGAGGATCACGCTCGTAAATTGGCAGATGTTTTAGAATTTTCTACAGAGACTTGTGCCCAGATTCGTGACAGACAGCAATGCTGTTTCTGCGCAGCGATCCCAAATATAACATCAACTTTAACATAGAAACTTTACTTGGCACAAAAACATGAAGGAGAGGTTGCTACAGTAGTAAACAACTTACAAGACTCAAATATAAAACAAAGTACTGTAGTAAATACATGGGTTGTCTCCCATAAGCGCTTTTCTTTAACGCCTTTCAGCTAGGCGCAGAAAGTGCAAATCAAGTAACATCAAGAGTAGAAGCATCAACATCATAACTTGTTCTAATAATAGAATCAAAAGGCAACTTCATTCTCTTTCTAGGGAAGTGTTCCATACCTTTTCTTGAGAGGAAATTGATATTTAATATTACCTTCTCTCATATCAATAACAGAGTTCGAAGAAAAGGTCTTCCCAACACAATAGGACAAGATGCATTGCATTCGATATCCAAGACAACAAAATCAATGGGGACAAGGTTATTGTTAACCATAATGCGCACATTATCAATCCTCCCCAAAGGTTTCTTTTTAACATTATCGGCAAGATTAACATCCAAATAACAATTCTTCAATGGTGGCAAGTCAAGCATATCATAAATCTTTTTAGGCATAAGAAATACTTGCACCAAGATCACATAAGGCATTACATTCAAAGTCATTGAATTTCATTTTAATGATGGGATCCCAACCATCTTCTAACTTTCTAGGAATAGAAGTTTCAAGTTTTAGTTTCTCTTCTCTAGCTTTTATGAGAGCATTTGTAATATGTTTTGTAAAGGCTAAATTTATAGCACTAGCATTAGGACTTTTAGCAAGTTTTGTAAGAACTTTATAACTTCAGAGATGTGGCAATCATCAAAATCTAAATCATTATGAGCTACAGCAATGGGATCATTGTTCCCAAGGTTGGAAAAAATTTCAGTTTTATCACAAGCAGTTTCAGCAGTTTTAGCAATTTCAGGCAGTTTTGTACGCTTTGCACTAGGAGTAGAAACATTGCCAACACCAATTATTTTACCATTGATAGTAGGAGGTGCAGCAACATGTGAAGCATTAACATTACTAGTGGTGGTAATAGTCCAAACTTTAGCTACATTATTCTCTTTAGCTAGTTTTTCATTTTCTTCTCTATCCCACCTAGCACGTAATTCAGCCATTAATCTTATATTCTCATTAATTCTAACTTGGATGGCATTTTCTGTAGTAGTAATCTTATTATCAATATCATCAGGTTTAGCAGCATTTTATTAATTAAAGAGGATTGTGATGCGGACATGTATGAGATTCGGGTTTCGGCATTTGAAATTTTAGTTTGCAGACCAGAAATCTCCCTATTCAAGTTTTCAAGTTGATTTCCTATATTTTTCAACAAGGTAGATTGTTCATTCATAGTTTTAGTAAACAATTGATTTTGCTCATATTGTGATTGCATAAAGTTTTTAGTGGATCTTTCAATTTCTAGCATCCTTTCCTCATATCTACCATAAGTATTACCATAATCATTACCACTAGCAGGATATGGCCTATAGTTATTACCAGAGTTGTTCCTATAAGCATTGTTGTTGAAATTATTATTTTTAATGAAATTCACATCAACATTTTCTTCTTGAGCAACCAATGAAGCTAAAGGAACATTATTTGGATCAACATTAGATCTACCATTCACAAGCATAGACATAATCACATCAATCTTATCACTCAAGGAAGAGGTTTCTTCAACAGAATTTACCTTCTTACCTTGTGGAGCTCTTTCCGTGTGCCATTCAGAGTAATTTATCATCATATCATCAAGAAGTTTTGTAGCCGCCCCAAAGTGATGGACATAAAGGTACCTCCAGCAGCTGAATCCAATAAATTCCGCGAAGAAAAATTTAGTCCTGCATAGAAGGTTTGGATGATCATCCAAGTAGTCAGTCCATGGGTTGGGCAATTCTTTACCAAAGTTTTCATTCTCTCCCATGCTTGAGCAACATGTTCAGTATCTAATTGCTTAAAATTCATTATGCTACTTCTCAAAGATATAATTTTAGCAGGAGAATAATATCTACCAATAAAAGCATCCTTACATTTAGTCCATGAATCAATACTATTCTTAGGCAAAGATAGCAACCAATCTTTAGCTCTTCCTCTTAATGAGAAAGGAAACACTTTCAATTTAATAATATCACCATCTACATCCTTATACTTTTGCATTTCACAAAGTTCAACAAAATTATTGAGATGGGCAGCAGCATCAGCAGAACTAACAGAAAATTGATCTCTCATAACCAGGTTCAGTAAAGCAGGTTTAATTTCAAAAATTCTGTGTAGCAGGTGGAGCAATAGGTGTGCATAGGAAATCATTATTATTTGCGTTTGTGAAGTCACACAACTTAGTATTTTCAGGGGTATTCATTTTAGCAACAATAAATAAAACAAACTAGATAAAGTAAATGCAAGTAACTATTTTTTTTGTGTTTTTGATATAGAGAGCAAGACAGTAAGTAAAGTAAAACTAGCAACAAATTTTGTGTGTGTTTTGTTTAGGTGCAGCAAACAAAGTAGTAAATAAAATAAAGCAAGACAAAAACAAAGTAAAGAGATTGAGAAGTGGAGACTCCCCTTGCAGCGTGTTTTGATCTCCCCGACAACGGCGCCAGAAAAAGAGCTTGATGGCGTGTAACTCACACGTTCGTTGGGAACCCCAAGAGGAAGGTACGATGCGCACAACAGCAAGTGTTCCCTCAGAAAGAAACCAAGGTTTATCGAACCAGGAGGAGCCAAGAAGCACGTTGAAGGTTGATGGTGGCGAAATGTGATGCGCAACAACGATTCGGCGCCAAGAACTGCACAACACAACCCAAGTACTTTGCCCCAACGAAGCAGTGAGGTTGTCAATCTCAGGCTTGCTGTAACAAAGGATTAACCGTATTGTGTGGAAGATGATTGTTTGCAAGAAAACAGTAAAACAAGTATTGCAGTAGATTGTATGCTATGTAAAGAATAGGACCGGGGTCCACAGGTTCACTAGAGGTGTCTCTCCCATAAGATAAAAGCATGTTGGGTGAACAAATTACAGTCGGGCAATTGACAAAATAGAGAAGGGCATAACAATGCATATACATGATATGATAAATATAGTGAGATTTAATTGGGCATTACGACAAAGTACATAGACCGCCATCCAAGTGCATCTATGCCTAAAAAGTCCACCTTCGGGTTATCATCCGAACCCCATTCAGTATTAAGTTGCAAAGCAACAGACAATTGCATTAAGTATGGTGCGTAATGTAATCGACAACTACATCCTTAGACATAGAATCAATGTTTTATCCCTAGTGGCAACAACACATCACAACCTTAGAACTTTGTCACTGTCCCGGTGTCAATGAAGGCATGAACCCACTATCGAGCATAAATACTCCCTCTTGGAGTTAAGAGAAAAAACTTGGCCGAGCCTCTACTAATAACGGAGAGCATGCAAGATCATAAACAACACATAAACAATAGATTGATAATCACCATAACATAGTATTCTCTATCCATCGGATCCGACAAACACAACATATAGTATTACGGATAGATGATCTTGATCATGTTAGGCAGCTCACAAGATCCAACAATGAAGCACAATTAGGAGAAGACGACCATCTAGCTACGCTATGGACCCATAGTCCAGGGGTGAACTACTCATCACTCGAGGCGATCATGGCGATGAAGAGTCCTCGGGAGATGAATCCCCTCTCCGGGGTGCGGACGATCTCTGAATCCCAGAGATGGGATTCGCGGCGGCGTCTCGGAAGGTTTCCGTATCGTGGCTCTCGTGCGGGGGTTTCGCGACGGAGGCTATAAGTAGGCGAAAGGGCGGGTCAAGAGGCGGCACGAGGAGGGGGCAGGGCCGCGGCCGGGCAGGCGCGCCGCCCTGTCACCTAGCCACCTCGTGGCCCACCGACTCCCCTTCGGTCTTGGGCTTCGTGCAAAAATAGGACCTGGGCGGTGATTTCGTCCAATTAAGAATATTTCCTTACTAGGATTTCGAAACCAAAAACAGCAACCAACCGGCTCTTCGGCATCTTGTTAATAGGTTAGTTCCAGAAAATGCGTAAATACGACATATAATGTGCATAAAACATGTAGGTATCATCAATAAAGTAGCATGGAACATAAGAAATTATCGATACGTTGGAGACGTATCACTTCCCGCTCGCCCCCCGGCTTCAACGGTTCTACGCGGACCGCAAGGAAGCAAAGCTCATGCGGCGCACGCGAAAGAAAGGAGGCGTGTTGAATGATCAAGAGCGGATTGAGCACCCAGTCTGACGCACCCTTCGGATGCAAGCCGGTGGAAAGCATTAGACAATGAATTCGGAAGTTTTGGGGCAGATTCCAGAAACATCAGGTTGGGTGCGAGCACGGACGGATTCAATCCGTTCGGAAACCAGAGCAGCACACATAGCACATGGCCCGTGTTTGTATGGATCTACAACCTCCCGCCCTGGCTGTGCATGAAGAGGAAGTACATACAGATGAGTATGCTAATTCAAGGGCCGACACAGCCAGGAAACGATATCAACATGTATCTCGAACTATTAAAGGAGGAGCTTGAAACGTTGTGGGCGGAGGAAGGGGTAGATACATGGGACGCCGTCGCGGAAGAATATTTCCCTTTGAGATCCGCGTTGATCACGACGGTGCAGGACTACCTCGGATACGGTTACATTTCGTGCCAGGTGTGCCATGGACACAAGGCATGTGTCGGGTGCATGGAAGAGACGATGTTTTTGCAGCTTGGTAAGGATCCCGGCTCTTCGAAAACAGTTTACATGGGGCATCGAAGGTGGCTACAGAAGACTGACCCGTGGATATATGTTCGATGGTACAAATGAACCCCAAGGACCTCCACGTAAGAAGAGCGGCGAAGAGATCGATACATTACTGAAAGGTTGGAAGGAGTGCCCTGCGCCGGGAAAGATTCGTCAAAAGCCTGGAGAGAAGAAGAAGAAAAAGGAAACGACGCCGCTCATTGGTGTATGGAAAAGGAGGTCCGTGTTTTGGGACTTGCCGTCTGGAAAATTCTCGATACACCTCACTGCCTTGATGTCATGCATATTACAAAGAACGTGTGCGAGAGCTTGCTTGGCACTCTTCTCAACATGCCGGACCGGACCAAAGATGGGCCGAAAGCAAGACACGACCTGAAAGTTTTGGGCAGGGAAGAGCTTCAGATCCCGGCGGCCCAAGAGGGACATTCGGAGGAGGAGGCGGACGGCGGTCAGAAGCGCAAAAGGATTAAGCAGCCAGACTATTACTGTCCCCCCTCCTGCTTCACTTTTAGTCCGGCCGAGGTCGATCAATTTTTCAATTGCCTTCTAGGAGTCAGAGTGCCCTTCGGTACTCCGGGCTAATAAGCAGATACATGGACCCCAAGAAACGAAACTTCAGCGGCATGAAGTCTCATGACTGCCACGTGATGATGACGCAGATTCTTCCGGTTGCAATCCGAGGTATAATGGATGACCATGTCCGTGCAACGCTGGCTCTGTAACTTCTTCGACGTCATAACTCGGAAGTCGATAAGCGTGAAGAAACTCGCAAGGCTCCAGGAAGAGGTCGTGGTGATCCTATGTGAGCTTGAGATGTACTTCCCGCCTGCATTCTTTGACGTGATGGTCCATCTGTTGGTCCATATCATGGATGATATCGTCAGTCTAGGGCCGGCATTCTTACACAACATGATGCCGTTTGAAAGAATGAATGGGGTCATTAAAGGATACGTTCGTAACAGGTCACATCCGGATGGAAGCATCGTACAGGGCTGGCTCACCGAAGAGTGCATCTCTTTCTGCACGAATTATCTAGACATCGAGGACCCTGTTGGTTTGCCTCAAAACAAGCACCTCCGCAGGTTCGAGGGAGTAGGCCACAAAAATGGAAGGAAGGAACTGCACGTGCACATGTCTGGTCGGACTTCCGACTTTGACAGGGCCAACTTAGTAGCGCTACAACACATTGACTTGATCGATCCTTGGTTGAAAGAGCACAAAACCATGATAGAGAACAGTGGCAAGCCGATGATGACGGAAGCAGAAATATACAGAGAGCACAACTCCTCTTTCGCGCGCTGGTTCAAAGACCACATTGATGCTAATCCCCCACCAATGGATTCTGACAAGGATAAACTAGTATTGGCCTTGTCACATGGCCCCGCGCCCAACATCATGACTTACCAAGCGTACGATATCAACGGGTACACATTCTACACGGAAGAAAAAGACAAGAACAGTGTTTACCAGAACTCAGGGGTAACGATGGATTCCTGGACGGGTGACGTAAAGACTAGATACTACGGAAGAATCGAGGAAATCGGGAGCTTAGCTACGCTGGGGAGAAAGTGCCGATGTTTCGTATCAGATGGGCTAAGAGCGTCACAAAAGAAGACCGGTATTTCACCACCATGTTTCTACCCGAAGCCAACAAATCGAAGTCCACGAACGCCACCGCGCAGAATGAGCCATGGGTACTGGCAGAACACGTGCACCAATGCTTCTTCATAACCGACCCATCCGGCCTAGCCGTGTTATCGTGAGGAGAGGCAAGAGGACCATCGTCGGAATGGATGGAGTCGCCAACGAGGAAGACTTCGAAGGACAAGTCGGAGATCCAATGATGGAAGAATCCGAGGACGAAGACACAACATACACCACAAGAAGAAGCAGGACCACGCTACCGAGGTCAGGTCGACCCTTCAAAAGAAGAAGTCACGACACGGGGCTAAATTATTCAACGACGAGCAAGAAAAGCAAGAAGAAAGTGAAACACTCTTCTCAATCGATGATGTAAAACTTTATTTGCAATCTATAACTCATATTTTGTGTAATTCATAACTACTCATATGGTCATGGCCAATATTTTATGTATGACTAATTAATATTGTGTTGGTCAATATTTTGTGTATGTATAACTCATATTTTTTGTTTTTGCATACTCATGCATATATATATTGCTTTGTTATTATCTTGAAAAGATAAGAAAAATAAAATAGTATAGCATTTGGGGTAAAATAAAAGAAACATAAAATAAAGAGAAAAGAAATAAAGAAAAAGAATGGAAAAAAGAAAAGGAAATGGGCAGGCTAGCTAGGTGAATTGACATGTCCCAGGTTACAGCTGTGCCAGGCTTATTGCCGGCGCACAGGCTTATTAATTCGCCGGGGGTATACTTGTCCCCGGCGAACCAGGTAGGTGGTGCGCCGGCAATAAGCCTGGCACGGCTATACTACGGACTTAACCGTTTTCTCCTCATCTTCTCCAGTACACAGTCGATCCCATCCCCTTTCTCCTCATCCGCCGCCGTTCACCGCCAAATCCCCCCTCCACCGTCCGCCTCCATTCTGCCCCACCACCATCCTCCACCAGCGCCGCCACACCGTTGGAGGAGGGGACATCGGCGCCGCCGTTGGAGAAGAAGGAGCCGCGCGCCAGCCGTTGGAGAAGAAGGAGCCGCGCGCCAGCCGTTGGAGGAGGGGACGTCGGCGCCGCCGTTGGAGAAGAAGGAGCCGCGCGCCAGCCACTGTGAGCTTCCCTCTCCCCTTCCCTCTTCCCTTTCCTCTCCCCTTCCCTCCCCCTTCCCTATCCCCTCCTCCGTAGGGTTAGGATTTACCTACTGCTAGTTAGGGTTAGGGTTCCTGCTAGATGCTCTCTGGTTGCATAGACATATTGCATCATATTTTTCATGTTGAAAATGAAATTGAATCATATTCATACATTCAAATGAACTACTTCCAATTGAAAAATTGTTGAATAAGAAAATGGAACAAGTGTTGTTGAAAAAAGAACAAGTTCTACTGAATTGGGGTTATTCATAAAAAGAACAAGTGCTGTTATTCATAAAAAGAACAAGTGTTGTTGAAAAAAGAAATTGAGTTGGGGTTTTTTATTATAGTGGAAATGAAATGGAAATGCTACTGGTTCATTTAAAATAGTTCTCTGGTTTAGTTCACTATTGCTACTTCACTATTTAAAATGGAAATGGAAATGAAATGAATGCTCATGTTGATGCTCACTGGTTGCAAATAAAGATTTTGAAATGGTTTTGAAATGCTACTGCTCATGCTCATGCTCACTGCCAAAAAAGAAAATGAAAATAAAAATGCTTGCAGTACCTAGGTAGCTAGGCAGTAGGGTTTTTTGGTTATGCTACTGCCAATTCATATAAATTGCAGTAACAATTAAGCTCTCTGGTTTGAAACTAAACCAATTAAGCCCTCTGTAATTTTTCAACTAGAAATAAAATGATGCAGTAGATTTAAATGATATAGCAATCAAGTTGGTTTAGATGAAATGCAAATGAAGTAGCAATATTTACACCCTACATTAGAATATGATTTTTCAATGATGACAGTTAGGCACTTAGGCTGTAGCTCTCCATCTCTGACCACCTGGTTCATTCTCCACCAGTAGGCACTTAGGCTGTAGCTCTTTGATACTTGAGCTGTATGCAAGATATTAGAAATGAGGTAGACAATTTGGTGAATTTAGAAAATGATTTTAGTTGCAGGTTGCTAGGGTTTAAAAAATTGTTCATTTAAAAAATTGTTGCTACTACTATTGTCTCTGGTTATATTACTTGAGTTATGTAATTTGAGATGGGAGGTTGGAGAAAACTCCTAGATGTATCAGGAAATCAGGTTGATTTTTTTTAGCAAATGTATGATGTGTTTTTGCAAATATATGATGTGCTGTTGCAAATGGACAGTAGCTAGCTAGGTTCATTTAGTTGATTTATAATTGGAGCTTTCTGATAATCCACAAATGAGAAATGACACATGAGCTTCTCTGGTTCATTTAAAAGAAAATGAAAATTGGTGCTATGTTCCTTATCTGGTTCATTTAAAACAAAATGATAAGGTACCTAGTGTATTTTGTATAAGTGGGTACAAGCTCTCTATGTTGATGTAAAATGGTTATGGTGTAAAATGCTAAAGATGGTTTGAATTCTGGTTTTTATTTTACTGTTTGAATTCTGGTTTTATTTTAGTGTTTGAATTCTGGTTATGGTGTAAAATGCTAAATAATCTAGGGCTAGCATGATGAAATTTTGTCACTGACTCACTGGAATATTCTTATGCATGCTGCTGCTGTGCATGTTGCTGTTATGGTTATGGTTATGGTGATGGTTGAGCTAAATGAACATGCTGATTATGGTGATGGTTGAGCTCCGGTGAAAATGAAGTTGTTATATATATGTTTGCATTTCTGTTACAGGGATTGAGTTGCTATTGAGTGCCGGAATGTCGATTCATTTCCATTCCGGCAATTCTAGCACTCGGCATGACCAATTTTTAGCAAAGGTCATGCTGAATTTTTCCGTGAATTCTAACTCTTTTTCATCTTCTATTAGTGCAAGTCACCATGGCGTCTCAAGAAGAATTAGAGGAGCACTACAATAGGCACTTCTTTAGGACGGAGGAGGATGCCGAGGCCGCTGGTGTTGGCGGCGACGAGGACCATGAGATGGAGGATGCCGCTGGGGGTAGTGGCGACGAGCCAAGCGGCAACGAGGCAAGCGACGCCGCCGGGGTAGTACCTACGCGCCAAGCGGCGACGAGGCAACCGGCGCCGCCGGGGGTGGTACCTACGCGCCAAGCGGCGACGAGGCAACCGGCGCCGCCGGGAGTAGCGGCACCTAGCGCGCCGCCGGGAGTAGTGGCACCGGGACAAGTGGTTCCAAGAGGCCACGGAAGGCAAGGCGCCAAAACACGGTCGGCACCGGCAGAGACACAGTCAAAGAGGTGGACCCCACTAGTGGTTTGCCGGTGGAGCCTAAGGATGTTGCCAAGGGGTACGGCAACCAACTGGCATGTATCCTCCGAGAGGTCGTCAATCTCAACGAGACGGACCTCCGAGCTGAGAGCAAAGCGCCTTTGCGAGCCCAGCTCATTGCGAGGTTGCACGCACGATACAATTTCCTAGGCGACTACGCCTCCAGTCATCAAACCAACAACATTGTGAACTCACAAGCCCTCCTGAAGTTCACCAAACACCTCAGCAGCTATAAGTACATGGTGCGGAAGCTGATTGCTGAGGGCAAAGGTTTCGAAGAGGTCCACTCCGCCTTTCCGCATGTCACCCATGCGGACTTTGATGCTTTTGTGGACAATGAAGAGCTACAAGCAACCAAGAATCGCAAGTTGTGGGGGAAGGAAATGTGGGAGCTTAACATCGGCAACCACAACCTTGGGAGCCGTGGGTACGAGGGAAAGGAGCCCTATTGGGCGAAGGAGGACGAGGCGTATGTAAATGCCGGCATTGAGAACCCCTGGCTCAAGTACAAGGACCCGCTTGAAAGAAGATTCATCAGGTCCCGGTACCATAAGAAGAAACTAACCGGGGAACTTGTCACGGACCCGAAGGTCGTAACCGACATAATTTGGTTCACGAACGACAAGAAGGTCCTGGCGTTGGAGAAAAAACTAGTAAGCAATTTACCGGTTTAATTAGATCAAGTATCGTTCATATAATAGTAGCAACATTTCTAAATGGTTCGCGTTTCTTCCGCAGGAAGAAGAAAGACAAAGACTTTCTCAATGTGACGAAGGCTCCTCCTCCCAGGCGTCCGCCGGCAATGACAATGTTATAATGGAGACTCCTCCGGCCGCCGGCAATGTCGCTGGTGCTAAGGATTCACCGTCCATGCTGGGTAGCAGCCCCTCCGTCACTTGCATGCGCCGCATGTGCCGGCCCATCGACATTAGCCGAGCTCAACGCCCTCACGGTAATTAACCCATGTGTACATCAAGTTAATATATTAGTTTCGTCATCCTTGCCCTCTCTCTAACGACATACACATGTTCTCGCAGGCGCTCTCAACGCCATGCACCTTCCTGATGAGAGTAAACGGCGAACTCAAAGACATCGCGAGGGGGTCCATCCTTCGGCCCCTGGATAAGAAGTGGCACACACGAGATATGGAGGATGACGTTTACCGGGTTGAAGTGGATCGGGCGTTACCGGGCTATGAGGATTTGTTTCCTCCTAATCAACCGCATGGTGCCGATGACGATAGCCCGTTGAATCTGGCCTCACTGAAGGGTTGGGTACTACTATGGCCGAAGACCCTAATTAGGATCAACACCTACTCGGGGTCGACGGCAAGCCAAGACAAGCACCTTGCGGCGCCACAGGTCAGCGCCCCTCCACGACAGCCAGCGGCGCCAGTGGTCATCGCCCCACCACAACGGCCAGCTGCGCCGGTGGTCAGCGCCCACCACAACAGCCGGCGGCGCAGAGGCCGAGGAATACGAACGTGACGACTTCCAATGGGATATTCCTACGTCTTCACAAGTTGTCCATGAGGATGCGCCGGCCGCGAAATATGTGTGCTCCAAGAAGCTGTTCGATTCTCAAGAAACGGCTGAGGAGGAAAATCCTGAGGAGGTCGCGCCCGCCGTCAAAAAGATGCTGAGCCCAAACACACTCCGTGCTACAGTTACGGCGGTGGGAGATGGTCCATTACTACAACCCAAGAAGAGGAAGAGGCCAGCTAAGAAGGACGCCAAAGACAAGGCGGCGGCCAAAGACAAGGACAAGGTGGCACTCCTTGACAAGTTGCCAAACAATTGGCGACCTCTGCATCACTTGGGTGAACCGATGCTGCCGGAGCATGTCCTCAAGTTACTCACCGGGGATATGGCGAGCTTGCATAACCAAGTCCAGTATTTGGAGAAGCAGCTTCTCAAATCAAAAAATCCTAGTTACTCTCTCTTCGTGGCGAAGGTGCCAACTGGCATGAACTTCGTCGAGAAGTACCCCCCGGGCTTGTGCTTCATCCGGTACAATGACATCTTCAGCATCTATCACATGCAAATGCTCCACTTTAGTGTGGTTCGCCTAGTTGCTCTTAGCTTGTCTTCCCAGATCGTTAAGGAGGGGACGCCGACCATCGCGATAATGGACCCCTTCTATATGTGGGAGAGCATCATCTGCAACGCTGGGGATCGGGCGATTGCCACCGGCAGGTCGAGGATTTCATGATGGCGAACATTAAGAAGGGCGCCATTCTCATCCCTTACTTCCCCGAGTAAGTAATTACTCGCTAGTCCCCATCACCATTCTATCCTATATCTCCATTTGCATTTCCAAAGGATAATCCATGTGTTTTCCGCAGAGACATGTACTGCACCCTCATCGTCGTGCACCCGCAACACTCGCATGCAGTCTATCTCGACTCGGGTAGGGACAAGAAGAAATACTACACCAACATCAGGGCCCTTCTCAATGATGCTCTCACCGGCCGCCAACAAGGCGAGCCCCCTCAAAGTAGAGAGGAAATCCCGAGGAGGCTTAGTCTTACCCACACAACCAACTTCCCCTGCCTCGAGCACGAAGGAAAACAATGGGATGGACGCGTGGTACGCCATCCTTCAGATGCAGGAGTACATAAAGTACGCAGATGACATGTTGCTGCCAGAGAGTCTCAGAGAGAGGTTTGTAAACATGGCGGATGCCCCTGATAGAGAGATTAGAAAGAACTGGGGTCGCATCCAGCAGTTCATTTGCACGATAATCGTGCATGATGTCAACAATAGGTCTGGCGAGTTCTTCTACGGCTACGGTCTACCACCTAATGACGAGATAGAACTCCACTTGGAGATGTCGCGTGATGAGAGGCCGTTCAACACGCTTGAGGGCTGCCGTCCATTCCCCCCTAGGAGTACAACCTGATCCTACGACGGGAACACTATTGCTAAAGCTTGAACGATATGTCTTTGAACTTCCGTATTGTAATACTTGCTACATATTCCCATAGAATCGACTTGTTGCTTTTATTTAGTTGTATGGATGTGCATGTGAACATGTGTCTATAGTTTCATTTACTTTGCTATATATTTCAAGATTATGGCGTAGATACCTTAATAATTATTTGGATTTACTCGACCCTACTTGCCTCGTATTTGGAGTTCGCCGATGATTAGAATGTTCGGTCACTAGTACACTCGGGGGTGGAGCCAGTGAGCCTTGGTGCGATGGCCACAAGTATCAATCTATTGTGCATCCTACCTAGCCTCACTGACTCCATCCCTGGATGTTAATATGTGTTTCGACCGACAAAGTATGAGGCACGCTATTTAATTCGTACTACTTGTCTTTTATTTGAGTTCGCACTTCTTAATTGCATTGGCCGATGATTAAAATGCTTGGTCACTTGTACACTCCGGGGTGGGGCCAGTGAGGCTTGGTGTGATGGCCACAAATATCAATCTATTGTGCATCCTACCTAGCCTCGCTGACCCCATCCCTGTATGTTATTATTTATTTCGACCAACAAAGTATGAGGCACATGCTATTTAGTTCATACTACTTGTCTCTTATTTGAGTTGGCACTTGTTCATTGCATTGGTACTAACGTTTTACTTGTCTTGTGCATGGAGATGTCGACGACATATGTCGTGTACAAGGGAGGGTTCTGGAGTCTACGGGGAGGACTGTCGGAGACAGGTGCACCGCTTCAGCGGCAACAGCTACAAGGGATACCCCACTAGGGTGGAGGCGGAAGGAAGATACGCCCGTTATCTAGCGGGAGAGATGAGGGACATGAGGAGGAACCGGATGAAGACCATGGCCTTCGTGATGATGGTCATCGTGACCATGTTGGTCATGTTCTATGTGATTGTAGTTTAGGTTAGGAGCTACATTGTGAGGTGTATGACGACACTTGTGACGACTACCGAGACTTCTAACTTTGTGAAACTTCGTCCTTTGGTGTTGCATATGCACATGTGTTGTATGAATCACCATTCCGAAACGAGACTAGCGTATTTGTGTATTGATACCGAAATGAGACATGTCTCTCTATGTGCTTCTCATATTGCATGTTCTTGTATAAATATGAACTGTGTTGTAAATATACTGTTGTCAAATATGTATTCTAATATCTTGGAAAATAGTGAAAAAAGAATTTTGAATTTATTGCGGCGCACCTAAATGACCTACTGCGGCGCATGAGGCATGCGCCATTGCTCGAACCTCTACTGGCCGCGCTTTAGTGCTGGCGGTGAGCGTGTCCTTTTCGAATCATCCATGCGTGCCCGTGATATCCATACTATCGGCCCGAACGCACAGTGCCGGCAATGACCAGTTATCCGGCCCGTTCGCACCGGCGGGCTCTTGGTGCGCCGGCAATGGGCCTTTTAGGTTCGCCGGCGGTAGGCCTTTTCCTTGTAGTGTGGGTACTACCTCCGTTTCAAAATAAACATCACAACTTTGCGACACTTGTGTTTTAGAAGAGAGGGTACGGATTTTCTGTTAAATAGAGCGAGTGTTGATAGTACTGAACGGATTATCTGAGGGCGAGTTGAAAACAAAATGCCGGGGAACTGAAATTTGCTTGGCCTCCTTCAAAATAGAGCGGCTTCGTAGACCAGTTGGCATGAGGTCGACAACGGGACGCTGGATGCTGCAGCTTGCGCAGTGCAGTGTGCTCCGCATCGAAGCGCACGAGATCCAAGCGTGTGGTCGTAGGGGATTAGTTTTGCACAGTAGTGGTGTACGTTCTGTCGTGGAGTACTACTGACTACCGAGGGCTCCCGCCTACCGCCTCCCGCTCGGCATGATAAGCGGCGGATGCGTACTGGGTGAGCCTGACATGATCGGCGTAACGGACGGCTCGTATCGTATCCATCTGGCCCCAGCTTGCACGTGTGTACTTTTTCACATGGGTTTGTCGCTCAGTTATGGCGCAAAAACCAAGTTCAGCGGTGTAGGTAGTACGTACTCATCCGGTATTATTTAATTAACTCGAATTTAGTATAACTTTATATTAAATCTGAGTCAATTAAATAAGACCGAAGGGAGTACATGTATTAGATTTAGATTTGCGATTGAAAGTTGGTGCTTGGAATACAGGAAATTTTCAATTGCACACATAAAATGCTCATCCCCTACGACTTATAGGGACTTACCGAACTAGTTTAGAAAACATAGGATTTTTTACAAGGCAATGCATTTTGTTTGCCGCGCGCATTGACTGATACGTGGAGAGCAACAGTACCTCGGAAGTCGGAACTATACATACGCATTTCTCAGGCCGGGATGGAAAAAGCCTGACGCTAGATACCTAGGCCCGACCTGACCATCAGGCCTAAACATGCAGCCCAAGCCTAATCGTATCATATCAAGCCTGTTTGGCTATTAGGCCTCTGGCCAGGCCTCCTCGTTAAAGCACCAATGTGAACCCTGGGCCGCGCAACGTTGGTGAGCCCACCCATGCCTGGAATTTTCAGGCCTAGCCGAGCTGTCCATGCCCGAGTGTGCCAAACAGTACTGGTTCCTAGTATATCTGTGCATATGTGCGCTATTCATCTTGCAGAGGCTAGGATTCAGCAAATCCATATTACAAACATACTCCAAAAAGCTTGATCCTTTGAGTCAAGTGATTTTCATGGAAATTTTGGAGGATTCAAATACTTATGAATGTTCCCTTGGATTGTTGTTTGATTTGATGAACAAATGTCATAAGATTTTTTTCTAAAATGGATCATTTGCACCAGATTTAAGAGAAACTCTAACGTCCCCCAGACATTTTTATAAGATATTATAGTTTTCATGTATTTTTGAATCAAACAAACTTTAGCGCATATAAAGGCACATACGATTGAAGTGTGCACGACATTGCAATCACGTGGTTTCCCTATTGCTGACTTTTTATAATCTTATGAGCCCTAACTCCAATGTCTAGTTAACCATGTATGCTTTCAAACTAAAGACACAACTTCTTTTACGCGACATAGTTATGTTGTACCTATCCATTGGTACAAGAATTTTGTGCACATGGGAGTCAGTGCTCCCTTCACTTTTGGATTTTTGAAAATTTCAGATTCTCATATTTCTCTGCTTTCAAGAATTATGACATTAAATATGTAGATAGATGTGTATACGAGGATTGGAATCAAAAAAGTCTCGTCAAAAAATACGTTATATTTTTGGAGATGCAAAAAAGACAAATTTCTGACAGTACACTGACAAAATATACGTACTATTGTACTACTATTTATAGTCAGAAATTTGTCTTTTTTGTATTTTTCAAAATACAAAGTATTTTTTAATGGGACTTTTTTGACTACACTCCTCGTGTCTAAATCTATCTACATATTTAATGCCATAATTTTTGAAAACATAAAAGAGCGAGGTTTTGAAATTTTTTAAAAATCCAAAAGTCCAAGGAGCACTTGTGCTCATGTGCAGATGGTACTTTCCGCTATCCATTGCGGCTTTAAATTTTTGTGTGGATATGGGGCGTGTTATCTCAGCCCAAATCTGCCATACCAAAATTCTGGCTAGTCGAAATATTAGTGAAAATTTTGCGTGCCCGAGTGAAATGTCAAAAAAGACCACCTCTGAAAATTATTGTCAAAAAAGACCACATTCGCCGTGGCGGCACGCGTGCCAGGCGACACGTGTCGCCTGCCGCCACAGCCGGAGGCGGCAGGGCCTGCCGCCACGGCCATCGGCGGCATGTCCACAGTCTCCTCATCGATGAACAGTACCCCATTTTGAATTTTTTTAAACATCTCAAAAAATTCGGAAAAAAATACCAGCATGTAGCTAATTCTATGCACTACAATCGTGCAAAAGTTCATTGCAAAATACGTTGTATTTTTGGCTCAGCAAAAAAGACAAATTCAACAAATTTTGTAGCTAACGTGTACTGTTCATCGATCAATACACTATTCATTGATCACACTAGACATGCCGCCACGGGCAATGGTGGCAGGCCCTGCCGCCTCCGGCTGTGGCGGCAAGCTGCACGTGTCGCCTGGCACGCGTGCCGCCACGGTGCAGGTGGTCCTTTTTGACAATAATTTTCGGAGGTGGTCTTTTTTGACAATTCACTCGGCCAGGTGGTCTCTTTTGTAAAAATTTGGCCTATGAGTTGGTTAAAGTTGCCAACAAAAACTAGCTAAAATGGACAAGAGAGAGTTACCATACGAAAAAAATGGCAACCATACAAAGATTTTTTTTTTTGTCATGACCTAAAAAGACCAATTTTTTTTGGCACCAATGCATTCCAAGTTTGCCGATCGTTTCTGTTGCCAAAAGGTTAGAGACGCTTTGATGCCACGCCTTCTCGACGGTTGCACAAACGAAGAAGGGTCGCCGCCCCTTGTAACCTGAACCAGCTAGATTCTACTTTGCGATGCGGCTTTCCTGTTGATCGTCTTGCTCCAAACTATTGTAGTCCCTGTCTTGCAGACGCAAGCAATCTTGTCCCGCTCTTCAGCAGGAAGCCAGGAAATGCTAGTGATGAGGCCAACACACAGGCAGTATTACGTTGCTATCCGAATTAAGAATTATGCAGAAATCTGGCCGAGAAACCTGCAGTCCTGCCTTGCCTATGTTCCAGATTTCAAATTTTGTCTTCGCATTTCTGCATCTGAAAGAATCGTAAGAAACAGCGTATCGCGCAACGCATTTCTTTCGTTAGTTTTGTTTGCGTCCTTGCTATATTTTCACAATTTTCTGACTGAATGCACAGAGGGGATACACGACCAGGCAAATGACAGCACTCGACTCCAGCGCCTCGCAATTGCTCCTCCACCGTGTGAGCACTGACAGTGTGGAACTGTGGATCGTTATCTCAAGGTGGCCGATGACCCCATTTCAACCGCATATGCTCCATTCTATTGTCGGCTCGTGCTCCGCTGGGCCTCTAAGGGCACGTACAATACGGTGATGTCAGTCTTCTCTTAGAGATGCCACGTCAGATTTTTGCTTAGTTGGAGGAGAGAAAATGAAGAGAGAGAAGGTTGTCTTCCCTTAGATAAGAGATCATCTCTTAGGAAATAAGGAAATATTGTAAATGTCTTTAGCAATAATTTCCTACCAAAATTTAATTATTCGTATTAATTGCTAGAGATGACTGTAAGAGATAATCCATTGTGTGACTTATATCTAATGTCTTCTCTAACTGATGTGGCGGGGTAAGGGAATGCATGCCTTCTCGACCATTGTACATGCCCTAATGGTTTTGCTCACCATTTCCCCAAAGGGAGGCGGGGGTCCTACAGTGCTGGCAGGATCGAAAGCAGGGCGGCTCAGGCTAGTGGTGGTGTGGCCTTCTTCGGCGGCTACAAACGTGATCTGAAAGCGGGCGGAAGCAGCGGACAATGCGCGTGCAGCCTACTGGGCGGCGGGCGGGGCGGCCATCCGGGCCTGATCAGGCCGAGATGGGCGGCGCGCGAGTGTGGCTTTGGGGTGCGGCACGGCCAGCCGATCTCCAAGCCATTGCTGGCCGCTTGCTACGCCTTCTATTCTTTGTGACGACGGCCTAGGCCGATTTGTTCGGGCGACCATGGCGCGCTGCCGGTTCTTCTCTAAAGTCGCCATGGGCTTGGCGGCGTCGACTTAGCGAGGCGACTGAACCTCCTTCGTCGTCGTCGGGCGGCGGATGGCGGCGTGGGGCCGTTTCTTCCGCGTCGAGGAATAAAGGTGGCGGTTCTAGGATTCTTCTCGCACCAAGTTTGAAGATCTATCGGATGTTGTTCGCACCAGTCTGGGTGGATTGACGTGTTCCGGAAGGCCTTGGCGAAATTCATTGTGCGAGTAATGCCTGAAGATTGCTGGATTGGGTGGTTTCGGTCGTGCACCCATGTTTTTATCGCCGTTTGGTTTCAGAGGGAGCGCTTCGAAGCTTTGCTGGTTGTTAATATCATGGAGTTCGTTTTCTTTCCATGGTGCTAGCGAGAAGGTCATCAAGCCGAGATCGGTGGAACAGCTATGATGGTCGGATCTTGGTGGTGAGGTGGAGTTGGCTTGGTGCTTCGTGACTTGAAACATCGGCGGTATGTGGGGCGACTGCACAAGAGAAGTTCAGAGTCTTATCTTTCAGGTGAAAATCAAGTCAGCCTTAATTGGTTGTGCCTGGCAATGTTCTTGTTGAAGGCATTGTTTTGAGAGAGATGACTTTCTTCAGGGTGAAAACCTAAGATCTATGATCGAGCGACAACAGCGTTTGTGCCTTGTTTCTTTCTTGGAGGCATCGCTTACGGAAGCTGATCTTGGTGTTGTCTTGGTGGTGTCGGTGTTGTTGTTTCAAGTTATGAATCTCTGTAGCGGGACTTTTTTTTTGTAATTCTTTTCTCTTGTTTGGCTGTGTGCATCCTTTATGCCATTAGGGTATGATGTTGTTGCAGAGGCTGGGTGTAATTGATATCTCAATGATATTAATATATGCTCTTTATCGAAAAATGTCAGTTCTAAATAAAATCAGTCCCAGACAGGCCCGTGAACCCACTTATCGGCATAGTCACCAGGACCGGATGTGCCCTACTTTGTTGTCGATGTGTGGGCATCTACATTTTGTTGATCGATACATTTGGGTGATGAGAGCCACGGCCGAGCGATGCTGTAGGCCTGTATGATGTGAAGAAGAAAAAAAATCCAGACATAGTTGCAATGAGCTCCTACCACTTTCTTACATAAATTTTGATTAGCTACCACTTTGCGTTCTTGTAGTAAAATCCTACCACTCTAGTGCATTTTTTAATCAATGTGAATTAAACTCGAACTAAACACGGACTGACACCGATTCTGACAGGTGCGACACAAATGTAAGGCTGGCATGACACAAAACAAACAACAAGGACCGATTTGTCGGCCTTGAGTTCGTACGTGAGGCGGCTGCAAGTTCGCCGGAGAATCGGCGACGACCACACCATATTAGGTCAACGGGATGGGTGAGGAGATGGTCGGGGTGGGCATGTCCGCCACACCTGCTCATTGTGCCACATCGAACCTGCTGCTCTAGAGGAGCGCTCTTCTTTCCAATCGTCGTGCTGGTGGGCGGTAGATTCCTATAGCTACAGGCATGCGCGATGGGTTCCTACTGCTCGAGCAGGGAGCGGCGAAGTAGCTGAGTAATATTAGTGAAATTATTTTTCAATGTATTAATTCTAGAATTCAACAAAAAGGAATACCAACCTGCAGCCTGCACCATAGAGTGAAGTTACTCCCTCCTTCTATATTTTTAGTCAAAGTCAAATATTTTAGAATTTGACCATGTATAAAAACAGATATATCAATCCTTGTATTATCCATCACACTAAAATTGATAGTAGTTCTAGCAATGTAGGTTTGATGTTCTAGGTGTTTATTTTTCATACTTTCTCCCTCTCATGAAACTTATGTCAGATTTATTAAAATTTAGATGTATCTAGATGCTATTTAATGTTTAGATACATTTAAATTTTAAAAAATCTCAGATAATTCTCATGTAATAGAGGACATATTTTTAATCAAACAAAATAGATGTGACTGTAACTGAAAGTTAATGCAACATAGGCTTGAAAAAGGTTCAAGTGTAAAGGCATCTCCAACAGATAGACGCATATTGAACGCTGAAAGTGGTCGCGCATGTCATTTGCGTGGACCCACGGACACTAAAATGATTGTTTGATGGGGCATATATGTCGGAGGTAGCCGATGGGCACGCGTCGCTAGTACTGACGCATCTAAAAAGACGCATCGACATAGGTCGCTACTAGGCGTGTCCGATGCTGGGTCCGACGTGAATATTTGGATCGGGTTTGTATTTCCCTGAACAGCGTTTGTATTTCCGTGGACAACCTGGTATTATACGTCGAGCCGCTAAGCTCAGATACAGACGTATTTTTTTGATGGCGCGGTCGCAAAACATCGCCCGGCTAGATGCCGTGACTAAGAAATTATTATACTAGGCACATGTGAGGTGGGGCTATGGCGCAGCAGAAACCCACGATAACCAGAGTGGGTCGCTCCACCCGCTGTGACAAAAGCAAATCGAACCGCCTCGGACCCAAACCCAGCCTGCCCGGTCCCCTCTCCTCACATGCACCGCACTAACCCGCCTGCCTCGAACCACACCACGAGATAACCACATGCTTCACCAACTTCCCAATGACAGTGGGTCCTAACCCACGGGACCCACATTCCGCAATCTCCAAATCCTCGGGACTCACCTACTTTTCCTTGCTCAAAAATAGGAAATCTCCCGCGCTGCTGCTGTATGTGGGACCACGCGCCTGGCGTCGTCCCGGGCCCGCCTGTCATCGCCCTGCTCGTACTGCCCGGCAGCGTGCCGAGGTATAATTATGTAGGCTGCGCCCGCGTCGCAGCGCCCTACCTATCTTTAGGAGGACGCGGAGGGAGAGAGAGTCAGAGCCGCGTTGCGTGGTCGGCGGCACCGTTCCTCCCCTCCCTTCTCCCCCGGCGCCGGCGACGGGCGAGGAAATGGCGGCCAGGACTTCTCTCGGGGTGGTGGCCGTGGCCGTCTTCGTCGTCGGCATCGTCATGCCCGCCGCGGCCGCTGCCGCCGCCGCGCAGGCACCGGCGCCCGCGCCCGCCAGCGACGGTAAGACACGCCGCCCCCTCCCTCCCGCCCGTGTCTGTTTTCTCCGTCCACCGCATTACGTCCCTGCCGGCCACCTTAGTTTTCTTCTCGATCTCGGAGGCTGCCTCGTGGGGGCCCTTTCCCTGTTCTAACGTCTCCATCCTTCGTCGATCCGGTTATTTGGAAACAGCGGATTTATTTATTTTTAAACGAAGAGATAGAAAGCAAACGGACAGGAAAAGCAGGCTTCTTTCTTTTAAGACAAAAAAATACTTCAGCCGTGAACAGCACTGTAACGAATTCCTGCAATTCTCGCGGAGATTCGGATCTCCCTTACGCCAGGCTCAAATTACAGTTTGGCTTGGCAGTTTCTTCAGAATTTCTCTGTTTGCAATGCCCTGTTAATTTTTCGTGCACTTCCGAGAGGCATCTTCTTCTTCCTAAAAAATGAGAGGGCTCATTCTCTGTAGCAACCTGCAAATCTTCTGAGTTATGCTACTCCGCTGTTATGCAAATCTTCTGAGTAGTACGGAAATTAAATGCCATGGTGCCAAACTACAGTTAATGAGTTGTGGCGCGAGGTGTAAATTTCTACAGAAAGAATGTTCAGCAGGGAGTCAGTAGATCTGATACTTGGTACTGAGAGTAGCTTTCAGTGGACACTGGTAGATGTCGCTTTACACATAACGTCTCACGGATGCTACAACTTTGCTTTGCATGAAAACTTACGGACAACACTCTCTAAATCTTAGGAGCATGTGCATTGTGTAAATGTGTCTGTGTATCTTTTCTCTGTACAATCATCAGTTGGTTTATGCTGCATTTTCCTCGTGTACTGCCTGTCCTGATTCTGCCGTGATTCACAACTGCAATTCTTCTCTCTGCAGGCACATCGATTGATCAGGGGATCGCGTACGTCCTGATGCTGGTGGCGCTTGTGCTCACCTACCTGATTCATCCGCTGGACGCCTCCTCTCCCTACAAGCTCTTCTAATCCGTGTTGCCTCAGGGGATGGGTAGGGTTACTAGATAAGCTGAGGGAAATTAACATTTAGCTGAGTGTTGCGAGGTTTTAGAATTGGGTGGCTTGATTGATTGGTTGTCAGTGGATGATCTGTATCAAAAGTGTTTGGTGGATTGATTGGCTGGCTGTATTGGATTCCATGGTTTGGTGTCCCCAGTTGGGCCTGCCGGATTCTGTTTTAGCTGATGAGCTGCTGACTAGTTGCCATGTGCACTCACGTGGAATATTTTGTCCTTGCAACAACAACCCCAAACATGTGCGTGCCTGCACAACCAATCACATGTGTGGGCCGAAGGAACCCTCCATTTTTCAAATAGGGCATCCGTTCAGAATTTTCCAAAAAAAAAACTTAAATCCATAACACCCAGTAATTTGAAGTTAAATGCTTTTGCAGCGTTTCCTAGTGTAACTATTTTGCCTTGTGTTTTTTTTAAATCCAGCAAATGCTGGCTTTTGATTAGCAAATGGAAAGTTACAAACATGTCGCCGGGACGAAATTATGTCCCGAAATGAAAGGAAATTAGAGAAATTAAAAAGAGTACCACTATGATGGATCCACTATTTTCGTGATGCTGGTTCGACAACCGTGCGATGTTGTGCGACAACCCTACCACGAAGGACCATCGCCGCAACGCTTTCCTAGGTAGTTGCCTTGGCTTCCTCCACAGTATGGGACCGTCGCCTCAGCTTCCTCTTACCTCGCCGGTGAACCTAAAGTGCACAAAATATGGATTCCAAAGCGGTGTCTTCAAGAAGATAAAGACATAGGCGTCGCCACCTCCCACTCCAGCGAGTATGGATTTTCACCGGAGATACGTGACACTCGCGGCTTGGGAGGAGTGGTGTTCCACGACGATTCCCTCAGAGGGAATGATACGTCGCAAACGTATCTATAATTTCTTATGTTCCATGCTACTTTTATTACAATACTTGAATGTTTTATACATACTTTACAACATTATTTTACATTTCCGGCACTAACCTATTAACAAGATGCCGAAGTGTCGTTCTTGTTTTCTGCTGTTTTTGGTTTCAGAAATCCTAGTAAGGAAATATTCTGAATTGGACGAAATCAACGCCCGGGGTCCTATTTTTGCAGCTTCGAAGTCCGAAGAGGAAACGAAGTGGGGCCACGAGGCGACACGCTAGGGCGGCGCGGCACAGGCTTTGGCCGCGCCGGCTGTTGTGTCGGCGCCTCGTGGCGCCTGACCTACCTCGCCTACTTAAAGCCTCAGCGAAACCCCACATGCGAGGCCACGATACGGAAAACCTTCCGGAGATGCCGCCGTCGCGAATCCCATCTCGGGATTCGGGAGATCGCCTCCGGCACCTATGGGAGATGGGAATCATCACCGAAGGGCTTTACATCATCATGCCGCCTCCGGATTGATGCGTGAGTAGTTCATCCTTGGACTATGGGTCCATAGCAGTAGCTAGATGGTTGTCTTCTCCGCTTGTGCTTTCATTGTATTAGATCTTGTGAGCTGCCTAACATGATCAAGATCATCTATTTGTAATGCTACATGTTGTGTTTGGTGGGATCGATGAATATGGAATACTATGTCAAGTTGATTATTGAACTATCATATATGTGTTGTTTATGTTCTTGCATGCTCTCCGTTGCTAGTAGAGGCTCTGGCCAAGTTGATACTTGTAACTCCAAGAGGGGGTAATTATGCTCGATAGTGGGTTCATGCCTCCATTAAATCTGGGACAGTGAATGAAAGTTCTAAGGTTGTGGATGTGCTGTTGCTACTAGGATAAAACATTGATGCTTTGTCTAAGGATATTTGTGTTGATTACATTACGCACCATACTTAATGCAATTATCTGTTGTTTACAACTTATGGAAGGGGTTCGGATGATAACCTGAAGGTGGATTATTTAGGCATAGATGCATGTTGGATAGCGGTCTATGTACTTTGTCGTAATGCCCTGATTAAATCACATAGTAATCATCGTTGATATGTATTAAATCTTTATTTGTCAATTGCTCACTGTAATTTGTTCACCCGCATGTTAGTTATCTTATTGGAGAGACACCACTAGTGCTGTGGACCCCGGTCCATTCTTTTACATCTGAATACATTCTACTTTTTTTGTTCTTTGCAAACAAACACCATCTTCCACTCGATACGCTTAATCCTTTGTTTTCAGCAAGCCGGTGAGATTGAGAACCTCACTGTTACGTTGGGGCAAAGTACTTTGATTGTGTTGTGCAGGTTCCACGTGTGCGCCGGTTTCACTGGTGTTGCGCCGCACTACATTCCTCCACCAACAACCTTCACGTGCTTCTTGGCTCTCCTACTGGTTCGATAACCTTGGTTTCTTGCTGAGGGAAAACTTACTGTGCGCATCACACCTTCCTCTTGGGGTTCCCAACGGACGTGTCGACTACGCATGAAGACTTTTTCTGGCGCCGTTGCGGGGAGATCAAGACACGCTGGGGAGTCTCCACTTCCAATCTCTTTACTTTGTTTTTGTCTTGCTTTATTTTATTTACTATTTTGTTTGCTGCACTTAAACAAAACACAAAAAAATTAGTTGCTAGCTTTACTTTATTTACTGTCTTGTTCTCTATATCAAAACAAAAAAATTTAGTTACTTTACTTATTGTCTTATTTACTAGATCAATATTAAAACACAAAAAAATTAGTTACTTGCACTTAGTTTACTTTTGTTATCATGTCTAGTTCCGTACTTGTTACTTCACCTGAAGAATTAGTCTTTACTTTTAAACAAGGGGATGAGGAGAGTTTTAAAGATGCTTGGTCTAGAATTTTTGATGCTTATCGTAAAGTTGAACCTCAAATGACTCTAAGTTTGCTCCTTAGTAATTTTTATTTTGGTCTTATGATTCACTATAGATATGCCTTAGATGCTATAGTGGGAGGAGATTTCCTTCATTGCAACGGTGATCAAGCTTTTAATGCCATAAAAAAATTGGTTGCATCACATAGTTCGGCTAATAACTTTGATTCAGCTCTTATTAGCATTTATAATAGATTAAACACTCTTGAGACAAATGCATCTTACTTGAAGGAAAGTTGTGGTTATGTTCGAAACCGTCTTGATGAAGTTTTAGTGAACTCTGAACCCTCAATGTGGAATCCTACTATCAAAGTTACTATTGGTGGTGAAACTTTTCATGCCCGTTGTGATATTATGTCTGAATTTTGTCTTATGCCTGAGAGTATTTATAAATCTTTGACACTTTGGGGGCTTGTTGAAGGGGGAGAAGGAATAACTCTTATTGATAACTCCGTTATAATACCTAAGGGAATAGCCGAGAGTGTGCATACAACCATTCTTGGAAGAACGGTATCCACTGATTATCTTGTTATTGAATGTGTAGGAATGATGACCCACAAGTATAGGGGGTGTATCGTAGTACTTTCGATAAATAAGAGTGTCGAACCCAACGAGGAGCAGAAGGTGTTGACAAGCAGTTTCGATGAAGGATTCACTGTAAATGCTCACAGACAAGTATTCAGGGGGTTTTGATATTGTAGATAAATAAAGTACAAATAAATAAAATGCGAGAGAAATAATTGCAGCGAGTGGCCCAATCCTTTTTAGCACAAAGGACAAGCCGGTTTGTTTACTTATAATGACCAAACGTTCTTGAGGACACACGGGGATTTTAGTCTAGTGCTTTCGCTTCATGTAGCTAAATAATCTTCATTGTTTTGATAAGTGTTGTGTGGGTGAACCTATGCTAATGCACCGCCCTTCCTAGGACTAATACATACTTGTGATTATACCCCTTGCAAGCATCCGCAACTACAAGAAAGTAATTAAGATAAATCTAACCACAGCCTTAAACTCTGAGATCCTGCGATCCCTCCTGCATCGATATACTAACGGGGGCTTAGGTTTCTGTCACTCCGGCAACCCCGCAATTAGCAACCGAATACAAGATGCACTCCCCTAGGCCCATAAATGGTGAAGTGTCGTGTAGTCGACGTTCACACGACACCACTAGAAGAATGACACCACAACTTAAATATCATAACATTGAATATTACTCAACCATAATTCGCTACTAGCATTTAGACTTCACCCATGTCCTCAAGAACTAAACGAACTACTCACGAGACATCATATGGAATACAATCAGAGGTGATATGATGATGAATAACAATCTGAACATAAACCTTGGTTCAATGGTTTCACTCAATAGCATCTACAACAAGTATAGAATAACACCGGGAGAGTTTCCCCTATCAAACAATCAAGATTTAACCCGAATTGCTACAGCGATGACGAGGTGCAGCGGTGGTGATGGCGGTGTAGATGGTGGAGATGATGATGATGATGATGGAGATGATGTCCCGCTCGATGACGATGGCGATGGCGTCGATTTCCCCCTCCGGGAGGGAATTTCCCCGGCGGATTCCTGCCCGCCGGAGAGCTCTTTCCTCTCTGGTGTTCTCCGCCCCGCAGAGGCGGCTGTAACCCTTCGTGAGGTCCTCTGTGGCTTAGGTTTTCGGGACGAAGGAGTACGCGAAGAAAAGGAGGCGAAAGAGGATGTGGGGCCCCCAGAGCATAGGGTGGCGCGGCCAGGCCATGGGCCGCGCCGCCCTATGGTCTGGGCCCACAGGCCCTCTCTTCTTCCCCTTCTGGCTCCCTCCGTCATCTGGAAAAATAGGAATTTACGTGAAATTCCCTTCCACAGTTGATCTTCCGAAATATGACGGTGCTTTTTCCAGCAGAATCCTGGCTCCGGTGCTTGATCCTCCAATGATGATGAAACATGCAAAATAGATGAAATAACATAAGTATTGTGTCCCAATATGAAATATATCAATGAATAACAGCAAATTATGATACAAAATAGTGATGCAAATTGGACGTATCAACTCCCCCAAGCTTAGACCTCGCTTGTCCCCAAGCGAAACTGAGCTCGATAAACAAGACCACATGTTTATGGAGTGAAGAGTCGATAAATAAAATACGGACAAGAAGCATCATATTCATTCACACAAGACATTCTAGTAAACAACTTCCTCATATAACTCATCTTGAAATAGGTAAAGAGAAATCACAAGTAAAGGTGCATAAGAAATCATAGTTGGTGATGGCAAACTTCGTTCTTGGTCAGAGAACTACTAACGGATTGTACTTCTAAGCAAAGCTTTCATATTAGAATTTATAGCTGAGCCTTCATATTTAAGCATAACAATCTCCTCATAATCATTGATAACTTCAAAGTCATATTCATTCGATAAAATTGGTACTAAACAAGAAAGTATAAGAGACATGATTAACTGAATCATAGCATAAATGATTGGTTCACAACAACTCAATTGCTTGCTTGAGATAGAGAGAAATAGGTTTACTGACTCAACATAAAAGTAAAAGACAGGCCCTTCGCAGAGGGAAGCAGGGATTAAATCATGTGCTAGAGCTTTTCAAGTTTTGAAATCATATAAAGAGCATAAAAGTAAGATTTTGAGAGGTGTTTGTTGTTGTCAACGAATGGTAGCGGGCACTCTAACCCCCTTGCCAAACGAACCTTCAAAGAGCGGCTCCCATGAGGGACGGCATCTCTACCAGCAAGGTAGATCATCCCCTTCTCTTTTGTTTACACATGTATTTTAGTTTTATTAAGGATGACACTCCCCCCAACCTTGGCTTTCTCAATCCATGGCTAACCGAATCCTCGGGTGCCTTCCAACATTCACATACCATGGAGGAGTGTCTATTGCAAAATTAAGTTGCTTACTGATAAATCAGAGCAAAACATGTGAAGAGAATTATTAATGAAAGTTATTAATTTGGGGCTGGGAACCCCGTTGCCAGCTCTTTTTGCAAATTTATTGGATAAGCGGATGTGCCACTAGTCCATTGGTGAAAGTCCGCCCAACAAGATTGAAAGATAAAACACCACATACTTCCTCATGAGCTATAAAACATTGACACAAATAAGGAGTAATAATTTGAATAATTTAAAGGTAGCACATGAAGTATTTACTTGGAATGGCAGAAAATACCATGTAGTAGGTAGGTATGGTGGACACAAATGGCATAGGTTTGGTCTAAGGTTATGGATGTATGAGAAGCATTCCCTCTCGATACAGGTCTTTGGCTAGCAAGGTTTGATAGCAAGCATAAAGGTTGAGGGAAACAAACAAATATACATATGATAGAAACAATCATGCATCTTTCTCATAAGCACAAGCAATTTTAACTTAAGAATACTAGGCATAGAGATAATAGAGTAATGTATCTAAGTGTATTTCTCTCTTCTATTAAACATCAAGATGTTGTTGCTATTGACCAATGCTAAGTTTGCCAAAACCAAATAGATTTACTCGATGCTCCCAAAGTGATATCAATACTCATGTCAAGAGTAATCATATAATGGAGATTGCAAACTAAAATAAGGTGTGCAAAAAGTAAATGATAAGACTTCTCATTAATATTCCATAACGATAACTCACACCAACGGATACATAGATAACTAACTAAGAGAGATACTTCCACATTGCATACTATTCCATATGATAACTTCCCTACTCATGATATGACACTACTTGATAGTAAAAGATAAAGGTGGTGATGATGTGATACCGCGGCACTCCCCCAAGCTTGGAACAAACCAAGGGGATGCCAATACCGATGATGAATTACTCCTTCGGTGATGGTGGTGATGGATTCTTCTCGACAAGCTTCCTGACAAGCTCCTGTAAACCTTCAATCTCATAGGTGAGGTTGCGGATCATCTCCGAGTTGTGCTCAACGCGGCTCATAATCATGTCCGGTGGTGAATCCCAACTCTTAGAATTGTTTCCCCATCCTTCAGCTTCAGATTTCATCTCTCCTGCATTGTCAGAACGATTTATATCCCAATTACTTGGCAACACTACCTTGGGGGTCCTTTCAGTTTGACGATCGTAGATTAGATTGCGGTAAGGGTTGTAATTGCTCGGAGAAGATGTCCTTGGAGCCAAGTAATGACGTGGAACCGCTCCTCCGGTAGCGATTCGTGCACTCCTCTTGATGTTGGATGGATTTGATATCACGCCAATACTTGCGACGGTGGCTTGTTGGTGTTCCTGCGGAGCTTCCTCCACTTCTTCCTCATCCTCTCTTGCATCTTCTTTCTTCAGCTCCGGGTCTTGAATATTTTCCTTCAAAGGTTCCTTGTCCTTGTTGTTGGAGACCATGGTGCTTCTAGATCAAAACAAATCTGGCAGAAAACAGCTCGAAACAAAACACGACGAGAAAACGATATTACGGACCTCCAGGGGTCCGGGGGATTATATAGCAAATATTTTTACGACAAAAGGAAGGTTCCAGATCGAACCAGAGTCGGAAAGGGGCAACGAGGCGGCCAGACCATAGGTCGGCGCGGCCAGGGTGGGGCCGCGCCGGCCTATGGTGGCACGCCCTCGTGCGTCCTTTCCACTCCGTTTCGAACTCGTAATTTTTCATATTTTCTAAAAACAGCAGAAATAATGTTCGGAAAGGTAAACGCGGACTTTTTATTACCTATACTGTTACCTATTCAAAGTCCAGTTCTGGCGGACTGTCAATTTGTCCTTTGATGAAGGCCTCCGGTGTTTCCACTTGAATAATATCAACATCAACATTATAAGAATCACCCGAGATATAATGCTTGAGTCTTTGTCCATTCACCACTTGTGTGGCATTGCCTTGGAGAGAGCTAATTTTAATTGCTCCTGAACGATACACCTCCTCAACAACATATGGTCCTTCCCACTTTGAGAGTAATTTCCCTGCAAAGAATCTGAGACGAGACCGATACAATAGAACTTGATCTCCAACATTAAATTCTCTTTTGATGATCCTTCTATCATGCCATTTCTTAACTTTTTCTTTAAAGAGTTTAGCATTTTCATAAGCTTCACTTCTCCATTCATCTAGAGAACTTAATTGCAACAACCTCTTATTACCGGCTAATTTAGGATCTTTATTTAGTTCTCTAACAGCCCAATAAGCTTTGTGCTCTAGTTCTAAAGGTAAATGACAAGCTTTTCCATAAACCATTTTATAAGGTGACATTCCCATAGGATTTTTATAAGCAGTTCTATAAGCCCATAGTGCTTCTTTCAATTTGCTAGCCCAATTCTTCCTAGATTTATTAACAGTCTTTCCTAAAATAGCTTTAATCTCTCTATTTGATAATTCTACTTGACCACTAGTTTGAGGGTGATAAGCAGAAGCAATTCTATGATTAATACCATACTTAGCAAGAGTTTTTCTAAAACCTCCATGAATAAAATGAGAACCTCCATCAGTCATAATATATCTAGGTACTCCAAATCTAGGAAATATAATATCTACAAGCATTTTTATAGAGGTCTCACCATCAGCACTTTTTGTAGGTATAGCTTCTACCCATTTAGTAACATAATCAACAGCGACAAGTATATGAGTGTTACCGTCTGAAGAAGGGAAAGGACCCATGAAGTCAAATCCCCAACAATCGAATGGTTCAATAACAAGAGTATAATTCATAGGCATTTCATTGCGTCTAGAGATATTACCAACTCTTTGACATTCATCACAAGATAAAATAAATTTCCTTGCATCTTTGAAGAGTGTTGGCCAATAAAAACCTGATTGTAGAACCTTTTGCGCGGTTCTATCTCCAGCGTGATGTCCTCCATAAACACTTCCATGACATTTATTCAATATCTCCTGTTGTTCATATTCAGGAACACATCTTCGCATAATACCATCCACTCCTTCTTTATATAAGTGTGGGTCATCCCAAAAATAATGCCTCAAGTCATAAAAGAATTTCCTCCTTTGCTGAGCTGAAAAGGTTGGAGGCAAATACTTCGAAACAATAAAGTTAGCATAATCTGCATACCAAGGGCTCTCTCGCGAGCTCACCTTTATTACAGCCAATTGTTCATTTGGAAAACTATCATTAACAGGAACAGGATCATAAGCAATATTTTCCAATCTAGACAAATTATCAGCAACAGGATTATCAGCACCTTTCCTATCTATAATATGTAAATCAAATTCTTGCAACAGAAGTACCCATCTAATAAGCCTTGGCTTAGCATCTTTCTTTGTCATAAGGTATCTAATTGCAGCATGATCAGTATGAATTGTAACTTTTGAATCAACAATATAGGGTCTAAACTTATCACAAGCAAAGACTACAGCTAACAATTCCTTTTCAGTTGTAGCATAATTTCTTTGAGCAGCATCAAGAGTCTTACTAGCATAATGAATAACATTTAATTTTTTATCTACCCGCTGTCCAAGAACAGCGCCTACAGCAAAATCACTAGCATCACACATAATTTCAAAAGGCAAATTCCAATCAGGAGGTTCAACTACAGGAGCAGTTGTTAAGGCTTTCTTTAGAGTTTCAAAAGCTTCCTTACAATCATCATCAAAAACAAAAGGTACATATTTTTGAAGAAGATTAGTAAGAGGCTTTGAAATTTTAGAGAAATCTTTAATAAATCTCCTATAAAACCCAGCATGACCAAGAATACTACGAATACCTTTAACATCCCTCGGATAGGGCATCTTCTCAATTGCTTCAACTTTAGCTCTATCAACTTCAATACCTCTCTCGGAAATTTTATGTCCCAATACAATTCCTTCATTAACCATAAAGTGGCATTTCTCCCAATTAAGAACAAGGTTAGTTTCTTCACATCTCTGCAAAACTTTATCGAGGTTTCGCAAGCAATTATCAAAAGAATTCCCATAGACAGAAAAATCATCCATGAACACCTCTACAATACTTTCACAAAAACCATGAAAAATAGCAGACATGCATCTTTGAAAAGTAGCAGGAGCATTACATAAACCAAAAGGCATACGCCTATAAGCATAAGTTCCATAAGGACAAGTAAACGTGGTTTTCTCTTGATCTTTAGCTTTAACAGCAATTTGTGAAAACCCAGAATAACCATCAAGAAAGCAAAAATGAGTATTTTTAGATAACCTTTCTAGCATTTGATCAATAAAGGGTAAAGGGTAATGATCTTTCTTAGTAACTTTATTAACTTTTCGAAAATCAATGCACATTCTATAACCTACAACTATTCTTTGAGGAATAAGCTCATCATTATCATTAGGCACAACAGTCATTCCTCCCTTCTTAGGAACACAATGCACAGGACTAACCCATCTACTATCAGCAATAGGATATATAATACCAGCTTCAAGGAGTTTTAATACCTCGTTCCTTACCACTTCCTTCATCTTCGGAATTAGACGATGTTGATGTTCAACAACAGGCTTTGCATCTTCTTCCATATTAATAGCATGTTGGCAAATAGAAGGAGAAATCCCTTTCAAATCATCAAGAGTATAGCCAATAGCTCCTCGGTGTTTCTTCAATATTTCCAATAACCTTTCTTCCTCAATCTCTGAAAGCTTAGAACTAATAATAACAGGATATATTTTCTTATCATCAATATGAGCATATTTAAGATTATCAGGTAAAGGCTTTAAATCAAAAACAGGATCTTCCTTCGGTGGCGGTGTTGTACCCAAATCTTCCACCGGTAAATCATGCTTGAGAATAGGTTGGCGAAGAAAAATTTCCTCAAGCTCATCTCTTTCTTTCCTAAAAGCTTCACTTTCACTATTCTCCAAATGTTGCTGCAAAGGATTATTAGGAACAAGAACAATAGATGCACATTGCTCCATTTTAAAATCATTACTAGGCAAGTCAGCTTTATAAGGAGTTTTGGTAAATTTAGAAAAGTTAAATTCATAAGGTTCACCAGCAAATCTAGTCAAAATTTTCTCTTTCTTACAATCTATAATAGCTCCACAAGTATTTAGAAAAGGTCTACCAAAAATGATAGGACAATGATCACTAGCAGCAGAACCAAGTACCAAAAAGTCAGCAGGATATTTAATCTTACCACATAGAACTTCCACATCTCGAACAATACCAATTGGAGAAATAGTTTCTCTATTAGCCAAATGAATAACCACATCAATATCTTCAAGTTCACAAGAACCAATTTCGTGCATAATCTCCGTGTAAAGCTCATAAGGAATAGCACTAACACTTGCACCAATATCGCATAAACCATAATAGCAATGATCACCAATTCTAACAGATAGCATAGGAACACTAACTTGTTTGGATTTATTAGGATGTGAAACAATATTAGAAGCATCTTCACAGAAAATAATATGACCATCCTCCACATTTTCAGTCACAAGATCTTTAACTATTGCAACAGCAGGTTCAATTTTAATTTGTTCTTCAGGTTCTTTAGGTTTCTTTTCACTTTTATTAACCGCACTAGATATGACAGAGTACTCCTTCATTTTAGCAGGGAAAGGAGTTTTTTCAATATAAGCTTCAGGAATAACATTATCAACAGTTTCAACCACTACACATTTGTTTACAGATGAATCAACTTTATCTTTATACGGTTCATGGTACTTATCAAAATTCTTCTTAGGCAGTTCATAATGAGAGGCAAAAGCTTTATAAATATTTGCAACAACTTGGGAATCAAGACCATATGTAGCACTCATATTACGAAATTTATCAGTATCCATAAAAGCTTCAATGCATTTATAATCATAAATTATACCTGATTCTCTATCTTTGTCGTTCTCCCATCCTTCAGTATTTTCTTGGATCCGATCAAGAAGGTCCCTTTTAAACTCTTCATTCTTGCGTGTAAATGATCCAGAACAAGAAGTATCCAGCAAGGTCTTGTCTTGAAAAGAAAGTCTTGCATAGAAATTATCAATAATAACATTACCAGGAAGCTCATGAATGGGGCATTTGAGCATTAAAGACTTCAATCTCCCCCAAGCTTGGGCAATACTCTCTCCATCATGAGGCCAGAAATTATATATGCGGTTCCGATCTTTGTGAATTTCACTTGGAGGATAAAATTTGGAATAAAATAAAGGCACAATGTCCTCCCAATCAATAGAATCACCATTCTTCAGCAATTTATACCAGTGCGCCGCTTTACCAGACAGCGATATAGTGAATAGTTTCTTCCTAACTTCATTCATAGAAATACCTGCACATTTGAATAACCCGCATAATTCATGCAAAAACAATAAATGATCACCAGGATGGACAGTTCCATCCCCTTCATAGCGGTTATCCATAACACGTTCAATAATTTTCATAGGTATTTTATATGGTACTACTTCCTCACCTGGCGCTTCATCCACTACCGTTGCAGTAGTAGTAGATTTCCCAAATAGAAATTGAAGAGAAGATCTCTCCATAATGATTTATAGCAGCAGGCAGAAATAAAATCAGCACAAACAGTAAATTTCCTTACCAATTCCGCTTACCAATAGCGCTTCACTCCCCGGCAACGGCGCCAGAAAATAGTCTTGATGACCCACAAGTATAGGGGGTGTATCGTAGTACTTTCGATAAATAAGAGTGTCGAACCCAACGAGGAGCAGAAGGTGTTGACAAGCAGTTTCGATGAAGGATTCACTGTAAATGCTCACAGACAAGTATTCAGGGGGTTTTGATATTGTAGATAAATAAAGTACAAGTAAATAAAATGCGAGAGAAATAATTGCAGCGAGTGGCCCAATCCTTTTTAGCACAAATGACAAGCCGGTTTGTTTACTTATAATGACCAAACGTTCTTGAGGACACACGGGGATTTTAGTCTAGTGCTTTCGCTTCATGTAGCTAAATAATCTTCATTGTTTTGATAAGTGTTGTGTGGGTGAACCTATGCTAATGCACCGCCCTTCCTAGGACTAATACATACTTGTGATTATACCCCTTGCAAGCATCCGCAACTACAAGAAAGTAATTAAGATAAATCTAACCACAGCCTTAAACTCTGAGATCCTGCGATCCCTCCTGCATCGATATACTAACGGGGGCTTAGGTTTCTGTCACTCCGGCAACCCCGCAATTAGCAACCAAATACAAGATGCACTCCCCTAGGCCCATAAATGGTGAAGTGTCGTGTAGTCGACGTTCACACGACACCACTAGAAGAATGACACCACAACTTAAGTATCATAACATTGAATATTACTCAACCATAATTCACTACTAGCATTTAGACTTCACCCATGTCCTCAAGAACTAAACGAACTACTCACGAGACATCATATGGAATACAATCAGAGGTGATATGATGATGAATAACAATCTGAACATAAACCTTGGTTCAATGGTTTCACTCAATAGCATCTACAACAAGTATAGAATAACACCGGGAGAGTTTCCCCTATCAAACAATCAAGATTTAACCCGAATTGCTACAGCGATGACGAGGTGCAGCGGTGGTGATGGCGGTGTAGATGGTGGAGATGATGATGATGATGATGGAGATGATGTCCCGCTCGATGACGATGGCGATGGCGTCGATTTCCCCCTCCGGGAGGGAATTTCCCCGGTGGATTCCTGCCCGCCGGAGAGCTCTTTCCTCTCTGGTGTTCTCCGCCCCGCAGAGGCGGCTGTAACCCTTCGTGAGGTCCTCTCGTGGCTTAGGTTTTCGGGACGAAGGAGTACGCGAAGAAAAGGAGGCGAAAGAGGCTGTGGGGCCCCCAGAGCATAGGGTGGCGCGGCCAGGCCATGGGCCGCGCCGCCCTATGGTCTGGGCCCACATGGCCCCTCTCTTCTTCCCCTTCTGGCTCCCTCCGTCATCTGGAAAAATAGGAATTTACGTGAAATTCCCTTCCACAGTTGATCTTCCGAAATATTGCGTTCTGACGGTGCTTTTTCCAGCAGAATCCTGGCTCCGGTGCTTGATCCTCCAATGATGATGAAACATGCAAAATAGATGAAATAACATAAGTATTGTGTCCCAATATGAAATATATCAATGAATAACAGCAAATTATGATACAAAATAGTGATGCAAATTGGACGTATCAAGGAACTGGACAAATCACACTTTGAAGATCCCTGCTGAAACTATTGGGAGCAATCATAAATGCAGGAGAAGGCACCCTAAAAATCCCACTAGGAGGCCGACATGTATTCCCTAAACCAAAGAATAAGAAAAAGAACAAGAAGGGTAAGTGTAAGGCCCGAGGTAATGTTGATGCTCCATCTCTTGAAAATACTTGATTTGCACTTTCTGCGCCTAGCTGAAAGGCGTTAAAGAAAAGCACTTCTTGGGAGATAACCCATGTTTTATTTTATTTACTGTATTGTTGAGTCTTGGAAGTTGTTTACTACTGTAGCAACCTCTCCTTATCATGTTTTTGTGCCAAGTAAAGTTTCTATGCTAAAGTTGATGTTATATTTGGGATCGCTGCGCAGAAACAGCATTGCTGTCTGTCACGAATTCTGGCATAAGTCTCTGTAAAAAATTCGAAAAAATCTGCAAATTTACGAGCGTGATCCTCAGATATGTACGCAACTTTCATTAGTTTTGAGTTTTTCCATTTGAGCAAGTTAAGTGCCCAGTCCAGATGCATCTTTACGGACTGTTCTGTTTTTGACAGATTCTGTCTTTTATTTCGCATTGCCGCTTTTGCTATGTTGAATGAGTTTCTTTGTTCCATTAACTTTCAGAAGCTTTGTGCAATGTCCAGAAGTGTTAAGAATGATTGTGTCACCTATGAATATGTGAATTTGTGGTTATGCACTAACCCTCTCATGAGTTTGCTTGAAGTTTGTGTGAAGGAAGTTTTCAAGGGTCAAGAGAAGAGGATGATATACTATGATCAAGAAGAGTGAAAGGTCTAAGCTTGGGGATGCCCCGGTGGTTCATCCCTGCATATTTTAAGAAGACTCAAGCATCTAAGCTTGGGGATGCCCAAGGCATCCCCTTCTTCATCGACAACATTATCAGGTCACTTCTAGTGAAACTATATTTTTATTCCATCACATTCTTATGTTCTTTACTTGGAGCGTCGTTTTGTTTTTATTTTTGTTTTGTTTTGAATAAAGTTGGATCCCGCCATTCTTATATTGGAGATATTACGCTCCGCTTTTTCTTATGGAACACTTGTGTTCTTAATTGTGCTTTAATGTTCATGGCGAAAGCTCATTGCTTCGTTAAATTGCTATTTGGTTGGAATTGGAAAATGCTACATATGGTTTGGTAAATTTGGCAATTGTTTGCGCTCTCATAGATCATGTTTAAGCTCTTGCATCATGTAGTTTAATCTATTAATGAAGAACTACGTAGAGCTTATTTAATTTGGTTTGCATGATTGTTCTCTCTAAGTCTAGATATTTTCGGGTAAAGTGTTTGAACAACAAGGAAGACAATGTAGAGCCTTATAATGCTTGCAATATGTTCTTGTGTGAGTTTTGCTGTACCTGTTCATACTTGTGTTTGCTTCAAACAACCTTGCTAGCCCAAACCTTGTACTGAGAGGAAATGCTTCTCGTGCATCCAAACACCTTGAGCCAAACTCCATGCCATTTGTGTCCACCATATCTACCTACTATGTGGTATTTTTCTGCCATTCCAAAGTAAATTACTTGAGTGCTACCTTTAAAATTTCATTCCTCTACCTCTGCAATATATAGCTCATGGGACAAATAGCTTAAAAACTATTGTGGTGATGAATATGTAGTTATGTGTCTTAATTCTTATAAGTTGCTTGTTGAGCGGTAACCATGTTTTCTGGGGACGCCATCAACTTTATCTTTGTTGGATATCATGTGAGATGCTATGCATGTTCGTCTTGTCCGAAGTAAGTGGACTTCATGATCAAATGGTTTGAGTATGCATATGTTAGAGAAGAACATTGGGCCGCTAACTAAAGCCATGTATCATGGTGGAAGTTTCAGTTTGGACATACAACCTCAATCTCTTATGAGAATATTAACTGTTGTTGAATGCTTAAGCATTAAAAGAGGAGTCCATTATCTGTTGTCTATGTTGTCCCGGTATGGATGTCTAAGTTGAGAATGATCAAAAGCGAGAAATCCAATGCGTGCTTTCTCCTTAGACACTTGTACAGGCGGCATAGAGGTACCCCTTTGTGACACTTGGTTGAAGCATATGTTATGCGATGAGAATCCGTGTTTCCGAGCTAAGTAGGACAAGGTGCGAGCACTATTAGTACTCTATGCATGAGACATGCAACTTGTAGGAAGTATTATGCATAGCACATATGAATTATTACTACCGTTGACAAAATTGTTTCTATGTTTTTAAAATAAAAGCTCTAGCACAAAAATAGTAATCCATGCTTCCCTCTGCGAAGGGCCAATCTTTTACTTTATTGTTGAGTCAGTTTACCCACTTCTTTCTATCTTAGAAGCAAACACTTGTGTTAACTGTGTGCATTGATTCTTACATGTTTACTTATTGCACCTGTTATATTACTCTATGTTGACAAATATCCATGAGATATACATGTTACAAGTTGAAAGCAATTGCTGAAACTTAATCATCCTTTGTGTTGCTTCAATGCATTCTACTTTGAATTTATTGCTTATGAGTTATCTCTTATGCAAGTCTTATTGATACTTGTTTGAAAGTACTATTCATGAAAAGTTTTGCTATATGATTCATTTGCTTAGTCATTATCTTTGTTAGCAATCTTTTGTTCAGATCACTCCATTCATCTCATATGCTTTACAATAATGTTGATCAAAATTATGTTGGTAGCATGTCACTTCAGAAATTATTTGTGTTATCGTTTACCTACTCGAGGACGAGTAGGAACTAAGCTTGGGGATGCTTGATACGTCTCAAACGTATCTATAATTTCTTATGTTCCATGCTACTTTTATTACAATACTTCAATGTTTTATACATACTTTACAGCTTTATTTTACATTTTCCGGCACTAACCTATTAACAAGATGTCGAAGTGTCAGTTGCTGTTTTTGGTTTCAGAAATCCTAGTAAGGAAATATTCTCGGAATTGGACGAAATCAACGCCGAGGGTCCTATTTTTGCACGAAACTTCCAGAAGTCCGAAGAGGAAACGAAGTGGGGCCACGAGGCGACGACACGCTAGGGCGGCGCGGCCTGGGCTTGGGCCGCGCCGGCCTGTTGTGTCGGCGCCTCGTGACGCCCTGACCTACCCTTCCGCCTACTTAAAGCCTCCGTCGCAAAACCCCATGTACCGAGAGCCACGATACGGAAAACCTTCCAGAGACGCCGCCGTCGCAATCCCATCTCGGGGGATTCAGGAGATCGCCTCGGCACCCTGCCGGAGAGGGGAATCATCACCGGAGGGGCTCTACATCATCATGCCCGCCTCCGGATTGATGCGTGAGTAGTTCATCCTTGGACTATGGGTCCATAGCAGTAGCTAGATGGTTGTCTTCTCCGCTTGTGCTTTCATTGTATTAGATCTTGTGAGCTGCCTAACATGATCAAGATCATCTATTTGTAATGCTACATGTTGTGTTTGGCGAGATCCGATGAATAGAGAATATTATGTTAAGTTGATTATCAATCTATCATATATGTGTTGTTTATGTTCTTGCATGCTCTCCGTTGCTAGTAGAGGCTCTGGCCAAGTTGATACTTGTAACTCCAAGAGGGGGTAATTATGCTCGATAGTGGGTTCATGCCTCCATTAAATCTGGGACAGTGACAGAAAGTTCTAAGGTTGTGGATGTGCTGTTGCTACTAGGGATAAAACATTGATGCTTTATCTAAGGATATTTGTGTTGATTACATTACGCACCATACTTAATGCAATTATCTGTTGTTTACAACTTAATACCGGAAGGGGTTCGGATGATAACCCGAAGGTGGATTATTTAGGCATAGATGCATGCTGGATAGCGGTCTATGTACTTTGTCGTAATGCCCTGATTAAATCACATAGTAATCATCGTTGATATGTATTAAATCTTTATTTGTCAATTGCTCTGTAATTTGTTCACCCAGCATGTTAGTTATCTTATTGGAGAGACACCACTAGTGAACTGTGGACCCCGGTCCATTCTTTTACCTGAATACATTCTACTGTTTTTCTGTTCTTTGCAAACAAACACCATCTTCCACTCGATACGCTTAATCCTTTGTTTTCAGCAAGCCGGTGAGATTGACAACCTCACTGTTACGTTGGGGCAAAGTACTTTGATTGTGTTGTGCAGGTTCCACGTTGGCGCCGGTTTCACTGGTGTTGCGCCGCACTACATTCCTCCACCAACAACCTTCACGTGCTTCTTGGCTCCTACTGGTTCGATAACCTTGGTTTCTTTCTGAGGGAAAACTTGCTGCTGTGCGCATCACACCTTCCTCTTGGGGTTCCCAACGGACGTGTCCACTACGCCTGGGAAACAACACAAGATTGCACCATCATCGTACTAGCTCAAAACAAGTGTGAGGCTTTCACTCGGATCGTGTGCCACTGTAGGAAAACGTTGCATAGAAAACAAAAATTTTCCTATCGCGAACACGCAATCCAAGCCAAGATGCAATCTAGAAGACGGTAGCAACGAGGGGATGATCAAGACTAACCCTTGAAGAGATTCCAAAGCCTATAAGAGTAGGCTCTTATTGCTGCGGTAGACGATCACTTGCCGCTTGCAAAAGCGCGTAGAAGATCTTGATCACGATCGGTTCCGGCGCCACGAACGGGCAGCACCTCCGTACTCGGTCACACGTTCGGTTGTTGATGAAGACGACGTCCACCTCCCCGTTCCAGCGGGCAGCGGAAGTAGTAGCTCCTCTTGAATCCGACAGCACGACGGCGTGGTGTCGGTGGCGGTGGAGAAATCCGGCGGAGCTTCGCTTAAGCGTGCGGGATATGGTGGAGGAGAGAGAGACCGCTAGGGTTTGGGGAGAGGGGCGCCGGCTAGAGCACCCTTGAGGGGTGCGGCCATGGTGGTGGCTTGAGTGGCCGGCCAGCCCCTCTCTCCCCCTCTTTATATAGGTGGAAGCCCCAAGGCTTAGGTCAAAGAGTCCGAATAAGACCCCAACCAAAACCTTCCAAGTGTCCAAACCTAGGGGGAGTGGGACTCCCCCCTTTCCTTGGTGGGGTGGCCGGCCACCATGGTGGGGAGTCCACTTGGGACTCCTCCTCCCTTAGGTTGGCCGGCCAAGGTGGGTGGAGTCCCTTTGGGACTCCACCTTCCATCCTTATTTCTTCCGGACTTTTCTAGAACCTTCTAGAACCTTCCGTAGAACCTTCCGGATCATTTTAATTCACATAAAATGACTTCCCATATATGAATCTTATTCTCCGGACCATTCCGGAACTCCTCGTGATGTCCGGGATCTCATCCGGGACTCCGAACAAATATTCGAACTCCATTCCTTATTCAAGTTCTACCATTTCAACATCCAACTTTAAGTGTGTCACCCTACGGTTCGTGAACTATGCGGACATGGTTGAGTACTCACTCCGACCAATAACCAATAGCGGGATCTGGAGATCCATAATGGCTCCCACATATTCAACGATGACTTTAGTGATCGAATGAACCATTCACATATATTACCAATTCCCTTTGTCACGCGATATTTTACTTGTCCGAGGTTTGATCATCGGTATCACTCTATACCTTGTTCAACCTCGTCTCCTGACAAGTACTCTTTACTCGTACCGTGGTATGTGGTCTCTTATGAACTTATTCATATGCTTGCAAGACATTAGACGACATTCCACCGAGAGGGCCCAGAGTATATCTATCCGTCATCGGGATGGACAAATCCCACTGTTGATCCATATGCCTCAACTCATACTTTCCGGATACTTAATCCCACCTTTATAACCACCCATTTACGCAGTGGCGTTTGATGTAATCAAAGTACCTTTCCGGTATAAGTGATTTACATGATCTCATGGTCATAAGGACTAGGTAACTATGTATCGAAAGCTTATAGCAAATAACTTAATGACGAGATCTTATGCTACGCTTAATTGGGTGTGTCCATTACATCATTCATATAATGATATAACCTTGTTATTAATAACATCCAATGTTCATGATTATGAAACTAATCATCCATTAATCAACAAGCTAGTTTAAGAGGCATACTAGGGACTTCTTTGTTGTCTATATATCACACATGTACTAATGTTTCGGTTAATACAATTATAGCATGATATATAAACATTTATCATAAACATAAAGATATAAATAATAACCACTTTATTATTGCCTCTAGGGCATATCTCCTTCAGTCTCCCACTTGCACTAGAGTCAATAATCTAGTTTACATTTGTAAAGATATAACACCTTGGCCTTCTGGTGCTTTATCATGTTTCGCTCACGAGAGAGGTTTTAGTCAACGGATCTGACATGCTCAGAACCGTATGTATTTTGTAATTCATTTGCGTCTCAACGCATCACTCATTTCCAAATGAGTCGGCCTTAAATATGTTTGGTCTTCTGGTGGAACCTTAATTCCGCGGTCTGAAATATGTCACTAATATTGTCACACACAATATAGCTTCAAAGTTCTGACTCTGTCGGAAATACACCAAGTTCTCAAAGAACCTCTTGACTTAACATCCTTTGTCATTGTCAAAACAATGACATACTCTGCCTTCTTTTGTAGATTCCGTCACAATATTTAGAACTCTTCTAAATCTAACATAGACAACTTCTAGTTCATTGTGCTACCTTTAAAACAACACTTAGTCTAATTTGAGATTGAAATTTTATTTTCATATGTGACAAAACAAATATCGATGCAACATCTTACAGCGATTTGTTTGTCATTTCTCCATACAAAACTATATATATATTCTTGGTTCTTCTTAAGTACTTCAAGAATATTCTTACTGTTTTTCAATGATCATCTCATGAATCATTCTGGTATATGCTCATAACATTTTAGAGCACAAGATATCTGATTTTGTACATATTATTAGTGATCTAAAATCACTTATGTGTTTTTACTCATTGAGTGTCAGATACACTCAAGTCTTGTTAAAACTTCACATGACAAGAACATCTTCTTAATATTTCTATATTGAACTATTTCAATATCCATTCTATGTACTTTGACTTAAACTTATTTTGTGTTTCAATCTATCTTCATAGATCTTAACACTAAATTTGTTTCAGTCCATATCCTTTCATTGAAATTTAATTCTCAATGAAACCTTTTTAATCAAGTATATAATTACATCATTTATAACCAACTATATGTCACCTACATAAAGTATTATAAATGTGTCTTAGCGCTCCCACTTAATTTCTTGCAAATGCAAGCCTCTTCATCGTCTTTGATGAAATCAAAAACTCTTTGACTATTTCATCTGGTGAAGATTCCAACTCCGCAATACTTACTTCATCCAATTGAAGTTCGTATACCTATCTAGTATTCCACGGACCAGCAAAACTCTTGGTTGTATCTTGTATACACCTTTAATACATACTTCTGATAAGTAATGTATTTTGCCATCCTACTAGCATATCTCATAAAAGAAATATGTAGTGATTACTAGAATAATCCACATAGACTATAAGCATTGCTACGGAAGATCTAATCTTATCGTATTCAACTCTTTGAACTTTGTCGTAAACAATTTTTCGATAAGTCAAGCTTTCTTCAAGGATATTTCATCCAAGTCTATCAATTTCATAGATCCATTTACTTTCATAAAGTATTCATCTATCTTGGATTTTATGGCGCATGGCCATTTTAACGGAGTCAGGGCCCATCATAACTTCTTTGTTTTGTAGTTGGTTTATCATTGTTTAAAATCAATCCTTTGTCCACAAATCATTTATTTGATCACAAAGTAAACCATACCTACAAAGGTTCAATATGTACTTCGATCTCCATGGCTAAAACACTTTGTAGTCATGAGAGCCATGATCGTCGTGGCCGCTTCCGAAACCAATTCCGATGCTGCGCTACTCTGATCATTATGCTCAGGTTCATAAACCTTATCAAATTATATTGTCCTCCCACTCAAAAACTTCACTCGAAACAATTTCTCGGAAATAAGAAACATTGACAAACACTTTTGTCTTTGTCTCGTGGGAAGAATTCCCAATTAAATCTCTGGGATAACCAACAAAGACATTCATCCGATTTTGGTTGACTATTAGGGTTTATACCCATGCCATAACTTGTATGGTGTCATTTCAACGGATCATTATGATGCTCTATTCAGTGTAAAGCGGTAGTCTCTAAAGCATAATCCACAAAAATATAATGGCATTAATATTTTATCTCATCATTGACCCAACTAGGTTTGGATACATCTCTCGGATACTTCATCATCACTATGATACTCCAAGAAATGTGAGTTGTAGAACAATTTCATAACTCTCTTAGATGTTCGCTAAAATTCGTAATTCAAATATTTCCTCCATGATCCAATCATAGATATTTGACTTTTCTATTATGATGATTTCCACTTCATGCTGAAATTTATTTGAATCATATTCAAATGTTTCAAACTTTTCCTTATTGAATATATCCACATATATACTCAATTCATTGTTTGAAAGTTTTCATGAAGTAGAAGAATCTCCCGCACACAACTATGCCCAGTGAACCATATACATCATCATGTATTTTTCACTAAGTTAGTTGCCCGTTCAACTCTTGGCCTATGAACGGTATTTTAATCATTCTCTTTAGAAAAGATTTGCAAGCGCCAAATGATTCAAAAAATCAAATGACTCCAGAAATCCATTTGCATGGAGTTCCTTCATGTGTTCCTTTCTAACATGACCTAAATGGCGGTTCCACAAATAAGTGAAATTCAAATCATTTGCCTTATGGCATTTTAGCGTCAGTGTTATGTATGTGTGTTTCACCATTAAGATTTATAATAACTTATCCATCGTACATGGAGTAATGTCATAATTTAAACAACTCATTGTTTTTATTTGACCAGAGCAAAATAACAATTTATTAAGCTCTTTATTATAAATTCTAAGGGCTAGATAGAATGCCAATGACGAACATAATAACACTTTATTTTTGTTCCAGACGTGCATTCCTATCATATTCCTTGTCAGTCACTTAGGCCATTGTATTCTTGTATTGCGTTGTTTTGTATGACACTTCATACCAACCAATATAGTACTAATACCCAAGAATTTCATAGTGTGAGTTAACTAGGAATACAACCATAACATGTATATCATTTATATACACCTGAGCTAGACTTTCTAGTCTTCTCTTTTCTTTTTGCCAAAATATCTTTTGCAGTTTCTCTTTTAGCTTTCCTCATTATTCAGAAAAACACTTCAAAATCATTAACTTCTAGGTTTGTTGGTCAAATACCAATAACCTTGAGGTTCTTTCTTTGAAGTTGATCATCATATGACAAGTGTTCCAGATTTCACTATTAGTAATTTGTAATATGATGAACAATTTTACTCATAATTTTATCCATCAATTCATGACAACTTTTTGAGACCATGTATGTACATGCTAGGCTCATAAAGTTTAACCTTAGTATTCGCATGTGCAAATCTGGCTTGCACCCGTTGTAAGCACACGTAGAATCTATAACACCCGATCATCACGTGATGCTTCGATACGACGAGTCTTAGCAACGGTGCATACTAAGGATGATAACTTCATGGATATGCGAATATCGTTAGTGCTCCAATAGTTGGAGGATTGTGACGCCTGGCGTCTTCAACCTTCATACATTCCCATAAAACTTATGAGTTTATGTAGTCTCACCAAATTATATTCTATCATCTTGCAATAAGGTCTTAGATATCACATATATCTCATACCTTGATTATTTCTGAAAACTAAATTTTCAGCTCCTTACTTTTCAAACAGATTTGAACTTCAAGTTTCACGGAGACAAGATAACTTTAGGTACTAATTGAAACCATAGCTCTCTGAATCAACAAAGTGAGTTTCACTAAATGTTTGCAATAGGACTTAATCATTTCTTGATTCATTAACAATACGGTACTAATCCGTAAAGTTTCTAGTCAGATTTTAACAGTATTTCTATCTCAATTATAAGACTAGCGCATAGTAGTAAACGGATGCCAATACTACAAAATTAATTCAAAATACTACTCAGACTATGTTTATGATAATTAGTTCATGTTTTAATCTAATTACTAATGAACTCCCACTTAATACAACATCCCTCATAGTTGTAAAGTGGTACACGATCCAAATCCACTACACCAAAACCGATCATCACGTGAGATGATGTAGTTTCAATGGTGAACATCAACATGTTGATCATATCATCCATATGACTCGTGTTCAACCTTTCGGTTTCCATTGTCCCGAGGCCATGTCTGTACATGCTAGGCTCGTCAAGCAAACCCAAGTATTCCGCGTGTGCAACATGGCTTACACCCGTTGTATGTCGAGTTTATCACACCCGATCATCACGAGATGCTTCAAAACGTCGAACAATGCAACGGTGCATACGAGGGAAGAACACTTCATTATCTTGATATTAATGTGAGGGATCATCTTATAATGCTACCGTCGCGATCTAAGCAAAATAAGATGCATAAAGGATTAACATCACATGCAATTCATATGTGATATGATATGGCCCTTTAGTCTTTGCGCCTTCGATCTTCATCTCCAAAGCACGGACATGATCTCCATCATCTTCGGGCATGATCTCCATCATCGTTGGCGTAGCGTCAAGGTTCATGGCGCCGGCTTCATGGTTGTTCACCTCATGTAGCAACTATTACAACTATTTTGAAATACTACTCAACATGAAAATTAAAGACAACCATAAGGCTCCTGCCGGTTGCCACAATACAATAATGATCATCTCATACATATTCATCATCACATTATGGCCATATCACATCACCAAACCCTGCAAAAACAAGTTAGACGTCTCTAATTTGGTTTGCATATTTTACGTGGTTTAGGGTTTTCGAGTAAGATCTAATCTACCTACGAACATGAACCACAACGGTGATACTAGTGTTGTCAATAGAAGAGTAAATTGAATCTTCACTATAGTAGGAGAGACAGACACCCGCAAAGCCTCTTATGCAATACAAGTTGCATGTCGAACGAGGAACAAGTCTCATGAACGCGGTCATGTAAAGTTAGTCCGAGCCGCTTCATCCCACTATGCCACAAAGATGCAAAGTACTCAAACTAAAGATAACAAGAGCATCAACGCCCACAAACCATTGTGTTCTACTCGTGCAACCATCTATGCATAGACACGGCTCTGATACCATTGTAGGAAAACGTTGCATAGAAAACAAAAATTTTCCTATCGCGAACACGCAATCCAAGCCAAGATGCAATCTAGAAGACGGTAGCAACGAGGGGATGATCAAGACTAACCCTTGAAGAGATTCCAAAGCCTATAAGAGTAGGCTCTTATTGCTACGGTAGACGATCACTTGCCGCTTGCAAAAGCGCGTAGAAGATCTTGATCACGATCGGTTCCGGCGCCACGAACGGGCAGCACCTCCGTACTCGGTCACACGTTCGGTTGTTGATGAAGACGACGTCCACCTCCCCGTTCCGGGCAGCGGAAGTAGTAGCTCCTCTTGAATCCGACAGCACGACGGCGTGGTGTCGGTGGCGGTGGAGAAATCCGGCGGAGCTTCGCTTAAGCGTGCGGGATATGGTGGAGGAGAGAGAGACCGCTAGGGTTTGGGGAGAGGGGCGCCGGCTAGAGCACCCTTGAGGGGTGCGGCCATGGTGGTGGCTTGAGTGGCCGGCCAGCCCCTCTCTCCCCCTCTTTATATAGGTGGAAGCCCCAAGGCTTAGGTCAAAGAGTCCGAATAAGACCCCAACCAAAACCTTCCAAGTGTCCAAACCTAGGGGGAGTGGGACTCCCCCCTTTCCTTGGTGGGGTGGCCGGCCACCATGGTGGGGAGTCCACTTGGGACTCCTCCTCCCTTAGGTTGGCCGGCCAAGGTGGGTGGAGTCCCTTTGGGACTCCACCTTCCATCCTTATTTCTTCCGGACTTTTCTAGAACCTTCTAGAACCTTCCGTAGAACCTTCCGGATCATTTTAATTCACATAAAATGACTTCCCATATATGAATCTTATTCTCCGGACCATTCCGGAACTCCTCGTGATGTCCGGGATCTCATCCGGGACTCCGAACAAATATTCGAACTCCATTCCTTATTCAAGTTCTACCATTTCAACATCCAACTTTAAGTGTGTCACCCTACGGTTCGTGAACTATGCGGACATGGTTGAGTACTCACTCCGACCAATAACCAATAGCGGGATCTGGAGATCCATAATGGCTCCCACATATTCAACGATGACTTTAGTGATCGAATGAACCATTCACATATATTACCAATTCCCTTTGTCACGCGATATTTTACTTGTCCGAGGTTTGATCATCGATATCACTCTATACCTTGTTCAACCTCGTCTCCTGACAAGTACTCTTTACTCGTACCGTGGTATGTGGTCTCTTATGAACTTATTCATATGCTTGCAAGACATTAGACGACATTCCACCGAGAGGGCCCAGAGTATATCTATCCGTCATCGGGATGGACAAATCCCACTGTTGATCCATATGCCTCAACTCATACTTTCCGGATACTTAATCCCACCTTTATAACCACCCATTTACGCAGTGGCGTTTGATGTAATCAAAGTACCTTTCCGGTATAAGTGATTTACATGATCTCATGGTCATAAGGACTAGGTAACTATGTATCGAAAGCTTATAGCAAATAACTTAATGACGAGATCTTATGCTACGCTTAATTGGGTGTGTCCATTACATCATTCATATAATGATATAACCTTGTTATTAATAACATCCAATGTTCATGATTATGAAACTAATCATCCATTAATCAACAAGCTAGTTTAAGAGGCATACTAGGGACTTCTTTGTTGTCTATATATCACACATGTACTAATGTTTCGGTTAATACAATTATAGCATGATATATAAACATTTATCATAAACATAAAGATATAAATAATAACCACTTTATTATTGCCTCTAGGGCATATCTCCTTCACCACCGAGCATCGTGGAGCCTCATACCATATGAGAATAGACAATTGCACGATGCAGGCTCCACGGTCGACCACCAGCCTTCGGCACAAACCGCAACAACGTGGCACCTCACGTCGTGACGAGCGGACCTTACAGCCGAGGTATGCTACGCACCCCAAACCGTCGTTGATCTAAGCCGCCACCTTTGTATCCTAGCCTCCAGCAGCTAGTACATTCGCGCCTCTCACACCATGCCAACCAGATCTGGTAGTCCTTAGAGCAACCCAGATCGCCCACCAGCTCGCGCGCAGGATACACAAGTTGGTGATGACCACACGTCTTGTGTTTTGGGCCAACCCACCCACTCCTCTCTACCAAGCTCCACCTAGTCGTAGCTCACGCCGGCTATCCTCATCCTCGTCCCGAGCCACCCGATGTCAGTGGAATTTAGTCCAACCATAAAAACTGGAGGTTCTCCGCGAGATTGGGCATGGATTGTGGTAGATGGTTCCTATAGGGCCCAAGCATTTCATGTACGGAACTGGAAGGAGAAAAGACACTAATAGAGATAGCTCGAGGATATGGTGTAGTACTAGTAGCCACAAAGGATGCCACCACAACTATATAGAATGCGCGTGGGTTGCACTCGGTGCTTTGTCAAATCGTGTCACCGGGCTTGATAGGGTTTTGGTGATTGTGAGGTACTTCGAGTTCCAGCCAAAGGGGCTAATGTCCATGACCATGGAAAAGGCAGAAGCAAGCACTGCAAGTGCAACGGGGAGGGCAAGCTCAAGCACATCGACATCAAAAGTGTTGATGGTCACTCCATTGGAGGCGCCAAATTTGAACACCCTTCTCACAAAGGGGAGTGAGAGGAGATCAAGAGCTGCTCCCCCCTCCCCCCGAGCCTCATGAACGGCAGGTGAACGCAACTGTCTGACGCACTTCAAGATATGTGTATCGGCACAATGCACGTAAGTGCTTGGGAGGAACATATCGTTTTGAGGTTGCTTCTAAGGTAGCCTACTAGGGAAGTGCCACATGCATCTTCCTTGCATAATGGCCAACTAATACACAGCTCGTCGGAATCTCCAACTATTCAAGTTCTTGAGGATCAACTCAAGACGGAAATATATTGTGTAGTTTTTTTTTTTGCTTCAAAGATATTGTGTAGTTGCTCTTTTGGTTATGATATCTTTTATTTTGACAAACCACAGTAGCCTTGCTGCTGTATAGATTTTTTTTTGGGGTTAAGTTTGCAGCTTGTACAAGAGCATTGTACAAAAATGTAAAGCTAGAACTAAGCTACAACAGTAGGAAAGGTAAAAATTACAGGAAGCTGTCGATTGTAATTGATATCTTGAAAGAGTGACCGGAGGTTTTGATCGCACCAATCGCCAAACAGAAACATGGCATTGATGAAATCACGGAGATGCAAGCACATGATAGAGGTTATAAAGTACAGATCCCTCGCTATAGCTGTCAGGGCAATGTTGGTGTAAACCGTGTTGTTCTTGTTCTCGACGAACTCAAGATGTAAATTTAATTATTTCTTTCAACATTATGTAATAATTAATTTACAATTCTAAAATTAATTAGTCCATTTGCTTCATCTCACAAGAGACGGCTGAGGGAGAGAGGAAGAGGAGGCGAATCCTTTACACCGACCAGGTCGGTGCTTACCAAGCACCGCACACCCTGGTCGGGTATAGGGCCCGCCCATTTTCGTTTTTCCATTTTGTTTTCGTTTTTTTTGTTCTTCTGTTTTCTTTTTTGTTTTTGTTTCTTTTTATTTTTTTTACTTTTTCAAATTTGGGAAAAATAAATTAAAAATTGTTTAAAATTTTAAAATGTTCCAATTTTTTCAAATTTAAAATTTGTTCAAATTTGAAAAATATTCAAATCTAAAATTTGTTCAAATTTAAAATTTGTTCACATTGAAAATTGTTTAAAGTATAAATTTGTTCAAAGTAGAAAATTGTTCAAATTAGAAAAATATTCAAATTGTAAAAAATTAACAGACAGAAAAGAAACGAAAAAACAAAAATGTTTACCTGATGTTGTTGGGCCGGGCCCAGTAAGCCACGTCGGGCGTGCGTGGGGTGTGCGGTGCCGTACGGACACCGCACTGGTTGGCATACAACAGGTCCCGAAAGAGGATGCGGGTGTCGCTTGAACGCTGCGGATGGCTTGGCGAGGAGGAAGCGGAAGTTAAGGTGGCACTTCAGCGTGATTGTAGCAAATTTTGGCCGGATTCCGGTTCTCATAAAAAATAGCAATATTTATGACATTAAATTAATATATTATAAACTACATTCTAAGAGGAATCTTAGTGATATTAATTTGGTGTTGTGAAATTTGTGATTCTTTCCCTTGAGGCAAATCTAAAAAGACGAAGGGAGTGCCTCGTAACCATTCGTCCTATTTACAAACATCAATGTAAACACGGAATTTCATAGATTGCTAGGTCGGCTTCTGCCGATGACTCACCGAAAGCAACTTTCTTTGACTAAATTGCAAAAGCAAACAAAGAAAAGGGCACGCGCTACCAAAAGCTATTTTCCTTTGACTACGCTGACATATCAAACAACAAAGAAGCAAATACTGTACTAGCTTGACTTCATCTGATCTGACGACTCACAGATAGCTATGTTTCCTTTACAGTAGTAATAATTTAATTACAATGCCATGACAAACAACTACAGATGAGGCAAGAACTAATACATCGGTCCTATAATGTCCACTAATCTATCGTCGGCGCTTCTTGCTAGGCGAAACTGCATGCTGATGCAAGCTCATCTCATCAAAGAATTTAGCAACATTAAGAAACTTTTTATATGGCGGTATCCGCGATTCCCATGCGACTAGCTCAAACTCTTCCCTTGGCAAAATTGCGGAACCTGCAATCAGGTCTCCAAACATAACCTTAGGCAAATCCTTTTTGGAATCATCTTCTCTGTGAGGAGGCATGAGCTGAACTCGAGTAGATGATGATACAATGTTGGATATGTCAATAGGATGATCTTTGTCCATAAGATACTTTGGGTGTTCACCATATACCGAAAAATTACTCTGTACCACATACCTGTACTTCTTCAAGATACTAAGCCAAAATTTAGCACTTTGATTTTTCCGAAGCACATCAGCATACACGTTTGCTGTGATCATTGATCCTCCCAGTACTGCTGCTATGTCTTCTGCTATCGATGCTAGCTGAGGGTGCTCCTCTGGGTTTGTGCTTCCAAAAGCAAGAACCTTGAAGAGATAGCTATACTCCTCAGGTGAGAAGCTATTCAAGCACACTGGCCTTACTGTCCCGAACCTAGTTATCCTCTGAATCTTAGTTATGATTATGATCTTGCTTCCTCTGCCTATATGTGCTGTTGTTGATGAGTAAAACTTTTGCCAAGTCTCATCGTCCACATCTGAAGTGAGTTCAACCACAACCAAAGTCCGGCCTGTCTGGATGAATGCTTCGTTCTCAGTTTTATAGAAGCTCTCTCCATTCAAGTGCAGGATTGAGGAAAAGTGTGACAGGACTTTTTGATTATTGCAAACATGTGCGACCAAAGTTTTCTTTCCAACTCTACAAGTGCCGATGATCGGCAGCACAGTTGGAGCACAAGTAGGATTCTCTTGCAATAAGATATTGATCACTTGTTGTTTCTCTATGTGACGGCCAAACATGAAATGGTCAGTATAGAGGTATGTGTCATAAGGGCTGCGAAACATGCGTTCACATCCACCTAGAAGCAAGACAAACTCTGTCATATTAGAAACCATGGTTTCTAAACCATCCAGTGCCCTTTGAAGGCTGTGATAAGTTGAAACAGCGGTCCTCCGTGTGGAACGAAAAGAGTTAATGGAATCAGAGCTGCTAACCTCGTCTTCTTCAACCCTTGAGATGCGAAGGGTTTGAGACTTGGCGGTGTTTAGGGCATGGTAGCCTCGGTACATGGCATCAGCAAGCATCTTCAGCTCGAGTAGCATCTTGGAGTTGGTAAGGTGTCGACAATCGGCCTCCTCGACGACCATGTGAACCCTAAGAAGAAGCTGTTGCAGCCTTCCCATCTTCTCTTCAAGATTTATCTGACTATTATACTTCTTGATGATGAGGGATATGAATCGACTAACCAGGTCGCCTGCAATTGAAGACACAACCAGCTCCATATGCTCCAGACTTCTCTTCGTCGTGTTTGTGTTTCTCTTTGCTGTGTCCTGTGTATGGGGGAGAGTGAGAGAGGCAGAGAAAACACAGAGGGAGGATGGAGAATCCGCTGGAGAAGTCTCATCTTTCTAACCGGGGACAGCCATGGGAGAAGTCCCTCCCCCTTTTAGGATAGTGATGGAGAAAAATACACACAGAGAGAGGATACTACGGGAGTCTGATCCTAGCACTGCAATTGACGCGTTTTTGGTGACCAAGAGGACTCGTAGTCAGTGTTTCTCCCGTGGTAGACTTCAGACGAGAATATAATTCCGGTATTACTTGCAGAGTATTTTACTGAATTACTGTAGTACTAGAGCTCCCATATCTCGTCCGATTTATGCTTCTGGAAAGGGTATTGGGTGCCGGATACACAGCCAGCGCGAGTGTCTCTTTCCTGTCAGACCCGATTTATGCACCTGTATTTGGAGGATTTTTTTTCGATAAAGAACACTTTATTACTCGATCTTTCAACCATTACACCCAGCATCTTCGTAGCTAAAATGCACATACACTAGTAAGAAAAGCCTTAGGGCATCTCCAACCGGGCGACCCAAACGGACGCGCTGGGCCGTCCGTTTTGGGCCGTTTGGGTGGCGACAGACCCGGACAGCGCCGCGTCGCGTCCGTTTGGGTGCACGCTGCGCCCAACGCAGCGGCCACCCATTTGGCCATTTGGCCTACTTCTTTGGGAAATAGGCCATCTGGCCACAGATACTTTATAAAACAATGTCTAAACCTAGAATAATATCTCATAAACATGGAATAATATATAACAAACATAAAATATAGCAAATAGCATAAAATAGCATCAAATGTAGCATGATAAATCAATTAAAATGTGCCATAGTTTGAGAAAAATATAAAAATTACAATTGAGATTGTCTAACTCAATTTGGGCGCTCGAGGATCTCCTTCTGCCTCTTCTCGAACCAAGCTCTCTTCGCCTCACTCATGTTGGTCAAGTCGGCGTTCATGATGAGGTTGTCCTCGGCTTGGCGTTTGAGCTCAACTTCCTGCGCCTTCATCTCCATCTCTTTGGCCCTTGCCATTGCTTTGAGCTCAATTTCCTTCGCCTTCATCTCCACTCGCTCCTGTCCATATTTGCGATGTTCATGGAAGTATTCATAGATCCGGCGCCAGAATGCGGTCCCCTTCTGCTCGGCACCTGTCAACGCATCTTGCCCGATGGTCAACCATGCATTGACGATCATCTTGTCCTCCTTCTCCGTGTAGTTGGCGGTTCGCTTGCTTACCCGGCGAGCTCTAGCTTGTGCAGCTGCGGCTTGTGTGAGTCCCTCAACGAACAACGGCTCCTCCTCGATGTTTATGCTGCCGGGACAGGCAGTTGTGCCCTCCTGTGTGTCAACGGGAGGTGGCTGGGTGGCCGGCATCGTCTGCGCGAAAGACGTAGGGGCCTGCACGGTCGACGGTGACTGCGCGCGCGCGGCCGACAAATCGTCGAACAGGTTGCGTGCGCCGGCCATGGCAGCTGCTGCCAGGTTCTTGTGGCCTTTGGAGTTCGCCGGCGCACGGTTGAGGTCAATGGACGAAGGTGACGGCCCCGACATGGACTCTCCCACCTCCGGTGACCCATCCCGTGACTGGTACGCGTGCCGCCCAGAATGCGCCCCCAATTCGTGCCCAAACGGGGCAGACGGTGGGCCAGTTGATCTTGGAGGAAGGGGCAGGGTCACGGATGAGGACGAGCTCCCCCCCGAGGCCGTGCCGGTGCCGGGGATGAGCATGTGCTGGCCGAGCGATGAGTGGCCGTAAAACAGCATGGCCTGCGCCTGCTCTTGCATGACCGTGTTCTTCGCCTGTGTTTGGAGTTGGAGGAGGTGCTCCGCCGCCCGCACCCGCTCCTCCTCGGCGGCGGCCTCCTTCTTCCGTTGATCAAGCGCCCGGCGCCGGTCCGCCCGCTTCTTGGACTCCATCGCCCTCTGCTCCGGGGTGAGCTCGGGCTTCGCCTTCTTCGTCGGCGGCCCGGGCTCCACGACCACCGGAGCGTCCAGTTCAGAAGCCGCCTCCACGGAAGGAGCGGCAACGGCCGCGACCAGTGCCTCCTCTCCGATGGTGGCGGTGGTGGCGGTGGCGGCGGCAGTCGCTTCGTCGGCCATCTCTAGGTTTTGGGAGTGGAGTGGAGTGTTTCTGTTGTGGGAGGCAGACAGGCGGGCCAGGGGCGGACAAGGGAGGACGCGAGCGACCAGCCTTTCGCGTCCGCGGCCACGCAAACTCGTCCAAGATTTGGGCCGGGTTTGGGTCGTCCCGGACGCCCGGCCATCCGTTTAGGGATGGGTCCGCGCGCTGGGCGCGATTTTGTCCGTTTCGACCCATCCGGACGCGCGGGATGTCTTGTTGGAGATGCCCTTATAGGTGAGATCTTAGTTCTCGAAGTTGTTTTGTGGCGCACCTTTGGTGCACCACAAAATAGCATTTTAGAAACTAGGTGGGGCCCACACCCTGCCACCCCTAATCATTCGTTCCACTATTTCTATTGCGCACTACACTCGGTGCGCCACATAAATAATTGATTCTGGCGCACTAGTTCGGTGCGCCAAATCGGAACTTATAGCATCTCTCCCCTCCCCACCGTGCGCGCGCGCGTGCCCCTCTCCCCTCTACGATCCCTCGCCGCGCGTCTCATGGACGGCGGCGTGCCATCGCCGTTGCCGCCGCCTTCCTCCGCGAGGGCCGCATGCCGCCACGCTCCTCCCATCCCTGCCAGCTGCCGCTACGGCGAGGAGGGGCCGCCGCATCAAGGTGGAGGAGGGGCCGGCGTCGCGTCAAGGTGGAGGAGCCGCCGTGTCCTCCACCCTTGTCGTCGTCGTCGGTGAGCTCCTCCACCCCTGCCGTCGTCGTCGGTGAGCCTCCCCTCCCCCTCTTCCTCTCCCGTGCGGCACAAAGTGCTCGCGAAATTACTTTGTCTTTGAGTTTGTGTGGTGATGTGGGTGTTGTGTTCTTGCTGGAACTATTGCTTTAGCAAGAACAAATGCTCTTGCTCATTAGCTTAAGCAGTAATGATGTGATGCTTAACGTGTAACGATACGCCTTTATATGAACTGTTTATGGTAATGATTAAATAGGCATGTGCTAGGCTATAGCTGGTTGCGTCTATATTATTGGATTCAGTGATATGGCTACTACTTGTTTGCTCTCCAAATGTGTTGGTAGCTAGTGTGGGTTTGGAAAGTGGCCTGTTAATCAGTTGGTGATTAATATATAATCCCTTGGTCTATACCAAGTGATGAATATATAGTCCCTTTGGAGCATCTGCCCCATGCTATATATGTGTGTTTGACCATGCTTATGATGGATTTCTTTTAAGGACTCTAGCTAGATTAGAGGGGAAAAGTTGCTGCTTTGTTGCCTATGATAATGGATCATCAAATGTTTCCCTTTGTCCCTGGTTGCCTCCTTAATTGATGCCTTATGATCCAAATGACCCAAGTCCCTTGCATGATCCCATTTGTCCCTAATGTTGCTTAAGATGAATAAATTCCCTCTAATCACCATTTGGAGATCAAGACTAGTTCTTGATTTCCATTAGCTAGACTCCAATATTAAAAATGTCTCCCAAATATGGAGACAAACATTTTAACATTACCCCAATGTTATTTCTCTCAAATGGACAGTTTCTGATGGTATGCTTGCTCCTCACTGTACTTTATCAATTCCCTACTGATCCTAAGTACCCATGAATATCTGGTGGTGTTCTTCTGCTGTTTAGTTACTGTCAACACATGTGTTTGTGAGGACATCCCATCTATTGATACAACCGCTGTACCTACAGCCACACAAATTGAAGGACCAATCACTCGAGCTCGTGCCAAACAACTTAATTATCAGGTACTTTCGTTTCTTGGAACTATTCCTCACATACATGAGAATATGATGCTGCCTAAATCAGATGTGTTTGTTACTCTTAGGAATGATGGACCTAGCATGGATGAGAGGGACAAGCATTGGAGCATGATCACACATGGAGGAGATGGCAGCAAACATATGAGGATTGAAGAAGACGCTGCGAGTGGAGATTTCAGAACTTTGAAGCCACCATAATTGGAGATGAAGACATGGACGAAATATAGAGTTCTCCACTTCATAATTTCGTCCACATGAGTCCATGGTGCTGCGACACCATTAGTTTTGGGCCAGGCCCATGTAATTTTCGCAGGATTTAAGTCAGCCACTTTTTAGAGTCCGTATTGAAGGGGGAAAGGCCTTCTAGGGTTTGGTTCGGCCACCATATGCATGGCTGGCCGAAACCCCACCTTTTCCTCCTTTAAATACCCCCATAGCCGTCACGTTTAGACTCGGATTTTGATTAGATTAAAAGTTAGCCATTGCTGCAACTCTCGTGTACTTCTTTTGAGGCCAACGCCCAGAACAAGACCGACTATTCGGAATCCCACCTTTTCAATAAAGCTTTCATCTATATCCGCAATATTCTGATTGCATCTTTAGTTCTTACTTGTTCTCGATTTCAGGTAGGAATTAAGACCTTTTGGTCAGGCTGATCGTGCTCCCGCAAGATCAGTAACTCCCGGAGATTGTCCTAGCGATTGCATTGGCGCACGAGCTTTGCACGTGTAGTCGGATCGTCAAGCACGAACTCCACCAACAAATCGATTTATCCACATCTCATCGAAAGATCGGACACCTTTGCCCTATCAAGTGGTATCAGATTTCAGGTTGCTCGGTGAGATTTTACTGTTTTCCTAGTGTAGATTGCATCTGCCATCATACCCATAAACCACGAAAAAGCCAAAAATACAGTTAGGGTTTAGATCATCTCGTCCCATAAACCCCCTGCCACGCCTTGCATTGTCTTTTCAGTTTTGCATAGTTGAATTTGTGTCTGCATCTTCGTGTCGAGTTGCTGGTCTTAGCGTCTAGTTCCTTTAGAGTTTCGAGTTCTGGTCATATTAGTCACGCCGCCGTCGCCCGCTCGCACCATACGCAGATCACCGCCATATACAACCACCATATACTTCCGCCACTACCATATACACCCTGCCATATACGCCCTGTCATATACACCCTGCCATATACACCCTGCCATATACACTCTGCCATATACATCCGTATCCACCATATACCCCGTTTCCTACCGCGACACGGATTGTTGCTGTTTCTCTGCCGTGACAGAGTCCGAGTAGAATTAGGTTTTATTTGTTTTCCCCTCTTAGCTGTTGCCTTCTAATTCCATCTGTGCTGTAGAAAAAATTTCCGTGAGATCAGTTTCGGCCGCCAGGGAAAAATTGTGAAGGAGAGCAAAAAAAAAAAAAAAGTCTGGAAACGCTTCCGAAAAAATTTTCTGGCTACATTGGTTTTTCACCTTGGCGATCACTTTTCGCCACTGCCCGTTATAGCGACATTTTTTTGGCGCCTGCGCGCTTTCCGGAGCACTTTCCAGAAATTTCGACAAAATTTTTTCTGAGGCTATACTGTTTTTAGACCTTGGGGATCAGTTTGAGACACTTGCCATCATAGTGATTTTTCGCCGTTCGCGTCGCCACATCATCGCCACCTCATCGCTGCTCGTTGCTTGTGTGCCGCGCCGTGACCTCGTTTGTGTTCTAGGCTCGCGTCTCTAGTACGGTCTAGCCTAGGACCAGCACAGTACCGTTGTTGAGCATACTTTCAATACTGCATTGCTGTTTTGACAATTGCTGTTTTGCTACCATATTAGCCTTCCTACAGCTCTACATATTGTCTCCACGTGCACTGTGTCGACCCTGGTAATCGCTTTGGCAATCCTTGGAGACGCTGATTCCTGCTGGTTGTTACATCGCCTTCCTCCTGTTTGGTAAGGACTTGTAAGAGCTTTGTATTTTGCTTGACGAATTGCGCGTGAACCACCATATTCCGTAGTTTGTAGGCATATACATTTGTGCTTTTTCTGTACTAACCATGACAGGCACAGAGTCGGCGAACGTTGACCCGGATAAGATGACGAATACAGAGATGCATGCTCACTTCCTCCATCTTTTGGGCGGGCATACAACCGACGTGGATGGGCGCCTCGGTGATGTTGACGCCAAACTCACCGACGCGCTGGACAAGATCGATGGCCTCGAGGCAGCTTTCAACTCCAAGCTCGACGCCAAGTTCCAGGAGCTCTTGACTCGGTTGCCGCCACCTCGCGTCAACGTGCAACGCCGCGCACGCCGCGTTCCTCGTGCGGATGTTCCTGCGGGTACCGCTCCTGCTGCAGCAGCCGCACATGACGCGCCTTCTGATGAAGGATACGAGGACTATGGAGGGAACGAGGATGAGCAAGTAGATGAGAACATGCTGGATGACGAGGAGGTCCAACAACCTGCACCTGGTCGTCCACGACAACTGAACCGCAACGCTCGCCCACCTCCACGGCCGGTACGTAATGATGATGATCATGTTGCTAAACTTAAATTGAATATTCCGCCATTTGAGGGTAGATATAATCCTGATGCATATCTTACTTGGGAATTGGAAGTAGAACAACGCTTTGCATGTTTACGATATCCTGATCATTTGCGTGTTAGTGCTGCCACTTGTGAGTTCACAGATTTTGCATCTATTTGGTGGTCTGAGCATTGTAGAGTACACCATGCTAATATTCCTACTACTTGGGTTGGTTTAAAACTTGCTATGCGTACTCGTTTTGTTCCTCCACATTATCAACGTGATTTGCTAAAGAAATTGTCTCGCTTAGAACAAGGAAAAAATTCTGTAGAAGACTATTATCAGGAATTGCAAACTGGCATGATTCGCTGTGGTATTGTCGAGGATAATGAGGCTATGCTTGCACGTTTCTTTGGTGGTTTGAATAAAGAGATTCAGCATATTTTAGATTATAAGGAGTACAACACTATTACTCGCTTGTTTCATCTTGCTTGCAAAGCTGAACGTGAAGTGCAGGATCGTCAACCACCATGGAGAAAAGCTAATGTTTCTGCAGGTCGTACATCGTCATGGACTACGCGACAATCAGCGCCACAATCTCGTGGGGCTACACCAGCACCTTCTACCTCCAAGTACACCGCGCCTGCATCACGAGCACCACCGGCTGCTACTTCACCACCATCTGCTGGTCCTCCTCGGAGTTCATCTTCGATGGCCTCCACGGGGAAGACGCGCGACATACAATGTCGCAAATGCTTGGGTTTTGGACACATAGAGAGAGAATGCAGAACCAAGCGTGTGATGTTGGTGCGTGAAGATGGCGAATATGATTCTGCAAGTGACTTTGATGAAGATACATTGGCCCTTATTGCTGCACGTGATGGTGCTAATTCTGATTCTGAGAGAGAGATGGAGGTAATGGAAGCTGACACTGCTGATCAGTACAGGAGCTTAGTTGCACAACGTGTGTTGAGCGTGCAATTGAGCAAAGCTGAGCATGATCAACGCCACAATCTGTTCCAAACAAGAGGCGTTGTCAAAGAGCGAGCTATAAGGATCATCATTGATGGAGGGAGCTGCAATAATCTGGCTAGCGTTGACATGGTGGAGAAGCTTTCTCTTCCTACAAGACAGCGCACACATCCATATTACATTCAATGGTTTGAGAGCTCTCGGAAGCTCAAGGTAACAAGAACTACACGTGTGCATTTTACTATTGGTACATATTCTGATTTTGTGGATTGTGATGTTGTACCTATGCAAGCTTGTTCTTTGTTACTTGGTAGACCTTGGCAATTTGATAGAGAATCTGTTCATAATGGTAAAACTAATCAGTATTCTCTTATGCATGATGGAAAGAAAATTGGTCTCAAACCTATGACTCCTGAACAAATACTAAAAGATGATCTTGCTAGAGCTAGTCGAGTAAAAAACGAGGAGAAACTTAAGAGTGAGAATCAGATTGTTGCTGCAGATTTTGTGCCACATAAGACTAATACTAAATCTGATTCAAACCATGCTACTGAAATTCGTTTGAAAAATCCTTGTTTGCTTGCTAGCAAATCTGATATTGCTGAACTTGATGTGAACACTACTCAATGCTATGCTATTATTTGCAAAGAAGTTCTGTTTTCATTTGAGGATATGCCTCCTTCTTTGCCACCTGCGGTTGCTAACCTTTTGCAGGAGTTCATTGATGTGTTCCCACAAGATGTACCACCTGGACTACCACCTATCCGTGGGATAGAACACCAGATTGACTTGATTCCAGGTGCTTCGCTGCCCAACCGTGCGCCATATCGTACCAATCCTGAAGAGACCAAAGAGATTCAGCGACAAATTCAGGTTCTCCAAGATAAAGGTTACATTCGTGAGTCTCTTAGCCCATGTGCTGTTCCTATTATCTTGGTACCTAAGAAGGATGGTTCTTCACGCCTGTGTACTGATTGTAGATCTATTAATAATATTACCATTCGTTACCGTCATCCTATACCTCGTTTAGATGATATGCTTGATGAATTGAGTGGTTCTATTATGTTCTCTAAAGTTGATTTGCGTAGTGGTTACCACCAGATTCGTATGCAATTAGGAGATGAATGGAAAACAGCGTTTAAAACTAAGTTCGGTTTATATGAGTGGTTAGTAATGCCTTTTGGTTTAACTAATGCACCTAGTACTTTCATGAGACTGATGAACGAAGTTTTACGTGCTTTTATTGGACGTTTTGTGGTGGTATACTTTGATGATATTCTGATTTATAGCAAATCTTTGGAGGAACATTTGGATCATTTACGTGCTGTTTTCAATGCTTTACGTGATGCACGTTTGTATGGTAATCTTGAGAAGTGCACCTTTTGCACCAATCGAGTTGCGTTTCTTGGCTATGTTGTTACTGCGCAGGGAATTGAAGTTGATCCAGCCAAGATTGAGGCAATTGAGAATTGGCCACAGCCAAAGACGGTCACACAAGTGAGGAGTTTTCTTGGCCTCGCTGGTTTCTATAGGCGCTTTGTGAAAGATTTTGGATCCATTGCTGCGCCGCTGAATGAGCTTACAAAGAAGGATGTGCCCTTTGTGTGGGGCGATGCACAACAAGACGCCTTCATGATACTGAAAGATAAGTTAACACATGCTCCATTACTCCAACTTCCTGATTTCAATAAGACTTTTGAGCTTGAATGTGATGCTAGTGGAATTGGTTTAGGAGGTGTGTTATTACAAGAGGGCAAACCTGTTGCATATTTTAGTGAGAAATTGAGTGGGCCTAGTCTGAATTATTCTACTTATGATAAAGAATTATATGCGCTGGTTCGGACATTACAAACTTGGCAACATTATTTATGGCCTAAAGAATTTGTTATACATTCTGATCATGAATCTTTGAAGCATATTCGTAGTCAAGCTAAGTTGAATCGCCGCCATGCAAAGTGGGTTGAGTTTATTGAGTCTTTTCCTTATGTTATCAAACACAAAAAGGGTAAAGATAATGTTATTGCTGATGCTTTGTCGCGCCGTTATACTATGCTATCTCAACTTGACTTCAAGATTTTTGGATTAGAAACCATAAAGGAACAATACTTGCATGATGCTGATTTTAAAGATGTGTTGCTGAATTGTAAAGATGGTAGAACATGGAACAAATTCGTCCTCAATGATGGATTTGTGTTCCGTGCTAACAAGCTATGCATCCCAGATAGTTCCGTTCGTCTTTTGTTGTTGCAGGAGGCGCATGGAGGAGGATTGATGGGTCACTTTGGTGTGAAGAAGACGGAGGATGTACTTGCTGCACACTTCTTTTGGCCACGTATGCGTCGAGATGTTGAGAGATTTGTGGCACGCTGCACTACATGTCAAAAAGCTAAGTCTCGACTTAATCCACATGGTTTATATATGCCTCTTCCTGTTCCTAGTGTACCTTGGGAGGATATTTCTATGGATTTCGTTTTGGGTTTGCCTCGTACACAGAAGGGGAGGGATAGTATCTTTGTTGTTGTGGATAGATTTTCTAAGATGGCACACTTTATTCCATGTCACAAAACTGATGATGCTACACATGTTGCTGATTTGTTCTTTCGCGAAATTGTGCGTTTACATGGTGTGCCAAATACTATTGTTTCTGATCGTGATACTAAATTTCTTAGCCACTTTTGGAGATGTTTATGGGCTAAGTTGGGGACTAAATTGCTGTTTAGTACTACATGTCATCCCCAAACTGATGGACAAACTGAAGTAGTAAATAGAACATTATCTACTATGCTGCGGGCTGTTTTGAAGAAGAACTTAAAATTGTGGGAAGAGTGTTTGCCTCATATTGAATTTGCTTACAATCGTTCGCTGCATTCTACCACTAAGATGTGCCCTTTTGAGATTGTGTATGGTTTTGTTCCACGTGCACCTATTGATTTATTGCCTTTACCATCTTCGGTGCAAAATGATTTGGATGCTACACAACGTGCTGAATTGATATTAAAATTGCATGAGACTACTAAAGACAACATACAACGCATGAATGCTAAGTATAAAATTGTTGGGGATAGAGGAAGAAAGCATGTTGTGTTTGATGTTGGTGATCTTGTTTGGTTGCATTTGCGCAAAGATCGTTTTCCTGCATTGCGCAAGTCTAAGCTCATGCCACGTGCCGCTGGTCCTTTTAAGGTGTTAGAGAAAATAAATGATAATGCATATAAACTTGAGCTTCCTGCAGAATTGGGTCCGGTTAGTCCTACATTTAACATTGCAGATTTGAAGCCTTACTTTGGTGAAGAAGATGAGATCGCGTCGAGGACGACTTCAATTCAAGAAGGGGAGCATGATGAGGACATCCCATCTATTGATACAACCGCTGTACCTACAGCCACACAAATTGAAGGACCAATCACTCGAGCTCGTGCCAAACAACTTAATTATCGGGTACTTTCGTTTCTTGGAACTATTCCTCACATACATGAGAATATGATGCTGCCTAAATCAGATGTGTTTGTTACTCTTAGGAATGATGGACCTAGCATGGATGAGAGGGACAAGCATTGGAGCATGATCACACATGGAGGAGATGGCAGCAAACATATGAGGATTGAAGAAGACGCTGCGAGTGGAGATTTCAGAACTTTGAAGCCACCATAATTGGAGATGAAGACATGGACGAAATATAGAGTTCTCCACTTCATAATTTCGTCCACATGAGTCCATGGTGCTGCGACACCATTAGTTTTGGGCCAGGCCCATGTAATTTTCGCAGGATTTAAGTCAGCCACTTTTTAGAGTCCGTATTGAAGGGAAAGGCCTTCTAGGGTTTGGTTCGGCCACCATATGCATGGCTGGCCGAAACCCCACCTTTTCCTCCTTTAAATACCCCCATAGCCGTCACGTTTAGACTCGGATTTTGATTAGATTAAAAGTTAGCCATTGCTGCAACTCTCGTGTACTTCTTTTGAGGCCAACGCCGAGAACAAGACCGACTATTCGGAATCCCACCTTTTCAATAAAGCTTTCATCTATATCCGCAATATTCTGATTGCATCTTTAGTTCTTACTTGTTCTCGATTTGGTAGGAATTAAGACCCTTGCTGGTCAGTGATCGTGCTCCCGCAAGATCAGTAACTCCCGGAGATTGTCCTAGCGATTGCATTGGCGCACGAGCTTTGCACGTGTAGTCGGATCGTCAAGCACGAACTCCACCAACAAATCGATTTATCCACATCTCATCGAAAGATCGGACACCTTTGCCCTATCAGTAACTGATATTGTCCTATCCTGTATAGCCCAACTGGAGGCCCATGAAGACAACCGATGGCGAGGTGGGCCACTAGGTCGGTGCCGAAGAAGATTCCTTGAAGACCAAGACAAAGATCAATCGAACAAGGAAAGTTTAGAACTAGGTCTCTTGTAAACCTAGTCGTACTCGTGTAGATCTCTTGAGACCTGGCCCCCTATATAAGGGCCAGGAGAGGACTGCCGGGGGACACAATCAATCTTAGCAACTTTAGCCACCACAAGTCCAGCTGGGTCGTCGTAGCACTTAGCCTCTCGACGAACACAGCCGAAACCTTCGGCACCCCTTTGTAACTTAATATTTTCATAATCAAGATCAGACATGCGGGACGTAGGGTGTTACCTCATCGAGGGCCTGAACCTAGGTAAATTGCTCTCCCCGCTTGTCTGTTAACCGATGTCTCGTGTCAGCCTACGGGATTCCATCAACCCTAAGCCCCATCGGAGGGCATTGTCGAGGAGCACCCTCGTTGGCGCCGTCTGTGGGAAGCCTGTTGGCACAAGATCCGTCATCGGCAGATCCAACCATGTCGTCGGCAGCTTCATCGACACCATCATCATCATCGCCGATCATGGGAAGCCCGATTCGATTCGGCTCTGAGTTAACCCGCGCAACGACTCTTCTCGCTTTTTCAGATGCAAGGAAACATGGAGATGACGTTCGGGAGCGTCCACTACAACGTTAACGCAGAAGGAATCCTTCGACTGCTAGAATCGTACGCCCCCAGATCAGCAAGGAAGTCACCCCCGTCAGCCAGGGCCGATCATGTCATCATCAATCGATCTTTCGGCCGGGTGACAGACCGACGGATCGTCACCATCGACTCCTCGATCGACGTCTTCGATGTCGGTCGGATCCGACAACCCCGTGCCATTAGAGATGACCTCGTACTACTGTTTGAACTGCGACACCAGGCACGGGCTGGGGTCGAGGCACACCGTTCATCTGCAAGTGCCCAGTATTCGTCGGGAGAGGACAACAGTATCGTCAAGGAGGGCACCTGGAGACGCGCCACAAGTTTACGCTGCCAATAACACATGAAACACAAGAGGCGGGGGAGGTGGAGAGCACCCCACGCTCCACAGACGCAAAGCTTCAAAAACGGTAAGAACCATGTTAGCGACTACACCATCGGAGGAAGAATGGGCAGCTGCTAGGGCAGCCGTGCTTAATAATACACCACTCCCCGCTGGAACTTCGGTTGGAACCCTCAACGCCTTTCGCGAAATATTGGATAAGAATCGGGAGCGGCTGTCACTCGAGCAAACCACCCTCGAAATGCACCTGCTTGCGGCAGAACAATCTAGCGAACGACGAAGGGGCTCGCGAGGAAGCGCCTCCCGAAGCAGTCAAGGTGCGGGGAAACACCGATCGAGATTATCCAGGCTTTCGGAAGATGATGCTAGGAAATAACATCAAACTTATCCAGGTCGTTCATGACCACGGACATCGCAGGAATGCTGAGGCCAAAAACCGTCGAGGCAGCAACTGCCAACCTCGCGGCGTACCTTGTTAACCAACGACCCGAAGGTTCTATGGTTCAAGCTCATCGGGCGCTCTAGAAAGTCTTGCAATCTGGGAGATAAACTGGTTCCGCGAAAAGAAAAAGCCTCGCCCCAAGCGGGAGGTTCAAAACACCGTTCAAGGGATGCTCGAGACGAGATTACCCAGAGTAGAGTCGATAAAGCCAGACGACGGCAAGCTGCGAGGGGGGAATACGACAGCGACGCCTCATAGGAAAGCGAGGAGTATGACGGCGAGCTGAGGGGGGCCGACTGCTTGAGCTACAAGATTCGAGAGACAATGCCACCCAAGAAGTTTAAACCTACCCCTACCGACGCCGCTAAGTATGATGGACAGTAGGAGCCAAGATCATGGATAGATGATTACCAGACTGTGATCCTACACAAAGGAAACCAGATAGCGGCAATGCAGTGCTTGCGGCTTTACCTGAAAGATTCGGCACGAGCCTGGTGAGGGGCCTGCCGAAAGGGATCTATCAAGTCATGGGACGACCTGGTGGACGCTTTTGTCGCTAACTTCCAAGCAACATACAAGAGACCTGTTGGGATCGAAGAGTTACGACATTGCTGGCGAAGCCAAAGAGTCAATGCGCGTGCCTCGGCAGATTCACTAAACTCCTGAACGCTGCCGAAGATGTTTCCATCGACGAGCAATAGATGCCTTTAGCGACGGCATCCGACGTAAACTTACGTAGAAGAACTCGGACGCAAAGGCAAAAACTATAACTAAGCTAATGGAAATCGCCATGTGCTGGGCTGATGGCGAGGACAACGTACGAAGACCGCGACGGTAACGGTGGCAAACGATGATCAGCCGAAGAATGATTCGGGTGGTCGCAGATGATCGTCTCAACGTATCTATAATTTCGATGTTCCATGCTTGTTTTATGACAATACCTACATGTTTTGTTCATACTTAATATCGTTTTGATGCATTTTCCGGAACTAACCTATTGACGAGATGCCGAAGTGCCAGTTCCTGCTGTTTTGGTTTCAGAAATCCTAGTAAGGAAATATTCTCGGAATTGGACGAAATCAACGCCCGATTATCTATTTTTGCACGAAGGTTCCGTAACACGGAGAGGCACCGAGGAAGAGAGAGCCTGGGGCCCACACGCGTGGGGCGCGGCCAAGGCCCTGGGCGCGCCCCCCTAGTGTGTGGCCCCACCAGGGCCCTTGATGTCTACGGGTGCTTCTATTTTTGTAGACAGTGTTGGGCCTCCAAGAGCAGAGGTTTGTAGAACAGCAGTAAGTTTTCCCTTAAGTGGATCACCCAAGGTTTATCGAATTCAGGAGGAAGAGGTCAAAGATATTCCTCTCAAGCAACCCTGCAATCACGATACAAGAAGTCTCTTGTGTCCCCAACACACCTAATACACTTGTTAGATGTATAGGTGCACTAGTTCGCGAAGAGATAGTGAAATACAAGTAGTATGGATGTATATGAGTGGTAATAGTAATCTGAATAAAATATGGCAGCGAGTAAACATGCAACAGAACAGTAAATAAGCGGTGTTTGCAGTATTGGAAACAAGGCCTAGGGATCATACTTTCACTAGTGGACACTCTCAACATTGATCGCATAATAAATAAATAACTTCTCTCATTTGTGCTACATACACTCTTTTGTTGGATGACAAACACCATTCATTGTGTAGGGCTACAAGAGCTCCCTCAAGCCGGAGTTAACAAGCGCCACAACATTCGATATTCATGTTTAAGTAACCTTAGAGCATAATAGATCTTTGCAAAATAGACCGAGTACTAACATAGCATACACACTGTCACCTTTACACTATGAAGGGGGAATAAATCACATCAATACTATCATAGCGATAATCAACTCCATAACCTACAAGAGATTATGATCATAATCTACGACAAGAACTACACGATGCACACACTGTCACCATTACACCATGCAAGAGGAATAGACTACTTTAATAACATCACATGAGTAGCACATAAACTAGTAGCGATACAAAGCTCATATGAATCTCAATCATGTAAGGTAGCTCATGAGATCATTGTATTGAAGTACATAGGAGAGAGATTAACGACATAGCTACTGGTACAGCCCTTAGCCTCGATGGAGAACTACTCCCTCCTCATGGGAGACAGCGCGGTGATGAAGATGGCGTGGTGTCGATGGAGGAGCCTTCCAGGCACTTCCCCGTCCGGCGGCGTGCCGGGAGCAGACTCTGTCCCCGGATCTTGGCGCGATGGTGGCGGCTACGGAACTTTTCTCGTACCGTGGCTTATTCGTATCGAGGTTTTAGGTCAGGGAGGCTTTATAGGCGAAAGGGCGGGTCGGAGGGGTCTCGGGACCCACACACACCGGAGGCGCGCCCCCTCTGTCGCGCCGCCACCATGTGTGGTGGCCCTGGGCCTCTCCTCTGGTGGCCCTGTGTTTGGAAGCTTCGTGGTTATAAGTGCGGGCGTTGATTTCGTCCAATTAGAATATTTCCTTACTAGGATTTGAAACCAAAAACGAGAAAACATGAACTGGCACTTCGGCATCTCGTCAATAGGTTAGTTCCGGAAAATGCATCAAAACGATTTAAAGTGTGAACAAAACATGTAGTATTGTCATAAAACAAGCATGGAACATCAGAAATTATAGATACGTTGGAGACGTATCAGCATCCCCAAGCTTAGTTCCTACTCGCCCTCGAGTAGGTAAACGATAACAAGAATAATTTCTGAGGTGACATGCTACCATCATAATCTTGATCAACATTATTGTAAAGCATATGACATGAATGGAGTGATTCAAAGCAATGATCTATAGTTTGCTAACAAATAGATAACATATAGCAAAACTTTTCATGAATAGTACTTTCAAGACAAGCATCAAAAAGTCTTGCATAAGAGTTAACTCATAAAGCAATAAATTCAAAGTAAAGGCATCGAAGCAACACAAAGGAAGATATAAGTTTCAGCGGTTGCTTTCAACTTTCAACATGCATATCTCATGGATAATTGTCAACACAGAGTAATATGATGAATGCAAATAAGCAAGTATGTAAGAATCAATGCACAGTTGACACAAGTGTTTGCTTCTAAGATGGAAGGAAATGGGTAAACTGACTCAACAATAAAGTAAAAGATAGGCCCTTCGCAGAGGGAAGCAGGGATTAAATCATGTGCTAGAGCTTTTCAAGTTTTGAAATCATATAGAGAGAATAAAAGTAAAGTTTTGAGAGGTGTTTGTTGTTGTCAACGAATGGTAATGGGTACTCTAACTACCTTATCAACCAGACTTTCAAGAGCGGCTCCCATGAAGGACGTTATCTCTACCAGCAAGGTAGATCATCCCTCTTCTCTTTTGTTTACACATGTACTTTAGTTTTATTTATTAGATGACACTCCCCCAACCTTTTGCTTACACAGGCCATGGCTAACCGAATCCTCGGATGCCTTCCAACATTCACATACCATGGAGGAGTGTCTATTTGCAAATTTAAGTTGCTTAGTGATAGATCAGAGCAAAACATGTGAAGAGAATTATTAATGCAAGTTAATTAATTGGGACTGGGAACCCCATTGCCAGCTCTTTTTGCAAAATTATTGGATAAGCGGATGAGCCACTAGTCCATTGTGAAAGTCTGTCAAAAGTAAATGACAAGATCGAAAGATAAAACACCACATACTTCCTCATGAGCTATAAAACATTGACACAAAGATAATAGCTTTTGAATTGTTTAAAGGTAGCACATGAAGTATTTACTTGGAATGGCAGAAAAATACCACATAGTAGGTAGATATGGTGGACACAAATGGCATGGGTTTTGGCTCAAGGTGTTGGATGCACGAGAAGTATTCCCTCTCAGTACAAGGCTTTGGGCTAGCAAGGTTGTTTGAAGCAAACACAAGTATAAACCGGTACAACAAAACTTACATAAGAACATATTGCAAGCATTATAAGACTCTACACTGTCTTCCTTGTTGCTCAAACACTCTTACCAGAAAATATCTAGACCTTAGAGAGGCCAATCATGCAAACCAAATTTCAACAAGCTCTACGGTAGTTCTCCACTACTAGATTTAACTACATGATGCAAGAGCTTAAACATGATTTATAAGAGCTCAACAATTGCCAAGTATCAAATTATTCAAGACATTATACCATTTAACACATGAAGCATTTCCTGTTTCCAACCATATAAAAACGAAGCGGTTTTCAACCTTCGCCATGAACATTAAAAGTAAAGCTAAGAACACATGTGTTCACATGAACAACGGAGCGTGTCTCTCTCTCACACAAGCATGAATTTATTCAAAGAATGCAAATAACAAAACGAAAATAAAAGCACACAGACGCTCCAAGTAAAGTACATAAGATGTGACCGAATAAAAATATAGTTTCAATAGAAGAAACCTGATAAGTTGATGAAGAAGGGGATGCCGGGGATGCCTTGGGCATCCCCAAGCTTAGACGCTTGAGTCTTCTTGAAATATGCAGGGATGAACCACGGGGGCATCCCAAGCTTAGCCTTTTCACTCTTCTTGATCATATATCATCCTCCTCTTGACCCTTGAAAACTTCCTTCACACCAAACTTAGAGCAAACTCATTAGAGGGTTATTGCATATCAAAATTCACATGTTCAGAGGTGACACAATCATTCTTAACACTTCTGGACATTGCACAAAGCTTCCCGAAAGTTAATGGAACAAAAAACTCATTCAACATAACAAAAGCGGCAATGCGAAATAAAGGCAGTATCAAAACAGAACAGTCAGTAAAGACGAATTTTGCAGGGGCACTTAACTTACTCAAATGGAAAAACTCAAAACTAATGAAAGTTAGTACATATCGAGGATCACACACGTAAATTTGCAGATTTTTCGAAGTTACTTAAAGAGACTTCTCGGCGAATTAGTGACAGCAAATCTATTTCGAGAAGCAATTCAAATCTAGCATCAACTTTACCATAGAGACTTTACTTGGCACAAACATGATAAAGAGGTTGCTACAGTAGTAAACAACTTCCAAGACTCAACAAAACAGTAGAAAAATAAACACATGGGTTATCTCCCAAGAAGTTCTTTCTTTATAACCATTAAGATGGGCTCAGTAATTTCAATGATGATGCTTTCATAAGGATGAGAGTGAAGCAAAAGAGAGTATCAAAGCAAGTATGAAGCAAATTTAAGCCTAACCCTCTTCCTATGAAAAGGAACTTGTACAGAAATAGATTCATGAAGAACAAAGTGGTATATAGAAAAGCAACACAAACGAATTTCAAGATTCTCAACATAAAGAGGGGAAACTTAATATTATTAAGATGCATATAACCATGTTTCCCTCTCTCATAATATCTTTCAGTAGCATCATGAACAAACTCAACAATATAACTATCACATAAAACATTCTTATCATGAGCCACATGCATAAAATTATTACTCTCCACATAAGCATAATCAATTTTATTAGTTGTAGTGGGAGCAAATTCTACAAAGTAGCTATCATTATTATTCTCATCAAGTGTAGGAGGCATAGTATAATCATAATAAAATTTACTCTCCATAGTAAGTGGCACCAAAAGACACTATCATTATAATCATCATAAATAGGAGGCAAAGTATCATCAAAGAAAATTTTCTCTCAATGCTTGGGGGACTAAAAATATCATGCTCATCAAAACCAGCTTCCCAAGCTTAGAATTTTCCATATCATTAACAACAATGGTGTTAAAGCGTTCATACTAATATCATTGCTACTAGCATGCAAATAAGATTCCATAGGTTTTTTAATTTTAGTAAACAATCCATGTCTTAACTTAGGAAATAGAATAAAAAGCTCACTGTTGTTTTCCATTTTGCCTAACTAGTGTAAACAAGAAACCAAAAGATGCAATTGCAGGATCTAAAGGAAATAGCTTCGAGCACTTACAACGGCAACATAAAATAAATTAGTTACTTGGGACCGGAGTATGAGTGCTTTACCTTTCCTCCCCGACAACGCCAGAAAATAGCTTGATGTCTATGGGTGCTTCTATTCTTGTAGACAGTGTTGGGCCTCCAGAGTGAGAGGTTTGTAGAACAGCAGAAGTTTCCCTTAAGTGGATCACCCAAGGTTTATCGAACTCAAGGAGGAAGAGGTCAAAGATATTCCTCTCAACAACCCTGCAATCACGATACAGAAGAAGTCTCTTGTGTCCCCAACACACCTAATACACTTGTTAGATGTATAGGTGCACTAGTTCAGCGAAGAGATAGTGAAATACAAGTAGTATGGATGTATATGAGTGGTAATAGTAATCTGAATAAAATATGACAGCGAGTAAACATGCAACAGAACAGTAAATAGCGGTGTTTGCGGTGTGGAAACAACGCCTAGGGATCATACTTTCACTAGTGGACACTCTCAACATTGATCGCATAATAAATACTTCTTCTCTCATTTGTGCTACATACACTCTTTTGTTGGATGACAAACACCATTCGTTGTGTGGCTACAAGAGCTCCCTCAAGCCGGAGTTAACAAGCTCCACAACATTCGACATTCATGTTTAAGTAACCTTAGAGCATAATAGATCTTTGCAAAATAGACCGAGTACTAACATAGCATACACACTGTCACCTTTACACTATGAAGGGGGAATAAATCACATCAATACTATCATAGCGATAATCAACTCCATAACCTACAAGAGATTATGATCATAATCTACGACAAGAACTACACGATGAACACACTGTCACCATTACACCATGCAGGAGGAATAGACTACTTCAATAACATCACATGAGTAGCACATAAACTAGTAGCGATACAAAGCTCATATGAATCTCAATCATGTAAGGCAACTCATGAGATCATTGTATTGAAGTACATAGGAGAGATTAACCACATAGCTACCGGTACAGCCCTTAGCCTCGATGGAGAACTACTCCTCCTCATGGGAGACAGCAGCGGTGATGAAGATGGCGGTGGTGTCGATGGAGGAGCCTTCAGGGGCACTTCTGAATCCGGCGGCGTGCGGGAACGAGAGACTCATGTCCTCAGGATCTTGGCCAGGCTGCGGCGGCTGCAGAACTTTTCTCAAATTACCGTGGCTTATTAAGTAACGGGTTTGGAGTCGGGAGGCTTGCTATAGGCGAAAGGCGGGTCGGAAGGGTCTCGGGGAGCCACACCATGGGAGGCGCGCCCCCTCGCGCCATGCCATATTGTGGTGGCCACTGGGTACCTCTCTCTGGGCAGACCTCGGTGTGGAAGCTTCGTGGATTTATAAGGTACTGGGCGTTGATTTCGTCCAAGAATATTTCGTTACTGGGATTTCTGAAACCAAAAACAGCGAAAAACAGGAACTGGCGCTTTGGTATCTCGTAATGAGTTAGTTACGGAAAATGCATCAAAACGATATAAAGTGTGAACAAAACATGTAGGTATTGTCATAAAAACAAGCATGGAACATGAAATTATAGATACGTTGGAGACGTATCACCTCAAGGCTGCCCTTCAGCCTACTTAAGGACTCCGTCGCGAAAACCCGATACGGAAAAATCACGGTACGAGAAACCTTCGGAAGCGCCGCCATCATGAAAACCAAGATGCGGGGGCCGTGAGTCTGCGGTAGGCACGCCGCAGAGACGGGAAAGTGCCCGGAAGGCTTCTCCATCGACACCACCGCCATCTTCATCGCCATCACTTGTCTCCCATGATGAGGAGGTAGTAGTTCTCCATCGCTAAGGGCTGTACAGGTAGCTATGTGGTTAATCTCTCTCTCTGTACTCAAAACTGATCTTATGAGCTGCCTTACATAGTGAGATCTATATGATGAGAGCACAACCATCGCTACTGAGTCTATGTGCCTCATGTGTGATGTTATTAAAGTAGTCTATTCCTCATGGTGTAATGGTGGCCAGAGTGTGTGCATGCGTGTGGTTCTTGTGTTAGATTATGATCTAATCTCTTGGGTTTATGTAGTTGATTATCGCTATGATAGTATTGATGTGATCTATTCCCCCTTTCATAGTGTAATGGTAACGATGTGTATGCTATGTTAGTACTCGGTTTATTTGCAAAGATCTATTATGCTCTGAGTCACTTAAATATGAATGCCGAATGTTGTGGCGCTGTTAACTCCGGCTTGAGGGGAGCTCTTTTGGCCCTGCAATGAATGGTGTTTATTGTAACAAAATACAGCACAAATGAAGAAAGAAGTTATTTATTTATTATGCGATCAATGATGTCCCGCTGAAAGTGAAAGTGATCCCACAAACCGTTGTTTCCATGCAAACACATTTTTGTTATACGTGTTTTTCGCTATATATTTTTATTCAGATTATATTACCACTCATACATCCATACTACTTGTATTTCACTAATGCGTACTACGCCGAACTAGTGCACTATACATATGACAAGTGTATTAGGTGTATTTGAGACCTAGGAACTCTTGTATAAAATTGATTGCGAGAATTACTGAAGGATATCTTTGACCACTTCTCCTGAGTTGATAGACACTGGAGTGACTTACTGCTGATTCTACAAACTCTTATGCACTGGAGGCACAACTGCTGGCTCTGAAAGAGCGTGAGTAGAGATATCAGAAAGCTATTTTCGCACGCGGTGCCGGGAGCAGGTAAGACACTCCATCAAGCCGTCAACCGCCATCAAACCTCCCACGTCAAGCCAACGCGATTGTGGAAGCGAAAGCTATTTTGCAGCAGCCGTGCAGGAGGAAAGGTAAAAGGCACTCATACTCCGGTCCCCGGTAACTAAGTTATTTTTATTTGCGTTGTAAGTGCTGAAGCTATTTCCTTTATATCCTGCAATTGCATCTTTTGGTTTCTTGTTTACCCTAGTTAGGCATAATGGAAAGCAACAGTGAGCTTCTTATTCTATTTCTGAGTTAAGACATGGATTGTTTGCTGCGAAAATTAAAAAACCTATGGAATCTTATTTACATGCTAGTAGCAATGATATTAGCTTTGAACAGTATTGTTGCTAATGATATGGAAAATTAAGCCCCAGGAGCTGGCTTTTGATGAGCATGACTGACCTAGTCCCAAGTATTGGGGAAAATCTTCTTGATGATACTTTACCTCCTAATTATGATGATTATAATGATAGGGGTCTTTTACTATGGAGAGTAAATTTATTATGATTATACTATACCTCCTACACTTGATAAGAATGATAATAAGCTACTTTGTTGAATTTGCTCCACTACAACTAATAAAGTGATTATATGTGGAGAGTAATAAATAATTTGCTCATATGGCTCATATTAAATATTATATGTGATAGTTATATTTTGAGTTTGTTCATGATGCTACTGAAAGTTGTATGAGAGAGGGGAAGCAACAGTTATCTTAATAATATTAAGTTTCCCCTCTTTTTGTTGAGAATCTTGAAATTGCGCTAGTGTTGCTTTTCTATGCTTGCTGTATGCTTAAAACCTCATAATGTACAAGATTCAGCACTGTCTACTCATACTTAAATGTGTTTTAATTTGCTTCTTGATTCTCTCTTTTTACTTCAACTCTTATTTACGTGAGGAAATCATTAAAATTCACAGGCCATCTTATGGCTAATAGAAAGGGCTGGCAGGAGGTAACATGTGTTTATTTTGTACTTGTTGAGTGCAGGAGATTGTTTACTCTGTAGCAACTCTCACTTTATCTTTTTTATGTAAATAAAATCTCTATGGTAAAGTTGATGCCTAGATTTAGTTGCTGCGAAACAACATTGTATGCAATCACAATTCAACATAAGATCTCTGCAATAGAAGGAGTCAAGAATCTGAAAATTTTACGTCGTGTCCTCAGATAATATGCGTAACTTTCATTAATTTTGAGTTTTCCATTTGAACAGGATTAAGTGCCCTGCAAAATATGCGTCTTCACGGCCTGATAGATTCACTTTTACATTCGCATTGCATACTGTATGTTGGTAGTTCTTTGTTCCATTAACTTCAGAAGCTTTGTGCATTCAGAAGTGTTAAGAATGATTTTGTCACCTCTGAATGCTACATGTGTTTTTATTATGCACTAACCTCTAGTAGAGGCCAAACAGTGTGGAGAGTTTTCAGAGATGATATGCTATGATCAGAGGGTCGAAAGGTCTAAGCAGGGATGCCCGGTGAGTTCATCCCTTGCATATTTTAAGAGACTCAGAAGCATCCCTAAGCGGGGATGCCCAAGGCATCCTTCTTCATCGACAGCGTCAGGTCATACTAGTGAGGCTATATTTTTATTCCGTCACCTCTTATGTACTTTACTTGGAACGTCTGTGTAACTTTTTATTTTTCGTTTTATTATTTTTCATTCTCTGGATAAATTCATGCTCATGTGGGAGAGAGTCACTTTCATATGGAACGCAGGTGTTCTTAGTTGTGCTTTTAATGTTCAAGGGCGAATTGCTTCACTTGTTGTTATTTTGTTGGAAAGAAAATACTTCATATGGTCTTGAATAATTTGTTACTTGGAATTGCTTGAGCTCTCATAGATCATGTTTAAGCTCTTGCATCATGTAGTTTATTCTATTAATGGAGAACTACCGTAGAGCTTGTTAAAATTTAGTTTGCATGATTAGTCTCTCCTAAGTCTAGATATTTTCTAGTAAGTGTTTGAACAACAAGGAGAAACGATCTTAAAATCTTATAATGCTGTGATATGAACTAACAATGTAAGTTTTTATTATGTTCTCACTTGTGTTTATTCCAAACAACCTTGCTAGCCCAAACATTGTACTGAGAGGAAATGCTTCTTGCATCCCAAGCTACTGAGGCAGATTGTGTACCACCATATCTACCTACTATGTGGTCTTTCCTGCCATTCCAAAAGTAAATTGCTGGAGTGCTACCTTTAAATTTCATTCCTTTATCTTTTGCAATATATGGCTCATGGGACAAATAGCTTAAAAACTATTGTGGTGATGAATATGTAGTTATGTGTCTTAGTTCTTATAAGTTGCTTGTTGAGGGGTAACCATGTTTCTGGGGACGCCATCAACTTTTTACCTTTGTTGGATATCATGTGAGATGCTATGCATGTTCGTCTTGTCTGAAGTATGTGTGATTTCATGATCAAATGGTTTGAGTATGCATATGTTAGAGAAGAACATTGGGCCGCTAACTAAAGCATGTATCATGGTGGAAGTTTCGGTTGGACATACAACCTCAATCTCTTATGAGAATATTGTCTGTTGTTGAATGCTTAAGCATTAAAGAGAGTCCATTATCTGTTGTCTATGTTGTCCCAGTATGGATGTCTAAGTTGAGAATAATTAAACGAGAAATCCAATGCGTGCTTTCTCCTTAGACCTTTGTACAGGCGGCATAGAGTGCCTTGTGACACTTGGTTGAAACATATGTATGTCATGTGATGATAATCCGTGTTTCTTCGGAGCTGATTAGGACAAGGTGCGAGCACTATTATTAGTACTCTATGCATGAGACTTGCAACTTGTAGGAAGTATTATGCATAACACACATATGAAGTATTACTACCGTTGACAAAATTGTTTCTATGTTTTCAAAATAGCTAGCACAAAAATAGTAATCCATGCTTTCCTCTGAAGGACCATTCTTTTACTTTATGTTGGGTCAAGCCTACCTACTTCTTTCTATCTTAGAAGCAAACACTTGTATTACATTGTGTGCATTGATTCTTATATGTTTACTTACTTTTTATATTACTCTATGTTGACAATTATCCTTGTGGGATATACATGTTACAAGTTGAAAGCAATTGCTGAAACTTAATCATCCTTTGTGTTGCTTCAATGCATTCTACTAAGAATTTATTGCTTATGAGTTAGCTCTTATGCAAGTCTTGTTGATACTTGTCTTGAAAGTACTATTCATGCAAGTTTTGCTATGTGATTCATTTGTTTAGTCATTATCTCTTTGTTAGCAATCTATTGCTTTGAATCATACCATTCATGTCATATGCTTTACAATAATGTTGATCAAGATTATGATGGTAGCATGTCACTTTAGAAATTATTCTTGTTATCGTTTACCTACTCGAGGGCGAGTAGTAAGCTTGGGGATGCTGATGCGTCTCCAACGTATCTATAATTTCTGATGTTCCATGCTTGTTTTATGACAATGCCTACATGTTTTGTTTACACTTTATATCGTTTTGATGCATTTTCCGGAACTAACCTATTGAGGAGATGCCGAATGCCCTCCGATAGGGGCTTAGGGTTGATGGAATCCTGCAAGCTGACACGAGACATCGGTTCACAGACAAGCGGGGAGAGCGATTTACCCGGGTTCGGGGCCCTCGATGAGGTAAAACCCTTACATCCTGCCTGTCCTGTATGTTCTTTGATTATGATGAAAACGAGGTTACAATGGGGTGCCGAATCGTTTGGCTGCTGTGATCTCATCGAGATGCTAGTTGCTAGGGTAACCTGGTTCTAAGCTTCTTGGCTAGTATTGCTAAGGTTGATTGTCTCCCTCGTGGCCCTCTCCTTTATATGAGTGGCAGTCTAGAAGATCTCATGAGTGCGAGTAGGTTTGCAACTAGATCTATCTTCAAGCTTTTCTTATTCGGCTTCACCAATGTCTTGAACTCCAAGCAATCTTCCGCCGCACCTGGCCCATCCTGCCATCGGGTACCTTCATGGGCCTCCGATTGGGCTGTATTGGGTAGAGCAACATTGGTTACCCGAGAGGGTATTGCACGTCATAACCTATTGACGAGATCTGGCGTGCCCGGTTCTGTTTTAACGTTTTGGTTCGAAATCCCGGTAAGGAAATATTCTCGGGATTGGACGAAAATCAACGCCCGATTATCTTGTTTTTGCCTGACTTCATAACAGGAGAGACCGAGGAGGAGGCTTCGGGGGCCCTTTTGCGAGGGCGGCGCGGCGAGGCCGCAGGCACGCCCCCTGGTGTGGCCCCACCGGAGGCCCCTCCATTGCCCTTTCGCCTAGCAAGGACTCTAATCCTTGAAAACCTAGACGAATGAAACCCTTTGTACGAGAGAGCCTTCGGAGAGCAGCATGTCAGCAGAGGCAAGATCACGGGGAGACGAGTCTCTGATTAGGCACGCACGGGGCCAGTGCCCCGGAAGAGGCTTCTCATCGACACCAACATCTTCACTTAGCCATGTTGTCTCTCCCATGATGAGGAGGGAGTTGTTCTCCATCGAAAGAGGCACATCTTGTAGCTATGTGGTTAATCTCTCTCTCTGGACTACTCCAATACAATGATCTTATGAGCTGCCTTACATGATTGAGATCTATATGATGAGCTTTGTATCGCTACTAGTCTATGTGCTACTCATGTGATGTTATTAAAGTAGTCTATTTCTCTTGCATGGTGTAATGGTGACGTGTGTGTATCGTGTGGTTCTTGTCGTAGATTATGATCATAATCTCTTGTAGGTTATGGAGGTTATTATCGCTATGATAGTATTGATGTGATCTATTCCCCCTTTAATAGTGTAATGGTGAGAGTGTGTATGCTATGTTAGTACTCTGGTTTATTTTGCATTATCTATTATGCTCTGGGTTACTTAAATATGAATGTAGGAATGTTGTAAAAAGAGTAAACTGTTAACTCGGCTTGAGGAGCTCTTGTAGCCCTACACAATGAATGGTGTTTGTCATCCAACAAAAAAGTGTATAGCACAAATGAGAAGAAGTTATTTATTTATTATGCGATCAATGTTGAGAGTGTCCACTAGTGAAAACAGGATCCCTAGGCCTTTTTCCAATACCGCAAACACCGCTTATTTACTGTTATTTTTGCATGTTTACTCGCTGCCATATTTTATTCAGATTATATTACCACTCATATACATCCATACCACTTGTATTTCACTATCTTTTCTGAACTAGTGCACCTATACATATGACAAGTGTATTGAGTGTGTTGGGAACACAAAAGAGACTTCTTGTATCGTGATTGGAGGGTTGTTGAGAGGATATCTTTGACCTCTTCCTCCATGAGTTCGATAAACCTTGGAGTTGATCATGAGCTTTAACATGTTCTACAAACCTCTGCTCTTGGAGGCCCAACTCTGTCTCTACAGGAAAAAGAAGCGTGAGTAGACATCAGCCCAGAGATCGTCGCAAGAAGGAAAGACCGCACTTACGATGACAACAACTTGTTAGCCTACGTAGATATTCGATCGACAAGATGATAGGTATGATGATAGGCGAGATGATCGGCAGGACGGCAACTTGAGCAACTGCGGGCCGCGCGCAACTACAAGCCCACACGACCGAGAGACACCAGAGTTACCCTTTAGAACATATAAATGCACCTTGCTATATGCACACATACATCGACTCTAAAGACAATAAGAAGAGTTAAGCCACTTATCGAGATTCCAATAGAAATAGTTCATCGAAAGGATGCTAGAAAGGGCAGACACACATTTCCAGCAGGATCCTCCCACCTCACCCGGCGTACTCTATTGGCAAAGTTTTCCTGAACGTTGTCTTTGTTAAACCTGATAACCCGGGGAAGGAAAAGATCGAGTTTGAAGTAGTGAATTGGGAATCACGGTACCATGCTATACTCGGAAGATCAGCTTATGCCGAGTTCATGGGCTCGTGCCTTTCATATCTCAAGCTGAAAATGCCTAGGAACAATGGGACAAACATCATAGTCTATGGAAGTTTCTCACGCTCAGACAATTGTGATCACGAGTTTGAAGGTGCTGCAAAGTTTGGGCTCGGCGAGAGGCTGTCGATCTCCTTCAAAATCGTCGAAGCACACGATGATATAGGAATGATGAACGCGTCGGGATGAAGAAGAAGCAAGCAAATCTTGTATGGAGGTCCCTGTGATGAAAGCCCCGGCGGTGACGGCCTTGCTGCGGGTCACGGGGAGAAAACAAAACCACAGTAATCACGACCGGAACCTGGTGGAAATCGGTGATGCTTCCAAAACCGCGGACGCGGTGGACAGATAAGAAGAACCCTCCTCTTGTTTAAGAGGACGGATAGTATTTCGTTTTTTCATTTTTAGGCAGGGTGCTTTCTCGTCCCTTAGTTATTTGCTTACGTTATTAATAAAAACTTGAGTTTCGTTTCTTTGAAGCATTGCAGTAATTTGGGTCACCCGAACCACATCATCCTGAACCTCGTTTTGCATATTTTGGCGAACGGAGGTGCGATGAAAAAACACGTCTAGAGATTGCACTCTAAAAAAAGCCTCTTAAATTACGAGTGCTATGAGGCAAAATTGACGAGCTCCCTTCCGCTATAGATGCCTCAACGAGTGCCGTAAATAGCAGGGAACATGAAACACCTATACTAACGACCCCATGCTCGACACTTTACTTATGGAAGTGCCAAAGAGCGACAGAGTCATCGGCAGAGCTGGTGCTCCCGATAGATTTGGGAGCTGCTGTCAAGACATGCATCGGTTGAAAGCAAAGTTGCACATACAACGGGTTTAGCAAAACCCGCAACACGAGCTGATCACTCAAACAATTTGCTGACCAACGAATACACATATGCTTAAACGAGCAATTAAGATTTGCTCCTTCAAAATTCGCCAACGGCATTAACATGGTAAAAATGCATGTACATGCAGTCTAAAACTTAACAACCCAAATATTCGGATGTAGTAAGTAACCAAAGTCTTCTATTTACAGTAGGAGCATGACCCTGAATTACTCTTGCGGAGTTTCTTTTTCTTCAGGTGCCTTTGAGTCCTTTTCAAGCTTGTCGACAATTATATTGGCGGGCAGCATCACCTTCGGGTACAGAAGCTCCAAATCACCTACCGCTTTGGCAATTGACAGCAGGTTTGCTGAAGGATAACGCGCAAGGACGAGGGCAAGTTAATCTTGCGACCGGCCGTCATCGGTTTCCTTATTCGAACGATCAGTCTATTGGTTCACCGGGCAAGAAGGCGAACAGTGCAGGGCGCGGGACACACGGCCTGAAGCGCGGCAACACGGGCCGGCATGATGCTGGGCAGGCCGGCACGGTCTTTGCATCAAGGACTCATTCACTGGACGGCGATGGAAGAAAAGTGGCATATGCTGCAAAGTACTCTGCACCTGTGGAGTCTGACGATAGTGGTGATGGCGATTATCATTATTCCCCCGATGAGTCCAATCGTGGTCCGGCCATGGAGAAGAGCGCAGGAGACGCGGCCACAAGGGAGGCGGCTGGGACTGGCGTGGTTCTGCGCCGGAGAGGCAGGTCGGCGTTGTTGTCTCGTCAAGGACTCATTCACGGAACGACGGCCGGGGAAAGGGGGCCCTTCTGCAAAGTATATTGCGGCGTATACTGCAACTATGGTTTCTGACCATAGTATTTGTGTTGACCAACAATGTATGAGGCATTTATTCCATTTTGTCTTGTGCATTGGACTTGTTGGTCTCACTTGGTCTCACTTTTTTCCATTTTAATCATAGTAGGAACCGGATGAAGACCCTGATGCAAGCGAGCATGGTGGGTAGAGAGGAGGGAGCAAAGGAGGAACCGGATGAAGACCACTTTGTATCTCGAAATTGTGAAATTTGTATGAATTAAGAGTTGTATGTAAAACATTTGACACTTGCCACTATATATGTATCTCGATCGGGCTGTAAGTAATGTGATGATGATTTCATTATATCTATGCAATGTACATGCTATTTACATTATTTACATGTTGCTATGTATAACTTGTATATTGTTGTCACATAAAATTGCATGTTTTATCGCGGGCACCACAAAATCGTGTATAATACAAGCAAATTCTGTGACACTGAAAATCAGTGCAGCCAGCGCACGCACTACGCTAGGCGCACTAAGCACATGTGTGCCCGCAAACCTTAATTAAATGGTATAGCATGGTCGGTGCGCCACCGAGCTATTTTTGTAGTAATTTTTGTGGCGCACCACCCATGCGCCACAGAATCCATTTTAATTGCGCCAGCGATGGGGGAGCTTGTTCCTACTAGTGATAACTGGATTTAAGAATCAATATCAGAAACAAAGTTTTCAAAAATAAACAAAAAAGGCAACTAGTATCCGACTCCATTGGCCTACGGTTATGCAGCCACCTATGTTGGGAAATAAACTCCTTGGCCATTTTTTCCAACACTATGGGAAAAATTGCCGTTGCCGTGCAAACAATCATTGCCGTGAGGCACTGCACGACAAAGAAATCTTTGCCATGCGCAGTAAGCAGAACGCACGACAAAGACAGATTGCACGGCAAAGATTTAGCGCAGCGCACGGCAACGAACGACCGCACGGCATATTCAGTTGTGGCGCACGACAAAAGTATAAGCAACACGCACGACAAAGAAACGCATCACGGCAAAGAACTTGCACGCCGCATGGCAAAGAAATGTTGCACGGAAAAGGGTCTGGACGTTGCCGTGGCGCTCCCTTTGCCGTGTGGCCAGACAAGTTGCACGGCAAAGGCTCCTTTGCCGTGCGCCGCCATTCATTTTATTTGTTTTTCTTTCTATTTTATTTCATCTAATACTCATATTTATTTTTAAATTAGTTTTACTTTTTGATGACTATTTATTAGCGTTACTTAAGACATGTAATACAAAATTACTCTTCATGTTCATCCCCCACATATATCAGGGTTTCGGAGCAAACGCGCTTCGGAAAATCTGCTAAGTGTTATCGCCCAAATGTGAGGAAGGTCTGCAAGGAAGCTAATTTTCACCATTATACCTTACACCATACTTTCACATATCATGAGTCCACCACATGAAATTTGGTGAGGTTACGGTGCTCGGCGGTCGTTCTCCTCCCTCCCCAAAAACGGTATGTGTGCCTGGGGTGGAGTCCTACCCCCTAATTTCTCCATAGCAATTGAACAATGTACTTTCATTACTTTAAGGTTTTGTTTAGTACATATACACATTGAGAACAAGATTGGGACCCTTTGGCACATATACCCCGCAAACTAGAGCCATTATCACACGAACGAGGGTGTGCCGATCTATTGGTTAGGGTTAGGTGTAGGAGTTAGGGCTAGGGTTTAGGGGGTAGGGCTAGGGTTTATGTTAAAGGTAAGTATTTATGGTTAGGTATAGGGGTTTATGATGCATGGCTTTGCAGCTCCGGTGTCAGCACGTGCAGTTAATGGTTTAGGGTCTAGGGGTTTGGGGCTCGAGAAGGGTTTAGGGGTTTGGGTTTAGGGTTTGGGGAGCTATTTTTCACCATTACACCTTGCACCACACTTTCACACATATCATAGGTCCACACTCAAGATTTGGTGGGGTTCCGGTGCTCCGGCGGTCGTTCTCCCCCTCCTCCCCCAAAAAACAGCGGTATGTGTGCCCCGGCGGGTCTACCCCCTAGATTTCTCCGCGCGAGTGTGCCCCAATGTACTTTTTCATTATTTTAGGTTTGTTTAGTACATATACACATGGATAACCAAGATTGGGACCCTTTGGCACATATACCCACAGAACTAGAGCCATTATCACACGATCGAAGGTGTGCTGATCTACCGGTTAGGGTTAGGTGTAGGTTAGGGCTAGGGTTTGGGGGTAGGGCTAGGGTTTAAGGTAAGTAGTTATGGTTAGGTATAGGTTTAGGGTTTAGGGTTAGGGTTTATGATGCATGGTTTGGCAGCTCCGGTGTCAGCACGTGTAGTTGATGGTTTAGGGTATAAGGGTTTTGGGGCTCTAAGCCTCCCAGCTTAGGGTTTAGGGTTCGAGGGAAGATGTGCACCATTAGACCTTGCACCACACTTTCACACATATCATAGGTCTAAGCAAAGATTGGTGGGGTTTCGGTGCTCCGGCGGTCGTTTGCCCCCCTCCTCCCCCAGAGCAGTATATGTGCGGAAGGTCTACCCTAGATTTCTTCACGTGCGAGTGCACCAATGTACTTTTTCATTATTTTAAGTTTGTTTAGGACATATACACATGGAGAACCAGGATTGGGACCCTTACCCGCAGTTAGAGCCATTATCACACGATGAGGTGTGCCCTGATCTATTGGTTAGGGTTAGGTGTAGGGTTAGGGCTAGGGTTTAGGGGGTAGGGCTATGGTTTAGGTTAAAGTAAGGATTTATGGTTAGGTATAGGTTTTGGGTTTTTGGGTTAGGGTTCATGATACGCAGCTGTCACAGCTCCGGTGTCAGCACGTGTAGTTAATGGTTTAGGGTCTAGGGGGTTTAGGGCTCGGCCTCCCCGAGTTTGGAGTTTAGGGTTTAGAGGGGAATACTTTATCACCATTACACCTTGCACCACACTTCCACACATATCCTGGTCCACACTCAAGATTTGGTGGGGTTAGGTGCTCCGGCGGTCGTTCTCCCCTCCTCCCCCAAAAAACGACGGTATGTGTGCCGTGATCTCTACCCCCTAGATTTCTCACGTGAGGGTGCACAATGTACTTTTTCATTCTTTTAGGTTTTAGGACATATACACATGGAGAACCAAGATTGGAACCCTTTGGCACATATACCCGCAACTAGAGCCATTGTATCACACGATCGAGGGTGTGCTTGATCTACTGGTTAGGGTTAGGTGTGGGGTTAGGGCTAGGCTTTAGGGGTAGGGCTAGGGTTTAGGTTCAGGTAAGGATTTATTGTTAGGTATGGGTTTAGGGTTTAGGGTTAGGCTTGGGTTTTATGATTACGCGGATGCAACAACGACGGATGATCCGGCGGCACAGTGCAGATGGGCGGGTGATGAGCCCGGAGTGGATCTGTCTTCTCCTTTGAGGAGTACTCTTACTATTACTCCTTTCTCCATTCCGTGGATGCTGCCACCGTACACTCAGAGCTCGGTGACTCCTTTCACCGTGAACAACACAGACATCATCCGGAGCATCAACCTCGGTGAGTCCTCCTACACTTGTGCCCAACCCGCTTCTTGTACTTGTTCAAGTGTTCAATATGAAAATGCAAATGCTAATTCCATCTACCTTGTAGGACCAGGACAAGGAAATGACGATGAAGCTAGCAGAAGCAATGGAGGAGGACAAGGTTGATGTCATGGTCGTCGTGCACTTGTCGTTGTTGTAATGGATATTGCTATTTAACTTGTATGGATATGGACTCTATGTAATGGATTGTATGCATGAACTATGTGTGTTGATGTATTTGTGGTGTTGTTGATGTGTTTGGTGATGCTACGATGAATATATAAGTTGTATATCTTATATATGTGCAATGCAAATTTTGAAATGCAGAGATTAGTGAAAAACAGAAGAAAAAAATGAAAAAACCAGGGGGCCTTTGCCGTGCGTATGCACACGGCAAAGGACTTTTGGTCACTTTGCCGTGTGCATGCGCACGGCAAAGGCGCCACGCGTCGCCAGCCTGTGCTCCTGGCACGTTGCTGGGTGTGCCTGGAGGAGGCTTTGCCGTGCGGGCTGGGGTGTTGCCGCACGGCAAAGGGAGCACGGCCGGCAGAGTCAGGCGCACGGCAACGAGGACGCCGCACGGCAAAGATCTGCCGCACGGCAATGAGGCGCACGCACGGCAACGACATGTCGCACGGCAAAGCATCTGCCGCACGGCAACGTAGCGCGCGCACGGCAAAGGCCTTTGCCGTGCAGTTTGGCCATGCGCACAGCAATGTCTTCGTTGCCGTCGGAGGCGTTGCCGTGCAGACGTTGCCGTGCGTCGACGCACGGCAAAGCCTTTGCCGGGCAAATAAGGGCCTTTGCCGTGCGAATTGCCGCACGGCAATGCAAGTGTTTCCCATAGTGCAACCGTGTAGACACCTCCATAAAAAGGTCTCGGTCCTCGAAGCGGCGCCCATAAACGGAGCATAGCGGTACACCTGTAGATAGCCTGCATAAGAGAAGAATTTTTGTCATTAAAAACCTTGTCATTTCTACACAGCCAAAGCGACCATACAAGCGCAGTGCTCCCATGGGATAATCGTCTTATACCTGATCAGCAGTGCCAAAACGTTAACTTGTGCCCTACGGGGTGGATACATGAGCCCAGAACCTCATCCCGAATGATTGACCACAAAGATCTAGCAACCCCGAGACAATTGAAGAAATTTTTTTTTATTGCCTCGGCTTCGTGACAGAACACACATTTCTTACAACCCTGCCAGTTGCGTTTTGCAAGGTTATCTTTAGTAAGAATCACACTCGGCGAAGATACCATGCAAAGACCTTTGTTTTCAGAGGTATCTTCATCTTCTAGATGAACTTGTTATTTAGAACGATTGAGTAGGGATGCAAAGGGCATTGTACATAGATCCTACCGGGAATACACCATTCTTGGTAAGATTCCACCGTAATTCAACGGTCCCCGAAGCAAATGTATTGAATCTAACCGCAGAAGCGGTTCGTTCCAAGAAGCTAGTCGGGTGCCAATAAGATCACGTTTGAACGTTACCCAAGGGGGGGGGGGACTTCCATCACCTTCTGCAAAGTGTCCCCTTTGTAACGAACAATATTACACAAGGCTGGATACTGTTCCCGAAGAGTGGTTGTTTCCATCCATCGATCCTCGCAAAACCGTATCTCCGCCCCATTCCTAATGGAGAAGGAAACACATGGAAAAGAGTGTTTTTTGTTGCCATGATGCCAGCCCGGAAGTGCGAGTCACCAGGTTTTCAAATAATCCAGGAGATCGCCTTTGGGCCTACATACTTTTCCGCAGTAACTATTGCCATACACCATCTTCCGTCAATAACCTGGCCAGCCATTTACCTAGCAAGGCCCTATTTTTGACTTCTAGATCATGAACACCAAGTCCACCTTGATCTTTTGGACGAGATACAACACTTCATTTTGTCAACCGATATTTTTTCTTCTCACTATCCCCTTGCCAAAAGAATCTTGATCGAAAGTAATCCAACCGGTGCAAGACTCCTTTGGGCAATTGGAAGAACGAAATCATATACAATACCATATTTGTGAGTACTGAATTTATGGGAACTAGTCTTCCACCAAGTGATAGTAGATTTCCTTTCCAACTACTAAGACGTTTATGAAGTCGTTCTTCAACTATTTTCCATTCAGCCAGTGTTAATCTACGATGATGAATCAGAATACCAAGATAGATAATTGGAAAACAACAAATCCCACATCCGAATAACTCGGCATAGAGGTTGGCGTCGTCTATGGCATCGCCAAAACAAAACAACTCGCTTTTATGGAAGTTAATCTTAAGACCTGACAACTGCTCGAATGCTGAAAGAATTAACTTCACGTTCCATGCCTTTGCGAGATCATGATCCATAAAAAGAATTGTATCATCGGCATATTGAAGGATAGATAAGCCCCCATCAACCAAGTGGGGAACCACACCTTCAATCTGGCCATCGAACTTAGCGCGTTCAATTATAATTGCATTGGGGAAAGCGGATCACCTTGCCTCAACCCTTTTTTTGTCTGGAAGTATTTACCAACGTCGTCATTGACTTTTATACAACACTATCACCGAAAACAAAGTTATTAATTAGAGTGAGCCACTCTTCAGAAAATCCTTTCATCCGGAGCGTTTGTGGAAGGAAAGACCATTTAACTTTATCATAGGATTTTGCAAAGTTGATTTTGAGTATGACCCCATTCAACTTTTTACAATGCATCTCATGGATTGTTTCATGCAAAGTGACAACCCCATCTAGGATGTATCTGCCTTGCATGAAAGCTGTCTAAGAGGGACGCACCACCTGATCTGCCACTGAATTAAGTCTAATAGTAGCTACTTTTGTGAAAATTTTAAAACAAACATTTAGTAGACAAATGGGTCTGTATTGCTGAATCAGTTGCGCATCGATAACTTTTATTAAAGAATAATCACGCCGAAATTGATATGGAACAGATCCAGCTGTCCCACACGGAGCTCAGCAAACATTTCCAGTAAATCAGCCTTGATTATATCCCAGAAAGACTGATAAAATTCAGCCGGGAAACCATCTGATCCTGACGCTTTATTGTGTTCCATCAGAAAAACCGTTTTCTCAATATCCTCCTCAGAATAAGGGGCAACTAGAAAAGCATTTTCTTCTGGAGTCACTTGAGGAATATCTTCTGTCCTTGATTCATTCAAGGATACATCTGATTCCTCAGGATCGCCAAACAGACCTTTATAATAAGACGTGATGTAGGATTTGAGCTGTTCCTGACCTTCGATCAGACCCTCTTCCTGAACAAGAGAATGCATGAGTTTCTTTCTGTGTCGGCCATTGGCGACAGTATGAAAGTATCTCATATTCGAGTCCCCTTCCAACAAGAACTGGGCCTTAGATATCTGGTACCATTTGAGTTCCTCCTCCCGAAGTATACCGGCTAACTTCGTATTGTATTGACTTTTAAGTTCAATCTCATGCTTCGTTAACGGCCGTACCTCAGCGATTGCCTCTCAATCATCAATGTATGATGATAGGCTGAGTTTCTCTTGTTTAAGCTGCCCAGCCGTTTGCCTAGCCCACCCCCCAAGGTATCTACGTGAACGTAGTTTGTTATTCCGCCTTTAGATTGGGGTGTTCCAAGCAACCAGCTTATCCCAAATAAATTTAACCATATCCGAAAAGCCATCCCGATGTAGCCATCGAAGTTCAAATTTGAACGGTCGTCTACGTTGCGGTAATGGCGTCCCAGTGCTTAATAAAATTGGAGTGTGATCTGACAATGCTTCAATCCGAAGAAGAACTCGTACCGAGACTAGAGGGAACTTAAATTCCCAGTCTGAGTCCATGAGTACTCGATCCAACTTCTCATATGTAGGCTCAGAGAGACTGTTTTCCCAAGTAAACTATCTCCCTACCATTGTCACCTCTCTCAAGTCCAAACTGTCACTGACAACATTGAATTAGAAAGGCCAATGTGTGTAAAATCTACCCCTGCTCTTCTCCTGAGGATATCTAAGCAAGTTAAAATCCCCTCCTATAATGATATGATGTAGATTGTCCTTAGCTAGATTTACCAACTCACGAAGAAAAGTGGGTTTATCAACATCCTGAGCAGCCTCGTAGACAGAAACCAAACTCCATATGAAGTTATCAGATTTATTCCGAATGTGAAGTTTTATATGAAAATCTTCTCTAGAATTATCTAAAATCTCCATAGTCAAAGTTCGGACTCCAACTAATAAACCACCAGAACGCCTCCGAGGCGGCCGGGATATCCAGGAAAAGTCCTCCCCACCTGAAAGGCGATTTAGAAAACTTGTTGAAAAATTCCGTTTGCCCATCTCGGAGATAGCAACAAAATCTAAAGTATGTTCCCTAATGCTTTCGACAATGTGTAAGTGTTTAGCCAAGTCTTTTAGACCTCTGCTATTCTCAAAAATGCCAATCATTTGGAAACAATGGAAGATTTAGTAAATTTGGCCTTTTTATTAGGACAAGCATTTCGTTTGATGGAGGAAAGTTTGCATTTCTGTTCAACAGCTTGTAGTTCAATACATGAACCCAACGCCCCGTCATCTAGACCAACCTCCGGCGCCTCTCCTACTAGATGTGTTGACCGTATGAGATGGTGTACACATCCTCATCCTCGTCATCAGATAGAGAGGTATCCGACTTGCTCGAAAGCGTAGGAGTAAATTTGAGTCTATCAAACTCCATACGTCTAGGAGCATTAGCTGAAACTGAAATAGAATTCATAGAACTACCCAACGAAACACCCACATTATTGAGCTTAGAAGCAATAACTGGTGTTGGAAAAGTTAAAAACGACTTAGTACACTTGTTAATATCTGAGAAGTCGAGGTTCGACGCCGCCATGAGTCGCATGGCCTTGGCCATCGAGTCCTCGTCCGTAGTCGCTGCCCCGTCGAGACCTACTCCATGACGAGTACTGCGACGCGAGGGCGTGAAAGCTACCGTTTTGGACGGTCGAGTAGGTGCTGCAGCCCTAGGGGGAGTGTGTCGGCGAAGATCCTCCCATCGCTGTCCCCCCGGCTGCACCCCCACCGCCCCCAGAGTCGGTGAAGAAGGCGGCGTTGGCCGCTTGGCCGTGTTTGAGACCGTGATGGCCGCGGGAGGGGGCGGAGCTATCGAAGATCCCCCTCCAGTAGACGGAAAGGTGGTGTAGCTGACCTCCCCCGCCGCCTCAGCCTGCCACGTTACTCCCGGGGAAGCAACAGCAAGGGTCGGCGCCGGGCAGACCTCTCGGCCGGCTCCGCCCGGGGACACGGCCAGCCGTGCAACACCGGCGTCCTCCAGCCCCGTCCGAGGGGGCGATGTGGGAGAAGAGCTCCCCCGCACGACCGCGGTGGTGGAAGACACCACCTCCCCCGCCTGAGGAAGCGAGGGTGGCGGAGACACATGCTCCCGAGGAGGTATGGGTGAAGAAGACCCTCCTCGGCTAGCCATATCCCCACCGCTACGTCGCGGTGCAGCAGCTGTGTCGCTCCCAGTGTGCGAAGGTGGGAAAGACGTCGGAGTCGTGGGTGTCGAAGAAGCCGCAGCTCGCCTGGCAGCCGCTAGTGAGATGCGACACATAGTCCAAACCCTTCCTCTTGCCAGTCTATCCGAGGGAGAATGCTCCGCTGCTGTTGCATCAAGAGCCATACGCAAAGCCTCCTCAGAGACATTAGGAGGAGCCAAAGATGAAGACTGACCCTCCAACGAAGGACCGCTTGCTCTTAGCCTCTTCACTGCCTCAATAGCATTGGGAGTCTGCGGGTTCGGATTAAAAGGCGGAACGGCAATAAACGATGCGACTGTGTTTGCAGTGCCGGGCCCCGATGTGCTTGGAGGATATCTACAATATTGTTCGATTTGGGATTTACTCTGAGGTGCCGGCTTTACCAACATGAACCACAATGCAAAGATTTTGCTCCCATTTTGGAGCCTTCGTGTATTAATTTTTGAAGCAGCTGCTACACAATATCCATATCGGTTATGATGTATTCATCTGTCTCATTGATGCAATTGGGAAATTAAATTCTAACATAAATCTTCTTGGGAAATTCAAGGATATAGTACTTCTCTTACGGAGAACAATAGATGATCCTGCTTTTAGAGGAAATACATATCTTGCTAAATTATTTTTTGATCTACGTGTTACTGTTTACGTGTCTCAACGGAAACGGTTCCGAACGAGAGCATTCCAGGGAGCAAGATAAATCTCCTGCAAAATAAAATTGTGCCCCGAGTTTTCAAAACCATTGATACAATGAGTTTCACCTTGCAAAAACTATCATGTCCATAAATTTGAATTCATAAATCTAGAAACGGGCATGAAAACTTTATGACCTCGGCATAAAAACAGTCCTACCAATAGTACCTTTTCAGTTCACGAAGTGCATCAGCATTTTCAGTTAAAAGATAACTTCACCATTCACCAAGATACTAGCTTAGTTTTATTCATGTTTTCCACTAGAAAAAAAAAGGATCATTTCACTCATTTCCTCCTTTTCCCATACTACTTAAACAACCATTTATTTTTATGATAACTAGATGAATTGTTACTTTCTAGGCATCTGATGTCGAATTATAATAATAGTCGAATTTATACATCGAGTGTATTGATAAATTGTGAGAAAAATAAGACCCGTAGCATCAGACGGGCATTCAACTAGCTGAATATAATAACTTTACAAAGCCTAAGAAAAGATTCTCAAGACAAATGACCTCACTAAGGTTATGGTCTAAGGTTCGGTCACGAGGGAGGCAATGTGTGCTGTGAAGATCCTCATGTTTTTTTTTTGAGATTTTCCTGGTCTTAGTACATCTTGTAGTATCTGAAGTCACGCACAACACACTCCTCACACACACACAACACCACACACACACCACCCGTGCGCAAGCTAGACCTAACCAAACCTATACTAAGACATGAGGCTCCGCTAGCCTAGATCTTCTGGGAAATCCCTGCGGTGGTGGGCACACCACAATACCAATGTCGAACCACGGTGGAAATTGGCTCCGTAGCTTGAATTGGGGCAGACTGATTTATGGGCTCAGTCAATATGCAGCCCATAGGGCCCTCCAGAAATTTGCTACAGCGCCAACACTGGACACTGTGCAGGTGAGACACTCGGTAAATTCGCTCCCGGGGAGTCGAACTCACGAGCAGGTAGCCAGCCACTGCTGGGCTTTGCCAATGCGCTACGCGCGCTCCTCTTGAAGATCCTCATGTTGGAACACAATGTGGGATGGCGACGCAACAGGAGGCAACACAGTGCCGCAATACTCAACATGCGGTCTTGCCTTCTTCCCGACGATCAGCAGGGACATATGGTTTTTCTGGTGCACTCGCTTTATGGCGGTCGTTCGGGCTATCTTCAACCTGAGTGATTGGCGGCATATACAAGACGCATAGGAAATTTTTGTTTTTCTTGTTTCGATGGTTGATTTTTGTCTCAACTTTAATTGGTCCTTGATCTTTGTATTAACAACTAGATACTTTTTAAATTTTTTTTTTTTGCAATAAAAGGTTGTGTGCATCCTTTGGATGCAGAGGCCGGGGTTATACCCCCATTTCAAAAAAAAACATGATGCCGCGTGTACGCAATTTGTGTCAAGCGGCTAAAATCAATTAACTTTAAATTAAAATTATGATTATTAACGCATGGAAGGACAATTCTACCCTTAAAGAAAAGTGTAGAGTTTTCCTTTGGCTCTTATTATGGACGAAAATCCTATATAAAAACATCAACATCGATGTAAACACAGAATTGAGCAGATTGCTAGGTTTGTTAAACAACGTGTGCAACACGTTGTATAGGACATAGAGTCCGGTTCCAATACCTCATGTAATCCTCCTATATATACATATGAAATAAACCAAACTCGGTCATCCGAGTAGTCTTCAATCTACCTGATCTTACATGGTATCAGGCCGGCCTCTTCTGCCGACACGCTGATCGCCGAAACAACCCTAGATCGCTTCGACCGTCGCCCTCCGTCGCCTCGCCGACTCCATGGCGTCTTCGTCGAACAGCACCACCATCACCCTCGGGACTCCGCCGTCTGACAAACTCACCCGGGCCAACTTCCCGGGCTGGCGCGCCCAGGTCCTGCCCGCCATCCGTGGCGCCCGGCTGCTCGGCTATCTCACCGGCACGGTTTCTGCCCCGCCGGAGGAACTCGCCGTCACGTCGGACAAGGATGGTGATGATCAAACTCCAAAGATGGTGCCCAATCCTGCATATGATACCTGGATTGCGCAGGACCAGATCGTCCTTAGCTATCTTCTCCAGTCGCTCTCCCCTGAGGTTCTCCCTCACGTCCATCGGATCGAGCACGCCGCCGGTGTATGGCAGGCCCTGGAAGAGATGTTTGTCTCACAGAGTGAAGCCAAGATTACCAATCTGCGCACCTCTCTGGCAAACACCAAGAAACAAAACATGACCACCGCGACGTACCTGACAAAGATGCAAGGGTTCGTCGATGAGCTAGCTATGGCTGGTTGTCCCGTCTCGGCGAGGGAACATGTATCCTTCGTTCTTGCGGGCCTTGGTGGCTCCTACAATTCTCTGGTGGCGGCTCTCGGTGTTCAGACTACGCCGATCTCTCTCAGCCACCTGTACGCTCAGATTGATGCCTATGACCAGCGCCAGGAGATGTTGCGCGGGTCCTCTGACGCTGACTTTGAGACCTCCGCCAACGCTGCACAGCGCCAGCGTCGCCGCCGTCCCAACCAAACCCGCGGTGACCGCGGTGACCGCGGTGATCGCCGTGATGATCGGCGCCCAGAACGTCGTGATGATCGCACCCCCTCTTATGGCCGTGGCGGTGGACGTGCACCACCTGGTGGCGGTCGGGGCCGTGGTCGCGGGCGTCGTCGCACGACACCGTGGGTGGATGTCACGTGCCAAATCTGCAACCGCGAAGGTCACCTCGCCAAGGACTGCTGGTATCGGTGGCAAGATGAGGATGATGACTCCGATGACGACAAGGAAGCCCACATTGCCTCCTACGGCGTCGACACAAATTGGTATTCCGACACTGGTGCCACCAATCACATCACCAGCGAGCTGAACAACCTGACGGTCCGTGATCACTACAAAGGACATGACAGGGTCAACACGGCCAGTGGGCAAGGTATGCAAATTTCACATGTTGGTCATTCAGTAGTTAGCACTCCTAATCAGAATTTTCAACTTCGTGATATATTACTTGTTCCCAATGCCACCAAAAATCTCCTCTCTGTTCATAGGTTCACATATGATAATAAGGTCTTTATAGAGTTTCACCCTTTCTTTTTCTTGATCAAGGATCAGGTCACAAGGGCAATTCTTCATAGAGGGAGGTGTGTTGGAGGGCTCTATCCCTTCATCTCTTCATTGGTGTCACCTTCATCATCCAAGCATGTGTTTCTTGCCTCCAAGCCGTCCAACAGCAAGTGGCATAGTCGATTAGGTCATCCATCTTTTACTACTGTTAGGTTCATTATTAGAAAGAATAAGCTTCCTTTTATTAGGGATTCTCACATTGAGTCGATTTGTGACTCATGTCAGAAAGCAAAAAGTCATCAGTTACCATATCCAGTGTCCACTAGTGTTTCCTCTGCACCCCTACAATTAGTTTTCTCTGATGTATGGGGTCCTGCTCCCACCTCTATTGGTCGTCATGAATACTATATCAGTTTTATTGATGATTACAGTAAATTTACCTGGATATACTTGCTTAAACGAAAATCTGATGCTCTTGCTGCTTTTGTCAACTTCCAGAAACTAGTAGAAAGAAAACTAGACCGCAAAATCCTCACAGTTCAGTCTGACTGGGGGGGTGAATATGAAAAACTGAACTCTTTCTTTCAGACACAGGGCATCTCTCACCATGTCTCTTGCCCTCATGCCCATCAGCAAAATGGCTCTGCAGAAAGAAAACATAGGCACATTGTTGAAGTAGGTCTTTCTCTCCTTGCTACTGCTCACATGCCTCTCAAATTTTGGGATGAAGCCTTCCTCACTGCCACATATCTCATAAACATGCTTCCCAGCAAAACTATTAATAATGAAACACCAGTTCATCGTCTCCTAGGCACTAAACCTGACTATAAGTCCTTACGTGTGTTTGGCTGTGCATGTTGGCCCAACTTGCGCCCTTACAACAAACGCAAACTTGCCTTCCGCTCTATTCAGTGTGTTTTCTTGGGATATAGCCCAAAACATAAAGGGGTCAAGTGCCTAGAAGTCTCCTCTGGACGTGTTTATATATCTCGAGACGTTGTCTTCGATGAATCCGTGTTTCCGTTCCAAAATCTTCATCCCAATGCAGGAGCCCGTCTTAGACAAGAAATTCTACTCCTTGATTCATCTCTTTTGAATTCTGATTCTAGGGATGCTACTATTGATGATTTACCTGTGACTAATTTGCCTGCTACTCATGGTTCCCCTAGTGCTCCTCTTGTTGTGCAGGATCTGTCACGCCATGCTACAGGAAATTTGAGGCAAAATGGTGCTCAAAATAGTCCACCAGCCTCCCCTGAAGTCTCCTCACAAAATGACAGCGGCAGCCATCTCGAAGACGATTTCTTGTCCGGATCTTCATCGGGATCCCCGCCGTCCTCGGATCAGGCGCCCGACACTCCCGCCCGCGCCTCGGGATCGCCCTCCGCATCGGAGTCAGCGCGGTCCCCCTCGCCTGCCCACCCGACCGGCCGTGGCGCGGGATCCTCTGCGCCTGGCCGTGACCGTGGCTCAACGCCCGCCGCCTCTTCGGACACACAGGGGGCCGCGGGATCGCCTGTGGCCAGTGGCGGGGCCAGCTCTGCTGCCTCCTCTGTCGCTGCAGGATCTTCTGCTCCGGCCTCTCCTGTGCCCCAGCCTGCAGCCCGTCGACCTGTTACACGGGCGTCTCGTGGCATCAAACGACCCAAACAATATCATGATGGTACCGTTCGCTGGGGCATGTCCGCTGTTACTGATGAGCCAGGAACCTTGCAGCAAGCTCTTAGTGACCCAAATTGGCATCATGCCATGGATGAGGAGTATTCCGCCTTAATGAAGAACAAGACATGGCACTTGGTTCCCTCTCACACTGCAAAGAATGTTGTTGACTGCAGGTGGATATACAAAATCAAGCGTAAAGCTGATGGCTCCATTGATAGATACAAAGCTCGTCTGGTAGCCAAAGGGTTCAAGCAACGTTATGGCATTGACTATGAGGACACTTTCAGCCCAGTGGTTAAGATAGCCACTGTCAGACTTGTTCTAGCCATCTCAGTCTCTCGGGGTTGGACTTTGCGACAGCTTGATGTTAAGAATGCGTTTCTTCATGGTGTTCTGGAAGAGGAAGTCTACATGAGACAGCCACCTGGTTATGAAGACAGGGGGAAAACAAACTATGTCTGCAAACTTGACAAAGCACTGTATGGGCTGAAACAAGCTCCACGTGCTTGGTACTCCAGGTTGAGTTCAAAGTTGGTGTCACTTGGTTTTCAATCATCTAAGTCTGACACTTCTTTGTTTATATACCGCAAGTCTGGGGTTACTATTTTCATGCTTATCTATGTTGATGATATCATTGTGGCTAGTTCTTCTCAGCAAGCAACAGATGCTCTTCTTCGAGATTTAAGCAAGGATTTTGCATTAAAGGATCTAGGTGATCTTCATTATTTCTTGGGCATGGAAGTGCACAAAGTTGATGATGGTATAGTCTTGAATCAAGCCAAGTATGCTCAGGATATTTTAGCTCGGGTTGGTATGAAGGACTGCACTGGTTGTCCTACACCTTTATCTTCATCAGAAAAAATAACTGCACATGAAGGTAGCTTGCTTGGTCCTGAAGATGTTACAAGCTACAGGAGTATGGTAGGTGCTCTGCAGTACTTAACTCTTACAAGGCCAGATATTTCTTATGCAGTAAATAAAGTCTGTCAGTATCTTCATGCACCTACTACTGTTCATTGGACTGCTGCCAAGAGAATTCTGAGATATGTTAAAAGTACCCTGCGCATTGGACTTACTTTCATGAGATCTTCATCCACACTTGTTAGTGCTTTCTCTGATGCTGACTGGGCCGGCTGTGTTGACGACCGCCGTTCCACTGGAGGCTTTGCAGTTTTCTATGGCCCTAACCTGATTTCTTGGAGTGCAAAGAAACAGGCTACTGTCTCCAGATCAAGTACAGAAGCTGAGTACAAGTCAGTGGCCAATGCAACTGCAGAAATGATATGGGTACAATCTCTTCTCAAGGAATTGGGAGTGAAGCTTCGACAGATACCAGTATTGTGGTGTGACAATCTAGGTGCTACATATTTGTCAGCAAATCCAGTGTTTCATGCCAGAGCCAAGCATATTGAGATAGATTTCCACTTTGTTCGAGAACGAGTGTTGAAGAAGGAACTAGAAGTCAGATTTGTTCCTTCTAAGGATCAGGTTGCAGATGGCTTTACAAAGCCACTCCCGGTTAGAAATTTTTTAGAGTTTAGACATAATCTCAACTTAGTGAGTTGTGATTAAGGGAGGGTGTTAAACAACGTGTGCAACACGTTGTATAGGACATAGAGTCCGGTTCCAATACCTCATGTAATCCTCCTATATATACATATGAAATAAACCAAACTCGGTCATCCGAGTAGTCTTCAATCTACCTGATCTTACAAGGTTGACTCCACCTGATGACTCATCAAGAACAAACTTTCTTTGACTAAATTTCAAAGGATAGACCACGAGCTACCGAAAGCTATTTTTGTTTGACTACGCTGCCATATCATCAAACAACAAAGAAGCAAATACTACCTTGACTCATAGATAGCTACTTTTCCTTGACTGTAGTAATAATTTAAGGCATTACAATGCCATGACAAAAAAAACTACAGATGATGCAAGAACTAGTATGACGATCCTACCATGTCCACTGATCTATATCGGCGCTTCTTGCTAGGTGGAACTGCAGGCTGAAGCAAGCTCATCTCACCAAAGAATTTAGCAACATTAAGAAACTTCTTATATGGCGGTATCCGTGATTCCCATGCGACTAGCTCAAACTCTTCCTTTGGCAAAATTGCTGAACCAGCAATCAGGTCTCCAAACATAACCTTAGGCAATTTCTTTTTGGAATCATCATCTTCTCTGTGAGGAGGCATAAGCTGAAGTGGAGTAGGTGATGAGCCAATGTTGGATAAGTCAATAGGATGATCTTTGTCCATAAGATGCCTTGGGTGTTCACCATATACCGACAAATTACTCTGCACCACGTATCTGTACCTCTTCAAGATACTAAACCAAAATTTAGAACTTTGATCCTTCCTTAGCACATCAGCATACACGTTTGCCATGATAATTGATCCTTCCAGCGCTGTTGCTATGTCTCTTGCTACTGATGCTAACCGAGGGTGCTCCTCTGGGTTTGTGCTTCCAAAAGCAAGAACCTTGAAGAGATAACTATACTCCTCTGGCGACAAGTTGTTCAAGGCCACTGGCCTTACCGTTCCGAACCTGGCTAACTTCTGAACCTTAGATATGATTATGATCTTACTTCCTCTGCTCATATGTGCTGCTGTTGATGAGTAAAACTTTCGCCAGGTCTCATTGTCCACATCTGAAGTGAATTCAACCACAACCAAAGTCCGGCCTTCCTGGATGAATGCTTGGTGCTCAGTTTTACAAAAGCTCTCTCCATTCAAATGCAGGATTGAAGAGAAGTATGACATGACTTTTTGGTTGTTGCAAACATGTGCGACTAGAGTTTTCTTACCGACTATGCCAGCCCCGATGATCGGCAACACAGTCGGGGCAGAAGGAGTAGGATTATTTTGCAGTAATATATTGATAACTTGCTGTTTCTCTATGTGACGGCCAAACATGAAATTGTCAATATAGAGGTATGTGTCATAAGGGCTTCGAAACATGCGTTCACATCCCCCTAGAAGCAAGACAAACTCTGTCATATTAGAAACCATGGTTTCTAAACTATCCAGTGCACTCTGAAGCTTGTGATAAGTTGCAGCGGACCTCCGTCTGGAACGAAAAGAGTTGATGGAATCAGACCTGCTAACCTCCTCAACCCTTGAGATGCGAAGGGTCCGAAACTTGGCGGTGTCCAGGACATGGTAGCCTTGGTACATGGCCTCAGAAAGCTTCTTGAGCTCGAGCAGCATCTTGGAGTTCGTAAGGTGTCGACCCTCAGCCTCTTCGACGACCATGTGAACCCTGAGAAGAAGTTGTTGCAGCCTTCCCATCTTTTCTTTAAGATTTACCTGACTATTGTACTTCTTGATGATGAAGGATATGAATCGACTAACGAGGTCGCCTGCAATTGAAGAGACAACCAGCTCCATATGCTCTAGACTTCTCTTCTTCGTGTTTCTGTTTCTCTTTGCTGTAAGAGAGAGAGACACAGAGAGAGAGAGAGAGAGAGGGGATATTACCGGAGTATGTTCCTAGCACTGCAATTGACTGGTTTTGTGCGGCCAAGAGGTCTTGATGTCGCTGTCAGTGTTCAATGGTGATAGACTTAAGATGAGAACATAATGCTGTTACTAATTATTTTACTTAACTTGATTACGTTTAAGTTTGGCCAATTCTACATCCATTTCCTGCCCGTTCTTCTTTATTGTCTAATCGCCTGCTTCCTCTTTAATTGCTAGCTCTCATATCAACTTCCATTGCCACCATGGGATGCATTAGAGCATCTCCACCGGTAGTTCCCAAATAGGCGCCGACGCCCCGTTTGGAGGACGCCGGCACATTATCCTCTATTTGGGGACACTGCTTCCACACTGGCGCCTCCAAACAGGCGGCCCCGATAGATTTTGAAATTTAAATTCAAATTTGCAACACGATATTCATACGAAGTTGGAACGAAATTTGTACAAATTTAACGCGATTTCAAACTAAAAAAAACTAAAAAATACAACTAGGGGTGCTGGGAGTCGAAGACGCTGTAGTCGAGGTCGTCGCCGCTGGATGACCCGAAGCACTGTCGACGTCGTTGATACGTCCAATTTGCATCACTATTTTGTATCATAATTTGTTGTTATTCATTGATATATTTCATATTGGGACACAATACTTATGTTATTTCATCTATTTTGCATGTTCCATCATCATTGGAGGATCAAGCACCGGAGCCAGATTCTGTTGGAAAAAGCACCGTCGAACGCAATATTTCGGAGATCAACTGTGGAAGGGAATTTCACGTAAATTCCTATTTTTCCAGATGACGGAGGAGCCAGAAGGGGAAGAAGAGAGGAGCCACGGACCCGGACCATGGGCGGCGCGGCCCATGGCCGGCCGCGCCACCCTATGCGGGGGCCCACCCCTTTCGCCTCCTTTTCTTCGCGTACTCCTTCGTCCCGAAAACCTAAGCCACAGAGAGGACCTCACGGGGGTTACAGCCGCCTGCGGGGCGGAGAACACCGAGAGAGAAAAGAGCTCTCCGGCGGGCAGGAATCCGCCGGGAAATTCCCTCCCGGAGGGAAATCGACGCCATCGCCATCGTCATCGAGCGGGACATCATCTCCATCATCATCATCATCATCTCCACCATCTACACCGCCATCACCACCGCTGCACCTCGTCATCGCTGTAGCAATTCGGGTTAAATCTTGATTGTTTGATAGGGGAAACTCTCCCGGTGTTATTCTATACTTGTTGTAGATGCTATTGAGTGAAACCATTGAACCAAGGTTTATGTTCAGATTGTTATTCATCATCATATCACCTCTGATTGTATTCCATATGATGTCTCGTGAGTAGTTCGTTTAGTTCTTGAGGACATGGGTGAAGTCTAAATGCTAGTAGTGAATTATGGTTGAGTAATATTCAATGTTATGATATTTAAGTTGTGGTGTTATTCTTCTAGTGGTGTCGTGTGAACGTCGACTACACGACACTTCACCATTTATGGGCCTAGGGGAGTGCATCTTGTATTCGGTTGCTAATTGCGGGGTTGCGGAGTGAGAAACCTAAGCCCCCGTTAGTATATCGATGCGAGGGATCGCAGGATCTCGAGTTTAAGGCTGTGGTTAGATTTATCTTAATTACTTTCTTGTAGTTGCGGATGCTTGCAAGGGGTATAATCACAAGTATGTATTAGTCCTAGGAAGGGCGGTGCATTAGCATAGGTTCACCCACACAACACTTATCAAAACAATGAAGATTATTAAACCACATGAAGCGAAAGTACTAGACTAAAATCCCCATGTGTCCTCGGGAACGTTTGGTCATTATAAGTAATCAAACCGGCTTGTCCTTTGTGCTAAAAAGGATTGGGCCACTCGCTGCAATTATTTCTCTCGCATTTTACTTACTCGTACTTTATTCATCTGTTACATCAAAACTCCTTGAATACTTGTTTGTGAGCATTTACAGTGAATCCTTCATCGAAACTGCTGCCAACACCTTCTGCTCCTCGTTGGGATCGACATTCTTACTTATCGAAGATACTACGATACACCCCCTATACTTGTGGGTCATCAAGACTATTTTCTGGCGCCGTTGCCGGGGAGTGAAGCGCTATTGGTAAGCGGAATTGGTAAGGAAATTTACTGTTTGTGCTGATTTTATTTCTGCTTGCTGCTATAAGTCATTATGGAGAGATCTTCTCTTCAATTTCTATTTGGGAAATCTACTACTACTGCAACGGTAGTGGATGAAGCGCCAGGTGAGGAAGTAGTACCATATAAAATACCTATGAAAATTATTGAACGTGTTATGGATAACCGCTATGAAGGGGATGGAACTGTTCATCCTGGTGATCATTTATTGTTTTTGCATGAATTATGCGGGTTATTCAAATGTGCAGGTATTTCTATGAATGAAGTTAGGAAGAAACTATTCACTATATCGCTGTCTGGTAAAGCGGCGCACTGGTATAAATTGCTGAAGAATGGTGATTCTATTGATTGGGAGGACATTGTGCCTTTATTTTATTCCAAATTTTATCCTCCAAGTGAAATTCACAAAGATCGGAACCGCATATATAATTTCTGGCCTCATGATGGAGAGAGTATTGCCCAAGCTTGGGGTAGATTGAAGTCTTTAATGCTCAAATGCCCCATTCATGAGCTTCCTGGTAATGTTATTATTGATAATTTTTATGCAAGAATTTCTTTTCAAGACAAGACCTTGCTGGATACTTCTTGTTTTGGATCATTTACACGCAAGAATGAAGAGTTTAAAAGGGACCTTCTTGATCGGATCAAGAAAATACTGAAGGATGGGAGAACGACAAAGATAGAGAATCAGGTATAATTTATGATTATAAATGCATTGAAGCTTTTATGGATACTGATAAATTTCGTAATATGAGTGCTACATATGGTCTTGATTCCCAAGTTGTTGCAAATCTTTATAAAGCTTTTGCCTCTCATTATGAATTGCCTAAGAAGAATTTTGATAAGTATCATGAACCGTATAAAGATAAAGTTGATTCATCTGTAAACAAATGTGTAGTGATTGAAACTGTTGATAATGTTATTCCTGAAGCTTATATTGAAAAAACTCCTTTCCCTGCTAAAATGAAGGAGTACTCTGTCATATCTAGTGCGGTTAATAAAAGTGAAAAGAAACCTAAAGAACCCGAAGAACAAATTAAAATTGAACCTGCTGTTGCAATAGTTAAAGATCTTGTGACTGAAAATGTGGAGGATGGTCATATTATTTCGTGAAGATGCTTCTAATATTGTTTCACATCCTAATAAATCCAAACAAGTTAGTGTTCCTATGCTATCTGTTAGAATTGGTGATCATTGCTATTATGGTTTATGTGATATTGGTGCAAGTGTTAGTGCTATTCCTTATGAGCTTTACACGGAGATTATGCACGAAATTGGTTCTTGTGAACTTGAAGATATTGATGTGGTTATTCATCTGGCTAATAGAAACTATTTCTCCAATTGGTATTGTTCGACATGTGGAAGTTCTATGTGGTAAGATTAAATATCCTGCTGACTTTTTGGTACTTGGTTCTGCTGCTAGTGATCATTGTCCTATCATTTTTGGTAGACCTTTTCTAAATACTTGTGGAGCTATTATAGATTGTAAGAAAGAGAAAATTTTGACTAGATTTGCTGGTGAACCTTATGAATTTAACTTTTCTAAATTTACCAAAACTCCTTATAAAGTTGACTTGCCTAGTAATGATTTTAAAATGGAGCAGTGTGCATCTATTGTTCTTGTTCCTAATAATCCTTTGCAGCAACATTTGGAGAATAGTGAAAGTGAAGCTTTTAGGAAAGAAAGAGATGAGCTTGAGGAAATTTTTCTTCGCCAACCTATTCTCAAGCATGATTTACCGGTGGAAGATTTGGGTACAACACCGCCACCAAAGGAGGATCTGTTTTTGATTTAAAGCCTTTACTGATAATCTTAAATATGCTCATATTGATGATAAGAAATATATCCTGTTATTATTAGTTCTAAGCTTTAGAGATTGAGGAAGAAAGGTTATTGGAAATATTGAAGAAACACCGAGGCTAGCTATACTCTTGATGATTTGAAAGGGATTTCTCCTTCTATTTGCCAACATGCTATTAATATGGAAAAAGATGCAAAGCCTGTTGTTGAACATCAACGTCGTCTAATTCCGAAGATGAAGGAAGTGGTAAGGAACGAGGTATTAAAACTCCTTGAAGCTGGTATTATATATCCTATTGCTGATAGTAGATGGGTTAGTCCTGTGCATTGCGTTCCTAAGAAAGGAGGAATGACTGTTGTGCCTAATGATAATGATGAGCTTATTCCTCAAAGAATAGTTGTAGGTTATAGAATGTGCATTGATTTTCGAAAAGTTAATAAAGTTACTAAGAAAGATCATTACCCTTTACCCTTTATTGATCAAATGCTAGAAAGGTTATCTAAAAATACTCATTTTTGCTTTCTTGATGGTTATTCTGGGTTTTCACAAATTGCTGTTAAAGCTAAAGATCAAGAGAAAACCACGTTTACTTGTCCTTATGGAACTTATGCTTATAGGCGTATGCCTTTTGGTTTATGTAATGCTCCTTCTACTTTTCAAAGATGCATGTCTGCTATTTTTCATGGTTTCTGCGAAAGTATTGTAGAGGTGTTCATGGATGATTTCTCTGTCTATGGGAATTCTTTTGATAATTGCCTTCGAAACCTCGATAAAGTTTTGCAGAGATGTGAAGAAACTAACCTTGTTCTTAATTGGGAGAAATGCCACTTTATGGTTAATGAAGGAATTGTATTGGGACATAAAATTTCGAGAGAGGTATTGAAGTTGAGAGCTAAAGTTGAAGCAATCGAGAAGATGCCCTATCCGAGGGATGTTAAAGGTATTCGTAGTGTTCTTGGTCATGCTGGGTTTTATAGGAGATTTATTAAAGATTTCTCTAAAATTTCAAAGCCTCTTACTAATCTTCTTCAAAAAGATGTACCTTTTTTTTTTGATGATGATTGTAAGGAAGCTTTGAAACTTTAAAGAAAGCCTTAACAACCGCTCCTGTAGTCGAACCTCCTGATTGGAATTTGCCTTTTGAAATTATGTGTGATGCTAGTGATTTTGCTGTAGGCGCTGTTCTTGGACAGCGGGTAGATAAAAATTAAATGTTATTCATTATGCTAGTAAGACTCTTGATGCTGCTCAAAGAAATTATGCTACAACTGAAAAGGAATTGTTAGTGTAGTCTTTGCTTGTGATAAGTTTAGACCCTATATTGTTGATTCGAAAGTTACAATTCATACTGATCATGCAATTAGATACCTTATGACAAAGAAAGATGCTAAGCCAAGGCTTATTAGATGGGTACTTCTTTGCAAGAATTTGATTTACATATTATAGATAGGAATGATAATCCTGTTGCTGATAATTTGTCTAGATTGGAAAATATTGCTTATGATCCTGTTTCTGTTAATGATAGTTTTCCAAATGAACAATTGGCTGTAATAAAGGTGAGCTGCGAGAGAGCCCTTGGTATGGATTATGCTAACTTTATTGTTTCAAGTATTTGCCTCCAACCTTTTCAGCTCAGCAACGGAGGAAATTCTTTTATGACTTGAGGCATTATTTTGGGATGACCCACACTTATATAAAGAAGGAGTGGATAGTATTATGCGAAGATGTGTTCCTGAATATGAACAACAGGAGATATTGAATAAATGTCATGGAAGTGTTTATGGAGGACATCATGCCGGAGATAGAACCGCGCAAAAGGTTCTACAATCGGTTTTTATTGGCCAACACTTTTCAAAGATGCAAGGAAATTTATTTTATCTTGTGATGAATGTCAAAGAGTTGGTAATATCTCTAGACGCAATGAAATGCCTATGAATTATACTCTTGTTATTGAACCATTCGATTGTTGGGGATTCGACTTCATGGGTCCTTTCCCTTCTTCAGATGGTAACACTCATATACTTGTCGCTGTTGATTATGTTACTAAATGGGTAGAAGCTATACCTACAAAAGTGCTGATGGTGAGACCTCTATAAAAATGCTTGTAGATGTTATATTTCCTAGATTTGGAGTACCTAGATATATTATGACTGATGGAGGTTCTCATTTTATTCATGGAGGTTTTAGAAAAACTCTTGCTAAGTATGGTATTAATCATAAAATTTCCGCTTATCACCCTCAAACTAGTGGTCAAGTAGAATTATCAAATAGAGAGATTAAAGCTATCTTGGGTAAGACTGTTAATAAATCTAGAAAGAATTGGCTAGCAAATTGAAAGAAGCACTATGGGCTTATAGAACTGCTTATAAAAATCCTGGAATGTCACCTTATAAAATGGTTTATGGAAAAGCTTGTCATTTACCTTTAGAACTGGAGCACAAAGCTTATTGGGCTGTTAGAGAACTAAATAAAGATCCTAAATTAGCCGGTAATAAGAGGTTGTTGCAATTAAGTTCTCTAGATGAATGGAGAAATGAAGCTTATGAAAATGCTAAACTCTTTAAAGAAAAAGTTAAGAAGTGGCATGATAGAAGGATCATTAAAAGAGAATTTAATGTTGGAGATCAAGTTCTATTGTATCGGTCTCGTCTCAGATTCTGCAGGGAAATTACTCTCGAAGTGGGAAGGACCATATGTTGTTGAGGAGGTGTATCGTTCAGGAGCAATTAAAATTAGCTCTCTCCAAGGCAATGCCACACAAGTGGTGAATGGACAAAGACTCAAGCATTATATCTCGGGTGATTCTTATAATGTTGATGTTGATATTATTCAAGTGGAAACACCGGAGGCTTTCATCAAAGGACAAATTGACAGTCCGCCAGGACTCGACTTTGAATAGGTAACAGTATAGGTAATAAAAAGTCCGCGTTTACCTTTCCGAACATTATTTCGCTGTTTTTAGAAAATATGAAAAATTACGAGTTCGAAACGGAGTGGAAAGGACGCACGAGGGCGTGCCACATAGCCAGCCCCACCTGGCCGCGCAACCTATGGTCTGTCGCCTCCTTTCCTACCTCACGGGTTTGATCGGAACCTTCCTTTGTCGTAAAAATATTTGCTATATAATCCCCGACCCCTGGAGGCGTATATCGTTTTCTCGTCGTGTTTTGTTTCGAGCTGTTTTCTGCCCAGACTGCTTCGGATCTAGATCCATCATGTCTTCGTCGGGAACTCAGAAGGACAGCTTCTTTGAGGACGTCGTCAACCGTACATGAACGAGCTGAAGATGCACCCCAAGAGTTGCAGCTCGTGGATGGAGAGTTGCAGATCAAAGATGTCCAGGGTCCTAAGGGAGAAGGGAGTTTGGAAGACAGGATGGAGAAACTGGAACAAGAGGTTTTCAACTACAAGAAGATGGCTGAGCGTGAAGTGGATATCTTTCACAAGATTGTGTCTGAACATTGATGGACACAAGAAGACCCTGCAAAGGTGTGGACGATATCTTCTCACCACGACACCACCAACAAACTCCAAGCTCAACTCTATGATGTTCATAATCAAAACTGTGAGTATGAAAACAGGTTTAAGCGCATAAGTCATGCTGCTAGTTTCAGGTTTCCGGAGACCAAGATGTCTTTTGTTGATGGAGGGCCTCTTCCATGGAAGTCTGATGACGACAAAGATTCACCATCATCACCGAAGGAGTAATTCATCATCGGTATTGGCATCCCCTTGGTTTGTTCCAAGCTTGGGGGAGTGCCGCGGTATCACATCATCACCACCTTTATCTTTTACTATCAAGTAGTGTCATATCATGAGTAGGAAAGTTATCATATGGAATAGTATGCAATGTGGAAGTATCTCTCTTAGTTGGTTATCTATGTATCCGTTGGTGTGAGTTATCGTTATGGAATATTAATGAGAAGTCTTATCATTTACTTTTTGCACACCTTATTTTAGTTTGCAATCTCCATTATATGATTACTCTTGACATGAGTATTGATATCACTTTGGGAGCATCAAGTAAATCTATTTGGTTTTGGCAAACTTAGCATTGGTCAATAGCAGCAACACCCTGATGTTTAATTAAAAGAGAGAAATACACTTAGATATATTACTATTATCTCTATGCCTAGTATTCTTAAGTTAAAATTGCTTGTGCTTATGAGAAAGATGCATGATTGTTTCTATCATATGAATATTTGTTTGTTTCCCTCAACCTTTATGCTTTCTATCAAACCTTGCTAGCCAAAGACCTGTATTGAGAGGAGATGCTTCTCATACATCCATAACCTTAGACCAAACCTATGCCATTTTGTGTCCACCATACCTACCTATTACATGGTATTTTCTGCCATTCCAATAAATACTTCATGTGCTACCTTTAAATTATTCAAACTACTACTCCTTATTTGTGTGCAATGTTTTATAGCTCATGAGGAAGTATGTGGTGTTTTATCTTTCAATCTTGTTGAGGACTTTCACCAATGGACTAGCGGCACATCCACTTATCAATAATTTTGCAATAAGAGATGGCAACGGGGCAGCCCCAATTAATTACTTTCATTAATAATTCTCTTCACATGTTTTTGCTCTGATTTATCGGTAAGCAACTTAATTTTGCAATAGACACTCCTCCATGGTATGTGAATGTTGGAAGGCACCAGAGGATTCGGTTGTATTGAGAAAGCCAAGGTTGGGGAGTGTCATCCTTAATAAAACTAAAATACGTAAACAAAAGAGAAGGGGATGATCTACCTTCTTTGGTAGAAATCACAGGTACTAGAACGCCCCGCTCTTTGAAGGTTCGTTTAGCAAGGGGGTTAGAGCCCACTACCATTCGATGACAACAACAAACACCTCAAAATCTTACTTTTATGCTCTTTATATGATTTCAAAACTTGAAAAAGCTCTAGCATATGATTTAATCCCTGCTTCCTTGCGAAGGGCCTGTCTTTTACTTTTATGTTGAGTCGGTAAACCTACATATTTCTCTCTATCTCAAGCAAGCAATTGAGTTGTTGTGAACCAATCATTTATGCTATGATTAAGTTAATCATGTCTTTTATACTTTTCTTGTTTAGTACCAATTTTATCTGAATGAATATGACTTTGAAGTTATCAATGATTATGAGAGATTGTTATGCTTAAATATGAAGGCTCAGCTATAAAGTCTAATATGAAAGCTTTGTTTAGAAGTACAATCCGTTAGTAGTTCTCTGACCAAGAATAAAGTTTGCCATCACCAATTATGATTTCTTATGCACCGTTACTTGTGATTTCTCTTTACTTATTTCAATATGAATTATATGAGGAAGCTGTTTCTAGAATGTCTTGTGTGAATGAATATGATGCTTCTTGTCCGTATTTTATTTATCGACTCTTCACTCCATAAACATGTGGTCTTGTTTATCGACCTCAGTTTCGCTTGGGGACAAGCGAGGTCTAAGCTTGGGGGGAGTTGATACGTCCAATTTGCATCACTATTTTGTATCATAATTTGTTGTTATTCATTGATATATTTCATATTGGGACACAATACTTATGTTATTTCATCTATTTTGCATGTTCATCATCATTGGAGGATCAAGCACCGGGCGAGTTACTGCTGGAAAAAGCACCCCGTCGGAAACCATAATATTTGGAGATCCAAGCTGTGGAAGGAATTTCACGTAAATTCCTGTTTTTCCAGATGACAGGGAGCCAAAAGGGGAAGAAGAGAGGAGCCACTTTGGGGGCCGAGACCATAGGGCGGCGCGGCCCACATGGCACAGCGCCACCTATGCTCTGGGGGCCCCACAGCCCCTTTAGCCTCCTTTTCTTCGCGTACTCCTTCGTCCCCAAAACCTAAGCCACAGAGAGAGGACCTCACGAGGGGTTACAGCCGCCTCTGCGGGGGGAGACCAGAGAGAAAAGAGCTCTCGGCGGGCAGGAGTCCAGCCAGGGAACCCCTCCCGGAGGAAATCGACGCCATCGCCATCGTCACCGAGCGGGACATCATCTCCATCATCATCATCATCATCTCCACCATCTACCCCGCCATCTCCTCGTCATCGCTGTCGCAATTCGGGTTAAATCTTGATTGTTTGATAGAGGAAACTCTCCCGGTGTTATTCTATACTTGTTGTAGATGCTATTGAGTGAAACCATTGAACCAAGGTTTGTGTTCAGATTGTTATTCATCATCATATCACCTATGATTGTATTCCATATGATGTCTCGTGAGTAGTTAGTTTAGTTCTTGAGGACATGGGTGAAGTCTAAATGCTAGTAGTGAATTATGGTTGAGTAATATTCAATGTTTTGATATTTAAGTTGTGGTGTCATTCTTCTAGTGGTGTCGTGTGAACGTCGACTACACGACACTTCACCATTTATGGGCCCAAGGGGAGTGCATCTTGTGTTCGGTTGCTAATTGCGGGGGTTGCAGGAGTGACAGAAACCTAAGCCCCCGTTAGTATATCGATGCGGGAGGGATCGCAGGATCTCAGAGTTTTTAAGGCTGTGGTTTGATTTATCTTAATTACTTTCATAGTTGCGGATGCTTGCAAAGGGGTATAAACACAAGTATGTATTAGTCCTAGGAAGGAGACGGTGCATTAGCATAGGTTCACCCACACAACACTTATCAAAACAATGAATATTAACCACATGGAGCGAAAGTACTAGACTAAAAATCCCCATGTGTCCTAGAACGTTTAGTCATTATAAGTAATCAATTAGGCTTGTCCTTTGTGCTAAAAAAGGATTAGGGCCACTCGCTGCAATTATTTCTCTCGCATTTTACTTACTTTTCTTACTTTATTCATCTGTTACATCAAAACTCCTTGAATACTTGTTTGTGAGCATTTACAGAGAATCCTTCATCAAAACTGCCGCCAACACCTTCTACTCCTCGTTGGGATCGACATTCTTACTTATCGAAGAAACTACGATACACCCCCTATACTTGTGGGTCATCAGACGCCGCCCTCCTCCTCGTCGGCCTTCTCCTCCTTTGGCGCCGGCAGCTCGGATGATCCGGCGAGGTCGACGTAGTTGGCGCCGTGGTCCCTAGCGGACCACACCGCTGCCTGCCGCGGGTAAATCGCGATGTGACGGTAGTCCTCGTCGACGGAGCGGCCGATGATGAAGTTGAGGGCGGGGAACTCCTCCTCGTCGCCGTCGCCACGGAGGGCCGCCTGCGCCTCGGCCTCCTTCTCCCACCATTGCTTCTTCGCCGGCGGAAGTGGTGGCGAGGCGTCCTCCTCCGACGGGAGCGGAAAGGACGCGTGCCTCGCGTCGTCGCGGATGGCGACACCTCCCGGAAGGAGCGCGGGTGTGGCCGGCGCGACGACGAACCGTCCGTGTGTGAGGTTCGGAAGCGCTGCGGTCCGTTCTGGCGCCCTACGGTAACCAGTGGCCCGGCCGGCGCCATGGTCGCTCCCCCGAGGGAAGTATATCGGCTCCCATTGCCCGCGGACGCGTGGACGGTAGCCGTACTCGCGAGCGTGTCATCGACGGAGCGGCCGTACCACCAGGCACGGCGGCCGACGTTGTTGAACGGCCGCGAGGGGAGTTGGCCGTCGCGCGAGCTCGGCGACGCGTTCGTGTTGAAACGCCCTGCAGAGACGGGCTGTCGGCAGGCGTTCTCCGGCAGACTCCTCTCCTCGCGTCTGCTCGGCCCGCGGTTGCATGGCGAGGCACGCGGTGTGAGGAATGTCTGGCGGGTGGCGGCGGCATGGCGGGCCGCCGTTGGAGACGTGCCAGCCGTGCGACAACTTGCAGCGCGTGCGCGCGGGGATGCGTTGCTTTCGTACAACACGTCGGCCTCGTTGAACGTCGGTGCGTCGACGGCTTTGTGCGTTGCCGCTACCCGCCGGCTGGTATTTGTGCACCATCGCGTCGGCGAGTGCGTTTGGGTGGTGGCCGCGCGGTGGTTGAGGACGGCGGCTAGGGTTGGACGGCGGGAAAGAAAGAGCAGTGCGCGCCGGTGGAGTTTTAAGGGAGGCGGCGACGCATTGAAGGCGCGTGGGTAAGGTAGGTGGACGCCGCCGTGGCCAGTCGCCGCCCTCGCCGTTTGGAACTCAGCGAGGAGGCCATTGCGCCGATGACCAGCCTCCTGCGTGGTTCTATGCGAGCACTTGCGTCCTCGTGACAAAGGCGCCCCCACCCTTGAGAAACCGTCATTAAACGAGCGATACGTCTCCAAGCGTATCTATAATTTCTTATGTTCCATGCTACTTTTATTACAATACTTGGGTGTTTTACACACTTTACAACGCGTTATTTTACATTTCCGGCACTAACCTATTAACAAGATGCCGAAGTGCCGGTTCTTGTTTTCTGCTGTTTTGGTTTCAGAAATCCTGTAAGGAAATATTCTGGAATTGGACGAAATCCCGCCCGGGGTCCTATTTTTGCACGAAGCTTCCGGAAGAGGAGAAGAAGTGGGGCCACGAGGTGGGGATACACCAAGGCGGCGCGGCCCAAGCCACGGCCGCGCCGGCACGGTGTGTGGCCCTCGTGTCGCCGCTGACCTGCCCTTGGCCTGCTAAAGCCTCAGTCGCGAAGCTGCCCAATGCGAGAGCCACGATACGAGAAAACGTGCGAAAGACGCCCGCCAATCTGTCCTCGGGGGATTCGAGGAGATCGCCGGCACCACTGCCCGGAGGGGAATCATCACCGGAGGGCTCTACATCATCATGCACGCCTCCGGTGATGCGTTAGTAGTTCATCCTTGGACTATGGGTCCATAACGATAGCTAGATGGTTGTCTTCTCATGTGCTTTCATTGTTATAGATCTTGTGAGCTGCCTAACATGATCAGATCATCTATTTGTAATGCCATGTTGTGTTTGGTGAGATCCGATGAATAGAGAGTACTATGGTTGGTTATCAATCTATCATATATGTTGTTTATGTTCTGCATGCTCTCAGTTGCTAGTGAGGCTACGGCAGAGTTGGTACTTTGTAACTCCAAGAAGAATAATTATGCTCGATAATTAGGTTCATGCCTCCATTAAATGTGGGACAGTGACAACGAAAGTTCTAAAGGTTGTGGATGTCTTGTTGCCACTAGGGATAAAACATTGATTAAGCATGCAAGGATATTTGTGTTGATTGCATTACGCACCATACTTAATGCAATTATCTTGTTAGCAACAATCTTTTGGGAAGGGTTAGGATGATAACTTTGAAGGTGGATTATTTGAGCATAGATGCACATCTTTGGATAGCGGTCTATGTACTTTGTCGTAATGCCCTGATTAAATCACATAGTAATCATCGTTGATATGTATTGAATCTTTATTTGTCAATTGCTGCGCCTGTAATTTGTTCACCCGGCATGCTAGTTATCTTATTGGAGAGACACCACTAGTGGACGGACCCCGGTCAATTCTTTTACATCTGAATACATTCCTCTTTACCAATTGTGTTCTTTCTGACAGCTGCAAACAAACACATTTCCCTCGATACGCTTAATCCTTTGTTTCAGCAAGCCGGTGAGGTTGACGACCTCAGCATTACGTTGGGGCAAAGTACGATTGTGTTGTGCAGGTTCCACGTTGGCGCCGGTTTCAGTGGTGTTGCGCCGCGCTACATTCCTCCACCAACAACCTTCACGTGCTTCTTGGCTCCCTACTGGATTCGATAACCTTGGTTTCTTTCGAGAAAACTTGCTGCTGTGCGCATCGCCTTCCTCTTGGGGTTCCCAACGGACGTGTGCATCTCTGTGCCTCAGTAGCCATGTCGGTCCCGCGGCCTTGGTGAAGAGACCGGCACGGAACACGGCGGTCTAGTGGGCTCCAAAATTTGGCAGCGCCGTTTGGGACGTGCGGTGCGAGCCATTTAGCCTCAGGCCCCAAATTGCTATCGGGGCCGCCGGTGGAGATGCTCTTATACTCCCTCCGTTTTATTATTTAATATTATGGAAAAGAGGTAGTATTATCTTACCCTCAGTATTTTAGGTCTCATTTGTACCTCAGATTTTGAACAAGTATACAAAAAGCTTGGTGGGTACAAAGTACATATTCAGATTATGTAATCTATATTAGAGCATCTCCAGCAGCGTCCCCCAAAGCGTCCCCCAAACCGTGTCGGATTGAGCGTTTGGGGGACGTGTTTTGTTCGTGCCGCGTTTGGGGGACGTCGCTCCCCAGCCCCGTCCCCCAAACGCCGCCCCCAAACATTTAAATAATTTTTTTGGCATTTTTATTTTAATTTCCACAAACTAATACATAATTGGGAGCGTGGTTTAAAGACATAGTTTGGAACATGGTTTTACAAACTAATACATAGTTTGAACCATGGTGGACACAAATATAAAAATATTGCAAAAAAAACTAAACCTAACTAGGCCGTGCATCGAAGGTTTCTTGTGTTCGCTGCTAAGAAAGAACACTCGGGCACACCCAGTCACCCAAATTGGAAAATCCAGCGGGAGGATGGTGCCCTTGTTGGTTCTAAGGCGAACAGGCAGAAACCTCCGTGCACGTATTCGCTGCGAAGAAACAACACTCGTGTCGTCCTCCTCGTCAGTGCTGTCGTCGTGGGAGTCCCTGTCGCCGTGGTAGTCCCGGCGGCAGCGCCCGTCGAAGACCTTGACGCTCATGTCCCTGTTGCCGAAGTAGGAGAACACGAGGATGAAGCCGACGCTTCGAGGCTGTGGTGGCGCGCGAACTTCTCCCGGCCGATGTTGAGGGGCACATCTTGCCGCGCGCGTCGTGGGTCGCGTCGCGATCCTGGCCGATGGCCCCACCCCATGAATGCTCCAGGAATGCATCTTGCGCGGGCGTCACGCACGCCGACGTGCCGGCGAAGGTCGAGCAGCCTGCGGGATCTTTGCGCGGGTCACCCGCGGACGTGGACGAACTCGAACAGGACGTCCGGCTCCACGTCCATCTCCGAACGATGAAGACGACGGCGTGGGAGCGACGGCGTTCGGCCTATGCGAAGTGGCCACCGCGACCCACACGACCACGACGCGGCAGCGAGGTCGACCGCCTCTGCAGGACATGACGTCGAGTCTTGTTGAGAGATGGTGGCGGCTAGGGTTTGGGAGAGAGGCGCTAGGGTTTGTGTGTGAGAGGGACGATGAGAGCGCCCCTTTTTGCGGGCGGGAGGCGGGGGAGCGGTGGCGCTCATTAACACCGACACGCGAGCTAAAGAGCGCGTCCCCGGAGACGGCGTCAGCTGCGCCCTGTCAGAACTGCCGCGATATTTACTTGAGGCTGCACACGTCGGCTAACGCGCCCGATAACTTCGAGATGGCGGTGGCGGCGGTTAGAGTTAAAATTAATTGTGCCGTGACGGTGTGTCCTCCTTACCGCTTTTGGTTGTGTCAAGGCGTCCCCGGTGCGTCCCTTGTGGGACGGGGACGGGCTCGGGAGCGCGGTTAAGTATAGGGCGCGCACGACAAAAAAGGGCTTTGGGGGACGTGGGCCCATTTTTGTCCGGCGCGCCCCATCCATTTGGGGGCAGCTTTTGGGGATGCGGTGGAGATGTCTTAAAGGTATGAAAAGCCAAATACAAGAAGGTAGACGCCTGTAGTTTCTCTTTGATTTATGTAGCTTGGCATGTGTGTTCCCTAATTGTAGGTGTTTGGTTACGAAACTGGTAGTGTTCTGAAACTTTACGGTGTTTTGTGCTGAGTTGGGCATGTGCTGCATTTATGCGTTTATACCGGCTGGGCTGGGTTGATGTGTGGAGTTTTGGTTTTGTCCGGAATGCACAAACCCTGATGCTAAACTTCTTTTGTACTTTTCCTTTTCTATTTTCATTGGGAGCTAGGCACTTTTCCTCGATAATATTTGGTAGAAAAAGGGTTTTAGTCGCGGCCATGGCTACTATTAGTCGCGGTTGCGCAACCGCGACTAGGGCGCGATAGGCCTCCCCCTTTGGTCGCGGGTTTGCTTCTGACACGACTAAGGCTTTTTCAATCCGTGGCGAAATTTGGCGTGCGCAGTGAGACCTTTAGTCCCGGTTGTAACAGGAAGCCGCGGTAAAAAACTGTTACGTTAAATTTTTTTAATCCATTTGGTTTTCTAATTATTTTTCATTCCCTTTTTCTTTTTTTCAGAATTTCTAGTATTTCAGTTATTGGCCAAGTTTAGTCACTTAACTAAACTTAATCTCTAGTCAAATTTCTTACATGTGGTCGTACTTAGCTTTCCGGTCACCCTTCCTCCCCTACTCCATCACTAGCAGCTTAACTTCAAAGTTCCTTTCCATCCTCCTTCCAAGTGCTTCGCGCGCATATGTATGTGTTACTAGTATCATATCAATCCTATTAACATGTTTGATCGATGTCACACTTCTTTATTGTTTGAATGCCAAATAATTATTTTAATAAACAAAGTAATGATGTAATAATAATGTTAGAATAAATAAATAAATATTAACTTTTAAATTTATATTATAATTAATTTTTATTTTTAAATTATTTTGCCAAACATAAAACCTGAAAATTTGAAAATCTAAAAATTGGCTAACTTTATGGTTTTAAAGTAATAGTAATCTTTATACAAGATGCAATTATTAATTTAAAATTTTAAAAAAATATAAAATCCGTAATTTATAGCAAAACTAAAATCTTCACCTTTGATATTTCCATTTGGAATTTTGAAATCTAAAAATTAGCTAACCAGGTAAACCCTGGTGAATTCGGACTTTTTCCCAGGATTTTTTTTGATATATTATACTTTTTTTCCGACACGTCGTGTAAAAGTTATTGCGGTTTTACCATTTTTAAACTTTTGCAAAAAAGTGAAAATTCGAATTTAATTTCTCCCAATAGTAGGTTGCATAACATACAAGAATCTAGAAAGTTTTTTTTGAATTTCTATCATTTTCTTTTGTATTTTACAAAGCAAAAAAGGCGATCCACGGGAGGTGATACGTCTCAACGTATCGATAATTTCTTATATTCTCTCTATTGATGATACCTACATGTTTTATGCACATTATATGACTTGTGTTTCGCATTTTACGGAACTAACCCTGTTAACAAGATGCCAGAAGAGCCGATTTGCTGTTTCTGCTTTGTTTTGGTTTGAAATCCTAGTAGTATTCTCGGGTGGACGGGAAATCACGCAGGGTCTATTTTCTTGCAGACTTCAGTAGAGATAACGAAGTGGGGCGACGAGGCGCAGCCACCATAGGGCCGCGCGGCCCGGAGAGGGCCTGCGCCGCCTGTAGTGTGGGCCCCTCGTTAGCCTCTCGACCTACCCTTGGCCTAGCAAGCCTCGGTGGCGCGGGCCGTGCGAGAGGCCACGATCGGGAAAACCTTCCGGAGACGCCGCCGCAATCCCATCTCGGGGGATTCGGGAGGTCGCCTCCGGCACCCTGCCGGAGAGGGGATTCATCTCCGGAGGACTCTTACACCGCCATGGTCGCCTCGGAGTGATGGTGGGTAGTTCACCCCTGGACCATGGGTCCCATAACGGTAACCTAGATGAGTGAGTCTTCTCCTTGTTGTGTGCTTGTTGTTGGATCTTGTGAGCTGCCTAACATGATCGAAGATCATCTATATGTAATTCTATATGTTGTGTTTGTGGGATGGATCAGATGGATAGAGAATACTATGTTATGGTGATTATCAATCTATTGTTTATATTGTTATTTATGATCTTGCATGATCTCCGTTATTATAGAGGCTCTAGCCAAGTTTGTACTCTTAACTCCAAGGGGGAGTATTTAGGCTCGAGAGTGGGTTCATGCCTTCATTGACACACAGGACGATGTGGAAGCGATACCTAGAGCCTGATACGGAAGCCCCTTCCCGGAGCGCCGCCATCGCGAAGCCAAGATGCGGGGGACAGAAGTCTCTGTCCCTATGGGACGGGGGAGAGAGAATGCCAGGAAGGCTTCTCCATCGACAAGCTGCCATCTCCACCGCCATCTTCATCCTGTTCTGCTGCTCCCATGAGGAGGAGTAGTTCTCCATCGAGGCCGGCTGTACAGGTAGCTATGTGGTTCATCTCTCTCTCCCTATGTACTTCAATACAATAATCTCATGAGGTGCCTTACATGATTGAGGAGATTCATATGATGATACTTGTAATCTAGATGTCATTGTACTAAGTTAAGTGAGTTTTACTTATGTGATCTCAGGAGACTCCTTGTCCCACGTGTAAAAGGTGACAGTGTGTGCCCCGTGTGGGTCTCTTAAGGCTATATTTCACGAATACTTATTCAACGACTTGGGCGGCATGAGTGAAGTACTTGTTATATCTTGTTTATGATTGCAATGTGTTTTGTATCACAATTTATCTATGTGCTACTCTAGCAAATTTGTTGAGTGACCCACAAGTATAGGGGGATCGCCGGTCTTCGAGGGAAGTATTACTCAATTTATTGATTCGACACAAGGGAGACAAAGAATACTTAGTAAGCCTTAACGACGGAGTTGTCAGATTCAGGCACCTGGAAGCAGAGACTTGCTCGCAGAGTTTTATCGATGTGGCTGCAGTTTATGTGACGTGGGAATAGTGAAATAACAGCAGCGGTGAAATAAGACAGCAGTAGTGATTATAGTAAACGGCAGGATTAAATACTGTAGGCATAGGGACGGATTAACGGGCGTTGCATGGATGAGAGAAACTCATGTAACAATCAGGCAGGGGCATTTGCGGATAATAATAAAGCAGTATCCAAGTGCTAATCAATCAATAGGCATGTGTTCCATATATGGTCAAATCACGTGCTCGCAATGAGAAACTTGCACAACATCTTAGTCCTACCCGTACGGTGTGTAGGGCCTCTGGAAACTGCTGGATATTAGGAGACCTCCTTTTAAATAAGACTACCAGGAGCAAAGCATTAACACTCAAAACACATGTGATCCTCACATAACCGCCTTCCCCTCCGGTTGTCCCGATTCCTTCAGGGGCCATTGGTTCCGGGCCGTGACATGTGTATACAACTTGCGGGTAAGATCATAAACGAATATCTTCATGAATCAATAACATGTTCCGAGATTTGAGATCATGGCACTCGGGCCTAAGTGACAAGCATTAAGCATAACAAGTTGCAACAATATCATAAGAGTACCGGATAATAGGCACTATGCCCTAACAATCTTATGACTATTACATGACCAATCTCATCCAATCCCCACCATCCCCTTCAGCCTACAGTGCGGGGGAATTACTCACATGGATGGGGGATATGGCTGGTCGATGGAGAGGCGTTGAGTGGCGGTGAAGATCTCATAATTCACGATCCGGCGAAGTGCCGAACGGAGACCTACATCCCGAGACGGAGTTTGCGATAGCGCTCTGGAGGGTTTAGCGACCGACTTCTCCCCGTGCGTTTTTAGGTCGAACCCGATCGAAGAAGGGCGTCGGAGGCCGGCCGAGGGCGCCACAATAGGGCCGCGCGGGTCCCCCTAGGCAGCGCCCCATGGTGTGGGGCCCTCGGGCCTCCACACTCTCTTACTCTCACAGCTCCGTCGATATTACAGCTAAAATAGGCCTTCTGCATGAATTAGGGATTTTCCCGAAAAGTTGGATTTGCACAAAAATGGTTTTACGAGAGCAGTTCTGCTGAAAACAGCGTTAGTCCAGTGTTAGTTGTATCCAAAATACACAAATTAGAGGCAAACAATAGCAAAAATTGTTCAAAGTAGATACGTTTTGGGTATCAACTCCCCCCAAGCTTAGCTTAGTGCTTGTCCTCAAGCAATTCAGTTAACAATGAGCGATAAAAAGAACTTTCACGAACACATTTGCTCATATGATGTATATATTCTCATGCTATGGCTAATACTTAAGCAGTTCATAATGAGATACATGCAAATAAGATCATCCAACAACTATGTCAATCATGGAGAGGTACCAACAATTAATAATAAGCATCATGAATCTGTACATAAGCAGGATTGCAATGTTCACATAGAAGAATATGATAAAGTGGTATCTCATTTGCCCATAATTGTACAGCAAAAAACATAAATGCCGAGGCACCTCCGGAGTTCATAGAAAGACTAGAAATGGTGATTGTCAAAGATAAAAGCATCATAAGTTATACTACAATCAATCATATTTTGAGACAAACATATTATACTAAGCAGTTTTGCTCTCAAGATAGTGCTCAAAAGAAGAATGGAGACACAACATAAAAGTAAAAGATTGACCCTTGGCAGAGGCCAGGGATTAACATGCGCTAGAACTTTTCATTTGTAAAGCGGAGTAAAATTATTTTGAGAGGTGTTTGTTGTTGTCAACGAATGGTAATGAGTACACCTAACTACCTCATCAACCGGACTCACAAAAGCTCCCATTTATTATTTTTGGGTGGCACTCCTTCCAACCTTTCTATCACAAACCATTGGCTAACCGAATCTCGGGTGCCTGCCAACAATCACATACCATGAAGGTGCCTTTTTATTTATGTTTTCATTATGATGACACTCCCCCCACAGCCTTTGCTTACACAAGCCATGGCTAACCGAATACTCGGGTGCCTGCAACAATCCCAAACCATGGAGGAGTGTCTATTTAAGTTAATTAATTGGGACTGGGTCCAATTGTGGCTCTTTTTTACAAAATTATTGGATAAGCGGATGTGCCACTAGTCCATATGAGAGTCACGTCAAAGGTAAATGACAAGGTTGAAAGCTAAACACCACATACTTCCTCATGAGCTATGAAACATTAACACAAATTGAGAAGCATTTTGAAAGTTTTTAAAGGGGCGCATGAAATTTACTTGGAATGGTTTGAAATGCCATGCATGGTATTTATAGTGGACAACATGAGAACAACTTGGTTTGGTGTTTGGAAGCAGGCAGTGTTCCCGCTCGGTATAGCGAAAGAGCTAGCAAAAGACTAGGGAGGGACAAATCAAGAGAGCAATAGCTGTCATAATCATGCTTGAGGCAAAATAAATTAACGGAGGCATAAAAGTGATACAAGAACCCTGAAGCAATATAAATCTTCGAGGCTTAATTGACTTTTTATTCAGTCATATGCATGCGTGAGCATGTGCCAAATCGATATAAATGAATTATTCGGAGGGATGCCACAATGCCATACTTACTTATGAATAAAACAATACAAGTGAATATATAACATGCTACTCATATTAATAAATTGGAAGCTAAACATGAGAGATCATGAACTACTAGACTTTCACTCAAATAACATATACCTCACATGAACCAACCTCAGCATGCTCATATGGATGAGTATATGTACAAAAATAAACAAATAGAGTTCATGCCAGCCTCTCACCACAATCGGATTGTCGTAGATCGTCATTGTTGCCTTTTC